>CM076579.1:191548512-193026465 GCA_034641835.2 Pinus albicaulis
TCTCTTTCTTCTCTATCTCATAAATACACTAAAAAATAGTTTGGAATTTTTGTAACTGATCTTAACTACTTCAACTACTTAGGACTTCGTACACTATCTATTACATGTCCTCAAAATGTCTTATTAAAATTACATTTTGTCTTTTAAAAGAGGAAATAACATGAAATTAAAATCCTAATCTATATGCTGAATATGGATTAATGACGATGCTGCTACATTTTCTTGACTGTTTGATTTATCCTTCTTTGAAGTCAAGGGGTCCTTTTGTAAATCTCTCATCCAGGCTCTAAACTTCTTCCATATTTCGATATTTGTCTTTGGTGACTGAACCATCTTGTGAAACTCCAATTTGAAAGTAGTGATTCTGTTGAAAGGTGGTCTTTCCACAAAAAGAGTTTTCACTAACCACAGCAGCTGAAAATGTCTCTGAAGGAAATTGATCACTGTTGCTCCTTTAAGAACTTGAGTTTTCTCATGAGTGTTGTCTACCTTACTTTTTTCCAAAAATATAAACGGCTCATAAGAATTCCATGACATAGAACCACATTCAAGCCCCCAACACGATGGCAAACCTGCTCTTGCTATTTTATCTAATGATTTATCAAATTGACCTGTTGCTTCCTTTAACTCAATCAAATTCTTTTCTGCAGACTTCCTACAATCATTTTTGACAATCATTTTGTTAATTTCTACTGCATATAAAATTTTGTCTTTAATTTCATTTTCTTCTAATTCCTAATCTGTTTTAGAATCAATGAAAATGATGAACTTCCTTGCCCAAATAGCCCAATTGATTTTCTTCTGTTTGTATGTCATGACTTTCTCTTCAAATTCACTGATAATGCTTTTTTATTCTGCAATAACAGTAAAAAAATCCCAGATTTTTTTCATTTCTTCAATAATATCATTCCAGATGATATCATTAGCCTGTATTAAGGATATATTTCCCTTCAATATTTCTTTGAGATTTTTAATTTCAGCATTAGGAGTTTGGCATTCCATTTTGTATTTATTGACTTCTCCCTCAGTAGATTTTATAAACTTTACTACTGTTTCCAAATCAGATTCTGCCATCTTCGATTAAGTGGTTAATTGAGATATTTGTGTTGCATGATCTACACTGCCATCTGGAAAAACAAAAGTACAAGTGTGAGTTTCAATGTGATTTTGCAATGGCAATGTAGTTTGCTTCAATTTGGAAATTTCTTCTTCCTTTTGCATGAACTGCTGAAGAAGTTTTTCTTTCTCATTTTCCACCCCTGCAATCTCTACGGCCATGGAATTTTCTCCTGTGGGAAATTTCAATTTTTTCTTCAATACAGATATTTCTGATTCAACACTTTGTAGAAGCTTCTGCACAACAGACCTATCATTGGGGTCTACTCCAATCTTTACTATGGTCTTCTTAAGCTCTTCGTTTTGGATTGTCGAAACCCTGGAATTGGCTTTCTCTAACTTCAATTGCTTTATTACCTTTCCAAGCCTATTCTCTACCTTCAGTGCCATTGCATTAGTTTTTGTTAGGTCATTTACAATCAGCTAACCTGTTTGCATGTGTAGATTCACTTTGTCTAGCAATGGAATTTTCTTCACATCTACAGTCAAGTTTACAGTATTGAAATTTTTAGAAGAACCAATTGACATATCAGAAGGATGTGAAAAGGAAATTTTGAATTGATCTTTTTCAAGATCCATTGCACTTAGAAGTCTTGTTTGTTCTGGAGCTATCTAGTACTCAGCTTGAGCTTCCATACTTGCCTTCATCTTCTGATTTCTCTCTGCAATTAGGGGAAAAATTTGTTTAATTAGAGGCACTTGATCCTGAGTGCTCTCATGCCTCCTGGGTGAAGCAGGGACATTTTGTTCATATCCTAACTGTAATGAAAAACAAGGTTGAGTATCTGCAGACTCTTCATTAAACTTTTCTCTCTTCTCAGCTCTTTGTTCATCGTCCTTTGAATCAACAACTGCCTCTTTACCTCTTTTATTTGATTTTTCTGATATAACAGGAGTTTGAAAATTTGAACTTACTGAACTCACAAAAACTTTACTTGCCATTTTTTCTAGATCTGGTCTACTTTCATGAATGAAGGATGAATATCCATTATCAATTCTTCTACTAGAAATGACACTATGAGGGTCATAAGCCCACTTCTCTCCTAATAGCAAGTGCATTCCGTCTAACATCTGAGTGACTTCATCAAATGCTTATCTCATATTAACTATAAAAGGACCCACGGTCATTGGCAATTTGAACATATGACCCTTCTTCATAGGCACAAAGTGAATTTGGTCAACATTTAGACTTTTCCTAATAAACTCCAGAGAAAATAATCTCATGGGCACAAAAACAGGAAGCCTATAAGGTTATACACTAGCTCTATAGAGTCTAATTTCATAATAATCACCAAAAACAAACCAATCACCAAATCTACAACTTGCCCCTAAATGAAAGAACTCTTGAGCTTTGGGAAAAAAACAGGGGGGAGAACTTCCATTCAAAACTTTATATGCATAAGACCTAAATTGACCAGAAAAATCAAACAAAATACTCTCATTCTGTTCTTTTCTCACTATATCTGTCCAAAATATTATTGATTGCCTCTTCTTATTCATATCCATAATGTTTAACCCAGATGCATGAATTCCTCTACATTTTGATATAAGAATAAGTAAACAATAAGTGAGGGAAACCTGAATGAACCCGTTAATGATAAACTCATGAGCTAAGAGTTAACATCTTCTTGCCAATAGGATGGAATATCCAACACCACTCCTGGCTTCATCATCATGGCGAACATCCCCAAAATTGACTTGTCCACTGTACTATTGTCGTCTTTTCCCAAAATCTTTGTAATGCAGCTCAGCACCGGTTTGACTTCAATATCAAGAACCTCCATAGGGAACTCTTTACTGTCAGTTTCAAACTGTCGTGTATTTGGCTTCAGAAATTGAATGAATTGATTAAAATCTTGACCTGCAAGACTGTCATAATACTCAATCAAGGAATCATCAGAGAATTGGATATATGACTCCGACTCAGGGAAATAAAGGGCTTAGCGAATTAACTGAGCTTACACTTGCAAAATGTTCTCCCCTTGACAATTCATTACAAAAAATTTCCTAGGGTACATAACAGACACTAGCCAATGGATAAATTTGCGAAAAAGATGAGTTTTTGGGATACATGCAAACAACACACCAGATTTTTCCATGGCGGTGTAAATTGGATAATTCTTATCTTTTAAGAGGACTTGCTGGTGAAAATAAAGGTGTTCAAGGGAACAATTTGTATCTTGGATATACCTCTCAGTATCCATGAGAGGGATGTGACTAGCGGAACCTGACAGGGATGAGCGTTTATCCATAATTTAACTTTGGGATCGTAGGCAACTTACAGGGTGACAGAAAACTGAAAAAGATGTAGCACAAACAAACTTTAAACACCAAATAACCAATGATAATTTGATAAAGAATGAGAATTTCCCTTAAATAGGTGGCATGGCTTTGAACTTAAATGTCGATAAGACATGCCAACAAACCGTCAAGAAACCCTGACGTGGATGACAACTGTAACCAACTTGGCAGCAAACGTCATGCGGGGGGCCTCGAGGTACAGAAAACTTATTTGGCTTGTGCTCCCGCATTAAATCTCGACCGTTCATCTTGTTGAAGATTGCAACAAGAAACAGTGAAGGAGGCATCCTGAAACATCATTCCTGATCCTAGTTGGAAAGTGATCACCTAAACTAGGTGGGGCACACACAGGTGATTTTTGTCACAAAGTCTATTTTTAGACTATGTCTATTTTTAGACATGTTGATCATATTCTATAAGTTGCAGGATGCTATTTTTGGATGGTTGGTCAAGTTGTAAAAATAGATGGAATTATATTTTTAGACATATTGGGCGGAGTCTATTTTTAGATTGCCAGTCTAAAAATAGATATGTCAAATATTATTAGCTCTTAATAATATTTGGACTCTAAAAATTATATTATTCTCTTGGAGCACTTCAGTTAAGTGCACAGATGTGGCACAGGAGCTGACAGAAGGAATTATGCTATTCCTAAGGGTTAACTAGAGCTATTGCATGGAGGACTTCAGTTAGAACTCATGTGGCAGAGTTTGGTGGAGTTGCAGAAGTAGTTGGTGGAGTTGTGTTCAGTTTAACTCAGTTAGACACAATTGAGCTAGTTGTATCTAGTCTAACTGATTGATACACTAGTGAGAGTTATGTGAATTAATTATTAATTAATTCAACAAATAATAACTCATTAATCAACTGAATAATACATCAGTTAACTACAGTGCATGGACAGTTTCAGTGGAGACCAATGGAGAGGTAGGTGAAAGAGCAAGTGTGACTATCAGTTGTGACTATAGTGTTGCATGATTTTGCACCACACATTGATGGAGATGCCAATGAGGATTGTGTGGTCAATATAGGATGGATTCTAACTCATCCAGAGCCATTCTTCAATAGGGATTACGCAGTAGAGGCAAGCAAAAGGCTGGCAAAGATCGGTGCATGGATTTGCAAGATCAGGGATTGATTAGTGTGTAGCGATTGGATTGTACTGAGAGATTGTGATAAGCTTTGTATGAGGATTGTTACATGATATATATGACATATATTATATACAGATAGTTGGGGTTTTTAGCTTCAGGCTTTCCTGTGAAAACAACTGTGTTAATGTGTGTGAATTTTTATGGTTTCATGTGTGCATTGTAATCTTGTTTATTTCCGCATGTGATGATCAATGGTGGAATAGATTCTATATTGTGCATGAAGTTAAAATAGTGTGTGATCAGGAGAATATTGGATATATTCATGCATAGTGCATATAATTTCTACATGGTATCAGAGCGTTGATCATTGGAGCAGATTGCAATTATTGAAATAGTTGAGTTTTGTGCTTCTGGAATTCGAAATTGCTGCAGTGTTTTCTTGGTGTCGAAGTTGAGCATTCATTGAAATGTCTTTCAACGGATTGCGATTGGAGTATGCCCTTGAGGGAAGCTCAAATTATATTGCATGGAAGGAGAGGATGGAGGCGATGTTGGAGGATAATGGGTTGAAGGAGTTCATAGATGCTGATATTCCTAAACCAGGTTCTAGCGATGTAGCTGCACTTGACGCATGGAAAAATAAGGTAGCAAGGTGTTGAAGGATTCTGTTGGAAGGTGTGAAGGATCACATAGTGTCCAGCCTTCATGGTAAAGCCACTCCATTCTTCATGTGTAACGCTTTGACAGACTTGTTCCAAAGCAGAAGTGACCAGAGGAAGTTGGCACTTAAAGACAAGCTCAGAAAAATAAAAATGGAGAAGAATAACACTATTCCGGTATACTTGACAAAGTTTGTCCACTGCACGGATGAGCTTGGGAATGTAGGAGTTAGTTTGGATGAAGAATACTTGGTGAGCTTGGCTCTCATTGGGCTTCCGAAGAGTTGGCATAGCTACGAGGACTCTGTCAATGGAACTGAGAAACTGCCAGGATGGGAGCGACTTTGGTCGGATCTTGTGCAGGAGGAGATAAGGCGAAGTACCAGGGATGGCTCTTCATCAAAGAATGATGATGAAGAGGATTGCGCTTTGGCTTCCAAAGCAAGGAAAGGGAAGGGGAAGAAAATTTCTTCTCAATCCAGTGCGAATGGCAAAGAGCGTGACATGTCCAAAGTGAAGTGTTTTCACTATCATCAACATGGGCATTTCGCCACGCATTTTCCACAGAAGAAGAAAAACAAGCAGGCTGTTGGATCTGCAGCTGGTGAGGCTCTTGCCTTGCAATTTGAGCTAGAATTCTCATTGATCGCATGCATGGTGACTATTGCATTGGGATCGGGGTGGTATTTTGATAGTGGCGCTTCCTTTCACATGACGGGAGATGTGAATCTTTTCAGTGACTTGGTGGAGAAAGATCTCCAGTTGCATGTTGAGTTGGGTGACATTGGAAAATACAATGTGACCAACATTGGTACCATTACCTTTCATAGGGAGTCAGGTAAACTCATTCTTTTACAAGATGTTGTGCATGTTCCAGTTTTAAATAAGAATTTAATCTCAGTCGCAATGTTAGAGGATAAAGGGTATGATGTTGTCTTTAGTGAAGGAAAAGTTTTCCTTCGGCATAAAGCAACAGGAAAATTCAAGAAGGTTTGGATTCAAGCCAAGAATCTCTATAGACTTGAAGAAGATGGGATTTATACGGAGCTTCCTACTGTTGGGAAGTGCAAGAAAGACATGCAATTGAAGCTTGAGAGGGAGCTGGATTTGCATGCAGGTAATAGTGAACCTCGGGATGTGGAGTAGCCACAAGATGAGGATCATGGAGTGGGAGCAACCACTCATGCATACCCCTGCCAGACAGAGGAGCATAGCTGCGCCACCCAGGGAGAGGTGGGGCGACACATGATTAACCCAAGAGGATGGGCAAGATTCGCTGAGATGGTGTGGATCTCATGAATTGAACCTCGCTACGTGTTCCAGAACAACAGAGCACACCGCTGGATTGATGCGGGCTTCCATCAACGTGACAAAGGTCGACATCGGGAGCGCAATTCGGGAGTTGATGCCAGCGCAGTGCATGGGTGCAAAGGTTTGCCGCAACAGAGTGGTTCCCGAAGACATTGTGAGCCACGCACCAAAAGACTTTGAGGATTCATTAGACCGATTGATTTTTTTGGAGCCTATTCAGTTTCAGAGGAGTTGCAGAGCAGATGCATGGAGTTGCATGGCGCTTGTGAAGGTTGCAGGGCGAATGCATGGAGTTGCATGTCGCATGCAAAGACAGTCCTTTCTTGTTGAGAGGGAGTGTTGAAGATTACAACAAGAAACAGTGAAGGAGGCATCCTGAAACATCATTCTCGATCCTAGTTGGACTGATCCTAGTTGGAAAGTGATCACCTAAACTAGGTGGGAACCACACATGTGATTTTTGTCGCAAAGTCTATTTTTAGACATGTCGATCATATTCTATGAGTTTAAAGATGCTATTTGTGGATGGTTGGTCAAGTTTTAAAAATAGATGGACTTCTATTTTTAGACATATTGGGCGGAATCTATTTTTAGATTGCCAGTCTAAAAATAGATATGTCGAATATTATTAGCTCTTAATAATATTTGGACTCTAAACATTATCTTATTCTCTTTGAGCACTTCAGTTAAGTGCACAGATGTGGCACAGGAGCTGACAGAAGGAATTACGCTATTCCTGAGGGTTAAGTGGAGCTATTACATGGAGACTTCAGTTAGAACTCATGTGACAGAGTTTGGTGGAGTTAGTAGAAGTAGTTAATGGAGTTGTGTTCAGTTTAACTCAGTTAGACACAGTTGAGCTAGTTGTATCTAGTCTAACTGATTGATACACTAGTGAGAGTGGTATGAATTAATTATTAATTAATTCACTAATTATTAACTCATTAATCAACTAAAGAATACATCAGTTAACTACAGTGCATGGACAGTTTCAGTGGAGACCAGTGAAGAGGTAGGTGAAAGAGCAGTGTGACTATCAGTTGTGACTATACTGTTGCATGATTTGCAACAACCAGTGATTGGAGATGCCAATGAGGATTTCGTGGTCAATATAGGATGGATTCAAACTCATCCAGAGCCATTATTCAGCAGGGATTGCGCAGTAGAGGCAGGCAAAAGGCTGGCAAAGATTGGTGCATGGATTTGCAAGATCAGGGGTTGATTAGTGTGTAGCGATTGGATTGTACTGAGAGCTTGTGATAAGCTTTGTATGAGGATTGTTACATGATCTCTATGACATATATTATATATAGATATTTGGGGTTTTCAGCTTCAGGCTTTCCCGTGAAAACGACTGTGTTAATGTGTGTGAATTTTTATGGTTTCATGTGTGCATTGTAATCTTGTTTATTTCCGCATGTGATGATCAATGGTGGAATAGATTATGTATTGTGCATGAAGTTAAAATAGTGTGTGATCAGGAGAATCTTGGACATATGCATGCCTAGTGCATATAATTTCTACACATCTGGATAACCCCGTAGTCAACAGGGTCAACTGCGGAGGCACCCTCTATATTAAACCCCGCACTGAAAGTGCCCACGGGTTGAGCCTTGTACTCACTGTTTGATAAATCATCGAATCCCGCTCCATAAAGTGCTCGATAATTAATATTTAAACTGGTACCCACTTATATAAGGACTTTAAATTCTTAAAACTTTAAACTTTATCATAACAAGAAGATATATTTTTATGCTAAAGTACATGAATTTGGATACTCTAACATATCTTTTGATAGTTTTCTATTTTTTTTATTTTTGAAAATTAAAATAAAGGGTATTACAAATGAGCCACAACACACTGCATAATGTATGGATGAAATAAAATTAAGTTATCTACTACTACAACTGCAAACTAATTCAAACGTTATGCATAATAAAGCTCACATAGTTTTCAAGGTCTTCTCCAAGCTCTCACTCACTCTATTCACTAGTGTAATCAACCATACTAACAATGAGTTATCTCTAATATTTGGATGAACTCAAGCTCTCAACCCAAAAATTAATCAGAACTACTGAGCTCAATAATCCTATTCATAGTCTTGAATGGATCCAAATTCATCTTATTTACTTAATCAACCACTAAAACCACTATCATTTTTTATCTTTTCAACTTTAATCAACTTCTGGAGGTCCCACGAACTTTTCTGACCATAAACCAAAAATTTTAGATCAAGGAAGTCGTCATCATTAGGGGAATTTTGAGGTATAAAATGGGCCTCCTAATGAAATTATAAAATAATAGTGGAAATAATAAAATAAGATTAGATTACATCATCAAATTTTAGAGGGAAAAAATAAAAACCTACTTTTTCAACTCGTATTTTCAACTTATCTTCCTATGGGTTTACTCAAATTTCAAGCAGTAACACTTGTTGGATGCAGAATTTGATTCCTCATCTAGGGATTACCCATGTTGCATACTTTTTATAGACCCTTCTACATGAAAAATGAGAAATACATGTAAAACGTGATTGCAATCACATTTTTTCATGTATTTATCATTTTTCGTGTAGTAGGTTCCAATGAAAGTATGCAACATGGGTACTCCTTGGATGGGGAATTCAATTTTACATCCAATGAGTACTCCCACTCGAAATTTGAGTAAAGCGTTAGGGATATAAGTTGAAAATACAAGTTGAAAAAGTAGTTTTATTATTTTTATCTTTTTACTTTTTTACTCCAAATATGGTGAATCATCCCCAATGGTTGACATCGTCATATTGAATATTATTGGTTGTTATAAATTTTATTTTATTTTTAAATGTTTCTTAGGAGGCCCTTTTGAGACCTCAAAATTCCCCTAGTTTGAAACCAAAAATTTTCTCAACAGTGCAAGGAATGCAAAAAAAATCTAGTCCAAACCCATAATCGCTCCCTTAGAACTGCTCTGCATGCAGCTATGGCTTCTTGGGGCTATAACCACTCCCTTAATCCTACATCGATGTGACTATGGATTTCCAGTGTCACTGATGACCCATCTTGCCTGCAACTGGAGCTAAAAATGAAGTAAAACATAAGTCCTTTAGTACATAACATCAGCCACACATTGTACCATCTTCTTTAGTGTCTCAATGCTCCTCCAAGCCACTAATATAAGTATACGACTAATGAATAGGAAGGGAACAAGTCTATGACATGCTAGACCAATTCTTCCAACGTTAGGACCAAGACCAACACCTCCATCTCCTCAAGAAGAAACCATAACATCTCTAACACTTGTAGCAACATATTCAACACATGTAGCAACATCAACATCCCTTGCAGCATCAACATCAAGTCATCTAAGTGTATCCAACATTGGTGGAAGTACCTCCAACACAAGTAGACAAAACACAACACATGAAGCAGAAATCCAATGTCTCCAAAACATGTAGAGACATATGCAGCACCAAGAGTAGCTCTCGAACCTCTTGCAACAACAACATATCCAATCAAAACACCATGAGAAGCTCTCCAACCTCCTGTAGCAGCAGCAAATCCAACCAAAAAAACATGCCTGGAATCCATCTCCTCAGAAGCCACAACATCATCTCCACTAGTTCTAGTCATAGTTATGTTGACATCAATTCCAACTAACAAGACCATTTAGCATCCAACACAAAATACTCATAACTCATGCATATGAAAACAACACCAAGAGCTTGTTGACATCAATTCCAACACTATGCATATGTACAATGCCAAAAAATGTGTTGGAAGAGAATAATTTTGCATTTTTCATACTCAACACCCTACTGATGCAACCGAAGAAGTATCTCCTGAAGATAAGCATGAAAAAAGTGAAATTGACTACCAACACCACTAGCTAATGCCATGCCAACTCTAAATATTGAAACATGATCCCCCTAAGCATGTAATGGAGATGCAATAAATACATTGTCTGTGAAATAAACATATATTCCTACTGCAAAGAGCCTCCTTGCTAAGTCCAAGAGACTGTACCTCAATACCATGACTCTAACTGACTTTGGACATGATATACAATGAACTTCAATACAATATAGTGCTTCATGGAGCAAATACAAGGTTGTGAAAAATAAATAGGATTGACATGTTACTCTACACCAATCACCAACTATGCCACTCTATGGACCCAATTTTACATCATGCACCCAAATTAATGTTACATCAATTATGTACATCATAATTCATGACTTGGATTCCATTGACGCATACACAGTAAATAACAATACGTGCTAAACACCATGGGTCACTCCATGAGCAATGTGCCAAAATGATGATGCAATGATAGTACATGGCCTTTACGATTTCACACAATGTGAAGGAGATTTATAATAAACACCCATTAAAATATATTAGAGACATTAAACCAGACATGGCAGAAAATCACTAAGAGCCTCACTATTCTCTCACATTCTCATTATTAAAATAATGTTTATGATACATATAAATACATGAGGAAGTTTGTCTCAAGATAGTGCTTCTATATTGGACTCTTTAGTTGAGAAAATATTTCAACCATACACTAATCTAGGAGACTAACTAGCTGGAGAGAATCTCTCAACCAACTAGGCATAAACTGACTCCTAACAATGAGGAACAAAACCAATCAAGAAAGGTAATTAATTCCCAACTCTCATGATAATAGTTAAATTAAGTATTTTTGACTTAGAATTGTTTTACTCAAATGAGAGTGAGGATAACATTATCCCCCTCAATCATAAGTCCAAAATAAGAACCAAGAGCCATCTTCCAAGTTCTCATGCTGAAACTGTTGATCCTCACAAACATTGCTTGAAAAACCGCCAAAGTTGGATGTCGGAAAAACTTCAATCTGAAGAGAACATGAGTCAGCTATAATTCTGATTCATCTTTGAATTTTTCTTGACAAATCCATCATGTTACAAGCTGCAAAAGGATCCATCTATACTTTTCTTTCAATTAGCATCCTTTGTCCATTGACAAAATGTTAATGACACCCACTGGTGAAGTTGCTAGTCCATTGAAAAAAACTTGAGAATGCCCACTAGAAAATTTACTGATGTCGAAACTGCCCACTCGCGACTTGATGATGATCGCCCACTGGATGATGATGTCAAAAAATGGCTAAATGTTGCATTTTTTGATGTTGTCGAAAACTGCTCACTGCTAATGTTGTTGGAAAATACACACTGCTGGTGTCGAAAACTTCTCACTGTTGCTTTTGTTGTTGACGGCCTACTAGCGAATTTGTTGGTGCCCACTGGCTGAGGAAGATTCCCACTTACTGATTTTACTGATGTTGTCAAAAATTTCAATCTAAAAACCACCTTCAATTCTATTATCATTTCCCCCCTTTATTAGATGAAAGGAGATACAATCATCTTCATTTCATTTCGGAACTCCCCCCTTTAGATGTAGGAGAGTTTCACCATCTTCATTGTACTCGAAAAATTGTCTTCATGTGAGACTGAATCCGTCGATAACACATAGACAATTGTTTGACTATAGAGGACCACTTCCAAGGATCAGTCCATGCATAATTGATCTTTACTCTAGGTGTTTGATTTCGCTTACTACATCTTTCTGATGAATTATTTTTCTTGCGTCAATGGTGACAAGGATGGAGGTCAAAACATGTCCTCTCCACATGGCCATTTCGCTTAAAATGGTTACACTTATTATAAGCACTGTCTAGAAAACCTGCACTTACAAACTGCACTAGTTTTGAGTAATCTGGAAGATACAAACTATTGTCTTTGGTGTAACCTAGGCCATGTCGATATTTATTAAAGGAGATTTCTTCCCAAGGTCTGATCACTTTCTTGGAAAGGCTATCGCGTTTTTGTTCTTCATGCTTTTTGTTGTTGCTAACATTTTGTCCTTGATTTATTAAATATTTTGTATCACACTCGGCATCAATCATTAATAGGTCATTGGTTTGACATGCTGCATCAAATTGATCAATTTTGTCTTTGGTACTACTCATTGCATTATTAAGTAGTACAACTGGCTGGATAAGATCACTTGTGTCGCAACTGACATCAACTTGATTGATGAGATCTTCTATGTCACAAGCTTCATCACTATGCTGAATAAGGTCACATGTATCACAACTTTCATCTGATGTTTGGATGAGGTCTTCATTGTTTCAAATTGCATCTACCTTATTTGTATACTATGCATTAAGCAGATCTTGTTTTTCACTTAATTTGATTTGGAGTGTGCTAATGATTTTTTCTTTTATCTCGAGCTCAATTTGAAATTATTTCGATGCTTCTAAAGTGTTGGTCATTTGATCGATTAAGTTTTGATTCTGCTTCAACTTCCATTCCAATAATTCAATTGTATTTTGTAACTCATGATTGCACTCTTTCAACTCTTTAATTTTCAGCTCTGCACTTTGAAGATGTTTTCCACCTTTTCCCATTTTGACATGCTAGCTTGCATTGGCTCGCTTGGTTAAGTTTATCACGCTCGCTTGCTTTGGAACTTGCTTGGTGAAACTTGTTTTGCTTGATTCACGTTCATTTGAAATTTGTGAATGCTTCAATCAACTTCACGCTCGCTTGAAATTTCTGTTAACAATTGATTACTTGAATTTTTCTCACTTGAACACTTTCTTCAATCAGTTTCAGGCTCACTTGATGTTGTGAAATTTTCACTTCCTTGAATTTACTCACTTGATTGTGCTTATTTACAAAATAAGGGTGTCAAACACTATTGAAAATGTACCCAAGATAAAATTCTTACAACGACAAGTTCAAATAATCGTGATGACTCAGTTGCAGACAATTGACTTACTTGACTTCCTTATCAATTCAAACTTGGATGTCGGTTTTAACTGAGAATGCACCCTTACAATTCAACTCAGTTTTTATTTGAATTGGATTACAAGCTAACTTACAACATTTGATTTACAAGTTACACAAGAAATTTTTTTGATGTCGATATAGACTTGTCTTGGAATGCGCGAGTTTGCAGTGTCATTAACTTGATTTCTTTGATTATGTGTTGTATCTTCTTTATTGCTTGTATTCTTGAAGAGAAATTATTATGTGCAACTTATTTATTACTTGTATGCTTTATTATGTGCATGCATTTGTTTAATTTTTTGTGTACTCCATGTCTAGAATTTTACAAATATAGTGTCAAAACTAGACACAAAAATGTACAATCAATAATAAAAAAAAGCACGCGCCATCACAAACATACTCATGGTGTACCTAAGATCACCTTATTCAATTTCGAGCAGATCTAGGACACTTCAGCACCAAAAAAATATTTCTTTATTAAGCATTGAAGTACATCAACCTTTCATCTTTACAACATCTTTGTTGAAACTTCTCAAGAACAAATTTCAAGAACACCTTGGAAGCAAATTGTCTTCAAAAACTGGATGTGCACGGACTCGATCTCTCTCAAACTAAAATATTTCTTTAAATTACAACAATGACTTTCTTTAAAGAGTTTCACTTATTACTCCAAACACAAAAGAATTATCACTCCAAAATTACAAAAAAAATTATTTTACCTTATCACTCCTCAAAATCAGAGCTTATGTCAATAAAAATTTAATGCGCCTTTATCTCATCCAAAAAATTCTATGATCACTTGTGTCTCAAAAAAAAAATCCATTTACAAACTTCTTAAGTCCTTATCTCTCCAATTTTAAAACAAAACAACTTTATAACTCAAAAAGAAAACAAATTATTTCAAAAAAGGTAAAATACCTCTCCACTAACTTTTAACGCCCTTTTAAAACTTTCATTAAAAAATGACTCCACTCAAATTATTTCAAAAAATATACGAGTAGTCTATAATGCAACTTTTTGAAGGCTTTTATGGTAGTTTTTTCTGGTCTAATTTCTCTAAATTCCGATAGGAATTTAGTGAAAATAGAAGTTTGATGAGTAACCTTGCATAATTGAAGTGCTCGACTAGGGGGTTTTTAGGACATTGAATCCATATATACAGTCAAAAAACCAGTTTAAATAACAGAAATCAAGATTTTACCTCAATATTATTCACCGGATTCCGGCACCTGAAATTCCAAAAAGTCGCACTAAACACAACTCCAAAAATATATACCACCTCTCCACTTCCTTTTAACTGGCTTTTAAAACTTTCATAATTAAAAAAAATGACTCCAATCCACCTTAATTTTTCACTTACTTATAAAATGTTTCATTAAAAAAGGACTCCACTTTGAATTGAATCGCACTATCTTGAATTTAGAGTAAAAGTGATAATTTGGGGATAGGCACATGTGTGGGGATCTTCCTCTTGATCGATCCGAGAGAGAGCATCACCGACTTGTAAAGGCTTTTGCAGAAGCCCAAGAGAGTCAACACATTCCACTCAAAGAACTATGCTACTTCTCCGTGAGTTATATCATTTAAATTTAATATTTAGACCCGCTGAAAACACCCTCCAGATTACATGGCATATTTCCAAAGTTGAACTTTTGTTAAAAAAAAAAGGCCATGGATTGCAGATCACAGAGGCAAGAAGATGTCGCTGGTGGATTTATTGCAAGTACTTCTCTCGAGCTAAATGCAAAACCTTATTGAAGCTTATTATTTCACGCATTAAGTTGCTAAGGAACAAGAGGGAGATATCGTTGAATCAAATGAAGGAGATTGCATAGTTTTTACAATTTCGGCAGGAGGGCACTACTCGTATTGGGGTAGAACGCATCATACGAGAACAAAACATTCTGGCTGCATATGAAATTTTTGAGCCTTTTGATGAATTTTTAGTTGTTCGGCTCCCAATTTTTTCACATTTGTGCTAAAAATTATTGTAATAAATCAAGTGACATCTTGAAGAAACAATCGGAAAACTTACCAATCAATGCAAGAATTGTTCCAATACGCAACTCCTTCACTGCCATCTTCCAGTTCTGCAGTGAAATATTATGGTGTCGGCTCTACAGTTGACAACATCTTCTTATAAATTATGCTCTCTTTTTTTAAATCGAACGTGGAATCCACCTTCCATTTATTCTCTCATGTATTTGGGTGATCTTTTCCTTGCACTCTGCGCTAGCCACTTGTGTACTTTTCTAAATGTTCCTTTTCATATGTGCACGCAATTGTGAAGCAAATTTACCTATAGTTTCACAGGATTTGGACGTGGATTGATGATCCAACGTTGGACAGATCTAGTTAGACATACATGTAAGCCTTAGAATAGATCTTGCGTGAACTCTCTGCATACTGCATCGTCAACTCCAGGTGACAGATCATCTTTGCAAACTCGGGTTCGGTTTAGAATATTGGTTTTTTGGTTGTTATGAAAACACACTGCAATCGTATCACAGTGAACATAGTGTGTCAATCCCCAACAGACTGACTCTCTTCTTCACAGTATATTTCATTGTAGCATCAACTGCCTTCCCAAAAATACATCTCCAATCTGATGGATAGCCTTCAACTCTCTCAAACAACAAAATAGAATGAAATTTGCAAAAATTAACCAATATTCATCCATTTAATAATTTACAGGCCTACAGTTTCAATACACTGGCTGCCTATGACATTCACTAGATCTCATCGGATTCTCCCAATAGCAACAAATGCATAGAACTAGCCAATTGTTGTCCACACAATGACTCTACAACACCAATCTCGTCCCACTTGGAGATGGGTATCTGCATTTCTCTCTTATGCATTCATGGCTCTTGTCTTCTCTCCAAATTGTTTTCTCTACGAGAGGCACACAAAAAAATTTGATCAATGTTCAATTCTCCAACGAAAATTTGAGTGAAACCTTACACACATGCAACGTCTGCATCGTGGGCAACAAATTTTGAGCTAGACTATGATGGCTATGATACCACATGAAGGAGATTTATAATAAACACACATTAAAATATATCAGAGACATTAAACTAGACATGGCGGAAAAGGCCTGAGAGCCTCATTGTTCTCTCACATTCTCATTATTAAAATAATGTTTATGATACATATAAATACATGAGGAATTTTCTCTCAAGATAGTGCGTCTATCTTGGACTCTTTGGTTGAGAAAATATCTCAACTATACACTAATCTAGGAGCCTAACTATTTGGAGAGAATCTCTCAACCAGCTAGTCCTAAACGAACTCCTAACTATGAGGAACAAACCCAATCTAGAAAGGTAGGATTAAATCCCAACTTTCATGATAATAATTAAATTAAGTATTTTAGACTTAGATTGTTTTTACTCACATGAGAGTGAGGCTAACACAATGGTTCTATCATCAGTACATGCTAAAAAACATAAAATATCATGAGTTCATGATAACAATGAGCATCAATATATGCTCCATATAGAAGCAACAATAAAATGCAATGCATGGCATGTGCATCAAGGTACTTTCCCTCTGTGAGAAACAATATAATCTCCATGTTTACTGGCAGCAAAAGAGGCACTAACAACATCATATGATTTTATTTTACCACTCAACACCTTGGCCATAATCATCATACTCCAAATGTGCATCAAATAGAAAGTAAACTAATAGTAGCAACATACGAATATGTCATAGAAGAAACAACATTATACATCCTCATAATCACGTTTTCTCTGCCCATTAGAGAATGGAACAAGAAACAATATTTATCATGCCAAAACATCATGATCAGTATAAAATACTTATCGTCATCATAGGTAAGAAACATATTATCAATGAGGCATGCCCAACAAATGAGTGAACAACAAAATATATATACTCCACATATGAGAAACAATCATCATTACTCATCCATCCAACAACACATGAACATCAGCATAAGTTATCATCTCTCAACCATGTAAATGCATACGATATGTTGGCAAAACAGAAGGTCTCTGAGCAAGACCCGGGTTCAGGTTTGAGGCCAACAAGGTTTCCGCAGTAGTCTAGAACAACGCCGTAATTTTCACCCTACTCGAGGGAGTAGGGAGTCTCACCCGAGGCGTGTTGTGACCTTAATAAGATTAGAAGTTAGATCCAGTAGAAGAAAAACATGCACACAGATAATAGCTTTAGAGATTTAGAAGCCACATATATATCTTAACTCTAAGAAGGAGCTGTCATTCATCAGGACCTATTTAGAATACTGAATTAAAAATTAAATCTATGCATATATTCACCATCATTCAACTCACGATATCACACACACAACAACAACTCAATTTCGTTAACAATATCACAATAGCATATATGTGCTCCGCAGAGTCTATTACAGTCTAGATCAGTACAAAAGACTTCACACAGAGCTCTCCTGAGGCTCTGCTCCTCCTCGGTCTCTTGCCAGACTGACTGACTAACTAACTAACAAACTCCTAAACTGACTAACTGCTTGTATATTTGTTTTTCGCCAACTGACACTGTCATTCCTTTCTCCGCTTTCTTCTTTCTCACTCAGAGTTTTGTTGGTTGTTCTTTTCTCCTACCTCTGCCGTTTTTTTTGTTCTCTGCCAATTCCGCGACACCTATCTTCTGGCTTTCCGCAATCGTGACATCTCCTTGTCTATCTTGATTGCGTTCCACCACTTGTCTTCCATCTCTCCGCGACTCAAAACTGTTCTATATTCCAAAAACAAAGGCCCCAACAGGCCCCAACCATGTGCTATTGACTCATCCCGAGTCAATATTTCCCTGCTATTGTGGCTTCCGGTGGTCTATCGGCTTTTGAGGCTAGCCTTGTTTCTCTTGTTGCTTCGCCTTGTCCAAGCAAAGGCCCCAACTCGGGAACCTTGCTCAATGTTGATGTCTTGAGTTCTGCGAACTCAGTTATTTCCTGTTGCCATTCTTTAATTAACTGCTCTGTTTGGGTGATGAATCTTTCAGCCTATGTTTCATTCACCACATGCGGAAACTTGATGAACACCTCCTGTATCATTGGCTTGGCTTCGGCTGTCATCTGCTTTATTGCCTCAGCCTTTTGTTTTACCGGTTGCCTTAGCTCTCTGAGAATTTTTTTTGTGGCTGTTGATCAGTGCTCTTCAATTTTCTAGATTTTGGTTTCAAGCACATCTGCCTGGTCATACAATTGTGTTGTCGACTGGATCGCTGGCTTCTTTGATTTCCTCAAAAATTTTCTAAAGATGTGCTGAAATTTTTGGGCTTCCATCGTTAATGAGTTGGAGCATTCGTGTAACTATTCCAACAAGCTATAAGCCTCTTTAACCGTTTTCCCAAGGGTTTCTTTCATGCCATTTATTTGCCTCTGTCTCTCTGTGACCTTCTCAACATATACCATGGAAGGATATAGAAATGTTGGCTTGGCTATGAGCGTCTCTTTGAGTTCCTAGTTTGCTTTGCTTAGACTTGTGCATGCCATATTCACTCAAATGGATCTTTCAACCATTGAGCATGCTGAAATATCCTCTAGTGTTTTGTTATCCTGGGAAACGATGATCGGCCATAGGTCCTTGAAGACCCCTGTCACTTGTTCCAGTTGCTCCTGTAAGCTATCCTTATCACTTCTTAGTTGATTTCACTCATCATTAAGCGCAATCACTTGCTGCTGCTGTTGCTCGAACCTCTATTGGAGGTCATTATGCAGACCTTCTTCTTGTTGTGCTACCATTTGGATAAAACTATATAGTTGGCCAGCTCCCCAACCCTGGAAGTTCTCAATGCTCGACATCTCCTGGGTCAGCTGTCTTTCCCTAAGTGGTTTTCCACTGGCGAATGATTTCTCTGAGTGTCCTTGTGGAGACATTGGCTGATTCTGTTGTGATAGCTGAGGTTCGTGGATATTCACACTAGTTGATGGTATAAATTGTTGCAATATTAGATTAGTTTTCTGGAAAGAGTTTAGCTCTGGTGGGTTGGGCATTGTATCATAAGTGAAATACCCTCCTTAAACTAATATCTCTAGAAATGTGCCCTGTCCCACCGTGGTTTGGTCAACCTCAGGTACTCCAGTCGTACTTGAGTTAATTTATGCTTCGATATCGCCATTTGTTTTGGTCCATGGTTTCTTTTGATCTAAAATATTCGCTAAGGTGGATAGAGTGTGGGTGGGGTGGTCCTTGGATGTGAATGAAGTGCATGGTGACAAGTTTTGTGTATGAAGTGGAGATGATGTCTGAATGTTGAGGATTGAGGACGGATCAAACACAGGTAGCACAGAGGTTTTTTGGGTGGCAACCTCTGGCTCTTCTTGAATTGGTATGCTTATAACCATAGGCTGGGGTTGGTCTTCCCCTATGAGATCAACTAATTTCTTGGGTGCCATAGTTCGTGCTTTCTTTGGTTTGGGTACAGGTACCAGAGGCTTGGGTGCCTTGGTCTTACAGATTGGAGTGACCGTGATTAGCGACAGGGAATTGAATGTGGTGGATGGCAGGGCAGTGATGATGGGGTTGGTTGTGGATTGGGATGCATATTTCAATGTCTGAAACTGAGGACAAGTAGGAAATACAGTAGATGTGCTTGTAAGAGTTTCTATTACCAGGTTGAAGCATTTTACCTGTGTGTCAATCTAGTCCAGTAGTGGTCGTCGTTGCAGTTGTGAGATCCTCTGTGTTTCTGCTTTCGGCGTCTCTCTTGGGAGTGCTTTTGGTATCATTTTCTCAAATGAGTAATGTGGGATCCCGCTTCTAGTTTCCATCTCCGCTCCTAGCCACGAACAAACCTCTGTGTGGAAGGCTTCCTCCTCTACTTGGAACTTTAGTGGTCATATTTGGAAAGTGGTTTCACCCACGCAACTAGGTTAGATACAAGTCTTGTTGTGGGTTACCCCAAACCATATCTGCGGAGAGTATCTATCCAATATGTCCCTTGGAACCCTTTGTTGGCTCCCCACCACATCGACCATCTATCTGTACCAGAATGTTAAAGCCTCCTCATTGACTTCTTTCGTACTTGGATCTCTCAATACTCTCCATGGCGTGAGCCTTAGTGACATTGGTTGGTCGTGAGTGATTTCTGCAAGCTGTTTGATCCCTGGGTGAGTCCACTTCCACATTGCAAAGGCCATGATGAGATAACCATAGATGAATCTCGTGGCTCGCCTGTAGTTGTCCTCACAAGCCTCAAATAGTTTATTCAAGACGAATGTGCACCAATTAAACTGTGCTCCTTGAATGCAGTGTTCCACGACTGAGATTGTGTCCAAGTTGAATTCTCCTTTAGTGTAGTGTCTCATTTTTTTCCCAGCTATCAGATAGCAGGAAAATTTTATTGCTGGGTTGTTGATGAGGTCGATTTTCGCTCCCTTTCCTCCTCTTCTAGTCTCATAGTAATCACAATCCCCTATCTTTTTAGCTCACTTGGACACATTCTGGAAGGTCGTTGAGACGTTGCTTCCCTCCACTGATAATCTTGTGAGTCTACGTATGTCCTCTGCATGAATTGGGATCTCCTGCCCAAGCCACAATGATCTATTCTAAATTCTACTCATCAGGAACTTTGTACACTACATTACTGCTCCCATCGTTCCAAATATTGGGAGGCTCCTGAGGTTCAGTATAGTCGACCTCTGAATACCTCTGACTTCTGGGTTCATCCTTGTTTCTTCACCCCCTCCCTCAGTTGCATAATTCTAAATATACACTTGCCTCTTCATGGTCGGGAATTAATACAATTTCGTGAAGTCTGTATCTATTAACAAGGTGTTATCATACTTACCGATCAACGACTCCATCATTTGAATTATCGTATCGAGCTCGGGCTCGACGAATGATGTTGTTATCTTTGTCATCCTCTTTCTCCTACTGTATACTTGAATTATTGTTGTTGGTATATTATTGTGAATTCTTACCACTGGTCTGCTTTTGAACTTCTGCTATTGATCGACTGCTTTGAACTTCTATCGTTGAAATTGAGTTTGTTGTTGTAGTTGTTTCTATTTCTGCTAAATTGGAATTTTCCGTCATTCTGGTGTTTTCTTCTTTCATGTGGGTTAAGTAATGTTACCGGTACAAATGAGGTTGATATGACCCCATAACTAATTAATTCCTGATGTCTTTCCCACAGCTATAATCATGTGATTAGTTACCGTGGTGAGGTGTATTCTGACATTGCGGATGGTGGCTTCGGGAGTTGGGGAGACGTGATGGGTAATAACTATGGCTTAATATGGAAAATTTATTACGATATGGGGGTTACTAATTACGACAACTATCTTTCAAATTCGGGTGATCCTACAGACTGAAAACGGTATGATGGGTCATTATGAGTGAATGATATTTGACATGCTTAGGCTATCTAACACTATAGACACTTCCCCCCCTCCCCTAGACCACAATTGGTTGTAATGCGTCTCTACATCTCAATAAGTCTGATTTTTGTTTTGTGCCACTGTGCGGTCTTTTTATTTGGGATTCCTATTCTAATGGGCTAAAAAACCTTAAAATATGGTAACTCTATGTCTCATCTTAGTTGCGAGAGAGTTATTGACTGTATTTATGCTACTCTACCCTACTGACTGCTCTTGGGTGCGAGAGTTATTAAAAATAATAATTTTTGGAGCTTACTCATGAAAGGGTTTCAGGCGTGCACCATTCACCCATCCTTGCAGTGTTTTTCCATCTAGTTGTGCCAGTCTGACTGCACCAGAGTCGTTAATTTCTATAACTTTATACAGCCCCATCCAGTGCATTCTAAATTTCCCTGGGAACTTCTAGAATTTGCTGTCGTATAGCAGGACTTTTCCTCCAATAGTGAATGTTTTGTGCTTGATGTGATGGTCATGACAGGCTTTCTATCTTTATTTTTGTACTGTCTAGTGGAAATCCATCAAAAATATATCTTCTTCAAGCTCCTGCAGTTCATGGAGGCATTCAGTGATTGAGTCTTCCTCTGTCATATGTGTATTTGAAGTAATTAAGAGGCTTGGTATGATCAATTTTGCTGGTATTATTGCCTCTTTTCCGTATACCAATTGGAATGGAGTCTGATTGTACAATCTCTTCATGGTTGTCCTATATGCCCACAATGTGGTTGGTATACTTTCATCCTAGTCATCACGATTGGCATTGCATATCTTTGTTAGTCCTTTTTCCAAGATTTTGTTGAATGCCTCAACGGTTCCATTTGCGTGAGGGTGGTACGGGCTGCCTTTGTGGTGTTGTATCAGAAATTTTTCCAACAGTGATTTAATTGTAACATTAATGAAATGTGTGCCTTGATCACTTGTTAGGCTCATGGGACAGCCGAATCTGGTAATTATGTTCTTGAAAATAAATCTGGTTACTGCATCTATTATGCCGTCCTTGACAGGTGCCGCCTCTGCCCATCTTGTGAGATAATCTGTTGTGGTAATTATATATATCCACACCAACATTATATTTTCTTTTCACAACATTAATTCTCAAGTGATTTTATTTAACGCTGGAAAATATATATACGCCAAGAAATCACCATACTAATGCTCTGGTATATTAACACCAACCAATCAAAATATTTACAGCCTTGTAACCTTCTACAGCCAAATATATTTAAAGTATTTATTATTGAATAACATGCAACATTTGTATTATTGTGTTATGGAGATACTGCATACGTGTTTCGGTTGGAAAAGACAAGAAGTTTGATACCCTCATATTCAACACACATCAAAATCAACAGCAGGATCAAAATGGAATTTCTTACATATATATATATATATGAATTACATATGATGCGTTTTGTTTGTTATTACATATGTGTTCAACTTGGAATGGAAGTATTACATATGGAGATATTACATATGTGTTCGATTTGGAATGGAGGTAATATATATATTGCATATGAATTACATATGATGTGTTCTATTTGGTATTACATATGCATTCGACTTACATATGCATTGGAATGGAGGTATTACATATGCATTCGTTTTGGTTGGAATCGAGATATTACATGTGCGTTTTGTTTGGAATGGAATTTCTTACATCTCAAGATATTACATATGTGTGTTGGCTGGAATGTATATTCTTTCAAGATTATTTGGCAAAGGAGGCTCCAGAATTCTAGCAATTGTGAGATCAGAGTTTCATTATCAGCGTCAATCTAGTTTATATACAACGCATAGGAAAATGATTTATTATAGCCGATAATAAACAATGTGATTACAATGCAGTAAACCATTTAAAAATGCAATGCATCCATATATTTTATGAATTGGTTTTACGCATCCATATATTAGGGTTGTGTGCCCTAATATACCTTCAAGTAAAAAATGTGTGGGAAACACAAGTCAAAAACCTTCATCTTTACTATAGTAGTGGCACCTATAGAACTAAAAACAATCAACAAATTGAAGCCAAATAACTTGAACAACATAATTATTTGTCACTACCTCCCATTGCCATTGATGTCAAAGGGGGAGCTAAGTGGAGACAAAATGGAGGCAGAAGGATTTTTTTTGTTGCCATCAATGCCAAAGGGGGATAATGTTGGAAATATTGGAATTGATGCCATTAACCTTATTGGTGATAATTTATGTTGAATGCCATTGATTGTAAAAGGCTGAAAGTGTTGTGAAGTGAAAAGGCTATGCTAATCAATGTGAAGGCTAAACATTGCCAAATGGAACATAAAATATTGAGACACAACCTAAAAATATATATATGTTTTCATTGAACAAAAAATGTATAATAAAAGATAATCATTACTGGTTGAGCTGTTTTATTTCAACTCTAGTTTATGTTACAAATTGTTTTCAAAACTGAAAATGAAGAGACAAGCTTGTGAATAGTTTTTAGAATACAAAGAGACAATGCCTCATTTAATATTCTTGCAAAGAATACAAACAACCAATAAGGCTTGCTTATCAAATATACAATGTGGAATGGAATTTATTTTTTTTGGAAGTGAAGTAGTTTGCATAAGAAAGTTGATGAGTAGTAGCAGAAGAGGCACAAAGTGGAAAAGGAGAGGTAGTACAACAGTAGTCTTGACAACATAATTGTATATGAGGTAACCAAAATTTTGTGACTTGATGTTGTGATTGATAGATTTATGTCCCTTGCTATGTTTTAGCTTGAAAAAGAATAGGTTGTAGCCTGTTGAGGTAGGAGGATCTTGTGGGTTGTAGCCTATAGAAAATTTGTGGGAGTTGGAGCTTCCTTTGAGGTAGGAATCTCTTGTAGGTTGGAGCCTACCAAAATCTGATGTAATAAGAAGTAGCAGTTTACCTTCACATCAATTTCAACTTAAAATTCGTGATTTTCTCCCTTTGGGGTTTCCACTTATATCTGGTGTCTTCATGTGATGGTTCTTGAATGTTATGTGAATGTTCTTGAATTCTTGATAAATAAATCTGCAAATTTCTCTCTTTGACACCTACAAAAAGAATTCAATAATAATATAGCACAAACATAAATCATTAGCTTCATAAGAAGAAAATTAAGTTGAGAAAAAGTAAATAATTTTGAATTACTAATTAATCCACCCCCCCTCCCGCCCTCTCTCAGTAATTCCCAATCATAGATATCACAACTATATTGTGAATCATAACAATCATACATATCATTCTCTTTTTTCTCATCATCAAGGTCAAACATTGCAACAATATGTACTTGAGGAGATTGACCCAGCGTACTCATTCCACAACATACATCAGATGGTAGCTATAGAGAAGCATATAATACTCTGTCTTATCATCTATTCCTCGCATCTACAACATAACCTCACTCGACCAAGCGACACTGCCACCAACAATAATTCTCAAAGGAACAACAACATTATCAATAATTTCTCAGCCTTATAGCATATACCAGCCTCAACCAACAAACCCCTCTCAATAGTTATATACACATCTATGGCAAACATACTGCTTCAATATTCTTTGCTCAACTGTGAACATAGACCTCTCTAATTGATATGGCAATAACATGTACTTGGAAACCTTGGTAGCTCTTCTCAACAACCTTTTTTAGCAACTCCAAATTGGTCATAAATGATAAATCAATGATAGATCTGTGCTCACAATGAAGACAATATAATATACTCAAGGTATAAAATCTTGGAGTTATGAATAACAATGTAACACTATCGATTTTAGGCCCATAAACAGTCAAACAATTAGTTGCATATGTAACATATACTGCACTTTATTTTTAATCATCATGGCATATAAAGGATATATATGACACATGAAAAACACCAGCAATCGCAACAATGTCTTGTCAAACCATCACACTATAAATTCTTTATGTCATTTTTGCCACTAATCAGAAGTTAACAACAATTTCCAAACTCCAAGTATTAATAATACTCAACCCTAGCACACAACATGTAGCTCAAATCACCTTTCTGGAAATTGTGATACAAATCATACATCCCAAAGGTCTTAATCATTTGATAGAATGTAAATTCAAACTTTAAAAAATAAAATCCTTCTGAAACGACCAATTTCAAACTTAACACTTCATTTTAATATTCCCAATTTTCCATCAGATAATTGGAATATTAGAGTTCTTTATTTTCTTAATTAATTAAGTAAATAAGAGGGTGGAGGGACCCATAAACCCCATAGATGAATAAAATCCACTTTTGATGTGTGTGTGGATAATTTAGAAGTAGATATGCATTATGGAGTAGTGGATCATCTTCTTAATGAAGGAAGAGTGGAGATCATGGATCATTAATGAGAATATCATGGATATCATGGAGGAAGTCAAATGAGATCATGGTGCAATAAAAGAAATATCATAGAGCACTAATGATGAAATAGTGGAGGAAGTGGTGCATCTAATGAACACATGATGGAGAGAGTGGGAATTAAATAAAGAGATGGTGGAGAACATGGAGAGACGACGCAGTCTTAATGGAGGCTAGTGGCCACATGTGCAACGTAATTATGAGGTGGGCCAAGGCTATGGAAGTCTCAAAAAGCATAAAAGGGAGATGAAGGCAGCAATAGAAGGCAGGCTTTAGATTATTATTTTTGATCTGTTTAGATTTGGATTTGTCATTTGACATTTCTATGCACGCTTCAACTATTTAGCTAAGTCTACAGTGTTGTTTAGCACACGGGTGTTTCCAAGCAGAAATCCCACCCTTACCCATGGGGGACTTTGAGTGCCTACTCTAGTGAGGTTTCTTTGAGCTTTCATACATCATCAGGCATTGGTTCCACATTCAATCACTCTCATATGCACATTCAGTTTCAGGAATTACGCATTCTTGCTTGAGGGTTTGAGAGGAGGAGGTAGTTCTTGAAATTTCAGCTAAGAAACTAGTGGAGGATTCATCCTTTCACCTGGTGCTTCAAGACCAGTCTTCCAGGATCAGTATATTCATATCCGACATTCAGACCATTAGTTTATTACTCCATGCAACAACAGTTCCCTCAGGAATTGCGCAGTCCAGTCCTGTAGATCTATTGGAGGAGGGAAGTTTCCAGTATTTCAGCTGGAAATCCTATGAGGGACCTTTACTTCACTTTGGACATACTATTTCAATCATTAAGGAGCTTCATTGTAGCATCTAGCATCAGGCTATAAAGCCTCCATCACTAACAAAGTAGTTTTACTTAGTTGTTGTGTATTCAATAGCTGCATCTGTTGGAGGAGGTTGGAGGAGACAAATCTTTAGCTTCTAGCTTAAGGATCTGAAGGAGGGATCAACCCTCTATGCATTGAGTTGGTTGTGCCTTATTGTTTCCATCATATATTCATCTCATGTAGTAGATCTACATACCTAACAATCATATAGTTCCAGGCCTAAGAGGGTAATTTTCCAAGATTGTCAGATCTGGAAATCCTTTCTGGGTTATCTTGAGTATTCATCATAGAGTCCGGATCAGAAATCCCGACATTTTCTGAGCTCTAGAACTGCCAGATCTACACTTTTATATTTTTCCAGCAGTTGCAGTCCCAACATTTGCAGCAAGGACAATGCAATATTCCTTCCAGTAGTCCAACAGTTATGCAGTCCCTCTTGTGGGAAGACTTCAAGGTCATTCTAGGCCACTTCTTTGGCTTGGGTGTCTCATATTTTGAGCACTATTATATTGGTTTATCCACCTCCTATTAATAAAATGGCTCAGCTATTATATACATTTTTATGGTGTATTTATATTATTTTCTCATTGTTGTAGTTTCCAACTATTGTGTTTTTGTATTATTGCATTCTCCCTTTTGGGGTATTACAGTGGTATCAGAGCATGATCTTTGGCTTAACTTGTGGGCACTTCATCTTTAACATCAAAAGAAGAAGCAGATAGTAGAGATCTACAATGATGAAGGGTTCAGGTTTTTCCACTCTTCGCTTTAGATATATGCAATATCTCTCCAAGGAGGTAAAAAAAATGAAGAGAGAAAGGCAAAAGGAGGATCCAATAAGAGTTCAGAAAGAGGAAGGTCCCAGCACTTCCTATCAGCAACAAAAAATATTGGCAATGCATAGAGCTCCACAACATTCGACTAGATCCCCTTTCTTTGAGAAAGAAGGTGAATGGTATCATTATGGAGGAGACTTGGGGTATGAGACCCTAAGTAAATATATGTCCGAGTACAAGTCAAAGCCCAGAGCACTCAAGGAGAATCTAACTCTCCAATAGTTGTTACAACTCAAAGAAGAAAGGAAATCCCACAGCAGGAACAGAAGAAAGGGGCATAGATTTGTTTTGCCTACATTTGATGGATCATCCACAAGAACATTGAGGTCTTGGAGTGAAGAGTTAGCTACATTATTTTAGCTATACTGAGTGGCAGAAAGAGAGGTTGTTGAGATTGCAGCGCATCTTGAGGGTGAAGCCAAGGATTGGTTGTTCAGTCATATATCACATGCCAAAGTGTTTGCTTATGTAAATTTCTTTCGAATATTGAAGAAGAAGTTTGATAGGAGGAGATCAAAGACATTTCCCACGGAGACAATTCCCATAATTGAGGAGATAGAACATGAAGAGACAAAGGAAGATGTCATCATTATCACTCTGGAGGAGAATCCTCTACCACCACCATCAGCTGCACAAGTACTCACATCGGGAGGAGGAACACTTGCATATTTTCAAGATGGTCTTGAGCTCTTGACATTGGGATCCCCATGCATGATTCATGAGATGCATGAGGGGGAGGAGGTAGATACCAACGTTGGTCCAGTAGAAGAGGAGCATCCATCACAATTACCAACAGTTGGAGAGGCCATTGCACTGGTTGGAGGAACTCCTGTAGATGTGAAATATGTTCCCAAGATTCAACTTATCCAAGGTTTGCAAACACTTTCATCTCATATTATTTCAGTACCTCATATTGAGATTTTTGAAACCATGCCATTAGGGCAATTTCATACCCAAGGATTAGAGCACCTGCTAATTTGGAGCAGCAAATTATCACTACACAGAGGACCCTTGACTTGATCAAGGAGAAGATGTATAACTATCCTAGTTTATCATGGTTGAGATACATTCAACACTTTGTGTTGAAGTGTGGAGTTTCAAAATATCATAGGAGCACAATCCTATTCAATATAGTGCTAGACTATGAGTTCAGCATTGTGTATGGTCAGGAGACAACAGATGTATCACCATGCAGATATAAAACATTGTCACTAAGCAGCAGTGATGAGATGAGGGCCCCATTATTCTTGGAGCATCCCAAAGAAAGCTTCACTCATGAAGCACTGGAGGGAAAGATTATAGATGGTAGACATCTTATGATGGAGAGAATTCCCCATTGTCAAGATGGAGTTTTCTTGTTGAGCATCTCACAACTCAAAGAAAAAATTCTACCTATAACATGTATGGAACCTTACGGGTTCTATTGGGCCATTGATGAGAGGATCTCATGGAGATACCTCAAAGGAGGTGCACTTCAACCTATCATGGAGTGAAAATCTTATCAGATGGAGGAGAATAGTATTCTACCTTGGGTGGATACCAAAATTGAGCATGGTATGATTCATCATCCACATTGGGATGAATGGATCAGGATGAGGAGCAAGGGGTTTCCAACCTTCTTGCAGATCTATGATACAGGGCAGCAAGAAGCATGGTTGCGCTGGTTGCTTTTGGGTGAGTATGGTTACTACCCAACATCTCACATTTTTGTGGTCCATGCCATGGATGTCACTGATGTTATGCAGTAGCAGGAGGCATGGCTGTGGTGGTTATTTTTGAGAGAGTTTGGCCAACACATGATATATCTTGTCAATGTATTTTCTTTTGTTTTGGATATGTCTCATGTCCATAAATGTACTTTTGTTTGGGATGTATCTTATTTTCATGTATGTACTTGGGTTTGAGACATGGCATAAATCTCACATGATGTGGCAACAAGGAGCTTGTTTGTATTGTTCTGATGTGCCATTCCACATGCCAATCAGTATGTTGTTGCTTCATGACTTTCATCATGATGATGTAAGGTGGCATCAAGAATCCTTGTTGATTTGGTTACTTTTGGGAGAGTATGGGATGATTTCTCCCCATACATTGCATGATATTGATGGAGGATGGCAACAAGAGGCCTTACTGCATTGGCTTTTTCTGGGAGATTATGGTCATTGTACTTGGTATGATGATGAGGTGGTATGGCAGCAAGAGGCATTGCTGCGATGGCTTCTTTTGAGAGAGTATGGCTCTCATTCTTGTATTGATGTTGATATGACATGACAACAAGAGGTATTTCTGTGGTGGCTTCTATTGAGAGAGTATGGCTCTCTTACTTGGTTTAATAATGATTTGGCATGGAAGTAGAAGGATTTTCTGTGGTGGTTGTTATTGGGAGAATATGGTTTGACATCTTACATGTTCATCCATATGTCTCTACTTCTTATTTTTCACATTTTTGGGATTATGCTTGGATCCAACAAGGCCAACAGGGCCAAGGATGGAAGCATGGATATATATTATCTATTTCATGTAGCATGGGATGGAGAGATAGTTTATGATGGGGGACTTTCCACTTTGGGAAGATACCACTTCACTTTATGTATCTCATGCATAGAGGAGGATCTTGGATATCATATGGTTGCCACTTGGATACTTATTGATGAGGAGAGGCATCTAACTTTTCAGTTGGAGGCCATTCTAGACATTATAGAGAGGCAGCTTTGGAGCTGGGCATGCATTGCACATTGTGGCAGATGGGGATGCCTTCCATATGAGGATGTCATTTGGAGGGAGATGGATTTTTGTAGCATCCAAATTTGTAGTTGCTTGAGGACAAGCAAAATTTTTGCGGGGAGGACTGTAATATTCCCAATTTCCATTAGATAATTGGAATAATAGAGTTATTTCTTTTCTTAATTAATTAAGTAAATAAGAGGGTGGAGGGACCCATAAACCCCATAAATGAATAAATTACACTTTTGATGTGTGTATGTGGATAATTTAGAAGTAGATATGCATTATGGAGTAGTGGAGCAGCTTCTTAATGAAGGAAGAGTGGAGATCATGGATCATTAATGAGAAGATCATGGAGATCATGAAGGAAGTCAAATGAGATCATGGTGCAATAAAAGTAAGATCATAGAGCACTAATGATGAAATAGTGGAGGAAGTGGTGCATCTAATGCACACATGATGGAGAGAGTGGGAATTAAATGTAGAGATAGTGGAGAACATGGAGATACAACGCAGTCTTCATGGAGGCCTAGTGGCCACATGTGCGGCGCTTATGCGGTGGGCCAGGGCTATGAGGTGAGCTAGGGCTATGGAAGGCTCACAAAGCATAAAAGGGAGATGAAGGAAAAAATAAAAGGCATGCTTTAGATTATTATTTTTGATCTGTTTAGATATGGATTTGTCATTTGACATTTCTATGCATGCTTCAGTTGTTTAGTTAAGTCTGCTCTGTTGTTTAGCACATGGGTGTTTCCGAGCGAGAATCTCACCCTTACCCACGGGGGACTTCAAGTGCCTACTCTGGGAAGGTTCCTTTGAGTTGTCATACATCATTAGGCATTGGTTCCACATTCATCCACTCTCATATGCACATTCAGTCTCAGGAATTACGCATTCCTGCTTGAGGGTTTGAGAGGAGGACGTAGTTCTTGGCATTTCAGCTAAGAAACTGGTGGAGGATTCATCCTTTCACCTGGTGCTTCAAGATTAGTCTTCTAGGAACATCATATTCATATCCGGCATTTAGTCCATTAGTTTATACCTCCATGCAACAGTATTTCCCTTAGGAATTGCGGAGTCCAGTCCTGTAGATCTATTGGAGGAGGGAAGTTTCCAGTATTTCAGTTGGAAATCCTGTGAGGGACCTTCACTTCACTTTGGGAATACTATTTCCATGATCCAGGAGCTTCATTGCAACATATATCATCAAGCCATATAGCCTCCATCCCTGACAGTGCAGTTTTACTCAGTTGTAGTGTATTCAACAGCTGCATCTATTAGAGGAGGTTGGAGGAGACATATCTTGAGCTTCTAGCTTAAGGATCTGAATGAGGGATAATCCCTCTATGCACTGAGTTGGTTGTGCCTTATTGCAACCATCATATCTTTAGCTCGTGCAGTAGATCTGCATACCTAACAGTCATATAGTTTCAAGCCTAAGGGGATGATTTTCCAAGATTGTCAGATCTGGAAATCCTTTCTGGGTTATCTTAAGTATTCATGATAGAGCCCGGATGTGAAATCTCGGCATCATCTAAGCTCTGGAACTACCAGATCTAGAATTTTATATTTTTCTGGCAGTTGTAGTCCCATAAGTTGTAGCAGGGACATCGCAGTATTCCTTCCAACAGTCCAATAGTCACATAGTCCGTCTTGTGGGAAGACTTCAGGGTCATTCTAGGCCACTTCTTTTTCTTCAGTCTCTCATATTTTGAGCACTGTTGTACTGGTTTATCCACCTCCTATTAATAAAATGGCTCAACTGTTCTGTACATTTTTATGGTGTATTTATATTATTTTTTCATTGTTGTAGTTTCCAGCTATTGTGTTTTTTTATTACTGCATTCTCCCTTTTGGGATATTACATTCACATAAACAACACTAATGTCTTACTGACCAAGAAATACAATAGTTCTTATTCAAGTGTTGTTATTGATGAGCACAAGGTCCGATTTGGTCTGTGGTGATCATATAACTTTTGTATGCATCGTCAACCACATGTTGACATACCAAAAATCACCATATGATGAATCATCTAGGTTTGCAACATGAGCTATAATCAAGGTTCTTAAGGAGCACATATAATTTCTTGCGCAGAAACCATGCCTGGAGGTTTTCAGCCAAAATACTGTTTCCTATAAATGACCTTTGCAAAACAAAAAACTTCTTTGCATGGTATTCCACAGGAAATGAAAATATGAATGTAGTCAAGTGATGCAACATAATTTTTGTTGAGATTCCATATTATAACTAGACCTTCGCTCGAAATTCTCCAACAAATTAACCATGGATCAAGAATCAATTACAATCAAGTTTTTATCAATTCATCCAGAGCAACAAGTCATGATAAAACTAAAAAAAAATCCTTTGCACATCTTGCTTCTAAGATACCCAATTAGACTACCTCTGCGAATTGGTGAAAAATTCATGCTTTATTACATAAAAACAATTCACATATTGTCTCCTCATCATTTTGTATCTTGTCACACTATGCCAATTCAATTTTTTCTCATGTGCATTTTTCAAAGAACTGACTTGAGACAAGCATATTAGAACCATCGCAATGCCATTCTAGCTCCTTCACTCATTCAAACGCCTTCAGACCTATGCTGGGGAAAAAAAAAAAAAAAACTCTGTATCACTCATCAACATGAACCAAAACAAAATGGAACCTTACACATAAATTTTGAAGAACGATTTTAGATTTTTTTTTCACCCTGCAAATTATATGAAAATTCATTGTATATATTGGTTTGGTTGGGTTGTTTTATATAGATGGCCAACCATCCATTCATATTAAAATTAATAATGTTGAATTTTTTAGCCATTGAAATTTGTGTAGGTCAACATGGTTTTCAAATTTATTTTATCGATATGATCTTTAAACAATCCTAGTCATTTAAATTTAGGCCTCGGTCCAAATGACTATTACATGGTTGGGTCCCACATTTTATTATAATAATACTATTTTGAAAATAATATTTCAACCATAGGAAGACTTGAGTAAGCTAGCATCATTCATTTGGAACACAAGAATCGTTGAGGCTCAAAAGTGTTTTCCATATTCATACATATTCCCATTATGTCATAACCATTCAGCTCTTATTTCATAGCCATCTGACCTAAAACCCTACATCAAGTAACCATTTTCATAAATATATGGGTTAGGATCCTTGTCTTCCAAATTTATTTATTTTATGTATTTAAAGTGAATTTATGATTAGAAACTAGAAAATTAACATAGTTTCATATATCTATATATGTGTTATGAGTTTTGTGACATGTGTAGGTCAAAAGGAAGCTTCTAAAAGACCTTTATGTGGCCTCCCATAACCAAATTCGAATTTGAGTGGAAAAGATCATGGGATCATGAGCACATGTGTCTCATTTCCTTTTTGTATTGAAACTCCAAGAAGATATGTGTCTCATTTCTTATTTGTGTTGAAACTCTAAAAAGACATGTGTCTTATCATTTCCTATTTTGATTGTAACTCCAGAGATGCAGGGAGAATATCATGGGATCATGAGGACATGTGTCTCATTTCCTTTTTGTGTTGAAACTCTAAAAAGACATGTGTCTTATCATTTCATATTTTGATTGTAACTCTAGAGATGGAGGGAGAGATTCATGGACTCCCATTAATGAGATAACTTCTCATATTTTGTATAAATAGGAGAAGCTTTCTCCTATCATGAGTAGTGAAAAAATAGTGAAAAATAGGAGAAGGAGAGAAAGGAATAGAGAGTGTTTTGTAACAAAGCTTAAGATGGAATGGGATGTAGATTTGTGAGTTTTTCAATAAAGAAGTTCAGTTCTTTGATGTTATTTTGATTACAACTTTAAGGAGCTGAAGAATTTCACCAAATTGGTAGAAGAGGGCCCCTGCTATTCAAGGAGGTTTTGCATTTTTTCTAGATAAGTCATTTTCCATTATGTTTTGTCATATTTCCTTAGATTGCTTTCTGAAATCATAGCTTTTAGCATTATGTTTCATGTCATTTGCTTAGATAAAGGATCCTCATGATATTATAATTAGTCTCTTTCTCAAGCTCTTCCAATACATCTCTATTAAATGAATGAGATTCAATTGTGATATTCTGAGTTATTAGCATTTCATTTTCTGTTATTTAGTTAAAAAGAAGATCCTCATTATACTGCAGTTAGTCTCTTTCAAAAGCTTTTCCAATAAATCTCTAATTCACGAATGAGACTAAGTTGTAATATTGTGAGTTATTGATTGTTTTGCTTCATAGAAGATCCTTATCACATTATGATTAATCTCTTTCAAAAGCTCTTCCAATAAACCTCTAACTCATGAATGAGATTTAGTTGTAATGTTATAAGTTGTTTCAACATTTCCTTTTATGTTTTAGGAGATCCTCATTGCATTAGAATTAATCTTTTTCACAAGCTCTTCCAACAAATCTCTAACTAAATGAATCAGATTAAGTTGTAGTGTTTTGAGTTAATTTTCATTTCATGAATGTTCATTTAGAAGTTGTAATATCCATGGATTAGGACTCTCTGTTTTTATCATTTTCTAGTTAGGAACATAATTTGCAAATAAACTCTGTTTTCATTTATTCATTAACATTTTCTTTTCTCCCTTTTTGACATAAATCTAACTTCATCTTTTTAGCATAGAGTAGCATACTAAAGATCAAACCTAAAAATCCCAAAACATCAATAAAACACTAAAAACAACGAAGTAAGAAAAAGGGACACTTAGGCACATATAGTGCATCACACTTCATCAGTTTACTAGCCCTAGTTGATAATTTATGTTAGCAATTTATGACACTAAATTGACTAGACAAGAATTTCACTCAATGACCTTCTAAATCTGCTTGAGTCGTGCCAACTCTATAAAAATTGACACGATGAGGGATATCAAATTATGATGGTCTTACTTGAAAATTTATAATATTCTTATCCAAAAACTTTATCACAAGTGGGGTTGCATGATCGCACCACAAGAGCTTCTCATTCTTCGAGGATTTCTTGACCTGTAGAGATTCCAATTAATGTGATCCATAGACGAATACTAAGAGCATTCAAATATGATGTTGGCATCAATAAAAACACCATTTGACAACTAGTTCCTTTGATATCTCCTCCTCAAACTCTGAATATGGCCTAGGGGTGACTGACTACAAGAAATCCTAGAGTGTCGTCAATCTAAGCCTATTACGGTAATTTTGAGGCCTCCTAAGGAAATTATAAAATAATAGTGGAAATAATAAAACAATATTTGATTACATCACCTGTACCCCATCGTAAAGAAAACTACTTTTTCAACTCGTATTTTCAAATTATATCCCTATGGGTTTACCCAAATTTTGAGAGGGAACACTCGTTGGATGCATAATTTTATTCCTCATACAAGGAGTATCCATGTTACATACTTTCGATTTAGTCTTGCTACAGAAACATGATTGCAATCACATTGTTTCATGTATTTGTCATTTTTTGTGTAGGGTCCATCGAAAGTATGCGTTACAGTCAAAATATCTCCTCATCAAATTTCGTAGGGAAGACAAATATGGAAGAAGTACAAAGACCTAAATTAAACCTATTTCTGCCAGGGTAACGCATATATAGAACAGAACAAGAGCGTTATAACGCAGGCAAGCAATATATTAGCCGCGTTAGTGGCTAGGGAAATGCTCTGTTTACACTGGAGAGACGCGTTACCCGTGTTTTAAGTTTGAATTGGGAAAAGAGCGCGGAGAAAGATTTGAATCTCCGACTTTCCCTCACAAAGGAGTCAATGCACAAAGGAAACTGCAGAAGCACCAGTTCATTATTGGTCATTGCCATAGAAGACTGAACTCCAAGAGAGGCAAAAGCATGGAGATCAAGGAAACATCTAAGCCTTTTCCATTCCAAACTAGTGGAAAGAGAAGGGTAACAATGGCCTTCTCCCTCTCCTATAAGAAGGAGCTGAAGGCTCTTAATTGAAGGTCGAAGGATTGCTCAAAGTTCTTGCATACTTGTGGAATAGAGAATAGTGTGACATTGTGAAGGCCAAGAGTCAAAGAGGCTCCTAGAGAGTTTGTTGACTTGGACTTCTTCACTAGAGAGAGAAGAGAGATCGAGAGACTGAGGAGGGCTTGGTACAACTGATGGTTGTAATCCTCCTTCTTTCAAAATCAATAGAACTATGTTCGTTTTGTCCATTCAATGCTTAATGTTATATTGTTGTTTCAATATTTGTTTAGTATGATATGAATGGATCAGATGTGTATAATCTAGATGTTTATTGTTGATTTAATTGATAGAATACTTGTTATATTAGAAGTTACGCGGGTGCTTTGACTGATTGCAGATCTCAGATTTGGAGCCGGCGAGGAAGGACTCTTACTTTGCTGCTCAGCGCTCTCCAAGAGATTCCAAAACCGTCAAAGAGGTAATTCTCTATTGTATTCCTTCAAGTTATTTCAAGCTAATATGAACATGCTCATGCCATCTTTGTGAACAACATAGCTAATCTGACTGTCTGCCTCGGGCACCGGAAAGCCCTGAGAGGGATATACGAAAACCAACCACCCAAGCAGTTTACCCTATAGCAGAATTGGCGACTCCGCTGGGGAGTGTCCCCATAGTTTCCGGACTATTTTTCCCTTTATTTCTTCTCTCCTCTGTTCAGTATCCTTCCGACCATTTTTTGATGCCCAGTAGACATACCAAACGCTTGCAGAGTTCAATCCTGTGCCTGTCTGGCCAACTGAAGAGCTTTTCCCTGGTTAACACGACCTATGCAGTATATCCAGTGCGTTATAACGCAGTCTAGGCTTAAATACAGTGCGTTATAATGCTGTATTTTCTCACAGACAGAGCGTTACCCAGCCAAAAACCCTGTTGTTCACTTCTGTGACTGTGTTTTAGCTGTGGATTTTTTTGGCCACTAGTACCTTTCACAGACCGAATCCCTGTACTTGTCTGCTAAACTGGCATTGATTATTTGTTTCTCTTATTTAGTTAGTGTGCAAAGCATTTACTTTTTTAAAGAGAATTTTTTTTTTATTTTTATGCATTTAAGCTGAGTTTATTCTGAAAGTTTGGTTCACAGACTGTTAAAAGAGGTAGATAGAAGTCTGAATCTTAAAATTTGAGCTGTGTTATTTACATGTTGGTGCATGGATGATTGAAAAAAGAAACCTCTCCTTGTAGAAACATTGTTCATTGAAGTTAATATTTAGATCATGTTTTGCATGGTTTATTGAGTCAAGAGTCTCACTATACTTCATACGTCCATTTCCCCTCCGCCAGACTAATAACAAAGTACACTAAAAACAAAGCAATAATAAAATAAATCTAATAACTCTTTTTGAGCTCACACAAACAGTAGTTCAGGCTAGGATCTTGGGTTAGGAAAGTGACAAAACTACCCAAGATCTCAAAACTTGAAAACTAGAGTCATTAACGAGTGAAATCCTGCTGCACTCACATTATTGGGACCGCTCCTTTACCGGAGCTCAGCGTGAGACAACACTTGGGTGCACTAGAAGGTAGCCCGCCTTCGACTGCATCCTGTGGGTGTGTTATATTCTGGGGTTCCCTTCGAGGATGTCGAAACTAGATCGGGGATCTAGGTATTCTGCCCATATAGCACACTGTCCTTGACCGTGGACCCCCCTGATAGTGTCTGTGATTTGAGGTATCCTTAGTGGCCATAATTTTAGGGACTTACATAAGGTGACTGGGACGGGCTGTCCTGGTACCTGAAACAGACGGACCTACTCTATCTTCAGTCTTTAGGAGGGTACTCATCTTCACAAGAGTGCTTACACCTATCGTCTGGGGTTCGGGCGAAGCTCTAGAGTAACCGTAACTGTAATTTCGACCAACCCTCTCTGTATGCTATTGTGAGACTGGATTTCATCACCAGTGAACAGTAGTACTTAGACAGGGCACCCTATTCTGGTTGCTTGCTGATTGATTTTAGAGAGTCTTTTCTTTTTTAGTAAGTGTGTGGTTACTGTCACTTGAGACTTCATAATATATCACATTTTAAATAAAATTTGTTAAAATTAAACCGGTCACCGTGGCGTCCCCTGACCCACGCCGTCTGTCTTGATGACAGCAAGGTCTACCTCCTCTCACTTTAGAGGAAAGATTGAACCTTGGTGAACCCGGGCCTTCTACAGAAGAGCAGTCTCCTCTGACTAATCTGAATTATCACATAGACCCTTATCAGCCGGAACTCCCGGAGGACCCTTTCACTGAAGGCGTTGTACCTAATTACAATCCTCCGCTCACTGATCCGTTAGGACCCGTGATAATCCAGATTCCACCGCGCCAAGATATGTCTGCGGCAACACCAACATCTATTTCTCCACCGGTATCCACAGGGTCGATACCAATGGTAACCATTCCTGGTTCGCCATCATCTTCCCCGCCGGTGGTCAGTTCTATGTCGTTACTGGGTAACCCCAGTAGTCAACATATACCTACCCCCAACCCTATGGTCAACACAACTGTCAGTAGTTTACCGAACCCTTCGGCATCTACTCCTACCGTGATCACGTTGGGGACCACGGTAGCTCCTCCCACGAGCACGACTACTTCGGTGCCCTTTAGCAACCCTTTCAGTTGGAACCCTCTGTTGAGTTCAAACCCCCTGGCCACTATGCCAAGGGGCAGTGTTATCAGTACACAGGTAGCAGGGAATATTTCTCTTCCTATGCAATCCTTAGGACAAATGGGACAACCCATTGTAAATACTATCCCCTTAAGTGGTTCAAACATAGGTGTAGGATCTATACTGTTGCCAAATTATGCAAGTACTAGTATGCCTCCGGGAAACTCTATTGCATCCATTTGGACTAACCAACCCCAACCTCCATCTGGAGTGGGAGGGCACTTTTACGCTGGGGGCAACCAACCATTTGCTCCTCAATACACTATGCCCTATGGACAACAACCGTATGTTCCTACTCCTCCACCTATGGGAGGTTTTTATCAAAGTCCCACTTACCCTTCTGGTAACACGTGGATGGGGGGACCCTATGGTCCAAGTAGTCAGCCCATACTGCCTTGGTTAGACTCGGGGGCAAATCCACAATTGCCTTTCTTGGCAGCTTTGGACATACCCGACATCCATAAGCTGACAAATGACCCCATCAATCACAACTCGCTTTGGCCTCCTATACCGCATAAGATTCCTTCAGATATCCCGAAGTTCGACGGGAAGCATGGAGATGACCCGGCCGCACACATCACTACCTTCCATTTTTGGTCCATATCCAATTCCATGGTAGATGATAGTGTCCGCCTTCGACTGTTTTCCCGCACCCTTGCAGGCAATGCCGCCAAGTGGTACATTGAATTACCACGCGCCACCATCAATACGTTTGGCGCTTTAGCGACGGAGTTCTTAAAGAACTTTCAACTACCAATTAGAGTGGAAACCGGCACAGAATTGTTAACATCACTACGCCAAGACACCGCCACCCACATCTCCGACCATATTCATGAATGGAGACGTAGGAGGAGGCTTGTCAAAGCGCCAATACCGGACCATCTCTTGGCAAATTGGTTTTGCAAGTCTCTTTTACCCCATATCTCTAAAGACATTGGCCTTTCTGGTGCAGTGAAAGAAGATCAATGTATTCGTCATGCCCAGCACCTGGATTTAATCTATTCACAATCCGGAACGCTTTACGATCTGCTCCCCCATGCCCCTGGTAACCCGAACCCTCCGTCTACTAAGAAAACCGGAGCTCAGGCCGATGGTCTTGTTGGCACGATCTCTGGTGTAGCCACCAATCAGTCTCGGGGGAAAACCTCCCAGCCATCCTCGGCTGCCACCGCCCCCCATCAAACGACTCCTCTCCCTTCCGCTGAGGTAAATTTGGTGCAAACCTCACAAAAACCCAACGGGAAAAATAGGAAGAATAAGAAGAAAACATCTTCTTCGGAAGAGCAGTCGAATAATCAGAATAACTCTAATCAGAAAAATGCCGCTAATGAAAAAGGAAAGGATAAACCCATGAGATTTCCTTGTAAAATCTGTGCGGAGGACCACTTGACATACAAATGTCCTCAGTTGCAGGAATGCACTGATTTTATTGCTAACAAGGATTCTGGGAGAACACCTGTCGTTCTTCACAATCCTTTCCCCAATCAACAGCAGCAACATCAACATATGGTTGACAACCCGCCACAACCCCATCAACGGGGCAATGGTGGTTCGAATCCTTCCGGCAAAGAACCATCTGCCATTTATGGCATCGAGAGTATTGACCTTCAAACTCATGCCAAGCTTTATGGAACTCCTACCATAGATGCTCAGGAACCTGGAACTAGTTCCAATCCGTCGCCGCCCAACGATTTGCATATCGAAAGGCCTACTGTTGAACCTGTAATTCGTCCCCCTAAAGGGACACTTCGACGCACGACTCATAATACCTCTGCACGTGTAGCCCAAAACTACAATATTGTAGAAGATTTGGCGCAGGCACCGTCAGCTATGTCTGCACTTGAAGTATTACAAACCTGTCCAGCACAAAGGAAAGCCTTGCTTTCGGCCATTGGCGGAATAGACCCCTAGGACTCCACGCTAGCAATCTTTGATATGGAAAAGGCTAAACCTCGCCTCTCACATCAACTCGCATTCTAGGTGCAGGTTGTGTCGAAAGGGAGACCCATCCATCGCACTGTCATAGACGAAGGTGCTTCGACCTGGGTTATGTCACAAGCTTGCTGGCTGAATTTAGGTTCTCCTACTCTAACCCCGCCATCGAATTCCCTTAAAGCTTTCGATGGCCACACGTTCCTACCCAAAGGATACCTTGCTAGCTTTCCCATCACTCTGAGTGGGAAAACGGTAAACGTGGACGTGGAAGTCGTAGAGCGTCATCTCGACTATAATCTATTGCTCGGTCGCAGTTGGTCTTATGCTATGACCGCCATCGTGTCTTCGGTCTTCCGACTCATCCTATTTCCATTGGATGGGAAAATAGTCACGGTCGATCAGCTATCCTTCTGCACCCCTGATTATTCCACTTTACCAAGTAGCTTTGTACCCTTAATAGGAGGTGTCCCTGACTCTTACGTCAGTATCAGTACCGGTCTTCTGAAGGCATCTTCCCTACTGGGTTGTTTTCCTCTACCGCCGCCGCAGATCCCAAACACGGTTGCAATGATATCCACCTCTTCGGATGGCTCTATCGACCCATGGATCATCCCGACACCTTCAGATATTGATTCCTATGGAGATTAGATGCCGCTTTCGCCGGTTGAGTTGGCTTACCAAGCCATCCAAACCGCATCTGAACCCTCCACTGATATGGTTTCGACCACAGGTACAACCCCCTCTCCCATAACAGTTCTCTCTAAGGATCTCTCAATGAAGTCTGGCCTACAGACAAAGCTATTCGAGAGATCATGTCATTAGAAGAACGACCTTGGGGAGAGTTCCACCATCACGCTTCGACGATTGATTCGGAGGCGATAAAAACTGAAATCCCGTCTTTTGACCAACCTGAGATAGTTCCCTCCTCTTATACGACTGTCCACACTATCGCTTCAGAAGGGAACATGGGTAATCTTTCCAAGACACTGCTCATTGATATCTCGGTCAAGACAGGTATCATGGAAAATATTCCGTATTGCTTTTCAAATATTACACCTTTCCAACTTGCTTTCGGCCTGGAGGCAGTACTTCCGATTGAGTGTGAAATCCCATCGCTTAAACTAGCGGTTGAACTCCTGCCTGGCACCACCGCCACAGAAGAGCGCTTGCTCTCGCTCGATCATTTGGACGAAACTTGTCGAGATGCTACACTAGCACTCGAAGCTCACCAGCACCGAGTTAAAGCTCAATACGACAAATCTGTCAAGCCTCGTTCTTTCCAAGAGGGCGATCTTGTTCTACTTTATGATCAAAAACACGACCTCTTGGGGGCAGGAACACTCCAACCATTGTGGCTCGGTCCTTACATCGTTACTAAAGCCCTCTCAAAAGGAGCTTATGAACTACAGGACTGTAATGGAATTCCACTCGAGGAGCCCCGCAACGGGCTCTATCTGAAGAAGTATTTCGCCTAGTTTTGCACTAGGCATATGCTTTGTAATTTTATGTATATAAGTTTTGCCTATTTTTATTTTGATGCTTCTTGATTATTTGTTTGGTTTAAAGTGTTTTTCTCATGTAATCTTTTTCTTTCGCACATATGTCATCACACTCGTTATCATACGTTGGGTATGCGGACGGTGCTAGTCGTCACACTAGACACATTGCTTCAGCTGCTTGGGTTCTCTATACTCCTGAGTCGGACCTCCTTGGTTCCGGGGGGATCTTCCTGGGTAACGCCACCAAAAATGTTTCCGAGTACATGTCAGTGATCCAACTCCTCACGGAAGCGGCATCTCGTGACATCTCCGATTTAGTGGTCAGGTTAGATTCCCAACTCATCATTATGCAGCTAAACAATCATTACCGTGTCTGCCACCCTGTGTTGTTACGTTATTTTTTACGAGTGCGACTTTTAGAACATCAATTTCAAACAATCACATTTGAGCACGTTCCTAGGGAATTTAATGCATTAGCTGATTCTTTGGCAAATTATGTGTTAGATTGGCATTTGTCACATTTATTGTAAAAGATTTACTCATGAGTACATATATTTTTATCACATCAAAAATGCATAAAAATTTAAAAACACAAAATCACCAAAATATATATATATATATATAGATATATGTCGTGTCCAGTACACAGTAAACATCAAAAAGAAAGAAAAATCTCCCAAAACTTGGGGTGTTTTACAAAATTTGGCTCACTAAGCCATGCTCTGACACTAATACATCTACTCCAAACAGCTAAGCCTGATGCTCATAATAGCATACAACTGCTCTAGCCATCCTCCTCAGAGGAACCAAGTATCTCTCTGGCACACCCACAGTCTGCCGCTGCAGACGAACTGGAACCTCCCGCATAGGAAGCGGTGGTATACCCATACTCAGACCCTCCAAGTTCCTGGAGAGTTCATGTAAAATCTGGGTATCATCGCCGTCGTCGGCTTCCGCCTCCTCTACAAGTGTGCCAGCCGCGGGTAGCTGCAATCCTCGCCATGCATGGCGAGGGGCCCCAGCTGGATGGACGGGTGCCACATCTGTGTCAAGCAAACAAAATTTTCATGTCAAAATTTCATTTTCACCCCTTTTCAACAAAACAAAAAAAATTTACATAAACATTCAAAAGCTAAAAACAAAAACTTCTTTGAAAACAACTGATCATTTTTTCTTACCATCGGGCCCCCACTGGGTGCCAGGGGGCAGGACTAGCTCAGGATCGCCTGTGAAGTTCATCCCTGCATAGGGATAATCCTCAATCATGATAATCTGAGAGTCCAGCCAATCAAAAAATCCCTCATCAAAACAGTGACGGACGGGACCCTCTCCAGTCCGTGGAAGCAAAGTGGCCCACCGAGCCTGCCTCGGCTCGCGTGGACCCAATGGCGCTGTTGGGATCCTGGGCCTCATCAGTGGTATCCGCTCCAATATGAAAGAAACAATCAGTGTTCCATACCCAAATTCTCTTTGAGTACGGGTCTTGCATGCAGTAAGCTCTGCTCGGACCCGACGGACTACACCGTCACACCAGTCGAAAACCTGAGGTTGCATACAATCCAAGGCTAGGAGCATCTGGGCCTTGGTAGCCACATGCTGACTCTTGGCACCTGCCAAGCGAACAATCATCCATAGAATAGACCGCAAGGGTCTCAACGTCACCTGTGCAATAGGTATCCGGTTACTCACAGCCTGGGTGCCACGTATGCAGTGCGCATGGATCAAATTAGTAGTGGAACGAGGGTCAGCTCTGGACCCCGTCAAATTGGGCCTCGCCCCACGACATGACAAGCCGGTCAAAAAGTAAACATCATCTTTTTTGATGGCGAGCTCGTTGCCACCAATCCGAAAGACATGATGCCTCTCGTCCCACTGCTGGATCAGCCACCTCAGGAGGTCCTCTTGACCCCTCATCAGTTCTAAACGAGCATACTTAAGCAATCCGCACCTGCGGAGAGCCATTAAACTTGCCGCATCCGTCACCATCTCTCGTTCTTCCCGCTCATGCTCTCTCTCTCGCCAGATACTCATGATTAACAGCTGAACACCTGCAAATGCAACATTTCCAACCGATTAAAATTTTCCTGGACCACTTCAAAAAATGGAAAAATTGAATTGTTAGAAAGCATGTTGCACCTAACGCGGGAATTAGTACAAAACAGAGTGTTCTAACGCGCACTTTCCTCACGGGTTATGCGTTTAACGCGGCTGTTATACTCCTGACCCGCGTTAGGCGCAAATATTTTTCTAGGGCCTCAAAATTTCCTAATTTTGAACCAACAAAAACTAAAAAATTGGCAATTAAATGATAACAGGAGGTTCTAGCTCTTACCTAGATCTCGCGGAATAGAAAACTGTTGCCCGGATTGACCGTAATCGTCAGCTGAAATTTTCACCCCTTTTGCACTCCAGAGCTTCTTCACAGCACTCAAAACAGTGAAAATGAATGTCTTCCGACCTTCTTATAGCAAATTCTGGGGCATGACTCTCTTTAGTCAGTCAGGAAAAGTCGTGATTCCTCGCTGTACACATGTCGCAACTCTTGAGATTTGGTACTGATGATTCTAATAAGGGATCAAGATTTATGAGCAGACACACTCATGTTTTATCGAGCATTCTTTTTATGGTATTTTTCTTGCTCGTTAATCCGAAAAACCTCGAGTTCTCTTCTTCGGACTCGTTAAACTTACACGAAGTTGGCATCGAGCGTTCTTTTTTGGTCTTTCTTGCTCGTTAATCCGAAAAACCTAGAGTTTTCTTCTTCAGGCTCGTTAAAACTATGGAGAAGTACTGAGCATTCTTTTTAGGAATCTTTTTCTCGCTCATAAAACCGAAAAAATCCCGAGTCACCTTTGTCAGGCTCGTTAAACTACTGAGACAAAGAACAAGGAGCCATTCTTTTCCTCTTTTTCAAAGCTCTTTAAACAGAAAAAGTAAATCGAGTTTTCTCCGCATGACTCGTTAAAATTTCACGAAGGTACTGAGTTTTCTTTGTTGGACTCGTTAAAATTTCACAAAGAATATTGAGTTTACTTCGTCTCCTTGTACTCATAACAAAATGAGGCAGACGTCCATTGAACATAGATTTCTCACTTTTCCGGATTCAATGGACTAACTAACGGAAAATGAACTGTTTCGGGCTTACTATTACCCCTTTTCCGTGCCTGGTTATCAAGACATGACAAAGGTACCCCAATGGAGCCGTCTTTTACAACATTTTTCAAACTCCCTAAACATGAAAAATTCACCTAGTTTTCTCCTCTGGACTCGTTAAACCTAATCAGACAGAACATGGAGTTGTCTTTTATGACATTTTTCAGACTCTCTAAACATGAAAAATTCACCGAGTTTTCTCATCTGGACTCGTTAAACCTAATCAGATGGGGCACAGAGTTGTCTTTCCTGACATTTTTCAGACTCTCTAAACATGAAAAATTCACCGAGTTTACTCGTCTAGACTCGTTAAACTTAATCAGACGGGGAAAAATTTGGACAAAATGGATATTACCTCTGTTACATTTTCAAAAAGGTCGATTTGGCAGCAAAATTCTTGAACATGGCACTTCCCAGAAAACTCTTTCGCAGTTAGCCAAACCCTACCATCTATGAGTATTAGCCTTCATTTCCCAGTGTCCCTGCACCGGTAAAATCCTAACACACTCTTTGGTGTTCAACACGCTTCAGCTTCCTAGTACCCTGCTAGAGTGCCTTCTATTGTTCAAGCAGATCTCGTTATCTACTGCTCCTGTTATCAACCAAACCATTCATTATGCCAGAAATTATTTGTCGTCTGACGTTCTCATTTACTCTTCCTTATCTCAAATCATAAACAAAATCAGTTGGTTTCCGTTTCGTGTTGACTGATGTAGGACGCCTCAGTGCCTACCTCTCAACAGATCACTTCCTATCGACTTCAACACCTTATCTAGGAAGTTGATCCAGAAACACATCAATACCCAGATACTTGCAGACATCAGTGGCAGGTAGTCTTGTGTTTGATCAAGGGTCTTCATCATTGGCTCTTGGTCGAATGATTCTACGAGTGTTCGACTTCAACTTCTTTTATTCACACTCGCTAGATTGTACTGGGCATCTTAGGGACCATCATCATTATCGGTGGCCACCTTCGCGTCTGTTAACAGTTTTCATTATTGACTGGTAATCAGATGATTTCTCACATGTTCGAAGACAACTCCCTCATTCACATGTTGAGAAATATGCAGTTTAAGTGAATCAGCGGTCAAGACCTTGGGGCAAAAGGCTACACCATTAAAGTTGTGTTCCCTTCCCCAAGCTGCGATATTGTTTATGGAGACAGCTTCTTCAGCCTGATCCTGTTATGACAGACACTTCCACATTGTGCCTATTGGTGGAAAGATTCTTCATATCTCTATTCTAGAGAAATCATGTTGTTTAAAGCTATTGAGCATGGGACATGCCTGACTCTAGGAAAATACTATATTTTCTGACATATGTTGTTGTTTCAGGTTTTCCTCAGTCTTTCAATCTCTCTCTCTCTACAAATTATAAAGTATTTCGGCCATTGTCTTCGTCTATGACCTCACACTTTAGGGGGTATCTGTTACAGGTCAAAATATCTCCTCATCAGCTCAGAGGGGAAGACAAATATGGAAGAAGTACAAAGACCTAAATTAAACCTATTTCTGACAGGGTAACGCATATATATAACAGAACAAGAGCGTTATAACGCAGGCAAGCAATACATTGGCCACGTTAGTGGCTAGGGCAATGCTCTGTTTACACTGGAGGGATGCGTTACCCGTGTTTTAAGTTTGAATTGGGAAAAGAGCGCGAAGAAAGATTTGAATCTCCGACTTTCCCTCACAAAGGAGTCAGTGCACAAAGGAAACTGCAGAAGCACCAGTTCATTATTGGTCATTGCCATAGAAGACTGAACTCCAAGAGAGGCAAAAGCATGGAGATCAAGGAAACATATAAGCCTTTTCCATTCCAAACTAGTGGAAAGAGAAGGGCAACAATGGATTTCTCCCTCTCCTATAAGAAGGAGCTGAAGGCTCTTAATTGAAGGTCGAAGGATTGCTCAAAGTTCTTGCATACTTGTGGAATAGAGAATAGTGTGACATTGTGAAGGCCAAGAGTCAAAGAGGCTCCTTGAGAGTTTGTTGGCTTGGACTTCTTCACTTGATAGAGAAGAGAGATTGGGAGACTGAGGAGGGCTTGGTACAACCGATGGTTGTAATCCTCCTTCTTTCAAAATCAATAGAACTATGTTCGTTTTGTCCATTCGATGTTTAATGTTATATTGTTGTTTCAATATTTGTTTAGTATGATATGAATGGCTCAGATGTGTATAATCTAGATGTTTATTGTTGATTTAATGGATAGAATACTTGTTATATTAGAAATTACGCTAAAAGCCGACCGATCATGATCCTTGCATTTGAGCCACATGGAAGGGACTTACTTTGTCGCTCATGCAGCTTCCATGAGATTCCAAAACCGCTTTAAATATAATACCCCTTTGTCATTCTTCAAGTTATTTCCAAGCTAATATGAAATGTTTGTGCCATCTTTAGAACACACAAGCCTAATCTGATCGTCATTTCTGCACTGGAAAGCCCCCCCGAGGATATACGAAACCAACCACCCAAGCGCTTTACCCTAAAATAAGATGCAACTGGGTACTCCTTAGATGACTAATTAAATTTTTCATCCAACAAGTACTTCCACTCGAAATTTGAGTAAAAAATTAGGGAGATAAGTTCAAAATACAAGTTGAAAAAATAGTTTTATTATTCTATTATTTGTTAATCTTTTTACCTTTTTACCCTAAAAATGGTGAATCGTCCCCCATGGTTGACATCATCATATTGAATCTTTTTTGTTCTAATAAAGTTGATTTTGGTTGTACATTTTTCTTAGGAGGCCCATTTTAGACCTCAAAAGCTCTCTAATGGGTTGGGTGGAGAGTTGAAGTCCCAATTTCAGTTGTGAGACTTCTCCTTATAGCATAAGTGCTTATCTAAGTTCCTGTGTATGTGAACCTTATATAAATACTATAGAAATGCTTATTGTGTTGTTAAAGTGCATATTCTAATGATGAGGAGTGCTTATCCCTATATGAAGAATGAGGAATGTTGATTTCCTGTGTGATTGTTGAGGAATGACTAAATTTTGTGTTTATTAATGAGTTAGAGTCCAATTTAATTTCTAAGGCATGACATATATGTAAATCTCTATTTACTTGTTTAAATTCTTGCATGCAAAGGACTAGTGATAGTAAGCTCTGTGTTGTGGGATTGTTTGCAAGAAATCAAAATTTTCTTTTACGCATGACTTTAATGGCTATAATGGATGGGATGAGATTGAATTCTCATTCAACTAAGATTCGTGGGCATCCCTGTTAATATGTGTGTGTGTGTGTGTGTGCGCGCGCACACGCATAAGGGAATTTTCCCTACAATATAAGCTCTAGAAGGATTAGCACTACACACACATACAAGCTCATGACAAAGTTGCATAATACTAAGTATCAATGACATGAATTCCCTCTCTATACATATATATATGTGTATGTGCATCTACATTGGCCACGACTTAAAATTTTTAAGTGCCAAGTGTATGATGGATGGGTCACTTTCATTATGTGCCGGGAAGATTTCTTGGCACCCGATAGGAAAGTTTTCATCGCAGCATCTTGGACCTCGACCCTTGGCAGTATAAAAGAGGAGAATCGCAAGAGAAAAGTGGGAAAGGTGAGATTTAAGAGGTCATAATTAATGGGAAGGTTATCTTGAAAATAACATTAAATTCATTGTCCCGATTGTTGATTTTTTAAGTGCAATAGATATAAGCACTAATTTTAAAAAATATGATAATTGCTTCTAATGATGTAGATATTTGCTTATCATTTCCAGATTATCATTAAGAATTTACACTTCAGAAATTCAATCATAAATGCACAAGGACAATAAATATTACAATGCATAAAGTTAACACGATATTTACCTTGGGAAATCCTACTTGGGGGAAAATCCCAACAACCTTTTCATGAGAGAAATTTTGCAGTTCAACAAGAGATACACCTAACTCTTCTAGTCAAATATGATGGTCAAACTGACAAACAATGCTATTGTAAAAATTGGTCAAACTTCCCTCTTGTCAAGTCAATTGTTTTCCCAACAAACTTGGCCTTCCCTGATCTATCTAGGTTTAAATTCAGCCTCCTAGAAAACTTGGCCTTGTTGCCCAAAAAATTCAGACCTGCTACCCAAAATATGTTTCCCATAAGTTCAACCTATTGCCCAAAATATGCCCAGAAACTCGCATGTGCGAAGCTGTAGGAGAGAGAACCACACGTGCGAAGTCAAGAAGAGATAGAAAAAGTACTTGAGATGTCTCTGTCTTATTTTTTGTCCTTATTCTTTTCCTTTTCTTGGATGCCCAAAATATGTTGTTTCTTATGAGACATCGAGTTATGCTTGAAGGAGGAGGTCGAGTTCCTTATATATAGTGTTCTGGCTAGCCTGAAAGGGTGCCTCTTCACTGGGGCCAACTTGACTTGAAGAAGGGCTAACTTAACAAGTTTGGGGCCAAAAATTCAAAATTCAAAATTTTCTCTTTGGAAACTGACATGAAGAACATGTCTTATATTAATCATTTCAAGGACTAAAATAAATGACATTAAGAACATGTCTTAAATTTTCATTATATATATTTCAAGGGCTAAAATATTAATTATGAAAACCGACCATAGCTACAAAATTCAACACTCCCTCTTAGCTAGGGAGGTATTCATAATGACTATCTAGATGTTCTCTTGTTGACAAATTTCTCTAATAAAAGGTGAATCATTTATCATCAACATCAACATCATCTTATTACCATAACCATGGTCAACATATTTCACCTATGGTAAGAATTTGCAACATCAACTAGGTACGATGATTCTAATCAGCATCTCCAACATATGATACATCATTAACATCAACTAGTCACCATGATTTTGGTCCACGCTTTTGGCCCATGATGTAATAAATAGTCCTGGTTCACCATCATTCTATTTGACTCGTGGTTACACCCTAGGGACATTGTCAATATATTTGAGTATTATGGTCCCAAATCTAAAGGCCTCACTTTAGGCCATGATGCTAAATGGGATCACTCAACCTATCTAGAGAGTAATCCTGAGATTGATGCTGGAAGGAACCTATTCAACTCTATGGTTGAGTAATTTTAGGCCTCTAGGACTGTTATTCATAATCTTGGTTAACATACTTGACTCAAAGATAATTATTGTCCTTGAATGAGCTAACTATGTTGATGTGTCAATCCACTACCCATGGAAAGAATTATACGTCAGCATGAGTGCAATAAGGCATCACTTGGAGAAATTCACAAATTATCCAAGTTGTCACTTGGAAACTAGAATTAGGGGAATTTTGAGGTCTAAACTGGGCCTCCTAAGGAAATTATAAAATAATAGTGGAAATAATAAAATAAGGTTAGATTACATCTTCAAATTTTAGAAGGAAAAAAGAAAAAAAAACTACTTTTTCAACTCGTATTTTGATCCAGATCTTGGGTGAGGCCCCCAAGTTCTAAAATATATGAAATGGATTTGACAAGATCTGCAAAATTAGAATGCCAGAAAAAAAGAGCGAACACAAAGAAAATAAAACCACAGAGAACTTTTTTTATTAAAACAGAGAATAATCATAGAAGCTACATTGTGGCGGACAATATGTCCTTTTACAAACTGAGGCTTGTTATTTATAGCCTTTTTTGAGTTACAATACCATGTGTAGATACCATAGGCCAATACCATGAGTAGATACCACTTACAATACCATGGGTAAATCCCATGTGTGGATGAATACCATGGGTGGATACATACTCATGGGTCACCCACAATACCATGGCGAATAAATAAAAATATCTTGTGGGTGGATGAATACCATGAGTCGATGCCATTTACAATACCATGGGTAAATTCCATGGGTGGATGGATAACATGGGTAGATGAATACCATGGGTTGATGCCATTTCCCATTCGGATCATTCCTCCCTCCTTAAGAACCAATGGTCCCCATTGCATGAAGTTACCTCCTGAGAAGCCTTTTTTGAATATGAAGAGCCATTGAAGAGAAGGGTTTTGTGTAGTTAACCCATTACCGTGATGAACAAAGATCCAAGGATAGAGATACCCTGTAATGCTTGTGACCAACTGTGATATTCACAGTATGCGGCCTAGCAAATGGAATTTGATGAAGTGTGGGTTTGTGGATGAACCAAAACCATGAAAAATGAAGATCCGAGGATAGAGATACCCTGTAATGCTTGTGACCAACTGTGTGACTAACAGTGTGCGGCCTAGCAAATGGACTTCGATGAAAATGATTTTGTGCGGTTGACCCATAACCGTGATGCTGATTGTTGATGAAGTAATAGGTGCCTACATAGCTTTGGGTGGGAGGGAACGTCTCCAAATAACCCAAGCCGAATGCTGCTATGATCAAACTGATGAATGTGAAGCAGCTGCCTACTAAAGCGGGGTGGGAGGGCACGTCTCCAAAGGGAACCCGCTCCGAATGCTGCTCCAGATTTAAAATAAGCATAACTCGGTCAATATAACTCATAATATTTATTATAACCTATTTTTGGAAATGGAATGATCATTCTAAATCTTCTCATGTGTTTGAAACCACTATCTGGAGATTCTAGACTCTCAGATTCGCGCTGGAACTATCTCGCCGTCACAAAATTTCTGAAAAAAAATAGTTGATTTTAAATCAACGATAACTCCCACATCCAGACTCTGATTCGACCGATTTGTTTTTTGAACTTGGGTGATTTTTCAAGAGGAGCTCAGATCTATATCAATTCTTCTGAAATTTTGCATTAAAAACTGCAAAAAATGACAAGAGAGCTGTCGTCCATGAATTGTCGCAGAAAAATTGCTTCAACATTGCTGATTTTGAATCAGTGATATCTCCCTCATCCGAACTCCAATTTGGCCGATTTTTTTTTTGAATTTGAGTATTTTTTCACAAGGAATCCAGATCTGGTCTTTTTTTTTTTTTGTAAATTTTTTACCAAAAGTTTCAGATCTGATCTGAAAACTCGCCGCAAAAAAAAATAAAAATAAATAAATAAATAAATTCATGGATTTTGCTAAAGATTGTTGCAAAACATTGAAACTGAAATATGTTTCAAACCCTCATTCCCATGGATTCATAACCTGAATCTAATACCACTGATCCAGATCTTGGGTGAGGCCCCCAAGTTCTACAAAATATGAAATGGATCTGACAAGATCTGCAAAATTAGAATGCCAGAAAACAAAAGAGAACACAAAGAAAATAAAACCACAACGAACTTGTTTTATTAAATCAGAGAATAATCATAGAAGCTACATTGTGGCGGAAAATTTTTCCTTTTACAAACTGAGGCTTGTTATTTATAGCCTTTTTTGAGTTACAATACCATGTGTAGATACCATAGGCCAACACCATGAGTAGATACCACTTACAATACCATGGGTAAATACCATGTGTGGATGAATACCATGAGTGGATAAATACCATGGGTCACTTACAATACCATGGGAGAATAAATATCATGGGTGGATGAATACCATGAGTCGATGCCATTTACAATACCATGGGTAAATTCCATGGGTGGATGGATAACATGGGTAGATGAATACCATGGGTTGGTGCCATTTCCCATTCGTATCATATTTTCAATTTGTCTCCCTATGGGTTTACTCAAATTTCAATCAGGAACACTTGTTGGATCCCGAATTTTATTCTTCATCCAAGGAGTACCCATGTTGCATACTTTCGATTGAACCTGCTAAATGAAAAATGAGAAATACATGAAAAACATTATTTCAATCACGTTTTTACATGTATTTCTCATTTTTTATGTAGCAGGGTCCGTCGAAAGTATGAAATGCGGGTAGTCCTTGGATGAGGAATCAAATTTTCAATCCAACGAGTGCTCCGAATCGAAATTTGAGTAAAAATTTAGGGAGATAAGTTGAAAATAGAAGTTAAAAAAGTAGTTTTATTATTCTATTAATTTTTATTATTTTTACTTTTTTTACCCCAAAAATGGTGAATCATCCCCCATGGTTGACATCATCATCTTGAATCCTATTGCTTCTTATAAATTTTATTTTGGTTGTACATTTTTCTTAGGAGGCCCATTTTAGACCTCAAAATTTCTATAATGTCAACACCTCTAACCTATGGTGAAACACTAGGCTATTATCATTCTTTCATTCTAATTAAATGGTAACTCTCTTGCCCGATGTTAGAGGTGTTGATAAATATAGGGGCAAAAATTGCGTGATTTCGCTTACTTCGATAACTACTTCTGATGTATTTTTACTTAACTTAATTAGCTTCTTCTTTCACTTGATTATATTTAGTGTTCTTTTCACAAAACAACTACAAAAGCATAATTTTGAATGAAGTTGTTAAAAAATGCACTATGTTAGGGTTAGGTACACCAGCATGGTTTCTCGGCGCACTTGAAGCCATCCTGAAGCATGTTGTAGCTGATCACACTAGGTCTGAATATGACAGGGGCGATGAAAGCCTCAGACGGGGAGGCGAGTGATCCCCTCCTATCGTAATTTAACCGTCAGAGAATCTAGTGGGAATAAAAGCAAGGATATTGTCCCCTATAAAAATGGCGGTACCATTGGTCTGGTTCTTGGGGCCCAATGGCAAGTGAGAATTCGAGGACAGTGCCTCCTATGAGCAGCAAAGAAACCTCGATTTTTTATTCCAACGGAAAAACTGGAGCAATATCGCAACTACATGAAATACCACGCCCTGATATGCAAGTTTATTGGAATATGGCCAACAAAAAAGGATCCGATCAAATGGATACAACATAAATGGAAACCAAAAGGCCATATCGAACTAAATCTAGGAGCCATAGGCTTCTTCACAGTAATTTCGAATCTGCAAGACAAAGAAATAATTTTCGAAAATCACCCTTATTTCTACCACAATGCAGGCCTCTTTATGAGATATTGGGAGGAATGATAAAACCCAGATAGGGAATTTTTCTTGGCTGCACCTGTCTGGGTAGGTCTTTTTTCCCTATCAGTAAACTTCTGGGATCCAGAAATACTGGAAGGTATTGGAAACTAAATTAGAAGTTTTGTTAAAATAGCCAAATCAACCCGCAGGGGAATATATACATGATATGATCGCATTTGTGTCTACATGAATATTTCAGATCCCCTCCCTGAAACGGTGGAGTTGGAATACGAAGATGAGTTTTGGAAGCAACATCTGGACTATGAACACATATTGTTTCGATGTTTCTGATGCCATGAGTATGGCCACTTGTATAAATCATGCACATTGAACCAGTCTGACATTGAAGCAACGAATGGGGGTCAGAACCAAGAAATATCAGTAGAAAAAAATGAGGAGTTCAAGGAGGTCACACACAAGAAAAATAATTCAAAGGGGATGCAGACTCCAAACCCTAACCATCCAAAGCAAAGAACAAATCAGAATATTTTTGAAGTGCTGCAAGAGGAATGGGAATCCTCAAAAGATATTAAGATCTCAAAGGAACAGGACTAGGAGAAATATCTTTGAAAGATAGCGGCCACACTAAAAATGAAAGCCCAATCAGAACTGTTTGACAAAGAGCATCAGTAACAAACAATAGATCTCTTGGCTATGGAAGTTGATGCATCAAAGGAAGATCTGAGCACGGGGGAAATGGTACTAAAAAGGCTACTTCATGAATGGAGACATCTAGATGAAAGGTTTATCCTAAAAGACCAAAAGATTTTGTAGAGGGAAATTTTCTAGCAATACATGGCCAACCATAGACAAAGAAAGTTGGACTCGGGGGATCAACCAGGAACGCAAAAAGGAGGAAAATTAGGGAATAAAATGAGAAGGAAAAATATCCAGGAGTATATAAAAATGGTATGGGAGATGATAGTGAACTCAGGAAGGGAAATACCGCTATTAGTGATATTCCAGCAACTACACAAAGTTTATCAATGATTATAATCTCCTGGAATGTGAAAGGCAACAATAGCCGAGGTAAACAGAGATGCCTATAAGATCGTCTGCAAAAGGAGAAGCCTTAGATAATTTTCCTCCAAGAAACAAATATGTTAGGGGAAAAAATAGAGGCTATTATTATTCGAATATGCCCAAGGTATGAAGCAGTAGGAATATATGCAGAAGGAAGTGCATAAGGTATTTCTATTCTATGGAACCCCATGGAGGTTATAGTAGATATTTGGCTAGGAACGCATCGAATATTTTTAGGATGATTCGAACCCATAGGAAATATATAATGGGTTTTTATTTCGGTGATCTATGGCCCTCACACTCTAGGAGAGAAGGAGGCTTTCATTTAGAGTTTAGGAAATCTAGGATAATTACATGATGAAAAAATATGTCTGATAGGAGGAGATTTCAACCAGATAACATCGATAGCCGAGAAAAAATGGGGCATCGGAAGAGAGGAACCAGAAATGGAACCATTTCAAAACATGCAAGATAATATGCATATTGTTGATATTCCAACAATCAATGGAATGCATAGTTGGTATAACAGGAGGGGAGGAGCTCACCAGGTGGCCTCACGACTTGACTGGTTCCTGGCATCCGAGGATCTCATCAGAAGATACATATATTATGAAGCCTCAATATTATTATGTTTAGGCTCAGATCACTAACCTATTAGGCTGGAGATATACCTCAAGCAGGGGCACCAAAACAAGCCCTTCAGGTTCGAGTCCTTCTAGTTGTGTGACCCATCCTTCCTCGAAAAGTAAAGGAATGGTGGGACTCGAGCTCTGAACACGAGAGAAATTATATGCACACATTCCAGCTCCGTTTTAAGGATTTAAAACATAAAATCAAGAAATGGAACAAAGAAGATTTTGGGCACATCCAAAAATACCAAGAACGACTACAGTCATGTATGAAGTAGGTCCAATAGAGAACAATAACATAGGGTCAATCAGAAGCCTTGGTAGAGGAGGAAGGTAAGCTAGTGACATGGACTAAGGAAAGGAGGAAGTGGGAGGAGATCTTATGGAGGCAAAAATCAAGAGTTCAATGGCTGAGAGAAGGAGAAAGGAACACTATATTCTTCCACAAGGTAATGGTGCAACATAGACAACACAGTCGAATATTCTCCTTGTTGGACCCAGGAGGAAACAGACTGGTACAACATGAAGAAATGGAAAACATGTTGGTAAACCATTTCCAAAATATTATGTTAGAACCGATCCCTGACATATCATAGGTGATTAACTAGATCATAAGGCATATACCCCGGCTGGTAAGCAGAGATCAAAACGTGGCACTAATGAGAGAAGTCGCGTTGGAAGAGGTGGAGGAGGTAGTTAAAGTTTTTGCTGAAACAAGAAGTCAGGACTAGACAGATTTACGACATAATTCTACTAGGAAGCCTGGCCAATCCTAGGTACAAATATACTGAAGTGGTAGAAGAATCCAGGAGGTCAAGAAAGGTACACCCGACTCTCAACTCTAATCTTTTGTCTTTAATACCTAAATCTGAACATTTTGAAGAGCCCCATGGCTTCAGAACTATCTCTTTATGCAATGTTATCTATATAATCATCTCCACAATCATGGTGAATTGGCTCAAGCCTCTCCTCTCGACCTTAGTATCTTCAGAGAAAACTGTCTTTGTCAAAGGTCACCAAATCCTTGACGGGATAGTGACAACCCAAGAAGTTATTCATTCCAGTAAAAACCTCTACTCTAAGGGTATGATGATCAAACTCAACCTCTCGAAAGCCTATGACTGCCTAAGTTGAACACCTCCTCTGGATACTCCAAGCCTATGGATTTGACTCAAGATGGATTTAGTGGATATCTTCTCTTATATCCTCCCTGGTGTTCTCCATCCTTTTTAATGGTTCCCCTATATAGACTTTTAAAGCCTCTAGAGCTCTCAGGTAAGGTGATCTGATCTCCCCTTTTCTATTTATTCTAGATGCGGAAGCGCTGGGGAGATATATTAAATCCAAGGTCCAAGAAGTTCGTCTTAAAGGCCTGTGTATATGGGAAAATTACCTACCCCTCACTCATCAATAGTTTGTTGATTATATCATGATGTTCTTCCAAGCAACTTTGAAGGAGGCAAGAAGTCTTATGAGCATAGTCCAAGACTTCATGTAAACCTCTAGAACTCAGCTCAATAAAGACAAGTCACATATTTTATTTTTCAATACCATGGTTTAGACCCAAGCCTTCCTAACGAGGACATTGGGTTTTCGCATAGGCTCCCTCTTGGAAAAATATTTTGGCATCCCTTTGAGTTTCAAATCTCTTAGAGTCTCAAACTGGAAATCCCTTATCGAGCGTCTCCAAGGCCGCCTTCAAAACTGGAATTTTTAAGCCCTCAATATTGCGATCCATGTAATCCTCCTGAAAGCAGTATTGCAATTAATCCCTATCTATCAACTTTCAGGCCTAGATGCCCCCAAAATGGCCTGCAATGAAATGGCTATTATTTTTAAAATATTCTTGATGTAAGGATCCCAAAAGACAAAAAAATGGGCACTCCTATCCTGGAATTTTCTAACTAAGCCCAGGATGGAAGGGGGCCTTGGCCTCAGAGACCCATATATTATTAATTAGGTGATGGTTGAAAAGTTATGGTGGATATGTATCCAGGGCGATAACGATCTTTGGAAAAGGATATGGGAAAGGAAATACAGAATGCCACAATCCATAAAGGAGAGAGTAAGAATTTAGGGTATACGAAGAGGATCCACAATATGGAATCTATCAACTAAGAACCATGAATTGATTTGTACCCACAATTTTTGGGACATCAAAGGAGGGAATAAAGTGCCATTTTGGGAGGAATCATGGCAACAAAGAGAAAATATATTCAACTGACAAGACCTTACAGAGATATTCCTCTTCACAAACAGATATGAAAATTAGAAGGTAAATAAATATTGGAATTCGAAGACTGGAAAGACTTGGAGAGAATGGAAAATAAGAAGACATTAGCCTAATGCCCTAGAATCGCCCCAATGGGAAGAAAATGAAAAGGAGGTTGATTCCCCAAAGATTCTGATATATGAGGGCTCATACATCCTCAAGTGGGGATATAAAAACAAAGGGATGTTGACAATATGGGAAGGATACCAAAGGAAGGTAGAGCAACTTCGCCAGCATCCCCCAAATATTTGGAGTAAACTATGGTTCTGATACCTTTGGCCAAAGGTGGCATTCTTCTTCTGGTTGGTCAGCCATGATCGTGCCCTTACATGGGATCAACTACAAAGACGAGGAGTGCAGGGACCTTCACTATGTAATATGTGTGAGGTACAGGCAGAAACTATGGAACATATTTTAAACTCTTTCCCCTACATTAATCGACTATGGGAGAACCATGAAAATCTCTTTAGGTATTCAAATCGAGATCAAACTAGTATTCAGGACTAGTATTCAGATCACAATTGAGATCCGGAGGAAAACGATTTATCAAAATCCGATCCTCAATAGAGCTTGGGTTTTATCCATTGGGATTATACTCTACGTGGTGTCAAAAGAAAGAAATAGGAGGATATTTAAGGACCAAAAATAGGCTAAGTCAGACATATAGAAGATCATTAACCAAAACATTCGTGAAACCATTCTAGTGGAGAAATGGTATCTGGAGGATTGGAAAGCTTTGGCCCAGGAATCCAAGATCCTCAACATGCTAAAATTAACCTCTAAGATTCTAGCATCGGTTTCATGGAAAATACAATCCCCCCTCCTCCCCATTTCCCTCGAAGTTCATATATCCCCCAATAGAATTCATAAAAATAAATTTTGACGGTGCCTCTAAAGGAAATCTAGGAGATGCAGGATATGGAGGAATTTTCATATATTTCTAGGGTAGGGTGAGCTGACTGTTTGAATCATATTTTGGAATTTCAAGCAATAATGAGGTAGAATTAAATGTTGTTAAACATGGATTAATTATTGCATGAAGAGAGTGAATATATAAATTAGTGGTTAAAGAAGATTCAACTATGGTGATAGAAACAATTAAAAATATTCATCAAGGAACCCAGTGGGAAAAGATAAGTAAAAGCTGGAGAACAGTGAGGCTCACCTAGGAAGTAGGGGAAATGATATTAGAAATGGAATACATCATTCCAATTCATGTACATCGATTCGAAAAAACTGCGGTTGATTTCCTTGCAAATTGGGGATGCAACAATCTGAGCAAGGAATTAGACATACCTGGCGATAGGGTCAACTAGGAGGAAGGAATGGAGGGACTGCAGGAGATACTGAAAAGAGATGCAGACGAGAATGTAAATCAGAACCCCTGATCGGGGTCTGAGGAGGGGAGAAGGCCCGCACATAGACCAAGGACATGACAACACAATAGTGGGGCAAGGTAGGTGAGTGGCCCACCCATCGTCGCCACATACTGCGATCAATAATTGTTGGGTCAATAAGTAGGAAGACTAGCTCTGACGTCATGGGTGAAATTTTCGGTGGGTGGTATATGGTGAGGTGCGTGCCCTGCATGCAAATGAAATTGTGTAGCAATTGGAGTTTGAGATATCAGGGAAGGTGGGTGAGTGAGTTCCAACATGAGTGGCATTGCCAACACAGCAGTGCCGAGACAACCAGTGCGACAGCAAGATGCGGGCTCTGGTATGTAGTGTATACCCTCTTATTTCTTGCAATGGTGGTAAAGAGGAATGGAAAAATGGGGAAATGGTCGTGTTTGTTGTTTCCTTTTCATGGGGTTATAGGAATAGGGATTTGGAAATCATCAGTCTTTCTAAGCATGTTGCCTACAGTCTGTAACATGAAACCATGGGAGTCTTTGCATGGGGGAATTGGGCCTGTGGGAAAGTCTCTGGTGTCAATCATTGAGTTCTTGCCCTATGTTAAAGTTAGAAATTGGGGGTATGGGTAGGATAATATGGGGAATCGGGGCCGAAAAGGCTGACCCAGTTTCGGGTTTGGTTGTTTCCCAGGTTATGGGGAGTCACCGAAGGTCGATAGGGGTACGAGGTAGAGTCTAGTGTTCCTCTGAAAATCAACCAGGCGAGAGGGGAAGAAGCGAGGACCTGGGTCTTGTGGGTAATTCTGAGGTGGTGGAAAATAACCCCACAGGGAGGATTCTAGGGAGTCAGAGTCTGGACTGGGTTGCAAATCAAGTCAAGAGTTAGGGAGGGGGTCTGGTATTATGTTAGTTGAATTTTCAATCAAATATTTTGATGGTTTCCAACCTCAAGGAATCAACCGAGAGAACATGCATTCTCAAACAAGTCCAAGGTATTTCTTGGATAGATGGTAATGGTATGGAGTATCACAAGGAAAAGGTGTGAGGTAATGGCTATATATGGATGAATGATATTAAAAACACTTTTTTCTACAAATTCCTTTCAGGTCTGTTATCCTCCTGTATTCTATAGAGTTCACTAGGTGAATATTGATTTTCCACAAGTAGCAAAAGATAGCATTCTTTTCCCATCAGCTATCTTTAGAAATCACACTGCCTTCATTATCCTCAATAAGTCTTCTTGACTATTTTTCATCTCCGCCTTCTCAAAAACACCATCCTCCTCCAAAAATCATACTTGGGCTTAAATTCTCTTATTTTCATCATCTTCCCTATCCAAAGGCCTCATTTTATCTTTCTCTCCACTTTCCTTTCCATAAAACCCCTTTCCTTCATCTTCTTACTTCATATCACCAAAAAAATGTAAAATATCCTCTTTTACATTGTTTTAAATCAAATTATTAACCTGTCGAGACCCTTTTAATTTATATTAAACTCTATTTTAAATAAAAAAACTTGAATCTTTATAAAGTTTAAAGCCTTGGCTTTAATTTTTTGTCCCTCCACCCTTTATAAAAAAAAACCTTTATTTTAACCCCTTTTTTTCCCTCTTATTCAAAAGCGCTTTCACTTATGATATTGACCACTGGGCCCCGCTTTCCAAAAAGCCTCCTACTACACGAAAAAACCCGCCACGTCTCGGTCTCTCAGACCCCACCACTTCATCTATCTACCACTCCTAAAACGCTAGATCACCGTCGATCTCATTCCCCGAGATCTGATGGCCCACGACCCTCATCGCAAATTCATAAGCATCGGAGTTAGCATTTTTAGAACATGTGAAATGGGAAGTTTTACCCCGGGTCCCATCTGCAACCCAACAGCCTCTATATGGAATCAAACCTGATTCCTCAAAACCATTACCACCTCCTCGTCTGTGCGAAAACTGCCTTCTCTGCTTCCGAAAACCACTTAACCATTTCCTGCCAAGATCTAAAACCGCTGTTTGATTCAAATAATCCAGAACTCTATGGCTCTGCGATAAGTCTTGATCCACCATTCTCTACCTCCGTAATGCTCCAAAGCCCGAAAAACCCCCAATAAACGCATAAAAATCCCTCCATGTAGGTTTTCGAGTTAATTATTCGTTTTATGTGCAGGTTTAATGGAAGATACACAAAAATGCATTCCAGTGGTCCAAGAACATTTAAATAAATGTCTGGGTGACAATTCAGAGCTTTATTTTATTTTAAAGGGACTAGAGGTGAGAGATCAAGCATATATCCCAATTAATCTAGATGATTGGTAATTAATCAAACCCTCCATTTGCAGAAGAATACCTCTTGCACAGAATACACAAACAGAGACAGGCACAGAAAGAAAAGACAATTGAAAACCACAGAAAAAAAAATATTAAAGGGCTAATCACAGATTTAAAGATAAATCAAAATATTAGCCATAAAGCAGAGGTTAAAGATGATGAAGACAGAGGAAAATATTAAAGGATTAAAGGTTAAAACAGAGGTTGAAAAGGTTAATCAAAAGGGTTAATAAATAAGACAGAAATGGAAGCAGAATCAAATTTAAAGATAAATCCAAGTCTAAAGGGCCTAAACAGAGTTTAAATGATAAATAGAGGCAGGTCTACCCAGAGACAAATTCGAATGACCAGATCACAACATTTACCTCTTCAAAGGATATAATTTGCCACCTACAACATGTTTTCTTTCAATAAGACATCAACAGTTATGACAAATAGTCAGAGATATTTCTCATCTACCCAACAATTATTGCAAAAGTTATTGAAAAAGCCTTAAAGTCAAATATCTCCCAAAGCTAGCTCAGAAGTTAAGTTAGGAGTTATTATTTCAGAGAAACACTCTCATATATTTTTTCCTTGGGCCTTGCATGGTCCCAAAGGTCAAAAACCCATTAACTCTGTAATAAATGACATCTGAAACCCTAGCTTAGCATCACCTCCTCATTTTTGCAGATAAATACTGCATGTAAGCTTCATTTTTAGTGTTGGTTGATTTATTAGAGTTGGTTAGTTGGTTGGTTGATGGATTGATTAGTTGCTGAGCTAGTTGAGGATTGCTAGACTGGTTTTGAGAAAGCTCTGAGTTGCAAAGATCTCTTGAACATGGAGTAATGTAACTGTTTTGATCATCAGTAATACAAGCACGTTCAAAGGATTCTTGAGCTATTTTAATGGTGAATTTTTCCTTCTTTGTCATTTTTTTCCTTCTATTTTCCATTCTATCCATATTTCTCTGATAAAAGAACATAAATTTTAGAGTAGGATATGTTGTCTTGGCACCCTATTTATGTCTTCATTCTTTATCTTAATGTTTTCCTCTACAAGATCTGATTGGATAATTCTTAATTTATCTCCAGTTTCACATAGCTTGTTGTCTTGAAAATTATTAAATAGAGTAAAGCCAAAGATGTCTATGGTAAGCCCTGTCCTTTGGTGTAGCTAGAAACATTTTTTTTAAGACCTTTATTTGAAGTATACTTAGTAGAGTCTAAACCAGGGAAGTCTATGGTATGCCCTGTCCTCTGGTCTGCCTCAAACTGTTGCTTTGAAGGTCCTTAGAGTTTTTAGTTAAAGAAGATAGGTTTAGCTTTCTCTTTAGCTGCACTCATTGTTATCTTAAATGTTTTCTTTTTCTGAAAGTAATTCTAGGATTGCTGGATTGTTGTCTTAAAGGTTTGCTTATTAGAGTCTGGCTAAAGAAGTCTATGGTATGCCCTGTCCTTTAGTTTGACTCAAACAGTTATCTAAAAGGATTTTCTTGTCTGAGTAGAGCTAGAATATTCTTAACTGACTATAGTTCTACTGCCTTCACAACTTATTGTTATTCATATTACATCTAATCTAAGAGATCCACTTGATATAGTTAGCTTTCTCTATGAAAACCCTTGCAGAGTTGATGAACAATTAAATCCTTTTATGACTTCATATCCCAATGGATTAATGTTTTCTCATGATCTATATATTGAGCTGAAACACTCCTTCAATTAATCACACCATTGGTCTGTCAACCTATCAATTAATCATCCAAAACAAACAAGTCCTTAGAACTTCATAACTAGCCTAATATCATAAACAAAAGCATAAAGACATATCATCTATAAACACATATATAGAGAGATCCCTCTTTGATTCCAGGAAGGCTAGGTCCTTGGATTCCAAAGTGGTTCTGATGTGGCTCCTGCAGTGTTTGTTCTTGCCAATATTGCAAATCACAGGGACCCAACATAGTGGCGACCATACTGGGGAATACTGAGTAATAAATAGTTTAAATAACCTAAAAACTCATAAAACCTCATTCTAACTTAGATGAATCAAGTGTTAGCCAAGAATGGTACCTGGTTGTTGATGGTGGACAACAACTAGCCATAAAACAAGTAAAAATCCTCCACCTGGTGACTCCATTGGTTTTCAGTAGGCTTGTTGACTCCACTGGTTTTCCATAGATTCCACTGGGAAGATTATTTTATCAATAAAAAATCACAAGAACCCAATTAAGAAAACTTTGTGGATTAAGTTTTTATTTTGCAGATTGGTTTGTCCTTTAAAACTGTCATAAACTCCAACCTCTTTGACACCTTGGGTCCAAAATTATGGCTTCTAGAAGAATCTATACCAGATCTCAACCTTACCCAAATCCTCTTGCAATAGTTGAAAATCTTGAAATTATCCTTAGGAAGTATCCTAGATCTAAAAGTCCAACTGTTAGCAGACCTATCAAAAAAGCAAGTTCCCTACCTTAAAACCTTAAAGACTTGCAGGATATCCTATCTGACCCACTCCTAGAACAAAGTTTTTTTAGGACTAGATCTCATAATTGGATAATCCAGGTAGTTTTAGATCCCTCCACCCTACAACAGAATTCTGTTGTACTAACTTCATCCCCCACTATTCACCTTCATCCATTTAACCCTGCACCTCCTTTATTCAATCCTCCGCTTGTCAACCATCCATTGTTTCCTCAACCACCTATCATGGAAACATGGTATGCTCCACTAGTCCTACCACAGCCTTTGGTTGTTCTACCACAGGACTACTAGTCCAAGATTCCATTATATGATGCTAGTAGTTCGACTACTACTCAACAACATGTGGACATAATGAATGACTAATTTGATAGATAAGAAATAGATGATGAGACTGTTAAACTTAGAATGTTTGCTCAAAGTTTAGGGGGAGAGGCAAGAAAATGGTTTAAAGGCTTAACCCCTAACAGCATAAATGACCTCTCTGATTTTCATCAATTATTCTTAAACAAATGGGAAGTCAAGAAGAACCCTCTCCAAATCTTATCAGAATATTAAAACATTAAAATAAATGTTGGAGAGGGTGTCCAAGAATACTGCACTAGGTTCAATATTGTATACAATGCCCTCCCTGTACATATGAAACCTCCACAAGGTCTAGCTCTAATGAAATTCCCTGATGGATTTGACCCAGAAATGGCTTATTAATTAAGAGAAAGAGAACCCCTTACTTTAGAAGACATGCAAAGGGCAGTAGTAAGTGTAGAAGCCAATCTGATTGCTAAGAGAGCTAGAATGAAAAATGAGAAAAGAATCACATCTAGGGAAGAAGTTGTACCCTCCACATCTGATACAAAGATTGATAACTTAGTCAAAACCATGGAAAGGATGATGGAAAGAATGAATGTAAATGAGAGATCTTACCCTAGAGAAAACCAAAAATCTCCTCAAAACAGAAATCAAAATCAGAACCAAAACCAGAACTTCAGAAGAAACCCTCCTCAAATTAGACAAAGAGGTCATGATTAGCAAATCAGACCTCCTTTCCAAGAAATTTATGCTGATGAGGATGAGGGGGTAATTGAAGAAACAAAGGAAAACCACATAAATCTAATGGGAGTGAATAATGAGGACATTGTTTTCCTCACTGAGGAAGAACAAGGTATGTTTTCCCCAATTCAATATGAGAAAGAAAGCCTAGAATTTGACAAAAACAGTGACAAAAATATGCACTAGCAACACGGTGACAAAATCTGCACTAGCAACACAACTAGTGCTCCTAATCAAACTGTTTTAACTATTTTTCATAATAAAAACCAGCAAGCTGAAATTGTTGTGAAAACAGTGTCTGAAAGGGCTTATTTAAACGTTTCAAAAGATCAGACACCTTTTAGTATAGAGAATGAAATTTCCAAGATCAAAATATCTATTCCTTTTACTGGATTAGTCACTCAAGATGTATATAGATCTCAACTTTTTAAATATTTAAACATAGGAGAGAATGTTGATTCTGTTAATTTAAATGATGACAAACCCGAACTTCTGTTTGGACCAGAACTAGAAGGGAAATTTCAAGAGGGAGGTGTTCTTCCATTTTATGTCAATTTAAACATCCATGATAAAATTCTCCATAATTCCATGTTATACTCAGGAGCTTCACACAACTTTATGCCAAAGGTAGTAATGGAAAGATTAAGCCTGGAGATAACTAGACCATACAAAGATTTATACTCTTTTGATTCCAGTAGAGTTAAATGTCTAGGCGTAATCAATGATTTATGTGTCAATCTAGCGCAAATACCAGCCAAGAGCCTAGTAATGGACATTGTAGTGCCTGATATCCCTCCAAAATATGGGATGCTCCTTTCAATATCATGTGGTTCCAAACTCCAAGGTTCCCTCTAGATGGACATGACCTATGTTACCATCCTTATCTTTAATCAACCAAGAAGACTATATAGGGAAACTCACATGAAAGAAATGGTTAATAGTCAAGAAAAACTAGATAACTCCCCTCTTTATTCCATCCACAGTGACCTTGACTCATTTATCCTTTACAATGATGAAAATGTTAATGAACAAGTAGCAGAAAATGAGAAAACAATTATAGAAGAAGAGGGAGAGGAGGGAGAACAACCAAAATAGTTTTCCCAAATAGAATATAACAACAAACATAGCGGAGAACATAGGTTTGACCATGACAAACAAAACAATGAAAAACATAGTGCAGACCCTAAAGAACAACACGGTATACAACACAGTGGCAGCAACTATAAACAACATAGTGGGGACCATAATCACCATAATGATAAATCTGAAATTGAACTTCTTTGGAGTATGAGTTTTGATGGATCTTGTTGGTTCATGAGCAGGCATATGGGTGCATAACACAAAGAAAAATCATGCAGAAGGTCACTCATACAAGCTAAATTTCCAATGCACAAATAACATTGTTGAATATGAGGCACTCCTCCTAGGGCTAAAAATACTAAAGAAATTAGGAGCCAAGAGGATAACTGTCCATGGAAATTCAGAGTTAGTTATTAGGCATATTAATGGAGAATACACAACCAAGCATCCAAGACTAAAAGCATATAGGGATGAGGCTATTAACCTCTTGAAAACATTTGCAGAATATGAGCTTACCTTTGTCCCTAGAAATAAAAACATCCTTGCCAATGGTCTAGCATTTGTAGCTAGCACATGTCAAAAACCTTATCAAAGCAAACAATACACAGTCCAAGTCAAATATAGACCAGCAGTCCCTGAAAACATAAAATATTGGAAAGTTTTTGAAGGAGATAAATCGATAGAGGATTTCCTGCAGTCCAGAAATGAGTTTGAAGTGCCAAATTCAGACTCAGAGTATGAAGAAGACTGCTCTGCTAAGGAACACCCTTATAAAGAAAAACCTCCTGATACTACTGATATCAATCTGTTAACAAAAGAACACACACATAAAACAGAGTTGTACACTAATTCAGAAAAAGAAGACTTTGGAGTTCTGTAGTCCAATACTGATAACTTGCCAAAGGGACTGGTTCCTCTAGAGGAACTGTTTGACTTTAATGATGTTGTTAGGAAGCCAAATATGGAACCCATAGAAGCTGAAATAGAAGAATGCAATATAGGCAGTGAACAAAAACCCAAAATGATAAAACTATCCAAGACACTGCTAGCTCATTAAAACACAAATATCTTGAGCTTTTTATAGAATTTACTGATTTTTTTTCTTGGATTTATGAAGATTTAAAGTCATATGATATAGAGATAATTCAGCATAAGATACCTCTCAAAGAAAACTTGAAACCTTTTAAACAAAAACTGTGTAGAATAAACCTTATGCAATTACCTTTGGTTGAGAAAGAAATAAAGAAAATGTATGATGCTGGAATAATAGTTCCTCTGAGATACTCAGAATGGGTTCAAAATATTTTATCAGTGAAGAAGAAAACAAGATAAATTAGGCTATGCATAGACTTCAGAAATTTAAACAAAGCCTCCTTAAAGGGAAACTACCCTTTGCCAAAAATGGATCATATTTTACAGAGGGTAGCGGGTTCCAAGAGAATTTCTTTGCTAGATGGATTTTTAGGATACAACCAAGTGCTGGTATACCCAGATGATCAACACAAGGCATGTTTTACAACACCCTGGGGCACCTTCATGTATGTTAAAATTCCTTTTGGGTTAATTAATGCCAATGCCACCTTCCAAAGAGCCATGGACATTGCTTTCTCAGAGGAGATAGGTTAATTCATTGTGATATACCTTGATGAAATCACAGTCTACTCAAAAACAGATGAAGAACACCTAGCTCAAGTCTTAAGAAAAGTCTTTGTAAAATGTAAGAAGTATGGTTTGTCTTTGAATCCCAAGAAAAAATTGTTTGGCCTCCAAGAAGGAAAACTTTTAGGCCATACCATATCTGAAGAAGGGATAAAGATATACCCAAAAAGGATTGAAGGAATATTGCAAATCAATCATCCTAGAAACATCAAAGAGCTGCAATCTTTCATTGGAAAGATAAATTTCTTAAGAATGTTCATATCAAACCTTGCAGAACTCCTAAGAAACATTACAAACATGATAAAAAAAGAAATAGGAGTCAAATGGACCATAGAAGCAAAGAAATCCTTTGAACTGGTAAACAAGCACTTACCCAAACACCAGTGTTAATTAGCCCTGACTTTACCAAAGATTTCTTCATCTTCTCATTTGCATCAGAACATACAGTTGTTGTTGTCCTATTATAGAAAAACATAAAAGGACAGGAACAACCCATTGCATTCTTCAGCAAGGCATTAAGAGATTCACCCCTGAAATATAACATCATGGAAAAACAAGAGTTTGCCTTGATCAAAGCATTGAAAGATTTCATAGTTTACATTTTTCACTCACACATCATTGCATTTGTGCTCACTCAGTGGTAAAAGACATACTAACACAAGATCCTGATGGAAAAAGAGGTAAGTGGATTACTGTTATATTAGAATATAATTTAGAAATCAAGCCCACTAAGTTGATAAAAGGTCAAGGACTTGCTAAACTCATGGTTGAAACAAACTTTCAAGCACTTGACATGAAAATGATTAATGCATTAGATGAACAGGAGGAGTTGACAACTCCACCTATTGAAGAAACATTTCTGAATTCATCTTGTTATGCTGATATATTGTACGTGCTTCTAAATATGAATGTTCCTCCTAGTTTTTCTAAAACAAAGGCTAGATTCTTAAAATTAAAGGCTGTAAATTACTTCATTTTAGACAAAGTTTTATATTCAAAAAATGCTAGTGGTATATTGTTTAAATGTTTACTTGAGGATGATGTAGATAAGATCAAGCATGAGTTTCATGAAGGAGAATGTGGAGGACACCTCTATTGCAAAACCACTGTCAATAAAATCCTTAGAACTAGTTACTATTGGCCCACCCTCTTTCAAGACATCCATAAAATGGTGATTTCCTTCCATGAATGCCAAATCTTTGAAGGCAAGAGAAAACTGCTGCCATTACCTCTGCATCATATTTTTGTTGAAGCTCTTTTTCAATAGTGGGGCCTAGATTTTATTGGAGAAATCCATCCTGCCTCCTCTACCCAACACAAATGGATCCTCACTGCAAGTGACTACTTTACCAAATGGATAGAGGCTATTCCTTCTAGAACTGCCACAGACTCAATCATAATCAAATTTCTTGAAAACCATATCTTGTCTAGATTTGGTTGTCCTAGAAAGATTATCACTGACAATGCTACTGCTTTTAGATCCAAGAAAATAGTGGAATTTTGCCACAGGTATCAGATTACATTGGGCCATTCTACAACTTATTACCCTCAAGGTAATGGGTTGGTAGAATCCTCAAACAAAATTTTGGTGAACATCATCAAAAATTTGCTCGAAGAGAACAAGAAATCATGGCACAGCAAACTAGTGCATGCACTGTGGGCAGACAGACTAAAAAATAAGAAATCAATTGGAATGTCTCCCTATCAGCTAGTTTATGGAGTAGATGCAATTTTTCCAACCAGTTTAGGAGTGCTAGTGATGAAGCTCATTCAAGAAGCACAGTTTGAAGAAAATGACCTACAGAGAAGAATAAACCCGACTGTCAAGTTGCAGCAAACCAGAGAAGAAGTATATAACAGAACACAACAAGTATAAGAGAACATTAAGAAGTTGTTTGATAAAAGGACCAAGGCAAATGACTTTAATATTGGTGAAAAAGTGTTGAAATGGGACTCAAGAAAGGAAGACAAGGAAAAGCATGGAAAATTTGAAAATCTATGGAAATGTCCATACATCATCCATTCTGTTGAGGTAACAATGCATTCTTCCTACAAGAAATGGATGGAACATAGCTATTTGGAGGTCCTGTCAATGGCAGGATGCTCAATCATTATTTTTGTTGAAGATCTTAGTTTAAAGCTTTCTTCATTGTACATAACATTTCTTGAAGAAAAATAAAGAAAATGAAACACAAAAACAACAAACAGAAGAAAAGAGGGCAAATAAAAAGAAAATTTAAAACCATGTTATCACTCTAATAATTCCCAAAGTTGTGAGATTTTGATTTTATAGTTTTAAGAATATTAGAGGTAACCATAGACCTACTTTCAAGTCATCTATTTGTTGCACTACTGAAGTAGATGATTATGTAGCAGAAGTAGTGGAAGAAGTCATTGGCACAGTTGTGGCCAATGGAACTTTTGGTGCTAACTCTTCTGCTAAAGTTGAGGGAACTGTTGTAGTTACCATGGGGATGACTGTGGGGGGAGCACTTTGAGTCTTTCTAGCTTCTTTCTCTTGGACAAGCTTGTCCATTTCTATCTCCATTTTCTTAGTCTATGTTGTCATTTGGAGTATGAGACTCATCATCTCATCTTTCTAATTTTCTTCCTACACAATTTCTTTTGCTTATGGATGTTCTATTGGAGGAAATTTCAATTGCTTTCTAAGTGCTGCAATGTCAGCATTTTTCTTTTTCACCAATTCTTCTGCAGCCTTTAAATTTGCAGGGTGATACCCTACCTCAATTAGTAGCTATTCTAAGGACTTGATTCTAGTGTCCTTAGCATAACAGGAAGTTTTTCAATCCTAATTTGATCTCTCAAATTGGTTATAGTGTTCTGAAGTTTCTGGGGACTCATTTCCTTGGTAGTTATAGTAGAATAAAGCATTTCAGAGCTTTTCTTATGAAACTCAATTTGATCTAAGGGATGAATGCTTTCTACTGGTACTTCAAAGTCAACTTTTTTGTAATCTACTATTGTTGTAGGTTTAGGCACAGTTGTTTGTAGCACTGTCATAAGTAATTTATTATTGGTGTAATCAAAGGCTGAGAGTAATTTGTTTTGATTTCCTGGAGTCTGCTTTAGATACTATGAATAAATCTCATTTTTTTAACTCTTCATTCTTAGCCTTGATTTCTTTATATTTCTCTTTGATATCACTGTCTGTCTCTGCTTTCTGTGATGAGGATGCCTCTATGTTTTGCTGTTTTTCAATCATTTGAATGTCTAGAGTATCATTTTCTTTCTCATTTACAATAATTGTAGTAGCATCTATGTTCTTCTCTATATTTTCTTCATATAGAACCTTGTTGGGAAAAATACTGAGAGGGGGGGGGGTGAATCAGTATTTACTGCAAATTCAAAACTTTTACTTTCTCATTCCTTAAAACCCATATGCTACTTTCCTTCAGTAAACTTGCGTATACACGCGGATTTCCTTCATGAAACTAGTGTATACTCAGAGATCTAATTATGCCAATAGTTCTTCACTTATATCATTCCATCATTCATTTATTAGACCTTCTTTAAACAGTAAGCATGTGCAGTAAGAACAGAATAAACCATCACACAAAGCATCACACATGAACACCAGGATTTTTAGGTGGAAACCCAAGTCGGGAGAAAACCACCGCTGCAGTTGCTCAGCCTTCAATATTTTATTATAGAGAAAACATCTTACAACATATGTGGTGGCGCAGACTTGACCAGCACGCAGGCACCCACCTGCGCTCGTTTACCAGCCTCTCCTGGAAGGGAGCTCCAACCCCCTGACTCGTTTACCAGCCTCTCCTGGAAGGGAGCTACGACCCCCCGATCTCGTTTACCAGCCTTTCCTGGAAGGGAGCTACGCCCCCTGACTGAAGGCTACAACCCTCGGCACCACCTTGGACCACGTTTCATCAATTTTCACACTGGATCCAACCACTTCAATAGAACACAACTTGCAGGCCACAATTCATCATATTTCCAGACCGAACCCTTTCCATACTTTTAAGTACAACCATACATCATCAACAGATACATATCAATTCAGACAACCCAGATCAGATAGCAGTAATAGAACAGATCAGATGTTTCATACCCCTTGCTTCAGCAAACCCTAGTTTGCATACGCTCTTTCCCTTCACTGATGTCGCGTATATACGCGCTTCCGTCCACACAAACCGGCGTATACCTCAGTGTATATTTCATTGCGCATACGCGCTTTAACTTCAGCGAAGCCGCGTACATACGCGCTTCCTCCGCGGCAAAGTAGCGTATAGATCTTCAATCATTACAGAGCAGCATAGTTCAGATTTACCCTTTTGCTTTAGACAGATGTTCTCCTAGATGCTCGCCTCATCATAGATCTAAGCCTTCCATAATCAGATCTAGCAAATACAAGAGCAATTCAGATCTAGATCCCCTTCTTCATCATTGGTGCATCATACATTCAGATTTATCATTTAAGTGTAACCCTTTCCATTCAGATATACTTCAGAGAGAAGTATTCATTCAAGCTCAGACATCTTGCACCACACTCATGATTTGCACAATGAAATTCTTCTCCTTATATATGTTTATCCTTTTTCAATACCATGAGCCCCTTTTTCAATACCATGGGCCAAAACAATACCATGAGCCCAAAACAACTTGGACGGGGTCAATTAGGCGGATCATTACCCAATACCATGGGTCAATACCATGGTGGTTACCCTTGGTTTTGCACTTTTTGAGCGCTTTAGCCCATACGTGACTTGGCACGTTATTTTCCGCGTGCATACGCGACTTCCCCTAGGCCAATCCGCGTATACAAAGATACATACTCTTTTCATCATATTTTGAGCACATTCTGAATTCTTTTCTTCATTGCCTTCTGTACACACTTTAGAAACATCATATTTTCTTCATCAGGAACATATTCTCTCAAGTACAACTTCATCAAGTAAGTTGTCATCATCTCCATCAAGTGGGTTGCTTTTCAAGGACAACACTCAGCATCATATTGTCAAAAAACATCAGATTTACATTATTTACCAAGTCCATCAAGTCAAGAATAACTTCATCAGGTGGTTTGCCATCAAGGACAACACATGTCAACAGTCGCATGTCTTCATCTTCATTTAGTGGGTTGCCATCAAGGACAACACTCTGCATCATATTTCCAACAAACCTCAATTGTTTCCTTCTCCTTATTCACTGGATTAAGCTTAGGTTTCTTATTATATCTGATTTTAAATCTGGTCTCTTTTGTTGTTTCAGCTATATAGGTGCCTTATTCTCTAATTCTTTTTGTGGCTTTATCCTCTTGATTTACAGTTTTCAAGATGTGACTAGTATCACCCTGTTTAATTGTTTCCATTAAAGTATTTTCCAACCATTCTGTTTAAGTGGAAAATTGTTCAATCTCAAGCCTTTTATCATGGATATAAGGGGTTAATTTTCATTTTACTCTCATCTTACTTAGTATTTCATGAGGATCATAATTCCACAAGAAACTTTCTTCAAATTTTTATTCCAGCAATTGTTTTGCTACCTCTACACCTGCTTCCCTATGATTGCAAATGAAAGGACCCACCTGGTTCTTCAATTTGAATTGAGTCTTCTTTTTAGCAGCCAAGAAGTTAGTAGAATCTGAATTGAGAATTTGTCTTATGTACTCTAAGGAAAGGACTCTCATTGGAAAGTATTTTGGCAATTTATAGGGCAAAAGGTTTGACCCATAGACTCTAATCTCTGTATGATTTTGGTAAAGGTACCAATCTCCAGTTCTTCTTTTCTCTGAAAACCGTAACACTTTCTTTATCTCATTACTTATCCTTGTTTGTAGACTGTTTTTAAGAATGTTTATCAATGGATGAACAAAAAATTCTATGAAATCCACAGAAGTGAATTGTGTTGATTATTTTCTGATTAGAGAGTTCCAGAAAATGACTAACAATGGATTACCTTCTACATCCAATTTATAAAGGTTTATTGGGAATTTAACTGCTTGGAAGTAAAGGAACATGTGAAAGAGGAAGGATGAATATCTGAAAACTCCTTCAGTGGCCAATTTCACAAGCTTATCATGGATACTATCAACTATCTATTCAGTATAGTTATAAATGACAAAACGAGGTTGACCAGGCAAAAAAGTAGATAGAAAACCAAGAGTAGACTCATTAGTGTGCTCATCAGTAAAATATCCAAGAATAAAGGACAACATTGAAATGACATGCCTTGATCCTTCAGGAAATTTGGAAGATGAGTAAGGAGGTTTTATCTTTGGGATTTCAACATACGAAGGCATGAAAGTTTGGAAGATATGAAATCTCTTAGGAAAATATAACTCAATATAAATCTTTGTAAGAGCTTCTATGGATAATGGGACTGCATTGGGATCTGGTTTCAACTGAAGCATTAGGTTTATAGAATCTACAGTAATAGTGAACAATACTTCTTTGTTAGCATTAACCATAGCTCTTTGTTCAGGTGAATAGTAGGTTTGACACAGCCTAATGACTTCTGGACACTGATGAGTATGTGGAACTACATATTTGGGTAAATTGGACTCCCAAATCTAAAATTCATCTACCTGATCTAAGGATTTTTCTAGACTCTATGAGTGGAGATCTAGAATATTGAATTCTATTACTAGATCAATTATCTTGTAATCAACATCAGCTAAGGGTGTATGCTCAACATCTACAACAAGTGGTTGTAGTGGATTTATAACAATGGTGTTTTTAGAAGCCATTTCTGGGTTTAATTTTAACAATTTTAGCCTTTTGAATGTTAAAAATTATGTTTTTAGAGTTTTTATACTCTTCTGTAAGCTTAAAATGTTTACAGAAGGTATTTTTGGTTTGAAAAAGGTCTTCTGAATAGTAATAGGTAAAATTAGGCTTTCTTCTGGTTTTAACCTCTAATTTAGTTCCAAAATTGATCTTCAAATTCTTTTATAGACTCAGGAAAATATATAACAAGGGTTTTTATACTCTTCTTGGATAAATTGGACTAAAAATAGTTTAATTCATGCATAAAAAGGTTTATGAGTATTTGCAAAGGGTTTTAATTAGTCAGGGGTTTCTAAGGTCTGCAAAAAGGCTTAAAACTTCTTCAATTTTGATTAAAACAGTTTAAAGTATTCGAAACTATGGTTTTATATGGTTTCTACAGAAAATACTTTCTTTGAATGCAATTAAGGTCTTTCTACAGAAAAACAGGCTTCAAATTCACAAAAATAGCTCTTTTAGATGACGGGAAGGTTACTTTATTTGAAGAATACATCTTTTTGCAGGTATTTGGTCTTTGAAATAGGGTTTCTGAGTCGTCTGGAAGCTTTTCGAATCTGTTGAAGTCCTTGGAGGCTGATTGGAAGCTTTAGGCGGTCACAACAATGATTTTAATGGTTTTTTGGTTCTTTGGGCATGAAAACAAGGCTATGGCATCTTTTCTTTAGTCAGAAAGAGTTTAAACGCGTAGAAAACTTAGAAAAAGGTTTAAATTGAGTGTATTTGTAGTTTTATAGAAAATTTGGTTTAAACAGTATGCGTAGTTAATGCGGTTCAATTCAGATCGGAAGGTGGTTTGGCGCTAGGGGGTAGAATACCACCAGTGGTTATGGCAACATGATAAGGCGCTAAGGTGTTTTTTTCAAATGAATGCGATCGAATTTTTTAGTGCCGCATGGGGAGAGAAGAAGAAAATACTGCCTATTTCGCAAATCTCAAATCGATTAACGTTCGCACTTTTGAAAACGGGATATGGGTTTTGGATCGTCAGATCGAGCGGAGGGAGCATGAACAGTGGAGATTGCCGATGGAGTTATGGGGTACAATGAGCGTGGGGCCTGGGAGCTTTATATATGGCAGGGTTAAGTTATATGTTAAAAACAAAGTTTTAAACAAATAAACTAATGTATTAATGGGATAGGCGGAATATATGATTTACACAGCAAATAACTTATTTACATGTGTGTTATAACCTATGGGTCGGGTTTTTTAAAATATATTTGTTTAAAACTATGGGGAGTGGGATATGTCACGTGGGGTAATATAACCATAGTTTAAATATTATTAAGTGGGTTTTGGGGTATATTAAAATAAATGAGTTAATATAACTACGAGGAGGGGTATATTATAAGGAATTAATATATTAAATTAAATGTTAATATGAAAATGAATGTGATGAGCAAAAATATACATAAATGTACTAAGTAAAAGTGTATTTTAAGAATTTGGGTAAAATGATGGCCCCACTTTAAACATTTACACTTAATACTTAGGATAAATAGTATTTTTGTGTTTTTTGAATCTTTCTGCATGAAGTGAGATTAGTTAAAGGGGATTTTGTTTTTTTACTTTCCCTAAGCAAAAAGTGTTTTAACTTAGGAAAATGAATTATATCTTTAGAAAAGGGTGATTATGTTGAGGAAATGGGGTTTTATGAAGGGAATCCAATACTTAGTACCAATAAGTTATTAAGCCTTGGGTCTGGTTCCAACAAAAGTCAGAGAAATGCTTTGAGCCTTTTTAACTAAAGGTTTTGAATACTGAATACTTTGAGGGGAGGGAAATTAGTAATTTTTCCAGATGATGTTTTATTACATGCCTTTTACAACTAATTTCTACCTACCCATTTTTTATTCTATCATTTTTTCATTATTTTCATGGGTGCATTTGAGCTTGCAACCCTAAATCCATTTTATTTTTAAAGCATAAAATATCTAAATCTAACCTTATTTCATCCGAGGGCTCAGATTAAACTGTTTAGCTCCTCATTTATTCTCTAACTATCTACTGATTTTTCAAGTTTAAATTGTTTGACAGATCTTTATTCTTTATCTATAAACATGAAATTCAAATCATGGAAAAGTTAAGATTAAAATATTTAACTCATCATGGATTATGGAATTTTGAACAAGCTACACATAATCATTATTCTTGTAGTAAAAATTAAAAAGTAGTGGCATTTTGACTTGAATCACTTTCATGTCTTATTCTTATCTCTTTTTTGCTTTTGCGGTCCATTTTTTATTCTTTTTTATCTTTCCTTTTCAAGTCATTTGATCTTTCTTTTAGGAATTTTTACCCTCTTTTAATTTTTTTATTATTTTCAAATATGGGAAAAAAACTTGCAGAAAGCAAGGTATGTACATATTTACAAGACTAATCATAGTCAATTAAAAATTATGAACCCTATTATTATAGGACCCTAACATTGGGAATGATTGAAAAATTTCCAATGCTGACATAGTTGAAGGAGTTTGAGCTAATTCATCGCCTATGATATAGCTATGAGAAACCTTTGAGTTTTCTTTAGTTCGTCGTATAGCTATGAGCAACCTTTGAGTCATATCTAGTTAGTCGTAAAGGTCCTTTAACCATATTTTGGGCTGGGTTCTATGGCATATCGAGGGATCGTCAATGGTGTTGTAGGAGCTGCAGTAGTGAAGGAGGAAGGATTGGTTTTTGGTGGAGTTTCGTACTCCCTATTGTGCGTCTGCAGGAGAACGTCTTCCCCTGCCATGAAAAAGTTGTGACTTGAGGTAATTTTTGAACTTCCTCCAGGAATATTTTGATAGTGTTGTTGGGAGGGTTCCTGTTGGGTTTTTACCACTCCTTAATGGGGAAAGGGATGTCACACTACTGTATTTTCTTGGTGGTGGATAAGGGGAATATTAGTTCTCCTTCCCTTGGTTAGAATATGTGATTTAGGAAGTGGAAATTACTTCTATGTCCCTAAGGGGATATGGGTTTCCCTATTGGGGATGATATTGGCTACCCTACGTGGGAGGGTATGGGCCTGCCAAGATATGTAGAGGGTAGGTTGATTGGGATAATATCCTATGTTTTGACATGAAGGTGGTGCATGCATGGAACCATATGGTTGGCCACTGTGTGTATTTATATAGTATTGGAAGGTGTTCCCTAGTTGATTTTGGGTTATGGTCCCAATCAATCTGTCTGTAACACTAGATGTGTCTCGTAACTTAGGTTTAAAAGTTTGTAGGTAAGGTGCATCTAGAAGCACATGATAGAGGTATCTATATTGTGTGTATATGAGCTCTAATTCTTGATTTTTTGCGATATCCTCTTCCTAATTTTGTGGGGAGGAGTTGGCCACATATTTTGAAATATATGATGTGAGAGGTCTCAAAAAGAGATATAGGAGAATTGTGTCCTCCATATTAGCTTTACACAAAATATGATGTTTCCACCACTCATGGGTATGGTCTGATATGTGCATAGCAGATGTCTATTTGAAATGGGTTAAGAGTTCCAGTCCCGAGTCTTGGTGGATCGAGAGTTTAAAGAATGTAAGGAATGTTGTGGCTAGGGAACTAAAGGCCCCATGTCACCCAGAAGGTTTTTCTATGTACCATATTTCTGGAGGCCCTATAAGGATTCATTGAAACAACCATAGATGAATAGTATCTTCTGTAATATTATTCGATGAACACCAAAGGTGAAAGGTGATGACATGGTTTATTGGTTCTTCTCCTTGTTTCCCTTCGAATTTTAGAATGTATGAAGGGAGATTGGTGGGAATGGGTAGCCAATTTTGGCCATGTGTAATAGGGTCATTGGTTAACTTGCTTAAATCAGGGAGATTTGAGGAACCTGAAAATGAGACTTGGAAGTTATCCACCATTGAAAAATGATTTTGAAGAGCTATATGTAAAGGCGTTCCTTGATGAGGATCATTACCCCGATGAGAGCCACGTCGATTCCTGGGAGGGGATTTGTGTGGGCTCCTATGAGGGGTAGCATGAGGTCTCCCGTGAGGGGTAGTGAAAGGAGTGCTTTGATGAGGAGGGGTCCCAATCAAAGATGCATCGATAAAGGAAGATCCTAAAATGATGGTTGTGTGGCATTTTCTATTCCTAATTGGTGTCAAGTAGAGTGTGTGTTACTTGGTGTGATGAGGGAAGGAGATAAGTATCATATAAAGTAAATTACATACATAAAATAAAATGAAAATAAAATTATTACTTTCTTGTTAACTTGTGCTATGTGATAAATCAAACAAAAAATAGTTCTCGTTTTCTTTTGCATATGATAAAATATCATATAAATACCTATTCGTCCTTTCCACTCTCAAAGTAACTGGGCCTTGCAGAGATCTCTTCTTATGGGTACTGGGAAAATGTCCCCAGTGAGAAGGAGACGCTTTCTAGTAGCCGAATAACCAACCAAGGTATCTGATGAGGATTTACTGATGCCCGCACCTCCACCTATAGGGAAGGATTCCCTAATTTTGACCACTAATGTATCTTCTCCCCACGGGAGAACTCAAGTATTTATCTTATTGGTATTCAGTTACCTGTACTGAGAACTAGATGGGTTGGATAGCCCCAAATAGTATCACATGCACTGGACCTAGGCTAAATGCCTTCTGAATCAGGTCTCTAACATGATCGGGTAGTATTTTTCATGGGATGGTGAAGGATTTTAAGCACCCTAAAAGTCAAATTTTATGTTTAAAATATTTTACATGACCATTGCAGCTTATGGGATGCCTAGCCACAATGGTCCTTAACTGAACTATAACTTATTTTGTAGCCCCTGTGGGAAAATTTAGTTGCTTCAAGTTATGGTTGCTTTTAGGAGTCTTGCTTTTCTTAGGGTGTGAGATGGTAAGAAAAAATAAGCTAAGTACATAAATCTCTGGAAAATGGATTCCTTATTATACAAATCTTATAAAATTTTAATGTGTGATGTGTAATGTGTGTGCAAGTGGCAAAGCGAACATGCAAAGTGTGATAATATGTGAATATTCTATGATCCATTACAATACCCCCTAATTAAACTAGGTGTCAATTGATCCTTTCACGAAAAAGAAATGATGTATGGATAATGGGCCACTTAATAATTTTTCTATTACACTATGTGTGTCTAAAGGGAGATGGAAAACTCAAGTGCTTTAAGAAAGTTTTCATATGCAAGCCCAGGTTCGCCTAATAGACACAAGGGAAACAAATATGTTATAACACTTGGTCCTAGCCCCAAAAAGTAATAAAATAAAATTGTTTTGGTTAGAAACAAGATTTGTGGATGATGGTCCACTTACTCATTTACTAATTAAGCTATGTGATTTTCAAAAAAAGATTGAAAAATAGATGTGGAATGTGGCCACTTACTTTTCCCCCTACTTAAGCTATGTGAGAGATGCAAATAAAATCAAAGATAATTTAATTTTTTTATTAATAGTGATGAGTAAAGCAACTAGGAAATCTAAACTAAATGGAAAAAATATGCAGAGGTGAAGGAAATTCACTAAAGGCTGCCAATCTCTAGGGAAAATGAAATTACAATGGATTTTTATGCTTTCTAGAAGACGCAGAAGTTTTCTTGCACATAGATGCAACTGCGTGTACATATGAACAAACGTCGCACAAATGACAAAAAAGGTCAAATAGTCAAGCTTTTCAGCCGACAACAAGTCCAAAAGGTCCTGCTAAAATTCCAAAGAGCTGATGAACACACTAAACAGTGATAATGCAGAGAGGAGGTCCTACAAAAACAACCATTAGAATAAAATAAAATAAACTAGTGGATTCGCCAAATCTATGTTGGTGCTTTTGTAGCAATGGGGTACCAAAACACAACTTCATAGCAATTGGTTGTCCCCTACAAATAAATCACAGATAGAACAATTGTTGTTACTGGAAAATCATGAGAAACGAAGAATTGGAAATGGTGAGAACAATCCATATACAAAAATAAATTAAAAACTAAGAAAAAAGCACATAAGAAATGCTTAGTGAAGTAAGCAAGTCAAAAAAGTAATGTAAAAATGTTTCCACCTATAGGGAAGTGTTGAATCCCCAAAAATCGATGCAACAAAATCAGGGAAACCATCCGATCGGGGACTTAAAAATTGTCCCTTTTCCATTTGGAATGATGGCTCCGATTGGATTTATGGGACTAGTTTCCAAATTGATATAGTTGGGGTGAATGGATGGATTTATCATTGTGTGTAACTTGATAGAAGTAAATATTAGCAAGCTTGAAATAAACAATATATCTATCTACTATGTATCTCGAGATGAAATCTATTCTTTGTGCGATCTACAGAAATGACCTTTGAGTGGATGCAAATAAATATCATACATTCACTTAAATATATGAAAATGTTTGAGATAATTGATTTAATTAAATCAATTGAATAAAACTTATATTGCAACTTTCAAATGGCTGAATTGCATATGTATAAAAAATGATAATAGTATAACATGTTCAGAAGTGAGTTGATGTCAAACTCTATTCAAATTGATAAATAAAACAAAAAATAATAAAATAAATAACTATTTCTCATTTGAAGCAAAAATATAACACATAGGATAAAAGTACCATGTATATGTTCACTCTGCTCATTTAAGAAAAATTACTTGGTCTATCCTTTTCTATTCAGAAAACTTCAAGAGTACAAAAGTGCAACATCTGTGAAGTCTTCCTTTAAAAATTTCAAAAATCCTTATTTAAAGACATGAAGGGGTTTAAATATAAAAATAATAAGTCTTAAAATAGTTATTACAATAAAAAATTGAGGAGGTTTAAAACAACCCTCCTTAAAGTAAGTGGAATTTAAACAGAAATAGAAATTAAAGGGGTGAATTGCTCGAGGATTGTCCTACTATCTCTGTTTCCATTTGTTCCTTCAGTTGAGGGATATTAAGCATAGGCTTAACCTCTAGAGGTTGGCCTAGCCTAATGCACAGTTTTCCAATGAAAAGAACATCAGAAAGTGGAGGAAGCATGTAGGAAGATGTATCTACGAGATAATGCGGCATAAGCCACTGACTGTGAGGCTTTACTAAATATCTCGAGTATTTATCCCAATCCATATTTTCCATCTTCATGATATTTTCTTCTTTTACCTTTTACACTTCTTGCCACTATCTTATTAAGTATTTTACTAAAGGTAATGCACCGGGAGGACATCTTCTAATAAGATTTGCTGGGATGAGATTTTGGCTAAAAAATTCCACAATGCTAGTAGCAAAATCCTTCGCTCTGCAAATTGCTCTTTCTGTATGATTCAACTGTATATCCCAGTCTGTGAATAATATTTCTTTCTTTTAATCATCAATCCTGGGCAGGTTTTCCTTTCAGCCATTAGCAGAATATTTCCAGGTGACAAAGTGGGAAACCTTATCAGCTATATCATCAACACTAATCCCCATATCTGAATTATGATTCACAAGTGAATCGCTATGTTCACATAACTCAATAATACTTGTTAATTTCTGAAAAAAAACAACTTGTTGTTGTGCCAATAAAGTGTCTAGTTCTAATGCCTCTTTTCTGAATTAATCAATTTTTTGGTTATCTTTTACTTTCCCAATAGAAAGTTGTAATTGGTGAATTAGAGTATCCTTGGAACTAATCTCATTATGGTGTTGATTTTTTACCTGATCCATGCTCTCCTGGAGTTGTGCGATCTGTACTTGTAACTGTTTACTGACACTTTTCTTCTCTATTTGTAGCTCTAGTTCAAGTTGGATGATTTTGTCATCCTTTTTCTTCATCAACTGATGAACTTTAGAGGCTTTTTCAATGGTTGCAGAAACATAAGCTCCTTCGAACTGAGTTAGGCGAGTTAGATACAGTGAAGTATTTTCCTGTGTCTTTCCAAACAATGTTCATTGATATATATCCTTGGATAAGGGGTTGAGATTGCTTTGATCCTCTTTTTTTCTTCTATCTGCTGATAACCGCCTTGTGTTTAGGACTATATAAAATGTCCAAAGGAGGAATCTCTTCAACGTTAATAACAATTTCGGTAGTGGGGAAGGCTGGGATAAATTCCACTTTTTCTACGCTTACTAATTTTTCATAGGGCTCAGCAGTAAATGAGTCTTGAATTTTAGTAAGAGGAGTATGTATTGTTTGTTTCTGATTAATAATTATAGCTCCTTGTTCTTCCTAAAGTTTTAGATCAAACTCCTCCAAAACATCCTTGAGATTACTCATGAAATCCAAATCCATAATTTGAACTTCAATTGATTTACCCTAGTTTTTTATACTAAGGACTTCAGTATCCTTAATTTCTGATTCATTTTCTTTCTCTTTCTAAGCTAATGATTGTGAGACATCCAACATTCTAAGTGGAATCACTTCCAATCTCGTATTCTTATATTTTTTAAAATTCAGTAAATGTTGTGGGTTGAGGCATAAAGATGTCAGTTTTTGAACTGCAGAATAATTTCTGACAGACTCAAATAGGTCGTCGAAATCATCGTCTTCATGTACAAAAGGCATAATCTTCACTTGGATAGTGAAATTATTAGCAACTTTAATTGGGTCATATTGTCTGTTTGGAATTTTGATTAACTTCAAATATTAAATCTAGCCAATCTCTAAAACAACATGCTTGTAATTATCTAGTCCATAAACGACACAAATAATTGGAAAAGAAGGCCATGATGCTTTCTTGGCCTCTTTTAGAAACCTGGTTAGGCAATTTCCAACAGTCTAATATGCAATTTCTCTTGCGAGAAGATTTTCAGGAACATATAGGAGCAGGATGTGTGGTCAAGCTAAGCTCCCATATACTCGGACGTAGGTGAATAACTCTTCACCAAAAAAATTCCCTATAGAGGAAAAATCGACTTGGGCCTCTTTTGAAGGTTTGGGGGCTTTCTCATTAAAAACATCTTAAAATAAAGGGAGAATGACTCCATGGAAAAAATTTTAAAAATGGTTCTCATACTTAGATTCCCACAAAATACTATGATATATATGAATAGGTACAGGCTCTTGGGTAGTCCATTTCCAACCCATGGTTGGAAAATTTGAGGTAAAACACACAACATCCATAATATAGGAACTCATATAGAACGGGGGTAAATTTTTGGAATAAATGGAGCGATTTTTCCTATATTCTAAAATATGAGTGGAAATATTATTAGATAGAATATTTCCCCAATCCGTAATATAGGCATCTGTAGCCGCTTCCATGAGGGGTACCCGTTATACAGAAAATCGAGCAGTGTCCGGCTGATCGAAAAGCCTAGACATCATTGCAGAGACATAAAAATAGGGGCTTGCAAGGGGGTTAGTAGAGTACATACCCTTTTTGTCATTCTTGTTCTTGTTAGGATTTCTTCTCCATTGCTTTATTGGCTTTGATTTGAGCTCATTTTCTTTGGAAGATTGTATAAGAAATTCTTTATCATAGACCTTTCCGGGGTATGGATCATGGTACATCCGCTTCAGGTCTTCAGCTTTAAAGGAACCAATCATTATTCCTCTATTGGTAAGAAATGTCCTATCCCTGATATTGAGATTTCCAATGATCCATCTTACCATATCAGTATATGGTAATATTTTGGGTCACCCAACAATTTGAGGTAGGAATGAATTAGCTACTTCTTCAAATGTAACTTTGGAGGAATTAGGAGCATCAACAGTTGCTTTTCTTTGTACTTTATAAGGTTTTTCACCTTCGAGCAGCTTATAATGGATTCCCATGAGGAGGATCTTCTTTCAGGTCCACACGTAGTATCTATAAACAAAGGAAACATCTCTATTCTCTCGGATGTAGTGGGTGTAGAGTTTACAGGAGACATATGATTCTTAGATTTCTTGAGAGCTTTAGACATCTCTGGAGAATTGTGCTTGTTCAGGCTTTCTTGTAAATAAGTGAGAAAGGGTAAGCAAAAAGAGGGAAATTTTGTTTTTACTTATGCACAAGTAAAATAACAATAAAAAAATTTAAACAAATGAGACTTCACACGTTGATAAGATAATAATTGAATGGTTCTTACAATAAAATGATCATGAAAGTATGGGAAAAAAATCGTTAATTTATGAAATTAATGGTTTATATGGGTTTTTATGCCCATATAATAATTTCCAAATTAAAACCAGATCTGTTGCGTCACATCATTGCTCGTGTGAAAATCTTCATTTAATACCGATAAACTTTAGTTTTTCTCTCGATTGCGATATCGCAATCAGAATATCGGCAATAATAAATAGTATCAAATGTTTAAGTCGATAAGGGTGTGATATGCGATCTGTGATGAACTATTTCGCATCGGTGAACATGGTCATGGGAGAAAGAGTGATTATGTTTTGCGGGGATGCGATACGATGAGTTATATCACACTGGGGAAATACAAGAGGTGACAATAAGATCGTTGGGGCAGGTTTTACGAAATGCGAAATGTGATATGAAAATACTTACATAGCGGAAGTGGGTCTCGCAGAATTTTCTTGGAAATATGGTTCTTTCTTTTATAAAAGCTCTTTTTCTAATACACACCGGATCACAATGTTTTGAGTAACCATATAAGAGTTAAACATGCTTCATTGTGGTTTTGTGAAATGTGATAATGTGATATTTCTTTGCTTTCATGCTTTCAAGATCAAATTTTAAGGTTTAATCCCTTTTTTATCCCTATCTCTATCTAATGAATTTTTTAGGTCCCTATATTACTAGTGTATTCCCTTATTGTTGTTAGTGTAGCCCCCTTATTCTTATTGTTGTACCCTTGTAGTCTGCATATTGTTATTATTGCGCCCCATAAAACCCCATTATTATTATTCTTGTGCCCTTACATTATTATTGTTAGGTTGGCTAGGATTATATTGTGATCCCATGGACTCCTATACATAGAAATGAGGTTTTTTCATTTGTATCATCCAATAATTGTTCATTTATGTAATGTAAAGGAGGTTTCCCCCTCAAAGTGGTTTATTTCCAAGGCGTTGATATCTCTTTTCTTCTATTTTTGGAGATGATTTCATAACATTTGGTTTCAGAGCTTTGGATTCTAGGGTTTCGTTGCTTCAAACAGGTCATCATGGAATTTTCTCTATAACATTTTGTCTACGAGCACTAAAAAAAAAACCCATTTCGAAGCAATCCTAAAAAATTTCGTGTAACAATTTCAGAGCTTGGTTCACAATATTTTTGGACATCTGATCTATGGAAGTTAGGGTTTTTGTAGGCTCTTGAATTTCATATAAAAGAAGTGACCTTGGAAAAATCATCATAACTCTCTCTCTGAGCATCGAATTGGAATTCTATAAAATGTGGTAGAAAGTACACGGACTTTATTTTCTTGTGTATCAATTTTAGAATTGAAGAAAGAAACAGTGACACGTGGCACGTCATATAAGTTCACTCCACTAAACGAGTCCATAATTGGTGGTCTAGATGGAGGTGTTAATGACAGGCTTTCAAATCTCATGAAAATTTCCTCTAATTCAAGTGGAACCTCATCACGGTTCTCTATTTCTGTATTGGTCATCAACCTCCAATGTAAAACCCAAAGCTAAAATGCTATTAAAAATTTGTTCCACAAATTTTAAATGCATTAAAACCCACTTTATAATTCTTTCATAAATGACAGAAATACAATAATTTGAAAATCACATTTCCTTTCATAGCATGGTTTAATAAAACCCTTAATAAAAATATTTTGTTTTAAACCAATACAATTCCTTTCACATAAAGGATGACAACATAATTGAACCAAATATAAAATGTAACATTAATAAAATTCAACCCTCACATTGAATTTCATAACGGATTCCAAACTTCATTAAACCTTCACTATATTTTATCACATCCATGTTATTCATTAAAATACATGCATTTAAAAATGCGATATCTGTAGATCTCAACCCTCTCAAGCGAAAACTGTTAGATGAAAAAAGTTGCTGGCAGTTAATATGACATTTGAAATTCGATTTGTAAAATCATCAAGTCTGATTCAAATGATTAAACATTATGCAATTTAAAATGCGATTTTCGTTGGATCTCAATTCAACGGCGAGGATTTACCTGGACTCCATATGCATATCAACATTGCTAATTTCTTCAACCCACCATTTCATACTTCTACAATTAAACCATAATCCCTTTTTAAACTACAACAACTTCATTTAGGTTAAAAATCACGGCCTGCAAACTCTGTTTTAATAAAATTCAAGTCCTTGAAATATCGACTTTTGTAGCAGCTTGATATATAATATTATTTAAACTCTTTATGTGCTAATGTGATCTCAAAGGGTCAATTCCATCAGACTTAACATTAGTTACAGAATCGAATAGCATATTTTGTGAAGACTTATAAGATCTCGATGTAGTGAATCTAATACTTGCACAAAAGCCAGATTGTATTACAATTAATGTAAATTGACATGTAGTGAGTCAATTAAGACCAAACGTAAACTAAATTCCCTTAAGTTAAATAATAATTCAAAAGAGAATGAATATCCAACATTTGCAAATTATGCTAACATTCACACAACTACAGAGGATACGTGATTTTTCTTTTGTTCGATTGATATTTCCATCAAAATTCTCCTCTCTCTATTAGAGTCCACTTACAAAATATATAATGTTTACATAATCCTGTCAATCCGAATCTTTAGAATTCGGTTTTGCCCAATCTTGGATAAAATCATATTCGATAAGATTTTCCTAAAAATCCTAAATTAAAAACTAAATACTTTCAGAATAAAATACAAGTAATTCAATCCCTAAATATTAGTGAAATCCTGTCTACTAAAACAATAAATCACAGGCTAAAGGATCCCACTCCTTTGCTTGTAATTTTTTTTTGTAATTTTGGAATAAAAATTGAAGTTTTTATCCTCGAGCCTCATGCTCCTCCATCAGACTCTTGAGGACAAAATTCTTCATGGGCTCCTGTCCATGAGCTCTTCTACAGAACTGCCCAATTTTTGCAGCATGGTATATTTTATTCAAGTAGCTTCTGCAACTGGTTGATCTTTCCACTTGATCAAATACTCAAAGTATTCCTGACCTCTTGTCTTCTTAGACAATATTTGGTCTAAAATATTCTCTAGCTGCAATATTTTTTCTGTGGGTAACTATTTCAACCAGTCAATCTCTTCCTTGCCTTTAGTTGTATCACCTGTGTCTCTGTATTCATACCTGTACAAATCAGCAACATTGAAAATTGGAGATATTCTAATGTCAGGGGGTAATTCAATTTCATAAGAATTTGCATAAAATTTTCTCAATACCCTGCATGGCCCAATTTTCTTAAATTTAAATTTGTTATATGGAATTTTTGGAAACATTTATCTCCTTAGGTGTGCTAGGACCAAATATCCAACCTCAAAATTAACTTCCCTTTTCTTCAAATTTTCTCTGCTTGTGTATTTGATGTTGTTGTCCTGTAACTGCATTTTTACCTATTCATGTATTGCTTGAATTTTTGAAGCAGACTATTCTCCATCAACACTTCTCATCTCTGCTTTTCCCAAATTCCTTAATTCATTCACTCCTCTTGGGTGCATTCCATAAACTATATGGAATGGACTATGTACTGTAATCCTATTAGAAGAGTAATTATAAGCATATTTAGCCTATGCCAAAATCTAATCCCATTGTTTAGGATGTTTACCTGCAAGACTTCTCAAAAGATTACCCAAGCTTCTATTCACCACCTCATTCTGTCCATCAGTCTGAGGGTGATAAGATGAGCTGAAACTCAATTTAGTACCGAGCTTTTCCACAAAGTCCTCCAGAAGTGACCATCAAATCTGGTGTCCCTATATGGGACAATGCTTTTAGGTAACCCATGCAACCTCACAATCTCTTTAAAAAACAAATTAGAAACATGAGTAGCATCACTTGTTTTATAACATGGAATAAAATGTGACATTTTAGAAAATCTGTCGACTACAACATAGATTGCATCATTCCCTCTCTGTGTTTTCGGTAAAACCATAACAAAATCCATACTTACCCAAGGTCTATTTGGAATAGGTAATGAAAAATACAAACCTATGTTCTGACTTCTTCCTTTTCCATACTGACAAACTTTACAAATTTTCACAAAATTCTCCACTTCAAATCCCATCTTTGGCCAAAAATAAAAATGGCTCAGCTATTCATAAGTCTTGTCTACACCAAAATGTCCACCAAGTGCTCCAAGGTAAAATCTTGATACCCTTAACCAAGACCTTTTACTTCGGCTGATAATTAGAATTGCATTTAATTAAGACATTAAAGAACATAAATGAACAATTTTAGCTGTAAATAAGAGGAACATAAATGAACAAGATTAGAAATCATAAGAACATGTTGTTTGATGACAGAGTTCATCCAGGAGGGACTACATCTCCGAGCCTCTGTGTCAAGATGGTGTAGGCCGCTGCATTATGTGTTGTAAGAAGAAGATGTACATGGATGTCTTTCCCTACACTAGTACATTTGGGGGAAATTACGACACTTGGTTCCAACACTTTTGACCAAATGTCGGAAATTTCCTCAAATTTTTTCAATCCCGCCCAAAATCGCCACTATACCGATGTTTAGAGAAAATTGTCGCAATACCGACACTTAGACAAAGTGTCACAATTGCAAAATTTGGAGGAAGATGTCGCAATTGCCACACTATGCCCCAAAGCATCGCTATTGTGACAACTGCCTCCAAACGTCGCAAGTGCGACACAATTTCTAAGTGTCGCAATTGCGACGTATGCCCCAAAGCGTCGCTATTGCGAAGACTGCCTCCAAACGTCGCAAGTGCGACACAATGTCTAAGTGTCGCAATTGCGACGTTTGGAGGCATCCATCGCAATAGCGACGCTTTGGCCGGCGTCGGTATAACGACACTTATATGCCTTTGAAAAATCCGTGTCACTTCTGGTTTATTTTTTATTTTCTTTTGCTTGAACTAAGTCTTATTTCCATGTGGATTGTGTAATTTCACTTTTATTGCATATTATAGAATGTATTTGTTTATAATATTATATGATACATGTGAGATAAAGGTTTATTATTTATCATATATAAATAAATTTTATCAATATTGTATATTTACATTTTTATGAGGTGATGTTATAAGTAAATTCATAAATATCTCTTTTTAATCCTCATTTTACTCCATGAATATGTTTGGAAATGAAATTTCAATAGATTAATTTTCTTGCTATTATATGTTTTACGAAGATATGGTAAGGAATTCTCGTTCTTCTTAGAAATAATTATATATAATTCTTTTTTTTCAAAATAGATTAAAAAAATTATATGAGAAAAATTATTAATTCATCAATATGTGTGTGTGTGTTGTGATGAATAATTTCATAGTTCAACTTAATGGTTCATTATATAATCATCTGACCATCACCAATGATATATCTTAAAAAGCAACTGAAAATCCATGTGTACAAAATCGATGTATACTCTAGAGAGTGGTTATCATATCACTATGTAAATTGTTGTATGCTACTTCAACAAAATTATAAGATAAACTGTAATACACATCATATATGCACCATAACAATTTCCATACAACTAATTTGTTTTAGGATACATGTGGCATTCTAGGGGTAAATTCCATATGATGTGTATATCAATATATTAGGTGTTGGTAAGTTGTGGGTATCTGAGAAATGATAAGGAATATCCATACATCATGATCTTGTAATGTGATTATAAATTGTGTCTATAATTTCCATAAAATGTATAAATGATTTGTTTAAAAAAAATCAACACAATCAACCCTAAACAATGCTCATGATGTGGAATGTCATTGGCGAAATCAAAATGATGGTCACATTTCCCATTTATATGGTAATGGAGATCATATATATGTTGTAGCGACACATGATGAGTAATTAAATAAATCTCAGAGTGTGACTCATTGTGCCATATTTTTTTAAAGCATGATTTGTTTTCCTAGTTTTTACTAATTTGTTAACATATTTTATTCATTTGGAAAGCTAATTAATGATGCTTTAAGTAATTAGGACCTAATGAGAGATCATGTTCACATATTCACTGAAATATATTTGGTAATTGTAGTCACTATATGAACCGCACATGCATGCTACTTAAGAAAAATAGAGATATAAACTATAATACACATCTTATATCTGCCATAACAATTGTCATACAACTTATTTAATTCTAGATACATATGAAATACTTCAGGTAAATGCCATATTATCTGTATACCAATATAGTAGGTGTTGGTAAGTTATGAGGATCTAAGAAATGATAGGGTATCCACACATTAGTGCCCTGGTGAATTTTTTGCATAATTTTCTATTTTTTGTAATTTTGTTGCCTGGATTTGTTATAGATTTCAAATAATATATAAAATTATCTACCAATTGTTCTTTATAAAGAAGAAGTACAATAAGTAGTCACCTAAAAGTGAGCCATGTGAAAATATTGGTAACATGAGTAACCTGGTAAGCTGTAAATGAAAAGTGAATAACGTCCACTCACCAACAGGTGGCAGGCAGGGTTAGAATTTGGATTTCTCTTTACCCGTCACACAATTTTTTTTGACGTTTTGGTCATTATTTTTCTAGTCAATAAACGTTACTTTTAAAATTTTGCACTTCATTAATGACGTTCTCGTAATAAATTAACCCTTGACCAATAAAATTTTGATTAAAAAAATTTAACGCTCTTCCATTTTCTTTGGATTTTGGAGTGTGACATATCTGTGTCATGGACTTTTAATACCTAAATTTTCAAGAGAAACAATTGATTCTTGTCAAAATAATATTTCCTCAATATATGCTATGATCTACTAAAAATTACTTCAAAAAAAAATTAACCTTCCAATATAAAGAAAAAAACATGAACGAGCTTTCCCTAAATTGCAATAAAATTATGTTTATTAGTAATATTGCATAATCTGTCTTATAGAAATTGCATAATCGAACTAAGAACAGATCCTCAGTGTTTTTTTTATTGTTGTTGTGATTAAAATAATGAGCGAAAGAACACTAAGGCACTCAGAGAAATCAATCTATGTATTATTTCTCACAAAATCATGTTGAGAAGTGGAGACTAAGTGCGAGATTTTTTTTTGTCATCAATCTCTCTATTAATTATGTCTATGTAGTTATAAGAATAACAAGCCAAAGAAATCTCAGGCTTCCAGAGAAATTAGTCTCTGTGTGCAAAAATTAATGATTACTGTTGACTAAATGTTATATCATTTGAAATTGCTGAGCGAAATTAATCAGGCCATGATGTACCATTTGTTAGTATCTATTTTCTCATGTATGAAAGTTGATGTACCATTGAAATTTTAATAATTCTATTGAAAGTTTAATAACTATAATAACTATATAAATACATATATATTTTTAAATTTAATGATTAATAATAATTAAATTAGAATTCTTAAAAGACAAAATAAAAGCCTAATAATCACGAACTATTATGATAATTTAAAAATATAAAACTCAGGATGAACATAGTTACAAAGATACCAAGAAAAGAAGAGTGCATGTGGATGATAACCTCTTTCTTGACAACCTATGAATGCCATTCTCAATGAAGACTCAAGACTCAACTGGATTGGATTGTGTATCAAAACAGCAGGAATGAATCAAAGTTCAATGAATGAATAACTTGATCGAGAAAATTTATAGGGAAAGGTAACTTGACTATCAATCTACTAAACCTCACTTCCATGATTAGAAAAACACCCCCACCTTCTCAGTGGTCCCATCATGGTCCGCCTATTGAAAAATAACCAACAAATATTATTTTTAATATATTTTTGCATGGGCATTGGACAATGATTTACTATGGTTTTCCTACTAAATTCCAATGGATGATTATTCAAAAATATTGAGAATTAGTTTAGTATCAAGGCATTGCCAAGAGTCTTACTGGATAATTATATATTACCTCTCCATTGGATGATTGTACATTTTTCATCTACTTTTTCACGTGAGTTTCAGTTGATGCTAGATCTTTGCCTTCTATTTCTTTAGTGAACCTAAGAGTTAACTTTGATCTTACATTAATAACTATACTTGCATGAATATCCATGTTTTTATACTTCCCCATTGTGGTCAATGTTGATGTATGGCCTTGGCCCATTGATCTTACAATTAACTCACTATTCATATTCAATTTTCTCCAATTCAACCCAATAAAATAAGGAAAACAGAAAATGAAGTATTGATTTTTCTTTCCAGTGCTCCTACATAATACAAATACTCTTAAAAACCAATTAATATATAAATTTTCATCCTTCATGCTAAAATTAGTTTCAATTTTTTTAATGAATCTGCTTACAATTAATAGACTACATTGCTCACAGAATAAGAGATAATTTAGAACTATGATTTCACAATAATAAATTACCCTACCAGTTCAAACTTCGAACATACCTTATGAAATTAAAATATGGAAGGTTAATGAGCCAATCTAGTTTCCTCAGAGCCAATCTTGAGCTCGGCCTAAGTCTGAATGCCTTGAGAGTGCGAGTGTAAGGAACTAGATGCCTAAAGCTTTTATTTTGTGCTTGTGTAATTCACTGTTTGACCATCAAGCCAAGCCACCAGCTATATTAACACTACTTCATGTTGGGGCAGATTGGCATTCTAATTTTTTAGTGCTATAGCCGTACTTTTTCACTGCTTCACTAATCACAACCTTGGAAGTTTGCAGGGCAACAGGCTTTACTCTTTCTTTGGTGTTTTATGTAATAGAAAGGATTTGTGAACTTTTTGTAATAGGAAGGGGAAAACTAAATTGATTCTAATTTTAAAATATCAATAATGATAAGTGGTAATTCCTTTATTAAATTTTTAATTTTGAGTGAGCCAAAAAAAGTAACTTTCCTTACTTTTTGAGTATAGCCTTGAAATTGCGAAGAGGACTAGTGTTGCAAAATTATTGGTAAGTGGAAATTAAAGGGCGTAAGAACATTTTTGAAAAAATTTCAAACGTCAAAATCAAGTCTTCTATCCTTCCTAGCACGTCACGAAAAATGGGAATCCATAAATTCTAGTCGTCAAATACGTGCAAAATGCCTTATGACGGGCAAAATGGAAGACTCATCCTATGCTGCTACATGAGTTAGGGTTTCATGTGGTAGCAGGGAACCTTGCATAGTTTTTCAAGGATAGGAAAGGAGAATATTGTTAGTTAATCATCACATGAAACTTCATCACCATTTGAAAATTGTGTCCTAATTTGAAACAATAATTCTACCCAACTATTTCATTATTTAATTTAGATTGTGTAATACAAAAAAATATCCTATATAACTTAAATAATGTAAGCACTTTTGCAAAAATTTAGTGGGGAGAACCTTCAATTACATTTATTTTGAAGATCCACTTGCATTTTAAGCCATTTTAATTAGTCTTTCATGGCTATTCTAGTAAAAATTTCAACCTGTTGTAGAAATTTGTTTGTCACTGGTATTAGAAATGCAAAAATAAAATGTATATAAAAATTATTTGAAACGAAAAAATCAAATGCGCGCTACATAAAAATGATTTTATTAAAAAATACATTAACGTTTGATATCACGCGTCCATTCGCCCTCAGCTCTTGCAAAACAGCATTCGCCCTCAGCATTCGCCCTTAGCTCTTGCAGAACAGCATTTTCCCTTAGCTCTTGCAGAACAACATTTGCCCTCATCTCTTGCAGAACAACATTCGCCCTCAGCATTCACCCTCAGCTCTTGCAGAATAGCATTCGCCCTCAACTCTTGCAGAACAACATTCGCCCTCAGCATTTGCCCTCAGCTCTTGCAGAATAGCATTTGCCCTCAGCTCTTGCAGAACAGCATTCGCCCTCAGCATTTTCCCTCAGCTCTTGCAAAATGGTAAGTTCTTACTGCAGGCCCTTCCTCCTATAGTAGGGTTGACTCTATTTGGGTCTTTTTGGTCAATTCCGTTGGATTGTGTTAGGCTATAGGGTTCTCTCTAGATGTCTTCCAATGTTCTTTCGGATGAGTTTCAAAGAGGATGTGTAAGATGTGTTTGTGCTTGCATGAATTTGACTCCACCAGTTTCATGAAGTTTAAGCTATGGATTTTTGTTCGACAAACTCATCCATCTCAACACCCAGTAACGAATTTCCCTTGGTCTGATCTATATTGAAGGTGAAGTGCAAAGTGGTAGAGAATGGAAGATCGAAAGTCATCAACTTTATCACAAGGGTAGTACTCCAGATCGAAAGTGATGAGCTTTAGTTCTCCAGATTTGGTGATTTTTTGATATTTGGGGATTTTCTGATGACATACCAAAGGTCACATCTATACAACCATATCAAGGTCAATCTTGAGATCATTCTCATATAGATATAGGTCACTCATATATAGGGTTAATATCATCATCACTATCCATGGAAACCGAATGGTTACAAAATCTGTGATTGTGGTTGGCTCATTTATAATTATTACCCATTTACAGTAGAGCATAGAAACACTAAATATGGCCCGAGCAGAGCCTTTACAACAGGCAATGGAATTGCAGCTACTTCATCAATAACCAATAGCTCCACTTGAGAAAAAATTTCATAATATTGGGGCTGGATATACTGCAGAGCAAACAATTGTAGTTATCATTCGTGCTCCAATATATTAATATACTTTTTACATTGAACTGAAGAAAGGGAAACAAGTAAATGCTAGCCATCATACAATGCTTTGACATAAGAGTTTTGAGTGACATACTTGAAAAAAAGAACTCATCCACTGATATTTATAATCATTTGAGTTATTCAAGTTAAACACAATGTCGAGAATCAAGATTCAATACCCTCTATTATCTTCATCACCCAATACAAGATTTAAATTTTTCCCAAAGAAACGCTTATTAAATTGGCAGCCATTATTTCTCCCTGCTTTAAAAACCCTATATTTAAATGAAAACAAGCATTGCATTTCAACTAAAAAAATCTATTAGTGTTCAAATGTACATGTGTGCATCACTTGTGTAGGGTATTCCTTTTCCACTTTCACATTATCCAAGAATGTGTGCAGTATAGTTCATATTTTTGTGATTTAGATTATCTTGAAAAAGGAAAGGTAAATTATTTCCCATGGAAAAAGAAGGTTTTCCCTTTTTACTACTGGAAATGGTACAACAAAGTTCCATTTCTACCTGAAACTCCTATGAAACAGGAACCAAATAAAGGCCATGTCCTCAATGGACATCATTTGGCTTTGAAAATAGCCATTGCACCGTGTTGTTTCTTATATTACATCACGATAGTTTCTTAGGTCATTTCTTGTTTCTTGAGATGAAAAACAACCAAAGAAATTGTGAAGATCCTCTCAAGAAATAAATGACCATTTCTCAATCATATCTCAACTATTTTTTATTTTATTCAGTGGTTGCTTACTTTGAGAGAAATTTGACACTTTTATAAGGAATATAACATAAAAACACAAAATGGGAAGGAATTGATGAGGTAGATGACCTTTAGTTGTTTTCAATTAAGAATTTATAATACATGATGCATGTTCTGTACTACAAACTAGATTCCTTCCTGGAGTTAGGACACAGAGTATTGAATCAAAGTTGTAGTTTCTAACTTCTTGTATTGGTTCATCAATCTTTAAATTCAGACATTGCATGTCTTCATTGCTTCATGTTTGAATAATTTGCATTATATCGTACAATAGGAAATTAGGAATTATGATTATTATCACTTTATGGATCTGTTAAGTTACTTTTAAGTTTGCATGGTTTAGTGTGAAATTATTCTTGTGTGCCCCTAGGCCCAGGTGAAGGAATGCCAAGGACTGAGAACCCTAGGTTTTAAATGGTATTGTTTCTTATACCCAAAAACCCCTCAACATCACTTCTTATTAGTTCTTAACAATAGTGTTGTAAACAATTTGAGAATTGATATAGAAAAATATCACACTTCTCAAGATAAATTCCTAAAGCTAAAGTGTGATACCATGTGTAATTCAATAGCCCCATTGTCACCTCACCAACCTCTTTTCTTTTCGGGCTAGCTCTCCTCCAAATCAAGGGGGGTTCTCCCTAGTGGATGTTAGGGATCTAATCGCCCAACCAAACCAATTCAAGAGCCCCCTAACTCTCTATTTTTACTACTATCAATCAAAATATTGAAAAATATGGTTAGAAATGCACCCTGAAGATAAAATTGCCAAGGTATTTTTGGGTAATTTCAAAGGGAAAGTCCCCAAACACATATAATCAAGGAATTATAACGTGATTTCAAACATTAAATATCAACAAAATCGTTTAAAGGATAGTGAAATAAAAAGGTGATGGAAGATAGAAAGTGCCTTACTTAAATGCTCTAAGGATTTTTCAATAGTTGCTCCAAAAGCTTCACTTCAAGGCCCTTCAAGATCGTCTCCAACAATGTTATACCATCAGCTTCAACAATGTTGCTGCAAAAATGTCCTCAAGGTATTCACAACAAGTTTACTAGAAGTTGCTCCAACAATATATTCAATAAGGTCTTCATTGTCAACTCGTCTCTTGTTTGGGTGCCTTAATGTGCAATGACATGTTTCCAGGATTGAATTCAATGCAAGGGATATTTGAAACTCTAACTCTGTCTTCCGGTGTCTTATTAGAAATTATTTCAGTTTTCATCTTGTGTTTTCAAGTTATATATTGTTTTCAAGTGTTTACATTTATAATTTTATTACAATGTGGCAGACTGATCAGGGCAGTACAAGAACAACCCCGAGATGGGATGATCGCTGAAAGAGGCCAGCAGAAGAACATGTAAAGTGCCAGCATTGCTCTATCTTCAGGTATTTTAGTTATTTACATAATTGAAATAATATTAATTTTGTTCAAATATGCAGACACCTAGCCATGGTATGCCTAATGATTCCCTCTATGAGGAAGAGCTTTCTTCATCCCTATCTCCAATGCTCTTGTTGCGAAAAAAGGCACGAAATGCAAGGTCGGAATTTGATACTTTGATAGACGTGCCTCAAACACCTGAAATAGAAGAGAGGATAAAACAACTTATGACCCAGCTAGAAACATATCAAGAAATAATAAAAATTCAAAAGGATATTTTTTTTGTTCTGCATGAGATGAATTGTGATAGTTTGATTTTTAATTTTTACATTGACTAAACTAACAAAAATTTCTTTTGTATGCAGCGTTTTCTGACACTTGTTGAACCCAGTGTTGGTGGTAGTGGGACACAAGGGCAAGAGATTTCCCAGCAACCCTCTCGTACACCTTCTACTCATTTAGGCGCCAGCCAAGAAACACACCCTGCCCAAGTAGACACCCAGCCAACCGTTGAACGTGTTGGCAGTGATGAGGCTGATATGGCCAACTACATTATTGCGTTTCCTGGAGCTACACGTGTCAGCTCCACAAGGACCATTAATGGCACGTTGTTGGTGAACGATGAAGGTGTCCCTATAAAGCACGTACAACTCCCAAGTAAATTTTAATATTTTAACTATTTCATGTACTCTATCTAAAACATATTTATCATGATTTTTATTTTTAATTTAATGATAACATCTTTTTTTTTCTGTGTAGGAAACTATGAGTTCTACAGGTTTTTGGAGAGCCGTGCATTGGTAATTTTTGGCCCAACCATACACACAAGGTGGAATTCCTAGAATTCCAACATGAAAAAAGAACTTCTAGATTATCTGGAAGCCCTTTTTGGGGTCTTCACATTTGACAGAACAACGATGGCTCGGGTAGCCGGCAAATATTTGAAATATACCAGGGACACCTATAGGACGCAATTGAAATTTAACCCTAGATATGAGCATCCTCTCACAGTTCCAGAGAGTGAGTGGAGAGCACTCATCCATGACGGAAAAGAGAAAAGGGCAAAGAAAGAAGGAAAAATGCCAACTGGACCCGCAAGGTAAATTACAACTTTAATTCAGTAGCTGTAATTTTCTCTATGTCTAAAATAAAAGTGTGCTACGTCATATCTAACTTCAATCTTTTGATGATAAGTTTCCTGACACCTAGAAGGAAACCAAAGCTAGGATTGAAAAAGAGGGCCATCACAAGCTAGGCCAAGGCGGCTACTTGAAATTAGCCGCAAGAATTGTAATTAAGTAGCTAAACATCTTATAATTAATTGTATCGACTTCCAACGTTTTTGTAATCCTATCAAATATGATTAAAAATACACAATCATATGTAATGTAGGGTGATGACTTCAAAACATAAACTACAGAGGAAGATAAAAATATCGCTTTCCATTTCGGCTATCAAGCCTGTTGGCAATATGATGCAGAGTGTTGTCCTTGATGGCAACCCACTGAATGAAGATGAAGACATGAGATTGTTGACCTGTGTTGTCCTTAATGGAAAACCACCTGATGAAGTTATTCTTTACCTGTTGGACTTGGTAAATGATGTAAATCTGATATGAAATGATGTTTGCTAACAATATGATGCTGAGTGTTGTCCTTGAATGGCAACCCACTTGATGAAGATGATGGCAACTTCTTGATGAAGTTGTGTTTGACAGAATATGTCTTGGTGATCTAAATATGATGTATCTATAGTGTGTACAGAAGGCAATGAAGAAAGGAATTCAGTATGTGCTAGATCTATGATGAAAAGAGTATGTCTCTAGGCATACGCGGATTTTCCTAGGGGAAGTCACGTATGCACGCAGGAAACAACGTTCCAAGTCGCGTATGGGCAAAAGCTCTCAAAAAGTGCAAAACCAGGGGTAACCACCATAGTATTGACCCATTGTATTGGGTAATGATTCGCCTAAATGACCCCGTCCAGGAATACCATCGGAAGTAATGTGGTTTTGGCTCATGGTATTGAAAAAGGGTTAACCTATATAAGGAGAATAAATTCATTGTGCAAATCATGAGTGTGGGTGCAAGATGTCTGAGCTTGAATGAATACTTCTCTCTGGAGTATATCTGAATGAAAGGGTTACAGTTGAATGAAATATCTGAATGTATGATGCACCGATGAAGGAGTGATGAAGAAGGGGATCTAGATCTTAATTGTACTTGTATCTGCTAGATCTATTCATGGAAGGCTTAGATCTGAGATGAGGTGAACACATGTCTGAAGCAAAAGGGTAAATCTGAACTGAATATATGATCTGAAGAAGTATGCTGCTCTATAATAGTTGAAGATATATACGCTAGTTCACCGCAGAGGAAGCGTGTATATACGCGGCTTCTCTGAAGAGAAAGCGCGTATGCGCAATAAAATTAGCTCTGTAATTTTTACTAAAGTATACGCGGGTTTATGTGAACGGAAGCATGTATATACGCGACATCAGAGAAAGGAAAGCGCATATGCAAACTAGGGTTTGCTGAAGTCTGTGGTAAGAAATTTCTGATCTGTTCTGATGGTTTACTAATATCTGTCAGTGAGTTATATGTATCTGTTTCATGGTTGACTATGCTTAAGAGTATGGAAAGGGTTCAGTTTGAGAATATGATGAAATGTGGCCTGCAAGTGGTGTCCTAAAGGAAGCTTTGGATCCAGTGTGAAAATTGATGAAACGTGGTCCATAGAGGTGCTGAGGGTTGCAGCCTTCAGTCAGGGGGTTGTAGCTCCCTTCCAGGTGAGGTCAAATGAGAGTGTTGTGGGGTCGAGCTCCCTTCAGGAGAGGCTTGTAAATGGTCGGGGTCGTAGCTCCCTTCCCGGAGAGGTTGGTAAACGAGCGCAGGTGGGTGCCTGCGTGCTGGTAGAGTCTGCACCAGCACATATGTTGTAAGATGTTTTCTATATAATAAAATATTGAAGGCTGAGCAACTGCAGCGGTGGTTTTCTCCCGACTTGGGTTTCCACCTAAAAAAATCCTGGTGTTCATGTGTGATGCTTTGCGTAATGGTTTACTCTGTTCTTACTGCACATGTTTACCGTTTATTAAACATATGATGAATGAATGATGGACTGATTTAAGTGAAGAACTAATGACATAATTATATATCTCGTGTATACGCGAGTTTACAAAGGGTATCGCGCACACGCGAGTCTGCCGGTGAAAGTAGCGTATGGGTTTTAGAAGCAAGAAAAAGTAAAGTTTTGATTACGCAAGAAATACCGATTCACCCTCTCGCATTTTTTCCCAACAAAGCCGTAGTTGAACGTCACAAAAGCTTGGGGTAGGTCCCAAGATCCAGAATGCCTGATAAGGTAAAACATTAACCTTTCAATATGTTTGTTTTCGTCCATAAATTTAATTTCTAACAACTTTGTTTAAATAAGGGGAGCAGCACTACCGACGAAGCAAATAACCCAGTTTTAGAGCTAGATGTAGATGATCCTCACGTGCAACCTGATCATTGTGGTGGGGACCAGGCCGACAATGCTACTATCAGTGAGGGCCGTGACGGTAACTAATTTCCACTTATAATTTTTTCTAATTATACCTTGATGGTTGTCCTTATAATGTTTTTGTTTGGGGCCGGACAGAGAATGTTTTCGAGGATCTTACCACTCGCAGAAGAAGATAGGGAGAAGGCTCCAATGGCAACAACTAGCAAAATGTAAATAATCTCATTGCACTTATTAATATTACCAAACTAGTTCAAAGGATATTTAAAATTTACAATTAAAATTTAATATTACCTTATTTTAGAAGTATGCTCCCGTCACCGGGGACAGAGGACCGTACATCGTGACTACGCAACTAGGCTGGGCGTTGCGGGTCGAAAGGCACGAAACAGGAGTAGAGCACAATGATGTTGATGATGTAGTTATGATCTTTAGAAGTAGGAAGAAGAAAAAGAAATTTTGATAATGTAAAATATTGTATTATTATAAGACAAACATTACCATACTTGGAACGTTTTTTGCGTTATATAAAAAAATCATTTATCATACTATTTTTATGTCAAGCACTAATTTCAATGTTTCCTTACGTACTTTTTGTTGCATTGTTTTTTAATTAGTTATTGAATTTTTTTTTTTTCTGCTCATGAAAGTAAAAAACTGAAATATAGATTGGGTATTGGGGAATTGAGAGTGATGTGAGGGGGGGGGAGGGGCCATAAGAGCTTCCACCTTCACGTGGTTGGCCCTATTTAGTAGAGAATAATTTATTGAAGAGATTTAATCTTGGAGAAAACCTCCCTCGATCCAACGTAGCAACAAAAAAATCATTGTTGACTTAGATGGTACTCTTTAAGATCGTGGGAGGCTTGTTCCAAGTTTAGGTGACTCCAATAAATTGTTCTTGAAACGAAGAGGAGCTTATTTAGGTATGTTTTGACATTTTCAACATATGTTCTAACATAATCATAAGAATTCATCTTAGAGTAAAAAATACTACATCAATTACTTGTATTTATTGTATAGATAATGATGGATTTTAATTGACTTGGCCGTGCAGGTACAAATCCTCTTGCATCATGAGAAATACAACTTGTCAACCAGGGTCATGTCCAGGATATTTTTGCTTGTGCGCTTGACTAGGTTTGTAATGTCACATTTTTTAATTTCCTTTACAGTTCATAATTCAATATTACGCTTGTTCATGATTATTATCTAGGTTTTTTGTATGTGTTTTTTCATCTATTTGATTGTAAGCAACTTCCGCTTTATTTCTCGTTGTTCACTATGATTTCTCCCATTACCACTCCCAGGATGAATCTAACTTTATTGTTACATAGGTTACTTTATTGTTACTATGATTTCTCCATTTACGATGTCATAGGTTACATCATGTAAAGTTGTCAATCTCAGGTTGGTGATGAGCTTTAGTTCTCCAGATTTGGGGCTTTTCTAATAATTTCTCCCTCATGTCATTCATGCATCACCGCGTTGTTTGAGCATGCCACTTACCACTTGTACCAATTGCTAACATGTCAAACTCTAAGTGGTACACATTTCACCTATTTTCGACCCACTTGACCACCTAAAAAACTCAAATCCACACACCATGTGTCTTTATCATGGAGTGCCACATGTCCTAGATATTTAGGCCAACAGGCCTTCTATTATGAAAGAGATTAATTTTTTTCGGCAACACTTCTTATCTAGGCACGACACCTGTTACTTGTTTAATCTGACAGTCACAGTCTCTCGGGTTACCTTCTAGGTTTGACATACCACTGGTTTCTAGTATATTTCCATGGAATCGATCTAAAAATACGAGCAAAAATCCACACACCTACAACTGTCGACAGATCTGTCATTTTAGTAGCCGCATTTCGGCAACTGCCAATACACCTGCCGTTTTAGTTGCTGCATTTCGGCAACTGCCAATACACCTGCCATTTCATTCTCTTGGACTCTGTGTATGCATATTTTTCATATAATTTTATCACCAAGTTGGCTACAGTGCTTTGACATGCCTTTGAATATTTTTGCAGGTTAGAATACATTTCAGGCCAGAGCTATTGAATAGACTTGATGAGATAGTTGTATTTGATCCTCTTTCTCGTGATGATCTCAAAAAACTTTCTAGACTACATATGAAAGATGTAGCGATTCGTCTTGCAGAGAGATGTGTTGCTTTAGGGGTTACCGATGCTGCTCTAGATCTTGTTCTTCAGGAAGCCTATGATCTTGTAAGTAATCACTTTGTTTTGCTTTCTTTCTTATTCAGAGTGTATCTTGCCACGGGATGTGCCCGTTATGGTTTGTTATGAGACCGTTGTCAATTTCATCACCGTTCCTCATAATATGTTTGATTGTGTTTATAAATAATAAACAATTATTACACCAAACAATATATAATTAACTGTACTATAAGAATATGATATCTTGAAATAACTCTCATTATAATTTCATAACCTCTGCTCTCACTTGGTGGTGTCTATATCACTAAGTGTGTCTTATTTAAAATTATAGTTACAACAGACAATGAACAATCAATTGCACCATGAGTGATATCTTGTAACAATTCTTATTATAATTTCCTAACCTCTACTCTCACTAGGTGTCTATATCACTAGGTGTATCTATTTTAAAATTATAGTTTCAATGGTAGACAAATTGTTATCTTAAAATTATAGCTTTGATGGTGATACCTTGTGATTGATAATGCAGCCAGCGCCTTTGGCTTTGACTAATATAGTCTCAGGAGCCTCTGAGAATACAAAGGTTGTGATTGATTACGGGGCACTTCCTATATTTGTGGAACTTATTACCTATGGGAATGATAATGTTCGAGAACAGGTAGCACGTTTATTTTAGAGGCATAAAATTATTCTTCCCAACTATATTTATATGTCTGTAATTTTGGAATTTGATTTAAAAAACGAGTACCCAACTTTGAGTTCAACTAGTGTTCGTGTAAGGCTGTTTGGGCTTTGGGAAATATTTTTGGAGACTCTGCAACATTTAGGGATCTTTGCCTCGCCCGTGAGCTTCAAGGTGTGCTTTCCCGCCTGAATGAGCACGCTTTAATTTCAATGATAAGAAATGATATATGGGCTCTGTCAAATTCTTTTCGTGACGTAAACCCCAACCACTATTCGAACAGGTAAGCAGAATACATTTTCTTCCTCTTCTTCTTAGTTCGCAGATACTGTGGATTTTTTTAATAGATCTTGGTGCTTGGCAGATTTGGACGTAATATGGACCTAGGCGCTTGTTCATTACAATGACTCTGTCATCAGGTTTTAGAAAATGCTCAGAAATTTTGGTTTCACAAGGGGATTACCCTTGCTTGCAATTAACGATTATCAATCACATAAAAAAAAAGTCTTTCGTAGCATTGTTGAGCTCTTTGTAGGTGATTTTCTGAGGCAATTTCATAATATCTGAACTAAATTTGTCTGTCCTTTTCAATACTCTATGCTTGTAACAAAACCAGACAAACAATCTAGTGGCCAATGCAACAACAACAACACCTCCTATTGCAATGCCTGCAATTCACCTCTCCTCGTACACATGAATGACTATGGCACCTCTTTGTGAATGGTGTACTAGAGTCAAGGTATTGGTTTCTCTATTAGGATCATGGAATTCAACATCCAAAATAGTATCAAATTCCACTGCAATAGTATTCCCTGGCGAGGGCAACAGTTCATTGAGACCTATTGGACTCATCACCCCCAAATAGCCTCCAGGGCTACCCAGAGTGTGATCATCTGGAGCAACAACAAATGTTGATCCATCCCCAATTGAAACAAGAACAAGACCCACATTGGTTACAGAAAACGAGAAACATGTTTTGAAAGAAGAAGAAACTTTTGTATTAGGGTCCAAAAATCTAACTGGTCTATTGTACAATGCCCTACCTACACTTCAAATTGGTACTCCCAACTCCATGCTAAGGCTCACTGTGTCATTCTTCAGATGAGCATCTTAACCTGAAGTTTGATTCCAAAAAACCCAAGTCCCTTGTTCTATGCCCAAGACCTCTATTACAACGAGTAGAGTTTTGAGCGAAATACTTCACAATAGGAAGCAAAAGAAACATCGCAAAATTTCTCACTTTAGACTGATAATTTTCTGTGAAAAAATTCAACTACGGATAGTAAAAACATAATATCAAACACAACCAATCCAAAATGGAATTTGAACATGAGGATTTATAACTAGAGAAAACCCTCTCTAGGTTAAAAGAATTCCGGAATGGCTTTAAGATTCTACTAATGAGCACTTACAACACCATAGCACTAATGTCACAAAATTAATTTGCTAGAAGCCAAAAGCCCTTGTATAGTTTTCACATTTCCAATGCTGGAAGCAAGAATTCCTGCTGGCCCTCATGATATGGCGTGGTCGCATCCTCATATGGTCGTCTTATTTGCTAAACGTGAATGTGTCTTAGCTTTGGCTCGTTCTACTAGGATCGTGGCTATCCGCTTCTGCCGTGGCTTCGAATATATAAACCCGTTCAATAGGAAAATTTTGACTCTCGCTATACATAGGAGCTCTTAATGGGTGCTCAAATCGCCTTCTACTATAGCAAGCTGCATCAAATTTTGACTTCTACAAAGAATTGGCGCCATCAATCGTTTTCTTACAATATTGGCCGACGTCAGCAAACTATTTTGCAACCATTGGCACCATGAATCTTCTCATGAGCCCATCAAATGGTTGGCATCATCAACTAAATTTGCGCTCCTCAGTCCCTTTGGGTGATGACAAATGGCAAACACTTTTTTGGGTAGCTTTGTTTTGTCTCTGATTCAAGGCAGAACTATGTTGGCCTTGGTTTTTTAGTCCTTGGAACTTAGTTCTCTCATATTTTCCATCCTATCCCGAGTTTGCTACCAAGAAAGACATAACTTCACGATATCAAAATTGACTATTTTTGGCCATTTATCTTTAGTAATGGTACAACTTTAATTTGGTACATTCATATAGTATCTGAAGAGCACTCTCAAGTTGTTATTCAGTATTTTAGCATAACTACTACATTTAACTGCCATGCTCTAATATTTATATCAACCATAAGCATTCTTAAGGTAGTTCCACGTTTGTGAAGTAGAAGGAATTCTTTTGACAACTTCTTATCATAGTGGTACAATTCTGTTCGCAGTTTATCTTTTATAAACCTCCAATTTTCCAAACGTAGTAGAGACTACATTTTGCATCTCAAATTTTGGACAAATCTGTTTAGTATTTTACAGAAAATGCATTAAGAATATAGTTTTGTGTCTACTAAGCACAAATAATTGTTGTACTAAGTCATTCAAACATCTTGACATCCTCGTTTTTAAATTCATTTTCTGTTTTCGCAAAGTTTCCTCTGCTACAGAAAATGTAATTATATTAATTTTTTTCCATCAATATATGGATTGGATCTAACTAGATGTAAACCATTGCTACAGTGGTTATTCGAATGGGTTAGAATGTGCATTGTTATTTGTTTCTTTTGAAATACATGCATTACCACTACGCGAGATCTTTGCATTAATTTTGAAATGTTGAGATCATTCAATTGATGTTGCCTCTACTTGGTGGTGTCTCTGAGATTGAGATGATCCAAAGGCAATGGATGTGCATCAGTGGTCGATTGCTCTTTGCTAGTGTTGTAATCCAAATCCTCTTGCATGAAAATAGGTGTCACAGCAATTATATCTAGGATTGATCATTTTTTTCTCACCTTCACTTTAGGCTTGGAAAACTTTGTTCTAGATTTTTTAGCATTTGACTCACCTAATAGACAGTGATATATGTGGGCATTTAAGGCTATATTCGATGTAGATGAGAAATATCTACAAACATGACAAACCTTTTGTATCATGGCCTCTGGAAGAGATCCCAGATTTCCAAATTCTTCATTCTTACCAGGATCTGCCTTGCTCTTCTCCAAAGTTTGGATCTGCCTTGTAGGCTCCTGCCTCTTCTACACTGCTTGAATTGGAGCACCTCCATTATGATATCAAATCATCTGCTACTACAAAATGACATAGGTCGTAGATGATTTGATAGACTTGCCTTTTGGGCACTTCAATGTGAACCAAGTTTTAAAATGTCACAACCCACTTGATATTTATCCCTAGCAAAAGTGTCACATGTGAAGATCAGGATTTTGATGAAGAGAATAACTTGGTAAAGAGAACTTTTTATTACTTATGTATTCAGCCCAACAATATAGATTTTGATGCACTATGATTTTTAACCATGCGCTGAAGAACCATACAAAAAACTATGTTTTTAGTGAAATTTGAGTTCACAAGAATCGATGCCAGTCAAAATCTAGACCTTGCTCCCAGCGTACTGGTAAAAGGCGGTACTCATATTTCATGCAAGTAAAGGAATGCCTTTTTCGTTGTTTTATCTCGTCTTATTCGAACTTCCAAGTCTAGCATCAATGATTTTCTTATGCTTCAGAAAAATGGTATTATGCTTTAGAGAAGTTTATCTACTTCTTATTATACTTCTTAACTTCCAATTCTAGCATCAATTATTATTTTATGCTTCACACATAAACTAGTTTTCATTATACTCCTTGAAACATTTTTTATTAGTTGAATGAAACAAACTGAAAATGAGTAAGCTAATATATTAGCAAAAGGATTTCTGTCACAAATATAAGATTCTTATAGGAATTCAGTGGAAATTTTAGGCATCACCTAAGTAATCTTCAGTTTCCGCAAATTTTGACATCCAGAGAGAAGTTTGTTACAAAATTAGGTAGATCCTACTTGAAAACATGTTGATGTTGATGCGTAGCAATCTCCTTCATTTATAGCCATATGTTGGAATATTTGAAAATTCTAGAATAACATTGGAGAGGGTAATACTCTCCTCTTCTAACACAGAGAAAACACTGAAATTTCTTCACTGGAAATAGAGTTCAACACTTTGAAAAATTTCTATTCCTTCAAAAAAAAACTATTACAAATTCTTCCTCACTGAGAGGGATTACAAAATGTGACTGTTACAAAACACAGTGCACTCAAAATTATTCTCTGTCTCTAAAACTACGCACTGCTGTGCTCTTCAAAACACTTACACTGCTATTGTGTGTAATAATAAACTTTACAACTACATTCCGAAATAGGCTCACAACCCTTTTCTTTTATATGCAACGCATATATTAAAGACATAACAAAACTATGCAAATAACAAATCTATTAAAATTCTCTTGGGGTCCACAATTTATAAATGTTTATATATATATATATATATATATATATATATATATATATATATATATATAAAACATATATACGTCGCATTTAAAACAAAATATAACCAAAACCAGTGTGGGACCTTAACAAACAATAAAACTATTCCGCTGCGTGTTATATAAAACATATTACAAAACCTTTGTCAAAACTTCAAACGAACCCTTTAGCCATGGAGCCCACCGGACTTCAAATGGCGTTAAACCATAATTCAAACCAAATTCGCATTCCAAAATAGACTGCTGACGTTGGCCAATTTTGTGACGCGAAAACCAAACGAATTCCTCCCTAATCTTTTTTGGGTCCAAATTTGGGCTGGCGTACGGAGAGAGAGTTGTGACGCGAGTTTCTTATCAAATTCGCCTTAATCCTTTTTGGGTCCGGATTTCCATTGTGTGAGCGGCCCAAACAAAGATCTGTTCCAATCAATTTCTACCACGTGTCCTCCACTGGCTTGCCGTGGTGCGGTACCACCAAACTTTAAACAAAACCCGCGCTTCAATCAAATTTTTCCCTCTTCCCAGATGCGGGTGAATTGGATGGCGTTTAAGGCGATGGGACATGGATGTGGCGAAGTGTGGAGACACCTACCCACCGATGTCATGGCTGGCAGATGATATTTAAGTTCCAAGGTTTTCATATCAATCGCATTAAGTTTTAACGCTGTTCAAGATCGGACCTCCACTCCTGTTAGCGATTCCGCATGCTCCAAGATGCTTCGGCCTTCGGCTCTCATCAATGAGAGATTTATGATGGGTGTTCTTCGATGCCATGGTAATTAGGTCAATAAAATAGCGTTTCTCTATGGTTTCTCAGACGAGCCGCAACCTTTGAATTGCAGATGCTCTCTGGTTGCTGGGTTACACTGCCTGCTCACTGTGATGGGAAGGAGAAGCCAGCTGAACTGTTGCTTAGACCTTGGTGAAAATATGCATTTATCTCGGTCTGGTCTATGTCTGTCTTCCTTGGTTTCTTGGAATCCTGCTTCTCCATCTCATCTTGTGCCCATTGCTGAGACTGCACCCATGCCTCGCCTGCATCAAAGGATGCATTGCCGCACGGGTAGCACCAGAGGCCAACCCCTGCGCACTCCCTCCAGCCCCTCAACCGAGTCATCTTCCCACTCTAGTGATTTTTACGTAGGCTGCTATCCAAACACTAGAAGTGGGCAAGGTCGGGTTCTAGGATCTGGCCAACGTATGGGCTCCCCTGCTCCTCATTTCCCCACCGCTTCACCTTCTCCCACGACGCGCACTGCGCTTTTTTCCTTTAATTTCTCTCTGAACCACCCACGAATCACAACTTCAATCACCATGGTTTTCCATGAAAATTCCCAAGTTTAGGAACAATGCACTTGTCTGACAAGTCTGAGCTCAGAAAAAGCCTAGCTTTCGGGCCTTCAGGAGGGGAGCGATGGCATGAATGTGCAGGAACCGGAGGCTCAGGTTCATAGGGCTCGTGATGTGGAGATAGCGCCTAGAGCTCCTAGACCTTCCGTGTCTAAAGTTTCTCCCACCATGGACAGTGACATGTTTGCCAAAGGATGGTGCCGAATTGTCGAAGAACTACCGGATGAGTAGCTGCTTCTCTTTGGTTTGGTTTTCTTGCTTCGCAGCCCACTTAATTGGGCATGTTTTTGCTTATATTACTGTGTTGGACCTCTGTTTTATTTTTTAATTCTGTAAAAACTGTAATCGTCAAAGATATCAAACGATGGTCCCCTACATGGAAATGCAACGACCTGAAAAACGTTCAAGACCGATTTCCCTGTATGAGGGCAGTCTTCTTTTTTGATTTTTTGACAAATTTTCCATAAGTCTGGGAAATGTTTTTGACTTTAGTCATGCTGTAATTTTATTCCCATTGTTAATAGATTAACATTACTTAGAAAAAAAAAAAAGTTTCCCTGTTTCTATTTTAAACCTGCCTTTGAAATACAGAGCCATGCTTATATGATTGTTTATAGTCGAAGCGCTGTGGGGTGGTTTATTATATTAATATTTCACGGTCGAATTATGTTCATAAAAATTGGAATGCCCACAATTCATAAAAAATATTGGATATTTACTATCCTGTTTTAAATTTTCATTTTTATGTTTGCCGAAGGATGGTGCCGAATTGTCGAAGAACCACTGAATGAGTAGTTGCTTCTCTTTGGTTTGGTTTTCTTGCTTCGCGGCCCATTTAATTGGGCATATTTTTTCTTATATTACTATTTTGGACCTCTATTTTATTTTTTAATTCTGTAAACACTGTAATCGTCAAATATATCAAACGATGGTTCCCATGCGTGGGAAATGCAACGACCTAAAAAACGTTCAAGACTAATTTCCCCGTATGAGGGCAGTCCTCTTTTTTGATTTTTTGACAAATTTTCCATAAGTCTAGGCAATGTTTTTGACTTCAGTCATGCTGTAATTTTATTCCCACTATTAATATATTAACCTTAGAAAAAAAAAAGTTGCCCTGTTTCTATTTTAAACCTGTTTTTTGAAATACAGAGCCATGTTTATATGATTGTTTATAGTCGAAGCACTGCGGGGTGGTTTATTATATTAATATTTCATGGTAGAATTATTTTCATAACAATTGGAATGCCCACAATTCATAACAAATATTGAATATTTACTGTCTTGTTTTAAAGTTTCATTTTTATGTTTGCCGAAGGATGCTGTCGAATTGTCAAAGAACCATCGGATGAGTAGTTGCTTCTCTTTGGTTTGGTTTTCTTGCTTCGCAGCCCACTTAATTTGGCATGTTCTTGCTTATATTACTGTGCTAGACATCTGTTTTATTTTTGAATTCTGTAAACACTGTAATCATCAAAGATATCAAATGATGGTTCCCCTGCGTGGGCAATGCAATGACCTGAAAAACGTTCAAGACTGGTTTCCCGTGTGAAGCGTTAACTAACTTTTTTGATTTTGAAAAATTTTTCTAGATGCAGGCATCGTATTTTTTCTTGATCATGTTATGGATTCATTCCCAGCATTGGTAGATTCACCTTAGAAAAAAAATTTACCTGTTTCTATTTAAACTGTTTTTTGAAATACGAGGCCATGTTTTATATGTTTATTTATAATTAAAGCGTTTGTGGGTGGATTTATTCTATTAATATTTCCATGATCAATTATGGCTGTAACAATTTAGATTACCTGATTCGCAACAAATATTAAAGTTCTTTATCATATTTGAATTTCATTTTTAAATGGAACCGCCATTAAGTGCTCGATGCTTTTTAAGCGTCGGTCTTCCGACGTTTTGAACAATTTCCATTTTCGTCAGTCTTGTTACATCCATCGATATTGCGACAGTTCTTCCTAGCGTCGGTATCACGACACTTTTGGAAAGTGTCGGTCTTGTGACACTTTTACAATGTGTCGGCCTTGCGACACTTTTGTACGGTGTCAGAATTGCGACAGTTTAAAAATGTCGGAAGAGCGACAGTATAAAAACATTGGAAGAGCGATGTTCAAAACATCGAACCACATTTCGTCGGAATTGCGGCATTTTACAAACGTCAGAAGAGCGATAGTATAAGAACATCGGACCACATTTCGTCGGAATTGCGATAGTTTACAAACGTTGGAAGAGCGACGGTATAAAAACGTCGGCAGAGCAACGTTCAAAACGTTAGACCACATTTCATCGGAATTGCAACAGTTTACAAATGTGGAAGAGTGACGGTTTGGGAAATGTCAGAGGAGCAACGCTTGTTTAGAAGCGACAGAAAAAGTGTCGGTATTGCAACACTTTGCCAAGGTGTTGAAATTGCAACGTAATGGTGAGCCACGTTTTTCCCATCCTAGAATTGTCGCTCTTGTGACGACTATGTGTCGGAATAGCAACGAAGTGGCCGTCAGAAATTGGGCCAAATTTTCTAGTGCTATGACATACAAGGAAAAATTTCCCTCACGCAGGAGTGGCTTCACTTCTTTAAGAGATGTTCCACTGTGGAACTCTCATACATAAAGAAAGACTCCTATCAGTATGACCAAAGCTGACGTGTAATAAATAAGAGTATCCCGCCAATCTTGGAAAACAAGGGATCTCAAAATACACATATGAAAACGAGCATCCTGCCAATGTGGCATAAAAGGGATCTCATACATGACACAAATCCATAGCTGAAAATGCATCAATAACAACACAAGGCAAGATCCCACGACTCATGTATCAACCATGATTTGCAAGGCATAATGCATCTCAAAGAGAAATAAATGAAGAAGTACATGGAAATCACATCATATACCTCATGCTGCCATTTGCTGAAGGTTGAGCTACTCTGCGGTTGAATCTGAAAACACCATCAATGTTGTGGCATCGAAAAAGGTGAAAACGACTGCTCACACGTGGAAATATGACACCTTCATAACCCACTTCCAAAATTGGTTGAAAAATCGAAAACTCAGATGTAGAAACTGAGCACGCCATCAGAATTGTGGCGTCGAGTAGTGCAAAAACGACATAAAATTTGTCCCATTTGGACAAAGTCAAAATTTTTCCCTCCTGAAAGTCGGCCTCAATCAAGGTTCAACCTGCCTCTTTTCTGGCTCATGGTTCTACATGACCTGCAATAAAAAAATTATAAGTCTAGAAATCCGTGGATCTCCTGGGATTCTGTGACCATGCTTGGCTGCAAAATAGCATTAATACTCAGAAAATTCGTGCTCCATCTTCCTCCTCTTTGGCCTTGGCGCACTTGCAGAAATCTGAGTTTAAATTAAAATTATGGGCGGACATTACAAAGTAAAGTCTGTTGGCGCGTTGGTAAAACTAGGATGTTATTGAGGAGAGGTTGGGGAGTCAAATCCCGACCCTCCTAAAATGGTCGTGTTTTTTTTAACTAGGCGCATTTCTGTTTGAATTTGGGAGGGGTCGGGTCCGCCTTGGGTGGCCCGCCCAACTACCCTGACAACATATGTTATAAATGGTGGCATAACATATATTTTAAATGTGGTTTGTTATAATAAATATATAACATATACTTTGGTTATATGTTTCAATGTTAACAAACGTTGGTTGGGGAATGTCGTGGTGTCCGGTTTCATGGTGCTGCGGGATATGGAGCCACCGCGTGGGCAGACTAGAGGACTTGTCGGTGGTGGGTTCGACTCCCACTGGTTCCGGTATAAATATAACATATATTGTAATATGGTGCGGGGAGGCTGGCAGGGGTCGTGGTCTGCTGGCCTTTTTTTTAACAATAAATTTTTGTTACATAAACAAATCGAACATTTTTTAAAATTTTGATTTTTTACCGTAGGAGGCAAATTAACTAGGCAACAATTTCACCCAGAACTTGGCTTGAGTTTGCCAGAATCCAGTGGCTAGGTTTGGTCCAATTTGCGTCCTCTTTAAGGCTACCCAGTCACCATGTCAACCCAAAAATTTTACTGCTCCTAACTCCTTCATACAGACTTGGAATTGAGTTTCATCTACGCTATTGGAATCATAAAGACGATATCTTCAAGATGAACATGGTTCAAGAAATTTTTGAACACTTTGATTTTTGAGCCCTCTGTGCTGAGTCACTTGTACTTGTACCTATTTTAATCCACCTGGATCACCAAGTCCACCACTATGTTTCTCTTTAATTAAATTTTCTCTCATTGAACAATTTGGTATGCATAGTTGACTTCTTTTAAACAACAAACCTTCTTGCAAGAAAAAATCCAGCCACTTAATTTTGTCCAAAAAAAATCCAAATTTGTTTTATACAATTCTTTAAGAAAATAAAAATTCAATACTTGAATTTGACTTTCTTGAACTAGTATTCTTTTCCTACTTGAGGCATCTGCTACTTTTTTTGCTTGGCCATTTATATGTTTCAATACAAAATTGAAACTCTGAAGATATTCTACCGATTTTGCATGTTTCTGATTTAGTTTTGGTTGCTACATAATATACTACAATGCATGATTGTCTGCATAAATTACAAACTCTTTAGACGTCAAGTAATGTCTCCACTTCTTTAATGCCTGTACAACTGCATAAAATTCCTTGTCATAAAAGGAATATTTTTTTCTTGTCTCATTCATTTTTTCACTAAAATAAGCTACAGGTCTTCCTTCGTAACTGAGCATAGCTCCAATAGCTTCTCCACTGGCATCACATTTCACTTGAAAAGGTTTATTAAAATCAGGAAAAAATAAGATGGGTTTTTCTGTTATCTTTCTTTTCAACAACTGGAAATTTTTTTCTGCTTCATCAGTCCATTTAAATGTTTTTTTTTCCTTATTTGTAGTTTCAATAATAGAAGCGTTGATATTACTAAAATTCCTTATGAATTTTATATAAAAACTAGCAAGACCATGGAAACTTCTTACCTCAAAAACACTCTTGAGCGAAGGCCATTCTATGATTGCCTTTATCTTCTCTAGGTCCATCTTCAGTCCATCAATAGAAACAACAAATCCTAAGTACACCAATTCTTCCTTCATGAATGAACATTTTTTTTAATTTACCAGCAACTTTTCCTGATGCAACTTCTTTAAGACATAATTCAGATGTCTCATGTGTTCTTCTTTAGACCTGTTTTAAATTAATATATCATCCAGATATACTATTACAAATTTACCAATAAATACTTTCAACACTTCATTCATAAGCCTCATAAATGTACCAGGATCGTTTGATAATCCAAACAACATTACCATCCATTCATACAATCCTTCATTTGTTTTAAAAGCTATTTTCCATTCATCTCCTTCCCTTATCCTAATTTGATGATAGCCACTCTTTTAATCCAGTTTTGTAAAATATCTTGCCCCACTTAAACAATCCATCAAATATTCAATTCCGGGTAAAGTAAATCTATACCTGATCCTTATTTTATTGATTACTCTTGAATCAGTACACATTCTCCAGCCTCCATATTTTTTTGGACTCAACACTGTTGGTACTGCACAAGGACTCAAACTTTCTCTGATCAATTCTTTATCCAATAGCTCCTGCACCTACTTCTTGATTTCTTCATTTTCTGTAGGAGTCATCCTGTATGCTGCTTTATTTGGTAAATTTTCTCCAGGAATCAAATATATATAATGGCTGATTTTTCTAATAGGTGGTAATTCATCTGGAAAATCATCTACAATGATATCAGAATAATTTTCCAACATATCTTGAATTTCAATTGGAAAATCAGAAATTTTTGTGGAAGTAATTACCACCTTGGGTTTGCAAATTAATGCAAAATTTACCTCATCATCTTCAATCTACTACAGATATTATTTTCCACTGAGTAACAAGGCTTTCGGATCAGATATTCTCTTTGATGCATCTTCTTCTTTTATCGGCAACAATGTATGATTGACACCATCTTTACACAACTTGTATGTTTTCTTCTTCCCATCATATATAACTCCTCCGTCATACTGCGAAGGTCTACCCAAAAATATGTGGCATACGTACATAGGCATAACATCACACATAATTCTGTCTTATGATTGCCCAACTGGAATTCTACTTCACACTATTCATTTACTAACAGTTGATATCCTTTCTGAAGCCATGACACCTTGTAGGGTGTTGGATGTTTCTTTGTTTTCAATTTTAATTTCTCCACTACTTTTGTAGAGACCAAATTATCAGTGCTGCCACTATCAATAACCATTTGACAACATTTTCCTTGAACTTTGTAGACACTTCTAAAAAAAAATTTCCTCTATGCTGGTTCAACAACTTCCTTTGTTGATTTTATTAGAACTTTGTTCACTACCAAAGATTCTCCTTTCTCTGGTGTATTTTCTTCTTCTGGCACTTTTTCTGCTTCTAGAAATTTTTGTACTTCCTCTTCATTCTGAGAAACAATTACATTTCTCTGATTTTTCACTACATTCTCTGGACATTCATAAGCTCTGTGTCCAAGCTTATTACATCTATAACATCTGATTTCTCTTCCTCTGCCTCTGCCTCCTCTTCCTCTGGAAAAAATCCTTCTGCCACTTGCATCACCTTCTGTATGTGTATGCTGACTTGAGATGCTGCTAGCTCCTTCTCTTAGTGTTGTAGATCTTCCTCTACCACCTTGACTTCCCTTTCCTCGGAAAGTACCTCTACTTCTGGCGGATTTCTTTCTTATGAGTTTCTCTTCAGCCTTCAAGGCCATTTGATAAGCCTCTTCCACTGTTTGAGGAGACAGTAGACTTATCTCATCTTGGATCTTCATTCTAAGACCATTAATATATCTTGCAATATTCTCTGTTGTATCTTGAATTTGTCTTTCTCTTATGCTCACTTTGTAAAATTCCTTTGTGTATTCTTTGACTGTCATTGATCTCTGCTTAAGATTCTCCATTTGTCTAAATAATGAAACCTTATAATCACTTGGAAAAAACTTACCTATTAGCTTTGCCACCATCCCATTCCAATTCTTTATTGGTTGTTTACCAAGTCTCCTTCTTTCTGCCTGCACTCCATCCCACCAAAGTGTTGCATGACCTTTCAATTTTGTAACAGTAAACTTCACTCTTTTTCCTTCATCCATTTCTTCATAATCAAAGAAATTTTCCATGTCATTTACCCAATATATCAACTCTTCTACGTTTAGGCTTCCTGCAGAAACCAAAACTTCATGTCTGGGTTTAGATGTGGATCCCAACACTGATTTAAAAAATCTCATTTCAGGAGTAACTTCTACAGGTTCTCCCTCTTCTGTAGATTAAATTTCAGGTTCACTAACATCTCCAGCATCTGCATCTCGTTGATTTCCCATTTCTATTGCTTCTAATTTGTCTTGCATCTGTTGCATAACCTCCATCACTTCAGCATTTGCAACTGGTCTTCCTCTTCTTCGACCAACACCACCTCCTCATCGAACTCTATAAGCCATGTTGGATTTCTTTTCCTGTTTTCTCAGATCTTTCTCAATGTCTAAATGTTGCTCTGATACCACTAATGGTGGTCTGGATGCAGGTGTTAATGAAAAGCTTTCAAATCTCATGACAATTTCCTCTAATTCAGGTGGAACCTCATCACAGTTCTCTATTTTTGTATCGGTCATCAACCTCCAATGTAAAACCCAAAGTTAAAATACAATTAAAAATTTGTTCCACAAATTTTAAATGCATTAAAACCCACTTTATAATTCTTTCATAAATGAAAGAAATAAAATAATTTGAAAATCACATTTCCTTTCATAGCATGGTTTAATAAAACCCTTAATAAAAATATTTTGTTTTAAACCAATGCATTTTGTTTCACATAAAGGACAACAACATAATTGAACCAAATATAAAATGTAACATTAATCAAATTCCTCCTCTCATTGAATTTCATAACGGATTCCAAACCTCATTAAACCTTCACTATATTTTATCGCATCCATTTTATTCATTAAACTCCATGCACTTAAAAATGAGATATCCGTAGATCTCAACCCTCTCAAGCGAAAACTATTAGATGACAAGAGTTGCTGGCAGTTAATCTGACATTTGAAATCCAATTTGTAAAATCATTGAGTTTGATTCAAATGATTAAACATTTTTCTTGTTTAAAATGTGATTTTTGTTGGATCTCAATTCAACGGCGAGGATTTACCTGGACTTCGTACGCATATCAACGTTGCTAATTTCTTCAACCCACTAGTTCATACTTTTGAAATTAAACCATAATCCCTTTTTAAACTACAAAACTTCATTCTGGTTAAAAATCACAGCTTGCAAACTCTGTTTTAATAAAATTCAAGTCCTCGAAATATGGATTTCTATAGCAACTTGATATGTGATATTATTTAAACTCTGTATGTGCTACTGTGATCTCAAAGGGTCGATTCTATCAGACTTAACATTAGTTACAGAATCGAATAATAGACTTTGTGAAGACTTATAAGATCTTGATGTAGTGAGTCTAATAATTTCATAAAAGCCAGATTGTATTACAATTAATGTAAATTGACACGCAAAGAGTCAATTAAAACCAAATGTAAACTAAATTCCCCTAAGTTCAAAAATAATTCAAAAGAGAATTAATATCCGGCATTTGCAAATTATGCTAACATTCACATAGCTACAAAGGATATGTGATTTTTCTTCTGTTCGATTGATATTTCCATCAAAATCCTCCTCTCTCTATTATAGTCCACTTACAAATATATAATGTTTACATAATCTTGTCAATCCAAATCTTTGGAATTCAGTTTTGCCGAATCTTGGATAAAATCATATTCCATAAGATTTTCCTAAAAATCCTAAATTAAAAACTAAATACATTGAATCAAATACAGGTAATTCAATCCCTATATATCAGTGAAATCCTATCTACTAAAACAATAAATCGCAGGCTAAAGGATCCCACTCCATTTCTTGTAATTTTTTTTTTTGTATTTTTGGAATAAAAATTAAAGTTTCTATCCCCAAGCCTCATGCCCCTGCATCAATAATTAGGACATTGTGAGATATTGGGAATAACTTTGCCTTGAAGAATCCAAATCAAGTCTTACCTAGGGCATTCGAAAGAGGATTTAGAGGGATACTACAAGACTGAATTTTAGATATTCAAGTTCCAAAATCACAGAGATAATTCAGTTTCAATATCGAGCTCCTCAAAAGAAAGAAAAAAACTCATAAAGCTATACTAAGATGCATGACAAGGAAGAATTGCAGTATGATATATCAAAATTATGGTACCAAGTGAAAAAAAATTCGATCTTACAAAGAGCAATCAAAGATGACATAGATGTTCTAAAAGCGGAAATGAAGGCTAAGTTCGACAACTTGAAGGATAAAATGAAAGCTAATATGGATGATAAAGTAGTGGAATATCACATCGAGCATCAAAAAAAATTTCTCCAACTCTCAAAGGATAACGTAAATTTGGTTCAGAATCGAATGAAACAACAAGAATATCAACATTGCAGCGAAAGAAGTTCTGAAGCAGTCACAGAAAGAAGAACCTGACAACTATGAAATCGATCATTTTCAAAGTATCTCATCAAGTGGAAGAACTTACCCGTTGAAGTTTCCACATGGGAGGATGAGAATTTTATATAGAAGCATCAAGAAATAATCAAGCATTGAGGACAAAACTTGTTTGAAGGAGAGGGGCATGTTATGTCCCTATATTACTAGTGTAGTCCCTTATTGTTGTTAGTGTAGCCTCCTTATTGTTATTATTGTGCCCCATAAAACCCCACTATTGTTATTTTTGTTCCCTTACATTATTATTGTTAGGTCAGCTAGGATTATATTATGACCCCATGGATTCCTATATATAGAAAGGAGGTTTTTTCATTTTCATCATCCAAGAATTGTTCATCTATGTAATGTAAAAGATGTTGCCCCTTCGAAGTGGATTATTTCTAAGGCGTTGATCGCTCTTTTCTTCTATTTTTGGAGTTGGTTTCATAAAAGTGCTTTTTTTTAATACACATCGAATCACAATATGTTTTTAGTGACCTTTTAAGATTTAAACATGCTTCATTGTGATTTTCTGAAATGCGATAATGCGATCTTTCTTCGCTTTCGTGCTTTCAAGGTCAAATTTTAAGTTTTTATCCCTTTTTTATCCCTATCTCTATCTAATGAATTATTCTAAGGGTTTTATTTGTTTTAACTCTAAAAATTAAAAAGGGTCCGCATTATTTTCTAAGGTAACTATTTGCTAAAATAATGGGGGTTTTTGAATAGCACAAAAATTGGTGATTCACTGGAAGAACCAATTATTTTTGAAAAACAATTTCTTAGTATCTTTAAATAAGTAAAAATAATTTAAGGAAACAAGAAATATTTAAAAAATATTCAAATGAATAAAATTACTCTGAATATAAAAAACTCATCTCTATCACTAATCTTTTAGAAACCTTTTCATAAATAACCATATTCATTCCTCTATATCAATCATTACATAGTTTAAAAGATAAAGTAAGTGTCTTCCTGTAACTTAGCTTTTTTAGTTTCTCCTTTTGTCATAGATAGAGCGACTGCTACTAGTAGGTATTAATAGCTCAATCAAGGTTACCTTTTAACCATAAATGATTCAATATCCCATCGATTTATTATTACAATTCTTTGAGATAAGTATTTTTTATTCATAAAACTTATTTTCCTTATTTTTATTAAAAAGTCATTGTCTTGGCTTGATGAGAAGAAACTGACAATGCTTGTGATGAGACCCCTTGTCTTATGACCGTAATAATCATGAGCCATTACCCTAATTTGGTATGCATTTGTGGTTTTCAATTAATCATTAACCTATGATCATGGTAACTAGGCTCATAATGAGAGCTCTTATCCTTTTGAGTTTTTATATTTTTGAATTACACTCTAAAAATTTATTTTCAATGGATGGGGAGAATCATTGAATCCCTAAGAGTTTTGGATGACAATTTAGAGTTAAATATGCTTAGTCAGAATAAGTCTTTTCTTTGTAAAGATGAACCTTTTTCTGATTGATGCTAAAGTAAAAAGACTTTACAAATCTCAGGTTCATAAAATTTACAATTTTGATGGAAAAATATTTCAGAGTTGTATAGTATTCATTCAAATTTCTAGTTTTGTAGTTATTTCCTCAAAAATTTCTATAATTCAAAAATAAAAACACACAATAATTCAGAGGTGTTGTGAACAACCAAAATCATGTAATCAAACATTATTTTCCTAGAAAAAAGTGTAGGTATGGTACATTTAGAAGGAAAATTTCTTCTAAGAAAAGATATTTTTCAAAATTAGCCCATTGATAGGGAGAAAATATTTTCTATCTTAAAGATCTTGTGACGTGAAGGTTGATGGGCCAACTTGTTCTATGATTTTAAATGGTCCAAGCCACATTCTTTGGAATTTGGTATGCTTACCTTTTTCCTCATGTGCCTTGTCCCACTTAAGCACAAAGTCTCCAATGTGGAATGTTTTTGGGGAAAAAATTGCATAAAAATATTCATTTACTATTTGCTGGTGTCGAGCATGAGTTAACATGGCCTTTTCTCTTTCCTCTTCCATTTTAAGGATCTGAGACATTATTAACTGTAAGGAAGAAGAAGGTACTTTGTCAATAAATTGAACTAGGGCTAGTGAAGGAAGAGTTAAATATGATGGAATTACTAATTCTTTCTCATAAACCAGATTGAATGGAGAAGTTCCTATAGAGGCCTTCTGAGTAATCCTATCTGCCCATAGTGAAAATGTTAAAGAATTATGCCAAGTTTTTTATTATTATCAATAGTCCATTTTACGATTCTTATGAGATTTTTATTTGTTGATTCTGCCAAACCATTCCCTTGGGGATAGTAGTTAGCAGATTATTTAATCTTAAAAGCTCTTTTGAGAGCAAAGTCATTCATACTATTCCTGAAAAATAAGTTGCATTATCAAACATAAGTGCATTGGGTAAGCCAAATATGGTAATAATGAATTTATTAATAAATTCAATAATGTCCTTAGGGTTAGCTACCTTTAGTGGCACAAATTCCATCCACTTAGTAAAATGATTTTTTGTAGTGAGAATATATTTATGTGGTTTGGATGAGTTAGGAACAATCTCACCTATGATATCCAATCCCCGTTTCTCAAAAGTTTGTTCAATGTTGACTGGTTTCAAAGCTAAGGTTGGTTTTCTTTGTCTTCCAATAGTAGTATGGCATGTTTTTCATTTTCTCACATATGCATGAGCATCTTTAAATAGAGTGGGCTAGTAATATCTTGCATGAAGGATATTTTGTGTAGTGGTATCTCCACTGAAATTTCCACCTGCAGGTCCATCATGGAGTTCCTGCAAAACCCTCTGTGCTTCAGATTTCTCAAGGAAACTTAGTAGTACAGAGTCATAGTTTCTTCTAAAATAAATACAAATACGAAAATCACCATTCTTTTTCGTAACAGAGACTAAGTTTGAGACCCACTTTGAATGTCTAATAGGAAATATAATCTTGGCCTTAAGGAGTTTGTTGAGTTGGCTTTTGTTTTTACATTCAAGATCTTGGTGGATTTTCCTTAGCTTTTGTTGTATAGGTTTCTCAGTGGATATCATTGGGATAGTATGTTGGATGATTGAAGTTTCATAAGTTTTAAGATATTCATATTTCCATGCGAAGACATTCTTGTATTTTTTTAATAAATGAATGAACACTAATCTTTCATCAGAGGAAATACCAGGTCCTAAGTTAATGTGCTGAGGATTAATATCTGTTGCAATATTTATGAGTTCAAACCTCAAAGTTGAACTTTGAAGTTTAGAATTGGTAACCTTTTTGAATCTATCTTTGAGATCATAAAGATCTTTGAGTTTGACCACAGACTTTGATATGGAATTTTCTTCAAGTTTCTATTTCAATTGCCTTCACGCTCGTATTCATCAATTAATGGATCATCATATGATCCTTCTGATGTAAGAAAAGTTATAACATCATCATCATATTTGAATACTCTCTAATTAGTAATTATCAGGAATAGATGGGAGAAAAATGAACTCTATGGAAAATATATCTAGATTGTAATCTTCTGAAGGAATAAGTATGGATGCTACATTAGATATAACGTTTGCACTTGCATTGTGAATTCTGGGAAAAAACGAGATATTGAATGCCAAAAAAGGAGAGGTAAGAGATTGCACTAATGACTGGTAATGTTTAAGATGACCATAAATGCATTGTATGGTATTTCTTACTCCTTTAACAATTATTTTAGAATCACCATAAATCTTAAGATACTTGACACCAAGATCAATTTATTTGTATAAGCCTTGGACCAGTGCCTCGTATTCCACGGTGTTATTTGTGCATTCAAATTTAAGTTTTCATGTCAGCATTGTCTTTTCACCAGCCAGATTGATTAATATACAAATAGCTCTTGCAGATTCACCAGATTTTGATCCATCAAATTATAATGTCCAGAAAAAATTATTAATGCAAGGTTTACCTACGGTATTTATACACTTGGAAGAGTCTGACTGAGAAAAAATTTCAATCTGAGAACTAACTAAGTTGGCGAGAAATGGATATTTTTTAGCATTGAAATTCCCCAAAAAGGATTCAGCAGAGTAATTACCGAGAATGTTATTAGTAAAAGCCATAGGTTCACTCTCTTCTTCTAGTTCATTTACTGAGTATTTCAAATGCTTTTCATAGTCTACTCAAATTTGATTTGGCTTACCATTATGGGGAAGCCACATATGAGACCAATCAGTAGAAAAATAGCCATGAAGCTTTTCTGACCAATCTCTACTTAGTATTAAACCATAAAAATCAGGAATATCAGCAACTAAGATATCAATTACTTGATGAGCTTTTGGATTGGATGCTAATCTAATAAGGATTGAATTCATCTCTCCTAATACCTTGAATTTTGTTCTTTCAAATTTTAGAATATGTACTGCGGAATTTTGAGGAGATATATTCAATTTTATACAAACAAAGTATGGCATGATGTTTGAAGAGGCTCCAGAGTCGATTAAACAATTATTCACATTCTTGTTGAATACTTCAAAAGTTAACAAGAAAGGAGGAGTGTGTGAATTAGATCTGTCACCAATTAAAATAGCATCACTTGCATCTACTTTATCAAGTGAATCACTAGGAGGCTTACCAACTCTTTTATATGCTTTGGAAATTACAGGAGCAGGTGTTACACCATTTTTTGGTCATCTAACCTATTATCATGTAAGACCAATTTTACTCCAAGTAAAATTGCTTTCACTATGAAAATAATTTAGTAAATCACCTTTATTAAGTTTTTTATGGTCTAAACAGGAAACCCCATAAGGAAATATTAAATAAATACACATTTTTTTTATTTTCCTCAAGAAATAATTAGTTAAACAGTAGTTTAATTAATATTTCTGGCTATATTTAACCCAAAACAAGGAATTAATTAGATAAATCATTATTTATCTTATTATTTTCTAAGAATAGTTGTTTAAATCTTATTTAAATAATATTACTTGTTAAATATGACTAATTTACCCTTAAATAATTAAATAAATCATTATTTATTTGATTATTACTCAACCATATCCTTAAAATGATAAATAAATCACTTATTTATTTATTATTACTCAATCACATCCTTAAAATGATAAATAAATCATTTATTTATTTATTTATTACAAATAAGGGGATTTGACTCAAGTCAAATTCCTTTTCCCTCCAACAAATATAATAAAATATTCCATAAAAGTTGGATCTATATTTGGTTAATAATATTTTAATTATGCACCAATCTCTAGACTAACTCAATATTTTGTTATAAATAGAAGGGTTTTCCCATTCATTTATCACCTTTTGTTGCCTAAATATCACTCTGGATCTCAACACTTGGTCTAGCTATTGATCCACAATCATAGCCATACTTTTCCATTTTTTATGGGTTTTCTACACCATCAAGAGAGAGAAGTTCTAAATCTGAAGTGTTGAGGACTCACAAGAACCCATCCCATTGAGGAGAATAGGGAACACCCTCTTGTGTTTTTCTCCCAGGTGCCATTAATAAAAATATTCATTGGATATATTCTTGTCTTGTCTATTGGCTCTATGGAGTAAATCTTATTTTTCTAATGTTTAATGTCTTCTAATGCATAGATCTAGATCTAGATTTTTGCAGCATTTGTCTTGATCATATAATTGCGGATCTCAAGATATTAGCAGTCATTTCTTCTGTTAGGGCTGTAAGTTATGCCCAGCTAAAGTGGTATTTTTTCGTACATTTCGAATCAAGATTTATACTAACAACTGGTGACTCCACACGGGTTTACCATTATGATCGCTATCATTTTTTTCTGATCCTTGCATATCTAGCTGCTTCTAACCCTAGGATTTCTCTTCAGCCCCTTGTTTTGATTCTTCTTGATGTTGTTTTTAACCCATAAAACCCTAAAACTATAAAAATTCTAACTTCCGCATGTTTTCGGACCCATTGCGGAGGTGACAGACATCAGCTGCAGCTGAGAGGAAATTTTTTTCTAAACGGTGCTGCCGAGAGTGTTGGAAGTGCAGGTCGCACTTTTCTGCCCAAAATCTATGACCTAGACCTCCAGGGCCCACTTTGCAGCCCAAAAAGTGCGAACTTTGTTGAAAATAGCCCAAAAAGTGCGACCTTTCACCACCTCTTTTTACAGCAATTTTCCTCTGATTTGTTGCTGTTGTCTGCACCACTTTCCAGTAGATTTTGGTCTTTTAGATCTTTATCCCTCTTGACCCTAGATCTATTAGCCCTTTTTTTTAGTGTGTTTAGATTATTTTTTTACTCATCTATAGACTAATTTTTGAGAAACCCGCTTCCTTGGGTTTATAATATTGCATTATTAGCTATTTATTTTTTGTTTTGCGGACCTATATACTGTAATTTACAAGTTTATTTACAGCTATACAACAACACTTTTCCTTTTTCTCTACAAATTTTTGGGTTTAAAAATTAAAATTTACACACTTTTACACACACACCCTAAGTGAAAAAGGTCTTGGTTGAGACCTCCAAGTAAAGACTCTAAAACATTGAAATCATTTGATCCTGCACCTCGTTGCCCTTGTTTCGACATTGTAATCACTTGATCTTGCACCTCCTTGCCCTTGTTGGTCTCTTTTTCCCTTGTGCCGTGTTTGTGTCGTCACCATTGTGCCACCAAGGCGTTCATCCTAGAGACTTCTTGGCCTTCATCCTCAGATTCTGGTAGGAAGACTTACTCCTCTGCAGAGGATTCGAGTTAGTCCTCAACCGAGTCTGCACTCTGACTCTTCTTCTATTCCTTTGGGTTCTCCTTCCCATTCCACCTTTGGTTCTCCCCCTGTCACCTTCACCATGTCTGATACAGGACCCAACACTTGTGGTAACCCCGGCCCTCCCACTGGGAATACCACTAGTGGGACCACAACAGACACTATCCTGGTTGCGCCCTTGCTCCCTTTCATGGCAGGCTTCAGCCTCCCCGACTTAGACCAGTTGATAAACGACCCTATACATCATGACGCTAAGTGGCTTTTAATGCCAACCAAGCTCCCTTTAGACATCCCAAAGTTTTAAGGTCTTGCTGGAGAAGATCCTTCAAATCATATTCGATATTTCCACAAGTGGTTTTCATATAATTCCATTACCAATGACTTTGTTTGTCTTCAGTTGTTCCAACGAACGCTTATAGGTGAAGCTTTTAAGTGGTATGTTGATCCGGCCCCTTCCTCTCATACCACCTTTGCAACTCTATCCTGGGATTTTAGGTCTTATTTCTAGCTTCCCCTTCATTATGACACTGGTACTGAGTTCTTGACCTCTTTCCGTTAATCATCTGTGACCCGCCTATCCGAACATGTTCAGGAATGGCGGAGAAGAAAGAGCCTATTTCGAGCCCCTACTTTCAAAGACCGTGTCTACATGGACTATTTCCTTAGGAATCTCTTTCTTCCTATCGGGAAAGACTTCGCATCGCAATTTCCTCAAACCGAAGAATCTACTCTCCAAATTGCATTAAAATATCACCTGATCTACGCTTAGTCAGGTTATGTTTATACAGTCCTACCTGATCTTCCTAGACCTGGTGGTGCCAATGCACTGGGGGCATCTCATGCCACCGATGATATCATTGGAGCTCTCTTTAATCCGTATGTTCAACCTCCCATGGGCTATGGTTTCTCTCAGGGAGGGGCCAGCTCCTCCAGCACTTTCCCCCTCCTGGTAGCATGTATCCAGGATATGGCATGCCTCTTCCTTTTGCCCAACATCCTATTTACCACACTGCTACCCAAATTCCTTATTATCTGTATCCACAGCCTGGTGCTCCATCTCCTACAGCATTATCACCTCCTCCTCCCTTGCCTTCTCAACCCCCGCAATAGCAACCACCACCCCCTCCGAGGCAGGTGTATGCACAACAGGGCACGACTAATCCTCCTACCTCAAAAAGGAAGAGGAAAGGTAATCAAAATCAAGTTGCCTCTGGTAATCTTGGACCTAATCAAGGTAATCCTCCCAACACTACTCAGCCCAAGTAGGATAGTCCTCTTCGTATGAAAAAGCCCTGTTCTTGTTGTGGTGTTTATGGTCATTATACACATGATTGTCATCTTCTGCCACAAATGCGACAGCTATGGGAATCTCAAGCAACATTGACAGGATAGCAAGCCATCCACTCCATTCCTCCCAATCCTGCACCTAGTCAGCCGGCTGTACTTACGGATCCTTTCCCTCAACAGGGATTTGTGGCTACCCAACCACCTAAAGGATAGGTGGCCACTCAACCTATTCCATCTAGTTCCCCCGATAACCATATTTTTTTGACGTCCTATTATCAGCCTTCTGAACCTCCTTCTCCTGGCCCTTTACCTTTAGTTGGTACTCATGAGCACCTTTATCCTCCTATAAGGGCTTCTTCAGGCCTTGACCATCTTGGAGTCGTACTGACTGGTCATTACCCCTTTGGTCATATACTGTTCCTAGCTCCCCTACTAGGAGTGTACACAGTACCTGTTATGGCCACCCTCTCTCTTCCTAACCTAACTCTTGGGATTCCTGTCTGGTACCTCAATCCTCCAGCCACCACCCCACTCAGTCAGCTTAAACCTTATCTTTCTTTGACCCTGGTTCAACCGGTCCCTACGACTTCTCTCGATGCAACAATGCCTCATTCACCTTAATAGGAACCACCTCCCGTTTCGACCGCTTTGGGTAAGAAGTGAAAATCTCACACGAGTGCATCAAAGGACAAGGCCACCCCGATAAACCCCGCCCCTTCTCGACCTCCACAACATACCATCCAGTGTGCTTTATGTGATGTTGTCGTCCACGCCACCCATACTTGTTTGGAGTTGCCTCACCTCAAATCCATGGTCAACGAGACGTTTCTGGAATCTGATATCCCAAAGGTATATGTCACTATACCCGATTCAATCCCGAAACTCAAACAATTGTGCACAAATCACCCTTTTGCTTTGTGTGATTTCCATGGCCACTACACTCACTTTTTCCCTCGCCTCAAACAGTATCGTTCCTCTTTATAATCCTTATGCCAATTCGAGGCTAAGCGCAATGAGTCAACCACTCCCTTATTCTCGCATCTTGCTTTGGCAACACCAGAAGAGACATATGCTCCCATTCGCATTCCCCCTTATGATGTCGAGATCACGGGTCCTTGGTCGGAAGTCCCTGATGTTTCACCTGACCTCCCCTTGGCACCCTCTTTAGTCTCAACATCGGCAGATCCTTTGTCTGCTTACTCCTCTGTCACCCCTAGTGACGATGCGCATACAAACCTCTCCTCTCATGATGAGGAGTGAGGTCACTTTGTCATGTTAGGTGGTCTTTCTTCCATCAGTCACCCCATATTATACTACAATGATGAAATTATGGAAGAAGCCACCACTCCTAACTTTATCTATCCCCCTTACATCGAAATCATACATTCGAACCACATGCTCCTTGAGGCCATTACATTGACACCCAATGTTTGGGTAAGGGGGGGCACCCATATTGGAGAGACTAGGAGAAGCATTTCTTCACCACTCTCCTAGTGAATCTAGTCATGATGACTCTAGTCCCATTATTCTTCCACATTTAGAAGAACTACTAGAGTCTCATATCACTTCTAGATCACTCTAGGGATGATACCCCTCATCATTCCTTCATTTTTCATCATCAACCCAGTGTCATAGACATTGCAGTTGACCAACCTATAAGTTTTCTAGGAGAACATCAGTTCATTATCCAAAATACTATCTTTGGGATAGTAGCACCATGTGTGCCAACCTAGAAACTTAAATTCCATTTGATTCACATATTTAGTATCAAAAGAGATTGGTAATCGTCTATTTCCTTTCTCAAACTACGCAACCATACCGAAAATAGATGGCACACCACATCATTAAAATTTGTTTAGATTTCCCTTTTTCTAAATACATTTTGGCATGTCCACAACATGCTTGGGGGCACCTATGCCCCTCAACCATAAAAATCCTAGATTTCAGCCAAAAACAGCACTGAAAACCCCTTTTTCTGACAGGTCACATTGTTCAGGTCATTTACTGGGACAGGTTGCATTTTTCTGCCTAGAGGCTGCTACCCAGGTTGCAGAACAGACCCCAAAAAGTGCGACCTAGCCTGTTCGCGAGCTCTAGGTACCTAAACTAAACTTTCAATCCACTAAAATGAAAGAGTAGGATTAGGCCTCTTACCTACAACTGATAGATCTCAAATTCCAGCGGTCGGTTTATTTGCTACAACTGTCACAATATTTAAGGCCTCCTCTCCTCACGAAATTCACCATAGCTCCACCAGCAAATAAGTGAATCTGGAAGGAAAATTCCTTATTAAAAGAAAATGCCTGATTTTTCTTTCGCTTACTGCGACCAAAATGTAGCTCAATTTGACAAACTATATATACCATTGAAAAGATCTCACCAGGCCCTCAAATGGGTATCTATTAGCTTTTTTTATTTGATACTTCACCAGGACACATTTTTTCCAAGAAGTGCCACTTCACCCTTCCTCAAAATCGAATTTCTTCACTTGAAACACTCGTACTGGGGGCACCATGTTGCCTCCATACTTGACCACGCTCGTGTCAATTTTCGTCGTCAGTTACCAACTTGTACTCACATTTTTATGGTCCTCATTGGACCCATTACATATGTGGCATCACCATCGAGTCACCCTTGTTTAGCGCATCTGAGTGGAGTCATCATTACATTCATGGAGTCTATCCCGAGTCCCTTTGCATCCCGCTATATTCCTCCATCATTCATTGCTTGTTCCCTCTCTTGTGTCACACATTATGGCCTTCAGTCCCACTGTCTCCTATCCCTCATGATATTTTGTCAGTTTCTGCCAAGTCATCCATGCCATTTATGCTCTAACAAGGGAAGTCGTCTGTTCGCTACTCAGTTCCTCCCCATTTCATCATCATAATTGGTGTCAGTCTGTCGATCACTCTACTATTTTCTCTCGTGCCTTAGTTGAGGATCTCTTATTGCCTCACCTATGGCAGACCTCCTTCTGTCGACATCAGCTCATTCATTCCAGAAGACTGGTCTAGAGGGAGGTGTACCTTGGTTCCAGCTTCCACTCTTATTCGGTCCCCTGGATCAGGCAAAGGGGCTCCTTATTTCCTTTTGAATTGATTGGTTCTCAGCTCCAGCTCCTTTCAACATGATTGAGATCCGTATACTTGATGGTTCAATGATGCAGCAGATATCATCGATGATTCCTGGGTGTGTGTGAGATTTCGCAGCCCTCATGAGGCTGTGGCCCTACAGGTAGCCCGCCACACACTCGGATGACATCTTCATTACAGCCTTCGATGCAGCTCCATACATTTGATGATGTCGGCCTCAGCCACTTGCAGCGCCTTTTTGTTTGCATGTATCAGTCAGATTTTTAGATCCCTTTCCTGTTTTCAGGCGCATCTGGGTTATATTTATATCTCATGTACTCAGATATTATTGTACAAAGTCGTGGCTATTATTCCAGGCACAATATGTATGTGGGATTCATTGTTATGTCATTCATCTGGCTCATGTTTATGCCAGTATATACTTTATTATTTCATTCGGTGGCTTTTCAGGCGCCTTATTGTTTGTACTATTGCCTCGACGGGCATAGGTATGCCTCCCCTACCGCCTATAGTAGGTACTCACTCATGAGAAAGACTTTTTGCACCTGCAAGTCGCCTCCTCAGGGTCTAGGTATTTCAACACTTTGGTTTACCTTATACTTCTCTCTCTTTGACTTCCCCTTCGATGTCTAGTGATTGGGTTCTTACAACGTACTTTGGTCATACGATTATCTCCTAACACTCACACACTAGGGGGCAATTTGTTACACCATTTTTTGGTCATCTAACCTATTATCATTAGATGGACCCAAGTACATCATGTAAGACCAATTTTACTCCAAGTAAAATTTCTTTCACTATGAAAATAACTTAGTAAATCACCTTTATTAAGTTGTTTATGGCCTAAACAAGAAACCCCATAAGGAAATATTAAATAAATATACATTTGTTTGATTTTCCTCAAGAAATAATTAGTTAAACAGTAGTTTAATTAATATTTTTGGTTATATTTAACCCAAAACAAGGAAATTAATTAGATAAATCATTATTTATCTTATTATTTTCTAAGAATAGTTGTTTAAATCTTATTTAAATAATATTCTTTGTTAAATATGACTAATTCACCCTTTAATAATTAAATAAATCATTATTTATTTGATTATTACTCAACCATATCCTTAAAATGATAAATAAATCACTTATTTATTTATTATTACTTAATCACATCCTTAAAATGATAAATAAATCATTTATTTATTTATTATTTACAAATAAGGGTATTTGACTCAAGTCAAATTCCTTTCCCCTCCAACAAATATAATAAAATATTCCATAAAATTTGGATCTATATTTGGTTAATAATATTTTAATTATGCACCAATCTCTAGACTAACTCTATATTTTGTTATAAATAGAAGGGTTTTCCCATTCATTTATTACCTTTTGTTGCCTAAAGATCACTCTGGATCTCAACACTTGGTCTGGCTATTGATCCACAATCATAGCCATACTTTTCCATTTTTGTATGGGTTTTCTACACCATCAAGAAAGAGAAGTTCTAAATATGAAGTGTTGAGGACTCACTAGAACCCATCCCATTGAAGAGAACAGGGAACACCCTCTTGTGTTTTCCTCCTAGGTGCCATTAATAAAAATATTCATTGGATATATTCTTGTCTTGTCTATTGGATCTATGGAGTAAATCTTATTTTTCTACTGTTTAATGTCTTCTAATGCATATATTTAGATTTTTGCAGCATTTTTCTTGATCATCTAATTGCAAATATGAAGATATTAGAAGTCATTTCTGTTGTTAGGGCTGTAATTTATGTGCAACTAAAGTGGTATTTTTTTCATACACTTCAAATCAGGATTTATACTAACAGAAGGCAAGAAGGAAGTAGGGACTACAGTGAATTCTTTGAGTAATTTTTTTTGTTTCTGTTTCAATTTGCTCAACTCATGTAAAGAGATACTTGCCTTAATCTTCATTAGACCTTCCACTATATTATGTTTCAGTGGTATTAGCCGTATTGGATCTATCTACAAAAATAGAAATATTAGAAGGAAGAGAGGATATGTACCATTCTATTCTACGTCTACTCCAAGCTTAGATTTGGTTGGGATCTTTTTGAACAATTTATTAGATTTGGAGTTGAAGTCTTTGATCTTTTATCCTGTGTTTTCTTTAAGATTGGAAATATCCTGATAAGGGTCGTAGTAGTGCGATCATCATCAAATTTACTAAGAAATTTCTCTTCAAAGATATCCCAACTGGTAATAGTGCCTGATGATAGTGAAAAATATCATGATCCAACTGATCCTTGAAAATTATAAGGAAATAATCTAACTACACAATTTTCCTCAGTAACTTCGTTAAGATTTATGGCAAGAATAAAGTTATGGATATGTTATTCTACAGGTAACACATCATCTGGATTATACTTAGGAAACCATATTTCAGGATTCTTAGGTAAAGGATGAAGAGGACCTGGTAATTGAACAACTCGAGGATTTTGCCAAGGTTTGGCTTCCATTATGTGAAGTGGAGGATTGGTTTGTCCTGAAGGAGGATTTGGAGTAGAAGTAGTTCCAGTAGTGGTTTATGGTGAAGAAGAAATGACTATGGAACTAATAATACTTGAAGGAGAAGTTGTAGGCTGAGAAGAAGAAGGAATATGAATCGATGAATAATTTATTTGAGAATATGGAAAGAAGGAGGAATAATGGTGTTGGAGGGGTAGAAGAATATTGAATCTCGCTAGTTGATGATTGAGTTTTGGATATAGGAGTTTTCCTATGATGAGAATGAAGAGGAAATTTAAAATGGATTTCTCTGAGCTACTCACTCTTAGATCGGGTTAATACACCAATGCCTTTAAATATTGAAGTAACACTTCCTTCTGAGGCTTCAGTAAGTACCGTTTTTTCTTCCGAAATTGAAATTTCTTCCAACTTATTTATCAATATCTATACTTCAGGTGATTCTGGAGTATATTTTGAAGAGATTTCTTTATGAACAAAACTAGGATATTTGGGGGGAGATTGGAAAACTTCTGAATTATGAGTAGGAGATTTTGAATCGGGACTAGAAGTTGTGGACTTGGAGGGAGAATGACTCTTTAGATGGTATTTTTTTTTTTAATCAAGCCTTGGTGCCATTCATAGTCATATGGCCCTCCTTCTAGCACCAAAAATGTTTATTCCCCCAAAATTGGTGCAACAACATTAGGGAAACCACCAGTCAGGGACTTGAAAATCATCCCTTTTTTGTTTGGAATGATGGCTCTGACTAGATTTATGGGACCAGTTTCCCAATTTTATATAGCTGGGGTGAACGGATGGCTTTATCATTGTGTGTAACGTGATAGATGAAAATATTATCAAACTTTCAATAAACGATATATCTATCTACTATGTATCTCGGGACGAAATCAATTCACTATGTGATCTACAGAAATGACCTTTAAGTGGATACAAATAAAGATTGATAACAACTCAAGGGCTGCAAACCCACATTCTCACTCGAAAATGCATATAAAAATGCATTACTCATATTTGCCCCAAATAAATTCAAAATCTGGCAAACTTAAAAATACGCGGAAGCTTTGCTTTCCAAATCTTTGATTTTGAACCTTATAATAAACCCAACAATTAGCTTCATATGTAGAAGCTTTATTATTCAAAATTTATGGTTGGAACCATAGTCAAACTCATTTTATGAAGATTCGAATTCAATATTTGAATTTCAATTGTCCAATACAAATCTTCGACCCTCACACACACACACACACACACATATATAGATATATATGGTAATACTTCACCGACCTACCATATATCTGCACCATTAAATATTCCATTTGATTTAAAACCTTGATTTTAAATAAAACCCAAACACTTCATAATGGCATCGAATTTGGTTAAACCAACGCATATATTAACATGAAATTTTCGGGCCCACATCTTACCTTACCTCCTTAACCTTCATGCAGCTTCAAGATGTGAACACCATCAGATCTCTGTTGTGTAACATTGAACGGATATCGCATCCATTCGACCTCCGTAGTTTATCATCCAAAAAATATACGAAATGGATGGTAATTGAATACCACTTCAGGCCATGTGTCAAGCTCTGGCCTTTATCGCGTTCAAAATGGAGAACCCAGTTACCTTTTTTCACCAGTGCAAAACCCATATGGGTTTGAAAGACCACCTTCATTGTTCATTACACCATTTATCATGGTTTCACTGTGCACTTCCTCTATGCCTTCAGCTTTGCTACTTCAATCCGTCTTCATTCAACTTCAGAATTTTGAACATGACTAGCCTTTGATTCTTCGATACGTTGTTCCTTCCATAATTCCGTTGTTGCCTCACAATTCTGTTTCAAGCTCAGATTTGACTCACGGTTTCAATCATGTTGTGCTTATGATTCTACCTTTCACTCTTTCATACAAAAAACCCAATTCAACCTCAAAGCATTACAACATTCAATTAACTCGGTTTACTTTATCCATTCAAACTCAGCTATTTATACATCGATCCAACACATTCAATATAATTCTTTATGCAATTCTACATTCACCTTTCGCATGAGTCAAATTTCATTATTTGATTTGTGTGGTTTACAATAAACCTTCACATTTACTTCAAAAACGATCCTCCCTTCATGATTTATACACAACGGTGTGTGGATTTCCTCCTTGAATTGATTTTACAAAATTGATTTCAATTCAGGAATATATCTAGGTTAACTTATATCTTGATTCACACAATTCACACCATTCAATTAACCACACAGTCACATGTAATAAATCAATCCTATGACCCAAAGTAAAATTGACAAACTTCCTCTCATCTTATCAATTCCACTAGTACACCATAAACTCAGAAATGGAGTACAACTCAAAAAATTGAGTTTTTATATTAACAAACAAAATTTACATAGGATTTCTACTTCCTAGCCTAATATTCAATCAGTGGCCTTGTTCTATAATTGCCCGAAGGCTTACAAGAAAAACCCTACTCCTACTCTACCCTGTAGTTTCTTCAGATCTCTAATCTAATTTTTTTATGCTTTTGAGGCTTTCATTTTATATAAAAAGCCTTGGAAATATTTTTGGTTTCAGTTCTTGCATTCTCTCAACAATTCCCTATGAATCCTATTTAATCCCTAAGGATCCTATTTCCTCTATAAGTAATGAAACAAACTCCAATTTAAAATCTCTCAATCCCTTTACATTCTCAACTAGTCAAATTCTCTCATGTTCTCTATCATTCGAGAACAATTTACAATTCCTCTCAATATTTAATTAAAAATAATTAAAAATCACTCAATTCATTACACAAAATCCAACTCCCTTGAAAACATAAAATTCCTACGTCTATTAAATTACAGGGAATTTTCTTTTAGCCTAATGCCCTTGCATCAGACTCCCAAGGTCAAAATTAATCATGATCTCCTGATCATGTGCTTTTAAATCGTTGCCTCCTATATCCCATACTCTGTTTTGATGTTGTCCATAAGCTGCATTATTCTTCAACTGCATTTCTCCAGGTTTCCATATCTTGTTCTGCATCTTGCCACCAGCTATGCTTTCACATTCTGTTCTAGTCTTTCCTTTGCTGAAATTTCTTTGCTTTCTTGCTGTTTTCTTCTTCTTCTGAGACACCTTCATCATCAATCTCCTGATGTTTTCAATCTCTATGTCTAGCTTATTTTTTGTCTGGAAATTAATTTGCCTTTTATTACTGCTTTCAATTTCTGCTGTTGTAGCTGCTTTTGTTGCTTCACATGTTGTTAACATTGTTGTTGCTCCTGCAGATGTTACCTCCAAGATTGTTGCTGCCTCCCAAACTTCCTGAATATATCTTAAGATATCTCCCTCTGCAACAATTTTATTTTTCTCATCACCTGCAAATTTACTTTTAAAAAATAAATTATCATTTAATTCTCTACCTATAGTAACATACTCATTCAGTCTTCTTTGTATACTAGTAAGCATAATCGATTTTAACAAACTAGTATCTGCTCCTGCCTCTTTTATAACTCCAGGCATCTTCACTTCAGTGTCTACAATTCCTTTCTCTTGTTCATTTTTTTCCAACAAACATTTCAGCCATTCCCTTTTAACAAACACATCATCAATATGCTGCAATTTAGTTTCAGCATAACCCTCTTCTTCTTCTTTGACAATCTTCAGTAATTGTCCTTCACCTTCTTGATTGATTTTGGAAATCAAATCAATTTCTTTAAACATTGTATATTCATCCTTTATCAGATTTGAATTCTGATTCTTCATCATTGTGGTAGTTTTAAAAGTCTATCTCACAGCCTGCTCTTGACTAATGAGACGAGCCAACTCCTCCTTATCATCAACAATAACAAGTTCATTCATGACTATTTCACCTTCCTTGGAATTTATGAATTCCTTCTCCTGCAACAGCTCATCTTCATTCAAGACAACTCCAAGAGATGGATTTTCTTCTGCAATACCTGTAAACAAAATAAAATTTTCAATTTCAAAATTACAAGACCCAATGGCCTTATTTGATGATCCACTCACCAAATCTTCCATCTGCAATTCTAAGTCTCTTTCAAGACTCAGAAAATCTTCATTGTCTTTCTTCTCAGCTTTCATTGTGCCATTGACCACATTAGAATGATGATCCTCTACTATGTTTTCAGCTAACATAGTTTCCTTTTCATTCAATTTTCTGATAATTTCCAATTGTTGTCCTTCTTTACCTGCATAATTAACACATGAATTATCAATATTAAAAATACAAGTTTTCAATATCTCTTCCCCCTCTCACAACATATCAGTATGTTGTTCTGAGTTTCCTTCCAAATCCTTTGTCAGCACATCATGCTGGTTTAATTCCACTATCAGACTGTCAGCTGGTCTCTCCTTCTTTCCATCATCTGCTTCATGAATGTCATTCCTGAAAATTTTCCTGCCTTGCTTCTTCAGCGAATTATCCCGTGCATAGATCCTCTGCTTCTCCAATTCTCTTCTCTGAAGATCTAACTTCTTATATAATTCAATAATTTCAATTGGAGTAGAACTTGGAAACTTCACATGACTTTCCATACCTTTATTTTTTCTTGACCAATCATCAGTTGGTCTTTCTTTCTCTGCTTCAATATTTTGCTGAATATTCTCATTAGACCCCTCTGTCTCCTTTTCTTCCTGAGATTTTGTTATCCTAGCATTGATCTGAACAGATTTCAGATTCAATTCTCTCTACTTAACAAACTCTAAAGTTTGTTCATCATCCTGTGATGTACCTACAATCATACACAACTCATTAGTTTTAAAAAAACAAGACTTTTTAGTTTCATTTGCCTCTTCAAGCATTTCTCCTTGAACAGATTTTCATGTGGAATCCTTAAATTCCATCCTTGACTCAAACAATCTGAGTTCTTCCTTCAATAAGGCAATGTCCTTTTACCTCCATTTCATTTGCAATGGTTTCCAGGTTACTCTCTTTCCCTTCAGTGGAAAGATCCATCTTCCTCTCTGGTTTTCCTCTTCTTGCAGCCATTCCTTTACTACCTCCAGTTGAACTTTCATAACTGCAATCTCTCTTTCTCTATCATTATCAGTCATGTTACCTCTGTGGCATTCCTTAGAACCTCTTGTCTGATCCTCCATGATCATCTTCATGAGCTCTCACTCACCATGAGTTGCACTAAGCCTCTGCAACAACAAGCTCTCCTGCTGCCACTTACCTCACCAATCCCTTCACTTGACTTGGTATTTTGGCAAACACTGGTTTCTGGAACCTCTTGAGCATTCTCTTTTGCTCTCTCTAGGCTATATCCTCAACTCACCTTCTCTTGAGAACACTTCAGTTGTTCTCCCTATCCAACCTTTAGCTAGAATATCACTTTCACTGCCATCACCATCAAATCTTTGTCTTCATCATATCTGCAACCATAATTCTGCAATCATACTTTAAAATCAGAAAATTATCTCACCTTTAATATCCTGCATGATGTTGTTCTCTTCATGTTTTCAAATGCCTGTTCACTGCAATTCTGTGTATTCGTTACATATCAGATTTTAAAATCTGATATCTTTCTCCTCTCATCACACATGCCTTCAAATTTAATTAATTAAAAAAAATCTTCAATTCTCAACAGAGCCTTTCCTGCTTTGATACCACTTGATAGCAGCCTGAGGGCTGCAAACCCACATTCTCTCACAGATGCATATAAAAATGCATTACTCATATTTTCCCCAAATAAATTCAAAATCTGGCAAACTTATAAATACACAGAAGCTTTGCTTTCCAAATCTTTGATTTGGAACCTTATAATAAACCCAACAATCAACTTCATATGTAGAAGCTTTCATATGCAGAACCATAGTCAAACTCATTTTATGAAGATTCGAATTCAATATTCGAATTTCAATTGTTCAATAAAAATCTTCGACCCTCACACACACACAGATATATATATATATATATATATATATATATATGGTAATACTTCACCAACCTACCATATATCTGCACCATTAAATATTCCATTTGATTTAAAACCCCGATTTTAAATAAAACCCAAACACTTCATAATGGCATCAACTTTGGTTATACCAAGGCATATATTAACATGAATTTTTCAGGCCCACATCTTACCTTACCTCCTTAACCTTCACGCAACTTCAAGATGTGAACACCATCAGATCTTCGTTGTGTAATATCAAATGGATATTGCATCCATTCGACCTCCGTATTTTATCATCCAAAAACTACGCGAAATGGATGGCAATTGAATACCACTTCAGGCCACGTGTCAAGCTCTGGCCTTTATCGCGTTAAAAATGCAGAACCCAATTACCATTTTTCACCAGTGCGAAACCCATCTTGGTTTGAAAGATCACCTTCGTTGTTCATCGCACCATTTCTCATGGTTTCACTGCACGCTTCCTCTACGCCTTCAGTTCTTCTGCTCCAATCTGTCTTCATTCAACTTCGGAATTTCGAACATGACCGGCTTCCGATTATTCAATACACTGTTCCTTCCATAATTCTGTTGTTTCCTCACAATTATGTTTCAAGCTCAGACTTGACTCACGGTTTCAATCGTGTTGTTCTTACGATTCTGCCTTTCACTCTTTCATACAACAAACCCAATTCAACCTCAAAGCATTACAGTGTTCAATTAACTCAATTTACTGTCTCCATTCAAACTCAGTTATTTCTATATCAATCCAACACATTCAATATAATTCTTTATGCCATTCTACATTCACCTTTCGCATGAGTTTAATTTCATTATTCGATTTCTGTGGTTTACAATAAACCTTCACATTTACTTCAAAACTGATCCTCCCTTCATGGTTTACACACAACAGTGTGTGGATTTCCTCCTTGAATTTATTTTACACAATCGATTTCAATTCAGGAATATATCCGGGTCAACTTATATCTTAATTCACACAATTCACACCATTAAATTAGCCACGCAGTCACATGTAATAAATCAATCCTATGACCCAAAGTAAAATTGACAAACTTCCTCTCATCTTATCAATACCACCAGTACACCATAAACTCAGAAATGGAGTACAACTCAAAAAATTGAGTTTTTCTATTAACACACAAAATTTACATAGGATTTCTCCTTCTTGGCCTGATATTGAATCAGTGGCCTTCTTCTATAATTTCCCGAAGGCTTACAAGAAAAACCCTGCTCCTACTCTACCCTACAGTCTCTTTAGATCTATAATTTGTTTTTTTATGCTTTTGAGGCTTTCATTTTATATAAAAATCCTTGGAACTATTTTTGGTTTTAGTTCATGCATTCTCTCAACAATTCCCTATGAATCCTATTTAATCCCTAAGGATCCTCTTTCCTCTATAATTAATGAAACAAACTCCAATTTAAAATCTCTCAATCCCTTTACATTCTCAACTAGTCAAATTCTCTCATGTTCTCTATCATTCGAGAACATTTACAATTCCTCTCAATATTTAATTAAAAATATTTAAAAATCACTCAATTCATTACGCAAAATCCAACTCCCTTGAAAACATAAAATTTCTAAGTCTATTAAATTACAAGGAATTTTCTTTTAGCCTAATTCCCGTGCATCAAAGATCACACATTCACTTAAAGATATGAAAGTGTTTGAGATAAATTTTTTAATTAAATAGTTAATTAAATCAATTAAATAAAACTTATATCGAAATTTTCAAATGCCTGAATTGCATATGTATAACAAATGATAACATTATACCATGTTCAGAAGCGAGTTGATGTCAAACTGTATTCAAATAGATAGATAAAACAAAAGATCATAAAATAAATAAATATTTCTCATTTGAAGAAAAATATAACATCTAGGATAAAAGTACCATGTATATGTTCACTCTGCTCATTTGAGAATAAGACTTGGTCTAGCCTTTTCTATTCAGAAAATGTCAAGAGTACAAAAGTGCAACATCTGTAAAGTCTTCATTTCAAAATTTCAGGACCCCTTCTTTAAAGAAATTAAGGGGTTTAAATATAAAAATAATAAGTCTTAAAATATTTATTACGATAGAAAGCGAAGGAGGTTTAAAACAACCCTCCTTAAACTAAGTGGAATTTTAAAAAAAATAGAAAATAAAGGGATGACTTGCTTGAGGACTATCCTGTTGTCTCCGTTTCCATTTGTTCCTTCAGTTGAAGGATATTAAGCATAGGCTTAACCTCTGGAGGTTGGCATGGCCTACTACACATTTTTCCAGTGAAAACAACATCAGAAAGTGGAGGAAGCATGTAGGAAGATGTATCTATGACACAATGCAACATAAGCCACTGGCTGTGAGGCTTTACTAAATATCTCCATTATTTCTCCCAATCCAGATTTTCCATCTTCATGATATCTTCTTCTTTTACCTTTGACACTTCTTGCCACTGTCTTATCAAGTCTTTCACTAAAGGTAATGCATCAGGAGAACATCTATTAATAGGATTTGTAGTGATGCCATTTTGGCTAACATTTTCCACAATGTTAGTAGCAACATCCTTCGCTCTACAAGTTTCTCTTTCTGAATGCTTCAACTGTATATCCCAGTCTATGAATAGTATTTATTTCTTTGAATCCTCGATCCTGGGCAGGTTGGCCTTTCGGCCATCAGCAAAATCCTGCTAGGTGACAAACTGGGAAACCTTATCATCTATATCATCAAAAATAATCCTCATATCTAAAATGTGATTCACAAGTGAATCGATTTGTTCACATAACTCAAGAATAATTGTTAATTTGTGACAATAAAATACTTTTTGTTGTGCCAATAAAGAGTTTAGTTCTAGGGCCTCTTTTCTGAATTCATCAATTTTTGGGTTATCTTTTACTTGCTCAATAGGGAGCTATAATTGGTGAATTAGAGTATCCTTAGAACTAATCTCATTCTGATGTTGAATTATTAATTGATCCATTCTCTCCTAGAGTTGTTCGATCTGTACCTGTAACTATTGACTAACACTTTTCTTCTTCTCTTGTAGCTCTAGTTCAAGTTGGATGATTTTGTAATCCTTTTGTTTCATCAACTGACGAACTTCTGTGGCTTTGTTAATGGTTGCAAAAGCATAAGCTCCTACGAAATGAGTTAGGCAAGTTAGATCCTATAAATTATCTACCTGTGTGTCTTTCCAAACAACTTCCATTGATATATCTCCTTGGATAAGGGGTTGGGATTGCTCTGATCTTATTATTTTATTCTATATACTGATAAATTTCTTATTTCTAGGACAATATAAAATGTCCAACGGAGGAATATCTTCAATGTTAATAACAATTTTGGTGGTGGGGAAGGCCAGGATGAATTTCACCCTTTCTGTGCTTAATAATTTATCAGAGGGCTCACCAATAAACGAATCCTGACTTTTAGTAAGAGGAGTATGTATACTTTTTTTCCACTACAAGGAAAAGACCCTCTAGCAGATTTTTTTGAGGAACCCCTTATAAAAATACCCCAGACATTCATTTCTAGCGGAGGTTACTAGAGGAGGTTGGCGAACAGAGGTTTTTTCAGATGTTTTTCGTTCGGTACGCTTATCATCCAAAACCACACCGGTGTGCTCAACAATATAAAGCACTAGTGCGCACAAAACATTGGTACACTGGACACCATGCGCTCCATACACACCCGCCCAGTGCGTCATATTACTGTAGGGCACTGATGATTTACAAATCTTTTGGACCAGTGCGTCATAAAACACCGCACCAAAAAGGAAACTGCCCGGTGTGGTATTAAGAAACCACAGCGGTGTGCCTATAAAACCCCGCGCACCAGAATACGGTTAAATAAAAAAAGTTGTGGCCAAAAGACCACATTTTTCACTTTTCTCAGTTCTTCAGAGCTCTCAAGCATCAGTGCAATCTATCCTTGTCTAAGTCGCCCTGACATCGGTGCTCCCATTGTAACCATTGCACACATTGCTGATGTGAATTGCCCACCAATCTTGAGCTTTCATTTTGAAAAACGATGGGAAAACTTTCTTTTGCAAATTCTATAGCCAATATGCCTCCTGGACAGCCAAATGTACATGTATTTTTCTTGGTTTTCCATAATTAAGCTTTTTAGCAGAGTATAATTTCAAATAACCTTAAAATTAACCATTTAAAAGAAAAAAAGATATTGTCGCGTGGTGCACTCAAGCCGTTCGACTCACACTGGTAAGTGGTGATGCCTGTAAAATTTACAGGCTACACTGCAACTGGTGCTAATGGTATCTGCACCATGTCCGGGGCAGTACCGAAAGGAACACCACTTTATTTTAAAATTTAAAAAAAAAAGTGTTGCGGTCACTTAGCTGGCCACACTGTCGAGCATGTGGAATAGCGACAACGTTGTGCGTTGACGGAAATATCTGCCCCAGGGCGGGTATGTTTTTCAGCGCACCAAGTTCGGTATATCAACAGGGTCAATGGTGCAACCTGGTAAAAGACCGTACTGTTGACTATGTAATGAAGTCAGGAGGTCGGTGCGTAGACCCAACCATACACGGCAGGGCATAGATTTTAGTCAACGTACCGCACTCCTAACACCGTACATAGTCAACGGTGCTCTAAAAATTTTCAGGTGCACTGCCCATGGTGTGCTTAATTTCATCTGGGGCACCGCCACTAGTGTGTGACAAAAAAAATATGCACCGGTAGCAGTTCATGACTATTTTTTTTTACGCACCGACCGTTTTGTTTTTTTTTTTCCAAAAAATATTATATATTCATATTCCTAAATACATGTCTCATTTAATAAAAAAAAAATATTTAATATTTCAATCATTCCGAGTGAAGAGGGGGAACAACAACAACAACAACAGGTGAAGTAGTATGAGATGGTTCACCTGTGGGAAGCACAAGAGAGGGAGAGAGATGTGTACCCTCACCCTATTACAACAGCTACTCAGGGGCTCCTAAGGTAGGTAGGCCTCCTGAAGTTCTATGAGGCTACTTCCCTAAAGGGCCATGGTGTGTTTTTGAGACATCTTATCTACAGGTGGAATTCCCACCCACAGGCTTTCTAGGTTGGTCCTAACCAGTGGTACATGCCCACTGAGGAGGAAATATATTTCATTACAGGGCTATCGAGGAGAGGGGTGTATTTTCCCTCGTTCCTAGAGGTTCCAGCTGGCTATGTATTAGGGAGTCAATTATTGTACTCCTAGAGATACATTGGAGCAAATGTACTGTCTCTTTCAGATTTTCAGGTCGCCAGAGGTCAGTTACGTATTGGTGCATTTGGTAGTGAGGAGGTGAGGTGCCTATCACTTCTGATTTTGACCATTTCACACAACATCAATAATGGGCAACACATTAGTTGCTCACTTCTATATTATGTTGATTCTTTAGTATGTTAGCCATGACTTGTTAGGTGGCCTGCCATTTTTTTACGGCAGTTATGTACAGCCTTAGATAGATGTCGTGCTCATGCATAAGGGAGGGTCAACTTATCTTTTTCTTCAGAGATTTTTTGTTTATTTTTTGAGAGGTTTCCAGAGACGAGGCCTACTTTTGTTTAGCAGCCTCGTAGGCCGATGTTCGAGGTATGGATGCACATGTGGGGGAAGATGATGCCCAATATAGGCCAGACTATGTTTCTAGCGAGGATATCGCATGATGCACTGGAGTTGCTAGCCGGTGTTTACGAGTTTCATCCCTTCATTATGGTCCCATGTCCTTATGCTGGATTGGATTGGCGAGTGTGTGCCAACATCCTCTTCACAGATGATGAGCCACCAGATGATAGAGGTAATATTACTGTTTTATTTAAATTTATTCTAACATGTTCTTTAACTTGTTTTTACTAAATTGTCTAATTATTGTTGTGTACTCGTATATATTTTTCAGACATTGGGTATTTTGATGGCGAGGACATGTCGGCACCACCACATGATTCAGGTGTGGATCTTGATGACAATCAGGGCATGCCAGATGCCAAGGATCATCAGGAGGCCAGTGCAGAGAGACCTTCTCCTATTGGTGTGCCGGTATTTCCTTATGCTAGGCATGGTCGGATTGATACTAGATACAGGATGGAGTTGGTCGACCAACTCACTACGTTGATTGTTGAGGCGGGCATTAGGCCTGCTCATATGAGAGACATATAGGCTTATGGTTGGCTGTTACATATGTGGAGAGGCATGCCACGTGACATGTACAGCCTGATGCGACATGTTGTAGGAGCTGTTAGCTCCTCGTAATTTGCTAGATTGATTGAGATACAAATTGAGAAGGGCAACATCAAACCAAGCTTTAGAGTTTCTAGGATCTAGCCCTCCTATTCTTAGAGAGGGATCTCTCAAATATGTTTGTAAGGATATAGCTTGACGATTTTTAGAGGTTGATTTTAGGCTAGATGTTAAGTGCAAGTTTTGTTTGTTTAGGTTTGGTTGGGCATGATACTTTGATATATTTTAGATAGGAAACATGGAATATTGTTAAGTCATTGGGCAATGGAGTCTAACAAGGTCCAGGTGAGTTTATCAATGGTTTTAGGAGCATGTGCAGGGAAAGTTTACTTGGCTAGTGGATCTTTTAAGGTTATGATGGATTTATGAAATGGACATAAAGATTGAGAACAACAAAGTAATAAAGGGCTGAAACAGAATCCTTTATATACTTGTAAACTGAGGGAGTTGGAAAACTAATAAGAACAACAAGAGAATAAAAAAGCATAAGCAGAACCTAATACATTTGATTTCATATTGAAAAGATAATTAACCAAGACAAACATTCAGATAAAAAACACAAAAAGGTAAATAACTTATTCAACTTTCAGATCTTTTATCATCTAGAGAAGAAAAACATTTAAGATATACAAGTAACTAAAACCATAGAAAGAGAGAAAACTCTAAAATCCAAATTTACAGCTATAAGGCTTCCTTAAAACAAATTAGCTAAGTAAAGGCAGAGAGCATGCTTTTAAACATACTTCTTTAACAAACCTAGACAAAGCTGCTTTAAAGAGATGGTTCCAAGAACATAATATTTCAATGGCAACAATATGCAGGGCTAACCATAAACCATAATTGATGCTAACTGATCTAATTTATTAAATAAATGAATGGGATAAGGACTTATTAGAGAGAAAAAAGATGAATTCTCTAATGTATTCTAGCAGAAGAAAACATTAAGGCAGTGCAGGACAAACATATTTAAGGTGCCATTAGAAGACATATCTTAATCTAAATTCTTTGTCCTACTGCAACATAGCAAGATGGAAAACAAAATGGAAAACTTAGAAAAAAATAAACAGAAGAACACTTCACCATCAACCAAGCCTGTGGATCCTACAAACAATCCTTCTCCATCAACAAGCAAATCAAATCATGCATGAGTTCCAAGACATCAAATTTCTCTTCAAGAGTTTCAAAGGACTATGTATTATTCTAGCATCAGTCATCAAAATCCAACCTTTACAATGAGTTCCAGTGTAGTATTTATACTTCAAATGAGGAGGTGGAACTATGTTTTAGGGTTCAAATGTCATTTATGATAGAGTAAATACGTTCTTGACCTTGATAACCATGCAAGGCATAAGGTAGGAACATCTGTAGATACCTCTCTATTTTAATAACTGTGTCTTTACTCTTTAAGATAAAGATAAGTGGAAAATATTGACTTTAAAGCTTTATCTTCTCTTTTACAATAACTGTCCTGAAAATTTAAATATCTTATTTAGTATAATAACTGCAAAATTTCCCTTTGGGACAGAAAGTAGGCCACAGGTGTCAATTTGATATTTTAAGGGAATAACTGCTCCTTTTGATGTATTCGAGGCTATCGTTAAGCCTAATTTTCCTTTATTTCATCATTAAACTTAGTAATCAGGCCTTTAACTCTGATTAGACCTCTGATTTTGCATTTTTCCTTTAGTTGAAATGCCTAACTATCTTCCTCTTGTTTATGCTTTAAACAACTGATCTTATCCATTTAACTTTAATTTTTGGTTTGAAAGGCTAATCTCTGCTTTATCAAATTTAATATTCGATCAAACCCTTTGGTCTTCTGCCTTCATTTCTTCATTATTTCTTCTAGCTGACTGTATTTGATTTATCTGTGGCCTTCTTAAGCTTATCTTTCATTTTTTTTATCATTAAACTGTTTTAAGGCCTGATGATGCCTTTTCGCCTTCATAATGGATCATTGTTGTCTTTTCCCTTTATATACTACTTTAAACCTTTGTTTATTTGTCTTTTTCTTATGACTGTATTAACCTTTAATCATCTTTCCACTTGATTTACGGTGTCTTTATCCTTTAAACTATAGGATTAAATCTTCTAATCTCTAGGCTTTATGCTTTAATCTTCATCTGTTTTCTTTTCAGTGTATAGGTGGCTTTTAGTGCGCTGGGGGTTTGATTATATAACCAGTTCCTGTGAAAAATTGATTAAAATCCAGAATTTTCACCCCCAAAAGCTTCTTTTCTACATCGATTAGGCTTTGAGGATTGTGATCCTCGCTCCAGTGCCATTGTTCCCTTAGCTGTGGGACGATTTTTATGAATAATCCACCTTTTAAAACCTGCAACCAAACACACAATTGTTATGTAAAACCTGTGAATTTTGGGGCTAAACTGATAATAGAGGTTTAAAGGAGGCAGAAGGAGAAACGTGTGGAGGGAGGCGAAAATATGAAGAAAATGGGTTAAAAATCATATTATAGTGCGAAAATAGAACAGTGGTTTTGCAAAACCATGAATGGTTTTTGTGCAAGAGTTAGGCAGTAAGTGGTTTTGCACGTTTTGAACGCGATACCATACAGGGTGCGACACCTGTCCACCTCGAAGCCACCTATTTCACGTAGATTCAGGTTGTTAAACCCTGACACGAAAATTCGCACACAATAGAACGTGGGGCGTTGGATCTAGGGGTGTAGACCCAATGGTCACAAGGGAGCGCGACAGGTGGAAGATTCTCGGGTGAGGATGGTAGTGGAGGCCAGGTGTCGAGAGGGGATTGGGGGATGTCTTGCATGGTGGAAGGTGGGGTAGGTAGGTGACATCACCTATTTTATCGCAGGGTGAAATCTCAATGGGCAGGGTTAGAGATGCGGGTTTTAACAAGGGCCGTTGGATGAGATGAATCAATGGTGGATATGTGTTTGTGTGGATGCATGAGAAGGGATGATCGGGTGATTGGAGGATGCGAGGGGAGGTGCGATGACCGTCAGATCGATGAGATCGATGATCAATATCACCCAAGGGAAAAATATAGTGCAGAGGAAAATATAAATAAAAACTCATTTTGCAAGGGGATCGGGGAAAAATAAAAGGTGATGGAAGGGGTTGGGGATAAGGTAGAAGTGTGGTCCCATGAGTAAAAGTAGCACTAGAGGTGAAAAAAAAAAGGGCTAAGGGCTTTAAGGATTAGCCCATGGTAGGGCCCTTGGGTCACATGGAGAAAGTGGAAACGAGAGCGGAGTATGAAGAGAAAGGGAAAAAGGGCTAGGAGGAGGGGTGAAGGTGGTTACAATGGAGCATTGACAACTGTTGAGCTTGATAGATCAACGGTGCAGATCAAATCGGGGTTTGGAGTATTGGCAGAGGAAAAAAAGAAAAGAAAATGAAGAAACATCGCGTTTTCCGATGCGATGGGGCTTAAAGAACGGGAAAGGAAAGGTCCGCTGGAGGAGTAGGGGACCATGAGTGGAGAGATAAGGGGCTAAAGGTATTTAGCTCACTATTTGTAGGAAGGTGTTGGGTCATATGGAGGAAGGGTAGAGAATCTAAGCCCTCAAGAGATCGCATCGGCGAGGGGAAAAGAAAATGGGATTGAGGAAGTGTCGATGCCAATGGAGGCTAAGGGAGTAGCGGGGATGCGGTCCTGTGGATGGATCAAAGGACCAGGGGCCAGGGAAAAGGAGCTGGGGAAATGGCGCAGAGAGCTAAGTGCTTGTTCGTCCAATCAAATCAAATCAACGGTTGTGATTGCATCAGGAGATTGGCCCATCAGCATAAAAAAGATCAGGGGAAAAAGAAAAATGAAATGCCGATGTGTGATGCATGATGGGGATAAGGCCTTGGTCGCAGGTGCAGGGTTTTATGGTAGGGAAGGCAAAAGGGCTGAGGATCTAAGCCCTCGGAGGATCGCATCAACGGAAAATTTTTTACAAAGAAAGAAGGTCGTAGGGAAAGGGAAAAGGCGATGCCGATGGGCTTAGCGATCTAGTCGGAGGGCCTGGTTTATTGCTACAAAGGGGCTTGGTTCCTAAGCCGAAGGGGCTTAAAGCCTAAAAAGGAGAGGAAAGGTTTATCAAAGGTTTTTTATGTGTTTTTTGTGTATTTTTCAAGTTCCTATAGAGTAAAAAATATTTTTAAAACCAAGTAAAAAACGGTTAATTGGTTTTTAAAGGGGATTTTTAAGGAAAATAAGGTAAATGACGGAGGAAAGGGGGATTTTTACAAGGAAAATGAGTGATATGGGAGCAGTTTGTGAAGATGAAATGGGGGGAATGAAATGATTGAAATGGAACCTTTAGGAAACAATTTTTTTTTCAGGAACAATAGGATTTTGAAGGTTTTGAAGTGAAAGTATCAAAGAAATGGACCTTTTTGGACAAGGAACACAAAGAGGCTACAAGAATTCACAAATTTTGCAGGAATTTTGTTTCTTGAAGACTAAAGACTTGTTTTAGCCATTATTTTTTGTAACAAAATTTATTGATGGCTAACAGTGGCTCCACTTGGGGATGGCAGCTCCTTGGAGGTGTCAAGAGATTTAGAATTTTATCTCTGGAAAGTAGACTAGTGCCTTGATATTGTGTTGCACTTTGACAACCTCTTCCTTCTTCGATCATGCTGCTTAAAAAGATGATCAATATTTGTATCAGTAAACAAATCTCTCCCAAACATTCTACCTACACAGCCTAATTTTCCTAACATTTTTTCTTCATAAGGTGCAGTTGGACTTGCAAACCTTTGACATCAACATTTTATTCTTTTAGGGTAAGTAGGAAACTAATCTAGATCTACCCTTATTTCTTCCATGAGCTCATATTAACCAACTGAACTCATAAATTCTCTACCTAAGCTACTATCTTTCAGGATTAAACTATCTGACAGATTTTTATTCTCTGCATTGTAAAACAGAAAATTAAAACACAGCCAAGTCAGGATTAAACTGTCTGAATTGCTATGGTGTCTATGGCTGTATATACAAGCTACACATAGACTTTATTTGCAGAAAATTTAAAACAAAACTGTGAAGGCTTAAGATCTGAAAATTTAAAACATCCTTCATTCTTGCTTATGACTCAGATTTTGATCTATTTAGAGTCATCCTTTCTTTTGATTCTTTGGTTCAAGTTTTCAATGTATTAGAACCATTCTTTTATTTCCCTTCGGCTCAGATTTTGGTCATGTTTGAACCATTCCTTTCTATCCTAATCTATTTCACTGATAAGCCAAGTTTACACAATTTGGAAAATCTTCTTCACTAACCTATCAGCATGAAATTCAAATTTACTCAATCATGTTTAGGCTGTATGATTGAATAATTACAAGTAGTGGCATTTGAGCTTCCACACCAACATTATTTAGCATAAAAGTAAATCAGAAAGATAAGGCCATGATTTTGTCTTTTGTGAGGCATATTTATATATCTCTTTGGTTCTGTTTTAAGCATGTGGAACCAGCGTCTTTTCAATCTCCTAATCTATCTTTCTCTGAATAAGTTAAGTCTGAAATAATTTTTTATCAATCAAATTTTCTTCTAACTTATCAACATAAATTTAAAGCATGTTTAGCCATGATTAGTCTAGATGACTAAACAAAATATTATTTTGAATCAGCAGTAGCATTTAGACTAGCTCACTTTCAGAAACTCTATTTTTTGGGTATGGGGTTGTACCTTTCTTCTTTTACTGATCTACCCTCTTTTCATTTTCTATTGTTTTTGTGTTTTTCTTTTTCAAATTTTAAAGAGCAATGTCATATATAATGAAAAAGTTTTGAAACTAAGATTCTTGGTAGAAATAGTGCTTGAGCATCTTGCCATTGACAGGACCTCCAAATAGATATATTCCATCAAGTTCCTTCAAAAATAAAGCATTGTTGCCTCTCACTGAATCAATGATATATGGGCCTTTCCACAGATTTTAAAACTTACCATGTTTTACTTTCTCTTCCCTTCTAGAATCCCACTTTAGAACTATATTTCCAACTTGGAAATCATTTGCTTTAGTCCTTTTCTCAAATAGTTTCTTGATGTTCTCTTGGACTATTTGTGTTCTGTTGCACACTTCCTCCCTTGACTGTTGTAAATGAATGGTTTGATTGATCCTTCTCTACATATCATTCTCTTCAGCTTGTACTTCTTGAAGAAGTTTCATGACCGGAACTCCTAAGGATGTTGGGAAGACTGCATCCATACCATAAACAAACTGATAGGGAGACATATTTATCGACTTTTTGGTGGTTAATATATCATCCCATAAAGCATGAATAAGCTTACTATGCCATGATTTCTAGTTTTGTTTCAACAATTTTTTGATAATATTGACAAGGCTTTTGTTGGAGGATTCAGCTAATCCATTCCTTTGGGGATATTAGGCAATATAATGACCCAATGTGATATGATACTTATGGCAGAAGTCAACCATTTTTTTAGACATGAAAACAGCAGAATTATCTGTGATAATTTTTCTAGGACGACCAAATGTGGATAGTATGTTAGTTTCAAGGAACTTGATAACGAAAGAGTCAGTAGCATTCCTCGTGGGTATGGCTTCTATCCACTTGGTAAAATAATCATTGGCAGTGAGGATCCATTTGTGTTGGGCTTAAGATGATGGGTGAATTTCCCCAATGAATTCCAAACCCCATTGTTGAAAGGGAGCCTCAACATTGATGGGATGTAAGGGTAAAGGTAGAAGTTTTCTCTTGCCATCAAAATTTTGACACTTATGGCAAGATATGACAAGTTTCTGAGTATCTAGGAAAAGAGTGGGCCAATAGTAACCAGATCTTAGGATTTTATTTGTTGTAGTCTTCTAGTAAATATGTCCTCCACATTCTCCCTCATGCAGCTCATGCATGATTTTTCCTGCATCAATCTCAAGCAAACATTTAAGCAATATTCCAACAGCATTCCTCCAATACAAAACTCCATCTAATATACAATAATTTAAAGCCTTCTTCTTGACAAATCTAGCTTTTGTTTTTGACAAAGAAGGAAGAGCATTCAGATAAAGAAACACATATATGATATCAGCATACCAAGGAGAGTTCATGAATGTTTCTTTAATGAATGGTGTTGTGCATTATTCTATCTCTTCCAAAACATCAACCATGTTCATATCTAAAGCTTGGAAGTTTGACTCAGCCATGAGTCTTGCAATTCCTTGTCTTTTAATCAATTTAGTGGGTCTAATTTCCAAATCATATTCTAAAATGGTAGCAATCCACTTGCCTCTTTTACCACCAGGGTCTTAATTAAGTATATCTTTGACAACTATGTTTGGGACAAAGGCTATGATATGTGAATGCAAAATATAAACTCTAAAATCCTTCAAAGATTTGATTAAGGTAAAGGCTTGTTTATCCATAATGTTATACTTTAGAGGGGCATCCCTTAAGGCTTTTCTGAAGAAAGCTATGGGCTGCTCTTGCCCCATGATGTTCTTTTGCAACAATACTGCTGCCACAGTATGTTCAGAGGCAAAGGAGAAAATGTAAAAGTTCTTGGTGAAGTCAGGGCTGATTAAGACTGGTGTTTGTGTGAGTGCTTGTTTTACCAGTTCAAAAGATTGTTTTGCTTCCATATTCCACTTCAGTCCTACTTCCTTTTTCAACATATTTGTGATATTTCTTTGGAGCTCAGCAAGGTTAGGGATGAATATTCTTAGGAAGTTAATCTTTCCAATGAAAGATTGCAGCTCTTTAATATTCCTAGGATGGCTGATTTGTAAGATGCCTTCTATTCTTTTGGGATCTATCTTGATTCCTTCCTCAGAGATGATGTGACCTAAGAGTTTTCCTTCCTAAAGGCTAGATAGATTTTTCGTAGGATTTAGGTACATGCCATACTTTCTGCTTTTTCCTAAGGCTTTTCTCAAGTGGACTAAGTATTCCTCATCAGTCTTAGAGTAGATAGTGATGTCATCAAGGTATATGACTATGAAGTATCCTATGTATTCTGAAAAAGCTATGTCCATTTCCCTTTGGAAAGTAGCCCCTGCATTCATTAAACCAAATGGAATTTTAACAATCATGAATGTACCCCAAGGTGTAGTGAAATTAGTTTTAAGTTGGTCACTTGGAAAGACTAGAACTTGGTTATAATCTGAGAAGCCATCTAGTAATGAAATTCTTTGTGAACCAACTAATTTTTGGAGTATGTGATCCATTTTAGGCAAGGGGTAATTGTCTTTCAAGGAGGCTTTGTTCAAATTTCTAAAGTCAATACAAAGCCTAATTTCTTGGAAAGGTGTCATCTTTGTATTGCAGAATTTCAAGTTCTCTTTGATCTGTTTTATCAAATACTTCTGCAAAACATGGTTTTTGAAGGTGATTTATATCATCATCAGAGGGAAACTCTATTTTGGGAGTTTCTTTTTTAGCAAAATTATTTCTTTCAAATCTCAAACTTGGTTTTGTGCTTGAAAAGTCATTTCTGGATTGCAAAAAATCATCTATTTGGTCATCATTGTCAAACACTTGCCAATGGCTCAAGTTTTCTAGTACAGTAGGCCTGTTCTTTATTTTGATGAGGCACTAATTGTTTTCATAATGTAAAGAGAAATTGCTAGCAGCAAAGGCAAGCTCATTTGCAAGGCAATTTTGGCCCTAGGGATGAAAGTAAGCTCATATTTCTCAAAGGTTTTGAGAAGATATAGGGCAGAATTTCTATATTCCCTTAACCTAGGGTTCTTGGATGAATATTCTCCCTTAATTTGATTGATTATTAGTTTAGAATATCCTTGGATCAAGATTTTCTTGGCTTTCAGATTTTTAAGTAGGTATAGACCAATAAGGAGAGCCTCATACTTTGCAACATTATTGGTGCATTGAAAATTTAACCTATAGGAATGGCCTTCATTTTTGTTGTGAATCCAAACACCAACCCTTGATCTGGCCTTACCATAAGAACCATCAAAACTAATATGCGAAAGGGTGTCAATTTCAGTTTTGTCAATGTTTTGTACTTCAGAGTTGCTAGAGTTTTGGGAGTCATTTTCTTGATTAGAGAGTTGGTTTGATTGTTTTGGGGGACTTAGTTCTCTCTCATTGTTATTCACCTATTCACTTATGTCATTTTAAATGTCCAGGATGAAGTAGTCGAGGTCTGAGTGAATGGAATAAACTAGTGTGTTATTTGGCTTATCTATGTTACTCACCATGTATTTCATGATGTGGGATTCCTGGTACAATCTTATTGTTTGATTGAAGACTGGGATGGTGGCATAGGTCATGTCCATTTGAAGGTTGCCCTGGAGTTTATCCCTCCATGATGTAGATAAAATAATGCCATACTTTGGGGGAATGTCAGCCACAACTATACCCATGACTAGACCTTTAGCAGGGATTTGTGCCAGATTGACACACAGATCCTTGATTAGGCCCAAACACTTAACCCTACTGGAATTAAAAGAATACAAGTATTTGTAGGGCTTTGTGATTTCTAGGCCCAATCTCTCCATCACAACCTTTGGAATGATATTGTGTGAGGCATCGGAGTCTATCGTAGCATTATGAAAAAAAAAACCATGTATGTTTAGACTGACATGGAAAGGAGGGACTGCTCTTTATTGATATCTTCATTCTACTTCAGGACCAAACAATAGTTCTGTTTTATCATCAGTTAAGTTCAAGGTATTAGTATCCTTTCCTATGTTTAATACTTTGAAATTCTAGGATCTCTATACCTCTTGGGTTACCAATTCAGTGTGAGGTGTAGTGATCTTGATTTTGGCAATTTCTCCCTCAAAACTGAAAGGCACAAGTGTCTTTATTGCATTTACGTCAGTTTTATTAGCCATGAACTTTTCTACATTTTTAATTTGTTGATTCTGATTTGATGGTTTGGACAGTAAGGTTTTTTCAGGGCCACTATTTGAAGTATTAGGGCAGTTTGAATCATTACTAGGCTGGCTAGTTTTTCACTTGTTTAGTTTAGTCTTTTGAGCTATAGTATTTGTGTTTTCTGATGTATTTTTAGGGATAGGTTCAGAGGTTTTCCTAACAACATTGTTTGGCTGATCTGTTTTAGGAACATCTTGAATCTTCTTGCTCCTAAGGTTATACTGCCTATGGACTTCCGTTATGGCATTCTCAAATCCTAATCTATAGTCTTCGGAATCTTCATATGATTTCTCATTTGGTTTTGAAGAAAACATCATTTGTTCTTATTCAGTAAGGAATGTGTTATCCTCATCATCCGAACCTATGACATTTACATGGTCGTCTTCCAACTGCTCAGGCTCTCTTTCTTCTTCATCCACATAGTTGTCTTGGAAAGGGGGTTTGATTTTTTGGTCACTCTCTCTTTGTTTTATTTGAGGTTGATTTCTCCTAAAGTTCTGATTTTGATTTTGGAATTAGTTTTTATTTTGAGGAGGTGTTGGGTTTTCCCTAGATTGAGCTCTTTCATATATGCTCATCCTCTTCATCATCAACTCCATCATCCTTTCCATTTTTTATTCAGATGTGGAAGGTGCAACTTCATCCCTAAATGATACCCTCTTCTTAGTCTTCATTCTAGTTCTCTTCTCAATCAAATTTTCTTCTACACTAAGAGCTCCCTTCTGCATGTCTTCTAAATTTAAGGGGTCCCTTTCTCTTAGCTGATAGGTCATTTCGGGATCAAATCCTTCAGGGAATTTGGTCAAAGCTGAGCCTTGTGGTGGTTTAAAATCTGGGGTTAGTGCGTTATAAACACTATTAAATCTAGTGCAATAATTTTGAAAACTTTCCCCAGTGTTTCTCTTGAGGTTGTTGTAATCTGAAAGTGTTTGGAGAGGGTTCTTCCTAACTTCCCATTTGTTTATGAATGTTTGAAGTAAAGAAGGGAGATCATTTATACTATTAGGAGTTAAGTTCCTGAACCATTTTCTTACTTCTCCCTCGAAACTTTGAACAAAAAATCTGAGTTTAAGGCTTTAATCATCTATCTCATTTCTATCACAATAGTCATTCATCTTGTCCACATGTTGTGAAGCAGTAATAGAACTATTAGAATCATATAATGGAATCTTGGACTGATAGTCCTGTGGAAAATTTTCTAACGGTAAAGGAAGGACTAGAGGAGCATACCATGTTGCCATGATAGGAGGTTGTGGAAAAAATGGGGGGTTTACAAGTGGGGGGTTTATGAAAGGAGGGGGAGGATGGAATGGAGTAGTTTGAACAGTGGGTGTATGGATAACCGAAGTACTTGGATCAGCAAGACACTATTGAGCAGATCTAGGATGAAAAAAACCAAAGTTATGAATTAAATGAAGATCAGGTGGAGTGGTTTCTCTACTATCAGTATGTTCACCACTATGTTGGGGTGAGTGTGGAGACTCAAAGTCTATCTGATCTATATCACTAAGTGACTTAGTTCTGGATGGGTTTCTTATGAATGGTAAGTCAACTTGTGCATCTTGCAGAGCTGAGAGATTTTCAGGGACAGAATTAGCTCTATGAATTGGTCTAACAACAGTTGAAGTCTTGGATTTAGGGGATTTCCTAAGGATACTTTCTGGATTATCAACTATCTCAGGAGGATTTGGGTCTCGGTGTGATCAGGTACAGGTCCTTCGTGGAGCCAGATCTCTTTATTCTCACAAGGTATAACTAGATCTAAGCTGCTAATAGAGGTTTAAAGGAGGCGGAAGGAGAAACGCGTGGAGGGCGGTGAAAATATGAAGAAAATGGGTTAAAAATTGAATTATGGTGCGGAAATAGAACAGTGGTTTTGTGAAACCACGAATGGTTTTTGCACAAGAGTTAGGCGGTAAGTGGTTTTTCACGTTTTGAATGCGATACCACACAGGGTGCAACACCTGTCCACCCCGAAACCGCCTATTTTTCATAGATTCGAGTTGTTAAACCCTGACATGAAAATCTGCGCGAAATAGAATGTGGGTCGTTGGATATAGGGGTGTAGATCCAATAGTCATAAGGGAGCGTGATAGGTGGAAGATGCTCAGGTGAGGATGGTAGTAGAGGCCAGGTGTTGAGAGGGGATTGGGGGATGTCTTGCATGGTGGAAGGTCGGGCCGACAGGTGACATCACCTATTTTGTCACGGGGTGAAATCTCAACGGGCGGGGTTAGAGATGTGGGTTTTAACAAGGGCCGTTGGATGAGATGAATCAACGGTGGATATGAATTTGTGTAGATGCATGAGAAGGGATGATCAAGCGATCATAGGATGGGAGGGGAGGTGAAATGACCTTAAGATTGATGAGATCGACGGTCAATATCGCCCAAGGAAAAAATAGTGTGGAGGAAAATATAAAGAAAAACACGTTTTGCAAGGGGATCGGGGAAAAATAAAAGGTAATGGAAGGGGCTGAGGATAAGGTATAGGTGTGGTCCCGTGAGTAAAATTAGGACTGGGGGTGAAAAAAAAAAGGGCTAAGGGCTTTAAGGATTAGCCCATGGTCGGGCCCTCGGGTCACATGGAGAAAGGGGAACTGGGAGTGGAGTATGAAGAGAAAGGGAAAAAGAGCTAGGAGGAGGGGTGAAGGTAGTTGTGATGGAGCATTGATAACCATTGATCTTGATAGATCAATGGTGCATATCAAATCGGGGTTTGGAGAATCAGCGGAGGATAAAAAGAAAATAAATTGAAGAAACATCGCATTTGTCGATGCGATGGGGGCTTAAAGAACGAGAAAGGAAAGGTTCGGTGGATTAGGGGACTGAGAGCAGAGAGATAAGGGGCTAAAGGTCTTTAGCTCATGGTTTTCAGGTGTTGGGTCATATGGAGGAAGGGCGGAGAATCTAAGCCCTCGGGAGATCGCATCGGTGGGGGAAAAAAATGGGAATGAGGAAGTGTCGATGCCGATGGGGGCTAAGGGAGTAGCGGGGAAGCCGTACCGTGGATGGAGCAAAGGACTGAGGGACAGGGAAAAGGAGCTACGGAAATGGCACGGAGAGCTAAGCACTTGGCCGTATGATCAAACCCGATCGACGGTTGCGATCGCATTGGGAGATCGGCCCATTGGCATAAAAAATATAAATGGAAAAACAAAAATGAAATGCTGATGCATGATGCGCGATGGGGCTAAGGAATTGGTCATGGGTGCAGGGTTTTATGGCAGGGAAGGGAAAAGGGCTGAGGATCTAAGCCCTTGGAGGATGACATCAGCGGAAATTTTTTTACAAAGAAAGAAGGTCGCAGGGAAAGGGAAAAGGTTGATGCCAATGGGCTTAGTGCTCTGGTCGTAGGGCCTAGTTTTATTGTTGCAAAGGGGCTTGGTGCTTAAGCCGAAGGGGCTTAAAGCCTAAAAAGGAGCGGAAAGGTTTATCAAAGGTTTTTTATGTGTTTTTTGTGGATTTTTCAGGTTCCGATAGAGTAAAAATTATTTTTAAAACCAAGTAAAAAATAGTTAAATAGTTTTTAAATAGGATTTTTAAGGAAAATAAGGTAAATGAGGGAGGAAATGGTGCTTTTTACAAGGAAAATGAGTGATATGGGGGCAGTTTATGAATATGAAATGGGGGGAATGAAATGATGGAAATGGAACCTTTAGGAAACAGTTTTTTTCAGGAACAACAAGATTTTGAAGATTTTGAAGTGAAAGTATCAAGGAAATGGACCTTTTTGGACAAGGAACACAAAGAGGCTACAAGAAGTCACAAATTTTGCAGGAAATTTTTTTCTTGAAGACTAAAGACTTGTTTTAGCCATTATTTGTTGTAAAATAATTTACTGATGGCTAACAGGAGCTACGACCTTAGTTACGTAGTTGAGGACCGTTGCATATTATAGGCATGGTCGAGACGCAACACGTGATCGACAGTCCACGAGCATCAAGTCATCATGTCATGATCGTTCGTGGCTCGTGACTGCAATAGATGAGAACGCTTCATCAGGAATTCCAGTAGAAGTCATCGAAGGAGATGAGTCCGGTATTTGACCGCTACTACTAGGTCATCAGAGTGATACGCAGATCATGATCACGAAAGGTACGACCATCGCATCATTTATATTGCACCATATCAATCTGTTGCTGCGCTCCTGAATAGCATCATGCATTGATGTTGTACCATCACTTCCATTCAGCGGAATTATATTATGTACGTAGACTGTTGTAACATTATTCACTTATATATATGCATATACATGGTCCATGTATTTTATGTTCCATGTTGGCAATGCAGTTGTACTTAATTTACATGTTGGTGATCATCATGATGTGTATATTGTTAGGTCATGTTAGATATGTTCATTTAATGTGTACCTGTTAGGTCCCTATATCACTAGTGTAGCCCCTTATTATTGTTAGTATAAACCCCTTATTGTTATTATTGTACCCTTGTAACCCCCATTTTGTTATTATTGTGCCTTTAAATTATTATTGTTAGGTCGGCTAGGATTACATTGTGGCCCACTAGGATTACATTATGGCCCCATGGACTCCTATATATAGAAAGGAGGTTTTGTGAATTGTATCATCCAGGAATTGTTCATTTATGTAATGTATTGGAGGTTGCCCCCTCGAAGTGGCTCATTTCTAAGGCGTTGATATCTCTTTTCTTCTCTTTTTGGAGCTGGTTACCCAACATTTGGTATCAGAGCTTTGGATTCTAGGGTTTCGCTGCTCCAAACAGGTCATCGTGGCATTTTCGCTATAACTTTTTTTCTACGAAGTTTCAGAAGCTGAAATTTTTAGGGTGCGAAGAAAAAATCCTGAGGAAGCTTTTATAAAAATTTCAGAGTTTGGTTCGCAATAATTTCGGAGATATGATCTGTGGAAGTCAGGTATTTTTTCAGGCTCCTAAACAGGTCATCGTGGCATTTGCGCTATAAATTTTTTTCTACGAAGGTTCAAAATCTGAAATTCATATGGTGCGAAGCTGAAATACTGAGGAAATTCATCAAAAAATTTCAGAGCTTGGTTCGCAATATTTTTGGAGATATGATCTGTGGAATGTAGTGCTTTTTCAGGCTCCTGAATTTCATCTCAAAGAGGTGATCGTGGGAAAAGTTCAATAACTCTCTCTCTGAAGATTTGATTGGAGTGCCGTCAAAAGTAGTCATAATTACATGGCCGGTAGTTTCTTTTCTATCAATTTCAGAAACAAAGGACAAAACAGTGACACGTGGCAAGTCGTACAAGTTCGCTCTACTGAACCAGTCCAGAATTAGGTCATTGTGGGAGATTGGACACAACTTTGTCTTGGAGAATCAAAATCAGGTCAGACTTGTGGCATTTGAAAGAAGCTTCAGAGGGCTACTACAGGGCTGAATTTCAGATATCGAAGATTTTCAATTACAGAGATAATTCAATTTCAATATCGATCTCCTAAAAGCTAGTAAAAGGTGTGTATTTTTTTCCCGAATTGCATAAGTCTTGTTTGAAGAATCAAGTTGAATTGATTCCAAGGGCATAGTGTAGAATATATATCAGTATTGTATTCTAAAATGGCCCCTAAAAATAATTCAACACCCATTAATCCTTTAGAAGGCTCTACTATGACTCATGAAGATGAAGAATGGCAACATGACATATCGAAATTACAAGAGCAAATTTCGCTCTCGCAAAGAACAACAAAAAATGAAATGGAAGTTTTGAAGAAAGGCGTGGAAACTAATATGGATGGTTTGAAGAAAGGCGTGGAAGCTAAGATGGTTGGTTTGGAAGCTAAGATGGATGGCATGGAAGTGGGCATGGAAGCTAAGATTGATGACATGGAAGCTAAGATTGATGAGAAAATGGAAAACATGAAGAATTTTCTAAAAGCAGACATGGAAGGTTTGAAAAAGTTTATACAAGAAAGGTTTCCTAATGGTGAAAAGATAGTAGAAGAACCTCATGATGAGAACAAAATAAATGTTAATTGTGATTTCATAAACTCTAATGTTGGTGAGAAGAACCACCATATTCCAAAGATGGATATGAGGAAGTTTGATGGAAAGGATCCTGTAACATGGATACTACAGATGGAGCAATATTTTGATCTCCATAACGTGCAAAACACACAAAGGTACGCATTGCAACTTTACATTTAGAACAAAATACATTTGTATGGTATCGATGGCTTTGCTCCCGTAAAAAAATTGTCACTTGGTCAATTTTTACAGAGGAAATGATAGCACATTATGAGGATACAAAGAGCAACACCTTCTTTACCCAATTGATAAATCTCAAACAAAAGGGTTTAGTGGGGCAGCACATTGAGGACTTCCAAAAATTGAATATAAGGGTAACTGATCTTACAGAGGAACACGGGATTGATCTCTTCCTAGGCACTTTAAAGGATAACATCCAACATGAAGTTCGCGTTTTGGAACCTGATTCATTGGAGAAGGCATTCAGGTTGGCAAGAAAAGTTGAATGTAAAATTATGGCGACAAGGAAGCCTACCACTCAATTCTATAAAGAAGGAAGTGTTGCTACGCCTAGATTTCCATAGCCTACAAGGTTGACACCACAACAATTGGAAGAAAAAAGAGCAAAAGGGCTTTGCTACAGTTGTGATAGCAAATACACTAAAGGTCATAAGTGTGCTGAGAAGAAATTATTTTACATAGATTGTGAAGAAGAAGAAGAAAATGAACAAGAAGAGGATATACACCGGGAACCACCCCTAGAAGAGGAAGAAATGAATCCGACCATATCGTGTAATGCACTGGCAGGAATTACCACTCCTCAAACTCTCAAGATAGAAGGACATATAAAAAAGAAAAGGGTAATAGTGTTGATTGATTCGGGTAGCACCCATAATTTTATTCATTATAAGGTAGCCAAGGAATTAAATTGTTTCCTATACCCAGCACCAGAATGTCAAGTGATGGTTGCAAATGGAGGAACTATAAATTGCTCTGGAAAATGCCATAATATCAAGCTAACCATGGGGGAATATGTATTGACTAGTCCAATGCTTTCCATTCCTATGGGAGGTGCGAATGTTGTACTAGGAGTACAATGGTTACAATCTTTGGGGACGGTAGCTTTTAATTTTCAAGAACTTTTCTTGAAATTTTTTTCAGAAGGAAAGGAAGTCGAATTACGGGGTATTGAAGGGAAGCAGGGAAGGATAATAAGCTCTAATGTCATGACAAAGCTTCTAAAGAAAGAACAACGAGGCGTAATTGCACAATTATGCTCACTAGAAGTTTCAACATCAAAATCATCTATTTCTGCAGATCTCCAACAAGTCTTGGACAATCATTCCAAGGTGTTTGAAACTCCCAAAGGACTCCCACCTATTCGTGATCATGATCACGCTATTCATTTGATTCCAGGAAGTGTTCCTCCAAACATCAGGCCTTATAGATATCCTTACTTCCAAAAGAGCGAAATTGAACGTATGATTGCAGAAATGTTAGAGGCGGGTATAATTCAACTTAGTCAAAGTTCTTTCTCTGCTCCTGTAGTATTGGTACACAAGAAGGATGGATCATGGCGCATGTGTCCGGATTATAGGGAGCTCAATAAGCTCACCATTAAAGATAAATTTCCCATTCTGTGATTGATGAATTATTGGATGAATTACATGGAGCAATTTATTTTACCAAGTTGGATCTTCGTTCAGGATATCATCAAATTAGAATGAAGACTGAAGATATTCCAAAAACGACATTTCGAACTCATGAGGGTCATTATGAATTTTTGGTCATGCCTTTTGGCCTTACCAATGCACCTTCTACATTTCAAGGGTTGATGAATTCCATTTTCAAACCCTTCCTTAAAAAATTTGTGCTAGTATTTTTTGATGATATACTAATCTACAACAGGTCTTGGAAGGATCATGTTGAACATGTTGACGGGGTGCTCAAACTATTGCAGGAGAAACAATTATATGCAAAAAAATCCAAATGTTTCTTTGGAGTACAAGAGGTGGAATATCTGGGTCATATTGTATCTCACGAGGGTGTTAAAGTAGACCCCAACAAAATTAAAGCCATTAAGGAATGGAAAGTCCCCACAACCATAAAGAAGTTGCGAGGATTTCTCGGGTTAACAGGGTATTATTGCAAGTTTGTTAAGAATTATGGGAGAATAGCAGCACCTCCAACAACATTATTGAAGAAAGATGCATTTTCATGGACTCCTGAAGCAACTAAGGCCTTTGAACGTCTTAAAGAGGCAATGTGCCTAGCACCGGTCTTAGCTACACCGGACTTCACAAAAACCTTTATTGTGGAATGTGATGCCTCAGGAAATGGAATTGGTGCAGTTTTAATGCAGGAAGGAAGACCCATTGCTTTTGAAAGTCGTCCGATCAAAGGAAAGTATTTACAAAAACCTATTTATGAGAAGGAAATGTTAGCAATACTACATGCACTAAAGAAATGGCGAACTTACCTAATGGGAAGACACTTCAAGGTAAAAACTGATCATGATAGTCTTAAACACTTTTTGGAACAAAGACTATCGTCAGAAGAACAACAAAAATGGGTCACAAAGATTTTGGGTTACGACTTTGAAATAATCTACAAAAAAGGAAAGCTGAATGTTGTTGCAGATGCACTCTCAAGAAAGAATGAAGAGGTGGAAGCATTGCTTTGTGCCATTTCTATTATCCAACCAGATTGGATAACCGAAGCAAGAGATGAATGGAAGAAGGAAAAAAATGTATGGACACTCATTCAAAAGTTGCAGCAAGATCCTAGTACATCTGATACATTTAGTTGGAAAAATGATTCCTTATGGTACAAAGATCGCTTATATCTTTGTAAGAATTCCCAACTAAAACAAAGATTCTTCTGGAATTGCACACTTCTCCTTTAGGAGGACACTCAGGATTTTTAAAAACTTACCACAGGGTGAAGAAAGAATTTTTTGGGGATGGCCTTAAATCTGATATTCGAAAGTTTGTGGCGGAATGTTTGGTTTTCCAGCAGAATAAAGTGGAAACAATTAAGACCCCATGACTTCTACAACCTTTATCCATTCCAAGTCAACGTTGGGAGGAGATTTCAATGGATTTTATCACAGGTTTACCTAAGTCCGAAGGAAAGAGTGTCATCATGGTGGTAGTTGATAGACTTACAAGTATGCACACTTTTGTGCATTATCTCATCCATTTAAAGCAAGTACAGTTGCTACTACATTTATGGACACAATTCAAAAGCTACATGGAAGCCCAAAGGTTATTGTGAGCGACAGAGATCCCATTTTTACTGGAAATTTTTGGACGGAGTTATTTTCTTGTTTGGGTACTCAGTTAGCTCATAGCTCATCTTATCATCCTCAATCTGATGGTCAAACTGAGATAGTAAATAAATGTTTGGAAGGATATCTTAGTTGTTTTGTATCTGATAAACAAACACAATGGGTCAAGTGGTTACCTCTCGCTGAATGGTGGTATAACACTTCCTTCCATACTGCAGCAAAAATGACCCCATTTATGGCACTTTATAGATATCATCCACCATCCATCACATCATCTTTAAGGGAAAATTCGAAGGTTCAAGCAGTGGAAGATCACATCGAGCATCAACAAGAAGTTCTCAAACTCTTAAAGGATAACCTGAATTTGGCACAAAATCGAATGAAACAACAGGCAGATCAACATCGCAGCGAGAGAAGTTTTGATGTAGGAGATTGGGTATTTTACGGCTACAACCATATAAACAAATGTCCCTCAAGCAAGCTAAGAAGGATAATAAATTATCGCCAAAGTACTATGGTCCTTACAAGGTGTTGCAAAAGATTGGTACTATGGCATACAAATTGGAGCTTCCTGCTTCTTCGCGAGTACATCCGGTTTTCCATGTTTCATGCTTAAAGAAGGTTATAGGTGAAAATCTTCCAGTTCAAACAGTATTGCCAGAACTTGATGGGGAAGGGAAAATCATATTGGAACCTGAAGCAGTCATGGAAAAAAGGACTCGACAACTACGGAATCGATCAATTTCAGAGAATCTCATCAAGTGGAAGAACTTACCCACTGAAGATTCTACAGGAGGATGAGAATTTTATACAGAAGCACCCGAAGCTACTCAAGTGTTGAGGACAACACTTTTTTTGAAGGAGAGGGGCATGTTAGGTCCCTATATCACTAGTGTAGCCCCTTATTATTGTTAGTGTAAACCCCTTATTGTTATTATTGTACCCTTGTAACCCCCATTTTGTTATTATTGTGCCTTTAAATTATTATTGTTAGGTCGGCTAGGATTACATTGTGGCCCACTAGGATTACATTATGGCCCCATGGACTCCTATATATAGAAAGGAGGTTTTTTGAATTGTATCATCCAAGAATTTTTCATTCATGTAATGTATTGGAGGTTGCCCCCTCGAAGTGGCTTATTTCTAAGGCGTGAATATCTCTTTTCTTCTCTTTTTGGAGCTGGTTACCCAACAGTACCTTGTAGATAGTGTAGAAATTATATGCACTAAGCATGCATATGTCCTAGATCCACCTGATCTCACACTATTTAACTTTATGCAAGATACTGAATCTATTCCACTTGTTAATCTCTTGCGGAAAAATTAATTGCACACACATGTGAAGCATAAACAAAAATAATCAATCGCACATAACATAGTTTTTAACTGGGAAAGCCTGAAGATAAAAACCCCAACTATATATTATGTAACATGGAGATCATATGAAAATCTCATACAAAGCATACAAAGCTTATCACAAGCTCTCAGTACAGTAAAATCATCATACACTAATCAGGACCAATCTTGCAAATCCATGCACCGATATTTTCCTCCTGCTAGCCTGCCTCCACTGCGCAATCCCTGCTGAAGAATAGCTCTGAATGAATTCAAATTACCCTTGCCTTGATTGCGCAATCCTCATTGGCAACTCCAATGTGTGTGTGATGCAATCAATGCATCACTATAGTCACAACAAATAGTCTATCTTGCCCTTTCACCTACCTCTCTATTGGGTCTCCACTGAAACTGCCATGCACTATATTTAATTGAAGTATTTTTTGAGTTGATTAATGATTTATTATTTTTGAATTAATTAACTAAATAATTCACTCCACTCCCACTAGTGTATCAATCAGTTAGACTAGATACAACTAGCTCAACTGAGTCTAACTGAGTTAAACTAAATACAACTCCATAACTACTTCTTCCAACTATGTCATAACTCTGCCACTTGAGTTCTAACTGAGTCCTCCATGCATTAGCTCCAATAAACCCTTGGGAATTGTGTAATTCCCTCAATACACTGATTTGCCACATCTGTGCACTGAACTAAAGTGCTCCAAGAGAATAAGTTGTTGTTTAGAGTCACATTATTATTAAGAGCTAATAATAATCGACATGCATCTATTTTTAGATCAGCAATCTATAAACAGACTTCGTCCAATATTCTAAAAACAAAATTTCATCTATTTTTCCAACTTGACCAACCATCCACGAATAACATCCTGCAACTTATGAAATATGATCATCATGTCTAAAAATAGACATATTCTAAAAACAGATTTGCGCCAAAAATAGCCTACGGGCCCACTTAGTGAAGGCGACTCTTTTCACTAAGCTCATCATCTTGTTGAATCTCAAAACTCCCTCTCAACAAGATAGGGATTATCCTTCACCTCGATCCTACCTCTATGGTATTCAAATTTGCTCCTGATGAGCGCCTTCATCAGAATATCTGCATCATGATCCTCTGTAGGAATGTGCTAAAGCAACATGATCTTCCACTGCACACAATCTTTGATACGATGATACTGGATATCAATATGTTTAGATCTATCATGAAACACATGATTGATCAAGAGTTTAATGCAACTCTGATTATCACAGTGTATCACTACGGGATCTAAATGTGAACTGAAAAAACCAACCAGAATCTTCCTCATCTAGATAGCCTCACATGTAGCTTGACTTGCTGTCATGTATTCTTCTTACGCTGAACTTAGTGCCACAGATATTTGTTTCCTGTTGTACCAAGAAACTACCAGAGATACGATACTAAAAATCCCTCTTGATGTGCTCTTTTTGTCTGTTGGGCTTCCTGCCCAATCTGCATCCATAAAGCCATGCAACTTCACCTCATCTGTTTGTCTGTACCATAAACCATACTCAGATGTGCCCCTGAGATATCTCAAAACATGCTTGCCTACCTTCCAAAAGAGCTTGGTAGGCTTAACCATCACTTGTGAAAGTTGGTTCACTGCATAGCATATGTCCGGTCTTGTATTGACTAAATACATGAGCAAACCCACCAACTGTCGATAAACAGTGCCATTCATTACCTCTGCCGATGTAGCATCCTCTTTCTTCCAATTTCCTGGAAGAGGAGTGTCGATAGGATTGTAGCCTTGCATGTGAAACTTCTCCAGTATCTCCCAGGCATACTTTCTTTGGGACACAAATAGTTCACCTTCCCACTACCATATTTCCAATCCAAGGAAATAACAAAGGAGGCCCAAGTCCTTCATCTCCAACTCCTTTGCAAGATCTTCCTTGCATGAGTATATCAACTGCTCATCACCTGTTAGTATTAAATCATCAACATAAAGTATAATGATTAAAATCTTACCCTCAACCACAATCTGGTACAGGTTTTCATCTGCCTCACGCTTGGTGAAGCCAGGTCCACTGAAATAGTTGTTGATTTGAGTGTACCAAGCACAGGGTTCTTATTTCAGCCCATACATCACTCTTTTGAGTATGCACACATGTGACTCAATACTGAAGATCTCAAATCCTTCAAGATTCTTAATGTACACCTCTTCCTCAATGATCCCATTAAGGAACGCAGTCTTCACATCCGTCTGATGAATGTGCCAACCCATCTGCACTAAGAGAGAAAGGATGGTCCGTATGGAAGAATACCGTGCGAAAAGTGAAAAGGTTTCTTCATTGTCAATCCCCTCAATCTGTGAGAAGCCTTAGGCAAAAAATCTTGCCTTATACTTCTTGACACTCCCATCAGCAACTTGCTTTACTTTGTAGATCCATCTTGATCCTACAACTGATTTTCCCACTGGCCTTGGAACAATCTCCCAAGCACTGTTTCTGAAAATGGAGTCATACTCCTCCACCATGGCATCTACCCATGTGGGCTCCTACACTGCTTCTTCAAAAGAAAGTGTCTCTGTCACAATACACTTTCTCATAAGAGCCATGTATCCAGTAAATCGGTCAGGTGACTGTCTCTGTCTGTGTTGTGATGTAGGGACTCCTACATTTTGTGTCGCATCAAGCTTTAGTCTCTCAGCTTCTGTGGTACACTTTCTGCCTTTTTTGATGTTTGGTTCTACATGAGTGGACTCCTCCACTCCATGAATCTCCTCCTGTGGTTGATCCACATCCAGAGGCTCATCTTTGGGAACAAGAAGTTCCTCCTATGCATGCAAGTGTAGCTCCCTCTCAAGCGATAACTTCATGTCTTTCACCTCATTGAATTTTATATATCGTCACACAACAGTCATCTAACTGTCTGGAAAATACACATGATAGTTATGGGGTGTTTTTGTTTACCCCACAAATATCCCAAATTCTGCAGTCGGCTCCAGCTTCTTCCTGGCATCCTTTTTCACATGAATGTAAACAGGTGAGCCAAAAATCTTCAAATGAGAAATATCAGGCTTCTCACTAGAAAATTCTTCTTTGGGTGTACTCATGCCAAGTACTCTATGAGGACAATGATTTTGCACATAAACCGCAGTGTTGCATGCTTTCGCCCATAAGTGCATCGGTAGGCCCTGGTCATGCAGCATCGCTCGTGCAGCACCCACGATCATTCTGTTCTTTCTCTCTCTGACCCCATTTTGTTGTGGGTTATGAGGCACTATGAGTTCTGTTCAAATACCTTCTTTGCTACAGAAGTCTTTGAATTCGCCCAAGATGTATTCACCACCATTATCGCTCCGTAGAGCTTTCACTTGCTTCCCTGACTCCTTCTCGACCAATGCCTTAAACTCATAGAACTTTGAGAATGTTTCACTCTTCTTCTGCATGAAGAAGATCCAACATCTACAAGAATAGTCATAAACAAATATCACATAATACCTGTTTTTTTCTGTTGAAGAAACCGAGAATGGTCCACACATGTTTGTGTGAATTCTCTCCAGGATCACCGAAGCACAGTTCTCCTTCTCATGAAAGGAAGTCTTCATAAACTTACCCATAGTACATCCCTTGCACTGATATGACTGCACAAGATTACCCTTGGGAAGTCCAGTAGAAATCTGCTGCAAAATCTTCAAAGTGCCATGGTGAAGATGGCCCAATCTCTTGTGCCATAATTCGCCCTCATTCCAGCTCACCACTTCTTCTGCTTTGCCCACCATTGCAGTGCAACCATCTACCTCCAACTTGTAGATATTATTAACTCGAACCCCTATCTTCTTGGTTTGACTCCTTGTTTTATGTCGAAGGAAGGCTATTCCCTAACTGAAAACAACATCATAATCCTTTTCTTCCATCATTGCGACCAAGACCAAGTTCTTCTTTAGACCTAGAACATGCATGACATTCTTCAACAAGAATGGATTACCAGAATCCCTCTCAAAGGCAATGGTCCTAATGCCAATCACACTGTATTGAGCATCATCACCCATCTCGATATGCATCTAGAGGTCCTTCTCCTCCAAGTCACTAAAAAACTCTTTGTCTCCCATCATATGCAAATACGCACCACTATAAGGATACCACACCGATCCCATGCAGCTTGAAACCAAGCAAGAAATAAAGGAAAAATCAAGCTCAAATTGTGAGGCTAAGGCCTCTCCAGCTATAGATCCATCAGCGTGCTTGTTCTTCTTCTTCTGTGGACAGTTAGTGGTGAAATTTCCATGCTCGTGATAGTGAAAATACTTAACTTTGGACAAATCCTGCTTCTTGCCTTTAGCACTGGGTTTTGAAGAAGATTTCTTCCCTTTCCCTTTCCTTGCTTTTGCAGCCAAAGCAAAATTTTCTTCATCTTCATTCTTTGATGAAGATCCATCCCTGGTACCCCGCTTTATCTCCTCCTGCACAAGATCCGACCAAAGTCGCTCCCATCCTGGTAGTTTCTCCCGTCCATTGATAGAGTCTTCGTAGTTATGCCAAATATTCAGAAGCCCAAGGAGAGCCAAGCTCACCAAGTATTCTTCATCAGCAGTAACCCCCACACTTCCCAGTTCATCCTTGCAGTGGACAAACTTCGTGAGGTATTTTGGAATACTGTCGCCTTTCTCCATTTTTATTTTTATGAGCTTGTCTTTAAGCGCCAACTTCCTCTGGTCACTTCTGCTTTGGAACAAGTCTGTCAAATCCTTCCACATTAAGAATGGATTGGATTTATTGTGAAGTTTGGACACAATATGGTCCTTCACACCTTCCAACAAAATTCTCCTCGTCTTTGTTGTCTTCTTTTGCCATGCGTCAAGTAATGCAACATCGCTAGATCCCGGCTTAAGAACATCGCTATCGATGAACTCCTTTAGCCCATTATCCTCCAGCACTGCCTCCATCCTGTCCTTCCAGGCTATGTAATTTGAGCTCCCATCAATTTCATACTCCAATCTCAACCCGTTGAAAGACATTTCAATGTATACTCGATTTCTGCACCAAGAAACTTCTGTAGAAAATTCGAATTGTCCACCAGCACAAACTCACTTCACAATTGCAATCTTCAATCAACCTGGATATGATACCATATAGAAATTATATGCACTAAGCATGCATATGTCCTAGATCCACCTGATCTCACAGTATTTAACTTTATGCAAGATATTGAATCTATTCCACTTGTTAATCTTTTGCAGAAAAATTAATTGCACACACATGTGAATCATAAACAAAAATAATCAATCGCACATAACACAATTTTTAACCTGGAAATCCTGAAGCTAAAAACCCCAAATATCCATTATGTAACATGGATATCATATGAAAATCTCATACAAAGCATAAAAATATTATCACAAGCTCTCAGTACATTACAATCGTCATACACTAATCAGGACCAATCTTGCAAATCCATGCACCGACCTTTGCCTCCTGCTATCCTGCATCCACTACGCAATCCCTGCTGAAGAATAGCTCTGAATGAATTCGAATTACCTTTGTCTTAATTGTGAAATCCTCATTAGCAACTCCAATGTGTGTGTGATGCAATCAATGCATCACTATAGTCACAACAAATAATCTATCTTGCCCTTTCACCTACCTCTCCACTAGGTCTCCACTAAAACTGCCATGCATTGTAGTTAACTGATGCATTGTTTAGTTTATTAATGAGTTGTTATTTTTGAATTAATTAACTAATTAATTCACTCCACTCTCACTAGTGTATCAATCAATTAGACTAGATACAACTAGCTCAACTGAGTCTAACTGAGTTAAACTAAATACAACTCCCATAACTACTTCTTCCAATTGTGTCATAACTCTGCCACTTGAGTTTTAACTAAGTCCTCCATGCATTGGCTCTAGTAAACCCTTGGGAATTGCGTAATTCCCTCATTCCACTGATGTGCCACAGCTGGGCACTAAACTGAAGTGCTCCAAGAGAATAAGTTGTTGTTTAGAGTCAGATTATTATTAAGAGCTAATAATAATCGACATGCATATACTTTTAGATCAACGATCTATAAATAAACTTCGCCCAATATTCTAAAAATAGAATTTCATCTATTTTTCCAACTTGACCAACCATCCACAAATAGCATCCTGCAACTTCTGAAATATGATCATCATGTCTAAAAATAGACATAGTCTAAAAATAGACTTGCACCAATAATAGCCTATGGGCCCACTTAGTGAAGGCGACTCTTTTCAGTAAGCTCATCATCTTGTTGAATCTCAACAGATAGATGTGTATGTGATAGCATGAGTTATTTGATATGATATGCATATTTGATGTTTGTGTTGTGATGATGTTATACAATGCTAATTGTGTTTTGTTGGATGATCATGATCTTGATGATGTTAGCGAATTAATTTGAATGTGTTTTTTAGTCGAATATGATGTTTGTATGATGGTTATCATGATCGTGATGTTTATTAATTAATTTAATATTAAATGACCATGATATTTATTAAATATTATGTCGTGATTGTAATTTAAATTTTAATTTTAATTGTATGTAAAATTGTAAAATTGTATTTGTATTTGTAATTGTAATTTTAACTATAATTGTATCTAAAATATTTGTAAAAGTTTAATTGTAATTCTATATATGACAAATTGTAAAATTGTAATTCTAATTCTAATTGTATGTAAAATTCTAAAATTGTAATTGTATTTGTAATTGTAATTGTAATTGTAATTTTATGTAAAATATTTGTAAAATTGTAATTGTAAGTGTAAATGTAATTCTAATTCTAATTGTATGTAAAATATTTGTAAAATTTTAATTTTATTATTGCGAAATGATTGTAATTGTAAAATTTTAATTGTAATTGCAATTGTATGTAAAATTCTGAAATTGTAATTCTAATTCTAATCGTAATTGTATGTGAAATTGTAAAATTCTAATTCTAATTCTCATTCTAATTGTATGTAAAATATTTGTAAAATTTTAATTGTATTAATGTGAAAATTTTAATTTTATTAATGTGAAATGATTTTATTAAAATTTTTAAATTTGTAAATTTGTAAATAATTGTAAAATAATAAATCTAGAATAATATGAATTTTTGTAACATAATAAAGTTTAGAGAATAATGCAAATAAATTAATGTATTTTAGAATTATCATTATTTTATTATGATCTTACATACAGAAAAAATAACTTTATACAGTATGCCATTTCTAGCAGACGTTCCTGGTTTTTCGTCCCATGCATTTATCATCATAACCCACACCCATGCATCTTATTACTGTAGTGCATTGGTGCCTCACAACTCTTCTACACTGGTGCATCATAAAACACCGCGCCAAAACATAAACTGCGATCTTACAAAACTGCACCGGTGCGCCTATAAAACCTCGCACACCAGAACAGGGTTAAATAAAACCTCGCACGAACCAAGTATGTCATTGAAATATATTTTATAAGAAGGAAATTTTATTCTGTAAAGTGAAGTACTGTAGCAGTGGAGGGTTCGAATCGCAACCAATAATTTTTCTGAGGAGATGAGGGTTTGAAAAGACGAGAGTTAGAATTTCGGCTGAGAAGTTTATACCAGAGAAAATGAGTTATTCAAAGAGAAAGATGAAAAAATATGCTTACAGGGATGTAGATGGCTACAGAGATCGATAGAGTAAAAAAGGAGAAACGATTTATGAAAAATCTGAGAAGGACGGTCGAGAAAGCTTGATTGAGACCGGCGATAGGGTTAAGAGGACTGGTCACAAGGGTAAGTATTTTCTTGATCACAGCAAAGAGCATTCGGTTGAGGCTGATGATAGGGTTAAGAGGTCCCATGATGGAGAAAGGGAGAGCAAAGTTGATGGCAGAGAAATACCTGTCGACGCTCTGGCAACTAGCAAGGTGAAACGGTGCTTTTAAAGCAAGGACTCCTATTCGCTAAGGGATGTCAGAGAGAGATCAATTGAGTCTCTTGAACAGGCTAAGAGATTGTCATGAAGGTAACAATTCTCATTCTTACAAGGATGGCAAGGAAAGATTGGACAGTAGAGAAAGATCAATCGAGGTAGTCGGTAAAGCCAAGAGGCACCATGAAGGGAAGGATTCGCATTCCCTTAAGGACATCAGAGAAATATAAATTGACATTTTTGATCGGGTTGGTAGGTCCCATCAAGGGAAAGATTCTCCAAAATGTGTTTAAAAGAAGCTGGGAGTATTGTTCGAGCTTCGGTTAGCTTACATAAAATTTTAAAGGCAAAGCTGGCATCACATAAATTCACATCTTCGGCCTTCAATTGAACTTGAATAGCATCTCTAACTTGTCTGAGATGTGGCCCTATGGATAACGAGGAATATCACATGGAAGGTACCCAAAAATCCAAATTTTTGAAAGTATAGGTGAATTAGCACTTATCAAAGAACGAAATGCCGAACAAAATGCGAACGAGATAAACTTAAGGATTCCCTGGTTACATTTGTTATTGAAAATGAATCTCTCTCTGGATGAAACTAGTAAAAAGTCTACTTGTATTATAAATGGAAATCCAGTGACCATTTATATGGGAAGAAAAGCATAGATACCTGCAGCTACCATATTTCCACCTGCAAATCAGTTTCCCATTGGAAAAGCTAATGTAATAGCCCATTTTGCAATGTCTTTCCTCTGCTCAACCCTATACTCATTTTCTACGGGAAACCATTGCCTCCACATGTAATAAATACATCATCTAGTCGAAAATTGGTCTTCTTCTACTAACAAATGCAGAATGAAGGACTCATTTTCATTTCTCCCAAAACATTCAAGGTCAGTTTCTCATGAAACAGAGATTGTATAAAAAAATTTAAGATCAAGATAGAAAGCACAAAGGAGAAAAGAGGAAATTGGATGCCAAGATGGAGGAGGAACTTACAAATGAGCAAGCAGATCATGGGGCACCTTTTCTTGTTGCAGGTTATGGAACGGTTCAAGTTTCTTTTTCTGAAAGAAGAAAAGGTGTAGTTTTTAAAATAAATAGCCAAAATATTTTCACTGCAAAATGTACATTTCCAACATGTCTAATTTTTGTGTACACACGTAAAAGTAATTTCGATGCCTCAACCACAAATTGGTGCTAATGTACAGATAACCGCACCGGTGCGTTCTAGTTACTCTGCACCGATGCATTTTAGTTACTACGCACCGGTGTCATGTTACCAATGGACGCACCGGCGTGGTGCTATTAAGTGATGCACTGGTGACAAATAACCACAAATAAAAAAAACGCAACTTTATTTTCTTTAAGTGAAAAAAAAATGGAAAATTGAAAAATGAACGGCAAAATATTTTTGAAAATCTAATTTCATAAAAAAATTCTTTAAATACTAAACACTTTTCATTATTTCACTATTTTTGCTAAAATTTTCAGCCAGAAATTTCCTAGAGACATACCTGGAGCAAGAGAGCACGAGAGCACTATGGAGCAAAGAAATACGTTCGAGCAGAAGTATTCAAAAAATCAAAATCCAAACCTCTAGTGATTCAAACCCTATATCATATAGTTTCAAATGATCTTGTGATTAAATATGATTATTTTTTTACTTTTCCTATAGTTTTATTCATTTTTACCCTAAACCCTTCATTGTTTTTGTTTCTTCCCTTTCTTCTCCCTATTTTTGCGATTTATGAATTAGGGATTTTCATTTTAGATTGAAATCCAACCCACGGGACGAATTGCATATTCAGATCCCAATCCATGTCGGCCCTTGCATGAATTTTTGAAAAAAATGGATTTTTTTTTATCGGTGTGCCCTGTGTAACATAGCGCATCGCTCAAGTAATGTGTAATAAAATATTTAAAAACAATTTTTTTAAATCAGTGTGCCATATCTAAAATAGGGCACCAGTGCACTATGTTACGAGGATAGCACCATATGGTCTATTATATTGTTTATGCGGTGCGTTTATAATACCCCCACGCACCGACGTCGATGTGTACATCATGAAAGGTGCACCGGTTTCTTGAGATTTATTTTTTACCTGAAAATTTGACAATTTATTTATAAATATATTAATGAATGATATGATACATGTTTTAGATTGATAAATAAATGACTAACAAGAGATCAAGTAACAAAAATACTGATAACACATCAAGAAAAGTAAAAAAGGCAAGTTCTTTATAAATTCTTTACAAAAAATATTATTTTTGAACAATATGTAAGTTTAACTAATATGTATTGTTTACTGTGTATCATGCAGAACCAAAAAATGATGAAGCTCGATAAGATTATTTCTGATATAGGACTATATGAGCGTAAAAGTTTGATGGAAAAATTGCAAAAGGATCAATCAGGTGAATGAAAAAATACTATCGATCCAATATGAGTTTCTTTTTTAAATTTTCATTAATAATATACTTAAAATTATTAGATAAGATGTGTCAAATAGTCTATTAATTCACATCCGTTTAATGTTCTATAGGGACCAACAACTCAGAAAAGGAATGTTGTTCTAAGAAAAGAAAAAAAATAGAACATGCAAATGAAAATGAATTGCTCCTTAGTTCATCTGGAGTGGTGTTGGAGGTTAACGAAAGGTGGGAAATTTTTTTAAAAAGTTTGAGGGATCTAGTGGAATGAATGTATAAACGTTCCTTCCACTTACAATACAAAAACCAATCCAATGATTCCAAGAACCAAATTTTATCTAAACTACAGGAAGAGTTTCGAGAGAATTGGCTAATGAGACATGTCAGACTTTCAATAGCAAAAACGTACAACAATAAAAAAGAAGGAATGAAAAAGTAATATTCCTTTAAATGTTTGTCTAGAATTATTTATAAATATCACTTTTGTTATATTTACTTTTCATATATCAATATAAAAATTAAATAGTTTATTGTCATGTTACATTTTCAGGAAGATTATGAAAATCTCAAAAGATGAACGAGTTGATATCAGAAATATGCTAGTAGGAATGTCCAAAAAGGTGTACAAGGAGATGGTCAAACAAATGGACAAAATTGCATTGCAGGAAGAGCCATCTAAACAACAATGTGTTTCAAATGTAATATGTAATCATTGAATATTTTAGTCATTAGGTACAATAAATAAACAATTTAGCATTAAATTTTAATTTTCAAGTATTTTCTTGCAAAAAAGAAAAGAAAATGGAACCCATTCAGCACATAAAACATGACGACAAGGAAGAAAAGGGTTGATATCTAAGTTTGTGAGTAATTTTTACTTTCTTATAACAACTTAACTAGGTTTCAATTTTTTATTTTTTAATTTGTTTTACAAAACTCATCATTGAATGTCTTCAAACAGGTGCTAACATACAAAGAACCATCAGATGAATTGATTGAAATTGGGTTAAATATGGGTTGTGAGTATATGTTGGCATATCAGAAATTAATTGTGGAATTTGTAAGCATCTATCGATCTTGTTTTACTTAGCTCCATCTATAATTAATAGAACAAAAAAATCTTTTATATTAAATATATGATTTGTTATGGGGTATAAAACTTGCAGGAAACAAAGTATGGAACTGTGCCAACAGATGAAATTTTGAAAGATGACATGGTACATGGTTTTGAAAGAATGTATATATTTTATGAGTCAATTGTTGCTATGGTATGTCATTTTTCTTTTCGATTTACATTGATGTATATTATTTAATATTGCAATTTTCATTATTCTCACCAATGTATATACAATCATTTCAGTTTATTTTTATGTTTGTAGATGGAAGGTGAAGAAGAAGAAAATAATCAACATCATGAACAAAAAGTTCCTGAAAATAACCCAAGTCATGGAAATAGCTCTAGCAGTGGCAGCAGTTCAGGCGAAGAATTATTATCACTATGTTTGGATATCAAAGCAAGGCATTGTATTTTTTGAAATATTTGTCTGTGAAATCAAACATTTTGTTTAATGTAATGGACATAGTGTCCCAATTGAAAGACAAAGGGATACTAGTAACTACCCCATTTTGTATGACAAAGACTATCTTATTCATATATATATATAATAAAATATGTTTTAATTTATTCGATTGTATTCTCCATTGTCGCTATTGGTTCTCCATTGTCATTCTCAAATGCACTAATAAAAATTTAATTCATATGAATATTGTTATAAGATATATATGTGTCAACTTTTGATGAATAATGAATTTTAAAAAATCACAGTAATTATAATACGATATAACAAATTAATCCAAACATCACATTCAAATGCATTAATAAAACTTTAATTAATATGAATATTTTTATAAGATGTGTCGACTTTTGATGCATAATGAATTTAGAAAAATCACAATAATTGCACTATCACAGGTCGATGTTTCTAAAAAATACAAAATGAACACCGGTGCATGTAAGTTATTGTACTCTAGTGTGTTTGTATGTTGTAGCACACCAGTGCGTTTCTACGACCTATGGCCACCGCACAAATACCAAAACCAATTAAAAATATCGGTGCGTTTGTTCGATACTGCGGACTGATGCTTTTAAGTGAGACTACGCACCAGTGCATTTGTACGACGTATATTGGGCACTGCAAAAATACCAATACCAATTATAAATATCAGTGCGTTTGTCTGATACGATGCACCAGTGTGTTTCTATAAGTCTATGTACCGGTGTGTTGAGATGACCTATGGGCACTGCAAAAATCCCAAGACCAATTGGTATGGCCCGATGCGTTGTATCACCAACACTACACCGGATGCAGTTTTATACCTTGACAACTTGGTGCAGGAACATTCGACCACCCCAGGGCCACCGTTTAGAAGACACACACATGGTGCGTTGAAACCTTAGTAGTGCACCGATGAAATAAACATCTGTAATAACCTTTGGCCTCCCAGTTATTTTATTTGTGTTGAATTTCTATTAAAAGCTTCGCTAAAACCTCCGTAACCATAAACGAATGTTGTAGAAAATGTTTTTTTGACAATTTTGGCCAATTTTATAACACTAAAAACCTCCTTTATAACCTCTGCTAGAGGGTCTTTTCCTTGTAATGTGCTGATCAATAACTATAGCTCCTTATTCTTCCTGGAGTTTTAGATCAAACTCCTTCCTAATATCCTTTAGATTACTCGAGAAATCCAGATCCATAGTTTGACTTTAGCTCATTTACCCTAGTTTTTTGTACTAAGGACTTCATTATCCTTAGTTGTTGATTTAGTTTCTTTCTCTTTCTGAGCTAATGGTTGTGAGACATCCAAAATTTTAAGTGGAATCGCTTCCAATCTCTTATTCCTATATTGTTTCAACTTCAATAAATGTTGTGGGTGAGGCGTAAAGATCTCAATTTTTGAACTGCAGAATAATTGTCGACGGACTCAAATAGGTCATCCAAATCATTGTCTTCATGCACAAAAGGCTTAATATTCACTTGGGTAGTGAAAATATTAGAAAATTTAATTGGGTCATACTGTCTGTTTGGAATTTTGAATAAATTCAAACATTCAATAGGACCTATCTCTAAAACAACATGCGTGTAATTATCGAGTCCATAAACACCAAAAATAATTGCAAAAGAAGGCCATCATGCTTTCTTGGCCTCGTTTAGAAACCTGGTTAGGTCATTTCCAATAGTCCGATATGCAATTTATCTTGCGAGAAGTTTGTTAGGAACATACAGGGGCAAGACGTGTGGTCAAGCTAAGCTCCCAAATACTCGGAAGTAGGTGAATAAATCTTCACCAAACCATTTCCATATAGAGGAAAAATCATCTTGGGCCTCTTTTGAAAGTCCGGGGCTTTCTCATTAAAAACAGCTTGAAATAAAGGGAGAATGAATCCATGGAAAATTTTGTAAAAATGGTTCTCATACTTAGATTCCCACAAAATACTATGAAATATATGAATATGTATAGGGTCTTGGGTAGTCCATTTCCAACCCATGGCTGGAAAATGAGGTAAAACACACAAAATCCATAATATAAGCGCTTATATAGAATGGGGGGGAATTTTTGGAATAAATGGAGTGATTTTTCCTATATTATAAAATATGAGTGGAAATATTATTAGATAGAATATTTCCCCAATCCATAACATAGGAATCTGCAACTGCTTCCATGATGGGGACCTATTCTACTGAAAATCGAAAAGCCTAGACATCATTGTAGAGACATAACAATAGGGGCTTGAAAGGGAGTCAGTAGAGTACATACCATTTTCGTCATTCTTGTGCTTGTTATGATTTCTTATCCATTACTTTATCGGCTTTGATTTTGGCTCATTTTCTTTGAAAAAATTTGCAAGAGATTCTTTATCATAGACCTTTTCGGGGTCTGGGACATGGTAGATCTGCTTCAGGTCTTCAAATTTAAAGGAACCAATCATTATTCCTCTGCTGGTAAGAAATTTCCTATCCCCAATATTGAGATTCTCAATGATCCATCTTACCATATCAGTATATGGTAAGATTTTGGGTTGCGCAGCAATTCGATATAGGAAAGAATTAGCTACTTCTTCAATTGTAGCTTCGGAGGAATCAAGAGCATTAAAAGTTTCTTTTCTTTGGACTTTGTCAGTTTTTTCATCTTCAAGCAGCTTATACATGGATTCCCATGAGGAGAATATGCTTTCGGGTCCACACGTAGTATCTATAAACAAAGGAAACATCTTTTCTCTCTCAGGTGTAGTGGGTTCATGGTTTACAGGGGCCATATGATTCTTAGCTTTCTTGAGAGATTTAGACATCAAGGGAGAATTGTGCTTATTCAAGATTGCCTGTAAATAAGTGAGAAAGGGTAGGCGGAAAGAGGGAACTTTTTTTTTACTTATGCACAAGTATCATAACAATAGAAACGTTTAAACAGATGAGACTTCACATGTTGATAAGATAAGAATTGAATGCTTCTTACAGTAAAATTATTATGAAGGTATGCACAACAAAACCATTAATTTATGACATTAATGGTTGATATGGGTTTTTGTGCCAATATAATCATTTCCACATTAAAACTAGATCCGTTGCGTCGCAACATTTCTCGTGTGAAAATCTTCATTTAATACCGATCAAATTTAGTTTTTTAGTCGATTGCAATATCACAATCACAATATCGGAAATAATAAATAGAGTGTGAAATGTTTAAGTCAACAAGAGTGCGATATCCAATGTGTGATGAACTATAGCGCATCGGTGAACATGGTCGGGGGAAAAAGAGTAATTATTTTTTGCAGGGATGTGATGTGATGACCTATATCGCATCGGGAAAATATAAGAGGTGAAAATAAGATCGTCGAGGCAGGTTTTGCGAAATGCGAAATGCGATATGTGATGGCTTACGTGGTGGAAGTGGGTCCGGCAAACTTTCCTTATATAATTTGCTTCAAAATATGGTTTTTTCCTTTATAAGAGTGCTTTTTCTAATACACATCGGATCGAAATATGTTTCGAGTAACCATATAGGAGTTAAACATGCTTCATGGTGGTTTTGTGAAATGCGATAATGCGATATTTCTCCACTTTCATGCTTTCAAGGTCAAATTTTAAGGTTTTATCCCTTTTTTATCCCTATCTCTATGTAATGAATTATTCTAAGGGTTTTATTTGTTTTAACTCTAAAAATTAAAAAGGGTCCCAATTATTTTCTAAGATAATTATTTGCTAAAATAATGGGGGTTGTTGATTAGCACAACAGGAAGGATGCCCTAATTTTGGCCACTAAGATACCTTCGTCCCACGGGAGCAGTCAATTATTTAGCTTATTTGTATTCATTTACCTGTACCGAGAACTAGATGAGTCGGGTAGCCCCAAATAGTATCACACGCACTAGACCTAAGCCGAACCCCCTCTGAATTGGGTCTCTATAATGATCGGGTAGTATTTTTCATGGTATAGTGAAGTATTTTAAGCACCCTAAAAGTCAATTTTTATGTTTAAGATATTTTACATGACCATGGCAGCTTATGGGATGCCTAGAGACAATGGTCATTAATTAAACTATAACTTCTTTTGTAGCCCCTGTGGGGAAATTTAGTTGCTTCAAGCTATAGTTTCTTTTAGTTGTCCTGCTTTTCTTAAGGTGTGATATGGTAAGAAAAACTAAGCTAAGTACATAAAGCTCTGGAAACTAGATTCCTTCTTATACAAAGCTTATAAAATCTTAGTGTGTGATGTGTAATATGTGTGAAAGTGGCAAAGTGAACATACAAAGTATGACAATATGTGAATATTCGATGATCCATTACAATATCCCCTAATTACACTAGGTTTCAATTGATCCTTGCATGAAAAATAAATGATGTGTGGATAATGGGCCACTTACTCTTGTTTCTATTACACTATGTGTTTCTAAAGGGAGATGGAAAACTCAAGTGCTTTAAGAAATTTTTCATATGTAAACCCAGGTTCACATAATAGATGCAAGGGAAACAAATATTACTTACTTTTTGTAATAACACTTGGTCCTAGTCCCAAAAACTAATGAAATAAAAATTCTTTGGTTAGAAACAAGATTTGTGGATGATGGTCCACTTTCTCCTTTACTAATTAAGCTATATGGTTTTCAAAAAGTAGATTAAAAAATAGATGTGGAATTTGGCCACTTACCTATCCCCCTACTTAAGCTATGTGAGAGATGCAAATAAAAATCAAAGATAATTTATTTGGTTTATTAATAGTGATTAGTAAAGAAACTAGGCAATATAAACTAACTAGAAAAAAATTGTAGAGGTGAAGGAAATTCACTAAAGCTTGTCAATCACTAGGGAGAATGAAATTACAATGGATTTTTATGCTTTCTCGAAGCCGTAGAGGTTTTCTTGGACATAGAAGTGATTTCGTGTATATATGAACAAGCTTCGCACAGACAACAAAAAAAGTCAAATAGTCAAGCTTTTCGGTCGATAACAAGTCCAAAAGGTCCTGCTAAAATTCCAGAGAGCTGATGAAAATACCAAACAGTGATAATGTAAAGAGGAGGTCCCACAAAAACAACTGTTAGATTAAAATAAAATAAATTAGTGGATTCCCCAAATCTATGTTGGTGTTTTTGTAGCAATTGGGTACCAAAACACACCTTCTTAGAAATTGGTTGTCCCCTGCAAATAAATCACAGATAGAACAGTCTTTGTTAGTGGAAAAGCATGAGAAACAAATAATTGGAAGGTGAGAACCATGCATATACGAAAATAAACTAAAAACAAAGAAACAAACACATAAACAATGTTTAATGAAGCAAACAAGTCAACAAAATAATGAAAAATTATTCCCACTTGTAGGAAAGGATTCGTCCACTAAGATACCTTCGTCCCACGGGAGCATTTGAGTATTTTTCTTATTGGTATTTAGTTATCTGTACCGAGAAATAGATGGGTCGAGTAACCCCAAATAGTATCGCACACACTGGAGCTAAGCCGAACATCCTCTGAATTGGGTCTCTGATGTGATCGAGTAGTATTTTTCATAAGATGGTGAAATATTTTAGGCACCCTCAAAGTCAAATTTTATGTTTAAAATATTTTACATTACCATGGTGGCTGATGGGATGCCTAGCCACAATGGTCCTTAACTAACCTATAACTTATTTCCTATAAGTTATGGTTGCTTTTAGGATACTTGTTTTTCTTATGGTGTGAGACGATAAGAAAATATAAGTTAAGTACATAAAGCTATGGAAACTAGATTCCTTCTTATACAAATCTTATAAAAGCTTAGTGTGTGATGTCTAATGTGTGTGAAAGTGGCAAAGTGAACGTACAAAGTGTGATAAGATGTGGATATTCGATGATCCATTACAATACCCCTTAATTACACTAGGTGTCAATTGATCCTTGCATGAAAAAGAAATGATGTGTAGATAATGGGCCACTTACTCTTTTTTATGTTACACTATGTGTGTCTAAAGGGAGATGGAAAAATCAAGTGCTTTAAGAAAGTTTTCATATGCAAACCCAGGTTCACCTAAAAGATGCAAGGGAAACAAATATCACTTACTTTCTGTAATAAAACTTGGTCCTAGTTGCAAAAACTAATGAAATAAAAATTCTTTGGTTAGAAACAAGATTCGTGGATGATGGTCCACCTACTCCTTTAATAATGAAGATATGTGATTTGCAAGAGGTAGATTGAAAAATAGATGTGCAATGTGGCCACTTAATTTCCCCCCTACTTAAGCTATGTGAGAGCTGCAAATAAAAATCAAATATAATTTAATTCCTTTATTAATAGTGATTTATAATGAAACTAGGAAATCTAAACTAACTTGAAAAAATTTGCAAAGGTGAAGGAAATTCACTAAAAGCTACCAATCACTAGGGAAAATGAAATTACAATGGATTTTTATGCTTTCTGGAAGCCACAGATGTTTTCTTGCACACATATGTGACTACGCGTATGTATGAACAAATGTCACACAGACGAAAAAAAGAAGAATTCAAATAGTAAAGATTTTCGACTGAAAACAAGTCCAAAAGGTGTTGTTAAAATTCTAGAGAGATGATGAACACACCAAGCAGTGATAATGCAGAGAGGAGGTCCTGCAAAAATAACCGTTACTAGTGGATTCGCCAAATCTGTGTTGGTGTTTTTGTAGAAATGGGGTACCAAAACACACCTTGTTAGCAATTGGTTATCCCCAGCAAATAAATCACAAATAGAATGGTTGTTGTTAGTGGAAAAACATGAGAAACAAAGAATTGAAAATGGTGAGGACAATGCATATACGAAAATAAACTAAAAATTAAGAAACAAACACATAAACAATGCTTAATGAAGCAAACATGTCAACAAAGTAATGGGAAAATGTTCTCTTTATTGGCTGTTGAAAGTAGAATATAGTACTTGAAGATAATTCTTTGAGAAATGATGCTCTAAATTCCTCAATAAGGATGTTCCTTTCTTCATTCTCTTTACAAGTTTCTCCTCTCTCAAAGAAGTATCAAGGCTCTCTCAATGGTGAATCCTCTCCACACTAGAGTGTTGGATTGTTGAGAAACAATTCTACTAATACAATAATGCTCTACTTCTTCTTCAACAATGAATGTAGGATTGCTTGAGAGAAAATTTTCTAGCATAACATTTCCTTCTTTTGGTTCTCCAATGGCATGTTTATATAGAATTTTTTGAATCCTTCTTTCCTATCTTGGTTCAGGAATGAAAATGACTCATGAGTAGGACAATAATATCCCTTTGAGGGTTTCATATCTTCAGGGTGACTCAAATTTGGTTGTCCTTGACTGGGACATGTCAGGAAATCTTATCTTCCAAGTGTGGGAAGTGGTCCTGAATTACTGAGTCGAACTTTTCTTCGACCGCGTGAATTTTGAAGGAAAAGCCACGTAGTTGTAATTTTGACCTTCAGCTAGGCTGCACAACTTAATTTTTTATATGAGACATTTCGAGAATTTAAAATTTAGATATTTCATAATGTCTTCAACTGGAAAACCTTCACTTGTACATTCTACTAGACGAATTTGGGTGTCTTTTTTATTGTAAAAATGTGTGTATAATTTTCCAGTGTTAAAAAAATGAATTGGAACCTTCCTAGTAGTAACAAAGAGAAATATTCAGTGTTCACAATCTGGGGTAAGAAGAAAAAGAAATATGTTTGGAGCAATAAGTTCAAGAACAAGTTTTGTCAATATATTGTAGCAAAGTAAGACAATGAAATATTTGAGTCATGTTTACAAGCCTAGTTGAGACTTAAAACAATAGGAAATTTAACATTTAGGTCATGATTAAGGGGAGGTGTTAGAAATAATCACGGCAAGTGCATCCTAAATAGTTGGCGTAGTTGGTGATAAACTGTTAGTCAGTAGGAGTAGTTGATAGTCGACAAGTTTAGGTAGAAAATAAATGAAATTCGGTGAAATTCTTGTAGATTATCTAACTCGATATATGATATATTTCAGAGCATGGAATACAATCAATAAGGTTTATTTGTAAGTGCTATTCTCTAACATTCCATACACCCAAGTTCTAACTTTTCCATTTAGGATTTGGATTCCCTTAAATTGGCCTCAATTTTTGTCCCCGATCTTGGTCAAATGGAGTGTAGTAATGGTGCTCTCGGGAGGATTTTTCTATATCTATAGATGCAATTCCAACTCTATATATACAAATTCTCAAGATATTTATAGTCTTGATGCTCTCAATAGGGGTTTTGATATAAACGATTGGATTTCAGATCCTTGTTATCTGGTCGAGTAGGAAAGAATTGGTTTTGATAACAACTCTTCTAATTTCGACAGTCGCTTAAGGTTGGAGACAAGTTAATTGTTTTTACAGAAATTTTTATCTAGGGTATATGCAACAGCCTACAAGCCACATATACTAGTAACTCATGACTTCGCAAGGATCGAGGTGTCCAGAGACCATGGATAGATCCAGGTCCCAAACTCCAACGGGACGTCTATCCCTCTAGCTTGGAGACAAGTTATTACTATGGTATACCTACTGTGTTTCAAGCCTACAATATATACAAGGAAATTGGAATGGTGAGTTTTGGGGGCAAGGGCAAGGATAGACTATCATATGCATTTTTTTATAATATGGTTTTAGGTGATGCAGACTGAGAAATGGGAATGTTTCCTGTATTTGTTTCCCTCTTTCGTCGAGGTTCAGTTACTTTCCTCTCCATAGAATATTATCATGAGACAAATAAATGCAGTAGAGAGTGATAATTACTGATAAGGAAGGATCAAGAACTACTGTTATGGTGCAATGGTTTTTTAAGGTACTTGTCTCTGCTATTTAGTCTATTTTGGTTGCTTGTTTTGTTAATGAATAATCAAGTAACAGATAACAAATGAGATGGTCTATGAAATCCTTATGGATGTATAGGTTTGTCAATGGTGTATATTTTAGAAGGTTAGTGTGAGAAAATTGGGATTAGAGATTGTATGGGTAGTAGAACTCAAATATATGTAATTATCCTAGAGCGCTGGAGAAGGTGTGGGGCTGAGCATAGTAATTTTCATTCTAATTTTGGTATTTATTTCGTAACACTTAGATGTGTTTATCACTCTGAGTAGATACAGTAATGGAATATGGTTTATCAATTCTCTTTTGGTTCCTCTGGCTATTTCGGCTCGAAAGGTCGAAGTCATTTTTTGGCTTCTGGTTTCAGGCTCAAACTTTGGTCGGTAGTAAGGTTTATTTTTCCAGCGATTCACATAACCAGATTTATTGGATTTTGGTGGGGGGTAATGGCACTGACATGTCAGTAATGGGTGGCAACACAGTTGAGTGTGGTACCGAGTACTGTAACTTAGTGGTGGGTGGGGTCCCCGCAGGGTTTGGTACAAGGGATTTGGATATTAGTGGTACTTTATATATATTTTATTGGTTCTAGGTGGGGTTAATAAGTTGGTAATAATTAAAGGTTGCTCGATTCTGAAGGGATATATTGATGTTGGTTGTTTATCGTATTGGAGGCATTTATGAAAATGATATTTTTCGAATCATAGTTGTTAAAATATATAATTACTTCCTGCATGCAGAGTTAGACAAATAGTTAAGTGAATCATTTGAGTTGAGTTATAGATAGATTTGGTGAGTGAGTTAGAGAGTGAGTTAAATGAGTTGATCAAGTTTAGTTATGTGAGAGTGTGTGCATGTCAATTTAGGTTAAATACCCTTCACTAGGTTCATTGTATTTAGTTTTTGTGATTCAGAGTATTTGAGATTAATTGAAGAGCCGCAACTCATTGTATTGTGTGTGAAACACTTGTGTTATTTCTCTGATTGAATCATCTGCCTACCCAATAGATTGGTATCAGAGCAAGGTTACAAAGAACGGAAGAAAAGCGGATTAGCAATCATCCGTGTGTGAGAAGGAAAAGAAAAAATATGTGTTTTTACGCTATAACGCAGTTGTTAATTATAGATAGAGCGTTATAACGTTGGTTCCCACTATAGATAAACACGTTAAAAATTAAAAACTTACACTGATTTTAAAGCACGCAAGCTCTTTGAACTTTCGGTGCGTTAAGGCACTTATGCGACACTGTAGTATCAGGAGGTGCATTAGCACACTACCCTATTCAAGTTTGACCGCGTTAATGACTTGAAATTCAACAAAGAAAGGCTTTTTGAATACATAATATGGTTAAAAGGCATCTGAAAAGATTTTTTTTTATAAAGAATTCTTTAAAAAAGGAGTTTTTTAAAAGCACGTGAGGTGTTCACTTTTTAAAAAGGGAAATTTCAATGGATTTTTGAAAACATTTTTGAGTGGAGATTATAATAAGTTTTTTTATAAGGACTTATTTTATAAGATTTTTTTTTATATAAAGAAATTTATATATATATAAAATAATAATAAAACCTAGGGTTTTATTATAAGGTTTTTATTTGAGCTTTGCAAAGCATATCAATTTTTTTTTTAGGGTTTCAGTAGTGAACTTTTCTTTGAAGAAAGATGGCTACAAGCAGCTTCCAGCCACAAATTCCTTCTTTCACAGGGAAGGATTATGATGTGTGGGCCATTAAGATGGAGACCATGCTAAAATCACATGATGTTTGGGATCATGTCAAGTTTGGGTTTGCAGAACCTCAAGATGATGCAAAAGAACGAGCACTCAGTAATGCAGAGAGGGAACAATGGAAGAAAGACAAGCGGAAGAATGCACAAGCATTGCTTCTAATCTAACAGGGAATAGACCGATCAGTGTTCCAAAAGATAATGGTAACTTATTTAGCAAAAGAAGCATGGGAAACTTTGGCGACAAGCTATCAAGGTATGGCCAAAGTTAATATTGTTAAATTGCAGAATACTATGAGACATTTCAAAATTTTGTAGATGAAGGAGACAGAGGACATTGATTCCTTCATGAATAGGGTCATGTTTGTCGTCAATCAGTTAAAAATCTATGGTGAAGCTATTAAAGATCGAACAGTGATTGAGAAGGTTCTTCGATCTTTATCTACCAAGTTTGATGTTGTGGTAGTAGCCATAGAAGAAGAGAAGGATTTGGAAAAACTGACAGTTGATGAGTTGATGGGATCCCTTCTAACGCATGAGGCAAGGATAGACAGAAATAAGGATTCCACTCTAGAAACTGCCTTCAAAATTCAAGTTTATATTTCAATAGGTCGAGGCAGAGGTCGATCGAGAGGCAGAGGACGAGGCGGCAGCTATGGTGGTCACAAAGATGGCCGAGAAGATCATGAGCATCAAAGTGGAAGCAGCAGCAACAGAAGCTTTCACAACAATCAAAGGTCTGACAAATCAAAGGTAAAGTGCTATTACTACAATATATTTGGTCATTATGCTCATGATTGTAGGAAGAAGATTATTGATCAAGGCAATCAGAGAGCTAATGTTAGTACAGAGAATACTGACTCCATGTTTCTAGCATGAAACACCATGCATGCACCGTCTGATAAGGTCTGGCTATTAGACAGTGGTTGCAGTAACCACATGACAGGAAACAAGAATTTGGTTGCAATTTTGGATGCTTCAGTGAAGACAGAGGTAAAATTGGGGACTGACAAGACTGTGGATGTAGATGGCAAAGGAGTGGTCAGCATTGTGACCAAGCAGGGGGAGCCAAAGACCATATCAGAGGTATATTATGTCCCTGGACTCAAACACAATTTGATAAGTGTTGGTCAATTGACGTAGAAAGGATAAAAAGTTATCTTTCAGGGGAAACAATGTGTTATTTACGACAAATCCCCAAACAAGCAGCTGATTGCAAAGGTGCAGATGACGAGGAACAGACTCTTTCCTCTAATTATGAACTACAATGATCAGGTTAGTTCTTTTACAACAACATTTTCTGATGATTACTGGTTATGGCACTTTCAGTTTGGACACTTGCATTTTTCTGGTTTAATATTATCGCAGCAGAAACAGATGGTTAGAGGTTTACCTCCCATCAAAGAACCTGCTAGCACTTGTGAGTGTTGCATCTTGGCAAAGAAACACCATGAAAGTTTTCCAAAAGGAGTTTCTTACAGAGCAAAGAAACCACTTGAGTTGGTGCATACCGACCTGTGTGGACCTATGAGGACACAGTCGATTGGTGGAAGTTATTACTTCCTCACTTTTATTGATGACTATAGCAGGAAGACTTGGGTTTAATTTTTGAAGCAGAAGTCTAAAACTTTTGCAAAGTTCAAAGAGTTCAAAGCCTTAGTGGAGAACCAAAGTGATTGACAGATCAAGATATTGAGATCGGATCGTGGTGGAGAATACGATTCAAAGGAATTCCATGAGTACTGCAAACAACATGGAATCAGAAGACAGATTACGATCAGATACACACCATAGTAGAATGGTGCAGCAGAGAGAAATAATCGAACCATCATGAACATGACAAGGAGCATGTTGAAAGCAAGATAGTTGTCTAATGAGTATTGGGAAGAAGCAGTTGCATGTGTTGTTTATGTGATAAACAGATCTCCTACAAAGAGTGTGATGAACAGAGTTCCAGAAAAAACATGGTCAGGTATGTCATGCAGTGTATCTCATTTTAGAGTTTTTGGATGTGTAGCCTATGCACATGTGCCTAAGAAAATAGGAGGCAAGTTAGATGATCAAAGTGAGAAATGCATATTTACTAGTTATAGTGAGCAATCAAACGCTTAAAAATTGTATAACCTTGTCACCAAGAAGACAATCATTAGCAGAGATGTTGTGTTCAAAGAACAAGATTCATGGAATAGGACTGTAGACACACTAACCGATGCTCAAACACCATTAATGGATGATGATGATGTAGAAGAAGAGGAGCAGAAAGAACCAAGAGAGAACACACCAAACAGAGTCACACCAGCAAGGACTCCAAGATTTTCAGAGCAGAATAGATCTTCAAGTAGATCAATAGACCATAATTCTCCAAGCAACGAATCAGCTAATAAATCAAGTAATGGTAAGAAAAATATGAGAAGTATGAAATATATTTATGATGATTTGGATGTTAGTTCAAATTTTGCATTGTTGGCATTCCAACCTTCTTCGTTTGAAGAAGCAATCAAAGATGATAATTGGGTGCAAGCCATGGATGAAGAGATGAATTCAATTGAAAAGAATGATACATGGGATTTGATTGATTTACCAAATGATAAAAATCTCATTGGTGTGAAGTGGGTGTACAAGAAAAAAGGTGAATGAGAAAGGTGAGATTGACCGATTTAAAGCAAGACTTGTAGCAAAAAGATTCTCGCAGCAACCGAGAATAGACTTTGGAGAAACATTTTCTCCGATAGCCAGATTGGTTACTGTAAGAGCAGTTCTAGTGACAGCAGCTCAGAACAAGTAGAAAGTATATCAGATGGATGTCAAATCGGTCTTCTTGAATGGAATTCTAGAAGAAGAAATTTATGTGCAGCAGCCTCCAGGTTATGAAGTTGAAGGTAAAGAGGATAAAGTTTACAGATTGAAGAAAGCGCTCTATGGATTGAAGCAAGCACCTATAGCATGGTATAGCAGAATTGATAGCTACATGATCAAGAATGGATTTTGCAGAAGCAGCATTGAGCTTACCTTATACACAAAGGTAAATGAGCATGGACAGATTTTGATAGTTTTCTTATATGTTGATGATATGATTTTTACAGGTGATCTTGAGATAGATGAATCTAAAGCAACCATGATGAAATAATTTGAGATGACAGATCTTGGTCTCATGAAATATTTTCTTGGCATTGAAGTTGAGAAATCTGAAAAAGGAATTTTTATTTTCCAAAATAAGTATGCAAAAGACTTGTTGAAAAGATTCAAGATGGATAATTCCAAACCCGTACCTACACCAGTTGCAACAGGTACAATGTTAAGTAAGGATGATGAAGGGGCAGATGTCAATCCAACTCTACTCAAAAGATTGGTTCGCAACCTCATGTATCTCACAGCGACAAGACCAAATATTATGCAAGGAGTAAGTTTGATTTCCAGATTTATGGAGACTCCAAAAGACACACATTGGAGTGTTGGAAAAATAATTTTGAGATACATAGAAGGAACTAGAGATTATGGCATAATGTATGCAAGGACATAAAAGAAAGAATTGATTGGATATACAAATAGTGATTTTGCAGGAAGTTTGGATGATCGGAAGAGAAATTCCGGTTATGATTTTCATCTTGGTTCAAGAGTGATAGCATGGGCATCTAAGAAGCAGCCTATTGTGACACTATCATCAGCGGAAGTAGAATATGTAGCAGCAACTTCAGCAGCATGTCAAGCAGTATGGTTAAGAAGAGTATTGGATGGACTCAAACAGAAACAACAAGGATCAATAGCGATATACTGTGATAACACATCAGCGATTGCACTATCCAAGAATAGTGTGTATCATCAAAAGAGCAAGCATATTGATACTAGATATCACTTTATTCGAAAACTTGTGAGCAATGGAGTTCACTTGAAGCCTTATAGAACGAGTGATCAATTGGCTGATATCTTTACAAAGCCATTAGCAGTAGATTTGTTTGAGTTTCACAAAAGAAACTTGGGAGTTGTAAGCCTGACTGAGACATAGACTAGCATGCATGTTTGAGTTGTCATGAGTTATGTTTTAGTGTAGCAGTCGTAATTAAGGGGGAGTGTTAAAATATATAATTACTTCCCACATGCAGAGTTAGAAAAATAGTTAAGTGAATCAGTTGAGTTGAGTTACAGATAGATTTGGTGAGTGAGTTAGAGAGTGAGTTAAATGAGTTGATCAAATTCAGTTATGTGAGAGTGTGTGCATGTCAATTTAGGTTAAATACCCTTCACTGGGTTCATTGTATTTAGTTTTTGTGATTTAGAGTATTTGAGATTAATTGAAGAGCCGCAGCTCATTGTTTTGTGTGTGAAACACTTGTGTTATTTCTCTGATTGAATCATCTGCCTAACCAACAATAATTACAAATTTCTGATCAGGAAATTAAGTTGACATCACATCATATTCTTTGGTTATAGGACTTATCTTGGTGACCTAAGACCACAGTAATGGAGGAGGTGGTGGGGAGGTGTCTCCAGGTACATGTTGATCTTTTTCAGAGGTTTTCTTGACGTTTCTAGTTTATCAAACTGGAGGCATTTATGAGAATGTGATTTTTGAATCATAGAATATGAGAAGAGATGGTAGGACCTGCTGCTCACAGACGAGGTGGGTTCTAGTACATTTTGGTATTGGGTTCTTCCATATGATGAGCTGGAATTATTTTGTACAAGGTGACACCCTACAAACTTATTTGGATGTGCCATCAGTTAATGGATCCCAGTATTCCGACAAGGGTGGTGTTTGTTGCAGAAGGGGTCAGGCGCAGAGTATACTGTTCTCGGTTTTTCTGGTCGGCCTTTTTGACATACTTCTCGATATCGACTATTTTCCAGTCACCAACTCGGAGTATATCTCTATTTTCCTTGACAGATGGAAAACATGCCAAATACTACCTCCATTTCCTCGGAAGGTTTGATCCCTACCACCCTACATGCGGAACAAGAGGCCCTATTACGCTACAATCACCTATTTTCTGATTCTGCAATAGATAGTAGGTTTTCGATGTTGGAAAACGAGAGGGTAGGTGTTTCGCTCGCCGGTGACGATAATGCTTCGAGCATAACTACCGATCGGAAGAAGGTTCCTGTTGCGGCCCTGCGAGGGCCTCCTCCTCTGTACATGGGAGTTGACACGTATTGGTACAATATAGAACGTTTAAGCCACAAGGCCCTCATTGGGAAGTGGAACCATCTGAAGTTGAAAGGGGATAAATTTAAGAAATGGGAGAGTTAAAATAGTTTCAAATATTGTAATATCGGTCGAAGGTTAGTATTCTGTATAATAGAATGATTTGTTATCATTCCTTGGAGACGAAAGATGCACAAAGAATATTAAAGGAGTTCTAGGTAAAAGGAAAGGGGCTTCTCATCCTCCAAAAAAAGGAAGCTAGGTTTTGACCCAGCTACAGAAGTATAGAGTCGACATCTGATTTGGGCTAAGGTCCCTGGTCTTCCGTTCGAGTTATGGAACCAGGCGTCCATTAAGGAGATTTCCAACAAAATTGGAAAATATTATTATGGGTTGAAGCCAGTTTTGGACAATTTGATAAAAGGGTGGTTTGTTTCTTGGTGGAGGTCGACATGGGTCGGGGATTTCTTGCAGAATTGGATATCAATTGGAACCATTTCTCTACCAGGCTCTTAATTGATTATTGGGGGATCACGTACCAGTGTTTACAATGTCAGGAAACGAGCCATTTAATACAACAATGCCCGTGACTGAAAGTATTTTCTTCGGGATGTAGATACAGAGGAAATAAGTTAATTTCTCCGGAGAAGGTGGCGACCGTTAGCAGGGAGGATTTCGAAGCACTCACTCCAGGTAACTCTGAACTCCCCGAAAATTTAAAGTATTGTCACTCGGATACATTGAATTATAAAATCTATAAATTTATTAATGAGGATGTTAATGGTTTTGTAAATACTTCCAATGAAGGTAAATTCCCATATGGAAATTCGGGAAAGATAGTGGATTGTCACTTTGTTGTCTCTTTGTATTCTGACCCCTTTAAATCTGATTCTGTCGATTTTTATGCTTTTTATAAATCTATGAAAGCTTGTAATTATATGGCATGAATCTATCATTTGTAAGGATAAAAAGAAAGGGTCAAGTCCATTTATGGGAAATATTCACCTACAAGGCTTCCTAGCCATTATTGGCATTGGGTCCCTTATGAGGATCTCCCAAATCGATTTCTCTTGGGGTGTGTCATGATAATTTCTAAGGATCCCCGTATAGGGAATTGGAAGCACTTATTACCTTGTCAAAAGTGATGGAACCCATTACGATATGTCATCCCCATCTAGTCTCTCTCCTCGACATTATGCGACTAATTGGAAAAAGAAACCCTCTAGGTATAGGAAGGATTCGGCTTATGATCAGCCTGAATACTCCTCACTTAAGGGATCGAGAGAGTTAGAAGAACCTTTTAATATAGATTCCACCTATACTGTCAGTAAAATGTCCGTCACTGATAACGATGGACACGAGGTCCTTAGAGGGGCATTACTCATTTTTGTAGTGTCCCCATGATTATGTTATCCATGAACATCAAAGGGATGGGGGAGACCCATAAAAGTCACTCTATCAAGGGTCTTTTGAGATTACATAACCCAAGTCTGGTTATGTTCCAAGAAACTATGGTAACAAAGGAAAATTCTTGGAATGCTATGCTAGCTATTTGTTCAGACTGGCATGTTTGTGCTATTGGAGCTATGGGAATGTCTCGTGGATTAGGAATTATGAGGAATCCAAAAAATATCTCCCTGAAAGCCTACCAATGTGTTGCAGGGATAATATGTTTTGGATATCAAGTGGGTTCGAATCAAAGGATTCATATTATTAATAGCTATGCTCATTACACAGACAGAAAACCTTTCTGGGAAAGAATCTCTGCTTCTAGGATCTTGGGACTTGGTGTTGAAAATATAAAGTCCCCATGCAATTAGAAACAGAACAACAGGGAAGGTTCATGATTGCGTGCACATTTCTGAGCATTCAATTTAGAAATTAAAAGCTGTAAGGATAAATTTTGTTTGAAAGGGCCGCAGCCGCCTTTGCAGAGCAACATTGAAGAAGACGTGGTCTTCATCACGCAACCATAGAGAAGTTAAAACAGTGTCAAACCGGATTCTTAAATCCTCACCAACCACAGACAGCAAACAAAGTTTTTACCGCCAGTTTTGTAAATTCAAAAGGGACACGTGGAGCGATATTACATGATCGCATTATTTTTGAGCCAGTTCACAAAGCTCATATCCGGACCCGATAAGCTCATAAAACAATTGCATCACAAATTCACCCTACGTCAGCATCAAGTTTTGTGATGTGATTTCGCATTGCATTTTGGTTTTATCGTTTTGAAGTCCAAGGGTTCGATGATTTATTAAATCATTTGTTTGTTTAAAGTTTCTTACGGCAAAGTCTTTATATAGTTTTATTTTTGTTATGATATAAATCCACCGTGTGATAAAATTTTATTTGACTTTGGGATTTTAATATTCAAAACGAAAGTAAATGTTTATTATAAACTTTGTAAAGTTTATAATAAACATATGCTTAATAGTTTTACTTTGTTTTTAATTTTATAATGCGTCATATAAATATATGAAAAAGGCCCGAGAGGCAATGTAATGAAATTTTTTTTACACAGCAGTGTATTAAGAAAAAACAGAGACAGAGTTTTGTAATAGCACAGACAGAGAGTGTGTATTTTTGAAAAATAGAGAGATAGAGAGTCTTTCTTGGCACTATGTTTGTGCAGCAGTCCAAATTTTGTAATCCCTCTGTTTGAGGAATTTTTTTTTGTAATAGATTTTACAGTGAATGGAATAGATTTTTTTTTTATTCTATAATGTTCCCAATTTTTCATGAAGAAAATTGGAACATTAATTTTTCCATTTTCACATAGGAGATAAATAAAATGGGTAGGAGACCCATTTCTTCCTTGGATAGAGAATAAAAATCCTCTTGGCATGAGGGAGGATCACTTTTGGAGCTTGATTTCACACCTCCATGTGTGAAAGGGGGCTTTTGTAAGAAGGCTAGGTCAAGTTGACCAAGTCAAACTGCGCAGTAGCATGAGGTGGAGAGCACATTGTGGGCTAGCGTAGTGGGATCAGGAGGGAAGCTTTTAGAGGAAGGAAACCCTAATGAGTGGGGTCCATTGAGAGGGAGATCACATTTTTTAAAAGGAGGGCAAGGCTACCATTGCAAATCATCTTGAGTATTATTCATCTTTGGTCTGGTGGACTTGCAGCAACATCTTGCTGGTTAGCAAGAACTGCCAAGGGAATTCCTGTTTAGGATTTCCTCTCCTTCTTGAGTAGCTCTTGGAGGATTGCACTCTATTCCCCATATTCAGACATTGAGTTCGAGTATCGTCCATCTTCATCAACGCAGTTCTAGGTGGAGTTTTTGCAGTGTTGCTGGGTGTTGCTGGGGAGGTTTTCTACAACACCATCCTTGGCTTGATTTTCAGAGGAGGGAGCTTCCATCTCTTTGGGAGATCAGAAAAGGTGGCTTCTGAGCTTATTCCACCATCTTTGGCATCAGGCCAACCACTTGCCATCATATGCAGTGTAGTCCCTCTCTTAGACAACATTATTCTTGGAGATCATTTGCTGTGAGGGGTTTGCAGATAGTTGGAGGGTGAAATCTTAGGTGAAATAATTAGTCTTTCACTTTAGATTTCTCATTGGAGGAGGCCATTTTAGATTGAGGATCTCATTTAGCCATTTCCTCCTATTTTGTTTATGAGTTGCTGCTGCCCAGCAACTCCGGCATTATTGTATTTTCATATTTTGTACATGTATTGCAGCCAATCCTTCTAAGGATTGTGCATCGGTGTTGTATTAGTGTTTTCAGGGGTTGAGAGCTTGCTCCCCCTCTTTATTTGAGCTGATATTGATATATCATTGTATTCACATTTTGTATGTTGCAATCTCCATTCATAACTGCGCAGTCATAGCTAGGGCATGATTACATAGCAGTGTTTTATCACATTTCATGTACTTGTCTTGTTGAGGCTTTCATTACCAAGCTTAAGTGATTGAATCCTCAAAGCATTGTACACATTTACTGCTATATTATTCATTGATCAGCTATTCATTTCTTTATGTGCCATGGCTCAGTAAAATAACGCTATCATTCCATTTGTATGTTCATACATCATTGCAACCCCATTCTTTGGGCATTTCCTGAGGAAGGAACTTTCACATATCTATAGACAGAGTCTGTGAAGGGCCAGGTAGCCTTTGGATCTCATCCTTTGTTCAAAGGTGACATATCCGGAAAATGCCCCCGCAGTATATCTCTGGAATAGACTTGTGATATTTCCAAAAAAATGAACATTACAGTGGTATCAGAGCATGATCTTTGGCTCAGCCTGTGGCTTCAAGCCAAAGTGCTGAATCCCTGAAGGAGGAAGATTTCAAACTCTATAGATATAGTCTTCAGATGGCCAGGTAGCCTCTGGATCTCATCCTTTTTTCAAAGGTGACATATCCAGTAAATGCCCCTATAGTCAATCTCTGGATTAGAATTTTGATATTCCTAAGAAGGGAACTTTATAGCTGTGCATCCCAAGAAAGAAGAAGAAGATGATGATGAAGAAGATGAGCTTAATGTCATCTATTTTCAGAGCAGAGAAGAGCCTCCCCAAGGAGGATATGCAGAAAGAAGAGGAAGAGCCCTGCTCTTCCTATTCTCATCAAGGAGATAGAGAAATAAGCAGGAGAAAGACTCCATCTTTTGGAGAACAAAAACAAAAAGGGGATAAACTTACCAAGCTTCTTCCTAAATATGTACATATGATTCATGAAGAGTTTGAGGAGATCCGGAGAAAGTATACAGAATGTCCTAGAGGGTTTGATTCAAAAGCAAACTCTAGATTGGAGGAGTGTGAGCATGCAGCTACACACCATCTTATATAGTGCAGTCACATGCCCAGGATTGTCGGAAGAGAGATGGGAAGAGAATAAGAGGTTTATAGGAGGGAAACCCTTAGTGATTTCTTGGAGGAGTATGAGTCTCAAACTCAGAAATACCAGGATCATCTCAAATTTTCAGAGTTTTGCAAGATGAAGGTAAATGGGAAAGAGCAGCAGGATAGATTTCATCTATCTACCTTTGAGGGTTCACCTACATATTCAGCCAAAGCTTGGGTGGAGGAGTTAGAGACCTTCTTGTAGTAGCATCAAATCCTTGAAGAGGAAGCCATCAAAGTTGTAGCGCTGCATTTGAGAGGTAAGGCTTTTGCTTGGTGGATTTTTGAATCCTTTTCCTTAAGGAATGTAAACATTGCATCCTATGTTAGTTTCACGAAGGCATTAGTGAAAAGATTTAATGGAGGGATTCATGAAACACTCATGGTGGATAAAAACAAGGAAACTCAAACAAAACCCTTGCATGATAACATAATACCACATCAGGAGATTGAAAACTTGCACCATACTTTGCCGGAGGAGAAACTTTCTTCTCAAAACCATGAGCAAAGAGGCATGGGGATCTTTTTTTCAAGGAGGGATCCAATTATTGGAGGGTTGCCCATTCATTTTGCAGAGATTGAGGGTAGCAACGTTGTTAGATCTGGAGTTGATCTAGCACCTCATGCAGAGGAAAGAGGATTCATTGCTCTAAATAGAGGGATGCTTGCATCTTTGCAAGAAGGTTCCTAGGATCTCATGAGTGGAGATCAAGGCACAACTCATGTTCCATTTGTGCCATTGTTGAGGAGGAGTGAAGTCATGGAGACACAAGGAGGAAGTAGGGAGAAGACCTAGCATCATGAGAGGAGGAGTATACATCCCTATTCATTTTTGGAGGTTGATGCACCTGAGGAGGTGATTGGATTGCGCAGTGGAAGCATGGAAAGCTTTCTCCATTCATATATTCAGTCATCCCTTGATGATTATGTCTCATTGCATGGAGACATTTTTCCAGGAAGACCACTAGATTAGCAGAGGAGGATGGGTGCTTCACATGTTGGGGCACCAATCATTGATTTTAGGAGGTTGGAGACCTGGAGAGAGCTTGATATAGCGCTGGGAGTCTAGGGTAGAGAGAGCATTCTCTCAACATCAGCATCACCCACTCCCATTTCATATTCTACGCTGTGGCAGAAGCAGTAGCGGAAGGACAGTAGCCTTCCAGCTTGCATCTTTGGCATAGGAGATGTCAAAGAAGAGGATGACCATGTGACAGCTACTCTTCATGAGAGATCATCAACACTGTCACTTTGGAGGATAGATCCACATTGGAACTCCCAGATGTTGGTGGAGTATTCCAAGGATATTTTTAGTTGCATGATCTTGGATGGCTAGTTGCACTTGGAGGAGTATTCAGTTAGAGAGGGGGTCATATTTTATCATGGTAGGATCTTCTTTCCTAGAGCTTCCAAGCTCAAGGAGAAGTTGCTACAAGCAGCTCGAGAGGATTTCCTTTTCAGCCCCACTTGTTCTATGAGAGTATACCACACCATCATGGAGGGGTATATTCAGATGGGATTTGATGAGAAGATACATCATCATATGAGTAGATGCATGGACCATATGGAGATGGAGGAGATAAATTACTCTTTGAGAGAGTTAGCACAGCCACCTCTATTCTCTTGGAGGATGAGAGGAGGCTCATTTATGAGCCACTCCATTTGTATGGGCAGAGAGTATGGTAAGGGTATTCATTTTTGTTTACAAGAGCATTTATATGATGTATGTGTATGTCCCTTCGCCATACATGTGCAGGATGATGCTCTAAGGAGGAGCAAAATTTTTCCTAAACCATATGGTTTAGATGAGGCCATGAGCTTGATTGATGGCCATCCCCTAGGATGATTTTGGGAAGAGGCATGTTATGGATGATATGTTCATTGCACATCTGACATTTTTCACTTCCTCCATATTCATAAGGAGATTGGAGCAGCATACAAGTGGTTGAGAAGCCACTTATCTTATCAGTCTCTATTGCAGTTGAGGGTCAAGCTATGCTGGTTGCACTTGAGGGACCATTGTCCTTCTCATTTGTTGCATATGGCAGCAAGTATGATTCTCATTTTTGCTCCCTATGGTTCTATTGTCATTGTCTTTATGAGGAGCATGCTTGGGAGAGAGACACATTGTGTGGGTGTGTCCTTTGAGGGAGAAATTCCTCACACTTTTTTCACTACATGTTCTAAGGGGAACATGGGACATGATATGGTTACCTTGACTACACTTTTGTTTCTTTATGAGGTGAGCCATACGATGGAGATGATGCCATATGATGATGACTTCCAACTCATCATATATGAGGATATTTGGGCCAGCTTTATTTACAGCGTTGGGGGAGAGATCTTTGCAGGTCTAGTCCTCACCTTGCCACTTGAGGGAAAACTTATTGCAGCTCATGGACAGCCAACACTCTACACTTATCATAAGTGGAGAGATGGACAGCGTGGGGTAGGCTACATTGCTTACCATGTGCAGATTTTCATCCCACCTACTTTGCCGGAGCCAAAGGTGGATGACAGCTTTCAGAAGTTTCCTAGCTGCAAGGTAACTCATTTTGCATGGCTCATAGCTTGGAGATGGAGGATCCATATGGGGAAGATAGTTCCCATTTTTTTGCAGATCCCATTCTTCAAGGGGAACTCTAGACATCACTTTGCTATCCTCTTGAGCATTTCACCTTTACATGATGATGGCTTGATAGTTGACTTACATGCTGAGGAGGAGCATTGTGGAGATTTGATTGATGAGATAGCATCACTTTCCTTGGAGGAGATCATCATACAGGGATGCTACAGGGGGAGGAGAAGAGAAGAACCTAGTCTATCCTTGCACTTGCTTGAGGGAAAGAAATCTTTGAGAGGGGAGGACTGTAATGTTCCCAATTTTTCATGAAGAAAATTAGAACATTAATTTTTCCATTTTCACATAGGAGATAAATAAAATGGGTAGGAGACCCATTTCTTCCTTGGATAGAGAATAAAAATCCTCTTGGCATGAGGGAGGATCACTTTTGGAACTTTATTTCACAACTCCATGTGTGAAAGGGGGCTTTTTCAAGAAGGCTAGGTCAAGTTGACCAAGTCAAATTGCGCAGTAGCATGAGGTGGAGAGCACATTGTGGGTCAGCGTAGTGGGATCAGGAGGGAATATTCCAGAGGAAGGAAAACCTAATGAGTGGGATCCATTGAGAGGGAGCTCACATTGTTTAAAAGGAGGGCAAGGGTACCATTGCAAATCATCTTGAGTATTATTCATCTTTGGTCTTGTGGACTTGCAGCAACATCTTGCTGGTTAGCAAGAATTTCCAAGAGAATTCCTGTTTAGGATTTCCTCTCCTTCTTGAGTAGCTCTTAGAGGATTGCACTCTATTCCCCCTATTCAGACATTGAGGTCAAGTATCATCCATCTTCATCAACACAGTTCCAGGTGGAGTTTGTGCAGTGTTGCTAGGTGTTGTTGGGGAGGTTTTCTGCAACACCATCCTTGGCTTGATTGTTAGAGGAGGGAGCTTCCATCTCTTTGGGAGATCACCAAAGGTGGTTTATGAGCTTATTCCACCATTTTTGGCATCAGGACAACCACTTTCCATCATATGCAGTGCAGTCCCTCTCTTAGACAACATTATTCTTGGAGAGCATTTGCTGTGAGGGGTTTGCAGATAGTTGGAGGGTGAAATCTTCAGTGAAAGAATCAATATTTCACTTCAAATTTATCATTGGAGGAGGATATTTCAGATTTAGGATCTTATTAATCCATTTCATCCTATTTTTTTTATGAGTTGCTGCTGCCCAGCAACTCCATCATTATTGTGTTTTCATATTTTGTACATGTACTGCAGCCAATCCTTCTAAGGATTGTGTATCAGTGTTGTATTAGTGTTTTCAGGGATTGAGAGCTTGCTCCTCCTCTTTATTTGAGTTGATATTGATATATCATTGTATTCACATTTTGTATGTTGCAGTCTCCATTCATAATTGCGCAGTCATAGCTAGGATGTGATTACGTAGCAGTGTTTTATCACATTTCATGTACTTGTCTTGTTGAGGCTTTCATTGCCAAGCTTGAGTGATTGAATCCTCAAAGCATTGTATACATTTAATGCTATATTATTCATTGATCAGCTATTCATTTCTTCATGTGCCATGGCTTGGTAAAATAACGTTTTCATTCCATTTGTATGTTCATACATCATTGCAGCCCCACTCTTTGGGCAATTCCTGAGGAAGGAACTTTCACATATCTATAGACAGAGTCTATGAAGGGCTAGGTGGCCTCTGGATCTCATCCTTTGTTCAAAGGTGACATATCCGGAAAATGCCCCCACAGTCTATCTCTGGAATAGACTTGTGATATTTCCGAAAAAAGGAACATTACATATTCTATGTGTTTAGAAGAGAGTATTATTATCTCTGTGTTTTGTTCTGGAATTATCAGAAATTCCAACATGGTATCAGAGCTAGTCCAGGCTCTTTGAAGGTGTCAAAGAAGCTTAAGGAAGAAGGATTTGTTGTAGCAGTTCACCAGCAGAACTCCAGCAAGCCAAGTAAAAATAAAGTCTATGTATTTCTAAAAAAAACAGAGTTGTTGTTTTGTTTAAAAGAACAGTCCTCAAAAACAGATTTTTGTCCTTTAAAGAAGGAAAGACAGTTTGTTTAGAAAAACACAGTCAAGTATATTTCAGAGTTTAGTCTATAAGCAATGGCTGGACCAAGGACTGGTATGAGTATTGGAAATACTCAGCTTCCCCAATTTAACGGGAAGAATTATGATTATTGGGCCATTACCATGAGAGCCCTATTTGCCTCCCAGGACTTATGGGAATTTGTAGAAGATGGTTTTGAAGAACCAGTTGATGAACATGAGTATAATTCCTTAACACAGGCAGAGAAGGATATTCTAAAGAGCAATAGAAAGCAGGACTCTAAGGCCCTTTTCTACCTCTATCAAGTAGTACATGAGAGTGTGTTTCCAAGGATAGCAGCAGCTAAAATATCCAACGATGCATGGGACACTCTGAAGATAGCCTATCAAGGTATGGAGAAAGTGAAGACAGCAAAACTACAATTGCTGAGGAGAGATTTTGAAACTCTCTGTATGAAATATTCTGATAACATAAATTCATTCTTCACACATGTGATTGGGATGGTAAATAAAATAAGGTCTCATGGAGAGACACTTGAAGAAATAAGGATAGTGGATAAATTGTTGAGGAGCCTACCCTCAAGGTTTGATGTTATTGTTACCACCATTGAAGAGACAAAGGATCTCTCAAAGTTCACAGTAGATGAACTTCATGCATCGCTGATGAATCATGAACAGAGATTGGGAAGATCAGTAAACCCATCTCTAGAGCATGCCTTCAAGACCCAGATGCCTTTTGGAAGAGGAAGAGGAAGAGGAAGAAGCCAAAACAGAGAAGGGAGAAATAGCTCTACACATTCACATGGAAGGAGCAACAGTCAGAATCAAAGCCACGGCCAAAGCAGTAGCTATCAATGTGGACACCAACATGCTCAAGGACAAAGGTATGACAAATCAAATGTCCAATGTCATTATTGCAAAAAATATGGGCACTATGCTAATGAGTGTAGGAAAAAGCAAAATGACATGAATAATAGGCAGAATGCTAATGTAGCAACAGAAGAAAAGAACCCAAATAATGTGTTGTTAACATGTAATGTACCACAAGATAGACATGATGATGTATGGTTCTTAGATTCAGGCTGCAGTAATCACATGACTGGAAACATAGCAATGTTTGACAATCTTGATGAAGAAGTTAAATCAGAAGGAGCAACAGGAACAGATACTAAGATTTCTATCAAGGGAAAAGGTAGGGTTAGTATCCATGCAAGAAATGGTGAGCAGAAATTTGTGCCAAACGTGTACTATGTCCCTGGCTTGAAGTGTAATATTTTGTGCGTTGGGCAGCTCATAAACAAAGGTTATAATGTAGTTTTTAAAAATGATGTGTGCACAATAATGGACATACCTCAAAGCAAGAATATTATTTCTGAAATACAAATGACCAGCAATAGAATGTTTCCACTCAAGTTGAATACATATTTGAAGGGAAAAGAAAAAAATGCAGCAGTTGTAACTCAAGAGTTCATTCAGAAGGAAGTGAAATATGAGAATTGGTTATGGCACTTGAGATTTGGACATCTCGATTTCAGAGGTCTGAATTTGATGCACATAAAAGGAATGGTAAGAGGACTACCATTGATTGAGAAACCGGACAGCCTATGTGAAGGCTGCATCTTGGGAAAACAACACAGAGAAAAATTTCCATCAGGAAAGAGCATAAGGGAAAAAGCACCCTTAGAAATTATTCATTCAGATTTATGTGGGCCGATGCAAACAACATCAGTTTCAGGAAGCAATTACATGCTAACCTTCATTGATGATTTCACAAGGAAAGTATGGGATTATTTCTTGAAATATAAAAGTGAAGTCTTTGAAAAAAAATTCCATTTTAAAGCTCTAGTAGAGAAACAAAGTGGGTAGCATATCAAAGTTCTTAGAACTGATAGAGGAGGTGAGTACATCTCAAAATAATTTCTGCGCTTTTGCAGAGAAAATGGCATACATGAACAATTTACTACAAGATACACACTGCAGCAAAATGGTGTTGCTGAAAGGAAGAATCAAACGATAATGGAAATGGTGAGAAGTATGCCAAAGGAAAAACACTTGCCAAATGAGTATTAGGCAGAAGCTAAAAATTGTGCTGTGTATATTTTAAATAGATGCCCAACAAAAGCTATAATGAACAGAGTTCCAGAAGAAGTGTGGAGTGGCAGAAAATAGGGAGTTACCCACATGAGAGTTTTTGGGTGTGTGGCTTATGCACACATTTCGGAACAATTGAGGAAGAAGTTGGACAGTAAGGGGGAGAAGTGCATCTTCCTTGGATATTGTGAAGACTCCAAGGGATATAGATTATATAACCCATCCACAAAGAAATTTGTTATAAGCAGAGATGTGCAATTCATTGAAGAAGAAGCATGGGATGGAAGCATTGAGAAAACAGTCAATGTTAAAAGTTGTTTGTCTCATGATGAATATGAGGAAGATGTGGCTGAAAATAATACCAAATCAGTAGCACAACCTCCACCAACACAAGGACAACAAGGGACACCTCAAGTAGGAGTAAGAACACCCTTGAGAATTAATGAGAATGCTTCTCCAAGCACACCAAATGGAGTAGATTTGAGTGCTACTTCAAGCACATGTACACAAATGAAAGAGGAACAAGATTCAAAAATTTAGATGAAATTTATGAGCAAGAGGTAGCAAATGAAGGTATGAACTCTTTATTTTCTTTATATTTTCATGTTGATGATCCTATTCATTTTGAGGAAGCTATAAAAGATAGGAAATGGATAGATGCTATGGATGAAGAAATTAATGCCATAGAATGAAATAAAACATGGGATTTGGTTGAACTCCCAAAAGGTAAGGAAGTCATTGGAGTTAAATGGGTCTACAAGACCAAAAGTAATGCTGAAGGTAAGATTCAAAGACACAAGGCCAGACTTGTTGTCAAAGGTTATAAGCAGCAACATGGAAGAGATTGTGACGAGACTTTTGCACCAATTGCAAGAATGGAAACAGTGAGAGCAATGATGTCCATATCAGCACAAAAAAAATGGAAAGTTTACCAAATGTATGTAAAATTAGCATTTTTAAATGGAGTGTTAATGGAAGAGGTTTATGTTGAACAACCTCTAGGCTATGATAAAAAGGGCCAAGAGCACAAAGTTTGCAAATTGAAGAAAGCTCTTTATGGGCTGAAACAAGCACCAAGAGCATGGTACAGTAGGATAGATTCCTATCTATTGGAAAATGGGTTTGAAAAGTGTGAAGGAGAACCCAAATTATACATCAAAGAGAAAGATGGTAAGATGTTGATTGTTGTCTTATATGTTGATGATGTGATCTTCATAGCTAATGATGATTACCTCATTGAAAATTTTAAAAAGGTCATGAAAGATGAATTTGAGATGACTGATATGGGCTTACTGAAATACTTCTTAGGAATAGAAGTAGAGCAAAATGAAAATAAGATTTTTATTTCTCAAGCTAAGTATGTAAATGAATTTTTAGAAAGATTTAACATGCAGGATTGCAAAGCAGCAATAACACCCACAGTAATGGGATTGAAACTCAGCAAAGAGGACAGCAGCAAGGATTTTGATCCTAGCTTGTACAAGAGCATAGTTGGCAGCCTTATGTATTTGAATGCATCTAGGCTTGATATTATGCATGCTGTTAGTTTAATTTACAGATTCATGGAGAAACCAAAAGAAGCACATTGGTAGGCAGCAAAGAGAATTATGAGGTATGCTAAAGGAACAAAAAGGTATGGGATTTTGTATACTACTTCAGAAAATTCAGAAGTAATTGGTTATACTGACAGTGATTGGGCTAGAAGTATTGATGATCGGAAAAGTACTTCTGGTTATGTTTTTCGTATGGGTTCAGGAGCCATTTCATGGGCTTCTAAGAAACAACCTATTGTAGCATTATCTACAACAGAGGCAGAGTATGTGGCAGCTACAGCAGCAGCATGTCAAGCAGTGTGGATGAGAAGGATGTTGAGGAGTTTATGCCAAGAAAAAGTAAAAGGCACAATGGTTTATTGTGACAATAGCTCAGCCATTGCATTGTCAAAAAATTCTGTGTTTCACAAAAGAACAAAGAACATAGATGCTAATTTTCACTACATCAGGGAGTTAGTGAACAACGGAGAAATAATTTTGAAACATTGCAGAACTCAGGAGCAGTTTGCTGATATTCTGACCAAGCCATTGGGGCAGAAAAGTTTTGAATATTTAAGACAGTGCATGGGTATGACAGATAACCCTGCAACTGACTTTAAGGGGGAGTGTTGAGAATATAAAGTCCCTGTGCAGGTAGAAATAGGATAGCAGGGAAGGTTCACGATTGCGTGCACATTTCTGAGCATTTAATTCAAAAATTAAAAGCTGTAAGGATAAATTTTGTTTGAAAGGGCTGCAGCCACCTTTGCAGAGCAACATTGAAGAAGACGTGGTCTTCATCACGCAACCACAGAGAAGTTAAAGCAGTGTCAAATCAGATTCTTAAACCCTCACCAACCACAAACATCAAACATAGTTTTTACCGCCATTTTTGTAAATTCAAAAGGGACACGTGGAGCGATATTACAAGATCGCATTATTTTTGAGCCGGTTCACAAAGCTCAGATCCGGACCTGATAAGCTCATAAAAGGAAATGCATAAACATTTCGCATCACAAATTCACCCTACATCAGCATCAAGTTTTGTGATGCGATTTCGCATTGCATTTTGGTTTTATCGTTTTGAAGTCAGGGGGTTCGATGATTTATTAAATCATTTGTTTGTTTAAAGTTTCTTCCGACAAAGTCTTTATATAGTTTTATTTTTGTTATGATATAAATCCACCATGTAATAAAAGTATATTTGACTTTCGGATTGTAATATTCAAAACGAATGTAAATGTTTATTATAAAATTTGTAAAGTTTATAATAAACATATGCTTAATAGTTTTACTTTGTTTTTAATTTTATAATGTGTGATATAAATATATGAAAAAGGCCTGAGAGGCAATGTAATGAAAATTTTTTTACACAACAGTGTATTAATAAAAAACAAAGACATATTTCCGTAATAGCACAGACAGAGAGTGTGTATTTTTGAAAAATAAAGAGACAGAGAGTCTTTCTTGGCACTGTGTTTGTGCAACAGTCCAAATTTTGTAATCCCTCTGTTAGAGGAAATTTTTTTTGTAATACATTTTACAGTGAATGGAATAGAATTTTTTTTTATTCTCTGTGTTTAGAAGAGAGTATTATTCTCTCTGTGTTTTTTTCTGAAATTCTCAGAAATTCCAACACTTGGCTCACTTATTATTGCAGGAGATTTAAATTTCACATTGGGCCCAAGAGAGATATGTGGGGACAGTGCATGGGTGGATAATATATCATATTTTTTGATATTTTATCACATTTCTTTCTAGTCTTATTGAGGCACATGACCCCCTTGATATTATTCCTTCTCCCATTGGTCCTACTTGGCGGAATGTGCGAGAAGGGACACATGGGATATCCAAGAGGTTCGAATGTTTTCTATTGAGCCATTATTTTTCTAATCATATGGTTGGTGCGTGTATAGAAATTATTCCTACTTTTGTATCTGATCACCAACCAATTTTACTTAGGTGGGAAGGAATGGCGAAGGTTCGGGCTTACCCTTTCAAATTCAATCTGAAATGGCTCCAGATGGAGGCCTTCCAGATATTGGTTAAAAAGAGTTAGATAGAGCTATTGAAGACACGACATATAAATGGGATGGCCCTCATATGCCAGAAGCTCAACAGATTGAAGAGGGAGACTAGACATTGGATAAAATCGACGAAAGAGACTAAAATTAAAGACCCGAGGGAGATAGAGGACAAGCTCAGGTTCTTAAATGATCCGAGGGATCCTTTTTTTTCTGTTTTATATAAAAATCAGATCATTAATTTAGAGGAAAAGAGAAACATTATTTTACGCTCACAAGAAGAGGATATTAGAATGAAAAGCAGAGCTATCTAGATCAAGGCAAATGACAGGAATTCTAGATATTTCCAATCATAGTATAACCTCAAAAATAAAAAAAACATGATCGAGAAGATCTGGGATTTGGAGGGAAACATTCATAAGTCACAAAATTTGATCGAAGAGGTAACTTTGACACATTTTAGAGCTCATTTTGCGGCATAGGAACATGACTTCTTGACATAGATGGAATATATCAATCTAGTACCAAACATGTTTACTATGGAGGACAATATATCACTCGGTCTCCCGATCACAACAAAAGAGATATCAAAGACACTTTGGGTTGTGCCAAAGAAAAATTTCTGGATCTGGACGGGTGGGGGAAATAAATTTTTTGTCACTATAAGAATTTATGATGACAAATATTTGCGCTATTTTAGAAGAGTCCAGGAACAAATTCTATATCTCGGGTTCCATTAATGAGACCTTCATCGTACTCATCCCTAAAATGGAGTCCCTAGAAATGTTTTTCAATTATAGACTAATTTCATTATGTAACTCGATATATAAGCTCATTTCCAAGCTGATCGCATGTCGAATCAAACCATATATGTCGATTTTCATTTCGCAGGAACAATTTGGGTTCCTAGAAGGTAGACAGATCGAAGATTATGTCGATATCACACATGAAATTTTGCACACCATGAAATCCTAGAAAATGAAGGCTTGTTTAATGAAAATATACCTCTTCAAGGCCTACGATTGTATCAATTTGGATTTCCTGAAAATGGTATTGATTAAAGTTGGTATGTCTGAGCAAATCATCATCTCAATAATGGATTTCCTTCAATAAAAAAAATTGTGGTTTTTATCAATGGGTTATCGACCGAATTTTTTAATGCACAAAGAGGACTTAGACAACGGTGTGCCCTCTCTCCATTACTATTTTTTCTAGTAATCAATTTTCTTAGCTGGAATATGAAAGAGGATAAATAACAAGGAAATATTGTTGTGATTAATATTCATAGACAACAATGGTTCACTCATGTTATGTTTTTTTACGATCTGTTATTCGGGGGGGAATCCTCGGTGTAATAATGGTGACACATACATATGATTATTATTGGTTTCAGTTTAGCTACAACTCTATATATGAATGGTGGAAAATAAATATTAATTCATGATAATATAGAAAGTAAAATGGAATTAGATATTACATCACTGTTCGAGATTTCAGCCAAACATATTGATAAGGGGTAATATATCTTGTTTATAACATCAAACCCAAAACATATTACATTCAGGATTGGGAGTGGTTCGAAGGAAGGTTTCGGAAGAAACTGAGATGTTGGAATCATAGATGGTTATCAATGGGAGGAAGAATAATTATGTTTAAGGCAATGTTATAGAATTTATAAATGTATTGGATGCATCTATATCTTCTTCCAAAGAAGATGATACATAGGATGGAGGCCATCATGGATCGATTTCTATGGGTGGGGGTACAGGAGAAAAACATGTATCATCTGGTTAAGAAGGAGGGTGGGGAATACTTGATATATACAAACTAAACAAGGCTATGATTATTAAGAACATGTGGAGGGTGACTACTGGACAAGGTATGTGGTCACAAATCATAAAGGATAAATACATGTTTGGAAAGTTTTTTACGACTTGAATTTCCCATAAAGCTAGAAATAAATCTGCTAAATCACATATTTGGTGTAGTATGATGCAACTACTTCCTTATATGATGAGCTTCATAAGATGGGAGATTGGATATGGACACTAGATAAATATAGGATTAGATGCCATGGTGGGCATTGCTGGGGATCACTCACTATCGACTGATACTGAATTTAATTCATAATAAATGAATACATACCTTACATCAGATATATAGAGTTCAACCAGATAAATTTGTCAGAAATTATTGGAAAGGGGAAACTGAATTGGAGCTACCAAATATGCACAGATTGGAGTGGGAGGGATATACAATCAAACTAAATGTTGGAGGGATATTTTTACAAGAAAGATAAGATAATATGTGCTAGATCGGGATATTACATAAAGGAGCTCCAAAGGTACAAGATACATATAGGAAGTTGAATCATAATGTGCAGAAACAATATAAGTATAATTGGCTTCACGTCATTTGGAAATGGGATATTTCACTAAAAATCAAAATTCTTTTTCTGGTTGGTGATCAGTGATAGAATATTGACTTGTGTTAACTTACAAAAAAGAGGTATGAAAGGTCCAATAAATTGTGTTTTGTGCAACACGAACATGAAAAGCACTAAACATTTAATTTTCAGGTGTCAATATGTGGTGGAGGTATGGATAGGGACTCTTCAAACATTAAAAATAAAGTTGATACAAAGGAGTGGTAATTTCAGAAATTACATTAGGAGATGGTTCGATAGCATTAAAATCCACAAGACCCTCCCACTTTTTATCTTATGGATTAGCTGGGGCAGTAGGAATGCATCGCTTTTTTAACAAAAGAATGTTTTAGTGTAAAATGATATCAACAACAGTATCTCAATTGATGGAGAGATGGGCCCAAGAAAAAAATAAAGGAATGAGGAACATTTAAAAAAAAAATATATGGGGTAGGTATCCAATGAGTTTTTCCGATGGAGCATGTAAAAGGAGTATATGTGGTTGTGGAACGGTAATTATCTTTAATCCGGGTACGTATTTCCACTTCTGGTGGGAAAATGGACAAGGTAAAAATAGTAAGGCAGAACTCATTGCTTTATTGGGCACTCTCATAATGGAAAAATAGATGAGGAAAACTAGTATTAAGATATTTGGAGATTCCAAAGGAATCATAGACTGGGTATAGAACACCACAAGATTATGTCCCCCTATCCTTAAAAATTGGAAGAGAAAAATCCGGATCATGATAAGTACTTTCCAATCTATCAATTTTTCCCACATTTACAGAGAAAAAAACGATATTGTTGATTTGTTATCCAAGAGAGCGATGCATAAAACAATAGGTAAATTCTAGTTTGTTGTTTATGAATGGGAACATTTGATCAAAGATGGAAATATAAACTACTCATAGATTTAAGTCAAGATTCGATAAAAAAGAGGAGTATAATTTTTTTGTTTTTGTTATGATAAAATCTCTCTGAATTTTTTTTTTGAGAAGAAGATGGGACAAACGAAGATGAATGTAACATTCTCATGTTATATTAGGGATGTATTTATGTTTCAATTTTATTGAGAAAGATAGGACAAGACTAGAGGAAACGAAATTGTTGATGAATTAAAATGATGCATTTTTCTTTCTTGGAGAAAGCACATAGAATGGAAAATGTAATATGAAAAGGTACAATAAAGATATGATATGTAACATGATCATGTACTATTTTTTCGTTAATATGAAAAAGTAGTGTTTTTTCTTCTATATATATATATATGCAATTTTTTTTGGCTCGAAGGTAGAGGCATAGAGCTAATTGTTGAACTGAGATTCTAAAATTAAATGAAGTTGCTTTGTGTTGCGGACTAGAGAAGTGGAGGCCAATATTTGGATGTATTCTTGAAGCCAAATTGAGCATGATATCTAAAATAAATTTTAGAGAGAGGGACTGTGTCAGAGATGTTTAAAATGTGAGAGAAAAATTTACGAGTTGTAGAGAATGTTAGAGTATAGGGAAATGGATTACTAAATAGAAATGTTTAGAACATAAGATAGAACACAAGACATGAGACAACATACTAGAAATAAAACAACACATTAACCATTGGAGAAAAAAATCACAGATAACATATTGTAGGAGAGACCTTGGTTTTTTTTACTTAGATAGAGGAGAGAATACAAATTTATAGATGTAGAAGGAAGATCTAGAAATCTACATGTGAAATTCATTGACATGGTGAGGTTAAAAGTCAAGTGACGGTGGGCGGTAATCAATGGTATGTATAATTTGGACAACGTGGGTGGTTGAAGAATTCGGTGCCAAAATCGGAGCAACATACAATGACTTTGTATTCACACTTAATATTCTCCCACTTGAAGCCAAATGAGGAATCATGAATCAAGTTACACCGAGTCCTACCATGCCTCTACATAACTCATGTTTATTTCTTGGTAGAATCTTAGTGAGAATATCAACATAGTTCTTATCTGTATCGATAATTTCCAAGGACAATTGTCCTTCCTCCAACAAATGTCAGATCCAATGGTACCTTAATTTAATATGCTTGGTTTTTGAGTGAAATGTCGAGTATTTCGCCAAGTGAATTGCGCTCTGACTATCACAAAATAACACATACTTATCCTAGGTTATTCCTATCTCTCCTATGAATCATTACATCCATAACGTATCTTTACAAGTCTATGTTGCAGCTATTTACTCTTCCTCTATTGTCGAGAGAGCTACTATTCTTTGTATCCTTGACACCCAAGATATTGTTGTACCTGCGAATGTGTGCAAATAACTTGTAGTGGAATTTTTGGTGTCGATATCTCTAGCCATATATTCATTTATAAATCCTTCAAGCATAGTCTCATTATTACCAAAACATAAACAATAATGATTAGTACCCTTGAGATACCTCAAAATCCATTTTACTGCTTGCCAATATTGTTTTCTTTGGTAGATTGACTCAACATTTCTCAATGTCTTATTTTTTAGAAAACTGCAAACAAATAAGAGCCCAATATTTTGAAAAATGCAAGTATTGGTTCCTTTTTATTAGTCCTTGCTATGTTCTTTTACTTTTGTTTATGATCAAAATTTGACTAATGTTTTCAAATATTATTGCACATTTTTTTATTAATTTTTTTAAATATTTTTTGAAATTTTCAAAAATAAAAAATAAAAACCTTTTTTTTTTATTAATTGAAAATTTTGATTGGTCTAATTACTATAGCTAATGTGAAATTTACTAAAAAAATTAATAATAATAAAATTAAATAAACAAAAAAATAAAATATTAACACCTAGCATGATTATATTTGACAATATAGAAAATAAATTTAAAATATATATCTTTTATTAGAAAAAACTAAATGTTTCCAAGTATCCTTTCCAATCTGGGTAAAAATAAATGCAAAGATATCATGTCCTATTAAAAAATTAATACAAGGATATAATAATATAAGTTTATTGTAGAAAAGTATGGGCCTTTTTTACTAAAACAAAAACTCTACTAGATTTTTGTGTTACTTCCAAAACTTGCTATGAGACATATGATGTTCATTAATTAATGTAGGTGGTAGCCTGTAGAGAGGAAAACTCAATGCAAGTTGTTTCTTTTTCAATGTTTAATCTTCCAACTATTAATCCTTCTGATTCTCTTTCCATGCTTTCTATTCTTTTTACAGCCAATATGTTCAAACACTAAACTAGCTAGGAGAAGTTTGCATTTTGGTTGATATCATTTCAGAAATGACCATGGTGGGTTTGATTTTATTTCCAATCCAGGTTTTTATCATAAAATTTTTGAAAGGAAAAATTAATGACATTTGACTATATGGGGATGAGGCTTCCAAGATCCAATATTAGCTCAATTTCAAAGTAATCATGTTGGATATGTCTAAGTTGGTGTACTTTGTGCCATTATGCAATAGAATCAATCTACCACCTTAGTGTAAAATGCCCATTTCTATTGAGTTTGGTGTAAAAGAAATTATCCAAAGGTATCATGGAATTAGGAGGGCTTGGAGCTATGCATCCAAGGTTGGTTTAGTAGCTATCTCTAGTTATAATTCAATGGCTTTTCATTTTGTTTATTTTTTACGGTGGGTTAAAAATATTACTGTGTTTTAGGATAAGAAGGTCCAAAAAAAAAAATAGTAGTTGGTTTGATATTCAAGCTCATGGGTGAATTCAACTGAAATCCTAAATTGAAGAAATATTGTGTGATGGTTATGCTCGCTCTAGTCTTTGATACCCTAGGGGTTTATTTAATGGGGCCAGGGGCATCCACCTAGGTGTGGGGTTGGTGTTCTTTTTTTTTGTAATTCATTTCATTTCTTTCATATCAAATATGCTTCAGGTCATGGCTCCAATTCCAAAGTCGAGTTCTCAGCATTGCTCGCTCTTCTTTATTTTCCAAATGCTCGTGGGTTTAAGAGGATGCAAGTGATGGGGGATTTTGAAATAGGTTTTAAAGACGTTAATGTCAATTCTTCTATGGAGAATGTATAGTTTGAATCTGTATTGTCTCAAATTTGGCAACGCGTTCATGAGTTATAATGGGAATCCTTACCCATATTTTTGTAGGCTCAATCAACTAGTGGATACACTATCTAAGGAGGTGTTGGAGTGTTGAGATGACTAATTTCCTATAAATTAATTTGTTGATGGCCATGAACCTAAAATACTATCATTTATGTTTTAAGACTTAAGTTTGCTGTTGTGGACTAGTTTTATTTAACATCATCCATTTCTCTCATTTTATTTCATGAATTTGTCAATTCTTAGTTTTATTAAGTTTGTCTTCATTCTGAAGGCTATATTTGTTGTAAGGGATTATAAATGATGGTCCAATTTTGTGATGGGTTGAAGTAATCAAGTCTAGCACTGTGATGATTTTGGTTTGTTTCATATGAGTTTTTATGGACAAAAAATATGTATATTCCTATTGTTGGATATTAATATTTTTCTCAAGAAAAAATAACTACAATGACACCAAATCTCAAGGGGTCAACTTTGTTGAACAAAAATACTTACATTTATTAGGAAATCATACCAACTTGGCTAGTCAAAATAAAAGCATATTTTGTATCAAAAAAAGTCATATGTAAAATAACCCAAGAACGTATATATCTTACCCGCTTCTTGGATTTATGCCTAACATTTAAAATAAAATGATTAACGAGGAATAAACTATCATATAGAATTTCATCCCATAATATAAAATAACCTATGAACAAATATAACTTACCAACATATGAGATTTAATATAAAATTATCAATGAAACAATCTAGTATATATAAGTAAATAATGACGTATATATAATTTCAACCCATACACAATAAGGAAATATAAGAGCAACAATCTAACTCAAAACTAGAAATCTAAATCATAAATGTGATTAACTTAAACAATCTAGTATATAAATAAATATTCTAGTCATATATAATTTCAACCCATACACTAAGAAAATATAAGAGCGAGAATCTAACTTAAAACATGAAATTTAAATCGTAAATGTGATTAACCGAAGCTTCTTATTCACATAGCTAAATAACCTTAAACTTGTAAATGGAAAATTTCCTTTTTTATCATATGACAAAATTACATTTATAATATAGTTTCCATCATTATGATTTCTAGAAATTACTCATTTTATAATTTAATATTGGTTAAACTTATATAAATATAAAATTTTACTATAAAAAATATTAATCAAATCAATGTTGGGATGGTTTAATTTCCGTAAAAGTAGTTTCCATCCTCCACCCCTCCTCATATAGTTTGAACTTAAAAGTAAAAACAAAACCCCACACAAATAAACTAATTTACACTTCATGCATAATAAAATAAAATCAATTTTACCTGGAGATAATGCTTACATGTTAAATTTAGTGTTGGTTTTGGATTTTATTGAGAAAATATCTCAACTCCGATATCCATATCTGGAATTGGTAGGATCTATGTAAACCTATATATTTGTATCATATTTGTGAATGAGTAGTGTGTGAAAAATAGTTTTTGGTGTGCATTCTTATTTCTTTGTTGGTACTAGAGCCCTTTTGGGCCTACCTCCCATGTGGGAGGGTCTAGGGATCATATGTAGATGTTTGAGGGTGTTTATTTTCAATTTTTTTTTTTTTTTTTTTGCAGTGTTGGGTTTGTAGCGGGGTTTGAAGCTAATGGTATGACCGTCCATGTCAAATAATTTTTCTTTGCCAAAAGTGAAAAATAAATCTGCTAAAATTATTTGAGACTGGACTGTGGTGCAACTAGTAACCTCCCAGCAACATCCAAAAAATGGTCGAGGTTCTTGTCTCTTAGAGAAACTAGTGATGATTGACCCAGAGCGTTAGAGCATTCAAGAGCTCTAAGGAAGACATATTTTCTATTACAAGAGGTTTTCAAAAGTGGGTTTCTGGTGTTTAATTTTTTCCCCTCTTCGGTCAACCTACAAATTAGTATCTTCTCCCAATTTTCTTACCCACCCATATTCTTATATATCTGCCTCGCCTTCTTATCTACCATCATCTGAACGAAACATCCTTCTTGTAGAATTATTATAGCACAAATATGGATCTAGCTGAAGAATAATTGCACAAACTTGCGAGAGTTGAAAAAGAAAAATTAGAATTGAGAATGACATTAATTCATCAATATTAGTTTTAGAATAAATACATAAAACAACTAAGTTAAACTTAGTTCTACATGTAATAACTATGGATAATTAAGGCTAACTGTAGCTAAGTGTGATTTATGTTCTGTTAATGTGCACATGCACCACATGCAAGCACTAGATTTAACTAACTAAAGACAAGTGCACACCACATGTTAGCACTCGAGTTAACTATCCAAAGACAAGTGCACAATGTATGCAATAACTAAAATTGAACTAAAGCTAATTAATGCTAACTATGTGCATGTACATGAACACCCTTAAGCATAACTTAGGTGAGTGTGATGCCAAATGAATGAGTCCCAGCAACAAGGCCATTTTAGGTACCCATATACAATTCATGAAAAGAGGAAAGAGGTAAAACACAGTGGGAATAAAAACCCCGCTCAAAATATAATGCAAAAAGTAGAGAAAAGACAATTTCTAGGAAATCATGTCTGTCACCCCAAGACGATCTCCCAAAAATCGAAACTTCTACTTAGTGAAAGTCTTGGTGAAGATATCAGTAGTCTACTCAGAACTAGGACAATATTGAAGATCAATGATCCCATCATGAATGAGTTATATAATGAAGTACATGTGGATCTAGATGTGTTTTGTCCACTGCCGATGCTTTGGAAATCTACAAAACTTTAGCATACTTTTATTATCGCACCAGATGAAAATTGGACGATGGACACTGATCCCAAGCTCAGATAGAAAATGTTGGAGCCAAATGGATTTAATAGTGGCATTGACTTCTCCTCTATACTCGGCCTCTACCGATGATAAAGCAATTACAACCTGCTTCTTGTTTGACCAACAAATTGGGTCGGATCCCGAGCTAAGTACATAACCGAAGGTGGACTTGCTATCAAAATTTTCGCCATCCCAATTTGAATCTGTGAACCCACTGAGATCCAAAGAAAAATTTCCTGCATAATGAATCCCATAGGTGATTTTCCCCTGAACATATCGAAGGATGTGCTTTGAAAATTTCCAGTGTAACTCATGTGGCTCCTACATGTATTTGGAAACTGCTCCTACAGCATATGAGAGATCAGGACAGGAGTGAGTGAGATAAAGAAGGCTTCCCACAAGCTGACGATAAAATGTAAAATCAACCAATGGTGTGTCTTTTCCATTCTCAAGATTTATCCCTGCTAAGAAAGGTGTGGCTGGTGGCTTGCAGTCACTCATGTGAAATCATGCCAAAATATCTCTAGCATACTTTGGTTGAAGAATGGTAATCCCAGAACCACTCTGATTGATCTCTAGTCCAATGAAGAAATTTAGCAAGCCCATATCTATCATAGAAAACCTATTATGCAATGCAATTTTAATATCAATAATGGCAGAAGTTGAACTACTGTTATCAAAATATCATCTACGTAGAGTACTATGATAAAAAATGAGTCAATTTTCTTCAAAAAATAAACATTGGAATCTGATTTGAAACCTACATAATTTTTAGATAACAAATAGGAATCCACCTTTGCATATCACGCTCTAGGCACCCACTTGAGGCCACATAGAGACTTATTTAGTTTAAATTGCAGAGATGAATTTTGCATGTATCCTTGTGGCTGCTCCATGTAGATTTCCTCGTCGAGATCACCATTAAGAAAGGCATTCTTCCCATCCATATGATGCACCTCCCATCTTATTGTTGCTGCAATGGAGTGGGCTAGGTGAATGGAATCCATTTTTTCCACTGGGGAAAAAGTCTCATCATAGTCAACACCATCTACCTACAGAAAACCTTTTGCTACCAACCATGCCTTATATCGAAAAACTTAGCCATCGGATACTTTCTTGGTCTAGTAAACCCACTTGCACCTTAGAGGTTTACGATTGGAAGGTAGCAGAACCAAATCCCGAGTCTAGTTCTCAATGAAAGAGTTGTATTCCACATCCATTGTTGCTTCCCATTCAGGATGCCCAACTACTTATACATAATTTTGCGGATCAGATGCATGCATCATATAAGTAGGCATGGGCATGCATGGCTCCATAGCTAAGAGTTCTTGTGGATCTTCCTCAAACTGAGGTATAGAGGTAGGATCATCAAGGAGATCACTCATGCAACGCCATTTTTGTGTTGAAGGTGGTCGAGAATATTCTGAACTACATTAGGAAGTATGATCTTGACGTTCAAAAACTAGTGGTCCAATAGGTGTCAAATTAAAAGACTCATCTTCATCATAATTTTTATCCAAAGTTTCATCTCTATACTCATCAATGAGTGGTGATGGAAACTTGGTAACAAGTTCATTTGCTGGTGCATGCAAAATATATTCGCCAAAATTTACACTCCTTTCAATAAAGAGCTCTTTAGTGTTGATATCAAGAAATCTATACCCTTTGACTTCATCATAATATCCAAAAAACATGCATTATTTACTTTGAGGATCGAAAGGCTTTCTCTTCTCTGTAGGAATGCGGGCCCATGCTTGAGATTTGAAAATGTAGAAATGACTGACTTCAGGTTGCATGCCAATCCAAGCCTGAAAATGTGTTTTTCGAGTAACATATTTACTAGGAGATCTATTCTGGGTGTATGAGGCATAATTGATAGCTTCAACTCACAAATAGGATGAAAGAGATCTTGCATTGAACATGCAATTGGCCATCTCTTTCAAAGATCGATTCTTCCTTTCGGCCACCCCATTTTGTTGTGGAGTGTAAGGAACTGTATGTTGCAACTATATTCTTGCTTCATTAAAAATATTATTGATATCTTTGTTGACATATTCCATCCAATTATCTGTGTGGAGTATCTTGATGTGTTTTCCAGACTGATTTTCTGCATGCCCTTTGAAAATCTTTAGATGTTGAAAAACTTCAGACTTGAGTTTCAAGAAGTAAAACTATGTGAATATCATGTAATCATTTATAAATGACAACACATATTTTTATTTTCTCATTGAAAGTACTTGAAATGGACCCATGATATTACTATGTACAAGTTCCAAAGGTGAAGAGGTGCTCCATGCATGCCCCTTCTCGAACTTGTTTTGTGGATGCTTTCCAAGAGCACATCCATTACAAACACCATTTGAAAATTCAATGGCAGGAAATATTTTGACGATCCCTTGCTTTCTAAGTTGTTGCATATATCTGAAATTCAAGTGCCCAAATATCTCATTCCAAATCCTACTTTCTTCATTTGCATGCATAAGTAGAAAAATAGAATCTGATTAAGGAACAAAATTAGAAAATGTATACAGATGATATTGATCATTTACCTTGCCAGCAGATGCAATATTCATCTTGGTTTGCATTTCATAAATTCTCATAGAATCCATCGTAAATTCCACTTTGCTTTCGGTAAATTTATGTTTCATCTGATACACTAAAAGAAGATTCACAGAAAGCTTGGGAATATGTAATACATTCTCAAAACTTCCATCTTCGAATTGTACTCTTCGTTGTCTAGTTGCTTCAACTGCAGAATACTCCCTCGTGAGAATAGGAGGTTCTAGTATGCATGTAGAGAAGAAAGGATTCTTTTGAAGAATCCATATGATGCAAAGCTTTTGAATCTATAATCCATTATTGTAGTGTAGAATGAAGAGAAATCAAAGCATGCCCATTACCCCTTGCTTCTGATGGTTTTTCCTCCATCTTCTTCTTGGAACTTTCTAGAATGTGATGACCAAGATTATTTTGTTGAAGAGTCCTTGCCATAAGATCAATAGTCTTCTGCATGCAATAGGATTCAGGATGATAACATATATTACAATAAGGACACATGGAGTTTATGTTCTTTCCCTTCTTACCCTTGGAGCTAGAAGAATCATCTTGAGGTTTTGGATTTCCTCCCTTTCTTGGATCTGGATCTCTTTCCTTTCCTTTGCCTTTGTATTACTGATTTGGTTTCAAGTTGGACTTTCCTCTCTCATGCATGGAAACTGCATGTGCATTTGGAAACTTTAATAAACCTACCTTGATGAGCTTGTCCTGCTTGTGAATAATAGACTCAATAAATGCATAAAATTTGGGCATTTTCCATTTTTCTCCAGTTGCAAGTATAATTGTATGAAATGTAGAAGCTAAAACAACATGTTCAGGGCCTAATTTAGACAAAATAGAAAGGATCAATTGACCTTCCCATTTGGATTTATCGATCCCACAATCATGTAATTGTAGAAGAAATGATTTAAATTTTGGAAAGAAATCTTGAATGTTCTCAAAGCTATTTGGATCTAAGGAATTTAGCTCATTTTTGAGAATATGAGCCCGCATCTCATCCTTATTTCCAAATAAATTCTCCAAGGTTGTCCAAACCTCATTCGAAGTGTTTCATGTGTCCACACGGAAACAAAATGTCGGAGATATGGAAAACAATAGAAGACCAAAAGCCTCATCCATCCTGTGGAAGTATTTGGATTTTTCAATGGCAGAATTGGGTTTAGCTTCCGTAATCATAACTATCTGATACAAGACTTTTCCTTTGAGGTGAAGCAAAATATTTGGTTTCCATTGGAAGTAGTTAAAAGGAGTATGAATTTCAAAAGATGAGAACTCCATTTTTTTCACCTAGTAGTTGTAGAAACAATTGCGACAGTTCTCCAATATTTTGATCTACAAGTCAAATCTCTGAACAATTTCCAATTCTTTGATCTTCAAAACTGCAAAATATTGTTCATGCACCTTCTCCAAGCCCCTGTAGCTTTGATACCATGTAAAATCATTAGAGCACAAATACATATCTAGCTAAAGAATAATTTCACAATATTGCGAGAGTTTAAAAATAAATATTAGAATTGAGAATGAAATTGATTCATCAATATTAGTTTTAGAATAAATACATAAAGCAACTAAGTTAAGCTTATTTTTCCATGCAATAATTAAGGCTAACTAAATCTAAGTGTGATTTATGTTTCGTTAATGTTCACATGCGCCACATGCAAGCCCTAGAGTTAACTAACTAGAGCCAAGTGCTCACCACATGTAAGCACTCAAGTTAACTAGCTAAAGACAAGTGCACATTGCATGAAAAAACTAAAGTTGAACTAAAGATAATTAAGGCTAACTATGTGCATGTACACAAACACTTATTATCTCTAGATCACAAAAAAATGAACTGAGTGGACCACGCATTGTGACATGGACGAGTGAAAGAAGAGTAACTTTGGGTCATTTTTTGGAGTCGAGCAGAGAAAAAGAAAAGGAAAGTTTTATGGAATGATGACGGCAATAGCAATGCTGGCCATTCTGCACATTATAACGCATTTGAATGCCTTCCCATATATCCATGGACTTGAATTCCAGGTGAGTCTACATATTTGAAAAAGGAATTTTTTCAGGTGCACTGATAATCCCTCTCGCACCTAGGATATCTCTCATGTCATGAAACCCATGAGTTTCTATCTAGAACATGCAGGGGAAAAACGAAAAATGGACCCATAATTTCTCAGAATCACCAGATATGTAAATCAGAATCCATATTATCTCTGCCTTTCAATTTATGGAACATTTAGACTGACAAACATAAGAGAGAGGGAAATTGGTGGTTACATTTCACCTCTGTTAGAAACAACCTGCACATGTAATCTCAATATATGACTAATATAAATATGGAATCAATCATTCGTTTGAATAAATCTCCATTTTTGTGGGAACATTATATATCTAGAATATATTCGCACTGAATTCATAGGTTATCACCGAAGCTTATGTCTGGTGTTACCTGTAGCTCCAACTTCAAAATGTTCCTATAGAGGTGGAATTCCTCACTACATTTTTCAAGGATGAGTCTGCGTCTACTCAAATTCCACTGCGAGAGGCATAAAAGATTTCTTATATATTTTAATAGCCTAGATTTATTCAGTTTTTATTGAACGATGTATTTTAACGTGTGTTATATTTTTTTTTTGAAAATTAAGAAGTGTTGAACCAATCAATAAAAAGAGGAATATAATTAAATTAGTGGTTCTCTAAGTTCTTCAGTTCTGAGAGAATGCATCGCTAAGTTAATTGTGTGAATATATTATATACTAATGGATCTTGTTGTGCTTTGGCCTTCAAGAACAATATTTATAGGTTTTTTTGATATGTGTGTAAGTGTATATGTCAAAAAGGTCATTACATAATTGGTTGTTGAATATGCTTAGTATTCAGACAACTCACCTATATAACTATCAAAAGGGTAGTTCGCTTCATTATGATAGATGGGAGTTTTTCCATAGGGTGGTTCAATATGGAGATTTACCTTAGGGAAATCGAGAAATGCCAATTATACAAAATTAATCAAAGATGGTTAGAGGCATTTATATTTAAAATGGAGTTCAAGTGACAACTCAAAGATGAGGTGTTGAAGAAAGAGCATTGTTTTCCAAATTCTAGAGTGGATGTGAGTGTTGATGAAGACCAGCCAAATAGAGATCAGTTTCCTTATTGTAATATGTATTTTTTATATTTTAATTTGTGTTATTTTTAATATTGGGATGTAAGCATTAAGGGAGGCACTTGGAGATAATGCTTACATAGTAAATTTAGAGTTTGTTTGGGATTTGACTAAGAAAAAATCTCAGCCCCTATATCCATATTTGGAATTGGTTGGATCTACATCCACCTGAGTTGGTTTTGGATTTGATTAAGAAAATATCTCAACTCCCATATTCAGATTTGGAATTAGTTGGAACTACATCCACCTATATATTTGTATCATATTTGTGAATGAGTAGTTTGTGAAAAATAATTTTTGAGGTGCATTATGATTTCTTTTTAATATTATATTTGAGTGGAAATATGCCAATAAAATCCTACAAAACTTAGAACAATAAACCAACAACCTTTAAAAATAATATAATTTTTTATTTTAATTTCGCACTCCTAGAGTATAAAATCTGTACCTCAATCGTATGACAAACATGGTATAGAAACATCTGGATGTGTGGTATTTGTTTTGATATTATAATGGGGTTCAAGACCCTCCCATTATGTAACAAAATGAAGATAATGTGAACGTAATGAAGTAGAAAACAATTGACATTAAGACACATTTCTCACAGCAGGTACTAAAAGCGCAGCAGAAAACTCCGACATTGGCACACCTTGTACATGGCTTGTCCTAACAAGGAGGAGAAAGGATAGCTTACAAAATGTAAGCTATTTCAATTCATCAAAAAATACATAGAAAAAAAAAAACTCTGGATTTTCATGCCACTGTCAGCAAGAATGAGTTTATGTGAAGTATAGGATCTTCATGGAAGTAGGGATGGAATTTGATGGCCATTTTTCCCGTCAAAGGGGATTTTGGCTGTTATTTACACTTAGAATTTTTAGATAACCATTTTTCTAGATGTGCTTGAAATGGTTGAAAATGTATTTTTGACGGGCAACCATTTTTTGAAAACGTCACTAATGCCTATTTATTTTCACGATTATTTCTAGTTACGAGTACGTTGGAATTGGGCATCTTGGCATCTACTTGGGGTTTGTATAAATGATTAAGTTCCTAACTGAACTACACATAGCACAAGGACAATCAACATTGGGCATCTATAAGACGTGTTCATTGTTCACTACTGTGATAAGGGTGCATCCTATAGGTATTCCTTTACACATAGCATTGTTGACACATGGCATTGTTGACTCTTGAGTCTTAAAGGTTTACATTGAAGTTGGAAGTTCGAAGTAAGCCATCATTGACCAACCCATTTCAAATGATTGATAAATTTTCATGCAAAACACGATTGATAAACTCTAATTCAAAACATAATGTAATTTTGAGTTAATTTAAACACAACATAATTGTGACTTAATTAAATGCATGGTAGCATCACGTGAAAGATGAAAATAATCCAAGACATGAAAATCCATGTCAAACTTGAAACCAAATCACACTCAAAAAAGGATTAAAGTAAATAATGGAAATAATTCTATTATCATTATCTACTTTAATCCTTACGTGAGCATAGAGAGATAATTTTCTCTAGTCTCCTGGGATGTCACTAAGAAGAGGATACATGTATCTGCAGTTATCTGACGACAAGATTCAACATGTTGAAAATCAGCAAAGTCTAAGTAGAATAAAATGACGTTGAAGTTCTATTGCTTTTCATTAAGCGGTGGGTTGTTTATCAACGGTTAAAGATATATAAGAATGGATACAGGCCCTGAAGCCCCTTCTAGATTTGATAAATATATGTTTATCGGTACGGTATATATGGAAATGTTGCACAAAGTAGAGCTTTTCAATAAGCTTACTTAGACTTCCTATGCCAAATTCATTTCAAGGAGATATAAAGAAGATGAACTAAACATAGTAAGATGTAGTTATGTTTATCGTTGTATTTTCAAATACTCACCTACTATTATAGGGAAAGTTCTTAGTTCAGGCATGCCACATATATAAATTCAAGTATCAATCAAATGTCTTGTTCAATTGATAATTTAGGACAAGGGAACACCCAATTTTTATTACTAGAGATATTATGTGTGTATTTTAGATTTTTATTTCTAATATACTAATAAATCTCTGCCTTGTAGTATTTTGAACCATAATGGAATGCATATGTGGTTTTTTAGTTTCTTTCTAAAAAGTTACTTGAAATAACTTCTCCTCGTTAGGATATTTTCTCTATTTTGGGTCATGACCTTGTTACACAATAATGGAAATAATTCTTGTCTGGTTTTAAATTTGGGTTCCAATAAAATTGAAGGTTCACAACATATTGAAACATATTATTGCTGGAACTTGGATTGGAGGTTAGTGTTCGTACTTTTTAACCTATTTTATTTTTACCTTTAGGAAATACCATACAGTTGAAAATACTAATTGGGTTTGAAATCATACCATAAAATGATAGAGAAATTTCAAAATTACCATAATTTTTTAGAGAAGTCATATAAAATAATTGTAAATTATGGTTGCAAATTCTATAGTAATGAAATTAAAGTATACATGGCTCTACAATAGGTGAAAAATAATTCAAACTAGGACTTAGTAATATATTTACTGAGGGGAAAGAGAACTATTATTTGCATCTTGTGCTTTTTTATAATGGAATTGATGACAATAATTGATGCCTCAAGGTTCAATTAATCTTAGCCATCCACAAATTTGATGTCAATTCCATATATATTAAAGTAATGATAAAAACTGAACAAACTACAGAATGGTTACTATTTTCGTCCAAGAATAGGATATTTCATTATTCACCAAAGCTTGAAAACAAACATCTCCTTCTCATGACTAATAGGTCCATTCACTTTGGTTATGTCTTAATCTATCCATTCAAAAATCATAGGGAATTTTTCACCATTATTATTTTTAACCATTCCATCCCTGTGGTTAAAATATGTAAAAATAGTAATGTTGAAATTAAAATGGATAAAAATTAGAAGAACATAAAACATTATATTAGTAAATCATATAACTTTTTTTAATAATGATTAAATAAATTAAAAAAAAAAAAAACTATATCTAATTAATGAAGAACAAATTACAATAAATTAAATTATTAATAAAAATAATAATAAAATTAAAATTAAAATAAGAATGATATTCAAAAAAAAAATCTTTTGCTTGTCATAAATATGTGAAAATTTTACATAGAAGAGTAATTTTTTAATCAATTTTTTTACTGGTAAAGGGTTAATTTGTTATGAAAACATAAAGAAGGAGAATCGAGCAGTGGAAATCCACAAGAGAGTTCACTGAGACATGTGTGGACCATTATCTACAGCTTCGACAGAGAAGAACAGGTTTTATGTGATCTTTGTTGATGATTTTTCTAGAAAAGCGTTGGATCTACTTCATGCAGAAGAAAGATCAGATGTTCTCCAAATTTTGTAAGTTCAAAGCACTAGTTGAGAAAGACACGGGGAAGCATGTGAATGCTCCTAGGAGAGAAAATGGTGGTGAGTACATCTCCAATTAATTCAAGAACTTCTGTAGCAAAGAAGGAATTCAGAGAGAGTTGATTGCACCTCATAACCCACAACAGAATGGGGTCACAGAAAGAAATAACATAACAATTGTGGGTACGGCATGAGCGATGTTGCTTGATTAGGGCATACCGTTGCATTTGTGGGTGGAAGCATGCAACACAACTATATTTTTTCAAAACCGTAGTCCTCATCGGATACTTGGAATGAGTACACTAGAGGAGGATTTTTCAGGTACACTTGGAAGAAACCCGATGTTTCATATTTTAAAAATTTTGGCTCATCTGTATATTTCCATGTGACCAAAGATTCCATGAAGAAGCTAGAGCCAAAAACTGATATTGGGATATTTGTGGGGTACTTTGATACTCCCCACAACTATCGGGTGTATTTTCCAAACAATAGGATGATAGTTGTGAGACGGGATATAAAATTTGATGAGGAGAAAGACATGCGATGGTCCCTTAAGAGGGAGTTTGATTTGCATGCAGATAAGGAACTCTTGGTTCCAAAGGATGAACCTCAAGATGTGGATCAGCCACATGCGGAGGATCATGGAGTGGCAGAAAACACTCATGCATTGCCATCCACCAGAAATGGTAGAAGGTGCACCACGAAAGCTGATAGATTGAGACTTGATGTGGAAGAACATGTAGGAGCACCTACTTCACTACGCATATAGATACAGTTGCAAAACAAGTTTACTGGATACATGACTCTTATGAGAAAGTGTATTGTGACAGAACCATCATCCGTTTAGGAAGAAGTGTAGCAAGAAATTTGCCTTCATCCATGGCAAAGAGACTCTTTTTGGGATTGAGAGAAATCCCAAACTTTCTACAACACTGAAAAACAACTCTCAAATGGTGAAAATGCTCATCATCTGATCCTAAAAACACTGTCAAATCATCCAAATAAACGACAAGAAAAACATATTTTTAATTTTCGAAGGCAATGTCCATTGCACGCTAGAAAGTAGCTCCAGCGTTCTTCAGTCCGAATGGCATTTTAGCATACTGGAAGGTTCCCCACGGTGTTGTGAAGGCAGTTTTGTCTTGGTCTTTCACATGCACCAAGATCTGGTTGTAGCCTGAGTAGCCATCAAATAGTGACATCCTAGATGCTCCAACTACTCTCTACAGAATATGGTCCATCTTCGAAAGTGGATAATTATCCTTTAAGGATGCCTTATTCAAATTCCGAAAATCTATACACAATCTTATCTCTCCTGTCTTCTTATGCACCGAGACCAAATTTGAAATCCAGTCAGAAAATCTAATAGGAACTATGATACCTAATTTGTACAACTTGTTTACCTCTTTTTCGATGGATGGCAGCAGCTTGGGATTGATTCTTCTCAGCTTCTGTCTAAATGGATTTTGATTCGACTTGATAGGAATAGTATGCTGGATTATGTTCTTATCATATACTTTCAAATCTGAATAATCCCATGCAAACACATCAGAAAATTCAGAAAGAAACTTAACATACTTCTCCTTTACCTCAGGGGACAATGCCTTTGACAACTTCACGAACTTGGGCTAGTCAGGTGTTCCAAGATTCACATCTTCAACTCCTTTCTCGGTGGGCACCAAGCTTGGTTTCTTTACAACATCATCTTGATCAAAAAGCTCCTCTAGAGGTATGAGACCTCTAGGAATTACATTATCCTTTAGCTGCAATATTTCCATTTGTTTTGCTTCCATCTGTTGATCATCAACCTCATACTCACCTTCTATTGGAGTGTCTTTGAATTTTCCATCACCCTGCATGAATGCATTAATCTCATTATCATCCCAAAACACTTTCCAATACCTTAATTTTTCCGGAACAGCGGGCCTATGTTTGACATAGATCTCAAACTTGTTGTTGGAGTTCATCGAAATCTTCAAGTTTCTTGTTGTGGTGGCAAGGGAATCAACAATAATGTTCTGCATCCTGGGTACTATTGTCAAGGTGAACTCTGGGAATTTCTTCAAGATATCCAGGACTGCATTTCTGTATGCCCTCAATCTTGGATGCTTTGCTTGGTATTCTCCTTTAATCTAATTGATTATTAACTCGGAGTCACCATACACAGAAATCCTCTTTTCATTCAACTTCTTCAAGATTTTGAGACCTGCAATCAAAGCTTGATATTCTGCTTCATTGTTAGAGCAATCAAAAGCAAACTTATAAGCACAGTCTCTAAAATTTCTGGTAACCTTTTCAGGCTGGCAAACAGGGCTCCTAATCCATATTCCAATACCAGCTCCATCCTTACCAATAGCTCCATCAAAATCCATGCTCCACATGCCTTCTTCTTCTTCTTGTAGATGCTGGAATTTTGTTTCTTTTTCTTCTTTACCTTAACTGATTCCTGGATGTTCACTGTCCTTTTGCTGCTGGCAAGCAGGAAGCTCAGAAGTGCTTGCTACTTTATCCTTTTCCTATTTGAGGACTTCTCTGAAATTCTCTAAAATCTCAGGTATATCATCGACTTGTACCAACTGAACATTATCATCATTTAAACGACCATCTGAATACAAGACAAAGGACTCTAAATTTGTGTGGACAGCATTAAGGGGATGGTTTACTGGCTTCTCTTTGCTAGTAATCATATATTTAATTTTATTTTCCCTATATATCTTTCTCAACTGGCCAAACACAGGGATAGTGGCATAAGAGAAGTCAAGCTGCATGGTTCCCTTAAGTTTTGCACCCCAAGACCTGGATAGGAGCATTCCAAACCTTAGTGAGACATCAGCAAATACTACATCCATCAAGACATTTTTGGCTGGGATTTGATCTAAAGACACTACCATGTCTTTGATAAGACCAATACAATGGACCCTACTTGAGTCAAAGGAATACAAATCATGGTATTTTCGAGTAATATCAAGGTCTAAATTCTCCATGACAGCTTTGGGCATCAAATTATGTGAGGCTCCAGAGTCCAACATAGCATTATGCAAGATAAACTCATGTACTCTAAGACTCAGGTAAAAGGGAGGGACTTCATTTTCTTCATATTATTCTGTGGCTGGACCAAAAATAAGTTCAAGGTAGTCATCTTCTACATTAACCATATCAGAAATAGAGTCTATTTGCAAGAATTTAAACACCTGAATTTTATATGCACTATTCTTCACCAACTCAGTCAGGGGCATGGACACTTTCAATTTGGAAATTTCATTTTCTAAATTAAAGGAGGGATATTTTTCTACCTCTTTAATGGGAGGGTCTTTCTTCTCTGTTTTCTTCTCTACCATGCTCTGCTGGTTCTTTTCATTTGCTGTATTAGTAGCTGTAGGTGTTTTGCTGGAGGAAGGATCAGTCGGCTCTTTTCCTTTCTTCTGTGCATCGTTCTTCATTTGGAGTTATTTTCTCTTTCGAATGGGGCTGATTGTAACGTCTCTATTCCTTAAATATTACTGCCTTTGCTGAGCTGACAGAGCGTTCATATACCCTCTCTAGTAGTCATCGGACTCTTCTTCCAATACTGTGTCACTGACCAAAATGAAATTTTGGTCTCTTTGAATGTCTGGAGTCGCCATTGTCTATTCTTCGTCTTCAGTGAGAAATATGGGTGCACCATCAGCTGTGAAAAAGTGATTGGCCTCAATCATAGGATCATCGTCATCTGAGTCTGTCCCTTGCACATAGTTCTACTGCAATGGTGTTTTAATCTGCTGCTGTGGTGGCGCTGCTTGGTCCTGCGCTCTTTTCTCTCTCTGTTTAATTCTAAATTGTGGTTGCTGCCCTCTAAAATTTGGATTTCTTATTTGAGGTTCAGGTCTGTCTAAAATGGTCAATCTATCAACCATTTTCTCCACTCTTCTGATCAGAGTGTTCATTTTTTTGTCTGAAGGAGAGGCCTCCTCTTTCACCGTGACTCTTTTCTCAGCTCTGGCTCGTGCTCTTTTAGCATACAGACTAGCTTCAACGCTCACTGCTATCTTCTGCATGTCTTCAAGTGAAGATGGATCTCTTTCACACAGCTGATATGCCATATCGGCATCGAAACCATATGGAAATTTAGCAATGCTAATCCCATAGGAGGCTTCAGGTTAGCTGGAATAGCATTATATACAACATTGAATCTTAAACAATAGTCCTGCATAGTTTCACCCACATTTCTTTTAATATTCTCATATTCTGACAAAATTTGGAGTGCGTTCTTTTTTACCTCCCAGCAGTCTAAAAAATGTGTGTGCAACTCCTGCAAAGTGCAAATTGAGCCTGCTGGTAAGGCTCTAAACCACTTTCTGACCTCACCTCCGAAACTTTCAATAAACAATCTGGTAGTTACATTATCTGCCTCTACCTCGTGTAAATCAAAAAGTCATTCATCTTATCAACGTGCTAATGGGCTGTGATGCTTTGAGTGGCATAAAAGATGGGAATTTTACTCTGATAATCAGCAGGCATATCATTGAGAACCTGAGGTAAGACCAGAGGTGCATACCGCGCATCCATGGCTCTGGGTGGGTTTACAACAGTGTTTGTAGTACTGGGATTTAAAGCAGGTGTTGATGGAGGAGATGATAACTGAGAGTTGACTGATGGGAATTCTGATGAATTGGGAGGAGGAAATGTTGTTCCTGATGATTCTGAAGACTCAGGAATATTAGTAACAGTAATGGATGACTGAGGAGAATTCAAAATGTAATCATCAATTGAAGCGTTTTCTCTTTGAACTTCAATATCTACAAGGAACTCGGGATCTAAAACTGTATCATCAATGTCAGCTTCAGACTTATTTCTAAATAAAGAAAGCTCAAAATTCTCGTCAAAGGAAAGATCTTCTACAAAAAAACACTCACTGGGCCAAGTATGGGATCTGAAAATGGGTTTGGGACTTAGTGATCCTTCTTTTCTTCTGACAATTCTTGGGATAAGATTTGGATTTTCAAACACAGGGGGAGGATTTGGATTTGGATTAGCCCTGGTGTATCTTCTTGAAGTCAGTGTGTGTAAATATTCTACTGTACAAAAACTCTTTTTTCAGCCTAACAGCCGAACCGAGGAATTTACAAGAAAAATTTCACTGGGGTAATCTAATTTTATGTACTGATAGAAAAAATATATTATGACTGAAGAATAGTGGTTTTAGTCATGTTATTTTCCAACAGCGCTTTTAATAATGTTTTGCCATGAAATAATATCCCGACCTTTGAAAAAATATTTATAATTTAATGTGATATTGGAGAACACATTAAAAATACTGAGCAAACCTTATTACTCCAGTCGAAATATTAAAACTTTATAACAATAGCGCGATCCTTAAAAAAAAACACTAACCTTTGAACTTTACATCATATAACACATCTATGCTAGCAGCGAGACATTCATTTTATTCAGCAAGGGCCCACATGTCCACTTTTCACCTTTTATGAATGAAATAACATTAAATAATATCAAACCGCCGGATCATACCTTGAGTTATCACTTGTGCACTTTACCGCGCGATCGCCATCAGATCTAGTGCTCTTCAAATCGGACGATCCTCATTGATTTCACGTTTTTTCAGAGGCCAAAGTTTAACAGCTGAGAGACATGTGAAATCGGTGGTATTGGAGTGGTGACGTGCCCGAATATTACTGGATCACGTTTCTCTGAAGTGGTTTTGCTCCTAGGAAAAAGCGGCACAATATGGGTGGTTTTGGTTTGCAAAACCCGCTGGCGATAAATCAATCGCGCTTTGACCTAGGATTTGACTGTGGTTAAGAGATTTAACTCCACGCATTAACTCACTGCTGGGTCCCAATAATATTATTTCTCCGTCAGCAAATAAACCAAGCTTTTACTTCAATCACAGAGATTTCTTCAAAAGCGTCGCTGTTCAATGTAACCAAGGCTTTTAACCTTAGTCCAAAGGTTTTAATACTGGTTATTCACACAGGGCCTGATTATGACCTTCTTCGAAAACAGAATATAACACAGTCAATGAGCGCCAAGAATATAAGCTCGCAGACAGTCAGATCAGCTCCCCATTATGGTCGCTAGAGATGTTAGCACCCGAAATGGACCCCAGGCTAAAAAGTGAAAAACAGGGTAACAACTAAACCACGCTCAGCCTTGTAGCTAGCCCTACAAGGACAGGAGAGGGCTCTCTCCGTAAAGATAGATATTAAATAAAGTGTAATAACAAACTGATATTAGGCTAGGTAAAATGATAGGAAAGAATTTTAATAAATGAAATGAATTTCAGGGATGTGTGGGATAAAAAAGGGATAGTTGAAACTGGGGAATTAAATCAGGACACAGGGTATTTCATGGGGCAAGGTAGGCAAGAAACTTTAGCAATTAAAGTTTAATAAAGATGGGATGGAAAGACTGGTGAGGAGATGAAAAGGGCACAATGAATGGATCCTTTTCAAACAGAAGAAAAAACACAGAGTATGAATAATTTCCCAAGGCAGAGCATATAAAATGGATTCTACCTTTCTATCTTGAAAGCATTCAAAAGGAAATGTTTATGGATGAGAGGTGAAACATAAAAATTTACATATGAAACAAAGGAAAAAAACAAATGCTAAATCTCATACCACATGGATCCCACAAATCATAGCTACATCTCTTATTAATTCCTGTCAAACTGTACATTGAAGCACATAGCGTTTCTTCCACACTATTCCCCTACTTTTGAATTACAGACTACTTTACAAATGATTTTCAATTACAGTAAATACCCCAGATTTGTGGGAACATAGATCCACCAAAAGAGGAGTTGTTTTAACAGCTGAAGAACTAAAAACTAATCATAGAAAAGAAATCCAACAATCTGCCCTAAAGAAGGAACAATATTACATTGATTATTTGGACAAATTTTCAAAATTTCGCTGTTGAATGATAAATAGGTGATTTGAAGAGAAAATCCCTATTTCTTTGCTGCTGCAAGAATCTCTGTCTTATTTAAGCTCTTGGCCATCTAAATTTTTTCTTTGCTTTCCGTTTATTACTCTCAAGAAAACTGACCTTTAAATAATATGCCTTTAAAAATGAATTTATGCTTTAGTGAAGGGTAGAAAGAGTGAATAGGAAGGAAGGGAGAGGAGGCGGGTCCGCATCGCAATCAGAATCAGAATCGATGGGGCAAAGGATATATATAATAAAACATTTAAAATATACTTTGTGATGCATTTTAATACATCAAAGTGATCACAATCGGGGATCGGGGAAAGGGGAAGGCGTACTAGGACGCAACGAAACTCCGATGCGATTAGCAAGGCCCGATGGGGTAATATAGAAAACCCAAGGGATAGCGAAAAACCAATCAAAAATGCTTTCAGTGCTTTACAAAGGGAAAAGGTGATTTTATATGCGGAAGCAGAGGGCTTTAAGGTGGGCCCCCGAGAGGCAATCGGAATCGGGAATCAGAGGGGAGAGCGGGGTATAACAGAACATAATTCTTCCGATGCGACGAAGCGACGGTGTATGGGAGATCTTTTATATAAGACAAAATAAAATGAAACTCGAGTTTCACAAAGGAAAAACCATTTATATTATAAATGGGCGGGGATTATATGGTGGGCCTGACCAATCAGGTTTGGAGATCGGGGGAGGGCGGAGAGAGATGTTATATATGGAATTGCCAATTGCTGATGGCCCAATTGGCTATGGGCCATTGGATCGAATGGTGAAATCGACGGCAGAGGAGTGGTCGGGGGTTTGCAATCAGGGAGGGGCTTTGGGAAGTGTCGATGAGAATGCTCTGATTGGCTGTGAGCCATCGGATCAAATGACAAGATCAATGGTCAATAAGTACATCGGGGGGTCAATACAATCGCATTGGAAATTTCACGATGTGCCAATCGGGCGCTCTTTTAGAATGTTGCGATGAGATGGAACGTAAGGGAATGCATCGGAAAGTGGGGTTTATTTATAATAAAGACCTTTAAATTTATTATAAATCTTACGGTATGGTGGGGAAGTGGTTCATTAAAGCACATGGGATTTATGATAATGTAATAGGAACGAGACTTTATAATAAGAACTTTTGAAATGTGTTATCATAAAGTTTTCAATGGAGTATGCAGGGGAAGTGGTTTGGGATCAGATTAATGTGTTAATGTGATTTTTGCCATCAGAAGGGGAAAAAGGGATTTTCTAAGTAAAATATTAAACTTTAAACATAAAATTTAAGGGAAACATGGGAAATAGGGGAAGTTTAGGGAATAGGGGACTTTTTACTTCACTTAGGCTTAAATTTCAATCCAGAAGTCAGTTTTGAGAGTACAGTATACCATTGGAAAGCTCTTTCTGGGTTCTTTGTGATGGATTTGCTTGGAAGATGATTTAATGCTGAACATACTGTAGAAAACTTCTCTGAAGGCAGGATGATGACTTTGTGGAGATGCCAGCTTCTAAATTGTGACTTATTACATATGATGACATAAAATTACATAATGAATGATAATAAGGAAAAATATCATGTTTTCACCTCAAAACATGGTTTTGAGGTGGAAATCACATCAAACTGAATAAAATATATCTTTGATCTTCCAGGTGCTGTGAATTTGAGTTTATTGACTTCCTCATGACTTTGTTGATGTTTATTGACATTTGAATCATTAATTTGACCATGGTGAGACCCTAGAAACTAATGAGACCCATCCTATGACCTAATGAAGTTATTTTTGAAAGTGAAAGTGACTCATGACCAAATACCATAGAAAGGAGAATCAGCAAGTACCTCATGAGGGAAAACTGATGAAAAATTACTACCATCAATGAATCCATGACCTAATGGAATGGTGAAATTTATTCGGTATGAGATTTCTAATATGAAAATGCAAAAGAGCAATTTCGATCACTGATGGTAGTATGACTAGACTGACACTAGAATTGGCTCCAATGGGGATGGTAGCTCCTTGGAGGTGCCAAGAACACCGTAGACAAAGTAGCCTTATCCATTGGGCATGGAGTCAAAAATGCTGAAAACTAACACAAATGAAAACCGACTCTAACTCAAGAGTAGGACTAAAAACTGAAATGAAACCAAACCATACACATATCATCCAAGTTTTATATCCTTTACCTCAGGCCCCAAACTTGAATGACTGTGTACTTGAACTTTGATAAAAAATAACATGGTATATACAATGATGATGATATAGATCCTGATCCATTGTCTTCAACAATGGTAGTGCTTCAAAAGCCTACCATTTACTGCTCCTCCAGGGAAATCTCGGCCATCCATTTCTGAAAGCAAGAAGGCATTTTGTTCCCTGTATGCTGAAATCCTATATGGTCCTTTCCAGAGGTTGTCAAACTTACCGTGCTTACCTTTGTCTTCATTCCTTGCATCCCATTTCAATACTACATCATCTAGCTGAAACTTTTCTGCTTTGGTATTTCGATCATAGATATTTTTAATCTTCTCTTGCAACTGAATCACATTCTGTGACACTTCTTCTCTTGTTTGCTGAAGGTGGATCATCTAATTGATCCTTCGATGACTGTCATCATCTTTGCTGCCAACTTCTTGCAATAATCTCATAACTGGGACTGTAAGAGATGTAGGAAAGACAACATCAATTCCATAAAATAATTCAAAAGGCGACATACCTATTGATTCCTTACTGCTAACTCTATTTGCCCACAATGCATTGATGAGCTTTCGGTGCCAGTTTCTTTTGTTTGCCTCCAGCATTTTCTTAATTATATTTATCAGCGATTTGTTCGATGACTCTGCCAGGTCGTTTCCCTATGGATAATATGTTGTTGAATGGCCCAGCGCGATATTGTATTTGTCACAGAAATCGACCATCTCCTTGGATCGGAACGCTGTTGAGTTATCTGTTACAATTTTACATGGGCAACCAAAACGAGATAAAATATTCATTTCAAGGAATTGAATAGTTACGGTGTCAGTCACTTGCCTTGCTACGACGGCCTTGATCCATTTCTTAAAGTAATCTGTCCCTGTCAATATCCATCGGTGTTGTGCTAAGGACGAGGGATGTATTTCTCATATGAAATCAAGCCCCCACTGCTGAAAGGGCGCGTTCACTGAAACTGGTTTCAAAGGAAGTGGAAGCAATTTCTTCTTCCCTTGGAAGATTTGGCATTCATGACAATTTATCACTATTTAATATAAATCAAAAAATAATGTGGGCCAATAATACCCTGCTTTTAATACCTTGTTAGTTGTAGTCTTCCAAAACAAGTGACCACCATAGTCATCTTTATGGAAACCTTGCATTACCTTCTGAACTTCTTCTTCAACCAAACAGTTGAGAAAAACACCTCCTGGATCCTTCCAATACAGAGCACTGTTTAAAATGCAATATTTTGTAGATTTAAGTTTTAGAGATCTACCTTTACTCTTAGACATTCCTGGGGGAGGTGAAAAATGCTGAAGGACATAAAAAATATCTGAATACCAAGGGGACTGTAGAAAAATATCTGAAACATGAACCAGAAAACCTTCATCTTCATCTTCTGCTACTGTTGTTATGAGGTTTATATCTAGGGCACACAGATTTGATTGGGCCATCAATTTTGCCAAGCCTTGGCCTTTGATCAACTTCGTGGGTTTTATCTCCAAGTCGTATTCCAAAATAGTTGCTATCCATTTACCTCTTTGACCTTCTGGATCAGTTTGCATCAACACATCCTTCACTGCTACGTTAGGGACATATGCTATAGTATGTGAATGTAGAATATAGACCCTGAAATCCTTCAATGCCTTGAAAAGTGCCAATGCTTGTTTTTCAATAATATTATACCTCAAAGCAACATCTCTAATAGTCCTACTGAGAAAGGAAATTGGATTTTCTACTTCATCTCTCTTTTTCATTAAAACAACAGCCATAGTATGCTCTGATGCAAATTAAAATATGATAAAATCTTGAGTATAGTCGAGACTAATCAAAACTGGGGCATTGAAAAAAGAAAACTTTACCAGATTGAATGACTTGATAGCCTCCTCACTCCATTTAACAGTGTTGTCCTTCTTCAACATATTGGTCATTTCTCTCAAAGGTTCAGCCAAGTTACGTATAAATCTGCGCAAAAAATTCATCTAACCATTGAAGGCCTAAACCTCTTTCTTATTTCGTGGAAGATCTATGAGCTGGATTGCCTTCACTCTAGCTAGATCAATGCGGATTCCATATTTAGATATGATATGCCCCAACAATTTGCCTTCATCCATGGCAAAGAGACTCTTTTTGGGATTGAGAGAAATCCCAAACTTTCTGCAACGCTGAAAAACAACTCTCAAATGGTGCAAATGCTCATCATCTGATCCTGAAAACACTATCAAATAATCCAAATAAACAACAAGAAAAACATATTTTTCATTTGCGAAGGAAATTTCCATTTCACGCTGGAAAGTAGTTCCAGCGTTCTTCAGTCCGAATGGCATTTTAGCATACTGGAAGGTTCCCCAGGGTGTTGTGAAGGCAGTTTTGTCTTGGTCTTTCTCATGCACCAAGATCTGGTTGTAGCCTGAGTAGCCATCAAGTAGTGACATCCTAGATGCTCCAACTACTCTCTGCAGAATATGGTCCATCTTCGGAAGTGGATAATTATCCTTTAAGGATGCCTTATTCAAGTTCTGAAAATCTATGCACAATCTTATCTCTCCTGTCTTCTTACGCACCGGGACCAAATTTGAAATCCAGTCAGAAAATCTAATAGGAATTATGATACCTGGTTTGTACAACCTATTTACCTCTTTTTCGATGGATGGCAGTAGCTTTAGGTTGATTCTTCTCAGCTTCTGTCTGAATGGCTTTTGATTCAGCTTGATAGGAATAGTATGCTAGATTATGTTCTTATCATATACTTTCAAATCTGAATAATCCCATGCAAACACATCAGAAAATTCAGAAAGCAACTTAACATACTTCTCCTTTACCTTAGGGGAAAATGCCTTTGACAACTTCAAGAACTTGGGCTGGTCAGGTGTTCCAAGATTCACATCTTCAACTCCTTTCTCGGTGGGCACCAAGCTTGGTTTCTTTGCAACATCATCCTGATCAAAAAGCTCCTCTAGAGGTATGAGACCTCTAGGAATTACATTATCCTTTAGCTACAATATGTCGATTTGTTTTGTTTCCATCTCCTGATCATCAACCTCATAATCACCTTCTATTGGAGTGTCTTTGAATTTTCCATCACCCTGCAAGAATGCATTAATCTCATTATCATCCCAAAACACTTGCCAATATCTTAATTTTTCCAGAACAGCGAGCCTATGTTTGACATAGATCTCAAACTTGTTGCTAGATTTCATCGAAATCTTCAAGTTTCTTTCTGTGGTGGCAAGGGAATTAACAATAATGTTTTGCATCCTGGGTACTGTTGTCAAGGTGTACTCTGGGAATGTCTTCAAGATATCCAGGACTGCATTTCTATATGCCCTCAATCTCGGATGCTTTTCTTGGTATTCTCTTTTAACCTGTTTTATTATTAACTCGGAGTCACCATACACAGAAATCCTCTTCTCATTCAACTTCTTCAAGATTTTGAGACCTGCAATCAAAGCCTCATATTCTGCTTCATTGTTAGAGCAACCAAAAGCCAACTTATAAGCACATACTCTAACATTGTTGGGAACCTTTTCAGGATGGAAAACAGGGCTCCTAATCTATATTCCAATACCAGCTCCATCCTTACCAACAGCTCCATATAAATCCATGCTCCACAGGCCTTCTTCTTCTTCTTGTAGATGCTGGAATTTTGTTTCTTTTTCTTCTTTACCTAGGCTGATTTCTGGTTGTTCACTCTCCTTTTGCTGCTGGCAGGCAGGAAGCTCAGAAGTGCTTGCTGCTTTATCCTTTTCCTGTTTGAGGACTTCTCTGAAATTATTTGAAATCTTAGGTATCTCACTGAATTTTACCAACTGAACACTCTCATCATTTAAACCACCATTTGAATATAAGACAAAGGACTCTAAATCTTTGTGGACAACATTAATGGGATGGTTTACTGGCTTCTCTTTGCTAGTAATCATATATTTCATTTTCTTTTCCCTATATAGATTTCTCAACTGGCCAAACACAGGGATAGTGGCATAAGAGAAGTCAAGCTGCATGGTTCCCTTAAGTTTTTCACCCCAAGACCTGGATAGGAGCATTCCAAACCTTGGTGGGACATGAACAACTACTACATCCATCAAGACATTTTTGGCTGGGATTTTATCTAAAGACACTACCAAGTCTTTGATAAGACCAATACAATGGACCCTACTTGAGTCAAAGGAATACAAATCATGGTATTTTCAAGTAATATCAAGGCCTAGCTTCTCCATGACAGCTTTGGGTATCAAATTATGTGAGGCTCTAGAGTCCAACATAGCATTATGCAAGATAAACGCATGTACTCTAAGACTCAGGTAAAAGGGAGGGACTTCATTTTCTTCAGATTCTTCTGTGGCTAGACCAAAAGTAAGTTCAGGGTAGTCATCTTCTACATTAACCATATCAGAAACATAGTCTATTTGCAATAATTTAGACACCTGAATTTTATATGCACTATTCTTCACCAACTCAGTCAGGGGCATGGACACTTTCAGTTTGGAAATTTTGTTTTCTAAATTAAAGGAGGGAGCTTTTTCTACTTCTTTAATGGGAGGGTCTTTCTTCTCTATTTTCTCCTTTACCATGCTCTGTTGGTTCTTTTCATTTGTTGTATTAGTAGCTGCAGGTGCTTTGCTAGAGGAAGGATCAGCCAGCTCTTTTCCTTTCTTATGTGCATCGTTCTTCATTTGGAGTTATTTTCTCTTTTCAATGGGGATGATTGTAACGTCTCTATTCCTTAAAGAGTACTGCCTTTGCTAAGCTGACAGATCATTCATATACCCTGTCTGGTAGTCATCAGACTCTTCTTCCAATATTGTGTCATTGGCCAAAATGAAATTTTGGTCTTTTTGAATGTCTGGAGTCGCCACTGTGTATTCTTCGTCTTCAGTGAGAAAGATGGGCGCACCATCAGCTGTGAAAAAGTGATTGGCCTCAATCATAGGATTAGCTTCAACGGTCACTTCTATCTTCTGAATGTCTTCAAGTGAAGATGGATCTCTTTCACGCAGCTGATATGCCATATCGGCATTGAAACCATCTGGAAATTTCAGCAATGCTAATCCCACAAGAGGCTTCATGTTAGCTGGAATAGCATTATATACAACATTGAATCTTAAACAATAGTCTTGCATAGTTTCACCCACATTTATTTTAATATTCTCATATTCCGACAGAATTTAGACTAGGTTCTTTTTTACCTCCCACTGGTCTAAAAACTGTTTGTGCAATTCCTGCAAAGTGCGAATTGAGCCTACTGGTAAGGCTTTGAACCACTTTCTGACCTCACCTCTGAAACTTTCAAAAAACAATCTGGTAGTTACATTCTCTGCCTCTACCTCGTTTAAATAAAAAAATACATTCATCTTATCAACGTGTTGTTGGGCTGTGATGCTTTGAGTGGCATCAAAGATGGGAATTTTACTATGATAATCAGTAGGCATATCATTGAGAACCTGAGGTAAGACCAGAGGTGCATACTGGGCAGCCATGGCTCTGGGTGGGTTTACAATAGTGTTTGTAGTACTGGTATTTAAAGGAGGGGTTGATGGAGGAGATGACAAATGAGAGTTGATTGATGGGAATGTTGATGAATTGGGAGGAGGAAATGCTGTTCCTGATGATTCTGAAGGCTCAGGAATATTAGTAACAGTAATGGATGAGTGACGAGAATTCAAAATTAATCATCAATTGAAGAGTTTTCTCTTTGAACTTCAATATCTACAAGGAACTCAGGATCTAAAACTGTATCATCAATGTCAGTTTCAGACTTATTTCTGAATAAAGAAAGCTCAAAATTCTGGTCAAAGGAAAGATCTTCTACAAAAAACCACTCACTGGGCCAAGTATGGGATCTGAAAATGTATCTGGGACTTAGTGATCCTTCTTGTCTTCTGACAATTCTTGGGATAAGATTTGGATTTTCAAAAACAGGGGGAGGATTTGGATCTGGATTAGCCCTAGTGTATCTTCTTGAAGCTAGTGTGTGTAAATATTCTACTGTACAAAAACTCTTTTTTCAGCCTAACAAACTCTGAAAATAATTTTTCCGAACCGAGGAATTTACAAGAAAAATTTCACTAGGGTGATCTGATTTTATGTACTGATAGCAGAAATATATTATGAATGAAGAATAGTGGTTGTAGTCATGTTCTTTTCCAACAGTGCTTTTAATAATGTTTCGCCGTGAAATAATATCTCGACCTTTGAACAAATATTTATAATTTAATGTGATATTGGGGAACACATTAAAAATACTGAGCAAACCTTATTACTCCAGTCAAAATATTAAAACTTTATAACAATAGCGTGATCCTTAAAAAAAAAACCAACCTTTGAACTTTACATCATATAACACATCTATGCTAGCAGCACGACATTCATTTTATTCAGAAAGGGCCCACATGTCTACTTTTCGCCTTTTATGAATAAAATAACATTAAATAATATCAAACCGCCAGATCATACCTTGATTTATCACTTGTGTACTTTACTGCGCGATCGCCGTCAGATCTAGCGCTCTTCAAATCGGACGATCCTCGTTGATTTCGTTCTTTTTTAGAGGCCAAGGTTTAACAGCTGAGAGCCGCGCGAAATGGGTGGTATTGGAGTGATGGTGTGCCCAAATATTACTGGATCACATTTTTTTGAAGTGGTTTTTCTCCTGGGAAAAAGCGGTGCGATATGGGTGGTTTTGGTTTGCAAAACCCGATGGCGGTAAATCAACCGAGATTTGACCTAGGCTTTGATTGTGATTAAGCGCTTTAACTCCATGCGTTAAATCACTGATGGGTCCTGCTAATATTATTTCTCCGTCAGCAAATAAACCAAGATTTTACTTCAATCATAGAGATTTCTTCAAAAGTGTCGTTGTTCAATGTAACCAAGGCTTTTAACCTTAGTCCAAAGGTTTTAATACTGGTTATTTACACAAGGCCTGATTATGATCTTCTTCGAAAACAAAATATAACACATTCAATGAGCGCCAAGAATATAAGCTCGCAGATAGTCATATCGACTCCCCAGAATGGTCGCTAGAGATGTTAGCACTCGAAATGGACCCCAGGCTGAAAAGGGAAAAACAGGGTAACAACTAAACCATGCTCAGCCTTGTAGCTAGCCCTACAAGGACAGGAGAGGGCTCTCTCCGTAAAGGTAGATATTCAATAAAGTGTAATAACAAACTGATATTAGGCTAGGTAAAATGATAGGAAAGAATTTTAATAAATGAAATGAATTTCAGGGATGTGTGGGATAAAAAAGGGACAGTTGAAACTGGGGAATTAAATTAGGACACAGGATATTTCATGGGGCAAGGTAGGTAGGAAAATTTAGCAATTAAAGTTTAATAAAGATGGGATGGAAAGACTGGTGAGGAGCTGAAAAGGGCACAATGAATGGATCCTTTTCAAACAGAAGAAAAACACAGAGTATGAATGATTTCCCAAGGCAGAGCATATAAAACGAATTCTACCTTTCTATCTTGAAAGCATTCAAAAGGAAATGTTTATGGATGAGAGGTGAAACATAACAATTTACATATGAAACAAAGGAAAAAAAGAAATGCTAAATCTCATACCAAATGGATCCCACAAATCAGAGTTGAATATCTTATTAATTCCTGTCAAACTGTACAATGAAGCTCAGAGCGTTTCTTCCACATTGTTCCCCTACTTCTGAATTACAGACTGCTTTACAAATGATTTAAAATTACATTAAATACACCAGATTTGTGGTAACATAGATCCACCAAAAGAGGAGTTGTTTTAACAGCTGAAGAACTGAAAACTAATCATAGAAAAGAAATCCAACAATCTTCCCTAAAGAAGGAACAATATTACATTGATTATTTGGACAGATTTTCAAAATTTTGCTGTTGAAAGATAAATAGGTGATTTGAAGAGAAAATCCATATTTCTTTGCTGCTGCAGGAATCTCTGTCTTATTTAAGCTCTCGACCATCTAACTATTTTCTTTGTTTTCCGTTTATTACTCTCAAGAAAACTGACCTTTAAATAATATGCCTTTAAAAATGAATTTATGCTTTAGTGAAGGGTAGAAATAGCGAATAGGAAGGAAAAGGATATATATAATAAAGCATTTAAAATATACTTTGCGATGTGTTTTAATACATCAAAGTGATCACAATTGGGGATCGGGGAAAGGGGAAGGTGTATTAGGACGCAGGGAAACTCTGATGCGATTAGCGAGGCCCTATGGGGTAATATAGCAAACCCAAGGGATAGCGAAAAACCAATCAAAAATGCTTTCGGCGCTTTACAAAGGGAAAAGGTGATTTTATATGCGGAAGCAGAGGGCTTTAAGGTGGGCCCCCGGGAGGCAATCGGAATCGGGAATCGGAGGGGAGAGTGAGGTATAACATAACATAATTCTTCCGATGTGATGGAGCGACGGTGTATGGGAGATCCTTTATATAAACAAAAATACAATGAAACTCGAGTTTCACAAAGGAAAAGCCCTTTATATTATAAATGGGCAGGGATTATATGGTGGGCCCGACCAATCGGGATCAAAGATCAGGGGAGGGCGGAGAGAGATGTTATATATCGAGTTGTTGATTGGCGATGGCCTGATTGGCTGCGGGCCGTCGGATCGAATGGTGAAATCGACGACGGAGGAGTGCTCAGGGGTTTGCAATCGGGGAGGGGCTTTGGGAAGTGCCGATGAGAATGCTCCGATTGGCTGTGAGTCGTCAAATCAAATGACAAGATCGACGGTCAATAAGTACATTGGGGATTCAATACAATTGCATTGGAAATTTTGCGATGTGCCAATCATGCACTCTTATAGAATGTTACGATGTGATGGAAGGGAAGGGTATGCATCGGAAAGCGGAGTTTATTTATAATAAAGACCTTTAACTTTATTATAAATCATATGGTATGGCGGGGAAGTGGTTCATTAAAGCACATGGGATTTATGATAATGTAATATGAACGGGACTTTATAATAAGAACTTTTGAAATGTGTTATCGTAAAGTTTTCAACGAAGTATGGAGGGGAAGTGGTTTGGAATCGGATTAATGTGTTAATGCGATTTTTGCCATCGGAAGGGGAAAAAGGTTTTTTCTAAGTAAAATATTAAACTTTAAACATAAAATTTAGGGGAAACATGGGAAATAGGGGAAGTTTAGGGAATAGGGGACTTTTTACTTCACTTAGGCATAAATTTCAATCCTGAAGTCAGTTTTGAGAGTGTAGTATACAGTTGGAAAGCTCTTTCCGGGTTCTTTGTGATGGATCTGATTGGAAGATGATTTGACGCTGAACATACTGCGGAAAAATTCTCTGAAGGCAGGATGATGACTTTGTAAAGATGGCAGCTTCTGAATTGTGACTTATTACATATGATGACATAAAATTACATAATGAATGATAATAAGGCAAAATATCATGTTTTCACCTCAAAACATGGTTTTGAGGTGGAAATCACATCAAACTGAATAAAATATATCTTTTATCTTCTAGGTGCTATGACTTTGAGTTTATTGACTTCCTCATGACTTTGCTGATGTTATTGACATTTGACTCATTAATTTGACCATGGTGAGACCCTAGAAACTAATGAGACCCATCCTATGACCTAATGACATGATTTTTGAAATTGAAAGTGACTCATGACCAAAGACCATAGAAATGAAAATCAGCAAGTACCTCATGAGGGAAAACTGATGAAAAATTACTACCATCAATGAATCCATGACCTAGCGGAATGGTGAAATTTATTCGGTATGAGACTCCTAATATGCAAATGCAAAAGAGAAATTTTGATCATTGATGGTAGTATGACTAGACTGACACTGACACACCTCATGCATAATAAAATAAATTAAAATTACTTGGAGATAATGCTTACATGGTAAATTTAGTGTTGGTTTTGGATTTGATTGAGAAAATATCTCAACTAACATGTCCATATTTGGAATTGGTTGGATCTATGCCCACCTATATATTTGTATCATATTTGTGAATGAGTAGTGTGCGCAAAATATGTTTTGGTGTGCATTCATATTTATTTGTTGGTATCACAACCCTTTTGGGCCTACCTCCCATTTGGGAGGGCCTAGGGATCATATGTAGATGTTTGAGCGTGTTTCTTTTCATTTTTTTTAAATTTTTTTTTGTAGTGTTGGGTTTGAGGCATTGTTTGATTTTGATGGTATGACCATCCATGTCAAAGTGTTTTTCTCTGCCCAAAGTGAAAAATAAATCTACTAAAATTAGATGAGAGTGGACTGTGGTGCAACTAGCAACCTGCTAGCAATGTCCAACAAATGGATGAGTTTCCTATCTCGCTAAGAAACTGGTGATGATCGAGCTAGAGCCTCAGAGTATTCAAGAGCTCCAAGGAAGAAATATTTACTCTTATAAGATGTTTTCAAAAGCGGGTTTCTGGTGTTTATTTTTTTCCCCTCATCGGCCAACCTACAAATTAGCATCTTCTCCCAATCTTCTTATCCACCCATATTCTTATATATCTTCCTTGCCTTATTATCTACCATCCTCTGAATGAAACATGTTTCTTCTAAAATTATTAGAGAACAAATACATATCTAGATGAAGAATAAATACACAAACTTGCAAGAGTTCAAAAAAAAATTAGAATTGAGAATGAATTTTATTCATCAATATTAGTTTTAGAATCAATACATAAAGAAACTAAGTTAAGCTTAGTTCGACATGCAATAACTATGGATAATTAAGGATAAATAAATCTAAGTGTGCTTTATGTTTCGTTAATGTGCACATGCACCACATGCAAGAACTAGAGTTAACTAACTAAAGCCAAGTGCACACCACATGTAAACACTCGAGTTATCTAGCTAAAGACAACTGCAGATCACATACAATAACATATTTGAACTAAAGCTAATTAAGGCTAAATACGTGCATGTACACCAACAATGCCCCTTCCCCCCCCCCCCGCCCCCCTTTAAGCATAACTTAGGTGAGTGTGATGAAAAATTAATGAGTCCTGACAATAAGGCCATTTTAGGTACCCATATACAATGCATGAAAAGAGGAAAGAGGTTAAACCCAGTGGGAAGAAAACCCCCCCTCAAAATATAATGCAAAAAGTAGAGAAAACACAACTGCTAGGCAGTTGTGTCCTTCACCCAGAGACGATCTCACAGAAATTCAAACTTCTACTCAGTGAAAATATTAGTGAAGATAATTTTGAGTTTTTAGAGCGTTGGGGTAGCATTGGATGTGCTCTAGCTCCCAAAATTTATGGAGGTTCTAGAGTACATGAGATCTCCAAGGCACAGAAAGGGATTTGGGAAATTTCATATATTTGGGAGATAACTAAAAATTTTAGGTATGGACCCTATGAACCCTAAGTCTAACTTAGAAAAATTAAATTATTAAAGGCAATTAATTAAAACATGTGATAAAATTGTCTTAAGTCACACAGATCAAGATTTCTTTAACCTTAGCCATGGATTCAAGATCTGATCATGGTCATTGGTTTCCTAATGAGAAAATTATAAAGGAAAGGCTTGGGGTCATTTGGAGAACACACATGGAGGGAGAGCACTAAGACTAAGCTGAAATTCTAGGGCAGGGTTTGCTAAGAATTTTCAGAAGTGTTTTAGCTATAGAGAGGGGTAGTGTAGGCAAAGGGGATGGTATGATCCCATTACCTAGAATCAAAAAGAGGCAGAGAGAAACATCCAAAGTCATCGTAGAGAAGTAGAGGCAACATCAATATTTATGCAGTAGTTGCATAGCGCTGAGGCAGCTTCAACTATGCAGGTCCTACGCAGTCCCTTTTGGGGCAGCGCTGGGCAACAGGGGACCCATATGGCTTACTTAGAGACCCTTCTAGGGCATCGTAGGGTCTGGGCCACCCATTCTAGGGTTACACATCCCTCTCCAGGCCAGTGCAGAGGCATGCAGAGGTTGAAGAGACTGACATAGGGGCTTAAGGGGAAGCGCTGGGGTTTCTAGGGCCAAAATTTGGTCAAGTCTTGTAAATCCCTTTTAAGGGTGTGGATCACTCAAGGTTTTGGATTCAGAATAGCAGGATAGCTTAAGATCTATTTTCTCTGTCGAGTTAACCAGTGTGGTGCCTAGATTTGTTGTATTAAAAAAAAACTACTTAATAATATAAACCCTCCAGTAGCCAGAAGACTGGTTTTCTCGCATTAGGTTTTTTCTGAGAATAGTTGTCCAGAAAATATTTTGTGTCACTTTGTCTATCGTGTATGTAATTTTCTGTTTTAGATCTGAATTTTTGAAATTATTTTATGTGTTCACTTCGATTTTAATCTGAAAGTTTCATAATTAATAACTTGTCTAAGTAGGAGAAGTATAGTCAGATCTAACAATATATTTCTGCATAAAGTAACATTCATTAATTTTCACAGATATCAGTAGTCTGCTCAGAACTAGGAAAATATTAAAGATCAATGATCTCATCATGAATGATTTCTCTCATGAAGTGAATGTGGATATTGATGTGTTTGGTCTGCTATCGTTGCACTGGATTTATGAAAAACTTTAGCATACTTTGACTATCGCACCTGATGACAGTTGGAGTATGGACATTGATCCTAAGCTCAGATATGAAATTTTTTAGCCAAATGGCCTAAATAGTGGCATTGACTTCTCCTCTACACTTGACCTTTGTTGATGATAAAGCAATGGCAACCTACTTCTTGCTTGACCAAACTAAGTACATATCCGAAGGTGGACTTGTGATCAATGTTGTCTCCATCCCAATCTAAATTTGTGAACCAAATGAGATACAAATAATAATTTGTTGCATAATGAATCCCATAGGTGATTTTCCCATGAACATATCGAAGAATTCACTTTGCATCTTTCCAGAGTAACTCATGTGGCTCCTGCATGTATCTAGAAACTTCTCCTACGACATATGAGAGATCAGGATGGGAGTGAGTGACATAAATAAGACCTCCCACAAGCTTAAGGTACAATGTAAAATCAACCAATGGTGTGTCTTTTCCATTCTCAAGCTTTATCCCTTATAAGAAAGGTGTGGCTAGTGGCTTGCAGCCACTCATGTGAAATCGTACCAAAGATCTCTAGCATATTTTGGTTGAGAAGTGGTAAACCCAGAACCACTTTGATTAATCTCTAGTCCAAGGAATAAATTTAGCAAGCCCATATCTATCATAGAAAACCACTTATATAATGCAGTTTTAATCTCAACAATGGAAGAATTTGAACTAATTGTTATTAAAATATCATCTACATAGAGTAATATGATCAATAGGGAGTAAATTTTCTTCAAAAAATAAACATTGGAATCATATTTGCAGTGTAAAAATTTTGAGATAAAAAATAGGAATCCATCTTTGCATACCACACTCTAGGCACCCACTTGAGGCCATAGAGAGACTTCTTTATTTTTCATACCAAAGATGAATTTTTCTTGTATCCCTATGGCTGCCCCATGTAGATTTCCTCCTTGAGATCACCTTGAAGAAAGGCATTCTTCACATCCATATGATGCACCTCCCATCTTCTTGCTGCTGCAATGGAGAGGGTTGGGTGAATGGAATCCATTTTTTCCACAGGGGAAAAATTCTCATCATAGTCAACACCATGTACCTACTGAAAACCTTTTTCTACCAACCGTGCCTTATATTGACTAACTTGGACATATGTCACTTTCTTGGTCCAGTAAACCCACTTGCACCTCACAATTTTACGATTGGAAGATGGTGGGACCAAATCCCAAGTCTGGTTCAATGAGAGATTTTTATTCCTCATCGATTACTACTTCCCATTCAAGATGTCGAGCTACATCTGCATAATTCTGTGGATCAGATGCATGCATCATATAAACATGCATGGGAATGCATGGCTCCATAGCAGAGAGTGCTTATGGATCTTCCTCAAACTTAGGTATAGAGGCATGATCATAAAGGAGATCACTCATGCTATGCCATTTTTTTGTTGAAGGAGGTTGAGAATCTTTCGAACTGCATGAGGAAGTACGATATCGACGTTCAACAACTGGTGGTCCAACAGGTGTCAACTGGAAAGGCTCATCTTCATCAGAATTCTAATCTAAATTTTCATATGCATACTCATCAATGAGTGGTGATGGAAACTTGGTAACAAGTTCATCTGCTAGTGCATGAAAAATATCTTCATCAAACTTTACACTCCTTTAAATGAAGAGATCCTTAGTGTTGATATCAAGCAATATGTACCATTTGACTTCATCATAATATCCAAAAAACATGCATTCTTTACTTTGAGGCTTCAAAGCCTTTCTCTTCTCTATAGGAATGCAGACCCATGCTCGAGATCCAAAAATGCGGAAATGACTAACTTCAGGTTGGATGCCAATACAAGCCTCAAAATTTGTTTTTCTAGTAACATATTTATGAGGAGATCTATTCTAGATGTATGAAGAACAATTGATAGCTTCAACCCACAATTTTGACAAAAGAGATCTTGCATGCAACATGCAATTGGCCATCTCTTTCAAATATCGATTCTTCCTTTTGGCCACCACATTTTGTTGTGGAATGTAAGGAACTATATGCTGTAGCTGTATGCCTGCTTCATTACAAATATTCTTGATATATTTGTTGACATATTCCGTCCCATTATCTGTGTGGAGTATCTTGATGCATTTTCCAAATTGATTTTCCGCATGCGCTTTGCAAATATTTAGATGTTGAAAAACTTCAGACTTGAGTTTCAAGACGTAAAACCAAGTGAATCTCATGTAATAATTCATATATGACAACAAATATTTTTCTTTGCTCATTGAAAGTACTAGAAATGGACCCATGAGATCACTATGTACAAGCTCCAAAGGTGAAGAGGCTCTCCATGTGTGCCCCTTCTTGAACTTGTTTTGTGGATGATTTCCAAGAGCACATCCATTACAAACACCATTTGAAAATTCAATGGTAGGCAATCCTTTGACCATCCCTTACTTGTTAAGTTGCTGCATATATCTAAAATTCAAGTGCCCAAATATCTCGTGCCAAATCCTACTTTATTCATTTTCATGCGTATGTAGAAAAGTAGAATCTGATTGAGGAACAAAATCAAAAAATTTATACAGACATGATTGATCATTTACCTTTCCTCATGCAGTATTCAAGTTTTTTTTCATGTCATAAATGCTCACAGAATCCTGGGTAAATTCCACTTTCCTTCTGGTACTTGTGTGTGTCACTTGATACACTGAAAGAATATTCAAAGAACGCCTTGGAATATGCAAGACATTCTCAAAACTTCCATCTTCGAATTGCACTCTTCCTTGTCTAGTTGCTTCAACTGTAGAATTTTCCCTAATGAGAATAGGAGGTCCTCGGTATGCATGTAGAGAAGAAAAATATTCCTTTGAAAAATCCACATGATGCGAAGCTCCTGAATTGATGATCCATTCTTGCGGTATATAATGAATAGAAATCAAAGCATGCCCATGACCAAACTAAGTACATGTCTGGAGGTGGACTTGCGATCAATGTTGTCTCCATCCCAATCTAAATTTGTGAACCAAATGAGATACAAAGAATAATTTGTTGCATAATGAATCCCATAGGTGATTTTCCTATGAACATATCGAAGGATGCACTTTGCAGCTTTCCAGAGTAACTCATGTAAAATGAATAATACTTCCCACAAGCTGAAGGTACAATGTAAAATCAACCAATGGTGTGTATTTTCCATTCTCAAGCTTTATCCCTGATAAGAAAGGTGTGGCTAGTGGCTTTCAGTCACTCATGTGAAATCATACCAAAGATCTCTAGCAGACTTTGGTTGAGAAATGGTAATCCCAGAACCACTCTGATTGATCTCTAGTCCGAGGAATAAATTTAGCAAGCCCATATCTGTCATAGAAAAACACTTATGCAATGCAGTTTTAATCTCAGCAATGGCAGAAGTTGAACTACTTGTTATTAAAAGATCATCTATGTAGATTACTATGATCAACAAGGAGTCATTTTTCTTCAAAAAATAAACATTGGAATCATATTTGCAGTGTAAAAATTTTGAGATAACAAATCGGAATCCATCTTTGCATACCACACTCTAGACACCTACTTGAGGCCATAAAGATACTTCTTTAGTTTTCATACCAGAGATGAATTTTGCATGTATCCCTATGGCTGCTCCATGTAGATTTCCTCCTTGAGATCACCTTGAAGAAAGGCATTCTTCACATCCATATGATGCACCTCCCATATTCTTGTTGTTGCAATGGAGAGGGTTGGGTGAATGGAATCCATTTTTTCCACAGGGGAAAAATTCTTATCATAGTCAACACCATGTACCTGTTGAAAACCTTTTACTACCAACCGTGCCTTATATTGACTAAATTGGACATCTTTCACTTTCTTGGTCCAGTAAACCCACTTTCACCTCATAATTTTACAATTGGAAGTTGGCGGAACTAAATCCCAAGTCTGGTTCTCAATGAGACAGTTGTATTCCTCATCCATTACTGCTTCCCATTTAGGATGTCGAGCTACTTTTGCATAAGTCTATGGATCATATGCAGGCATCATATAATCATGCATGGGCATGCATGGCTCCATAGCAAAGAGTGCTTGTGGATCTTCCTCAAACTGAGGTATAGATGTAGGATCAACAAGGAGATCACTCATGCTATGCCATTTTTTTGTTGAAGGAGGCTGAGAATATTTCGAACTACATGAGGAAGTACGATCTCAACTTTCAAAAACTGGTGGTCCAATAGGTGTCAACTGTAAAGGCTCATCTTCATTAGAATTCTGATCTGAAGTTTCATATGCATACTCATAAATGAGTGGTGATGGAAACTTGGTAACAAGTTCATCTACTGGTGCATGAAAAATATCTTCATCAAACTTTACACTCCTTTCAATGAAGAGATATTTAGTGTTGATATCAAGAAATTTGTACCATTTGAGTTCATCAGAATATCCAAAAAACATGCATTCTTTACTTTGAGGCTCCAAAGCCTTTCGCTTCTCTATAAGAATGTGGACCCATGCTCGAGATCTGAAAATGTGGAATGACTGACTTCAGGTTACATGCCAATCCAAGCCTCAAAATGTGTTTTTCCAGTAACAAATTTATGAGGAGATCTATTATGGATGTATGAGGCACAATTGATAGCTTCAACCCACAATTTTTACAAAAGATATCTTGAATGCAACATGCAATTGGCCATTTCTTTCAAAGATCGATTCTTCCTTTCGGCCACCACATTTTGTTGTGGAGTGTAAGGAACTATATGCTGCAACTGTATGCCTTCTTCATTACAAATATTCTTGATATATTTTTTGACATATTCCATCCCATTATCTGTGTGGAGTATCATGATGCATTTTCCAAATTGCTTTTCCACATGTTCTTTGAAAATATTTAGATGTTGAAAAACTTCAGACTTGAGTTTCAAGAAGTAAACCCAAGTGAATCTCGTGTAATAATTTATATATAACAACACATATTTTTCTTTTCTCATTGAATGTACTGGAAATGGACCCATGAGATCACTATGTACAAGCTGCAAATATGGAGAGGCTCTCCATGTGTGCCCCTTCTTGAACTTGTTTTGTGGATGCTTTCCAAGAGCACATCCATTACAACCACCATTTGAAAATTAAATGGTAGGAAATCCTTTGACCATCCATTTCTTGTTAAAGTGTTGCATATATCTGAAATTCAAGTGCCCAAAAATCTCATGCAAAATCCTAATTTCTTCATTTTCATGCGTATGTAGAAAAATAGAATTTGATTGAGGAACAAAATCAGAAAATTTATACAGACGAGATTGATCATTTACCTTTCCTCATGCAATATTCTTCAAGTTGTTTTTCATGTCATAAATGCTCACGGAATCCTGGGTAAGTTCCACTTTCCTTCTGGTACCCATGTGTGTCACTTGATACACTAAAATAAGATTCCAAGAAAGCCTTGGAATATGCAATACATTCTCAAAACTTCCATCTTCGAATTGCACTCTTCCTTGTCCAATTGCTTCAACTGCAGAATTTTCCCTAATGAGAATAGGAGTTCTTCGGTATGCATGTAGAGAAGAAAAGGATTCCTTTGAAGAATCCATATGATGTGAAGCTCTTGAATCGATGATCCATTCTTGCGGTCTAGAATGATTAGAAATCAAAGCATTCCCATGACCCCTTGTTTCTTATGGTTTTTCCTCCGTCTTCTTCTTGGCACTTTATGGAATGTGATGACCAAGATTATTTTGCTGAAGAGTCTTTTCCATCAGATCAATAGTCTTCTGCATGCAAGAGGATTTAGGATGATAACCTATATTACAATATGGACAGTTGGACTTTCCTTTCTTTCCCTTCTTACCCTTGGAGCTGGAAGAATCATATGGAGGTTTTGGATCTCCTCCCTTTCTTGGATCTAGATCTCTTGCATTTCCTTTGCCTTTGTATTGTTGATTTGGTTTCAAGTTGGACTTTCCTTTCTCATGGGTGGCAAGTGCATGTGCATTTGGAGACTTTAATGAACCCATTTTGATGAGCTTCTCTTGCTCGTGAATAAGAGACTCAATAAATGCATCAAATTTTGGAATTTTTCATTTTTCTCCTGTGGCAAGTCTAATTGTATGAAATGTAGAAATGAAAACAACATATTCAGGGCCTAATTTAGAAAAAATAGAAAGGATCAATTGACCTTCCTATTTGGATTTGTTGATCCTGCAATCATGTAATTGTAGAAGCAATGATTTAAATTTCATAAAGAAATATTTAATGTTCTCAAAGCTATATGGATCTAAGGAATTTAGCTCATTTTCAAAATATGAGTCTGCATCTCATGCTTATTTCCAAATAAATTCTCCAAGGTTTTCCAAACCTCATTCAGAGTGTTGCATGTGTCCACATGGAAACACAATGTTGGAGATATAGACAACAATAGAGGATCAAAAGCCTCGTCTATCCTATTGAATTATTTGGATTTTTCAATGATGTAATTGGGTTCCGATTCCGCATTCATAACTATCTGATACAAGCCTTTTCCTTTGAGGTGTAGAAAAAACTATGGCTTCCATTGGAATTAGTTATATAGAGTAAGAATCATTGAAGATGAGAACTCCATTTTTCTCACCTTGTAGTTGTAGAAACAATTGTGGCAGCTCTCCTATATTTTGATTTGAAAATCAAATATCTAAACAATTTCCAATTCTTTGATCTTCAAACCTGCAAAATATTGTTCATTCACCTTCTCCAAGCCCCTGTAGCTCTAATACCATGTAAAATTATTAAAGAAAAAATATGGATCTAGCTGAATAAATTAGGGAAATTTTGAGGTCTAATATAGGCCTACTAAGGAAATTATAAAATAATAGTGGAAATAATAAAATAAGATTTGATTACATCATCAAATTTTAGAGGGAAAAAAGAAAAAACTACTTTTTAAACTCGTATTTTCAACTTATCTCCCAAATTTTTTAATCAAATTTTGAGTGGGAGTACTCGTTGGATACAAAATCTAATTCCTCATCCAAAGAGTACCCATGTTGCATACTTTCGATGAATCCTGCTACATGAAAAATGAGAAATACATAAAAAACGTGATTGCAATCACGTATTTTCATGTATTTCTCACTTTTCGTGTAGCAGGGTCCATCAAAAGCATGAAACATGGGTACTCCTTGGATGAGGAATTAAATTTTCCATCCAACGAGTACTCTTGCTCGAAATTTGAGTAAAAACTTTGGGAGACAAGTTGAAAATACGAGTTGAAAACGTAGTTTTATTATTTTATTAATTTTTAAGATTTTTACCCTTTTACTTAAAAAATAGTGAAGCATCCCCCATGGTTGACATCATCATATTGAATACTATTGGTTGTTATAAAGTTTATTTTTGTTGTAAATTTTTCTTAGGAGGCCCATTTTAGACCTCAAAATTCCCCTAATGATAATTGCACAAACTTGCGAGAGTTGAAAAAGAAAAATTAGAATTTAGAATGAAATTGATTCATCAATATTAGTTTTAGAATCAATACATAAAGCAACTAAGTTAAGATTAGTTCTACATGCAATACCTATGTATAATTAAATCTAATTGAAGCTAAGTGTGCTTTTTTTTCTGTTAATGTGCGCATGCACCACAAACAAGCACTAGAGTTAATTAACTAAAGGAAAGTGCACACCACATGTAAGCACTCAAGTTAACTAGCTAAAGACAAGTGGACATTGCATGCAATAACTTGAGTTGAACTAAAGCTAATTAATGCTAACGATGTGCACGCACACCAACACTTCTTATCTCTAGATCACAAACAAATGAACTAAGCAGACCACACTTTGTGACAAGGATGAGTGAAATAAGAGTAACTTCGAGTCATGTTTGAGAGTCCAGAAGAGAAAACGAAAATGAAATTTTTCTGGAATGATGATGGTGATAGCGTTGTTGGCCATTCTATGCATTATGACACATTTGAATGCATTCCCATATCTCCATGAATTTGAATTCCAGGTGAATCTACATATTTGAAAAAGGAATGTAGTCATGCGCGTCGACAATCCCTCTCACACCTGGGATATCTCTCCGGTCATGAAACCCATGAGTTGCTATCTAGAACATGAAGGGGAAAAATGAAAAATGGACCCATAATTTCTCAGAATAACAAGATATACAAATTTCTAGCATCAAAATCCATTACCTATGCCTTTCAAATTGTGGAACATTTAGACTGATAGACATAAGAGAGAGGAAAATTGGTCGTTACATTGCACCTCTGTTAGAAAATATCTACACATGCAATCTCAATATATGATGAATATAAATATGGAATCAATCATTCATGGGAACAAATATCCATTATTGTGGGAACACTAGATATCTGGAATATCTTCACACTAAAATCATAGGTTATCATTGAAGCCTATGTATGGTGTTACCTGTAGCTCCAACTTCACAATGCGCCTATAGAGGTGGCATTCCTCCACTATATTTTCCAAGGACGAGTCTACGTCTACTCAAATTCCGTTGCGAGAGGGATCGAAAAATTCTTATATCTTTTAATAGCCTAGATTTATTTGGTGTTTATTAAACGATGCATTTTAATATGTGTTATATTTTTTGTTTGAAAACTAAGAAGTGTTGAACCAATCAATAAAAAGAGGAAGATAATTAAATTAGTGGTTCTCAAATTTCTTCGGTGCAGAGAGAACGCATCGCTAAGTTAATTGTGTGAATCAATTATATACTAATGGACCTTGTTGTGCTTTGACCTTCAAGAACATTAATTACAAGTTTTCTTCATATGCATGTAAGTGTATATTTCAAAAAGGTCAGTTTCATAATTGGCTGCTGAATATGCCCATTATTCAAACAACTCACCTATATAACTATCAAAAGGGTAGTTCACTGCATTTTGATAGATGGGAGTTTTTACATAGGGTGGTCTAGTATGAATATTTCCCTTCAAGAAATCGAGAAATGTCAATTATACAAAGTTCATCAAATATGGTTAGAGGCATTTATGTTTGAAATGGAGTTCAAGTGACGACTTGAAGATGAGGTGGTGAAGAAAGAGAAATGTTTTATAGATTCTAGAGTGGATATGAGTGTTCATGAAGACCAGCGAAACAAAGATCAGTTTCCTTGTTGTAATATGTATTTTTTATATTGTAATTTCTGTTATTTATTATTTTGACTTGTAAGCATTAAGGGAGGCAATTGGAGATAATTCTTACATGGTAAATTTAGAGTTGGTTTGGGATTTGATTGAGAAAATGTCTCAACTCCCATATCTAGATTTGCAATTGGTTGGATCTACATCCACCTAAGTTGGTTTGAAATTTGATTGAAAAAATATCTCAACTCCCATATTCATATTTGGAATTGATGGGATCTACATCCACCTATATATTTGTATCATATTTGTGAATGATTAGTGTGTGAAATTTTGTTTTTGATATGCATTCTGATTTCTTTGTAATATTATATTTGAGTGTAAATATTTCAATAAAAGCCTACAAAACTTAGAACAATAAACCAAGAACCTTTAAAAATAACATAATATTTTATTTAAATTTTGTACTCCTAGAGTATAAAATCTATACTTCAATCCTATGAAAAACATGGTATAGAAAGCATCAGGATGTGCAGTATTTGTTTTGATATTATAACGGGGTTCAAGACCCTCCCATTGGGTAATAAAGTGAAGATAACATGAACATAATGAAGTAGAAAACAATTGACATTAAGACACATTGTTCATGGCTGGTACAAAAAGTGCATCAGAAAACTCCGACATTTGCACACCTTGTACATGGAATTTCCAAACAAGGAGGAGAAAGGATATCTTACGCAAGGTAAGGTAGTTCAATTCATCAAAAATATACATAGAAAAACAAACTTTGGATTTTCATGCCATTGTCAACAATGTTGAAATTCAACAAGAAAATGCACCACATACTAGTGTGGGATTCTAGTCACACATTGGTGAGGAATCCAGTTACACATTAGTGCTAAATGTGGGCGTCTAATTTATTTTTTCCTTGAATAAATTGGACAATAAATTTTAATTTCATCTCATAACAACTTGTATTAGTTAACTAAGTCATGGAGACTGAGTTAGCTCAAGAATTTCGAGTTGAGGGTCTAAGATGAGGCATGTAGAGTGATTCTATTATTTTGGGGGTCCAATTGCAGTTGTAGCACTTGTGTGGTGTGAGTGTAATCAGTTAACTAAAATTAATTGAGTTAAAATAAGTTTAACTAGTTTTAACTGAGTGATGAGCTAGTGAGAGGTCTAGTGAATTAAATAAGATTTAATTCACAAGTAGTGATCAATCAGATAATTGATGATTCACTATTAAAAGTTTCATGCATGTCAGTTCTAATGAAGACCCAGTTGAGATAGAGGTTAAAGGGAAGATAACTATCAATTGTATTATTAGCAAATTTCTTGGGTGCTGTTATAAAGTCAGAGGAAGGAAATGATGGATTGTGCAGTCAAGGAAGGTTGGAATTCCTATTTAATAGGGATTTATTTCTCTGGGAATTGCATGAGCAAGGCAGGCTCGAGGAAGGCAAGGAATTGGATAACTGTTTGTCCAATTTTGTGTAGATCAATGTGGGACGATTGGTAGAGTGCAACAGATTCTTTTGAGAAAGAATGCATTGTATTGTTTCATGATTCCTTGAATTATTATACAATAGAGATAGAGGGGCTTTGAGAAGTTACTTTCCCCAGGAATATCTTTTTTTGTGTGATTGATTTAATTCTTTCCCTTACTTGCATGTGATTGAGCAATCATTTTTTATATTCCACAAATATTGTAGAAGGATTTAGTATCTTTTTTTAGTAAATTACATGATCGAATTGAATACATTGGTATAATTTCTACATGGTATCAGAGTTCCAGGAATCACAATAGAAGAGAATAAATTGAGTTTGTGTTAAACATTATTCAGATTTGCAGAATCATTCTTTGGAACTAGCGGTTGACCGGGATTTCTTTCACTGGCTTGAGACTCGAATATGCACTCGAGGGAAATTCAAACTCTATTGCATGGAAGGATAGGATGGAGATAGTATTGGAGGATAACGGGTTGAAGGTGTTCATTGACATTGATATTATTTAACTCAATCAGGCAGATGTTGCGCAACACGAAGCATGAATGAATAATGTTGAAAAGGCAAGGAGGATCTTATTAGAGGGAGTTCGAGATCATATTGTCTTGAGTCTCCATGGAAAGGAAACTCCATATACTATGTGGAAGGCCTTGACAGATATGTTTCAAAGCAGCAGTGACCATGAGAAATTGGCACTCAAGAACAAGCTCAGGAAAATGAAAATGGAGAAGGGTGACACAATCCACAAATACTTGACCAAGTTCACTCAATGTTGAGATGATATTGGAAGTGTTTGGATTACTGTAGATGATGATAACTTGGAGAGCCTAACACTTCTAGGACTTCCCATGAGATGGAATTGTTACCAGGACTCTGTGAATCAGAGGGAGTAGTTACTAAAGTGGGAGAGACTATGGTCGGATTTGGTGCAAGAAGAGTTTCAGTTGAATACCAAGGGTGGATCCTCATCCAACAATGATGATGAGGAAAATTGTGCCTTAGCTAGCAAGGAAAAGAAGGGAAAAGGGAAGAAGTTCCATTCCAAATCCGAGACCAACAATGAAGACAAGAAATGAGACATGTCAAAGGTGAAATGTTTCAACTATCATGATCATGGAAACTATTGTGGCTCCTTTGTATTTACCTTTGAATATTTTTCAAAACACCAAAAAATAATATATCTTAGAAAATGTAAAGTTTGTATGTCGAAGAATAATTTTTATTTATATGTTGGTACATTAACATTTTGTGATGAGATGTGAAGGTAGGTCGAAGGATTCGATAACTAGAATAAAGCTCAGGAGGGTTTTAACACCATGGAGAAAGAGGGAGTTGCACAAGTTCGTTGAATGAATTATCGCAGGGAGTAGCATGGAGAAGATGGAGCTATAGAGCGGTGACAGTCGAAGAAACAGAGAAATCGGTTAAGGCAGAAAACCCTTAGAATATTCCCAAAGGAGGCGACCTAACGGCAAGGATTAAATCGCAAAATTAAAGTGAGAGATGGATTTACAAGGTTGCATCGTAAAGTTAAGTTTGAAAATTTGCGAAGTGGACACATGTCGGCAGAAGACGATTTCACATTGGCGATTATTTAGTTTATTCGTTAAGGACTTCGCAAGTTAAACAAAAAAACTTGCGATGTGATAAAGGGAGGATCCACGTGTTGGCACAACAATTCAACGCATATTGCACATCAACAGGTTTAGAGTTTAGCATTAAGACTTCGAAAGGTAAAGTATTTTGGTTGCGATGTGACAAACGAGAGATGGTAGTGTGAGACAGTACAACGGGACCGTTGGATTGGGGCACAGATCAATGGTGGAGGTTAAATGGAAAACAGAGCAGTTTCACACATTGAAATTATTATTGTTTATCGTTTAAGCTATTTGTTATAGTTTCCAATGTGCGATATCGAATAAGTTGCGAAGTGTGATTGTTTTTGATTAGTCAGGTCATGTGTGGGCCCGTAAACCACAGGTTTGCGGGGTTCGTATAAAGTTGCAGCTGTGTATGCGATAAGGTAATGCGAAGGGGTGACCAACGAATAAAGAGGCATAGGCAGAGTCAGGTAGAATAATGTATAGTGGCACTATGGGAATCACGACAACTGGGTCAAGTCGGGCATTGAGGCGTTGTTACAAAACTATGAAGCTGCTACATCATAACCAGAAAGGACACCTCGACACTTTGTGAGGACACATAAGAAACATCAGATTTAGCAAAACGAACAATATTTCCATATTTGTTTTCTCTGTATGATTTCATAAGTAATATTAATAGTTTAGGTAGTCGAATAGTTTCAATAATTTAAGTAGTTATGAACTACTTTGATGTATTTAAGTAGATAGAAATAAAGAAAAGGGGTTTCGAGTTTTGGATCTCTGGATGAATATTAATTTCGTACTAAATTTTTTGAGAAATTAAGGAAAGAAGATAAATTTTCCTATATCTATTGATGTTGATATGTCTTTCCAATTTCACTCCGTGTTTATTCCTCTTGGAATGAAGTGAAGTAATGTAGCATCTGGTCTCTTAATTACATTTGTGAGTAATAGTTAAATCACCTTAATTTGTGCTCCTTCACTTCATCTCTTCTCTTTTCAAAAACTCCTGATGAAACTTTAAAGTAATAGATTCTGTATTTACACCATATTATTTCGAGTTTCCTCTCTCTCCATGATTTCCTCTGAAACTTAAAAGTGATAGATTATGTTTCTCAGCACATCATGTTGAGTTTCTCTTACAATTATTTTTTTCATTTCATTCAAGTATCAACAATTTATGGCATTGTGAAGGCTTTCATTATATCAAATTATTGAGAGTATTAAGTAATTAAATTCCAAAGGTGTTAAATAGAGGCCATTTGATATCGTAATTGTGGCATACATTTATAAAATGTCTTAAGCATTGATTCCTTACCACAATCAATGGATTGTTTCTTGAGATACAACATTTTCTCGTGCCGTTGTTGGGGATGAAGAAATGAATTTTATTTTTCCTTGGGTTTTTCACATTATTTCCTCTGGTTTTTCAGTGAGGAGGAAATATTGGGCTGTCTTTTTTATTTTCAAAATTATGGCTTTCAAAAGGTCTCACATGAGGTCAGATACCTCACAGCAGATAGTCCCTGCTTTTTCAGACCCAGAAGGATTGGTTTCTAAGAAGGCTCTGAAACTTCAATACCTGATCCTACATTGTCTGCTCCTAACAGTGGTTCTCATAACACTTTGTTTGAAGATATTTCCGAGGAACTCTCTTTCTTGGAACAAGATTCTCCTTCCACACCCATTCATTTTCAAGAACCTAAGTTAGAATAAATTTATTTCGAGTCTGTTTCTTTTACCTTCACTCAAGCTCAACCAAATATAGTTGTTGGTTCTTCTACCATTGTTTGTCAACCCACTCCCATATTAGTTTTTCCTCCACCCTCATTCACTTTCACAGCAATTTCATCAACCTTAACAACCCAAGGAATAATTAACCAAGGTGTAAATATGGCAGCACCAACCTTTTTTTTGAACATATATGCTCCACTAAATATTGTGCAACCAATGAATTCCATGCCTCAAGAATACTTGAAATTACTTTCTCATTTCACTGGAGAAGATGAAGTAACTGCAGAACAACATTTACCCTTGTTTTGCACTTTTGCTGAGAATTTAAATGTAGAACATCTTGATGTTGCGATGAGACTATTTGTGAAATCTCTAGATGGAGAGGCTAGAAAATGGTTCAAAGGTTTACCAAATGGTTCAATAAATAAATGGGAAGAGTTAGAAACTCAATTCACTCAGAGATGGGGATAAAAGAGAGATCATGGTTACTCATTGATAGAGTTTAATACAATTAAAAGAAGGCCTAATGAAATAATTCATGAGTTTGGAAAAAGATTCAACAAATTCTACAATAGATTACCCATAGAGATGAAGCCCCCCTTGTAGGAGAAAAGGTAGTTTTTGTTGGGGCTTTTGAAGCTGATTTTAGCTCTACATTGAGAGAGAGAAGAACCCCTACTCTTGAGAAGATACAGACAGATGCTCTAGAGATCAAAGCTAATATGGTTGTAGCTGGAAAAGTGAAAGGGAAATAGTCAGTCCAAGAGAAGGGGAAAGAAAAAGAAGAATAATAACAAGATCTAAGAATTGAATATATAACAAAGGTGATGAAGCATATAACGAATAAGCTAGACAAGATGGAATTGGAAAATAAAATCTCCCAAAGACAAGTACAACAAAACCAAGGGGGGTTTAACCCTCAATTCAAAAGACATCCCCTACAAATTTTGCAGAGGGAAAGAAGAGATCAAGACCAGATTCAAGCACCGTTGTATATAGAAGCAGCACCCGCAGAGCCGGAAGAAGATGACCAAAGGGAGGTCAAGGATCAGGTATCTTCTATGTATGAATAGAAGAAGATGAAGAGGAATATTGTGAGGGAGAATATGTTGAATCTGAAGTATCTTTTGATCAAGATGAAATGGATGAATATTGTAGACAATTCACAGATTTCATGCAATCTGAGTTACATAAAAAGTATGATTTAAGGTCTAGAAAGATATCTAGGGTGCAGGATAATGAATGTGAACAAAAAGGTTCTGTTCCTCCTCCAATGGCGACTCCACAACAAAAGTACCCTATGAAATAGGTCAGTAAGGGGAAACAACCTATAAATTCACTTAATATGACAAATGTGCAACAGGCTGAATCTTCCCAAAACAAATTAGTTGACACTAATATTTTGGAGAGAGTTGTTTCTATACCCGAAAAAGCCAAAAATTCTAGAAAGAGTGAAGAAAAACTTGAAAAGAACATCAAGCAAACTCATGCTTTCAGTTTGGAAAAAGAGTTGGAGAAGGTTAAAATCCAAGTACCTCTTCTAAAATTAGCTTAAATACCAGCTTACAAGAAAGAAATTTCAGAATTTATTAATCTCACACAAGTGGAAGATATAAGTGACATGGTGAACTTAAAAGAATAAAATCCAGTGGTCACCTTTGGTCCTCATGTAGAAGAAGTAGATCCTTTTGTTCCACCCTTCTATATTGCTCTGTTTATTCATGATTTTACTATACATAATTTCATGTTGGACTTAGGAGCATCCCATAATCTCATGCCATTGTCTGTTATGAAGGAACTTAACTTGCAGATTACCAAAACTTATAGGGATATGTATTCATTTGATTCAAAAAGGGTGAAATGTGTTGGGTTAATTAAAGATGTAGCAGTTTCATTGGCACAAATCCCAACAAAGAGTATAGTCATGGATGTAGTGGTTGTTGACATCCCAACCAGGTTTGGAATGCTCCTGTCAAGATCTTCGGGAGAAAATTTGGGAGGTGTACTAAAATTAGATTTCACTTATGCTATAATTCCAGTTTTTAATGGGGAAGAAATGATATTGTACAAGGAAACAAGGTTTCTGAAGTCTACCTCCAAGAAAGATGTAGGAAATTCCCCCATTTATAGTCAAGAAACAGAAGATCTTTCTTGTTTCATGCTGCATGAAGATGCAGAATTTGCTGAAGACACGGGGAAGAAGCTCTCTTCAACAATTTTAAATAATGATCTGTACTCAAGGAAGATTTGGAAGTTCTACTTTGATGGTGCCTACTCCAAGGAGGGTGCATTTGCTGGATTCTCGCTGATATCACCAGAAGGTAACCTCATGCCTTTCTCTTTTAAACTAGAATTTGATTCAAAAAAAAATCTGGCTGAGTATGAGTCCTTAATCTCAAGCCTTCAAGATGCTAAACAGATGGGATTTCAATTTATTTCAATTTTTGGTGACTCTAAATTGATAATAAGGCAGATTAAAAATCATTATCAAACCAAGCATCCAAGATTGAGATCATATAGGAATGAAGTTTGGGATCTGATAGAAAACTATTTTGAAGCCTTCAATCTTCAGTATATTCCCAGGGAGGAGAATAGATTAGCTGATTATTTAGCAGTTGCAGCTAGCACCTTCAAACCTCCAATGAATCCAAGGTTAAGGTATGAAATTGAAATTAGACACAGACCTTCTATCCCTGACAATGTGAAACATTGGTAGGCGTTTGATGATGAATAGATAAATAAGTTCCTAACCATGATTGGAAACTTTGAAGATGTTGAGATAGACCAAGAGGAAGAACAAACATATCAGAAAGAAGAAATAAGAAACCTTAAGCAGTCAATAGGTGAACAAAATATTATCCAATTGAAAGATAATGTGCTCCCAAAGGGTTGGTTCCCCTTGAAATATTATTCAATGCTAATGATGTTGTTGTAGATTCAAAGAAAACACATCAAGAAGAAGAGATGGAAGATTGTAATTTGGGATCTCAGCAGGAACCCAAAATAGTGAAATTGTTCAAATGTGTTCCCAAAAACTACAAAGAAAGATACATTGATCTTTTTAAGAAATATATGGATGTGTTTGCCTGGTCATATGAAGACCTGAAAACACATAATTTAGCATAAGATTCCATTGAAGTAAGGACTCAAACCACATAGACAGAAGCTCAGAAAGATCAATCCATTATTGTTAGCTCCAGTCGAAAAAGAAGTGAAGAAAATGTTGGAGGCAAAAATTATAGTCCCTCTCAGATGTTTAGACTGGGTTTCTAATCTGGTCCCTGTAAGAAAGAAGAATGGAGAGATAAGACTCTATGTAGGCTTCAGGAACTTGAACCGATCATCTCTAAAAGATAATTATCCTTTGCCAAAAATGGATTATTTCTTACAGAAGGGACAGGAGCTCAGAGGTTGTCTATGGTTGATAGATTTTCTGGGTATAATCGGGTAGAAGTAGAAAAAGAAGATCAAAAGAAGATTGCTTTCACTATGCCCTAGGGCCCCTTCATGTACGTAATGATGCCATTTGACCTTATAAATGCAGGTGAAACATTTCAGAGGGTCATGGACATAGCCTTCGTTGGTGATAGGTTTGTATTTATATACACAGATGATGTAACTATTTTCTCTGGGTTATATGATGAACACTTGGATCATTTGCAAAAAAAAAAAAAGTGCAGAAAGTTTGTTTTGTCATTAAATCCCAAGAAATCTTTATTTTCCTTAGAATAAGGTATATTATTGGGTCACATATTTTCTAGAAAAGGAGTAAATATTAACCCAGCAAGGGTGGAAGCCATTCAGACTATTCCTTTAACCAGAAGCAAGAAATACATCCAGAGATTCCTGGGAAAAATAAACTTTCTGAGGAGATTTGTGCCCAATTATGCTGAGATTTTGAGAAGTATAACAGGTATGTTGCAAAAAAATGTAGAAGTGAAATGGGACAAGGGATCAAGAGAAGAATTTTCTAGAATAAATGAAGAACTATAGGAAGCTCCAGTTCTGATTAGTCTAGACTATCAAAATGCCTTTCACGTATTCTCATTTTCATCCCCCAATACTATTTTCGTTGTGTTGTTGCAGAAAAATGAAGATAGTAAGGAGCAGTCAATTGCATTTTTTAGTAAAGTTTTCAGAGATGCTGAGCTCAAATACAATATTATGGAGAAACAAGTATATGCTTTGGTCAAAGCATTGAAAGCCTTCAGAACTTATGTGTTACAATCCCAAATAACTGCTTATGTTCCTAATTCTACTGTGAAAGACGAGTTGGTCCAAAGCGATGTTGAAGGAAAAAGGCAAAAGTGGATAGCAAAAATCCAAGAGTATGATTTGGACATCAAACCCACCAAGCTGGTCAAGGGAAAGGGGTTAGCGAAATTGTTGATAGAAATAAAATTTCAAGCCTTGGGAATCAATATGTTGGCACTCATGGATGGATCTGTTAATGAAGAAGGTCAAAACAAGTCAAAAATAGGTATTCAATACAAAAAAAAAATTCCCTGATTGGTATAAAGATATTGTGCATTAACCATGTTTCTTTTCCTATCCAACTTCACTAAATAGAACAAAATACAGAGCTCTCGAGTTCAAGTCTCAGCCATATGTTATCATAGAAGCAAAGCTATACTAGAAATATCCTGCTGGTATTTTGCTGTTATGTTTGACCGTAGGAGAATCTATTAAAGTCACCAAACAATATCATGAAAGTATATGTGGAGGACATTATAGCTAGAAGGTCACTGCTCATAAAATTCTCAAGTCAGGCTTCTATTGGCCAACCCTATTTGCAGATGTTTATAGACTGGTTAGAAGTTGTCAAAAGTGTTAGTTGTTTGTTGAAAAGAGAAAAATTTCTCCATTACATCTCATCCCAGTATTTATTGAAGAGCCTTTCAGGAAATGGGGATTGGATTTTATTGGAGAGATCAATTGACCATCAAGTGGACAACTCAAGTGGATTCTGACTGCCACTGATTACTTTACAAAATGGGTTAAAGAAATACCCACTAAGAAGGTGAATGACCAAGTAGTGATGATGTTTCTGGAGGAAAACATTTTTAGCAGATTCGGATGTCCAGTCAAAATTGTGACTAATAATGCTCAGGTATTCAACTCTGCTAATTTCATTAATTTTTGTCCAACATATAATGTAACTTTATCACATTCCACAGCATGTCATCCCCAAGGGAACAGATTGGCAGAGTCCTCAAATAAGACATTGGTCAGAATATTGAAGAATACAATCACTAAGAATCAGAAGGATTGGGATATGAAGTTGAAGTTCACCCTCTGGGCAGTTTGAGTCACCCCAGGAGATCTACTGGGAAGTCTCCCTATGAATTGGTTTATGGGACTCAAGCACTATTTCCTACTCAGCTGGCCAAACCAGTGATTTATTTCCTTCAAGAAGCTCGAGGAGAACCTAATGCTCTGGTAATAATATTGAACAAGATAATTGAATCGAGTGAAAATAGAAACAAAGTCAAGGATAACTTGATTACTTATCAGGAAAAGATGAAGTCTATATTTGACAGAAAATAAAAAGAAGTTCTCTTTCAAGCAGGAGATTTGGCACTAAGATGGGACACCAGACAAGAAGAAAAGGGGCAGCATGGTAAATTTGACCCTCTTTGGTATGGTCCATACAGGTTCTCTGAGGCAAGGTCAAATAACACATTCATTCTAGAAGATCTAGATGGAGAGTCAATACATCTGCCTATGAATAGGCAGTAACTAAAGAATTATTTCCAACATTAAAAGTCAACATTACACCATTGTAAATACCAGATTTCTCATTGTTCATATGTAACCAAGAAATATTTGACTCCATGCCCAATGGATAAGGCATTAATCTGTGATTCTTAGTGCTTCCGTGGAAAAAGCACTATCCCCAGGTGGAGCCAGAAGTTGTGGCTCATTTGCATTTACCTTTGAAATATTATTCAAAACACCAAAAAAGAATTTATGTTAGAAAATGTAAAATTTTGTATGTCGAAGAGGAATTTTTCTTTTTATGTTGGTACATTAACATTTCGTGATGAGATGTGAAGGTAGCTTGAAGGATTGGATAACCAGAATAAAGATTAGGATGGTTTTAACACGATGGAGAAAGATGGAGTTGCACGAGTTCATTGAATGAACTATCGCAGGGAGTAGCATGGAGAATATGGAGCTGTAGAGCGGCGACAGCTGAAGAAACAAAGAAATCGGTTAAGGCAAAAAACCTTTATAAGATTCCCAAAGGAGGCGACCTGACGGCGAGGATTAAATCTCATAATTAAAGGGAGATAAGGACGGACCAGGTTGCATCGCAAAGTTAAGTTTGAAAAGTTGTGAAGTGGATATGTGTCAGCATAGCATGATTTAGAATTGGCGATTATTTAGTTTATGCATTAAGGACTTCGCAAGTTAAACAAAATAACTTGCGATGCGGTAAGAAGCAAAAATTGTGATGCAATAAAGGGAGGAGCCACGTGTTGGCATAGCGATTCAGCGCATATCGCACATCAGAAGGATTAGAGTTTAGCATTAAGACTTTGCAAGGTAAATTATTTTGGTTGCAATGCGAAAAACGAGAGATGGCAGTGTGAGACAGTACAGCGGGGCCGTTGGATTGGGGCATAGATCAACGGTGGAGGTTAAATCGAAAACAGAGTGGTTTCTCACATTGGCATTATTATTTTTTAGCATTTAAGATATTTGTTATAGTTGCCGATGTGCGATATCGAATAAGTTGCAAAGTTCAATTGCTTCTGATTGGTTAGGCCGTGAGTGGGCCCGTAAACCACAGGTCTGTGAAGTTTTTATAAACTTGCAGCCGTGTATGCGATAAGGTAATGCGAAGGGGAAACCAATGAATAAAGAGGCATAATCAGAGTCGGGCAGAAGAATTTATAGTGGCACTATCGGAAGCATGACAGTTGGGTCAAGTCGGGCACCGAGGCATCGTTATAGAACTATGTAGCTGCTGCATCATAACCATAAAGGACACCTCGACACTTCGTGAGGACGCATCAGCAACATCAGATTCAACAAAATGAACAATATTTCTAGTTTTTATTTGTTTTCTCTGTATGATTGCATAAGTAATAGTAATAGTTTAGGTAGTCGAATAGTTTCAATAAGTTCAACAATTATGAACTGCTTTGATGTATTTAAGTAGATAGAAATAAAGAAAAGGGGTTCTGAGTTTTGGACTTCTGGATGAATGTTAATTTGATACTGAAATTTCTGAGAAATTAATGAAAGAAGATCAAGTTTCCTACACCTGTTGATGTTGATATGTTTTTCCAGTTTCACTCTATGTTTATTCCTCTTTGAATGAAGTGAAGTAATGTAGCAGCTGTTCTCTTAATTACATTTGTGAGTAAGAGTTAAATTACCTTAATTTGCGCTCTTTCACTTCATCTCTTCTCTTTTCATGAACTCTTGTTGAAACTTTAAATTAATAGATTATGTGTTTACAACATATTATTTCGAGTTTCCTCTCTCTCCATGATTTCCTCTTAAACTTAAAAGTGATAGATTTTGTTTCTCAGCGTATCATTTTGAGTTTCTCTTACAATTCTTTTTTAATTTCATTCAAGTATCAGCAGTTTATGGCATTATGAAGGCTTTCATTATATCAAATTATTGATGGTATTAAGTAATTAAATTCCAAAGGTGTTAAAGAGAGGCCATTCGAGATCGTAATTGTGACATACATTTATAAAATGTTTTAAGCACTGATTCCTTACCACAACCAAGGCATTTTTTCTTGAGATACAATAGACAATATGCCACAAATTTTCCACAAAAGAAGAAGAATAACAAGAAGGCTCGGAGAGTTGCATTGGGTGAAGCTTTGGCCTCACAATTTGAGTTGAACTTCTCTCTCATCATATGCATGGTGTCAACGTTGATGGGATCTGTGTTGTACTTGGATAGTGGAGCATATTTCCACATGATTGGAAACAAAGTACTCTTTAGTAGCTTGGATGAGAAGGATCTTCTAATGCACATCGATATGGGTGATGATGGGAGGTATAGCGCTACTGGGATTGGTACAATTACTTTCCAGTGAGATTCAGGTAAACCTTTCTTACTAAAATATGTCATGCATGTACTAGGTTTGAAAAGAATTTAGTTTCAGTTGCTATGTTGGAGGATATTGGATATGATGTAGTTTTTAGTGAAGGAAATTGGTTTCTTCATCACAAAGCCATAGGAAAAATAAATAATATTGGGGTTCATGTGAATAAATTCTACAAAATTGATGTAAATGGTTGTGAAACATTGGGCAGTAAAGTAGATGAGGTGATGAGCCGAGATACTGGTGAGTTATGGCATAGGAGGTTGGGTCATCTACACCACAATGCTTTGAGGATCATGCAGAAGATTTCTATAGGGATTCCAATGGGTACACTTGCATAGAGAGACACATGAAAGGGTTGTACTATGGGAAAGTATACAAAGGCTGCCTTTCATGAGAAGGACAACCGATTAGCAGAAATACTTGAGAGAGTTCACTTAGATGTGTTTGGACCATTCTCAACTACTTCCATAGCAAAGCATAGGTATTATGTTATTTTTGTTGATTACGTTTCTAGAAAGTGGTGGATTTTCTTCATGCAGAAGAAATATCAGACATTCTCCAAGTTTTGTGAGTTCAATGCACTTGTAGAGAAAGATACAGGGAAGAAGTAGAAGGCACTAAGGAGTGAAAATGGTGGTGAGTATATCTCTAATGAATTCAATAACTTATGCTCCAAAGAAGGAATTCAGAGAGAATTGATTGCACCTCATAACCCACAACATAATGGGGTTCCAGAAAGAAAGAATAGAACAATTGTGGGAGCAGCACGAGCTATGTCATATGATCAGGGCCTATCGTTGCATCTATGGGTAGAGGCATGCAACACAATGGTATTTTTTCAAAACTATAGTCCTCATCAGATACTTGGCATGAGTACATCAGACAAGGTTTTTTCAAGTAAGAAACTAGATGTTTCATATTTTAAAAAATTTGGCCCATTTGTCTATTTACATGTGAACAAATATGTGAGGAAGAATCTAGAACCAACAACAAAGGTTTGGATATTTGTGGGGTAAACAGATACTCCCCACAACTATCGGGTGTATTTTCCAACACACAGGATGACAGTTGTGAGGAGAGATGTGAAATTTGATGAGGAGAAAGCCGTGTGATTGTCCCTTAAGAGGGAGATTTACTTACATGGAGAAGAGGAATGCCTAGTTCCATAGGATGAACCTCAGGATGTGGAGCAGCCAGAAACCAAGGAACAGAGAGTGGCAGAAACCACTCATGCAGATCCATCCACTAGAAATGGTAGGAAGCCCACCAGAGAGGTTGAGAGATTGATGCTACATGTGACAGAGAATGTAGGCGCACCTACATCACAGTGCAAGCAGAGAAGGTCCCCAAACAGGTATACTGGATACATGGCTCTTATGAGAAAATGTATTGTGACAGAATCATCCTCTTTTAAGGAAGCAGTGCAGCATCCGGTATGGGTTGATGCCATTGTTGAGGAGTATAACTCCATTATCATAAACAATGCATGGGAAGTGGTCCCAAGACTAGTGGGGAAGTCAATGGTTGGATCTAGATGGATCTATATGGTGAAGCAAGCAGCATATGCGAGTATGGAAAAATACAAGGCTAGATTTGTATCCAGAGGATTCTCACAGGTGGGGGGGATTGACTATGAGGAGACTTTTGCACCGGTTGTAAGGTACTCATCGATTAGATCCATCCTTGCACCCTCAGTGCATATGGGATTGAAGATACATCAGATGGATGTAAAGACAACCTTTCTCAATGGATTTATTGAGGAAGAATTGTACATTGAGTAGCCAAAAGGTTTTGAGACCTTTCACAGAGAGTCACATTTATGCAGACTCAAGAGAGCATTGTATGGGCTGAAGTAAGCACCTCATGATTGGTACACCTAGATCGAAAGTTATTTCACTATGTTGGGCTTCACAAAGAGTGAAGCAAAAGAGAACCTAAATCATATTGTGGTTGATGGTAAGATTTTCATTATTTTACTTTATGTAGATGATCTGATACTCAGAGGTGATGAGGAGCTCATAAATTCTTACAAAGAGGACCTTGCAAGAGAATTTGAGATGAAGGACATGGGGCTCTTGCACTATTTCCTTGGCTTGGAAATATGGAAAAGAGATGGGGAGCTATTTGTATGTTAGGGAAAGTATGCCAAGGAGATTCCGAGGAAGTTCCACATGGAGGGCGGCAAACCCATGGAGACTCCTCTTGCAGGAAATTGGAGGAAGGAGGATGCTACTTCAAGTGAGGTAGTGGATGCTACTGTTTACAGGAGGCTTGTGGGTTCACTTATGTATTTTGTGAACACATGACTGGACATATGCTACGTAGTTAACCAACTTAGTCAAGCTATTGTTAAGCCTACCAAGATCTTTTGGAAGGCAGGGAAGCAAGTTTTGAGATATCTTAGGGGCACTGCAGTGTATGGATTATGGTACAGACAAACAGAGGGAGTGAAGCTTCAAGGCTTCACCGATGTAGATTGGGCACGCAGTCTATCAAATGTGAAGATTACATCAGGGGACATCTTCATTATAGGATCAACACCAGTTTATTGATACAGGAGGAAATAAAGATCAGTTGAACTTAGTTCAGTAGAGGCAGAGTACATGGTAGCTATTTAGGCTACATGTTGGGCCATCTGGATGAGGAAGATACTTTTTGGTTTGTTTGGTCATCATATGGATCCAACGATGATACATTATGATAACCGGAATTGCATAAAACTCACGGTTAATCATTTATTCAATGATAGTTCCAAACATATTGATATCTAGTACTACTATCTCAGATATTGCATTCTGAGGTGCATTATTTTGTTGCAGTACATTACCACAGAGGATCAGGATGCAGACATCTTGACGAAGGCATTGGCAAAGAGAAAATTTGAATACCACAGAGGCTGGATCAGGGTAGCTGATAATCTCTTTCTTGTTGAGAGGGAGTGTTGAAATTCAACAAGAAAATGCACCACATACTAGTGTGGGATTCCAGTCACACATTGGTGAGGAATTCAGTTACACATTAGTCCTAAATGTGGGCATCTAATTTATTTTTCCCTTAAATAAATTGTAATTTCATCTCATAACAACTTGTATCAGTTAACTAAGTCATGGAGACTGAGTTAGGTCAAGAATTTCAAGTTGAGGGTCTAAGATGAGGCATGTAGAGTGATTCTATTATTTTGGGGGTCTAGTTGCAGTTGTAACATTAGTATGGTGTGAGTGTAATTAGTTAACTCAAATTAATTGAGTTAAAATGAATTTAACTAGTTATAACTAAGTGATGAGCTAATGAGAGGTCCGGTGAATTAAATTAGATTTAATTCATAAGTAGTGATGAATCAGATAATTGATGATTCATTATTAATAGTTGCATGCATGTCAGTTCTGATGAATACCCAGTTGAGACAAAGGTTAAAGGGAAGATAACTATTAGTTGTATTATTAGAAAATTGCCCGGGTACAGTTATAAAGTCAGAGGAAGGCCATGATGGATTGTGCAATCAAGGAAGGTTGGAATTCCTATTTATTAGGGATTTATTTCTCTAGGAATTGCATGAGCAAGGTAGGCTGGAGGAAGGCAAAGAATTGGCTAAGTGTTTGTCCAATTTTTCTTAGATGAGTGTGAGACGATTGGTAGAGTGCAATAGATTCTTGTAAGCGAGAATGCATTGTATTGTTTCATGATTCCTTGACTTATTATACAATAGAGATAGAGGGGCTTTGAGCAGTTGCTTTCCTCGGGAATATCATGTGTTGTGCTATTGATTTAATTCTTTCTCTTACTTGCATGTGACTGAGTGTCGTGTTGTATATTCTGCAAATATTGTAGAAGGATTTAGTATATTGTTTTAGTACATTACATGACCATATTGAATCCATGGTATAATTTCTACAAGCAACAATGAGTTTATGTGAAGTATATGATCTTCATGGAAGCAAGGATGGAATTTGACGGGCATTTTTCCTGTCATAGGGCATTTTGGCCATTTTTTATGCCTATAATTTTTAGATAACCATTTTTCCAGATGTGCTTGAAATGGTTGAAAACGTATTTTTGAAGGGCAACCATTTTTTGAAAACATCACTAATGCCTATTTATTTTCACAATATTTTCTAGTTACGAGTACGTTGGAATTGGGCATCTTCGCATATACTTGTGGTTTGCATAAATTCTTAAGTTCCTCACTGAACGATGCATAGCACAAGGACAATCGACATTGGGCATCTATAAGACGTGTTCATTGTTCACTATTGTGATACAAGTGCATCGTGTAGGTATTCTTTTACACATAGCATCGTTGACACATGGCATTGTTGATTCTTGAGCCGTAAAGGTTTAGATGGAAATTGAAATTTCGAACCAGACCATGGTTGACTAACCCATTTCAAACAATTGATAAATTTTCATGCAAAACATGATTGATAAACTCTAATTCAAAACATAGATTTAATTAAAGCACAACTTAACCGTGACTTCATTAAATCCATGGTAGAAAAATTGAAAAAAAATATCCAAGACATAAAAATCCATGTCAAACTTGAAACAAAATCACACTCGAAAAAGGATTAAAGTAAATAATAAAAATAATTATATTATCATTATTTATTTTAATCCTTATGTAAGAATAGAGGGCTAATTTTCTCTAGTCTCCCGGGAAATCACTAAGAAGAGGATACATGTATATATCTTTGTAGTCATCTGTGAACAAGATTCAATACCGTGAAAATCAAGAAAGTCTAAGAAAAATGAAATGACCTTGAAGTGCTATTGCTTTTCATTGAGCGGTAGGTTTTTTATGATATATAAAAATGGCTACAAAGATAAGGTTATCGGTAGTGGAAATGTTGCACAAATTAGAGGTTTTCAATAAGCTTACTAAGACTTCCTATGCCAAATGCATTTCAAGAAGATATAAAGAAGGTGAACTAAATATAAGAGGATGTAGTTGGGTTTATCATTGTGTTGTCAAATACTCAGAGGAGGTTATTTTTATTATAGGGAAAGTTCTTAGTTTAGTTAGGCCACATATATAAATTTAAGTATCAGTCAAATGTGTTGTCTAATTGTTGTCCAATTGATAATTTAGGAGAAGGGAATGTCCAATTATGTGTAGTTTAATTTTTTCTTTTTGATGTACTAATAAATTTCTGTCTTGTACTATTTTGAACCACAATGGAATGCATATGGGATTTTTTGTTTCTTTCTAAAAAAGTTACTTCAAGTAACTTCTCCTTATTAGCATATTTTCTCTATTTTGGGCGAGGAACTTGTGATACAAATAATGGAATAATTCAATTCAAGAATGAGAAAATAAATTTGGGCGTTGTCTGGTTTTAAATTTGGGTTCCAATAAAATTGAAGGTTCACAACATATTGAAACGAAGTTGTCTACCCTCCATACATAATAGTCTAGTCTGACGGTTTTTCGCTGAATTCGGTAAAATGAAATTCAAAAAATCAGGTAGTTGGAGTATTTGAATTGCATTTTTGATAGTGGAAATGGATTCAGCACTATCAAAAACCCTTAGGGCACCCAAAATACTGAATTTTAACAACTGTAAACAAGATTTTGATAAATCTTTGCCGGAATTTTTCAAAATCTTTGCCAGATTCTGGGTCATTCTGTCACTTTTTTAGACTACGGCTATTGAAACAGATTATTGTTGGAACTTGGATTGGAGGTTAGTGTTCACACTTTTTAAAGTATTTTATTTTTACCTTTAGAGGTTAGTGTTCACACTTTTTAACCTGTTTTATTTTTACCTTTAGGAAATACCATACAGTTGAAAATACTAATTCGGTTTAAAAGCATACCATAAAATGATTGAGAAATTTTATAATTACCATAATTTTTTAGAGAAGTCATAAAAAATAGGTGTAACTTATGGTTGCCAATTCTATAATAATGAAAATAAAGTATATATGGACCTAAAAGAGGTGAAAAATAATTCAAACTAGGACTTAGTAATTTATTTGTTGAGGGGAAAGAGAATTATTTTTTGCATCTTGTACTTTTTTATAATGGAATTGATGACAATAATTGATGCCTCAAGATTCAATTAATCTTAGCAACCCAAATGTTTTTTGTCAATTTCATATGTATTAAGGTAATGATAAGAATTGAACAAACTACCTAATAGCACTACTACATAAAGGGGGGTTTTAAGACAATATTTAAGACAATTTTTGGGTAAATTGTCTTAATTTGAGACAAAAGAAAACTTGTGTATTGTCTTAAATATTGTCTTTAAGCGGGTGTCTCAAATTAAATCGTCTTAAAATTAAATTGTCTTAAAATATTGTCTCTATAAAGACAATATATAACACAAGCATTTTTGTCTTTCCAGAGACAATTTCATTTTTGTCTCTCTAGAGACAATAGTTGCACTACAACACAAAGGGGGGTTTTAAGACAATTTTTTGGTAAACTGTCTTAACTTGAGGCAATTTCATTTTTGTCTCTCCAAAGACAATAGTTGGAATTAAAGACATATTGTCTTTAAGGAGACAATGTCTTTAATCCTATCTATTGTCTTTCTAGAGACAATATAAAACAATGACTCCAAAAAAATATCTCACCATTAAAATAAATCAATATAAAAATATTTAATTAAAAAAATCAACAATATCATTGAATAATTCATTTTAGGGTGCAGTGGAATCGAACCACCAACCTCCTGCATGGCAGGTGCTCTTCCAATGAGCTAGCACCCTTTAAAGACTTATGTGAGGAGTTATGACAGTCCTTGAAATTGTATAATAAGCATTGATTTTTAAAAAATGTTCAACACATAGTTAGAGCAAAACAAAAACAAAGCATTTTCAGAAGTGAAAAACACTGACATCAAGCCCAAATAATCTCAATACAAAACCACAAGTATAGAAACAGAAGGCAACGAATCCAACCAAATTCTAATGAATTATAATAAAGGTGATTGGGATTATATAACAAACCCAAGTCAAATGTTCCAAGACAAGCTTGTGATCAGATGATTCTTCTAGAAATCGTGTTTTCTCTACAATAGTTGCTAGCTGATCATGTGTCATACCAGTTGACTCCTTTCCTCTTTTCCGCATAACTGAATAAGATATTTATCTAACAATTGTAGAGTAATGTTTGAATCCTCATGAATGTCACGAACTGATCACAATAAAAATCAACTTTTCATAAAATGAAAACAAGTCTAGATTCATAACTTCATAACTTTCTCTATTTCCATGAGTATTTGATTGTAATACCACAAGTAGGATCAAAATGTTATAAGTTCTGCACACCAACCAGAGAAATTCTCTCTCTGGGTACTGCAAGTTTCATCTTTCAACAGGATGCTAGAATTAATGATGAACATATCCTAGACTTGATGTAAACAGAGATTGTAGATATGTTTAGTTGTTCTGTAGACAAATGACAAAAGCAGGTATGATAAAGAAAAGGGAAATGATAATAAAATGTTTAGTTTTCTTCCATTATCTATACCTTAAACTGCCGAGGAAGTCAATTACAACATTATACCCTGAGTGACACAAAAGATCAAACAAATTGATTGATGCTTATAACCAACATTGTGAGATTATACTAGCTAGACACACTTTTAAAATATGTTGTTTGAATAAAAAAATGTTGTTCAAACTTCAAATAAAAAACTAGCAGATGATTGCTTCACAAAGATTAAAGGTTGTTCTGTGGGAGTCACAATCTGGAGGTGGACAGAGCCTCATGAATCAAATATTTTCTTAAGATTTTTCCGGTTGGGGACTTGGGAATTGAATTGACATATGCTACTCAACATATCCTCTTGTATGGAGAAACATGCACACAAAAGATATTTTCGCTTGGAAATTAGAAGATCTCCAAAAAAAGAAACCAAAGTTTTATGTTGAGAGCAGGCAAGTTCACAAACTAAATATCTCAGTGTTTCATTTACCTGATTTGCAACAAAATCTTTTACATCTTCTTCGGAGAGATTGCTGTCATACTTCCTCACAATAAATGCCATTGGTATTTCACTTGCCAAATATAGCAATGATGTGCATTTTTCAGTGACATAATGTGTAAGGGGAGCTACTGCTACGTATCATTTTTTCAAAACTTCATAATCAAACATAAATAAATAAATACAAAATTAACATGGACTTTACACTCTACCTTAAAAGTGAGAGCAAAGCATCTTTACAAAAGAACGTTAAAATGTAAATTATAACAACTTCATAAAAATTTCTCCATTTTGAATCCACTGCCATTTTGTTAAAATGTTATGCTATTTATTTTATTTATTTCTGCTTTAGCAAGAAAATTCCCTAAGCACTCCTTATCTTGTTCTTTTATTTGTCATATTTTTTAATGCGTTTGACTTATTTTGGTCATCAAACGTGATCCATAAACAAGGGACTATATTGCCAAAAATCTTTACCAGCATGAATACTTTGTGAAATTCCCTTTCTATTATGTTCCCAATATTGGAAAAAGATATCAGTATTCATAATGGCTATAAGGCTTATGTTCTTGTTGCAATTCTGAGTTCAAATACTCTGCAACACTACTCAGGACTGGTAATATGGGTTGATCTTTGGTGTAACCTGGACACAAGTAACCACCAGCTGAAAAATACAATAATAATCATAGATCTGCAATTATCCTATCACTGAGAACTATCTTATGTGTAACCCCTTTGCACATTATATAAAACTAAATTAAATCTCTCAAGTTGCTCGAAGCTGAGACACCATCATGGTTTTAAGTGTGTGTATTCAATTCTAGTTCTAGTGGCTTGATCGATGATTGGTTCATAGGTCATGATGGTTTCTTGACTGAAACAACTCCAACATCATCCCAAGAATGGCATGCACCAACAAAAGACTCCTATATCTAATAAGCTTGGACAGGACTAACGTAAACATCATCATGTCTGAAATCATCACAAGTCAATCCCACACTAACCCCTACAACATCATTATCACTCCCCTCAAGCACTTAAGAGGCTCTAGAAACATGCTCAAAATGCCCTGTTATCCTCCAAGAAAGATCTACATGAGAAATAAAATAATATTTCAGCTGTAGAAATTTTTTTAGCCCAAATCTAGTGCTTGGAGCTCTCCCTTTGTTGGCTGGAAACTTCTAAAATATAAATCAACATGAAATGTTTACTGTCCCATCTAATTTCCAGCATTAAATATGTGATTTCAGACTGGGAATATGCAAAAGATGAGAAACATTTGAGGAAATAGATGGCTGGAAATTTTAAAATTCAAAAATGGTCAAATTCCAACCAAAAAAATAAAAAAATATATATTTCAAGTGAAATCAAGATAAGATCGGCACTTACCCCATGCAAATCACTCCAAAAGCAACACTCAAATGTTGATAAGAAGGGCATAACAACAGGTCTAAATAAAATACGGATCAACACCCATCACATGCAAAAGTTAGAACAAGGCCACAAAGGTGGTGCCTCCACATAAAATTCCTCAAAATTAAAGTAATAACAACAGGAGAACCCTCATCTAGGGCTGATGTATCTCTCATCAAATATTGAAAAGGGCACTAAGAATAGATCATATACATGCTTGTCCTCCAAGCAAAGTCCGAACTGATCTCTAGGTAGGTGTTTGATTTAGCATGTTTGAAAATGTAGCCAGAACTTAGTTTACCACATAACATATTTCATCACACACAAGAAAACACTATGATTTGACTTTGCAAGGTATCAAACAGAAGACAATAACTCTCCTTAGAAGATATGCCCACTATGCCCTCATGAAAGCACCCTCCTCCAAAAAGATGCAAAGGTGGGATCTGCCTGAAAATGGCTGAATTGTCCTACTGATTCTGAATGCAGGTGCAAGAGCTAACCTTGGCTCCAACTTGATGGCAGTGTCCCCTTGTAGGATGCTGAGAATCCTGGAACTCCATTTGTAGCAATAGAAAATGAGCAATCTGCAAAATAAGAAATCAGACATTGACTCTGACCTCTTTGACTCAATTAACAAGTAATAATAAAAGATTCCAGAGTCTCATATTAAACTCAGAAACCCTAAGAATTGTTTAGGACCAAATTTCCATGTCAATTTGATAATTCAAGCGTATCCTAAATACAATTTTCCACCTTACAAACATTTTTAATCAAGAAATCAGACTCTAATTTCTCAGTGCATGTACAAAACAGTATAAGATTCCTATGGACATGAATCAACAGATTTAATTACAATGATTGTCTCATTATGATACTTATTTTAACTCAAGAATAAACATAAATACTCACAAAAGAAACCAAAACAAACCTGAAAACTAAGCTAGTGTTAACCGAAAACCACACCACTTTGCTAAATCCTTAAAACTTGATGAGCCCCTACAGCTAGAATTCCTGATTATAAATATTTAGATAGAAAATTCTTAATTTTTGAACCTCATCTATCTGATGTTATGGAAACTGACCATGATTTCGTAATTTTTAAACTTCACCTATTTGATATTTTGGCAACTGAGCACCATTCCATTTCTTAGGGAACAATATTTTCACTAAAACTTGTTAATGTGAAACAAAAATTATTGCCTTTATGCCTATTTGTTTGTGTTTTCTGGTCCTTATAGCGCTTATGGAACAACCAAATACACAAAGCTTGATGGCCCTATGTAATTTTGAAATAAAAAGCTCTCAGTGCCTCTCTAGATTACCATTGAGTCCTAGATCAGCATAACTCAACCAACAGAAAGGGGCATTGACATGGTCAGGGATATAAGAAGTATGAGGAACATAAACAGTTTCCATGGAGGAGGAAATTTATAGCACATATTAATTTGAGACAGCAGAGAGAGTAGGAATAACATAGGAGGATGGAGATATGAGTATGAATAAAGAGCTAAATGAACTTGATTCAAGCATCCTTGTGAAGATGTCCATGTTCCACATATCCTTCATTATTGCCTTTGGTTCCAATCCGAGATAATTTATCTGCAGCATCAACTACAATTCTAGTCTAGTTCAACCATTTCAAAAGATTTTTTTTAACACTGCTTCTTCTTAATGTTATGCTTCATATCATGTGCAATTTACTCATAACAATTAACAACTTAATCATCAATATATACCAGTACTACTGTGATCCAAATGCTTCGGTACTGCAGTACTGGTAGATGGTAGATTTAATGAACATCATATATACTAGTATTGCTGTGATCCAAATGTCAAACTGATGGAATATTTTAAAAATGCCAGTGGCCCAACATGTGATTTCCACAGACTGGCTATAAATTTTCACATAGAAATAACATATTATTCTGGAATCTTGTTGGTGGAATGGAGCTTCTAGCTTCCTATATAGTTAAGCAATCAATGTCCAGCAAACATTTAAATGTATAAACTATATGCAAGTCTATAGAGTAAAATTGTACAAGGATTCAAATGCTCCTTTCACAGGAGCGCCCTTGGACATCTGTATTCTGTATAGCCAAAGGATTGAAGAATTTTGTGATTTTCTAATTCCTTCACATTACTTTTGTAGCAATAATTTTTTATATATGACATACACACCTAAAATCCTCTGCTATTCTTCCACTGTCATAAAATACAGCCTCAGAAAATTGCAACCAAACAACAAACTTGCAATATCTATCACTGGACTCCCAATATGTGATTTACATGCTTCTGTTAGTCTTCTACATTAGAATGCCAGCAAATTTGCAAATGCTTATGTACTTGGGAAAACTGGGTTCTATGCACTTTAATTATTTTTTTAAATAGAAATGGATAGAGATTGTATTAAAATAGGTTCGGCCATTTATGCACTTTAATTTCGGAAAAGGAGTTAGATCAGCATTATTGTCTTCTCTACTATTGTTTATTTGTCTACAACTTGATAAACAATGGCAAAGACAGATCAAATAATACAGGAATATAGATAGGGGCATAGGTCATTCTCCCAATCTCTCATAAATGATGTAGAAGTACCTTGAGAAGGAAAATATTCCCATTACAGCCCATTATAGCATCAACCCCAATCCTCACTTGTGTCCTATCACCCACACACCAAACAAATTAAGAACCTGTTATAGGATAAGCCAGTGACAGAGCCTTCCACTGATTAGAGTCTAGACACATTATGGATCGATTTATGCTCTTTTGTAATTTAGTCAACCAAAGAATAAGGGGCTATATAATTTTGAACTAAGATCCTACCCTAGAGACTATCCTTTGTGAGTATAGTCATGTTAACCCTTTTTCTAGAAGGGGTACTTGGAGCAAATCTTTTCACTTGCATTTGGTGAACAGGGCTGGATATGAACAACTTACAATTTCGCAAAAGATATGAGGATCCTATCTGCTGAGGACTGTCTGATTTTGGTAGGCTTGTTACTATCTGATATCTTTTAACAATACTAAACTTTAAGAAAGGGTGAACTTGCCAGGAGACAGAGCTCCAACAATATTTAGATTTTGTAGATGAGATAGGTAAGGAGAGCACACATGCTCTCTGGCATTCAACCCCAAGCTTTCAACTCATCACCTAAATCCCTGTAATAACTATGTCTGATAATTGATTTGTTACCTTTAAGCTGGAAAACAGAGAACATGAATCACATTTGCTTCTCTAAACTGGACAGATTTCTATATAATAATAACAGAAGATCCAAGTTCCATGTTCATTGAGCTAGTTAGAAAGTTGTTATATATTGATTCCTTTTATTTTATTTCTGGTGGTATGCCAAACACTTGTTACTACACGCAGTTCATGTATATTAATAGAAATGTTATTTCCATTAGCATAATCATGCAAATGTACAGGAAGAAAGTTTTAAAGTAAGGGTGGAGTAGAGGAACAATTTCTGTAGTCAGGGCTTTTGATCTGTATAGCCTAGGGTAGACTTTTGAAAACTGAACAAAATAAGAATCAAATCCAAGATCTTCCCCTGGCAGGTAGGTTGCTTCACCACTGAGCTACATCATCCATTCTATGACAGGCGTAAATAAATTTGTAGATTGCAAGTTCCAACAGAGACATATATGAAAGAACATGCCATGAGTCAATGAAACAATAGAAACCGTGGATTTAAGAAAAAGGTCCTAAGCAATATTATAATGCATCAACTATATTCTTTGGGCATTGATGGCATCAAATGATGAAGAAGAATGTCTGTCTTGAATCTTGACTTTGATATATGCTATTTGCTCCTAATATTGCACATGAATTCAGTCTCAAGAATTTAGAATCATATAGATCATTCCAACATTTTTACAACGTATATGCTCGAAATCAACCATTGTATTTTCCATTAAAGTACTAGAATAAGAAAGTAAGGCATACTGATGGACATATTCATGAAATTGATCATACTTTTTGAAAAATCATATAGTCAGTAAACAAACCAAATACTAAATAGCATGTTAGATAACCAAAAAAAATCATATACTGATCCATGGATGTCAACCAGATATATAGCCATGGATCTGCTCTTATGGTCCTATGAATACCCAAAAAATGACTAAAAAGAATGATTTAGCAATAGTAAATACCCACATAGCTTGTGGAGGAGAAGATGCATCAGGCCATCAACAAACCCTATGCAAGCCAAATCTCTTTACTACCATCATGGGGATGTTTCAGCTGATGAGCTCTTCTTACTTTATTAACACATGTATACACCTAATCATCCAACTCTATAAACTCAAATACAGCGCAAATCTTTGAGCCCTGAGGCTAACAATGCATCGTGGATGTCTTAGAAAGGGTATTCCATTAAGAGCCAGTGCTACCTCATATTTTCCACTGCAGTCATGAAGACATTGCTCTGCATGGTGGAACGCTCATTTAAAGACACCGAAACCAAACAAGAGACCTATCAAAATAGCCAGAAAAATAAGGCATGAATACACCTTATAGAGAGTGCCACAACACATTTTTGCAGAGCCCTGGTAACTCTCACTGAATGTACTTTATCACAATCTCTGAGTAAATCCTTTCACCCACAAAGCTCTGGTCAATGCAAACTCCTTGTTTATACTTTGCACAACAATTCTATAGTCATTTATAAAGGCTCTCCACCCTACTGTAATTAATGTTTGGTCTAAGATATGCTTCATGTAACCGTTGCATTAGGAATAACCAACCTTCCATAGGGCATTTAATGCGCCTATGGTAGGCCTCTTCACATCATGTTGGGTTCTCTGCTTAACCAGGAGGAAGCACAGAGATTCATGATGTTTAGTGGTGGATTTTTTCGAGCTTCGGCCCTCCTGGTTCTGATCTAGCAGGTGAAACTGCAGCTTCCATGGCATCTGCATTGATGTCATTTCGAGAATCTAATCCTGCCTATGCCCATTTACTTCTACAGTATGCAATAGAGGTATAAACTAATATTTAATCAAATCCTAGATCTATATAGTGCCGAGAGAGTATTAAAACTGCCTGGTTCACATTTGTCTTGCTGCAGTCAGTTCTTCACATGCACCATTCTGTTAGCTCCCCTAATTCAAGCCCTGCTATAGCTATTCCTTTACATAAAAACAACTTGTTCCATTTACAGTTATTTTCATTTGCTGATAAATACAGTGGAAAATATGACAGAGGCAAATTTGCAGAATAAGCAGCTTGCCATAACCCGACGAAAATTGTGGAGGAGAAGGCGATGATTTCTACCTGTAGATCCCCGCGCGCGTTGATGGATGACTATCAAAGAATCCTGCGCAGGATGGCAGAGTAGAGAATCTGGCATGCAAGTGATGCAAAGAGAATAAGTGGGAAACCCAAATCGTATTAGGAATTTAGGAATTATGGCGCTCTCCTCCATAACCTGCGGTTTGAGGCGTAGTTGTTTGCGGTTTATGTTTGCAGTTTGAGTCGCGCGGTTTATGTTAGCAGTTTGGAGAAGTTGCAGTTTGGCAAGCCAACATAGCAACAGATATGCTCAGCCAGTTGTATTTTTTCAAGCCAGCGTGGAAATAGATGCGCTCAGCCATCTTAAAAACTATTCCCTTCTGACGATGAAGAAGCATTAGGCACTAATGTCAACCCAACATCTACTTCATTTATGTTGCTTTCTTGAGAAGGTAAAGAAGGAGGTACAGTGGTCTCAGCCTCTTCCATATCCTTTTCTATCAGAGATATTTCATGTTCAGTTGAAGGAGCAGTACTCATGTCTTAAATGCAAGATCTTTCAGACATCTGATATAACCCATTATCAAGGTGTATTGAGTGTTCTACCAAAGCACCTTCTAGAATATTTTCCAACTCTTTCGGCTAAGATTGGATATGGCTATGGTCTTATACAGAAGGCCCCCCAATGATAGGCGTCAACTACTTGCTACTGGGATGTGCTAGGATAAGACTAGAAGACAAGCACTTGATTGCTTGTTCATAGCTTTTGGCACCTATCTGTTCAATTTTGGTCTCCCTTACTCAATTTATGCAGGCACTTTGTGCACTCCTTTCCCAATGGGTAAACTAATTCCTGCTGGCTAGAAAGAGATCCAACTCTGATCCCACTCTGTACACAGTTTTACTTAGAAAATGTTAGTTTCTTCTCTAGCAAACCTTGAACCAGCATATGCTTCCCCAAATAGTCCTTCGCTGCCCCAAACCAGACCTCATGAGGGTGTTTTGCCACAGTTTCCACCTCAAATAGACCAGTTGACCTCAAAAGAACTTCGAGAATGATTTTGTGTCCTTAGAATTGATGTTATGGATCAGTTGCTGCCATAAATAACCCTTCTGGGGTTGTCCGCAGCCTCAGCAAGGTTTGATCAAGCCCTCACTGTCACAGAGGGTTCCTTTGGAGATCTGTTGTCCAAATTTAGACTTCTTGTGCTAGCATTTGAAGATGAGCCACTACCTAAGATTTGGCCTCAGGGCTACTTTGCTGCCCTAAAGATTTACTCTTTAAAAAAATTTGCTGCCACATAAAGATTCTTCAAGGTGGGCCGCATGCCGCAGATAGGGTTTCAGGGTTGTTTGATTCACAGACCTCACTCGCTGACCCTCACTATCCATGGAAATGCCCTGAACAGGCCTATGAAGTCATAGAGTAGCCCTTTGCTGCCCAAACAAGGCCACAAAATCTTGATGCCACATAATTTCTCCCTCAGAAAACCCTTATTGCCACAAATAGGTGAATTTTGCCTCTGGAATTATGTTTACACAGAGTAAAGAGAAGGGATTGGCTAGGGTGGCATATTTTACCATTGAAAATAGTCAGAGAAAAGGGGTCAGAAAACCCTCCGAGAGCCTCAGCTCAAAAATCAGAAAGATCCACATTCCATGACGATTAAAATGATTCCTCTCTCTCCTTTTTATAGATATCTATAGGTAGCTTCATGATCTTCATGATCTTCTTTATAACTTGAATATTATCTTTTGCACTCATATCTTTTTGTGGCCATGATATTTTTCCTTGAGAGATGTGAGGCCTTTTGAACAACATATATTTAATGTTTTGGAATCTGGATTAATCTATCTAAGGTTTCGACCCTGGTACTAGGGCATCTCCCAAAACAGCTTGATATCACCACTGTAAATATTGGCACTGCTGTCTGACCTCTTTTTTTATGGCAGGTGAAATAAAAGCACAGAACATGTAGGCACGAATGCTGATGGAATGGACTACATGCCATGACTCTGTACTTACCGACATAACAGAATACCTCCATGAATGCCCATGCCCCTCGAATGGACCACTAACGAGATGCCACAATTCTTTACTTAGCGACACAAGACAACTTATATTGGCCACTGAGCTGAGCTCCATTGTATATACCAATATATGTGGTCACAACGCCACCAATTTTCATTACAGTAAGCAAAGACTCCAACAGGTTTCAGCTTTCTCATTTTTGCATTGATCTCATTAAGCATCCAAATCTGGAGAGCATATTTACTCGCATGCAGTACTCACCTAATCTCATATGGCTCTACTGGAATAACACTCCCCAATCCTTACTCCCTCACTGGCTTCCAATAAAGAAGTTAAGGGTTTTGCAAGTGACAAGGGAACAACCATTACAAAAATTTTGGCAAATTGAAAGTGAGGTACATCTGCATTTTAAAGCAAAGTTTTGTGTTTATTTTTCAATGTTCCAAATTAAATTGTCTGCTTGTACCAGCAAGCACACAATTAGTGGGGAGGTAGCCAAGTTTTCTAAATGAAAATAATCATATCTGAGAGTTAAGATTAATATCCTTCTACGCACCAACGCAGTTGAGGGAGTTGATGTTAATGTTCCCATTTCACAGTTTCACAAGTCTTTGAGGCAGTTGCAACACCTAGAAAAGATTGAATTGAGAGATCAAAGAAACATTATATTTCTACCAGACTCATTTGGAATATTACAAACCTCCAATATCTTGACTTGTCTGGGAGCTGCAGTTTTCAAAAGCTGCCACATTCATTTTGAATTTTAATTAGCCTTAAGCATCTGTCTCGCAGATTGCTCCAAATTGCAAGAGCTGCCACATTCACTTGGGAATTTTATTCGACTTGAGCATCTCTGTTTGGAAAGCTCCTCTAAGTTGAGCATCTCTCAAGGAACGCCTGGAAATATCACCACACTTGTATCATTAGACCTTTCATTTTGTCTGAAAATGAAGGTATTTCCTCCTCAAGTAGCAATCCAACGATCCTTAGAAGACCTAAATTTGCTAGGCACAAGCTTAGAAGAGCTACCAAGAGATCATATCAGAGAGCTAGGCCGTTTGAAAACATTAAAATTGGGAAGCACTTTTTTGAAAGAGCTACTGCCTCAGGTTCAAATGACGCGAAAGTCTCTACAAGGAAATCAAAATCACAAACATCTCTCACAAAGAGGTCAAGCTGTTTGCTAGAGACATACTTCCATCTCTTCTAAATTGAGACAATGGAAGTTAGAGAGTCGATCCCAAGCTACTGGTCAAACAACAATGGAAGTTAGAGAGTCGATCCCAAGCTACTGGTCAAATAACAATGGAAGTTAGAGAGTCGATCCCAAGCTACTGGTCAAACAACCTGCAGACAAGGCTATCAACAACGGCAACCTAGTATCCTCTGTTTTCAAGAGGCAAAGTTGTCACCCATCCACAGTAACCATCCCCTCCTACAATCATTACTTTATTCCCTTTACCGCAGGGGATGTTGTTTTCACTTATTTCTCCTTCACGGCAACAACCCTTGGAGAATATATGGCAACATTTCTTCTATTTAAACAAATATAAAGAACATTCACTCTGGAAAGTTGAAGATTTTAAAGAACTTCCATGCAGTAAAAATTAACAATCTCAGGAATAGCAAGAAGAATAAGAGGAAAGAAGAGACTGACATACTTGATTTTCAGGCTGTGTCTGATTCTGAAATTATACAGTCAGATAAAAGTACTTCTTCAAAAATACTGAATCGAAGGCCTACCTATAGCGGTATGTTAAAGGCTTCTCCGTGATCTCGACATTGCTTTAGTGATGTTAAAAAGTCTACTAAGAAAATGTGTCCTATAACTATAAATTTCTTCTCTGCAGGGTTTAATGTTCAAAAAATAAAAGCACCTTAACTATGCTTAAGTTGTTCTGTTTGTATATTACCATTTTTTTTAACCATATAGTCTTCTGAAGAAGATAAGAAGTTCAGTTAGACAATATTGAGTATTCATTTAACTCCCATAGTCTAGAAACTGGAAAGCATGAAAACTCCATTGTAAGCCATGTAATTACATTTTTATAACCTATTCCTGTACAAAATAACAAAATCCAGCTAAGAATCTTACCGGTGAAGAAAACCCGAAGAAGATGTTGCCTTATTGAAGGAAAATGAGGTCCGCCCACAATCACCTACGAGCAGGAATCCATGTTAACATTAAAGGAATAGGTTTTCTCACCGTATTGAAGGAAAATGAGGTCTGCCCAGTGCCCACAATCACCTACGACCAGGAATCCATGTTAACAGAGGAATATGATTTTTCTCAGGCGCTGAAACTGTGATGCAAGATGAGGGAGTCGCAGGAAAGGGTTTTGCAAGATGAGAAAATTTTCATTGTAGCGCAAAGCAAGAAGAAAGAAACTTTCGTTACCAGAGCAGTGCAAAAGTAAAGCAAATTTTGGGAGGGAAAATTAAAAATAATAAATAAATTAAATTAATAAATTTAATGTGTGAGTTAACTATGTATGATTTGTAAATAAAAATTTGGTAAACATAAAACAAAAAATTGAATGACATATAAATAGAATATTTTCACTTTACAACCATTATTCATTAACAAAAATTGGGCATTTTAGCATTGTAACCATTCACAAAACCATTCACAATGCATGAACTAAAGGAATCCTCATGTGAAAAGTTTTAATTGTTATCATAATTTAGGCATGAAGAGTTGGCAATGGAAGAATTTTTTTTTGTGGATTCTAGTTCCATGGTAAAAGATTTGGAGACAACTTCACAATAAATATGGATCTTCATAAGTATTAATACAAAGGTATTTGGATTATCTAGTGGTCTAGAGCTAGATTCACTTTTTCACAAGATATGGGGTTGGTACTTTTAAAAATATCACAAGACCCAATTAAGCACTTCCCATTGTTATAAGATGGAGTAACTTTGGCACAAGAAACTCATTTATTCATGTCAATAGTCCTTTCCTTTAATGAGCTTGGATGTTTATAGGTAGGATGGTAAAAAACTAAACCTACTACTACTCAAAGAGAATAAGGTTCATTTCAAAAAGAAAATTTCACATGAAGAAAGGTCCATCCTCACTTATAACCCACATATACAACCCAAATCCATTACATAATGAATGAAGCTACCACCTATATAAAGGAAGAGACAACATGTATGATACCCTAAAGCACATATAAATCAAAGCCAGGGCTTTAAAGGAGCCCTCTCATCTCAAAAAAGGAAGTAATGAAGATCGTCTCCTGGAACTGTAGAGGGATGGGTAGCAACCTAAAAGAAGAAGCAATGAAAAGTCTAGTAAGGTTGGAAAGGCCTGACATTCTTCTAATCCAAGAGACCAAAATGGAGGAAATGGAATTTCTCCATAAAAGCAAACAATTTTTGGGAAAAGGGGGAGGTGTCGCAGTCTCCTCTAGAGGCGCCTCAAGAGAGCTGCGAATATTATGGGACAAGACATGCTTTGAGAAAATCCAGGTTAAACTTAACTCAAACTGGATTTTTGCTCAGCTTTTTCATCTTCACACCAAAGAAACTATGAATCTCTTCAACATTTATGCTCTGGTCTTCTTGAGAGATAAAAAATTCTCCTGGGAATCCATTAGGAAGTTAGAAAATGAGATTCAGATGGATATTGTCATTCTTGTTGGAGACATGAACATCACTTTAAGTCAAGAGGATAAGCAAGGGGGAAGCATTGTAAGGGATCTAGCTAGGGAATGGGTGGAAGAGCTCATTTAGGATTGGGATATGTTGGACGTCAAGCCACCCAAGGGAAAATATACTTGGACCAATAGAAGATCGGGTCAAGGCTACATTGCTAGAAGATTAGATCGTTTTCTCATCCAAAGCTTCTTCTTGCTCTTATTTCTTGATGTCAGTTATGTTATTCTTTCTTCATCGGTCTTTGATCACAAGCCCATCATACTTGAGCTGAAGCTGCAAATGAATCTGGGACCTATTCCCTTCCGTTTTAGTGCCCTTTGGGTGCAACATTCCCACTTTTTGGACAAAGTTGAGGAAGTCTGGAAACAAACTGTCAGTGGATCCCCCTTCTTTGTATGGGAAGAAAATATGAGTAGAGTGAAGAGGGCCCTCAAAAGTTGGGCTAAAGCCCTTCCCTCACCAATGAGTCAAGGCGGATGACCCAAGCCTGTTTGGAAAGTCACCAAAAACAAATGGAAGAGATGGACATCTCGAAGGACATATTAATCCTGGAAGAGGAGCTCTAGGATAATCTCCATAAGGCTTGTTTTCGGGAGGAGGAATATTAGAGGCTTAAATCTCAGAGTCTGTGGCTACAAGTTGGGGACAGGAAAACCTCCTTCTTTCACAAGAACACTCAGGCCATGAGAAGTTTTAACTAGATAGTAGAGATAACCTCAGGAGATCAAACCTTCTCCGACCCCACCAGCATCAAACATGCTTCCCATAAGCACTTCAATTATCTGTACATAGAGGACAAGCAAGCAAGTCTCAGCTCCAATCTGCTCGAGTTGGTCCCTCTAAAGGTCAATGCCCAAATGAATGTTATGCTGAATGCTCCTATCACATTCAATGAAATCAAGCAAGCTCTTGATGAAATGGATCCGAACGAAGCTCCTGGGCCATTGATTTCGCTTCCAGAGAGTGTTCCATTTGTTGTTTGTGGGGATGTGAGTGGAGTTAGATAAGAGGCCATAGGTTTATTTTATTTTGAAGTGGCCAGCTGCATTAGAGCCCCATCTTAGCTTGTCTGACTCATCATCCCTTTGAATCTTCCTTTTCATTAGCTCATCAGCTAGGTTAGTCCAATTGTGAGAGTGATTTTGTTGGACCCATTCCAGGGCCTCCAGTCATTCCCTCCATTCAGTGTTTTATTTGTTTTTCCATAAATCTTTGACAAACCTTTTGTTGTGGTTGTCCATATGAGTTTAGATTTGTTGGAATTGGTCTTGATTGAGATGAGGGCATTGCTTCCATGCATCATCCCAAAACAGTGTTGTCCGCCATTTTGAACTTCCTAAAAGAAATGGCTTTGGACCATTCCTTTGTTCTCCCAAGCTTGGTTCCAGGATGAGGAACCTTTGAGGTTGCCAGAGAGCCTGATTAGAGACTTTGGGTTGTGAGATGGGGCATATTTTTCCTTCCAGAGTGCTACCCAAGAGGTGTTGGGGCTGGTGAACCATCTCCACCAGGTTTTGGCACCCAGAACTTTTCACAAAAAGTTTGGGTCTCCAAGACCAAGCCCCCCATATTTTTTAGGTCTTCAAATTTTTCCCCAGGCTACTAGGGCCCTTTTTCCCTTGTTCTCTTTTTCTTTCCATAAGAAGTCTCTTTGAATGGTTTTGTTTTGGTTTGAAATAGATTTGGGAGCAGCAATGATCGAGTATTGTTATTGAGGAATGGCTTGCAAGACTGAGTGGACCAAGACTAATCTTCCCGAGAGATTTAAGGACCTGAAAGTCCAATTGGAAACCTTTTTTGTTTTCAATTAGGTGACCAGAGATTCCCAGTTGGCTTTGGCCAGCGGTTTATCAATCAAGGGAACTCTGAGGTACTTGGAAGTGAAGGAGTTGAGCTCAAAGCCTATAATGCGAGCTATGTTGAGTTGAATGTTCTAGGAGGTATTTAGGAAGAATTTTTTTTATTTGGCTTTATTGATGGAGGTGCCAAAGGCCTGGGAAAAATCAACAAGAATATTCTGGAAGGAAAGGGCTTCTTTGACCGAGGGAGAGCCCATAAGAAGAGTGTCATCCACATATTGTTGGTGGGTTGAAGGGGTGTTAGAGGGGTAGATATTTAAACCAAAGATGCTTCCATAATAAGGTGTTTGCATATAATGGATTTAATAAATTACAAGTAAAGCTTATGCTAGTTGGAAGATCTATTTACAAGTACAAGCATACATAACTTAACTAGTTGATTGAGAGGCGATGAGTAAACTTCTCAGCCCAATATGTCAAACAAGTATGGATTTATTATGAAGTGATCATCTGCCACAGTTTAGGTTGTTGTTTGTATGGATGAAATACAATTATTTCCTAGAATGATCCTCCTTGAGCACACCCTCTCCAAGGGCTTAGGGCTTAGAGGATTTAGCAGTTAAGGATTTTAGGTGTTAGGGGTGAGGGATTAATGGGTTATGGGTTAAGCATTAACGGTTTAGGGGTTTATAGGTTAAGGGGTTATGGGTTTAAGTGTTAGTGGTTTAGTGGTTTAGGGGTTTAGAGGTTTAGGGTTTTAGGGGGTTAAATGGGTTAGGGGTTGGGAATTAGAGCTTAAGGGGTTAAGGGTTTATGGGTTAAACAAGTTTAGGGTTTTAGAGGTTTAAGGGGTTGGGGGATTTAGCAGTTAAGGATTTTAGGGGTTAGGGGTTAAGGGGTTAAGGGGTTAGAGGTTTAGGGGGTTAAATGGGTTAGGCTTTTAAAGGTTTAGGGGGTTAAGGGATTTAGCAGTTAAGGATTTTAGGGGTTAGGGTTTTCGGGGTTAAATGGGTTAGGGTTTTAAGGGTTTAGGGGGTTAAATGGGTAAGGGGTTGGGACTTAGGGTTTAAGGGTTTAGAGGTTTAGGGTTTAGGGGGTTAATTGGGTTAGGGATTATAGTAATTTCTTAGGTGAACAAGGCACAATCTAGTTGTAGTAACTGTAACTTGGTCAAGTTGTTATAGTCAAGGCAAGACCTGGTTGGGTTCCCAAATCCCAAAAAAAGTAAGGGTAATTGTGAGGGCATGATAACTAAGGAGTGTCGGAGCGTGCCAAGGATTGAAAAGGAATGCTAACACATGCTAGAAAGTGTTAATGGATGTTGAGGAGTATTAGGGAGTTCCAGGACATTGCAAGGTAGAACTAGCTCAAAATGCATGGAAATGAATGAATAAGAGTGTGTGCCAAGTAGTGTCAACAAATTCCAAGTGTCTCAAGGATAAAGTGTGTTAGGAGAAGGCAAAAATAAGACTTGTAGGAGGTAAGCCTAAGGTTACATAAAGGGTTGGAAAAATTAGTTTCAGACAAAGGGAAACTTTGGATTGGGCACAACATTGATTTTCCAATGACTTAGTTGGGTTCTCAAGTCGCAAAAAAAGTAAGGCTATCTATGACGGCATGAAAGCTAAGGAATACCAAGGTGTGGCAGGGAATTCCTAGAAGTACTAACACATGCTAGGTAGTTCCAAGGCATGATAGGCATTCCAAGATGTGCCAGGTGCCAAGCTATGCCATGAACACGTGCTAGGGAGTGTGAGGGCCAAGTGTCAAGGAAACACAAGGGAGCACTAGTTTCAAATGCATGGAAATGAAGTATCATACAATTCCATGTGTGCTAAGAAGGGAGTGACATGGTATTATAGGAAGTGGCAAGGAATTTTAGAGTGCTAGGGAAGCATAAAAAGAGGTTCCAAGTGCCAAGGTGTGCCAATGTGTGCTAAGGAGTGTTAGGGAGTGCCAGGAAAAAAAAACAGAGCACTAGGTCAAAATTCATAAATGAATGAATAAGAGTGTGTGACAGGGAGTGTTAGCGAGTTCTAGGTGTCTCGTGGACGGAGTAACATGGTATGATAGGCAGTGCTAAGCCATGTTATAGTGTCAGGGCGACATGCATCCAAGATGTGCCAGGTGCCAGGGTGTGCCAACATGTGCTAGGAAGTGTTAGGGACTGTCAAGGGAACACAAGGGAGCATTTACGTTGTAGCCATTGCAGGACCTCGAGAAGTTTTTTCCATGGAGAATTATTTACGTTGTATCCATTGCATTAAAGCAAGAGGTCTATATTCAATTCTTTCTTGTTTGTGTTTATAAATTGGAAGAGAGAAATCATAAACAAGAAGGGCCTGAAAGAACTGAACAAAGAAATGGAGGTCACTAGGATAAAGTTAATGGCATTGGAGTTGGTAGTTTCAGACTGTCACAAGGGAATCCAAGACAACCATGACCTGATTGAAGAAGTGGAAAAGAAGCTGGCAGTCCACATTGAGGAAGATATCAATCCATTTTCGACTAAATCAGATATATAATCGTGGCTGTCTCTACTCACAATATTTCATTGAGATTGTGTTAGGTATCTGTTATTAACCTATGCATGTGTCTATTTAAATGGATACTATATTGATAGCCCAAAAATGAGGCATTTTGGATTGTCTATAGTTTGTACTAGTTCTGAAAAAGAACTAGAAACAATTAATCTCTTTGGCTGCAAAAAGTATTATACTTGTTGTGTTGGGGAGTTTCTCTTAGGAAATTTATGGATAACCCGACATATTTTTTATATACGTATTGTGCAGAACATTTATAAATTTACTTGTCAAATCAGGGTCAATCCGATGCAACAATGTTTTCCCCAAAACAAGCACAAGATCAAGCCAACATGTGTGCTATGTGCATTTAAAGAGATGGATAGGTAGGTTTACCCTTACGAGAACATGGTACCTTAAAATCTAACCACAATTGGTGAGTGAAATCATTTGCGAAATGGAATCATGAGTGGATCCTTTTCCAAAAGATATTATTCATTTACATTACAATATATACAACATAGTTAGTGTTCCATCCATGTTAGCGCATACACCTAATGGTATCAGTCCTTAAACTGGTACAAAAAAAAATGATTTTATATATTCACATACATGACAGTCACAAGATGTCAACAAAATCACATACTTATTGAAATCCTCAACCATGAATATGCTAAATTGCTTCCAAATGTGCTTGCAACTAGGTAGGCATCAAAGACAATCATTGCAATGGGTTAAGGGGATATAAGAGAGAATTATGTAAGGAGTTCCTTCTAGGTAAATGACATTGGTATTACTATTGTTAAAGGGGGTGGCCTAGAAGGATACATTGGTAGCTATTGATGCAAGAGCATAATTTCAATAATTTTTTTCAAAATTTGTATTTGTCCTCTAGAAGTTCTTAGAGATTTATAGAAGAGGAAGTTGGTTTCCTTATTGCACTATAATTTTGTAGAATTTCTAATTTCATATTTGGGATATGAAATTTTAGTAATTTTATGCATAAGTTAAGATTTTTTTTTATTTTTAGGGCCTCCTAGTCATTAGGAAAGTTGAGTCTTATGATTAGGATTACTTGTGGCATCCTATGTATTTTTCAAACTCCAATACACCAAGGCAAATATGTGGAGGACATTTGGGGGAAGTGTGATTGTCCATAAAATGTAGATTGGATTTGGGGAACTTGTAGCTCTTTTCCTTGGACCCTAATAGTTCTTAGAGGTTGTATTTGGAGCAGTTAGCAGGAAAAAGCATAATATGCCCAAGAATATTAGCGTTGGAGCACCTGTGGTTTGGGAGAAAGGATAAGGGGTTCTAGGAGTTAAGGGGTTTAAGGGTTTAGGAGCAAGGGGTTAAGGGTAAAGGGTAAAGGGTTAGGGCTTATGAGATTTAGAGGTTAGGGGGTTTAAGGGTTAGAGGTTAATGGCTTAGTGGTTAAGGGATTTAGGGGTTAATATTAACCATCAAGGGCTTACATGTCAGGGGATTTAGGGGTTAAGTGCCTAAGGGTTATGTTATTTAGGTGTCAGAAGGTTAAGGGGTTAGGGGTTAATGAGTTTAGGGGTTAGGGGTTATGGGTTAAGGGTCAAGGTTTAAGAGGATATGGGATTAGGGTTTATGGGGTTCAAGGATTATAAGTTAGTGGTTAGGGGTTAAGGGGTTAATGGCTTTGGGTTTAAGGGATCAAGGGGTTAATTTGTTATGAGTTATGGGTGTAGGGATTAAGGGATTGTGGCTTTGGGGTTAAAGGGATAGGGACTTTAGTGGTTATGGGTTAAGTGCGTATGGGTTGTGATAATGTGGCCCCTAATCCCCTTGTCACAACTATTGGCGGTTCCCCTATCAATTTCTCTCATTGCCTTACCTATAGGTCCCCTAGCCCCTATTCCATAAGGCCCTAAGGCTCCTTCTCATTCTCTAATGTTAGGGTTATAGATCTCAGTAAACCATGCTCGAACCTCTCACTTCTACCCATCCATGTCACCCTTATGTCCCCTTGCCCCGCTCAATACACCAAAAGACCCCCCTCCCCCAAAATTCATGAGAATTGAACATTTGGAGGCAATCATTTAACAACAACTTCACAACTACTCCATTTATAATGGTGTCTTGGAGCTATTAGATGTCATTTCATTGAGCTACAGTGATAGGTGAGAGCTATGCATAGCCCATTGAAGGTGTATCAAGAGACTATTAGTCTATTAGCTATAGAATTTGACTCTTTTTTTGTAACTTAGCGAAATGGAAAAGATGTGGAGACAATCTCCATTCTTCTTCTTTCACCGGGCCATGTAAAATAAATGAAGCAAATAGTCTCAACCCCTTGGAGAAGGAAAGTTGAGAACAATAATTAGCATGAACAAACAAAGAATCCAATGGGTTAAGCTTAGAGGGGTCTCCCTTTGTAAAAGAGCATCCATAAGCTTGTTAGAGTTAGTATGAATCTTTACTAGAGGTTGAGTAGTCTTCACATCACCAACCACATCCAATAGAAAGGTACCAACCCCTACAATAAAAATGATGTCTCCAAATAAGGTGTAGTTAATACCAATAATGTCATCTTACGAATCTATTACAATATGATTTGGAAAGTACGTTTCCATACATGTGTGAAAGAAAAAATCCATTTGGTTAGCAAAAGGAAGTCTTTTTTAAGACCTCCAGAAACCCCCTTGAAGGAGACAAGAAGGGTTTGAAACCATATAATACAATTCGATCTATGAACCCTATTTCTGATGTTTTCTATGCATGTGTTTGTTCACTCGGTTTGACATGTGATAGACAATATATGAAGCCTTTTTTTCCACATATCATCTTCATTAGATATCATGTTGTTAAGAATGAAGTGTCTGGATTAGAGTTAAAGTTCCTATTTTAGTTTGTTGTCTTTTTTTGTCTTTTAGAGTACAAGTCTTTCTGTTATATTGTGCTAAGGTAGTTTGGCTTTCAAATATTCAAGGAATATGTGAGCTGATATAAGAAAATATTGTAATATTTGAAATAACATGATGAACTATTTAGCACAATTTATGGTGTTGGATTGATTGAGATGTTTATTTTTGGATGGATGGATGTACATCTCTTTAGCCAATAGACAAAACTCATTAAGCATTGTTGCAAATATGTTATTGACATGTTGAAGTGCCATTGAGACTTAGAGGTATAAGATTTAGACTTGTATGTTTTCACCTATCCGGGTGTGATGATACCTTGTGGAGGTAAGCAAAAATTCCATTTTTTTAACTTTTGGATATATTCTATACACCCTTGAGAGAATTTCAACCTTTTAAATAAAACTACAAACAAATGTACATTCATGCAATAATTACTAATTGATTTGGGGGTGACACAACAAATTGTAGCATGTTGGCTTGTTGAATTTGTTAGTAAGTTAATTAGGGCTTGATAAATTTGTAAGCTTCAGTGGGATTTAATGCAATTGTATGTGTTTTAGAGAAGCGAGTTTGGAGTGGTGGTTGTGCTTCCTTTATTGAATTTGATTTCTTTGGTTCTTCTTCTTGTGCATGCCCACTGTGGTATATTCTCGTTAGTGGTTAAGGGGTTAGGGATTGGGGGCTTAAGGGTTATGGGCATAATGAATTAGTATTTAAGGGATTAGGGATTGGGGTTAGGGGAATAATGAGTTAGTGGTTAAGGGGTTGTGGATTGGGGGGTTAGGGGTTAGGGGATTTATGCGCATTTAGGGGTTAGAGGAATAATGAGTTATTGGTTAAGGGATTAGGTATTGGGGGCTTAGGTGTTAGGGGATTTTGGCGCAGTTAGGGGTTAGGTGAATAATGAGCTAGTGGTTAAGGGATTAGGGATTATGGGCTTAGGGCTTAGTGGATTTAGCAATTAAGGATTTTAGGGGTTAGGGTTGAGGGGTTAATGGGTTAATGGTTAAGCATTAACGGTTTAGGGGTTTAGGGGTTAAGGGATTAGGGGTTTAGGTATTAGTGGTTTAGGGGTTTAAGGGTTTAGAGGTTTAGGGTTTAGGGGTTAAATGGGTTAGGGTTTTAGGGGTTTAGGGGGATAAATGGGTTAGGGGTTGGGAATTAGGGCTTAAGGGGTTAGGGGTTAAGGGTTAGACGTTTAGGGTTTACGGGGTTAAATGGGTTTAGGGTTTTAGAGGTTTAGGGGGTTAGGGGATTTAGTAGTTAAGGATTTTAGGGGTTAGGGGTTAGGGGTTAGGGGTTAAGGGGTTAAGGGTTTAGAGGTTAAGGGGTTAGATGTTTAGGGGGTTAAATGGGTTAGGGGTTTAGAGGTTTAGGGGGTTAGGGGATTTAGCAGTTAAGTATTTTAGTGGTTAGGGGTTAGGGGTTAAGGTTTGGGCGTTAAATGGGTCAGGGTTTTAGGGGTTTAGGGGGTTAAATGGGTTAGGGGTCGGGAATTATGGTTTAAGGGGTTAGGGGTTAAGGTTATAGGGGGTTGAATGGGTTAGGGGTTTAGCATTTAGGGGGTTAAATGGGTGAGGGTTTATAGTCATTTCCTAGGTGAACAAGGCATAATCTAGCTGTAGTAACCATAACTTGGTCAAGTTGTTATATTCAAGCCAAGACTTGGTCGGGTTCCCAAGTTCCAGAAAGTGTCAATGGATGTTGAGGACTGTTAGGGAGTGCCAGGACATTGCAAGGGAGAACTAGGTCAAAATGCATGGAAATGAACAAATAAGAGTGTGTGCCAAGTAGTTTCAACGAATTCCAAGTGTCTCAAGGATAAAGTGTGTTAGGGGAAGGTCAAAATAAGACTTGTAGGAGGTAAGCCTATGGTTACATAAAGGGTTGGACAAAGTAGTTTCAGACAAAGGGAAACTTTGGGCTAGGCACAACATCGATTTTCTAATGACTTGGTTGGGTTCCTAAGTCACAAAAAAAGCAAGGTTATCTATGAAGACATGAAAAATAAGGAATACCAAGGTGTGTCAGGGAATTACTAGAAGTAATAAGACATGTTAGGCAGTTCCAAGGCATGATAGGCATGCCAAGATGTGGCAGGTGCCAGGGTGTGGCATGAACACATGCTAGGGAGTGTGAGGGCCAAGTGTCAGCGAAATGCAAAGGAGCACTAGTTTAAAATGCATGGAAATGAAGTATAAGCCAATTCCAGGTGTGTTAAGAAGGGAGTGACACAGTATTCTAGGAAGTGCCAAGGCATGTTAGAGTGCTAGGGAAGCATACAAAGTTGTTCCAAGTGCCTAGGTGTGCCAATGTGTGCTAAGGAGTGTTAGGGAGTGCCAGGAAAACATAACAGAGACACACTAGGTCAAAATTCATAAATGAATGAAAAAGAGTGTGTGACAGGGAGTGTTAGCGAGTTCTAGGTGTCTCGAGGAGGGAGTGACACGGTATGATAGGTAATACTAAGTCATGTTATAGTGTCAGGGAAACATGCATCCAAGATTTTATATATTCACATATGGGACAGTCACAAGATGTCAACAAAATCACATACTTATCGGAATCCTCAACTAGCAATATGCTACATTGCTTCTTAATGTGCTCGCAACTAGGTAGGCATCAAAGACAATCATTGCAATGGGTTAAGGGGATCTAAGAGAGAATTATGTAAGGATTTCCTTCTAGCTGGTAAAGGACATTGGTATTACTATTGTTAAAGGGGGGTGGCCTACAAGGATACATTGGTAGCTATTGATGCAAGAGCATAATTTCAACAATTTATTTCAAAATTTGTATTTGTCCTCCATAAGGTCTTAGAGATTTTTGGAAGAGGAAGTTGGTTTCCTTGTTGCCCTATAATTTTGTAGAATTTCTAATTTCATATTTGGGATAGGAAATTTTAGTAATTTTATGCATAAGTTAAGATGTTTTTTTATTATTTTTAAGACCTCCTAGTCAATAGGAAAGTTGAGTCTTATGATTAGTAGTACTTGTGGTATCCTATGTATTTTTCAAACTCCAATACACCAAGGCAAATATGTGGAGGACATTTGGGGGAAATGTGATTGTCCATGAAATGTAGATCGGATTTGGGGAACTTGTAGCTCTTTTCCTTGGACCCTACTAGTTCTTAGAGGTTGTATTTGGAGGGGTTAGCAGGAAAAAACATAATATGCCCAAGAATATTAGTGTTGGAGCAGCTATGGTTAAAACACAAGATTCAAAGTTCAAATCCCCTTGAGTTGCCAACCAAAAAATAATAATTGTTTTATCTATTTATTTATTAAATTTTTAAAATGTGGTTTAATGAAAAAAGAAAAATATAATATAAAAGAAATAAATATGACATGATTAAATTTCATGTGGTTTGAATATCGATTTTCAAAAATAAAAAAATATAATTTTATCCACTATCCACTCATGGATATTTCAATGCAAACTTCCCAATGCTAATGATTTTGTCTTAATTTCTAACTATCTTAAATGGGTTTCGTCTTAATTGTCATTGTCTTAAGTTGCCATTGTCTTAAATATAAAGTTTTGTCTTAAATATTTTTGTCTCAAAGTGCTTTTGTCTTAAATCTAAAATTTTGTCTTAAAATATTTTTGTCTCAAATTGCTTTTGTCTTAAAATATATTTGTCTCAAACTACTTTTGTCTTAAATATAAAATTTTGTCTTAAAATAATTTTGTCTCAAACTCGTTTTGTCTTAAATATAAAATTTTGTCTTAAAATACTTTTGTCTTAAATTTTTTTGTCTCAAATTGTTTTTGTCTTAAATATAAAATTTTGTCTCAAATTATTTTTGTCTCACACTATTTTTGTCTTAAATTTTATATTTAAGACAATTCAATTGATATTAAATTTTAATATAAAATAACTAAAATAAAAAGTGACTTTTTAAGACAAAAGATTTATTTTGTCTTAAACAAATGTCTTGAAATGCCCTTGGTGTAGTAGTGTAGTTACTCTTTTATTCCAAGAATAAGATATTTAGTTATTCACCAAAATTGGAAAACAAGTCTCCTTCTCATGAGTAATAGATCTATTCACTTTGGTTATGCCTTAATCTTTCCATTCAGAAATTATAGGGAATTTTTCCAATTATAAAAGGTTTTCAACTTTATTATTTTTAACCATTCCATCTTTATGGCTAAAATATGTAAAAATAGTAAAATTGAAATTATAATAAATAAAAATAAAAATAACTTAAAACATTAGGTTAGTAAATCATATATTTTTTTAATAATGATTCAATAAAATGAAAAAGCCTATATAACAAATTAAATATTTATAATTATTAATAAAATTAAAATTAAAATAAGAATGATACAAAATATGCCAAAATTTGTTTTCTTAGTCGTCATAAATATGTGAAATTTTTTGATATAATTATATTATGGAAGAGTAATTTTTTAATCAACTTTTTATTAATGAAGGATTAATTTGTTATCAAAACATAAAATTTTAAACATAAGAAAAAACATAAATACAGACCTGACCTATTCTATTCTAATTTATACAAATTCCAACCCTGATGGCAGCTATTCTATTCTACTGTATGCTGCTACTTACAATTTCTTCAAATTTTTCCATAGCAACGTGTGGCAGACACACAGGAGCTACGATTCCTTGAAAGTGTTTCAATAGAGGAACGGAGAAATCTGACACCGCAGGTGCTACACATGACGCAAAACCTCCATACACTGCTTTCCCCCACCCAAAATCAGCTTTGCCATATTCAACTTTGGACAAGTCCGTAATACTATATGACCCACCGACCGCAAAGTGTGGACGCCCTTTCACTTCCATAAGGTCGATAGCAGATCGCAGATATTTATCGTCGATCCTTCTCTTGGCTTCGTTGATTAAATTTACAGCGAAAGACAACGGCTGGTGAGTTAGATCCCCGACTTTTGCCTCAGCGCAGGCAAAACCTAGTGCATTGCCATAGTAACCCGGGGGAAGAGGCGGTTGAAATCGAGAACGGGCGTTCAAAGCAAACAAGATTCTCAAACGTTGGTCCGCAGGGAGATTGAGTGCCTTGGTTCTTGATTGCCACAAACACGCCGATAACGCTTCGAATGTGGTACACCTCCCGCCATTTACCTGTCCTTTTAACGCCTCCATGTCTCTTAACCCAAAGAAGAATGACTTAATGATCATTTCCTCCTGAGGCGCCATTAATTGTTTATATTCATCGGGCGTCGGTTGGTCATATTCAGGGTGGGGAAATTCCACAGTAGGGTTCTCTCTGGGTCTGAGGATTTCTCTATTCCAAACTGGTGCAACAGCTGGGCTCGCAGCCCCTCTTGCCATTTCAGCCATAGCTTTAACGAATTGGGCGATACCGACTCCATCACTCATGCAGTGATTGGAGCGCAAACCCAAGACGAAGCCTCCACATCTTAGACGTGTTACCTGGAAATTCACAAGGTGCAAAATTCTAATTCTATCAGATTAGTCTCCACATGTGATACCGTATACTGCCGACTTTAGGGTAAATAGAAAGCACACACCCAAAACAAATTATCTCTTATAATACTTTTTAATTATATGTAATTTATTGAGATGGAGAATATCTCAACTATGTGCGTAATTTAACTTATAAATGAAATGTCTTCTTCGCCGAATCCAGCAATCTCATTTACCTGAATGAGTAGCAGTGGAGAGTCTGTGATGTTTTCCGAACCTGGAACGTTATAGATAAAGTCATCTCCACGAGGAATAGGTGGATACAGATCTCCAAATTCTTCGAGGGAAATATCGGCATCCGCTTCCACGAAAAGAACACCTTCGCCAGTGCAGTCTACTGTGAGTTTACCGTTATCTGCATCTCTCAATCTTCCGGCAAAAGGATAGTAATGCACCAGAACCTTTGCTAGAGCCTCTTTCACAACTTTGACTGGATCGTCTGCATTCTTCTTCTCGGTGGAGTCGCCGCGATAAAACAGAAGCTTGGGAATTTGATACCTTATTCCCGGTTGATCGTCGATGTTGGAAAGATAGAGCGATTGACGAGGAGTGGGGCGATGGGGAGTCACGAATAGAGGTGGCTGTCTGGTAATCGTAAAATCGGGGGCAGTCCTTGGAACGGCACACAACACGCCAGAAGAAGAGTAAGCAGCCAGTCTCCCTGCTGCTTGTCTAACAGTTGTCGATCTCAGAGCGGCCATGGATGCTCACCACCTAGCACACAACTTAAATCGCAATGATGATAATAAACTCTCGGAGCTACACTAACGTAGGGCACTGGTTTGAAAGAGTAATGCGACCTGGGCCAAATTTATATACAAGCACCTGACTACAACGAATTAAAAAAAATGAAAAAGCATCTACATTGTTTTGGCTCTACTCTCCGACAGCTAATTCATGGACAAACACTTGAATAACCGGGGAATGATCTACATTCAAAAGCGAACTACTAAGTGATAAAAGAGAACTAAAAAGTCAAATACCATGTTACGGAAGCATCTACTGTATTTTGGCATTACTGTCTAACCAATCAGAAAATATCATACCATGTTACGGAAGCATCTACATCTACCATGTTACGGAAGCATCTACATCCACAGTATTTTTTTTTTTCCAGAGGGAGAAAAACGCAGTTTATTTTATTAGAAAAAACAAACAGTACATACATAGGACTGCAACAGAGTATCAAATAATATATTCGTGATATGAGACTCGTCATAGAGTTCTAGAAAAAACCAAAGAGTGCAACAGAGTATTAACAATAGTATTCGTGATATGAGACTCATCACATAGTTCTGGAAAAAAACCAAAAGGACGTATACCAAAAACACAGAAACGAGCTGACGTGCCGATAAAACAACGAAGAAGATCCGCCATCCCAATACCTTGTATAGCAGGCTCACTTAAAGGGAGCAGCTTCGTTGATGGAGAGCATGAACGTAAAAGAGGAGAAAATAGAGAGAGCCTAAATAACCTAATGGAGAAAACCAGGTTCGGTTGAAGAGGACGGCCGCAGTAGATGAAGAGCAATAGCAGGAGAACCTCGGCCAAACAGACTGTTAGGGAATAAGAACAGAGAAAGACTGAGTGATCTCATTTAGGTGAAAAACCATCAGCGCGAGTATTTACTTCCCGGAAAATGAGCTGGAGAGATGAAACCTGAATCCGCTGCATAAGGAAATGAGTCTGATCCAATTTTGAAGCCACCCTGGATTAAAATCACATAAGCTGCTGATTCCATCGATAATCACCCATTTCACACAAACCTTTATGGTTTGGTGTTTGGAGGGACATTTCTCAAGCATTATGTACTGTTTCTGTATATATCTATATATAACAGCGTTTTTTTCTGAAAAAAAACCACCCTAGAGTCCCTGTAGGTATGAAGATTTGGCAATTACAGATTATAGGAAACCCAAAGAACACTCTATAGAGCAAGGAGCTCTGCTTTTGTGTTTGAGCCCGCGCCACCATTCCAGAAAATAGAAAAAAAATCACCATTTGCTAGTTTGATCCAGCAGAAACCGCAGGGAGGGAGATGGGGTGAGCTTGGAGACACCATGAGAAAAATCAACTATTCTAAGAGCATGGGCGGCATCCTGGAGGTCCATCCATCCCATAATGGCCCCAAATATCTTATGAGGGACGAAAAGGCCATCCTCGAAAATAATCACGTTTCTCACCAACCATAATTCCCATAGAAGGAAAAAATGAAGAGATATGAATTTCTGATCCGAGGGAGGAGGTCAAGAGGGCACCAACTACGATCCCGCAAAAGATCAAAAAACCAATGCCAAACGCCAAGAATCACAGTGTACTAAAAAAAAATATGACTAACAGTCTCAGCTTCCCGTCTGCAGAAAGAGCATAGTCCCGAACCATGGAAACCTCTCCTGATGAGATTATCCCAAGTAATAATTTTGTTACGCCAGAGCAGCTAGACAAAAAGACGGATCTTAATTGGGACCTTGCGCTTCCAAAAGGAAAGGAGGAAAGGTTGATCCAACGTCCCTGGGGAGGAGGAGATATTGGTGTAATAAAGGTCAAAAATGTCAACAGAGACCCCATTCATGCGAACGGACCAAGAAACTTGATCCCCGCTGTGGTTTAAACACAAGCCTGCTTGTTTTAATGTTGAAACCCCTCCAGTCACATAGCCTGCAGTTGGCCTTCCATGTCCAGCTGGGCAGCTGATTTCTAGATTGGACAATCCAGTTGCTAGTGGGAGATAAGATGAGACAGGTGAAAAATCCCCCTGCGCGTAAAGGTGGATTGAAGCAGATATGGCCGGCTGAAATTAGACGGAAGCCCCCTGATCCGGTCAGCACCCAGGACAATGCTTTAGCCATTCCCAAAAATCCATTGAAGCCGACCCATAAAGGAAACTTCAATGCACCTGAAACTGTTCTAGATTGGTGATCCTCGGGTGGAGTGAGGGAGCCCATTTCTGAGGAAAGCCACCATATCATGATGGACCTTGTATTTTTCCTGGAAAATGGAAGGCCAGAGGCTTGACCTCGAAAGAGCCCTCCAAAAAGATTTTGCCAAGATGGCTTCAAAGAAAACGTGAATATCCAGAAAGCCCCAACCTCCGAGTCGCTTCGGAAGAGAGAGTCTATCAAGTCTGCACAAGTGAGAATTTTTTGGCCCCTTTTCCCAGACCAGATGAAACGAGAGATGAGGCGATTAATTCTAGAAATAATGGCAACAAGGATGATGAATAAATGGGCCCAGTAAACAATAATTTGCTCGAGGATGACCTAGATGAGAATAAAGCGCCCCCCCAAGGGACAACCATCTGTATGTCCAGGAATCCAGTTTCCTTTTGAACTTATCAAACAACCATAGACAGTCTCGATTGAGATAATTGCAGGGCTTGAGCCAGAAGCCCAAGTATGAGAAACCTTCAGCCAAATCAACCTTTGACATTTGAAAAAGGCAAGCGATGATCTCAAGGTCTGAAGAATTAGAAGCTGAGATGATAATGGATTTTTGATCATTGATAATCAAACTAGTGGCCTCCCTAAATCTAAGGAAGATGTAGTGCAGTGTGGTCCATTGGGCCCGGGCTATAATTCCGAACAACATAATATCGTCAACAAAAAAAGAATGAGTAATGGAGGTGAATATTGAAAGATGTATACCTCAGATAATCCCCCTAGAGAGAAGGTCCTTAATATGCCAACTGAGTCTATCCAGCATTAAAATAAAAATGAGGGGTGAAAGGGAGCACCCCTCATGGATACCCCTGCCAGCCTTAAAAAAAGTCGACAATCTACTATTTGTGATTACCGAGAACCGGACATGAGAGATGCAAGCCAAAATCCAATTTGCATTCCGTGGAGCTAGGACAACCTTGTGAAGGGCAAGTCGTATGAAGCCCTAGTCGACACAATCATAGGCCTTGTGGAGGTCAATTTTCATAATGATTGCCTCAATTTTCCTCGTGTGCACAAACTATAGACATTCTTGAGCCACAGCGATAGCATCGTGGATGTGTTTGCCCAGGAGAAAACCATACTGCTCTCGAGAAATGCACTTTGATAATGTCCCAATAATTCTTCGGGCAATAACCTTAGAAATGATTTTATAGGCCACGTTGCACAAAGATATTGACCAGAAATCCCAAAAGGTTTTTGGATTGGAGGCCTTAGGGATTAAGGCGATAAAAGTGGAATTTATATCCTAGGGATTGAGCCCGCTAATCTGGCCTCCTCCACCAAATTTAGAAGGTTGTCCCCCACAATGTCAAAATAAAATACTCAAATAGTTCCGCCGGCCAACCATCTGGGTCGGGACTTTTGTCCCGAGTGAAAGATTTTATCACCTCTAAAATCTGAGGCTTAGTTGCAAGTTTCCCCAAATCCTCATTTTCCACGGCATCGAATATGACCGGGAGTTTGTCCAGTGCCAAATACTGATCAAGGGGGCAAACCCCTTCCTGGGATTTGTAATGATGAGAAAAATAACGAACTGCCTCCATACTCATCTCGGCATCGTCATGAACCAGAGTACCGTCCTCTTTTTCGATATGCCATATAGCATTATGGTTCTTTCGATTTGTTGCATACCGATGAAATTTTTTGTATTTGAACCCCCCTCCTATAGCCAAACAACCTTTCTTTTAAGTTTCCATGTTAGCTCTTGTGTTCGAAGGATTTTATTCCTTCTTTGTTGGAGGGTTGCCAGTCTGTGTTTAGGGAAAACCATTGGATGGATGGAATTCAGAGAATCAATAATGTGCGCAATCTCCATGTCAATGACACACAAGTCCTCAATCATGTCCTTTTTTTTTCTGGTGCTCCCGTTTCTTCATTTTTTCGTTGAGAATCTTGAGACGGTGAGAGAAAGATGAGGAAGCCTTCCTCCCGCAAATCATATCCTTAAAGAGCTAAATATCCTTTTTCATCGAGAAAAACTATGGATCCTCCAGCCACAATATGTTGAATTTGAAAGGCAAGCCCTTTTGCAACTGCTTAGAGCACCAGGAGAGGCAGATTGGAAAATGATCAGATAATGAAGACTTGATGACTAAAGATCGAATGCCTCCAATGATATCCAGAACACATTCCTTGACTAGAGCTCTGTCCAATATTTTCCCAATGAAGGCCTTGCCCGATTGGTGATTTGTCCAAGTTTGTGACAAAGGGGAAGGTCGGATGTCGACCATGTGACAATCAAAAAATAATTGAGAGATACAATCTGCAAGAGGGTCAAGGCAGTTGTGCACTCCCCATACTTCAGAAACTTTGAGGGTGACGTTTATATCACCAATTAGGATAAGGTTTGGAATACGAAGAATATTGCAGGAGACAATACGATGCTAGAACGGAACCCAGATTCGGCTGGGAGCATGCATATTAATGAGATGGAAACTAGGAGAGAGGCACCTAATTCGGCCGGACAGTAAGATTCCGGAAAAATTACTATATGCATGAAAAGCCTCAAACCTCGGATGCTACATAACAACGAGCCTCTTAGATAAACTGACAGAGTCAATACCAACGAGCCTCCAACCCGGACAGATGGCAAGGGAATAGGGGATAACGTTTGATACGAGACACATAGTCTCTTGGAAAACGTCGATGAAAGGAGATAATTTTGAAAATAGGTCTCTAAGGCTTAAAAAATTTACATGATCACCAAGTCTGCGAAGGTTAAGATACATTATTTGATTCATGGCGAACGAGAACTGGGCATGCATGCTCTAAGTGGCCGCGGATCAAAGGATGAAATGATGGAGATGTCACATAGGCTTTTGGAATTTATGGAGAATAAAGATCTGGTTTTCTATCGCCCTTTGAAATGACGACTGTCATTCTTTTCCCTTTTGCGAACAATAATATTGTGGCCGGATGAAGGGGAAATATGGGCACATCCAACTATGACACCATTTTCGTGGACTGTCAATGCCTTCATGTCTAGTTTGGGATTCCTAAAAATAGATTCAAGGTTGCTTCCCACAGAGTTGTGGGGAGAATTCGGGATCGGTGTGGAGACGACTGACTGTGTGGGGGTTGGGGAGGTTGTTTCCAATGGTGGCATGGAGGGGAAAAGACAGGATCCGTCATGTGAATTCCAATGCATCAACATAGACACTACTAGGGAATGGGTGTCACATAAGGAAATAGAATTAAAAAACCACCTATTTATGGATATGACGAGTAATGACAGCTATTGGAGAATGTAGATTCCTTGGGAAACCCGAAATCATTAATATGTAGCCTCAAGAGAGAAGCTCTGGATCCAAAAGGTGTCAGGAATGTCCTTTGATGGATTATGTTTTCACGATGTGTGAAGAAGTATATGTCAGTAGATAGGGAAGTTGGTGAGTCTGAAAAAAGACGCCAGGAAAGGAAAAAACGACTGGAAAAAAAGGTGGTACCAGAAAAACCAGCGGGGGTTTTCTCGGGGATGGAAGGAGGGAGATGAAGGGCAGAAAAAATGCGGATTTGGGGCTGCTATCCAGGGTTAGAGGTGGCAGTGACAACAACAACAACAACCTGACAATGTCCACCACCAGTTGCAGCACTTAAAACCAAATTTTTTGCATGGCCTGGAGATTATGAACGAATCCTTCCATTTACGCTAGAGAAGGAAAAATTTTGACTGAGATGCTGGTTCGAAAGAATTTGAGTGTTTGTCAGAGCTGCCAAAAATTAGGCATATGGTGTCTATCCAGATTTCTATAGTGGGTTAAAAATATATAGACTAGAAGATACAATGAGATGAGGACTAGGAGAAATATATGAATGATCACCCTAGTATCTTCGAAAAGCATGGTTTGGCATCTAGAGTCAAGTTCCTACTTCCAAAAGTACAATCTCATACACCGTCCTAAGTTTCAGGCTTCTCAGAAATTAAACTTAGGACTTAGGCAACCTTATTAAATTTACTCCTGTAAACTTTGAGATTGAAGTTACTACCCTTCAAAACTATGCACTGGAACAATAAAAGAAAAACCCCACAATGATGTCAGAATTTCTGAGAATTCCTAAAAAAAAGAGGAAACAAAATTTCCTCTTTCAACACAGAGATTTTGTAAACAAAACTTGCAGATGGAGCATAAAATAAAATCATATACACAGTGGCAAAACAAAACACTGTATTTCATTTAATGAGTTTCACCTATTACAAATTTCTATCTTCATAATTGTTGTTCTAGATTTCCAAATACACTGCTCCTCTACTCTGTTTCGCTCTCTGTCTCACTTGAGCACTCTTCTCTTACTCACAGTATTCCACTCTTCTACACTGTTGTCTTTTTATTGTAAACATATGTATATATGTTTACAATACAGATTTAAAAATATTATCCTAAGTTTGAACTATATGAAATAAACTATATCGCCACGACTTTCAACAATATAACATAAAATTATAACCTAAGTCTAAAGCTTATACAAAGAAATTATATTGCGGCGGTGTTTTAAACCTTAAACACAAAACATTACAATATATCATACGATGAGTTTATCGCATCAAAAAACGTGCCTACTAACGAGGCATTCAAACAGTGCGGCGATGTGCTATTGGTTGACAAGAGTTGAGCTGGTAGGTGGTGGGGTCGCACTATCGCGCAATCATGAAGGGATGATGACGTCGACGAGAAATATTTCTATAGGAATTTGATTGGTCGGCGGATAGTTGACATGGTAGTGGTGGTGTCCACATGATGTGGAGTGGTTTGAATTTAAATGATACGGTGTGACAGTAAAAGCGGTTGGTGCGAAGAGTTTAAGGCAGGGTTTGCATGTGCTTCAGACCACAATTTTCAAATCTGGAGGGGCTATGACAGTGTAAGGAATTTGGCCGATTGTAGGGGTTTTAAACACAAATTCAGTGCACACGTTGAGTGCAAAAACAAACAATTTGTTGTTGCTGTTGTGTCCTTTAATTTCAAATCAAAAATTGAAGTTTTTTTCCTGTTATTTCAGGTTTGCAGTTGGGATTAATTTCCAACACTCCCCGTTAATCACAACTGCTACTATCTTGCATACCCAGACATTTTTTGAGATAATTAAAAATTTCCTGCCCCAATGGTTTTGTCAAAATATCTGCAAACTATTCCTCTGTTCTACAATGCTTCAGAACAACTTCTCCATTGTTCACCAATTCTCTGATATAATGATACTTTGCATCAATATGTTTTGTTCTTTTATGAAAAACTGAATTCTTGGATAAGGCTATTGCTGAGCTATTATCACAATAAACTGTTGTGCTTGTTACCTGTTCATGGCACAAATCTCTTAACATTCTTCTCATCCATATTGCTTGACATGTTACTGCTATTGTTGCCACATACTCTTCCTATGCTATTGATAAAGCCACAATTGGCTGTTTCGTAGAAGCCCATGAAATGGCTCTTGATCCCAAATGAAAAACATAGCCAAAGGTACTTTTTCTATCATCTATACTTCCAACCCAATCACTATCAGTATATCCAATTAATTCAAAATTTTCTGAAGAGGTGTATAAAATACCATACCCCTTTGTTCCTTTCATATACCTTAGAATTCTCTTTGCTGCTTGCCAATGTGCCTCCTTTGGCCTCTCCATAAATCTGGAAATTAAACTCACAGCATGCATAATATCTGGCCTAGTTGCAGTCAAATACATAAGGCTGCCAACTATGCTTTTGTACAAACTTGGATCAAAATCCTTGCTGTTGTCTTCTTTGCTTAACTTCATCCCCATCATTGTAGGAGTAATTGTTGCCTTGCAATCCTGCATGTTAAATCTTTCCAAAACTTATTTTACATATTTAGCTTGAGAAATAAATATTTTATTTTCATTTTTCTCTACTTCTATTCCTAAGAAGTATCTCAGCAATCCCATATTAGTCATCTCAAATTCTTCTTTCATAATTGTTTTAAAATTTTCAATAAGGTAAGCATCATTACCTATAAAGATCACATCATCAACATATAAAACAACAATCAGCATCTTACCATCCTTTTCTTTGATGTACAGCGAGGGTTCTCCTTCACATTTCTCAAACCCATTTTCCAGTAGATAAGAGTCTATCCTAATGTACCATGCTCTTGGTGCTTGTTTCATCCCATGCAGAGCCTTCTTCAATTTGCATACCTTGTGCTCTTGGCCTTCTTTTCATATCCCAGAGGTTGTTCAACATATACCTCTCCCATTAATACTCCATTTAGGAACGTTGATTTCACATCCATTTGGTAAACTTTCCACTTATGTTGTGCTGCAATATACAACACTGCTCTTACTGTTTCCATTCTTGCAACCGGTGCAAATGTTTCTTCATAATCTCTTCCTTGTTGCTGCTTGTAGCCTTTGACAACAAGTCTGGCCTTGTGCCTTTCAATCTTACCTTCAACATTACTTTTGGTCTTGTAAATCCATTTTACTCCAATCACTTCCTTGCCTTTTGGAAGATCAACCAATTCCCATGTTTTGTTCTTTGTTATTGCATTTATTTCTTCATCCAGGCATATATCCATTTCCTATCTTTTATAGCTTCTTTAAAATGAATAGGTTCATGAACACTACAATATAAATCAAATAAAGAGTTTATACCAACATTTTTTTCCTCTTGTTCATAAATTTCATTCAGACTTCTGAATCTTGTTCTTCTTCCATTTGCTGAACTTGTGCTTGTAGAAGCACTCAAATCTGCTCCTTGTGTTCTTCTTGGAGAAGCACTGTCATCACTTCTCAAGGGTGTTCTTATACCAGCTTGTGGTGTCCCTTTCTGTCCTTGTGTTGGTGGAGGAGGTGTTATAAATGAGGTATTTATTTCAGCCATTTCTTCCTCATCTTCATCTTGAGACATAAATGTCTTTACATTCACTATTTTTTCAATGCTTCCATCCCAAGCTTCTTCCTCAATAAACTGCACATCTCTACTTATCATAAAATTCTTTGTGGATGGTTTATAAAATATGTATGCCTTTGATTCATCACTATAACCAACAAATATACACTTTTCGCCCTTGCTGTATAACTTCTTTCTCAATTGATTTGAAATGTGTGCATAAGCCACACAACCAAATACTCTCATGTGGGTGACAAATTGTTTTGTGCCACTCCATGACTCTTTCGAAACTCTATTCATAACACCCTTTGTTGGGCATCTATTCAAAACATATGCTTCACAATGTACAACTTCAGCCCAATATTAATTTGACAAATGTTTTTCCTTCAACATACTTCTTACCATGTCCATGATGGTTCTATTTTTCCTTTCAGCAACACCATTTTGTTGTGGTGTATACCTTGCTGTAAATTGCTTGTGAATTCCATTTTCCCTACAAAAACGCAGGAAATATTTGGAGATATATTCTCCTCCTCTATCAGTTCTGAGAACTTTTATGTGCTGCCCACTTTGATTCTCAACAAGAGATTTAAAGTGGTAGAACTTTTCAAACACTTCACTTTTCAACTTTAGGAAATACACCCATGTTTTTCTTGTGTAATCATCAATAAAGGTCAGCATATAATGGCTACCTGCTAATGATGGTGTTTGCATTGATCCACACAAATCAAATTGTACTATTTCTAAGGGTGTTTTTTCCCTTATTCTCTTTCCTGATGGAAAGCTTTCCCTGTGTTGTTTGCCCAAGATACAACCTTCACAAAGGCTGTCCGGTTTCTCAATCAATGGTAATCCCTTTACCATTCATTTTCTGTGCAATAAATTCATACCTCCAAAGTTGAGATGTCCAAATCTCAAATGCCACAACCAGTTTTCATCTTTTGCTTCTCTTTGGTAAGTCTCTTGAGTTACAGTTGTCATTGCAACTGCTTTCTTCAAATCTTCTCTCATCTTGAGAGGAAACATTCTATTGCTTGTCATCTTCATGTGTGCAATGAATTGCTTTCTTGGTGGTTTATACATGATAGTACATACATCATATTCAAAGAATACATTGTAGCCCTTTTGAATTAGTTGTCCAATGCTTAACAAATTACATTTCATACCTGGTACATAGTATACATCAGATATGCTCTTTTTTTCTCCTTTCTTTGTTAGAACACTCACTCTTCCTTTTCCCATGACATAGACTTTACTATATATCCCCAATGTTACTTGAGACTTCACATTTTCATCCAATATGGAAAACATAGCCATGTTTCCAGTCATATGTTGCTACATCTTGAATCTAGAAACCATATATCTTCATTCATTTCTTCAGCAATATTACATGCTAAAAACAAGTTCTCTTGACTCTAAGTTTCTCTAGTAAAGTTAGTACTGGGTCTATTACCCATGTCACCATGTTTCTTCCTACATTCATTGCCATAATGCCCATAATTCTTACAGTAATGACATTGGACTTGGGATTTATCATACCTTTGTCCATGTGCTTGATTTTTTCCACCTTATTGGATGTTGCCTTGGCTTTGATTCTAACTTTGGTTGCTGCCCCTTTCGCTTGTAGTTGCAGGGCTGTTTCTTCCTCCTCTGTTCAGGCTTCTGCCTCTACCTCTTCCTCGGTAGTTTGATCTACCTTGACCTATTACTCTTCCAAAGGACATTTGGGTCCTGAAGGCATGCTCTAAAGATGATTTTGTTGTTTTGTTCAACCTTTCTTCATGTGTCATCAAGGATGCATGAAGTTCATCAACTATAAATCTTGAGAGATCCTTTGTCTCTTCAATATTAGTGATTATCACATCAAATATTGAGGGTAAGCTCCTCAATACTTTCTCCACTATTCCTCTCTCTTCTACTGTCTCTCTATGAAATCTCATTTGGGTAACCAACCCAATCAACTGTGTGAAGAATGAGTCTAGGATATAAGACTCTTTCATGCAAATAACTTCAAACTCTCTTCTCATTACTTGAAGATTTCTTGTCTTTACTTTCTCCATATCCTGATAAGCTGTCTGGAGGGTATCCCATGCCTCCTTGGACTTTTTTTCTACTGCAATTCTTGGAAATATACTTTCATGTACAAATTGATAGAGATAGAAGAGGGCTTTTGAGTTCTTCTTCTTATTACTCTTCAGAAAATCCTTTTCTTCCTGTGTTAAGGCATTAAACTCATTTTCATCATCTGGTTCTTCAAATCCATCTTCAACCAGTTCCCATAAGTCTTGAGATGTAAACATGGCTCTATTGTGATTTCCCAATAATCATAGTTCTTCCCATTGAACTGTGGGAGCTGAGTATTTCCCATACTCGTGCTTGTGCTACTTCCTTCCATTTATTTACTGTACAAAACCATAAAGCTTGACTGTGTAACCTTAAAAAAAAAACTTTCTCACTGGCTTGCTAAAACCTTCACTCTGCTGGATAAATGCTTCAACAATCTTCTTCTTCCTTTAGCTTCTTCAGCAAATGTTGGGAGCCTAGACCAACTCTGATACCATGTCGGAATTTCTAATAATTCCTTAACAACAAAGGAAAATAAATTTCCTCTTTCAACACAGAGATTTTATAAACAAAACTTGCAAATGGAGCATAAAATAAAATCATACACATAGTGGGAAAACAAAACACTACCTTTCATTTAATGATTTTCACCTATTACAAATTTTTGTCTTCAGAACTGTTGTTCTGGATTTCCAAATACACTGCTCCTCTACTATGTTTCGCTCTCTGTCTCAATTGATAAATTTTCTCTTACAGACAGTATTCCACTCTTCTACACAGTTGTCTTTGTATTGTAAACATATGTATATATGTTTACAATACATATTTAAAAATATTATCCTAAGTTTGAACTATATGATTAAACTATATCGCCGCAGCATTCAACAATATAACATAAAACTATAACCTAAGTCTAAAGCTTATACAAAGAAATTATATCGCGGCGGTGTTTTAAATCTTAAAAAAAAACATTACAATATATCATGCGATGGGTTTTTCGCATCAAAAAACGTGCCTACTGATGAGGCATTCAAACTGTGCGATGGTGCACTATTGGTCAACGGGATTTGAGCTGGCAAGTGGTGGGGTCACGCTATCACATGATCATGAAGGAACGATGACGTCGGCGAGAAATATTGCGATAGGCGTTTGATTGGTCGGCGGACATTTGACGTGGTAGTGGCGGGGTCCACATGACGTGGAGTGGTTTGAATTTAAATGATATGGCACAACTGTAAAAGTGGTTGGTGAGAAGAGTTTAAGGAGGGTTTGAGTGTGGTTCAGACCATGATTTTCAAATCTGGAGGGGCTACGGCAGTGTAAGTAATTTGGCCGATTCTAGGGGTTTTAAACACAACTTCAATGCACAGGTTGAGTGCAAAAACAAACAATTTTCTGTTGCTGCTGTGTCCTTTAATTTCAAATAAAAAATTGAATTTTTTTTCCTTCTATTTCAGGTTTGCAGTTGGGAGTAATTTCCAACAAATGAGAGTGTGGTAGGTTTTGGACTTACCAGACCCTAGTGCAATTAGTAGGATACCATCGCAGTTTGAAGATTGAAATAGATAAACCCCTGTATGGCAGCTTACCATTTCAACCATGGACAAAATAAAAGTGCAAATGCGAGAAGCTGAAGACGAAGTCGATAAACCCTCGTATGGCTTTCTTAACGCTCTCCTAGCCCTGGGTGATTGGACGAAGGCGGTGGGGTGCAACGGATTTTTGGAGTTGGAGGTCAGGAACATGGTTGAGTCGTAGCAGGGTCTGATGGATACGCACAAAGAGATCTTGATCTTCAATGACTCCTTTATCGAATTCTTTGGAAAGTTTTCCCCTCTTCCAGTGGTCAATATTTCACCCTTGCAAAAATGGCAAACAAATGCATAGTGCTAAGTTGCTAACATCTCCCAGCTCATAACCCCTGCCTTTTTGTAGTTAATTTCCCTTGGTGACTGGGATTATCCAAGAATTGACCCCATGTTCAGGATTAGAACAACACACGTTTCGTACTGCAACCCTACTCAAAATTTCCTCTGGTTTAAAAAGTGAAACATATGACCATAATTCCACTTTGAATAACATGATAGCTTTCCCGTTAGGTAAATTTCCATGAATGAATATATTAAATAGTGATTATGCTTAAATATATTGAATTCAAAAAGCACGCATGAATATATTAAATTTTGATTATATGTAAATGTATTGAATTTAAAAATCATGTATGAATATATTTTGTAAGCAATGCAATAAGAATTTCAAGCAATAATCTAATCAAATATAAGAAATGCAATAAGAATTTCAAGGGATAGTTTAATCAAATATTTGAAAAGCATTTTTTTAATAGTATTGAAAAAAATATTTTTCAAAATTAAACATTATAAATCGTTTTAGTCAATGTTAAATTAATAGTGATCAATGTTATTTTAAAATTAATCTGCATTTTTAAACTTGTATGAAATATAATAATAGTTATTTTTAAAATTTAAAATGTTAATTAAAAAAACATCCATATAGACTTAATAGTCAAATCTTTGCCTAACCTTAAAATTGAATCATAATAATAATAATACATAATAACTAATATTTTATATTAAATTTTTTCACCAATTTTGTTGGGAATTTTTTAATATATACTATCCTTTTTAAAGTGAAACAATACCATCATTGGATGACATTTTGATTTCATAAGGTGACATTTTGACTTAAGTTTATCTTATGGAGTTTTAAACTAATTTCTTTTTTTAATTTTTAGCTATTTTGTTTCTTATAATAACATAAACATAATCTTGTGTATCTTCTAACATGGGATTGCTTAATTCTACACTCAGTACCTATCAAACGAATTTGAATGTTAGAATTTCATGAAAGACTTTTTCAGGTAGCAAACCAAATATATCTTTTGGTAATTGCTATGTGGGATTTTCGTTTACAAAAAAAAGTATCTCCCCTAGGTTTGGTGACCAACCTAGAACAGCAGAGAGACAAGGAACCCAATGCTTTCCTTAAAGTAAATAGATGAAGAAATGATTCCTACCTGGAATTTGTCACATGCTTCGCTCATTTTTCAACTTGAATGCTCCAATTCCAGTTCTGATTGTCAAAATTAGAACCTACACATTCAAATAACAAAATCCAATAAGCTATGAGATCTATGAAATATCATCTAAGTACTCTATTCAACAGATCAACATGGTATTGAAAATTCATGAAATAACCACATCACATATAGGAAAAAAAATGCATTAATATAAATGGAAGAAGATTAGAACCATAAATAGGTGTTGATCTTGTAGAAGAGGTCCTCCAAGATGTCTTCTCCTTTCCTTGTCACAATGTGCACCTCCAATCACCCTAAATGCATGGAAAAATCCCTCTCGCCACAACATAATAAGAGTAGAATCACTCTCCAAAATACAATCTCTTGCATATGGGAGAATGTGAATATATAGAGGAGTGGGGTAAGCTGGGAGTTCTTATCCAATTACTAATCTAAGGTTTTATATCCATATTTTATGGTAGGATGGGATCAAAGGATAAGGGATGGAAAATCCAAAGAATGATAGGATAAGATCTGAATGTTTTATGTGAGGTAAATGGTTGTAACAAATTCTGGAAGCTTTTGGAAGATGAAGCTTCTGAAATTTCTGTCTTTTTCCTGAATTTCTAGAATCAACACAGGTGCAAAGAGGAGAAACCTGTAGGTGATAAACATAGGCCACATTGGAGAAGCCTGTAGGGGAACACTGTCCAGAAGGAGGCCATGGAATGTTGGTCCTAAAACTGACTAAGATGATGTGGTTTTAGGCAGAAATTTTGGGAGATGAAGGAGGCATACTTAGGCCTCTGTGAAATGATGTTAACAAGGGGGAATAATATTTTGATTGATCCCATTAACAGGAATATTGATATGATGTGACAAAATGGACTATAAAAAAATATCCCTAAAGCACAAAGTAAAAAATGATGATCGATGACTGAAGTGCTTTACCTTATGACAAGACGGGTTCAAGAACAACCGACAAGCTTCATGTATTACAATAAATTTATATCGTGACATATTTTAACTGAGGGAAGCATACCCATACTCAAAACATAAGCTAACATAACATGTATAATGATTAATGTATGTGTCCACAGATACAACTGGTAGACCCATGACTGGATGATTATCTGTATGATCATGCCCATCGTACATTTTGATATTTGTATAACTCCTGAAATTGTAGCTTGGATTGATGAAACTAGATCTGGGGTATTCCATCTCGTTCACACGACCAAACCAATGTACGAGTCTAACCATGTGAATGAAGGAGCTGAGGTCAAACATGACAGACAACATCTGATTACCATCCAATGATGTAAGTCGTTAACATACGTGAGAGAAACCACTGATGATGTTAATGAATCTCAAGATACTACAGTATAATCTATATGGTATGAGTAAATGAGTTGATTTCGAACACCACACAAAGTATTTGTGTCAAAGGAGAATGATGTAAACCTATCACTGAGAACGAGGAAACTTTCCATTGATGTATGCAAGCACCAAGGTACCAAAAGGTTATTTCTAAGTCAACCTCCTATATAATGTGTAGATGTCAACAGGAAGTGACCCATCCCAGGAGGGCCTTGATGTGTCCCTCATCAATGACACAAAATGAGTATCATGAGTGAGACAAAATGCTGATGATACAGAATTGGATCAGGAAGGAAAACATGGAATGAAGGCTTAAGAGTATTATAACGGATATCAACTAAATGACTTCTCTTGAATACATCGATGACACTGAATGGAGTTGGAAGCATTGACCCAAAACCAAAATGGAGGTTCTGAAAAGGTATGATGAACCGAATGATGAGAATATTACCCAACCCAACAACCATGAAGATGAAGCAGAAGAGTTTCGTGTTCAAGAGTGACTCGCTACCATTAGCAAATGAAATACCATGTTTTCCCAATTTCCCCAACATACTCGTCAATGCCTCTTTATTTTTTAACAAGCTTGAGGAGGATAAAATATGTTTGATCTGTAAGTTCATCCTTTGGATAAATCCCTCTGAGTATTTTTAACAAACCTTGAGAAAGAGTGGTTCAAACTTGTCATGTTCTAAAAGTCCATCATTGTTTGATGTTTTAACGAGTCCAATGAAGGTAAAACTCAATATCTGTTTCATGTTTAGAGAGTTTGAAAAAGAGGCAAGAAAGAAAACTCTAGATGTCCCTTTTCGTAGATAGTCTCTCGAATCTGAAAAGGTAGAAAACAATACTCAAGAGAACCTCTTAGTCGTGTTCTACTAAGGTATTTTTTTTTTTTAAATAGTCTATCTTAGTCCACGTAAGGGTTAAACTTGTACTGAGCAGACATACTTTCATTTACTTTAACGAGTTCAAAAAGACAAGTGCTCAATGATATTTTCATATTTTGGGAGTTTGAAATGAGCTGAAATAGGACTCCAAAGGGTTCCTATTTTATAGGTTTATAGAGCTCGAAAAAGAGATAAAAGTATACTCCTTGGTCAAAATAACATGTTTAAAACATGATAAAACACTGTTAATATCTGTCGACCTCCTCAAAACATCATAAAAAATATTAAACATACCTCTTTCATAGTAAAAAATGAAGCATATCTAGGTCAAAACATTAAATATGAATAAAATAATGCAAAAAATGATCATAAATACTTAAAATGACTATTTATTTTTACCATTTCAGATTTACCTTCAACAGTGAAAGTTTTGACCACTTTTTCCCTCAATCTTCTGCAGCTAATTCGACCAATCTAGTGGACTATTTCAAGTACCGTCTCTTCTAGGTAGGAGCTAAAACCCTTCTCTTTCTTTTCATGGTCCATTTTTTTATTTCATTCAAGTGTTTTCAGGTTTTGAGGGCCCTAGGGTTCCAAAAACATACCCTAAGACCAACACACCCCTCCAGTATCAAAATCTTAATTCCACCTAGGCAAACTGTCACTATTGGGAGAGGTGAAATGCTTTGTCATGCACTATTGGGGTGCGTTGGTTGAAAAATGCTAAGTTGTTTATAATTTTTCCGCAAAATTTTGTCAGATTGTTTGCATGAAAATGAGCCTAATGAATCTCTTATTGATGTTTCAGGTGTTAATTAGCACAAAATGGAATTCATTTGGCGAGAAAGAGAACATGAGGAACATAATTTAAATGCAACAAATGACCTTCTACCATCAAGGCACTAAAAAACTGTGGATTGCTAAAATTCTTCTAGCTTTCTGGTATGAGGAAACAAATGGAATTTTTGAAATATATTATTCTTTTAGGGGATGTTTAGGCACAAGAATTTAGGTTTGGGGAACATTTGCTTGAGATAAAGGTAGAATATATCTACTTTATAAATGGTTTATCCAAGAGGGGTGCCTCCATCTCTCTCTTATGTGGGAGAAGTGGTGGGGAGACCATAGAATATTATATCTCTACCTATTGTAGACCTCCATTCCAACCTACTAGGGATGGAAAGATCAATATAAAAGATGTGACCCAATTACCTTTGAGAATGATCTTGTTTATCATCGCGAGATTGGCAGGTAACTTGAAACTTCATGTAGTGGGTAGATCATACATGCAGTATGGGGTGGAGTGTCTAGAGCCAATAATGTTCAACTGGAGTGAGGGTGTTTTGGTCAATATGAAGGAAAAATTGAATAAAGAAAGAGAGGGGAAGTTAAAGAACTTCATCTATGGTTCAATCTTAATCTATTTTTCTCTAGAGCAGGTGCCACTACTTTAGCCTCAACAGGTTATATTTGATCTTATCGATCTGAGGTTCCCATGGATGAGGAGGCGGATAGGTCATATGGTATGACATGCAGGTTCGTTGGCGATCAGCTTCTCACTAGCCTTATTTGGATGTCTACGTAGACATTTCATCATGATCAATGATTATCCTTACACAGGGATGGATTTTCGTGATGATCCCGAGCTCATGCTTCCTGAGAGTGAGAAATGGGATGCTTCAGGTAAAGTATTTCAACCATTTAATTTTTTAAAAGATTTACAATTTTTTTATGTTTTCAAGAGTAAACTATGATGTTTTCATTCAGATATTAAACTAGTTCGACCAATGGGTGATTCATATCTCCATCACGCAGAGGGACAAACACATGAGGAGGCAGTGGTTACAATACAGGCTACTGAAATAGGACAGGATGTGCTACGGGATCTTGAGGAAGATGAGATCCTATCAAAGGTGGAGCGCCACATGGAGCAACTAACACATGGGATTGATGAGACCATGGTCGATTAGATTCCCATGTGACTTCAGCGACACACTATCAAAATGCCTAGCCGTATTGGTCGATTACTAGGTAAGATGGCTCATGTAGTGTCATTTTATCATGAGCACCATTGATCAGTCTACTTAGATATCTTCATGTAGTTTTTCCTATTGGCGATGTAGCCATACGTGTCTCGAGGCACAAGTTTTTGTAAAGACAAATTTTATATATATACGTATTTTCAGTGTTTCCTAGTTCATATTATGCTTACAATATGATGTGATGTGAATTGAAACTTATTTACATTTGTTGCATATGGCTATCTAAAACATAATTAGCTAGGGCATCTACTAATATGTTTATATTTATAGAAATATGTTCATATCATATGAAATTGAAATGTATTTTTAGAATATGTACTCTCAAAACCATATGAATGATGGTGGGATTTCTAACTGAATAGACATTAGAAAGTTGTAGTACTATGATTTGTGAGTCGACCCTAATGACTAAACGGAAGATACCATGTGAAATAGAATCACATAGTAGCTCAACCACTGCACTATACTTAGTGATGTTGCTAGTAGAGTGACTAATGAAAATCCCTTGCATACTCACTAGCTCTCCATTTGGAGAAAAGATAGCCCATGCTACAGAAGATAGATTCTAAGCACTACGACTAGCACCATTACCATAACCAATGTACGATTCAAGAGATGTCGACACCTGCAAACCAAACGTAAATGGTATCAACAGAAACCATGGGAACTGAAAATACACACTACAAACACACTCAAACACACCTATAAACAATATGTACACAGTGTTCTATGCATGAGATCAAGCATAGTATGTTTTGAGGTACAACCCGTTCTTAGGTTGCGCTAGTGGAACTCCATTGAAATGTACTAACTCATAGGCCACTTTTGCAAGGACACGCTTGAAAGTGTTTGGACCCAGCCACATAGGTTGGAAATTTCTTGGACCTAACTTATTAGCCTCTTCGTCATATAAGAGAACTAGGTCTCCTCTCGAGAAGACATGGGGCTTGACATTTGTGTCATATTACACCTTGACGCATATTTTATGAGCTTCATTGGCTAAAGCATCATCGCGCAGAGTTTCATCCAAATGAGTTAGATGTAAAAGACGCTCCTCCTCTACGGAAGTGATAGGAATAAGTTTTACAACTAGATTTAACGATGAAATTTCACATTCAATGGGGAGGATCGCTTCTAGACCATAGATCAACTGAAAGGGCATGAATTTGGTAGTAGTCCTAATTGAGTTTTGGTATGCCCACAAGGAAGCGTAAAGAAGCAAGTTCCAGTCTGATTTGTGGGCCCCTACCATGCGTTTAAGCATAGTCTTTGTTATCCCAAAAAATGATCACCTAGCCATTTCTAACTAGGTGGATCGATATACACCATGTGAGTTCAATTTTACCATAGTAAAATCACATTCACTATAAGACATAATTTAATAAACCACTTTTATTAAGTTATTTTCGATTAAAACCCATGAAAATAATTAAATAAACCATTATATATTTAATTTTCTCTAGGAATAGTTATTAAATAATTATTTAATAAACATTTCTTGTGACATTTGACTAAATCACCTAGGAATAATTAAATAAATCATTATTTGATTATTATTCCTTACTTCCATATTTGAAATAATTATTTAATAGTTATTTCATTTTCACACCTTTCTTAACATTCTCGAAATAATTAATAAATCATTTTTTTGTTAATTATTTATAAATAACTTAGGTATTTAACCATTTTAAATATCTTTTCCCTCTCCAAAAATATAATAAAGTATTCCAAGAGGTTAGATCTAGATTTTGGAAAATTTATTTTATTATTCTCCATTTTTTAGATAAACCCAATACTTTTCTATAAATAAGAGGTTTTTTCATCCATTTCTCACCATGATCATTATCATCATCACCATTATCGTCACATACCATTCAAGCTCCCATTTTCGAGTTCTATATTGTCTGGGTTTCACACATTTGAGAGAGAGGAATATCTAAATTATGAAGCAACGACGACATTAAATGGACCATCTCACTGAGGGGGACTTACAACCCTTTGTAAATATCCTTCGTCACGTGTATTAATATAATTATTTTCTTTCAAAATATTTTCAAAGATTGAGTTTTTACATTGGTTTTTTATCTTTTTTTTGTGCTTTTAGATTTTCATACATCCATTGTTTTTGCAAGTTTTCTAACATCTTTGTTGCAGATCTAAAGTATGAGCAACCATAATTGTTGCTAGGGTCACTAGTCACTCATGACTTAAATGAGGTATTTTTGGTACACCTTCTAAAATATTTCGTCCTAACAAATGGTGACTCCACTAGTGTAACAACTTCAGTTTCCTAGGTGACTTTTCCCTCAGAAATTTTAAGCTTTTATGCAACTATTTTTAGCTTATTTTTTCTATCTATAGATTTCTTTCCATTATTACATCAAATTTCTGGTTACTGGTGGTTTTCTGGTGTTTTTCGCATGTCACGGGTACTATTCAAGCAGGAGACGACAAAATCTTGCGACAACTGTCGCCTAAGAGTCGTGGATACCAAAACACACTTTTTAGCCCAAAAATTACGTTTTCCTTCAAAGAAAAGTCAGAAATTGCGTTTTCATATTTTTCTAGAATTTTTTTCTGAATTTTTTAGGGTTTTCCGAGAGTACTATTTTGTGTTTTTTGACCTCTATTTTAGTCCTCCTTAGGCCTGGATATACTTAGTTTGTCTCTTTGAGGTAGAAACAAGCCCCCTAGGATTTTTAGTATACTTACACATTTTTATGAAGGGATTAGCTGTGTAAGGAGTCTAGGGTTTTCAGTACTTTCAGTCATTGTTTCAGGGTATGATCCATTTTATTACAACCCATTTGGATAGGTTTTTTATCCATCATAACTCCATTTTTAGTTTTCTTTTTACTTTCCCCCTAGGATCCCCTTGAGTATCCTTTGTTTGTTGAGCTTCTTATCTGCCCTTTGCAGAATATCTCACCTTTGTTAGTATGTACCATTTTCAGCAGCAAAGAGCCTAAGATCCCACTTCCATTGACAGAAGATCTTGTAGGCCCTTTTCATATGTTTTGAGTAGCTTGTTTGCGTCTTTTTTCCTAGGTGTTTGAGAGTCTTCTTTGGTTGGAGTTTGTGATTGATTTGTTGTTGTTTTTTTTTGTCACATTTTAACATTATTTACCACATTTCAGCAGCAAATGGCATCATAAAACATGCTTAATTTACTCATCCACTAAACACAGTTTTCACACACATACACACAATAAGAAAATGTGAACTTGGTTAGCACTGCAGAGTCAAGAATTTAAACACCACACTTAATAATCTAACACACATAGATTAAGGCCAGTTGGGCATCAGGGCAAAAAAATCTGTGTAGTTAGATGTAGGATTGGTAGGATAGGCTTCCAATAACAACCATCGATCATTTACATTGAGACATAAAAGTTGAATTTTTAGGGAGATTAAAATCTTCACCATCCAATGGTCAAAGTCGGAGTGTGTCATAAACCCGATTCAAAGGGGGTTAGGATAGGACATCGTGCGAGCATTTCTCCTCAGGGCTACCCAACCTATGGTATGGAATTTTTTGTGTTTTCTGATTTACCAAGAATCTCAAGACTCAAGGACCCCCATGGGACGAAGGTAACCGTAATGTCTAATCTTATGAAAACACCTTATAGGACTAGCTATGGGAAGAATTTGGTTCTATACCCTACCTTTATCTTTGAAATGCCATCTAAAATAGTAGATTTAGGATTGTTTGAGGAATTATATCACCTTTAGGCTAGAGGTCATTTTTTTATAGAAATATTTTTCTTGTATTAGAGTAGCATGATTATATAATTTGTTTACACTTGACACCACTACAATGGGTGTTTGATTATTGTTTGCTACTCTTATTTTTCCTATATCCTTTAGTATTTTAGTGTTATATTTGTCTTGACATCATTGCACCACCAAGGCATTTGTCATGACGAATTTAAAGTCTTCATCCTCAGTTCCTGTTAGGACATATTACTCCCCGTCGGGTGCAAGTTAATCCTCCCAGTCCTCCATCAAGTCCTTTTGACTCTAAGTCTACTGATTCCTTTGATTTTGTGTCTTCTCTACCTCATATCGCCACCATGTCAAGCACCAATGTAGGTGCGGGAAACCAAGGTGGTACCTCAGGTCTTACCCCAAGTAATACCACTAGTGGAACCTCAACCGATATGGTCACTACTACTCCATTTCTATTCTTTATGGCTAGTTTGAATCTCCCAAATTTTAATCAGCTTATCAATGATCCCCTTCTCCATAACCCAATTTGGCCAGTTATGCCTACTAAATTTCCTTCAAACATTCATAAGCTTGAGGGAAATACTAATGAGACCCCACTAATCATGTTCACTCATTTCACATGTGGTATTCCTCTAATTTCATTACTGATGACTCCATTCGTCTTCGTTTATTCCAATGCACGCTTACTGGAGCTGCAATTAAGTGCTATGTCGACCAACCTCATGGATCCCATTCCACTTTTGTGACTCTTGCCAAAGATTTCTTATCATAATTTCAGTTACCTCTCCATTATCACACTAGGTCCAAACTCTTGAAATCATTTCATCAAACTTATGCCACCCGCCTTTTTTACCATGTCCAACAATGGCACAGAAGGAGGAGCACATGTCAGGCTCCTTCTTTTGAAGATCGTGTCTATATGGATTGGTTTATTAGATCGTTTTTGGCCCCCACAGGTAAATATGTTGTGTCACACTTCCCTTAGACAAAGCAAGATGCACTCTAAATAGACTTAAAGTATTACTTGATTTATGCCCAATTTGGTTATATTTATACCATTCCACTAGGCCTCCATAGGCCCAGTGGTGCGAATGCACTGGGGGCATCTCATGCTACCAACAGGATCACGCGATATCTTTCACACCCTTATCAGCAGCCATATTCTCTCCAGGGGGGATCAATATCTCCTATAACTATCCCCTTCCATAAGGCAACCCATATCCCTGTCAAAGCATGCCATACTCATTTCCCCAATCGCATCAGCAGATTCTAGGGCCATATGTTACTTAACTTGTTTATACCAATGTTTCCCCTCCTCCATATGTTCCTTATGCACTTCCTAACGCTCCAACATCTTCGGGATAAGTGCCTCAGCCTCCCATGCCTCATCAACATCTACCATAAAAGAAACCTCCTCCTCAAAGTCAAGTGTATGCTCAACAAATCACGACCAATCCCCTAATACCAAGAAGAAGAATAAGAGGAAAGGTAATAGGATTCAACCAACCCAAGGTAATGATGGTAACCAAGTTCCTCCACCTAATCACCTCCAAGGAAATTAGCCTAATTACACGACCCAACAACAAGGTGGACAACCCAAGTAGACCAAGGCTCTTCGTACGGATAAGCCTTGTGCATGTTGTAGTGTATATGACCATTACATTCATGATTTCCTCATTTTACCGTAGATGCGTCAAGTATGGGAAGCCCAAGGAGGAATTTCTAGAGGAAAACAACCCATGGCTCAAATTCCTTAGATCCCTAGTTCATCTCAGCCGAAAATGATTAAAAACCCATTTCCTCACCAAGGATACATCTCTTCCCAAACCTCACAGAGTTAGGAAAAGCCTCAATCTTCATAATATGGTCCCACTAATTATCATATTCTCATGATGAATTCTAAGTTCATCATCACTAAAAATGTCAATCTTCAGACTCGATCACAACAATATGACAAGCCATCCCCTATGTCTGTGACTGGGTCCCAACCAAAAGTTTCCACAGAATCCATTTCGTCATCCAATGGTACCTTTCAGATCTCTCGGCCTAAGGCAGAGGTTATTACCAAGATCCCCAAAGGACCATTACGTCGTAATGCTACTTTAGCCAAAGCCTCCCATACATACATCATAGTAGATGAACTGGCACAATCTCTTATCTCCATCTCAATGCTAGAAGTTATCCAATCGTTCCCATCCCAAAGGAAATCTATACTTAATGCCTTAGGCACTGTGGATCCTTTAGATGATCGCATGATACTCGTTGACATTGAAAAATCTTAACATCCTCCATTTCCTTCATCCTTCTCTTTTCAAATACCAGTCTCAATAGGAAATGCCATTGTACATCAGTGTATCATTGACGAAGGTTCCTCCACATGCGTGATGGCTGATAGTGTTTGGAAAAAACTTAACCAATGACACCTGTCCCCATCCACCATCTCTCTCCGTGTATGGGACGGTCATCCATCTCAGCCAGTTGGCTTACTTAACAATTGTACTATTACTATTTCTGGCAATGTGATCTCCATTTATATTGAAGTTATCAATGCCCCACTAGATTACAACATCCTTCTGGGTCATAGTCACACCTATGTCATGTCAGTTGTCACTTCTACGGTTCTCCATAAGATGTTATTTCCTCACAAAGGAAATATCGTCACACTCGATCAAATGAATTACTATGATCCTAAGGTGCAGACTTCTTCTCAAACCAACATTTCATCCATTATAGATGATACGACTATCTTGTCCGTCACTAATGTATCACCAAGAGTCCATAAATATTCTACTTTTCTTGGTGCCTACTATGGTCCACCACCTACCCCTTCTGAGCCCAACTTTTCTAGTGTTTTCATGCTCCAAGCATCATGAGCTACTCACAAGTGGCTCAGTACACCCATCCAACAAATCGCACCTTCGCAACATGTTGTCTACAACTCAACCCAACATACATGTATTATTCCTTGAGGACCACCTCCTTATGTTGTTTTCTCTCGTAATGCCTTAACCATCTAGGAGAATTTCTTCTAGGCCATTATCCTTTGGATCGGCTACCTTTATTATTCCCACTGCCAAGAATTTGTTCTATCCCTGCATGACTACGTTGAGTTTACCCAACATCATTGTGGGCATCCCAGTCTAGTACATCGATCCCCTCGCAGACACTCCACTTGATCACCTTAAACCTTACATAACTTTGACCTTGGTGCAATCGGTTGTACCTTCCCTTATTTTACTTCAGTTCCATAACAACCATAGCAGACACCTACACCTATTGTGAAAGCATCTAGTGAGGGGGGTAAAGCCCAAAAAATGGGAACTAAAGACAAGGCATTCCAAACAACGTCAGCTCCTCATAAGCCTCTAAATCCAACACCTTCGTGTGATTTTTTTGATGTTGTTGGGCATGCCACTACTAATTGTCTTGCACTCCCTCATCTCAAAGAGGTGGTCGATGATACATTTCCTAACTCTAACATCTCATAGGTCCATGTTACCTTACCTGAGTCAGCCAATAAAAATAAATCGTTATGCACAAATAACCCTTATGCTTTATGTGAAAACTTTGGTCACTATTTCCATCACTATCCTCGTCTCGAATATTTTTGCGATACCCATCAGGAACTTCATGAAATAGACGTCGCTCGTAATGAACCCACCACTTCTTTACCTCTGGATCTGGGCACCATTTTTGAGCCAGAACATGAACCACACATTGTGATTCCTCATCATGATATCAAGATGATAGATAACATTTATACAATTCTCTACCTGTCGTCATCCATGGGATCCTCATATGGAGACTCTTTTAGAGTTCTCCATACTTATTCTATCGAACCTTCTTCGTCGGATACCCAGGTCTCAACATCGGTAGATTTTACATCTACTAGTCATTCTTCCCCTCCTGTTGTCGATGCACATGTGAACCTTGTCTCTCATGACGGTGCTTCAGGTAGCCCATCCATATCAAGTGGTATCGCTTCCTCCAGTCTGCCCATATTCTATTTATATGAATACATCATGGAAGCCATGACCACACCTGGGACAATATGCACCATCATGCGTATTTCCTTTCATAGTAGACCCATGACCAATATGTTTTGGAGTCAAAAGAGTTCATCCACGGTGAAGTAGATTGTTTTAGAAATCCTATTTCTGCACCAGTTGATTTTGAAGAAGGAAGCATGGCCAATATCTCTCCTACCATTAATATTTAAATTTCAAATAAACCAGTGATCGAAGAAAATATCACCCTTGGGGCACATTGTACCTCAAAATAAATTGATGCTTACACCAAGTTATTAAAATAATTCCATGATGTTTTCATGTATTCTTATCTCGAGATTCCTTGACTTGAGCGCACCATTTTGAACACCATATCAATGCATGGACCGATGCCATTCCTATCCATCAAAAGTTGAGACCCATCAATCCTTCAAGACGTGAGGCCATTAAAGCTGAAATAAATAAGCTTGGGCAGGTTGGCTTTATCTTCCTATTCTCACTTATCTGTGAAGCCAAAAAATTTCCCCTCATCTTAGTCATGATGATTAACGTCGTATCTGACATCAAGCCCCTCATTACCTCTTCATAGGTGATGATCTCTATCATCTCGGTGTCAACATTGTCCTTCATCATTGTCTCACGTGTGTTGAAGCTGAGTAAGTGCTCAATGCCTGTCACAATGATGCTTTTGGTGGTAATATCCTCAGAATGGCCTCTACTCATAAGATCATGCACGCTGGTTTCTTTTGGCCTTCTCTCTTCAGCAATTGTGTTGAGGCAGTGAAAAATTGTCCCAATTATCAGTTATATGACCCTAAGACATGAGCTCCACCTTCTCTCTTTTGATCAGTGGTTGTAATTAATGTCAAATCAAGCAGTACACGGGGCTACCCCGATCTTGCATGGGAATTTGACTTGAAAACTTACTCTATTCAGAGTCAAAGATATTTTTGATAGTTTCTACTTGTCGAGATGTTTCCATTGATATATGCCATGCCATGTAATTCTTCACGGTTTGAGAGATATTCGTGTTTGAAGTTAGTAACCCCAGTTAGTGGGATAAAAGCCCACAGGGTTGTTGCATGATACTAATCATTGTTTGTGGTAATTGAATAGTCAATAATTAATATTTTTTTAAACTCCTAAAATACCTCCACAATTCACTTGTTGAAGACCCTCTCAACCTAAGCATTTATATAAATTGTGACCCTCATATCCTCCTGATGTAAGGATTTCGCAACTTAAAACATGTCATTGTGGCATTATCGCTATAACATTTTTCCTGCGAGGCTTCAGATACTACAAAAAAAAACCCATTTGAACACGAAATACTGATGAAGCAGGTGACTAAATTTTAGATATTGGTTCGCTATATTTTCGGAGATATGATCTGAGGAAGTTTGGGTTTTTACAAGCTCCTGAATTTCATATCAAAAATTTGACCTTAGGAAAATATTCATAACTTTCTCTCTGAGAATTGGATTAAAATTTCATAAAAAGTGACAGAAAGAGGATGGACTATAATTTGTGAGATATCGGTTTTAGTACTAAAGGTTGAAACAGTGACACGTGACACTTCATACAAGTTTTCTCTACTGAACTATTCTATAATCAGGTCATCGTAGGAGATTGGACATAACTATTTCTTGAAGAATAAAATTTTAATCAGACTTGTGGGGTTCGAAAGAGGACTCAAAGGGCTACCACAGGGTGTAATTTCAGACCTTGGAGGTCCGTAATTACATAGATACAACAGATTTAATATCGAGTTTCTAGAAGGAAGGAAAAAATATGCATTCAAGGATTGCTGCAGTAAGGACAACACATCAACATTCAAGGGTAAGTTTGCTTCAACAAGGTATCTATGACTAGTGTTTTAATTTTAATTTGAATATCATCTCTGACATGTGTTTTTATAGGAAAGTGTAGGTATTTTGTATGTATGTTTTATTGGGTTGTGTTCATAAATGTTGAACGTATTTACATTTTAATTTTGAATATATCTCTGACCTATGGTTTTCAGGACAATGTAAGTATTTTGTTTCTATATTGGTTTGGGCCTTGTTCATTAATGCATGTGCAGAAAGGAGGACATAATAGGACAACTCAAACACATATTGAAGGACGATGCAACGCATAATTACCATTACTAGAAGCAAGCACAGCAATACCTCAACAGCTACTAGTGTTCAAAGAGGCAATGTCAAGTCAAGCATCAGGTCGTGTCAAAAGTCAGTGTTTTAAAAACCATCATTATAAAATTGTAAAAGAGTCATTATTGTAAAAGAGTCAATCTTCCTAGAGTTGGAGAGGCATTTTTTGGAGGTATAAGTGTCATTTTTATATAATTTTATGGCTGGGTCTCAGGCCATAATGTGATTGGGTCATTGGTCTAGTTCAAGAAAATCATTTTGAATCATATTGTATCTTGGATCACTGTCCCTCGTACAGGAGTCCAAAATATTGTCTTATTTTTTATCATTATAGGGTGGTAGGGAGGTGCTAGGTTGGTGCATGAAGTCACCTACAGGTTGGAGTTTGTGAACACTTCAAGGTGGTAGGTTAGTCTAGGATGTTGGGACATCCATTCAGTTGACTACTGAAAAAACCAAGGCATTGGGGCATCCTTCCAGTGGGAGCTAGAGAAGAATTTTTTTTCTAGAATTATAGGAACTTGTACCTTTTGTTTTAGTTGGGGCTAAAGGTGAAATAATTTATTAGAAAAGCGTTCGGTGGTTTTTGACTCGGAGGGGGTTTTCCACCTAAAATTCATGTGCCTATTGTGTTATATTGTTTTCTATTGTTACTGGATAAACATCAAGAATAATTGAAGATTAACTAATTCTCTGAAATGATTTAAAAGTGATAATTGATAAGAAATACTGATTCCACCCCCCCCCCCCCCCAATCGCCCCTCTCAGTATTTCCAACAATTGGTATGAGAGCTTGGTTCCTTCAATAGCAGTCTAACAACTAGAAGGAGATCATGGAGTACACTAAGAATAGAGTTCCTCTATTCAATGGAAATAAGTATGCACTTTGGAGTGGAATAATGCAGGTTCATTTGTTGTCGCAAGGATACAAAGTATAGGAAATCGTTGAAAAAGCCTTTACAATGACCTAGGATGAACAAGGTAAGAAAAATATGGTATATGATGCAAAGGCTAAAGATCTCATTATAAGTGGGCTTATTGAATCTGTCTATCTTAAGGTACTGAGTTGCAAAAATACTAAAGAATTATGGGGAAAGCTTGAGAATATATATGCAGGTGACTCAAAAGTGAAAGAAGAAAAGATTCAAATTTGCAGGGAAAAAATTGAGCAACTCAAAATGAAGGAAGATGAAAATATTGATGCATACTTACAACGTGTTTATGAAATAAAAAATTCATTGGAATGTTTGGGAGAACCTTTTGACACAAAAATTGTTGTCTGAAATATCCTTAGAACCTTGCCAGCAAGATTCAACCCAAAGGTATTTGTCTTGGAATATAGTTCGAATCTAACCAATCTAAAAAAAGATGAATTGCATGGAGTTCTTACGACATAAGACATGAGGATTGAATACGAGGAAGACACATATCACCTAGAAACAACATTCGCCACATCTAAGAAGACTAGTAAGGACAAGCATACTCCAAAAGCGAAAACTTGTAGTTGTAAGGAAGAATAAAAGGAAGAATATGAAGAAGAATTTTCAGATAAAGAATTTTTCTACTTCATGTGAAAAATGAGAATAGGTATGGGTAGATTCAAAGGTAAACTTCCATTTATATGTTTCGATTCTGGTGGGGTTGGGAATTTTGCAGCCATGTGTCCTCACAAAAATGAGGCTGTTATGAAAGGAAAGAAAGGTACAAGGAAGTTCAACAAGAAAGGAAAGAAGAAATTGTTTAATAAGAATTTCTTCTCCAAAGAAGTTAGCTCCTCATCTAATGAAGATAGTGATAACGAAGAAGAAATTAATGGAAGAGTATTGTTTATGGCCAAGAATAATAAGCAAGAAGCATCTGACGAAGAAGGAGACAAAGAAGAATAGATGACTGAGACTGAATTTCAAAACGAAGTGATCAGGGTTATCAAATAGCTCAGGGTCAAGAAGAAGCATGTCAACACTCTTGAAGATGAATTAAAGATAAAAAGGGAACAAGTACTAAATCTTAAAATCAAGGTTGAAGAATTGCTCAGGGAAGAATTAAAGGAAAGAAGCAAGGAAAGAGAAGCATTGGGAGATGAAATAGTTTATCTACGATAGCAAGTAAAAATTGGAAAAACTCTTCAAAACTACAACAATAGCTCCAAGCCATTGGAATAAATCATCAAAAATCAACGATCAAACAGTGAAAAGACTAGTCTTGGTTATAAAGAAACATTTGAAAAGGAGCCAAGTCTTTCTATGACAACAAAAGAAGATGGATATGAAAAATATAACAAGTAGGTAGACCTCCCAACCAACTCAAGAGATAAGTACTCGTAGCAAGAACCATGGAAGAAAATTCCTCAAAGAATATTTCCTCCCATGTATCAAACTATCTTCTATGGTCATTGTTATTCATGCAGAAGGTTTTAACATAGAGCTATGGAATGTCGAACATATGTTTGGAATAAATACAGCTTCGGGAGATCTTTCAGAAATGGATATTCTGAAACTTAGGAGAATATTAACAGATTTGATCATTTGATAGATGATGTCAAATGCTACAAATATAACAATTTTGGACACCTAGCTAAAGATTGCAGACTTGGAAGTTTTTCAAAGGAATTCTCCAAAATCAGAATGAAAAAATATGGAAAAAGAAGACTAAAAAAAGTGTTATCGCTCTCAAGGCCAAAGCAATAGATACATTTGGTATGTTGATAGTGGTTTCTCAACTCATATGAATTGAGATAGGAATAAGTCCATATCCTTGAAGGAAAAGAAGGATGGAACAATGTATTTTGGAAATGGTAGGTCTTCAAACATCATAGGAGTAGTTACAGTCACACCTGGAAGTAAGAATGCATTAGCGAAATATGTGTTGTTGGTTGAAAATATGAATCACAATATGATTAGTGTTGGACAAATGTATAATCAAGGACACACGATGCTATTTAACACTAAGAAATGTGAAATCAGGAAAGGCAAGTTCGGAAAAATTGTGGCTACAGCAAGCAGAGTTCCAAATGACATATATATTTTGGATGAGACACCTAAAGGGTGATTTTTGGCGAAAGAAGACAAAAGTTAGTTATGGCACAAATGAATGGGACATATAAATTTTGAAAATTTCGTCAGGATTAGCAGGAAGCAAGTAGTAAGAGAAATGCCTAGAATTTCAAAACCTACCAATACGATATGTGAATCTTGTCAGCACTGCAAGCAGTTAAAATTTGAGTTCAAGACAAAATAAAACTTTGCATCATGTCCATTGGAATTAGTACATACTGATCTATGTGATCCTATGAGAAAAAAAGGTTTAGATGGAGAATTATATTTTACGCTAATGATGTATGATTACACCATAATGACAATCACCATATTATTAATGAAAAAGAGTGAGGCATTCGAGTGTTTTATAATCTACAAGGAATTGGTCGAAAATGAAACTAATTTGATGATCAAATGTCCAAGATCAAATAACGGCAGAGAATTCATTTCCAAGGTATTTCAGCAGTATTGTGACGAAAATGGAATAAGAAGAAAAATATCAATAGCCATAACACTGCAACAAAAGGGATTTGCTAAAAGAAAAAACATAACCGTAGAGGAAATGGCCAGAACAATGTTAAATGACTAAAAGTTAGATGATAAATTCTGGGTTCAAGCAGTCGATACAATTGTATTCATTATAAACAGAGGTTTTCTAAAGACCGGCTAACATCAAATATTTCAAAATAGTTGGAATAAAATGCTACATAAAAAGAGAAGATAAAAAATTGGCCAAGTTCAATTCTCATTTTGATGAAGTTATTTTCGTTGGTTATTCACACAAAAGGAAGGCTTATAGATGCTACAATTTGAGGCGAAAAAAAATAGTGGAAAGCACAAATGTTACTTTTGATGAAGATTGTGTTACAAAGGATGAAAATGAGATTGTCCCTTCATGAAAATTTAGGGGATCCGAGGGAGAATCTATGAAGGATGAAGAATAATCTCGAGAACAAGACCAATTAAATAAGTAAACAACAATCAACAAAGAGGAAATAAGAAATGATCAGTAGGATGTACAATAAAATTCTCCAAAATCTTTAAAAGAATGGTGTCAAAATAGTCATATGTCAAATAAAATCACTGGAAACATAAATGAAGGAATTGGAACTAGAAGAAGTCGAAAAATTCATTCATCGCAACAAGCCCACCTTTCTTGTTTAGAAACTTTTGAGCCTAGCAATTTTCAGGAAGCTAGTCAAGATGAACACTCGGTAACAACTATGAATGAAGAACTGGATCAAGTTGAGAAGAAAGACACTTGGGAATTGGTTCCATGACCAAAGGATTCTTCAGAAAAATATTGAATGAGGATGGACAGGTTATCAGGGATAAGGCAAGATTAGTCTGCAAAGGATATGCACAAGTTGAAGGAATTTATTTTGAAGAAACATTTTCTCTTCTTTCCAGAATGGAAGCTATCAGAATGTTTCTCGCTTATGCATGCTCGAGAAAAATCAAGTTCTATCAAATGGATGTTAATTCATCCTTTCTAAACGGTGAATTGGAAGAAGATGTTTACATTGAATAACCTGAATGTTTTCTCCTCTCTGAAAAGGAAGAATATGTCTATAGATTAAATAAAGCACTATATGGTCTCAAGCAAGATCCTAGAGCTTGGTATGCTTGTCTTGATGGATATCTACATCAACAAGGATTCAAGAAAGGAAGCGTCGACAACAATATTGATGTGAAAGTGGATCAAGATAACCTAACAATTATTGAGGTATATGTGGATGATATAATTTTTGGAAGCAATGATCACATATTAAGTAAAAAAAATTCCACAAAGATGAAAAGTGAGTTTGAAATATCTCTGCTTGGCGAGCTTACATACTTTTTAGGGCTTCAATATCTCACCAGGATAAAGGAATATTTATATATCAAACCAAGTACATCAAGGAAATGCTTAATAATTTCAAGTTGGAATATTGCAAGCCTATCCTTACCCCAATGGTAATAGGTTTCAAGTTAATTTTAGAATATTTTTCAAAGGATGTGGACCAGAGGTTGTATAGATCTATGATTGGAAATCGGCCATATGTAATGCGGGTAGTTGGACAAGTAGCAGGATTCCAAGCAGCACGAAAATAATCTAATATTATTGGCGTCAAAATAATTCTCCGATATATTAAGGGCACAACATAACATGGTTTATGGTATCCCAAAGGAAATAATCTAGTTATCCAAGCTTATACAGATTCAAATTGGGCAGGAAGTGTTGATGATAAAAATAGTATTAGTGGAGAAACATTCTATCTAGGTGGTTGCCTTGTTTCATGGTTAAGTAAAAATCAATCTTCAATCTCGTTATCCACAATAGAAGCAGAATTCGCGACAACCGCTTGTTCTACTCAAGTTCTCTAGATGAAGAAAAATTTGCAAGATATTCAAGTCAAGTTTGATGAGATTATTCCCATAATTTCTGATAACACCAGTGCCATCAGTGTCTCCAGGAATCTTGTGATGCATTCCAAAACAATGCTCTCAGATATCATTTCATTGGAGAGCAGGTCACTGAAAAGTATATCAAGCTTGAATATGTTGGCACCAAGGAACAAATTTTTGACATATTTACCAAACCATTACCTCATGAATAATTTGAGTATCTTTTCCTAAAGCTTGGGATTCTCCCAAGTTCTCATTATACTCTTTCTCTTATCTAACTAAGTTAAAAAGGGGGAGTTGAGGTGTGTACAGGTCCGTAGGATGACGTTTTTCAGGGTGAGTTTCCCTTTTACATTGATGACAATGGGGGAGAGAATGTTGTAGGAAGAGGTTTCATGATCATAGGGGGATTACCTGTGTTTCCATCAATGCCAAAGGGCGATATTGTTGATCAGTGGTTGTCATTCATGTCAACTTAAGCAACACCAGGCGTTACCCTTATCTTGCATGGGAATTTTTACTTGACAACTTACTCTATTCTGAGTGAAGGCTATTTTGGATGGTTTCTACTTGTCGAGATGTTTCCGTTGATATATGGCACACCATGTAATTCTTAATAGTTTGAGAGATATTCGTTTTTGAAGTTATTAACCCTAGTTAGTGGGATAAAACTCCATGGGGTTGTGGCATGACACTAATTATTGGTTGTGGTTATTGAATAGTCAATAATTAATAATTTTTTAAACTCCTAAACTCCCTTTAACTTTCATTTGTTGAAGACCCTCTCAACCTAAGAATTTATATAAATTGTGACCCTCATATCCTCCTCATGCAAGGATTTCACCACTTAAAATAGGTCATCGTGGAGTTATCGTGATAACTTTGTTTCTGTGAAGCTTCAGATGCTGAAAAAAAACCCACCTGAGCCAAAATCCTAATGAAGCATGTGACCAGATTTTAGATATTTGTTCGCTATATTTTCAGAGATATGATCTGAGGAAGTCAGAGTTTTTTGCAGGCTCCCAAATTTCATGTCAAACAAGCAACCTTGGGAAAATCATCATAATTTTTTCCCGGAGCATTGGATTCAAATTTCATAAAAAGTGGCCGAAAGAGGACAGACTGCAATTTTTTGGATAACATTTTCAGGACCGAAGGTTGAAATAGTGACATGTGGCACTTTGTACAAGTTTTCTCTACTAAACCAGTCTATAATCAGACAATTAGGAGATTGTGCATAACTATTTCTTGTTGAATCCAATATTGATCATATCTACGAGGTTGGAAAGAGGCCTCAGAGGGCTACCATAAGGCACAATTTCAGACCTTGGAGGTCCGAAATTACATAGATATAACAGATTCAATATCGAGCTTCTAGAAGGAAAGAAAAAATATGCATTCAAGGATCACTACAGTAAGGACAACACAGCAACAGTCAAGGGTAAGTATGCTAGAACAAGGTATCTATGATTAGTGTTTTAATTTTAATTTGAATATCATCTCTCACATGTGTTTTTGCAGGACAATGTAAGTATTTTGTATGTATGTTTGATTGGGTTTTTCTCATAAATGTTGAATGTATTTACATTTGAATTTTGAATATTTCTCTCACATATGGTTTGCATGTCAGTGTAAGTATTTTGTTTGTATATTGGTTTGGTTCTTGTTCATGAATGCATGTGTAGGAAGGAGGACATAATAGGATAACTTATACACATACTAGAAGGACAATGCAACGCCAAAGTACCATTAGTTCAAGCAAGCACAATAATACCTCAACAGTTGTTAGTGTTCAAAGAAGCAGTGTCAAGTCAAGCATCAGGTCGTGTCAAAAGTTAGTATTGTAACCATCATCATTGTAAAATTTTAAAATAGTCATTATTGTAAAAGAGTCAATCTGCCTAGAGTTGGAGAGGTATTGTTGGGAGGTATAAGTTTCATTGTTGGATAATTTATATGGTTGGGTTGTAGGTCATAGTGTTATTGGGTGATTGGTCTAGTTCATTAAAAGCATTGTGAATCATATTGTATCATGGTTCATTGTCCCTGATATTGGATTCCACACTCTTGTGTTATTTATGATCAATATAGGGTGGCAGGGAGGTGCCAGGTTGATGCATGAAGTCACCTACAGGTTGGAGCCTGTGAACACTTCAGGGTGGTAGGTCGGTCTAGGATGTCAGGGAATCCATTCAGTTCACTATTGAAGAAACCAAGGCGTTGGGGCATCCTTGTAGTGGGAGCTGGAGAATAATGTTTTTCTAGAATTCTAGGAAGTTGTACCTTTCATTTTAGTTGGGGTTGAAGATTAAAGAATTTATTATAAAAGTGTTCGGTGGTTTTTGACCCAGAGGGGGTTTTCCACCTAAAATTCGTGTGCCTATTCCATTCTATTGTTTACTGTTGTTACTAGATAAACATCAAGAATAATTGAAGATTAAATAATGATTTAAAAATATTTAAAAGTTGTAATTGATAAGAAATATTGATTCACCCCCCCTCTCTGTATTTCCAACACTCTCCTCCATCCTATCATTGCATTTGGTCCTTTCTATAAATGGGCCATTGACTTCATGGAGTTTTGACACCCATATGATAATAAACACAAGTATAATATCATGGTCGTCGACTATTTCACCAAATGGGTTGAGGCTATGCCAATGTTCAATAAAATTGTGGCTATTGCAGCCTTATTTGTTTTCAACCATGTTATCGCTCGATTCAGGGTTTTGAAACAATTGGCTTATGACCATGGATGTTATTTCAAAGATGAGATATGGCATGAGCTATCCTCTTTTTTTGGCTTTAAGCACCAATATTCATCATCTTATTATCCTCAAGGAAATGGCCAAGTTGAAGTAGTCAATAAAATCCTTAAAAATATGCTTCAGCGGATGGTGAATAAATACAAGACCAACTGGAACCTTATTCTCTTCCCTACCTTGCAAGGCTATATAACCTATGTTAATGCTGCCACTGGGTTTACTCCTTTCCACCTTGTTTTTGGCGAGGAAGGAGTCTTACTGATCAAGTGTGAAATCACCTCCCTTCACCTTGTCGTCGAACTAATCCTAGACATCCAACCTTTAGAAAAATGACTTATCATCCTTGAACACGCCAATGAAGATTGTTGTGTTGCATTGAAAACCATTGAAGTGGAAAAAAATCACACCAAATCTCAATATGACAGGAAATTCCACCCTTGTACCTTTCACGAAGGCGAAATTGTTCTTGTGTATGACCAAGCTCATGATATCCTAGGGAATGGGAAGTTTTAATCATTATGGCTAGGATCTCGCATCATCTGTAATTTTTTGGGAAAGCGGGCATAACTTTTAGAGGATTTTGAAGCCCAACTCCTTCCTAACCCTCATAATGCACTCTACCCGAAGATATTTTACCCATAACATTTCCCATCGAGATATGTGTATCTGTTTCTATTATGTCTTCTTGCATCTTTCATATGTATCCATCATCCGCACCTCGTATCAGTTATGCCGATGGTGCGAGTCACTTCTCCAAGAATATTGCCTCAGCAGCTTGGGCCATTTTCACCCCTCTTCATTTGTTAGTTCATTCCAACAACATATAGATTTGATCTACCACCAATAACCAGGCCAAATATGATGTTGTGATAGGATTTTTAGTTGATTCCCTTGATCATCGCATCCTTCATCTTCATGTTCATCTATATTTCCTGCTACATGCCATGCAATTGAATGGAATTTATCATGTCCATAATCATTTCCTATTTAGGAAATACCTTTGAGTGAAGATTTTGGCATGTGAATTTGAAGTCATTACATTCATTCATGTTCCTAGAGTCCAAAATCACTATGTAGATTCCATTGAAAATAACATTCTATATTGGAATTTATGACATACAATATGGAAACTATTATAGGTCAATTTGGGCATCATTCCCAATGACCTGGTTAACTGGGCATCATCTCCAGGACCAATGTATAGGGTCTATAATCCCCTAATATTTCAATTTCTACATGCCCTAAGACAAAGAACAAGACAAATCAATCAAAGACTTTCATCTACAAAGGTTTCCAAAGTTTGAAGTTTATAATATATCATATGAGAGCTCACCAATGCTACCTCTAAAGGGAATAAGTGCATTGCATATGCAAGTATCCCTATGCAAGGCTACTTTGCAAAGCACTTCCTGACATCTATGGGTGCGTTGGTCACATTGGAAGTGAAATTTTCATTGTTCCGGAATCTCCACTTGGCCAGTTCCTTCTAGAAGAGTTCACATGTGTAAAAATTCGAATCCATGTGTCCATTTGACAACTACAATATTGGGAACATGTCTTTCCTATTATTGGAAATTCATTGATTGTAAAACTACCTTAGCTCCTCTATAAATTGAGCACAGATCTTAGTGTTTGATAAGGAATAATTTGTGTAGAGAAATGCTGGTGGAATTTCCATTGAGGAGATTGATTTGAGTGACAGACTACTGGAGATATCTGCATTGTGATGAGGTTGGGATGCTGTTGGAGATGGTGACACTAAATCAATCACTGGGTTGTAACCTCCCCTTCTATCATCAATAAATATTATTGCTTATTTTTCCCCATATGCATTTGTATAAGCTTTTATTTTCAATATCATGATTTCTTAGTTGATGTATATGGTTTATGATTTATTGATTTAGCTAAATAACTTGAATAGAAATCTGTATTATTGCTATCTATTGTTGTTTAGTGTTCATTCTTGTAGGAAATATTTTTCACAAATGGCTGGAATTTGAAGCTACAACAAAAGCGACAGAAGGAGACTTAGGAAGCGCTAGGAAGCGCTTGGATCCCAAGTAGGTTCCTTATTTCATTCTGTGTGTCTGTTTACAATTAGGAAAGATAGTTGTAAAGTCTTTGACCTGTTGTTCTAGATTAGCACCTGTGTAGGGAAAAATGATTTATCCGTAATTCATAATTCTGCATAAAAAATTGGCGACTCCGCTGGGGAGCAATACTCTTTATCCTAGGTGTTTTAGCCTCTGATTTTCTCCGTTTATTCACCCAGTAGTTGTTACTCACAAATATTAGGCTTTTTAAGATCCAAATTTGCAAAAGAAGTGTGTTAAACATCTGTGTTTTTCTTTATACACTGCGCCCGACGCACTCTTGGACAAGACACAGTGCTTTGCATAGCACTATCTCCCTTTCAGGCCTACGTTTCAAAGAACTGTCTCTCTTTAGAGACTGTGTTGCCTCTTGAAACCATCCAAATTCCCTTGAATTTGTCTTTGCAGTTTGTTTCAGTTTGTTTGCTATTGTGTTTTGAAAATCCTAAACCTCATATTGACCAGGGAATTCATCTACCTCTTCCTCCTTTGAAAGAAAATATTTTCAATGTTTGTTTAAAGTATTCTTCTTTTTCATTGGCAAGTTAATTTCAAAGTATTTTTATTGTCGCATTAGATCCATTTTCTTTTGAAAAAGGAAATTGTCGTAAATTCTTCATTTCCTAATAGGAGAAATTGTTGTTTCATTCCTCATTTTTCCTTCAAAAGAGAAATTCTTATTTATATTCCTCATTTCTCAAAAGTAAAATGCATTTGTTTTTGTTGATTTAGTGCACTTAGTTTCTTTTCTGCATTCATAACATTAAAGGAATTGAAAAGAAAAATATGCATTTGCATGTAGTGGTTTGTGTGTTTTGCAAAAGGAACAATTACTAAATCTGCATTTAGTTTGTGTTCTTTTATTTGTTTGCTCACAAATTGATTGCTATTTCCCTCTAGTAGCTAGGATTTTCATTGAAAAACTAAAACTGAAAGATTTCCTATCATTCTTAGTTTCATTTTAGGAATTTTCCAATACATCATCATGGTGAACCTTTGAAAGGAAAATTGTTAAGCAAGATCAACATAAAATTAATCTCAATTTACCTAACAAAGCATTGGAACCATAATGATAACATTTAGAAGGTATAGGCTAAAGACGTGTTCTGGCGTCGTAAAACATAGCAGCTGTCATTAGCTTGTCTGCGATATTCCGAGTGTGATACCTCACTCCACGTACGTAAGTATATCGTAGCTCATCCACGTACTTTTGGGTATATCGGATGGTGTTATAGTACGATAAGTATAAAGGGGTGCTCTCACTGTGCGGTTTCGCATTAGACAACGCTAATACAGACTTGGGCCTCCACGTACCTTCAGGTATATTTGGGAGGACAAATTTTAGGTGCTATCCATACATAGTGAACTGAGTCAGTTGCCTTGTAAATTGTGATGCATCGAACACAGCATTCGGGGAGATTGCCTACCTGTACTTCTTGGTTCGCCAGGAGGTTTTTTGCAGTTCACAGTTTCTTGGTAAACCCTTTTACCTAACATTACCATTTTATTTTGTTTATTTGTTTTTGGTTAAAATAAATCAGTAATCGTGGAAGAACAAAATCCTTTCCCCCGTCATTTGCATAGACTAGCGTTAAAACCACCTTTACCACTAGAAGTTACTTCTGGTAGGCGAAGGCGATCACAATCTGTCGAATCAAGTACAATTTGTACCTCTGGAAAAATATCATCTTCCTATAAATCATAGTTAGCTCAATTTGTACCTACACATCCTAGTTCATCTACTATTGTAAAAATGGAGTCTTCACAGCTACCCGTGGTCACGATCCATCCAATTAGTGAGACCATACCTCCTGGACCCGATGTTGTTCAACCAGAAATTGATCCAGATCCTATCTCTTCTTTGCCAGAACATCTGAATCCTGAAGTTGTACAGCCGAAAGTTGTTCCTACCTTGGTCATCCGACAAATTTTTGTAGCTATTGAATATCCCATATCACATAGTCAACCACCTGAAATATACTTTGGGCCTGATGGTGAAATACTTCCCCCTGGTTTAATTGTGATTGAAGAAATCCCACAAGACGAGACACCTTTAACTCCAACCCATTTTGGGGAGGACCTTTACCTGTACGAGTCTTTTCCTCTATCGACACCATATACTTTTGTTGATCCTGTTCCTTTTCAAACTCCCGTGGATTCAAAAGGGTATACATTTGGTCAAGTAACCATGCCTGAACCAACATCTTCGGTTGGGCCATCTGTTCCAAATACGTCAGCTCCTACCCTAGCTACCTCGTCAATGTTTAAAAATTCACTAGAGACATATTTTCATAGCAGCCCTTTGGTCCCATCAAGTTACAAATCATTATCTGGAATTTTCTCTGGTGCATCTTCAAACCCATGGACTTTACCAATGTCATCATCTGGTATTTTAAATATTAATCCTATAGTAAATACTAAACAACTTGATTCATTATATACATCTTCAGGGCAATATCAAGTTGGTCCTTCTGGGTCGTTTCCTTCAAGTACCATATCAACTAGACTCCCAATATTTGGAGAGAAATATTTTCCGTCTTATTATCCTCCTCATGCTAGGGGGCAACCTTTGGTCACCCAATATGACAGTACTCTTTCAATTTTTGGTCAACCTAATGTCCAAATGAATGTTTTTCAATGGAAACCCACTCTGCCTATCCAACCACAAATGGTTATAAAATCGTATCAACTATTTCAACCTGTTACACCCACATAATTACCACTTGTCAATACAACTTTACCCCTATTACAGAATCAAAATTTTGTACAACCTTATCAAACGGGTTCTTCAACTCAATATCATCAAATTTTGGGTCCACAGACTCCAAATACTTCGGTTAATTTACAACAACCTGTATCCATAATCATCTATTCACAAGCTGGTTTACCATTTTATGGGATGTCATAGCCACGACCTGGCTATACCTATCAACCGAATCCAAGTTATCCTAATTTGGGTTATAACATTGGTGGAAAAACCCCTTTGCATCCACAGGCACAAATGCCTCAAATTTCGTTTCAACAAGTATCATATCTAGGTTTTGGTCAACAGAATCCTCAAGTGTTTCTTTTCAAAACAACCCCTATCTAGGTTACCAGCAGCAGATTCCTTATGCTGGTGCTCAAAGGCCTGTTGCACAAGCAATTCCATATTACCCTGGCTATGCTCAACCTGATCTTAATCAACAGTTGCCCTTGTTGTAACTTTAGAGTTAACATATTTAAATAAGCTAACTAATGATCCAATTAACTATGCTCCTTTGTGGCTGGTGATACCTCACAAATTTCCCTCGGATATTCCTAAGTTCAATGGAAACCCTGAAGAAGATTTTTCGACTCATGTTATGACTTATCATTTATGGTGTTGATCAAACTCCTTGAATGATGATTCTGTTCGACTACGTCTTTTCCAACATACGCTCACAGGTCCAGCTGCAAAATGGTACATAGAATTACCTAGAGCTTCTTTTGATAATTTCACTGCCCTAGCTACTTCCTTTTTGACTCATTTCTAGTTACCCATCAGATATGATACTGGAACAGAACTCTTGACCAATTTCAAACAGACTAATGCTACTCACATCTCTGATCATATTCATGAGTAGCGTCATCATCGTCGAATGGTTAAGACCTTTGTTCCAGATTGGCTCCTTGCTAAATGGTTCATTAAGTCCCTATTACCATCTATAACTGAGGATGTGGCTAAGGATGGCATCTTCACAGAAGAGAAAGTTATCATTCGTGCCCAATATTTAGACTTGATTTATACTCAGTCTGGCACGCTCTATGAAAAAATTCCTAACGCGCCGAGATCTAATTTAACTGTTCCCCCTCAATTAAAGGACTCTCATGCCAGAGATGGCTTGATTGGCACTGCAAACACACATCACACTACAACATCTGATCCTGATCCTGCTTCTGAAATTAATGTCGTGTCATTTGACAAAGGAAAAACTGACAAGCAACCCGGAAGTAAGAAAAAAGGGAAATCTAAGAAAAATAAAACTTCTAACCCACAGGAAAGATCATCTGATCAATCGTCTGGACCTAGGAAAACTCATTATCCATGCATAATTTGTAATGAGGAACACTTTGTTAGGTATTGTCCTCACCACGCTGAATTCTCAAAAATCATCAAGACTTCCCATGCGTCAGTTGTGTTGACAGACCCATTTCCAAATCCGAACAAAAACATGGTTGCTATGGATCCAGCTCCTAGTTCCCAAGTGTTAATGTTATCTGCCACAAAACCTTCAATAGATATTTTGGTGTCAACACGTAATAAATATTATGGTAGTCAGGCCACTGATCAAACTACTACCTTGACAATGAATCCGTCTATGGAATCAGTACTGCCTACTTCTATTCATGAATTGACAATCAAGCCACCAAAGGGAGTAATTCACAAATCGACATATAATCCTCGAACAAGATCTGCAAAAAATTATAATATAGTTGAATATTTGGCTCAATCCCCTTCAACTATGTCTACTCTTGAGGTATTACAAAATTGTCCCTCCCAAAAGTGGGCTTTATTGTTGGCTATTGGTGGAATTGATCCAAATGATTCTAATATTTTCATCTTTAATCATACGGGCTATGTGCCACAACTACCAGTAGAATTGCCATTCCCCATACAGGTAAATGTTCTCAATCACCTTGCTCATCACACTATTATTTATGAGGGAGCATCTGCATGCATTATGTCTCTAAATTGTTGGAAGTCACTTGGCTTTCCGCACTTATCGCAATCATCAACGACGTTGAAGGCATTTGCTGGACGTACATACAAACCTTGTGTTATTATTAATAACCTGCATGTTGAACTAGGGGGAAAAATAATGAATATTGATGTTGAGGTTGTTGACGGACCCCTTGACTATAATATTTTACTTGGAAGGCCATGGGTATATGCAATGACTGCAATTGTTTCTACATATTTTAGAATGATTTCCTTTCCACATAAAGGTACTATTACAGTCATTAATCAATTATCCTTCTTTTCCTCTGCTTCGCAGGTAACTGGAAGCATTCCATTTGTTCACATACCCCAACTAGAACTTCAGAACATTGGTGTAGGAATCTTAAAGGATTCCACTTTAATGGGAACCTTTGCATTTCCGCTGCCCGCAACGTCGGCAGAAATTGCAAGTATAGAGACTTGCTACATGATCTCTTCCACTCTATTTGGCTTAAGGGAGAGTACGGGTGATTATGAAATTACTACTTTGGATGAATTTCTGCCGCCTAGCCCTATTGAGTTGGCATAGAAATCAATCTATCTAGCTTGGGCGCCAAATCTGAAATCAACGTCGCCAAGTGTTTATGTTAATCGTTCCTTAGATTTTGATACTCCCTTTGATCCTTTTTCCTGAATGTTCTTGACAGATGAGAATATTTTGGAAGCCATGATGTCAGAAGGAGAACCATGGGAATATTATCATCATCATTCCCATATTCCTGATTATGAAGAAAATGATCTTAGTGAACTATATCACCCATCCATAAAAAAATTCTTTTCAAATTATTTACCCATTAATGCAATCGATTCTGAGTGAAATCTATCAAATATTGAAGAAACCATTTCTATCAATATTTCAACCAAACCTAGCGTTGTAGAAAATATTCATGTCAGTGTATCTTGTTCTCCATAAGAACTCGAATCATATCACTCTCTCTTTCGTGAATTCCGTGATGTATTTTCTTGGTCTTACGAGGAAATTCCAGGCATAGATACTAGTATTGTTGAACACACTATTAATATGTATCTCGATGTAAAATCAGTGCTTCAACCGCTTCGTCCTATTCATTCGAAGAAAGCTACTGCCATCAAAGCAGAAATTGAAAAACTTCTGCGTGCTGGTTTCATATACCCTGTTCTGCTAACTGAGTGGGTTTCCAATATCGAACCTGTCATGAAAAATCAAGGAACCATTAGAGTGTGCATCGATTATCGGGATGTCAATCTTGCTTATCCAAAAGACAACTATCCTACTTCCTTTATCGACTAGATTATTGACGATTGTGCTGGATGTGAAATATTTTCATTCATGGATGGATTTTCCGGCTACAATAAAATCAATATCCGCCTAGAAGATCAACATAAGACAACATTCATCTGTCCCTGGGGCACATTATATTATAGGAAACTACCATTTGGTTTAAAGAACGCTAGGGAAAATTTTCAGAGAGAAATGGACTATGCTTTCAATGACATCAAGCACATTGTTCAACTGTATCTAGATGATTTACCAGCACATTCATGAAATTGGACTGATCACCCAATGCACTTGAGAGCCATTTTCTTACACTGCTGACACTACAAAATACCCCTCAATCCACATAAATTTGTGTTTTGTGTTGGTTCTGGTCATTTTCTTGGATTCGTAGTCTCAAAATAAGGAATTCAAATCGACCCATTGAAGGTTCAGACAATTCTTGATTTGTCTGTGCCGTCAAACTTACTTCAAATACAAAAACTTCAAGGAAAGGCTAACTTCCTAAGAAGGTTCATTCCAAACTATGCCAAAATGGCTAAAGGATTTACTTGACTATTGAAAAAAGGGGTTCCATTCCATTGGGACCAAGTTGCATAAGATTATTTTGATGCTGTCAAGGAAACTCTTGTCCGAGTGTCATTAATGTATCCCCCTAATTATCAAAATGATTATTTCCTATATATTGCCGCGGCTGAAACGACCATTGCAATGGTATTGGTCCAAATAGAAAATGGAATTTAACATCCGATCCATTATTTGAGTCGTAATATTAATGATACAGAAGTTAAGTATTCATACGTAGAAAAGCTTACCTTCGCAACTATTCAAGTTGTCCAAAGATTTCGCCATTATATCCTGCTTCAAAAAACCACTATCGTTTCAGATTGCAACCCCATGACTTATATCTTATCACATCAATTTCTGGGGGGAAAATATTCAAAATGGATTTCATTTTGCAAGAATTTGATTTGGAATTCATCAAATCCAAGTCAAAGAAGTCTTTAGTTCCAGCTGAGCTTCTTTGTGACCTTCCCTCTGATAGTACTGCAACTACGTTGAAACCATAAATCCCTGATGAGTCTCTGTTTCTAATCGGATCATCTGATCCTTGGTATGGGGATTTCATCATTTATCTCCAAACTCAAACTTTTCGACCAGATACCTCTCTCTTTGAACAATGATGTATTTGATACAAAGCCAAATATTATCTGATCGTCGGCGATACACTCTATCGTCGTGGTGTCAATACCATTTTAAGGAGGTGCATCACTCATGACGAGGCCGAAAAAGTGTTAAATGATTTTCATGCTGGGGCTTGTGGTGGAAATTTATCTGGTTATGATAGTGTGTAGAAGCTACTCTGCGTCGGTTACTTTTGGCCTACTATTTTTTGAGACTGCATCCTTGCGGTCAGAACTTGTCATGCATGCCATATTTTTTATCGTAAAATCTGCAAACCGCCAGTGCCAATGCATCCCGTTGTCTCTGTGGGACCATTTTGAAAATGGGGTATTGAATTCATGACCTGTAACCCTCGCTCATATAGGGGGCACGGCTATGTTATTGTCACATTCGACTATTTTACCAAATGGGCTGAAGCGATGCCTACATTCAACAACACATGATAGACAACTGCATTGTTTTTCTTTAATCATGTTATCGCACGGTTTGGGGTCCCACAGGCTATAGTTATAGATCATGGGAAGCATTTTCGCAATCACATGATGGCTGAATTGAATGCCAAGTTAGGATTCTCACATGATAATTCTACTCCTTATTATCCACAATCAAATGGACAAGTTGAAGCTATCAACAAAATTCTTAAACGTATGCTTCAACGAATGATAGGAGTTCGTAAAAGAAACTGGCATTTGATCTTGTACTCTGCCTTGTGGGTGTATCGAACCTCGGTGAGAAACACAACTAGATTTACTCCTTTTCAATTGGTGTATGGTCTGGAAGCTATCTTACCAATCCAATGTGAAATATCGTCATTAAAACTCGCGATTGACTTGTTACCTGACACCTCAGAAGAAGAAGCACGTCTCCTTAACCTCATCCATCTTGATGACACGTGTCATGAAGCCCAATTGGCCAACGAAGTACATAAGAGACGTATAAAGGTGCAATATGACAAAAATGTCCATCCTCACATTTTCTGAGAGGGTGACTTGGTCCTTCTTTACGATAAAGAAGCCAATGTAATAGGTACAGGAAAGTTTGAGGCATTATGGCATGGCCCCTATATTTTCAAAATATTTCTTGCTAAGGGCACCTATGAGTTGGTTGATTACGATGGAATTCCATTGGCGCAACCTAGAAATGGGCTGTATTTGAAACGTTACTATGCTTAATCATGAGCGTAGTAATTTTTTGTATTATATTGTATATATATGTTGTTGATTTGCATTCACTATCCTAAATTGTTTTTAGAGTTTTCTTGATGTTAGTAATCCGCTTTACATTTCATCGCAGATGTCTGAATCTTCGGAACCCTTTGTTGGATATGTTGATGGTGCTAGTCATAGTACGCAGAATCTATCCTCTGCAGCGTGGGCCATTTTTGCTCCGAACGAAGAGTTAGTGAGTTTTCAAGGGATTTGTATTGGTAGATCGACGAACAATATCGCTAAGTATAGCACGTTGATCAAACTTCTCTCTAATTCCATTTCATTTGGTATTAATCATATCATCATAATGTTAGACTCACAACTTATGGTAGTACAACTTACTAGTGCTTATACTGTTAGAAATCAAACATTGCATAGATTGTTCCTTAGAGTTCGACTTTTGGAAAGACACTTTATTTTTATTCAATATTAAAACATTTCCCGAAATTTAAACACATTGACTGATTCATTAGCTAATAAAGCTTTAGACAGACATTTGCAACATATGTAAAGAAAAATTTCATATCATTGAATAGGATTACACAATAAACATACAAAAACACTGAAGTCATATAGATAAATAGTTATAGGTTTTTACAAAAATTTGTGCCCAAGACCCATTGGTCATCTAACCTCAAAATGTATGCAAAATTTCATAAGTAAACTAGTGGTGCTCATGGTAACATGCTATAAATCTAGCTATCCTACGAAGTAACCGCATCAAGCAGTTAGGAACCCCAATAGTGTGTCGCTGCAGTCGCATAGGAAGCTCTTCGATCCGGCAATCCGGAATCTCGAAGGTCAAACCTTCTATGTGCTACTGAAGCTCAGTCAGAGTCTTAGCCATATCAATATCCTGAAGGATTTCTCTCTCAACAACCCTCTCTGCTGGCACATTTTCTTTGCACTCTGGTTCCACTACTAGTTAAACACGACCAACATCTGCATTACATCAAACATTTAGTTTAGTCTTGGGAAAACATCAAAATAAAAAAAAAATTGTATAAACCTTAGGAAACTAAAAAACATGGTCAAAACATTCTTACCTATTGCACCCCACTGAGCATCTTCTGGTAATGCTAAATCTGGATCTCCTCGAAAATCAACGCCTGCGTATGCATACTCATCGATGGCGAAAATTTGTCACCTGAACCAAGTGAAGGATGCAGTCAAGAACACAATGGTAGATTGGTATGCATGCCTACCCATGAGTTCCACCCATCTCTACATCCACGGATCTCTAGGATTAGACACATCGAGTGTCACATGTTGTGGCTGCATCAGTGGAATCCATTCTAAGGCGAAGGATATAAGGATAGAACCATAACTAAAATCCTTTTTCCTTCCTCCCTTTGCTTTATTCAGTTGTTCCTTTATCTAAGAAATAACAGCTTTAGACTAGTTGAATATTGTTGGCTCCATACACTCTAACGCGTACTCGATATATAATCTATTTTCTACATGTAGTGTAACAGTGCCAGCAAGTTTTGCGATCGTGAAGAGAATATTTCTCAAGGGAAAATTTCTAACATCTCGAATGTTTATCTTTCCATCTTTTCTTGGCTCTACCCCTGGATAAAAATGTTGCAAAACATAATCTCTCACTGTCTCTCCTCCAACAATAGACTCTGAGAGTGAAATGGGAAAGCCTCTCCTCGACAAACCTATAAGAAAGTACACATCCTTGACTGTTATAGGAACCACTTGGCTCTTAATATGAAATTCCTCGATAGTTGGATCCCATGCTTGAACTAAGAACTCCAATAGTTATATTTGTTGCCTCATCCCCGACAATTTGAAGTACTTAAGCAGTCCACAATCTCTTAGGGCTCTTACTATACCCGGATCATTTAAGGAAATTATATCTTGTTCTTCATGTTCTCTTTCCCTCCATGTAATCGTCATTGTAATCCGATGGAAACCTAAAATACAACCATAAGATCCATTAGATTCCATTCATTGCCAAAAACTAGGAAAAATTTGGGCATAATGTAAGAAACAAAAATATATATTGCGCCCAACACACTCCCTAACAAGAGACAGTGCATTGTGTATGCAAGTAACCTTCACTGTACTTGCTATGCAACACAGGTTTCGAAATTCAAGGGTGCGTTGCCCTCTTTTTGGACAAAATTTACCCTAGGGGGCCTTAAAACCCTAAAAATTTGTAGAAATTGGAAATGAAATGAATAATAAAGGAAATAGGAGGTTTATATCACTAACCTAGAACAAACGGTAATGAAAATTGTCCACAGAAAGGATCACAATCAGCAGCTGAAGTTCGGGGGAAAAATCAGGTTCAGAGCTCTAAAATGAAAATGGTAACTATGGAATGGTAAAAATGAATAGCGAAACTACTTTTAATAGTCATTTAATTATTTGAAAATTGAATTTATTGCTATGACAATAGTTTTATTATGTTTTTTATCATGAAACAGGTATTTTTAATCCATTTGATGTTGTTCTAAACATGTCTTACAACTGATGAACAGATTAGTCGTGTAGATTTATTTCAAAGAATGAGTTGACCACAAAGCATACCTTTTCTCCTTATTTTTCGAGCTTGGTTAAAAACAAAAAAGGATTTGAAGCGTACTTTTATATCTTTTTCAAGCTTCGATAACAATGAAAAAGGAACCCCTGGAGTCTTCGTTCAACTCTTTTCAGACTGCGATAATTTGAAAAGATTTTCAAGCACTTGTCTTTTTGAGCTTGTAAAAGTAAATGAATTGATATCTACTCAGTATAAGTTTAACCCTTTTCCGGACTGAGATAGATTATTTACGAAAAAGGAATACCTTGGTTAACCATGACCAAAGAGGTTCTCGTAGATATTATTTTACACTTTTTCAGATCTGAGTGACAAATTTACGAAAAAGTACTTATGGAGTTTTCTTTCGTCCTCTTTTTCAAACTCTCTAAATATGAAAAAGGACTAGGCTATCACTATCATTAAGCTCGTTAAAACATAAAATAGTGACTGGCTTGTCGTTCATGGCAAGAATCAAATTTCATTAATCGCTAGACTCGTTAAATTATTAAATAGTGATACTTTATTCGCCCGAAGGGTTGAATTATAGATCAAGAAAATGTTATCCTCCTCAAGCTTGTTAAAAAATAAAGAGGTACTGGTCGACAAATGACCGGGGAAAATTTGGGAAAAGTGAGCAAAATTCTTTATGGTAGCAAGTTTCTCTTGAACATGACACTTCCTTCACTCCATGTCCGTGACTATTTGGGTTGGGTAATCATCTTGATGGTTCATTCATACTTATGGTTCATGATACCTTCACTTCGATTTTGGGTCAATGTTGCCAATTCATCACAGTGTCGCTGATATGTTCAAGAGAAGTCATCCAGTGAATAACTCATCCTTCTGCAATACTCGTAAACCTTCATTCTCATGATCTTCATCCTTGAAAATTTCTATATCAAGTCATACCCTTGTCTCCAAAATCAGTAACTCCCATTTCAAAATAAGGTGGCTTCTTGTCGACAAAAAATAATAATCCAGGAAGTTCACTTAGAAACATCAGATTCCAGTACTATGAGGCTTGTTACAGCATCGACAAGATCCTCGCTTCTGGAATTTTGACCGAAAGATTTTGTTTGGTGTTCAACATCAAATCATCTATTGACACCTTACAAAATGTACTGTAGTACCTTGATGGCCATTCACATCAATGGTGGTTCCTTGCATTTGTTAATAGCTCACATCATTGGCTGGTAATCAAACGATGTCTTTCCATGTTCGATGACAAATCATATATTCGCATGGCTAGACTTGTACCCGAATGGTTGAGTGACGAGATAAGAAGACCCCGGATCTAGTTTCAATCATCCGAGTTACGATTTCAGGATTGTTGTACACATCATCCGTACCATGACCTTACATACAGATCATCATCCGAACATGGGCCTATATCTGTAGGCATGTCTTCATTGGTTAACATTCCAATGTTGACGAATTTCTGAATTATGTACATGTTATTAGATTGTTTATGTGCTGAACATGGGAATGCCTACCCTCAAAAATTATGATCAAGAGGATATATCATGATGTAATGTATTGTAAGATTGATGCATGTCTGCACTCCGCTTCACCTCCAGCTCATCATAGTGTAAAGCATATCAATCAAAATATTGTTGTTATTATTATGACTTCATGCTTTAGGGGGAAATTTTTATAGGTCAATTTGGGCATCATTCCCAATGACCTCGTTAACTGGGAATCATCTCTAGGACCAATGTATAGGGTCTATCATCCCCTAACATTTCAATTGATACATGCCCTAAGACAAAGAACAAGACAAATCAATCAAATACTTCATTCTGCAAAGGTTTCCAAAGTTTGAAGTTTATAAGATATTATATGAGAGCTCACCAACGTTGCCTCTAATGGGACTAAGTGCATTGCATATGCAGGTAGCCCTATGTAAGGCTGCTCTGCAAAGCACTTCCCGACATTTAAGGGTGCATTGGTCACATTGGGAGCGAAATTCTCATTGTTCCATAATCTCCACTTGGCCAGTACCTTCTAGAAGAGTTCACATGTGTCAAACTTCTAATCCATGTGTCCATTTGACATCTACAAGATCGGGAACATGTCTTGCCTATTATTGGAAATTCATTGATTGTAAAATTATCTCAGCTCCTCTATAAATTGAGCACAAATATTAGTGTTTGATAAGGAAGAATTTGTGTAGAGAAATGCTGGTGGAATTTCCATTGAGGAGATTGATTTGAGTGATAGATTGCTTGAGATATCTGCATTGTGATGAGGCTGGGATGTTGCTGAAGATGGTGACACTAAATCAATCACTGGGTTGTAACCTCCCCTTCTATCATCAATAAAGATTACTGCTTATTTTTCCCTATATGCATTTGTATAAGATTTGATTTTCAATATCATGATTTCTTAGTTGATGTATATGGTTTATGCTTTATTGATTTAGCTAAATAACTTGAATAGACATATGTATTATTGCTATCTCTTGTTTTTTAGTGTTCATTCTTGTAGGAAATATTTTGCACAACTAGCTGGAATTTGAAGCTACGGCAAAAGCGACAGAAGGAGACTTAGGAAGCGCTTGGATCCCAAGTAGGTTCCTTATTTCATTCTGTGTGTCTGTTTACAGTTAGGAAAGATAGTCGTAAAGTCTTTGACCTGTTGTTCTAGATTAGCACCTGTCTAGGGAAGAATGATTTATCCGTAATTCATAATTCTGCATTACAGAAACCATAAACATTAACAAATGGCGAACAAAAATCATCACAAAATATTCATAACCATATTATGTACCATCATATCAAAACATATAAGTGTTTGGAGTTCACTACTCTAAATACATCCGACAAGCCCGTAGCATGTTACATAACCAAATCATGGGAACCACATGTCCTTGTCCCTAGTCACTATCATATGGAGGCTCTCGAGCTAATGGCTCTGTACCACCAGCTCGTAGTTCTTGAACTACCTATCCAACCATCACTATGCGTCACGTGAGACATTGCAACTCTGAGGGAAGACCAATTCCGTCATCCGTATACCGATTTTATAACACATGCCATCCGCACTTAGTCACCATGGTCAGTAGCATGTTGAATCTACAATGTGTAATATTCCTAATTAGCGACAGCTAATTGGAATATTCGATTTTGTTCAATTTTTCCATCTATAGTTTATAAAAAAATAAAAAGTGAGTGGAGAGGGTCTAACTCACATAAGTGGAATGAAACACCCTCCTAGTAGCACAACGTTGCGACTTAAGGGGGAGCCAAGGGGGCCAAGCACCACGTAGAGAAGGGGGCCACGTACACTCTAGAAGCTACTGTGCAGATGAGGATGAGCACGTGGAGGAGAGAGAGGCTACGTTGGGGTTTTGGAGGGAGGCCAGTGTTATAAAATATGGAGGAGCCTTCTCATTTCATTCATTCTGTTGTTGATGATATTGAGTTGGACGTTTTGTCTACTTGAGCACGTTGGTTGTTTAGCCTGTCTGCAGCACTGTTTAGTGCATTGAGTGTCTCCAGTCGGAGATCTCGCCCTTAGCCCCGGGGGACTTCGATTGCCTGCTCGGGAAAGGTTATTTCTTCAGTATTTTGTGAGAGGTTTTGGTGTTTTGGTTTGTTGCGGAGCTGGGCTTTCCTACAGACTGCGCAGTCACTGAGAGGGAGGACGCAGTCCATCTTGGAGGTGTTCCAGATCGGGATTTCTGTAGGAGATTGAGCCGAGATTTTGAGCAGAGGATCAGTCTTTGCCTGTGGGAGGATTTTTGTGGATTTTGAGGTGGTTTTTTAGTCATTCTCATTTAGCCTCTGCGCAGAGCCTTGGAGGCCAGCATAATTCCCCAAGGGGATGTTTTTCGGAGGTCGGCCATTTCTGTTATGGTTTCTGGGTTTTGTCGGGATTGGTGAGTAGAGGAGGATTCCAGATTTTCAGCTCATTCCGGCAAGGGGAACACCCCCTAGTATTCAGTTCATTCCAGTAGTAGCAGTAACATGACAGTTTTCCAGCAGCTGGGACGCAGTTTAGAGAGCAGCCATTTCCTATGTATTCTGAGAGTATTTCTTCACTTTCCTTGAGCAAGTTTAGGTGTTATCACTCTGATCACCTATTGTACTTCATTATATTTCTCAGTTCAATAAAATGGCTTAGCATTCTCTCTCTATATATTTTTGGATGATTGGTCGTATATTATTTCTATGCTATTACATGTTTGCTACACTGTTATATATTTGGGAATTCTAATTCTATACCACTTGTGTGTTTATTTTACACACTTAGACAGAGTCTGGAAAGGGTCAGGTAGCCTCCGGATCTCGTCCTCTTTTCAGAGGTGGCATATCTGGTAAATTCCCTCCCAGTCCATCTCTGGTTGGAGTTTGTCGTGTTTTAGAGATATCCCTGAAATGGTATATTACAGTGGTATCAGAGCATAGTTCTGGCTCAGCCTATGGTCTATGACACCGGGGAAGAGACCATATATTTTTTACAGAGGTAGGAAGTATAGAGACTGTGAGCGTAGGTTGGAGAACACCTACAGAGAGGGAGATTGTGTTCGGGTGGTGGACACAGAGCAGGAGAGAGAACCTGTGATAGACGCAGAGCAGGAGGAGACTATATTAGATTCAGATCAGAGAGGGCCGATGGCAGATGAAACAGAGGCCAAACATTTTGTGGAGGCACTCCTCAAATCGGTGCAGGATTTAGCTAGACAGATTGAGGTGATGGGTCAGAAATTCATCGCTGTGGAGGCTAGACAGCGTGAGACCCCACGAGTTTTCTAGGTAGGAGAGGGATCAGGTACATCCCATCATTTTCCAGAGCATGGTGCTTCTCAACGTGATACTCCTTGGTCGATGGCTTCACGTGCACCTACCCGCTCTACCATGCCCACTTTCTTGGGAGTAGACACAGGGGTAGGAGCCCAGCAGGAGGCAGAGCCCAGACACTTGGACGAGTATTTTGTAGAGTATCAGGTCTATGGGTAGGAGTTCATGGATGCTCTCTCATTCTGGGATTTTGTTCAGCTCCAGTGAGACAGTAGATCCCACGACCATCATAGAGGGCACTGACATTATCATGATGGAGATACCCTCCGCACATCTAGGAGATTTCATTTGCCTATGTTTTATGGTTCATTAAAGAGTTAGGCAAAGTATTGGGTGGAGAAGCTGGACATCTATTTCCAGCTTAACCAGATGTCGGAGACAGAGGCCATCAAGGTGGCGACATTACATTTGGATGGGGAGGCCCAGGACTGGTGGTTCCATGGGATGGTCACACTCAGACATTCCACAGTGACGACTTATACTGAGTTTACTAGGAGGTTGATGGAGCGATTTGACTGGAGGGATCCGGAACAACATTTTGTTGAGCTAACGAGGCTTAATAAGACTCGGAGCCCAGAGACATACATTGCAGATTTCTTGAGGGTCTCAGTGATAGTGCTAGATCTATCCGTGGCACGGATGATCTATATATTTGTGGAGGGATTGGCAGAGCCACTTCAGGGTCTATTCATATCTACTATAACAGCTACACTCTAGGATGCTATTAGTGGGACTAGGGACTTACAGGATGCATTTCCTAGGACTCGGACACCTTACCCCCAGAGACAGGGTTTCCAGCCCAGGAGGAAGGATGCGAGGGTTCCTCCTCCAAAGGGGAATCTCGGACGGGCATAGATAGATGATGATTCCAGGAGGGAGCTGAGGAAGAAGCGGCTGTGTTTCACTTGTCAGGAGCCGTGGGCACCAGGGCATAGGTGTGCTGCTGGCAAAGCACACTTCATTGAGGTCTTCTCCGATGATGGCGGGGAAGAGGATGAGGAGGATGAAAAGGAGGCAAGAGATAGTCAAACAACCCAGGATCAGTTGCCACCTCCACCTCCAAGTACAGGAGGTGCAGCTTTTGCACTCACAGGAGGGGCCCTTGTAGCATTGTGAGGGGTTCCCAAGTATTTGACGATGCGCGTATGAGGGACAATGCGTGGCCAGTGAGTATCAGTTTTGGTTGACAGTGGGGCAACCCACAACTTCATTGATGCACAGATGGTTGAGTGGAGAGGTATACCGACTGAGAGTTTTGATGGATTTTCAGTTTTAGTCCCAGGAGCCCAGATGATGTAGTGTGCCTGGTATGTTCCAGAGTTGACAGTGACGATGGGTACTTACACCATGACCGATCACTTTTTCATGGTCAACATACCAGATACCAATGTGGTACTGGGTGTTCAGTGGTTGATTACTCTGGAGAAGGTCACCACAGATTGGGAGGCCTTAGAGATGGAGTGGGATGATAAGAAGACTGGGAAGCATGAGAAGATCCGCGGGATGCACACTTACCCACCCCAAACAGTTTTGGCACATCGAATGGAGGCTTATTTTTGGAAGGGAGACATAGAGTGGGCGATTGAGTTGTGGGCATCAGAGGCAGAGACCACCGGTCGAGAAGTTCATCCTGATATATAGGCCATCCTTGAGAGGTATGATGCAGTGTCTGGGGATATACCACCAGGTCGGCCACCGAACCGAGGGTTCGAGCACACCATTGAGTTTGAGTAGGGCATTCGGGCGGTGATCACTACCCCCTATAGGCATCCCAAAGCCTATCGGGATGAGATTGAGTGGGCCATTCAGGAGTTGCTAGCTCTTGGGCACATCAGACAGAGCACGAGTCCGTTTGCTTCTTCCATGGTGTTGGAGAAGAAGAAGGATGACACCTTGAGGATGTGTATTGATTACAGGGCCCTAAACAAGAAGACCTTGAAGAACAGGTATCTTATACCCAGGATCGATGAGTTGATGGATGAACTGAGAGGAACAAAATTCTTCTCAAAGATTGATTTGAGATCAGGGTACCATCAGATTTGCAAGAGGGAACCAGACACTCCCAAGACCGCCTTCAGGGGTCATTATGGGCACTTTGAGGTTTTGGTTATGCCGTTCGGGATAACCAATGCACCAGCTACTTTCAGTCTTGCATAAACCATATCTTCCGCAGTCATCTGAGGAAGTTTTTATTGGCCTTCTTTGATGACATACTCATATATAGCATGACTTGGGAGGAGCATCTCCAGCAAATAGAAGCAATACTACATATCTTGGAAGAGCAACAGTTCTATGCTAAGCTCTTCAAGTGTGAGTTTGTGATGATGGGGATGTTGTATTTGGGTCACATTATTGGAGTGGATGGAGTGAGAGTCCATGAGGAGAAGATTAGGGCCATCAGGGATTGGCCGAAGTCGAGGAACGTGACAGAAATTCGAGGATTCATTGGCATATGTACCTATTATAGGAAGTTCGTCAAGAGTTTCTCACAGCTTGCTACACCCCTTACAGATCTGAAGAAGTAGGGGGCATTCAGTTGGTCAGATACAGTGGAGCAAGCCTTTGATAGGCTCAAGGAGGTGATGAGTAGCTGCCCAGTGCTTTCATTGCCGGATTTTACGTAGCCATTTGTCTTGGAGTGTGATGCATCGAGAGAGGGGATTGGCGCAATATTGATGCAGGGAGGACACCCTATAGCCTCTGAGAGCCAGAAGCTCCTTCTGCACGAGAGGTTGTATTCTATATATGACAAGGAGATGTTGGCCATTATGCATGCATTGGCCAAATTCTGGCAGCACTTGGTAGGGAACAGGTTCAAGGTGAGGACTGATCACAATAGCCTCAGGTTCTTTTTGGAGCAGAAGCAGCTACAGGAGAGGCAGCATAAGTGGATCAGTAAGATCCAAGCATATGAATTTGACATTGAGTATGTCAAGGGTAAGAATAACGTGGTAGCAGATGCCCTTTCACGTAGACCAGCCACGTTATCTCTTAAGAGCTTGGATATAGATTGGAGGGCTTGACTTTTAGTGGAGTACTCCAAGGACATATTTGCATGTGAGGTTTTGGATGGACGGGGCAGATGACAGGTACAAGGTGGTCGATGAGATCATCTATTACAGGGACAAGATCTTCTTGACTGAGGGATCTCAGTTTAAGAAGAAGATACTCTAGGAATCACATGATTCTCCATTGGCAGGCCATCAGGGGTTTACCAAAACCTACAGGGCCATTAGAGAGAGGTTCTCATGGAAGGGCCTCAAGGAGGACGTACTCCATCACATCAGGGAGTGCGATGTTTTTCAGAGGAACAAGGGAGAGATGAGCCATCCCACATGATTGTTGCACCCTCTTCCCATTCCAAAGGGGAAATGGGAGAGCATATCGATGGACTTCATCACAGGGTTGCCCATGGTACAGGGCAAGGATTGTATCTTTTTCGTCGTTGATCGGCTGACAAAGTATGCACACTTTTTCGCCATATCCGTGCATTACACATCAATACAGGTGGCCGAGCTATTATTCAAAGAGGTTTTCAGGCTGCATGGTCTTCCTAAGACCATCATCAGTGACAGGGACAGCCGCTTCATGGGCGGATTTTGGCAGGAGCTTTTCCAGCTAGTGGGGATGGAGTTGACACCAAGTACCAGTTATCACCCACAGACGGATGGACAGATGGAGATAGTTAACAAGTGGCTGGAGGACTAGTTGCATAACTATGTTAGTGGGCAGCAGCGAGCATGGCTGAAGTGGTTGCATTTGGGGGAGTACTGCTACAACACGACACATCACATGTCCATTGGTATGTTGCCATTTTATGCTTTGTATGGGTATCATTCCTTATCTTTTTCTGATGTGATGTTCGGTGCTAGCAAGGCTCCTAGAGCCAAGATTTGGATCCAAGAGAGTCAGGACATTCTCCGAGCTCTCAAGGACAATATTGCTACAACACAAAACTAGCAGAAGCTGTATGCTGACAGAGGTCAGGTGGAGAGAGAGTTTGAGGTAGGGCACTTGGTCTACCTACGATTACAGCCATACCAACAGTCATCGTTGAAGCAGAAGGGAGCCGAGAAGCTCAAGCCTCACTTTTACGGGCCATACAGGGTGATACGCAGGATTAGGTAGGTCGCATATGAGTTGGAGCTGCCCCAAGGCAGCAAGATCCACAACGTTTTTCATGTATCATGCTTGAAGAAGGCGTTGGGGCAGCAGGTGACAGTGACAGAAGAGCTACCACCCACGGATGATGAGGGGCATTTGGTGTTGCAGCCAGAGGCTATTAATGATACCAGGGAGAGGCAGCTACGGAGCAGGACAGTCTGGGAATTCTTGGTGAGGTGGAGGAATTTGCTAGATGAGGATGCCACTTGGGAGAGTGAGAAGATTTTGCAGCATCCATCACTTTAGTTGCTTGAGGACAAGCAACATTTTGCCAAGGGAGACTGTAATATTCCTAATTAGCGACAGCTAATTGGAATATTCGATTTTATTCAATTTTTCCATATATAGTTTATAAATAAATAAAAAGTGAATGGAGAGGGTCTAACTCACTTAAGTGGAATGAAACACCCTCCTAGTAGCACAACGTTGTGACTTAAGGGAGAGCCAAGGGGGCCAAGAACCACGTAGAGAAGGGGGCCATGTACACTCTAGAATCTACTGCACAGATGAGGATGAGCACATGGAGGAGAGAGAGGCTACGTTGGGGTTTTGGAGGGCGGCCAGCCTTATAAAAGATGGAGGAGCCTTCTCATTTCATTCATTCTGTTGTTGATGATATTGAGCTGGATGTTTTGTCTACTTGAGCATGCTGGCTGTTTAGCCTGTCTGCAGCACTGTTTAGTGCATTGAGTGTCTCCGGTCAGAGATCTTGCCCTTAGCCCCAGGGGACTTCGAGTGCCTACTTGGGCAAGCTTATTTCTTTAGTATTTTGTGAGAGGTTTTGGTGTTTGGGTTTGTTGCGAAGCTGGGCTTTCCTAGAGACTGCATAGTCACTGAGAGGGAGGACGCAGTCCATCTTGGAGGTGGTCCAAATCAGGATTTCTGCAAGAGATTGAGCCGAGATTTTGAGCAGAGGATCAACCTTTTCCTGTGGGAGGATTTTGGTGGAGTTTGAGGCGGTGTTTTAGTCATTCTCATTTAGCCTCTGCGCAGAGCCTTGGATGCCAGTGTAATTCCCCAAGGGGGTGTTTTTCGGAGGTCGGCCATTTTTTTATGGTTTTTGGGTTTTGTCAGGATTGGTGAGTAGAGGAGGATTCTAGATTTTCAGCTCATTTCGGTAAGGGGAACATCCCCTAGTCTTCATTTCATTTCAGTAGTAGCAGCAACACGACAGTTTTCCAGCAGCTGGGACGCAGTTCAGAGAGCAGCCATTTCCTGTGTATTCTGAGAGTATTTCTTCACTTGCCTTGAGCAAGTTTAGGTGCTATCACTCTGATCACCTATTGTACTTCATTATATTTCTCAGTTCAATAAAATGGCTTAGCATTCTCTCTCTATATATTTTTGGATGATTGGTCGTATATTCTTTCTATGCTATTACATGTTTGATGCACTGTTATATATTTTGGAATTCTAGTTCTATGCCACTTGTGTGTTTATTTTACACTCTTAGACAAAGTCTGGAAAGGGCCAGGTAGCTTCTGGATCTCGTCCTCTTTTCAGAGGCGGCATATCTGGTAAATGCCCTCCCAGTCCATCTCTGGTTGGAGTTTGCCGTGTTTTAGAGATATCCCCGAAACAGGATATTACACAATGAAGGTCCTCTAGAAGAGCATCACTACTTGGTCTATGTCGTGACGTTGATCCAAACTGCTCTGCAACCCCAGGTGCTGCAGCTTGGCCTGCATATCCTGCCAGTTTCACCGGTGTTATATCTTCCTCACACAAGTTTGGAACTCAATACCACATATACATACTTTATAAACTTTAAATGCAGCCAAAAATATAGTAACTTTCACTTACCATCTGGACCCCATGCTCGACCTGGCAGTAGGGGCAAGTCAGGATCACCTTGATAGTTCATGCCATTATATGGATAGTCATCTATGACAGTTTCATATGGTCCCAATGTGCAAAAAACGCATGTCAAAACACTCGTCTAACTCCCCCTCCTCCACCTCGTCACAATAGTTGCTCCCAGCTACGCATCGTGCGCTCCTGTGGGCCTCCATATCGGATCGGTACATGTGGATGGATGATGGGGATATTCTCAAAGAAGAATGAGCATATAATTGTCCCAAATTCATTGTTATAATTTTTTCGTCACCTACATAATGTTAAATTTCGTTTCAACAATGACATCATAATTTGAGCCCACCCATAGTAGGTCCCTCTTAACACACTCTCCACTAGCATCATCTACCCTCCAATGATGTGATGCATGACATGACTACCCAAGATCCATACCACTACTATATTTGTAGCTCATGTTGTCAATCTCTCTATGTTATTAATATGAATGGTCATGCCCTTTGCATGAACATCCGAAATACAATGATGGTCAACAAACTCACCTATCTACCTTCCACGAGGAAGCACTGGATGTATCTCACCTACCATCCCCAAAGGGGGAAATCCTGTTAGAAAATATATGTCATGGATTGTCACCTAGATATTATGTCCTTGTACCATGAACGCCTCATGGTCTGGGTCCTAGTAGCTCACTATCCTCAACAACAAGGGCTCATCAACTCTCACCAATGGGTTCTCCAAGAACTTAAGAACCCCATAATGATCCAAAACCCCTCTGACTGTCAGATCCTCATGAATCTCTGCATGAATATTCTCTAGGTCTCATTCACACCATGAAACCCTCAACTCTACAATACCTCCAAGACACCATCATTTCTTTTCAGTTTAGAGTTAAAGGTATGCATTAAAATTCCTCAACTTCAGCTTGGCACAGGTCCCCCACACTATTTTTCCTCCTTGCCCAAAACATTATTTTTCCCCTCAAAAAATCATTGGATGAATTTTTTAGCCTAGTAACTTCAATGTTCTAAAATTTAGAACAAGCCCCATAAAGTGGGTTGTGACCATGAGGAATGGAAGGGGTCTCTCATAGCCAGTTGAGGCCCTAATATGAAAATATAAACCACTGAAATTGATAAGTAAGGTTAGAGAACCTACCTCCAACTCGCAAATCCTGATTTCGATGGTCGATCTATATGTTATGGTCTCCACAAGATTTAGGGCATTATCCTCCTCTCCAAATTCTACACAGATCACTTAGAAAATGACTTGGAGTTGGAGTGAAATCGCTCTTTTTATAGGAAAACCCCTAGTTTTACCATCACCCATTGTGACCAAACCGTACCTATGTTTGAAAAACCATCAGACCATTGGAAAACTCTGAACGAGTTCTATAATGGGTCTTTATTTTTTTTTTTGTAATTTGACACTCACCCAGAAGCCATTTTTCCATCAAATTTCACTTTGCTACCAATTCAAACCGAATTTCTTCACATGAGCTGCCCGTACTTCGGTACAAATTTTCCTTGGTACTTTTCCTCTCATGTGTCAATATTCTTCATGGGCAACCCTTATTTACTCATTTTTTTATGGTCCCCCTCGGCCGATCTTATGTGTCATCATCATCGAGTCACCCTTGTTTAGAGCACCCAAGATGAGTCATCCTTGCATTTATGGAGTCTCGTTCTAGTCCCATTATGTCTTGTTACAATATTCCATCCATATTTGTGTCGCATTCATCCCATGTCTCTATTATTGAACCCCAGCTACACTGTCTTTCATCGATTTTTTTTTTCTAAGTGCTTGACCATCCCCTCTGGAATCGAGTCAGTCATTGTGAGGTCAATCATGATTTTTATTATCTGAAAATGAAATCTGTCAGTCCGCTTCTTGGTTTATCTACCTACATTATCATCCCTGGTGTCAGTGGACCACCAGTCACTTTACTATGATCCATCATGCCTTAGTTGAGGATTCCTTATTCCCTCAACTTTGGTGGGCCCTCTTCTGTCGACTTCAATACATCCATTCCAGAAGAACAATCTAGAGGGTGGTGTAACTTGGTTCCAGGTTTAATCAATGTTTAGTACCTTAGATCAAGAAAAGGGAATCATAATTTCACTTTGACTTGGTTTTTTTTCACGTGTTCGACGCCAATTCATTATCACACGATTGAGAATCTTACCCTTGATAGTTCGGTAATCTAGCAGATTGTACTAGCGATTCTCGGGTTTGTGTGAGATTTTTCATACCTCATGAGGGGGTGACCCTTCACGTATCCCCCCACATGCCTGCATACCACCTCAAATCATGCTTCAACCTTAAATGCAGTTCTGCATATTTTATGGATTCAGTTCCAGCCGCTTGCAGTGCCCACAACATGCATGTATCATTCAGATGATCCATTGAGATCTTCAGAGCCCTTTCCTGTTCAACGGGGCTTCTTTGGTTTCCATTCCCCCTCCTCATGTCAGATGGAGGGAAATTACGTCTCATGTACTCAAATTTTATTGTATTCATTTTTGGCCTATGTTTCTACAGTAGAATTATGTATATGGGATTCATTGTATTATGTCATCACCCATTGATGCCAGTGGATCATGTATTATGTACTTTGTAGCTCAGTCCCACATTGTTGGTCCCGTCATTATTCTTTGTACTCAGTTGTCTCGGCGCATATGGGTATGCCTCCCCCGCATCATTTGATATCATTTACTCACACATAAAATGAGACTTATATCATTTTAGTAGGTCTCGCCCCCTCCATTTTTTTCCTTCCTCGCATTGCTTCAGTTGTCCCTATCTCTCTATGGCTCCCCTTTTGTGTCTTTTGGAAGTGTAACTTACAATGTATTTTAGTCATAGGATTTTATCCTAACCCTTGTACGTTGGTGGGAAATATGTTATTACCAAAAAATGATCACCTAGCTATTTCTATCTAGGTGGATCGAAATACAACGTGTGAGTTCAATTTTACCATAGTAAACTCATTTCCACTATAAGAAATATTTAAAACACCACTTTTATTAAGATATTTTCGATTAAAACCCATGAGAATAATTAAATAAATCATTACTTATTTAATTTTCTCTGGAATAGTTATTAAATCACTATTTAATAAATATTATTTGTGACATTTGACTAAATCACCTAGGAATAATTAAATAAATCATTATTTGTTTATTATTCCTTATTTCCATATTTGAAATAATTCTTAAATCATTATTTAATATTTATTTCCTTTTCATACCTTTATTAACTTTGTGAAATAATTAATAAATCATTTGTTTGTTAATTATTTTTAAATAAAGGTATTTAACCATTTTAATTATATTTTCCCTCTCCAAAAATATAATAAAGTATTACAGGAAGTTAGATCTAGATTTAGGTCAATAATATTTTATTATTCTCCATTTTCAAGATCAACCCAATACAAATAAGATGGTTTTTCATCCATTTCTCACCACGATCATTATCATCGTCACCAGTATCATCACATACAATTCGAGCTCCCATTTCCAGGTTCTACATTATGTGGGTTCCCACATTTGAGAGAGAGGAAGATCAAAATTCTGGATTGATGAGGACATAAAAGGACCCATTGATGGGGACTTACGACCCTTTGTAAGTCTCCTTCGACAAGTGTATTAATATAATTATTTTCTTTCAAAATATTTCCAAGACTGGTTTTTCACATTAGTTTTTATATCTATTGTTTGTGATTTTAGATTTGCATACATCCATTGTTTTTGTAGGTTTGCTCACATATTTGTTGCAGATCTGAAGTATAAGCAACCACAATTTTTTTTAGGGTCACTAGTCACTCGTGACTTAAATGAGGTATTTTTGGTACACCTTCCAAAATATATCATACAAACAGTCTTAAGGACTTTGTTAAGAACCTCGAATTTTCCATTAGCCTGTAGATAGTACAAAGTGGAATTTTCATGCAAAATTCCCAGTTTAGAAATTAGTTCGGTCATCATATGATTCCAGAAATGATTTCTGTGATTCATAACTATTTATTGTGGAACACTAAACCTAGAAATAACGTGATTGAAGAAAAAATATGTAGTCGTTTCTCCAGTGTTATATGTAGGCATCACCACAGTCCATTTAGTACAGTAGTCAACAAGGACAATGGCATAACCATGCCCCCCCAGTCGAGTGAGAGTTACATGTTATAAAGTCAATGCCCCATTTTTCAAAGGGACCAACAGTGAAAATGGGATGTAATGGAGTAGATCGAGCACAAATCTTGTGATCATAGATCAGGCACGCATTACACTTTTGGACAACGAGGATGCAGTCGCAAAAGAGAGTAGGCCAAAAGTAACCAGCGCGTAATATCTTATGCACGGTAGTGTAACCAGATAGATGTATTCCAAATGCCCCCAAATGATATTAATTAAGGACTTTATTTTCTTCCTGAAGGGTGAGGCACCTCCGTCAAAATTACATCAATACCACAACGGTAAAGGGTGTCACAGATAATGATGTAATTTTTGGATTCGTATTGAATACGTCGCTGCTTAGAGAGAGAGGTATTGGGCCAAAAAGTCTGTGTATGGAGATATATCAGAAAATATCCATACCATGGGTCAAATGAAGAAATAAAGAACAATGACTCGTCAGGGATAAAATATTCATATATATATTCAGAATCAAGGGAAGGAAGGTTGCACATAAGCTTGGAGAAAAATAAAGAGGAATTTGAATTGGACTTGATGAATTCTAGGTTGAACTCTTGCAAAATAAAAATGCACTTAGAGTATTTCCCCCCCTACAATTGAAGTGATAGTATATATTTCGTAGGGTTGCAATCCGAAATGATCAAATTTTTCCGAAGCAATATGTAATGGTGAAACCTTTGGACATCTTGGATGACTGCCAAAGCCAACTTTTCTACGTGGGTATACCTAATTTCGGTACCCTTGAGGTTTCAACTCAGATAATAAATGGGATATTTAGTCTCTATATCATCTTCTTGGACCAATACCACTGCTATAGTAGAAATGAAAAAAAAAAGATACAATAAATAGTAACGTTAATAATTAGTGGGGTATAAAAGAGATGCTCACACCAATACATCTTTCAGGGCATCAAACGATTTCTAGGCAGCGTCATCCAAATTGAAGGGGACCCGTTTTTTAGTAAGCGAGTGAATCCTTTTGTCAACTTAGCCTAATTAGGGATGAACCTTCACAGGAAATTAGGTTTCCCTTGGAGTCTTTGTAAGTGAATGAGAGAAGAAGGTGCAGGAAGGTCGACTATTGCCTTCACTTTCTAAGGATCAATACAAATTCCTTGCTTTGAAATGAAAAAACCTAGGAGTCAACCAGAACTAATGAAGCACACACATTTTTGCGGGTTAAATCGAATTTTATAGTGTCTACAATAGACGAAAATAAGATTCATCAGGTGATCAACCCAATGTTTAGAATGAGCAAGTAGATCATCCAAATAGGGTTGCATGATGTGTTTAATGTTGTGAAAAGCATAATCAAACACACGTTGAAAAATGATATCAATGTTATTTAAGTCGAATGGGAGCTTGCGATAGGAAAAAGTACCCTATGGACAAATAAATGTAGTATTAGGTTGGTCCACTGGGAGAATGTTGATTTGATTATAGCCTGAGAATATATCCGTAAATGAATAAATCTCTCAACCAATGCAGTCATCAAAAATCTAGTTAATAAACCAGGTTAGATAGTTTCTCATAGGACAAGCACGATTCACATCCTGATAATCGAAACATGCTCAGATCATGCCCTATTTTTTCATGATAAGGACAATGTTTGATACCCAACAGTTAAAGGAATGAGGTATATGAAGCCATCCTGAAGAATATTTTCAACTTCACCCTTAATCCTGATATCCTTCTTGGGATGCACTGGATGGAGGCGTTTTCGGAAGGGTTCGGCATTAGGATACATTTTAATCTCGTGCACTACTATGTTTGGGTCGATACTTGACATTTCTTCATAAGTCTAGGCAAAGACATCCTAAAACTCACGAAAAATGGCTCTATAAATATCAATCTCAGATGGAGAAAAAGATGCTCCAATGTATATATTTTCAACAATACCTGGATTGATAGAGATATCGAGAGGTATTATTTCCTCAATATTCGAAAGTTTCTTTTTGAATTCAATCTCATGAATAGAGACAAAATTCATAAAAGGTTCAAAAAAATTAGGTAAATATACATCACTGAGATTATCCTCAATGGAATATGGTAAGGAGGAATGATGGTGATGTTCATCCCATGGCCCATCATCTAGCATCATGATCTCCATGATGATTTTATCAGTAGATAATACGAGAGAAAAATGACCTGAAGGCATGCCATAATCTACTGATTGATCTATTGAATTGATCGAAGATATGGTATAAGCCACGCAATCCCAATAGATGGCTTCGTAATCTAGCTCAACGGGGCTAAGCGAAATTTGGTAGCCAAAACCTTGGATGTTGGCTTCATCAGGTACAATCCATGGATCATCTGGAATAGTAGATGATTATATCATGTTGATATAGGCAAGCGAAGATGAGTTGTTGAGAAGGAGAGGAGGAGGGAGCGAAAAGTTTCCCATGAGTGCAAAATCCTTCAATAATCTGACTCTGACATGCTGATAAGGGTGTAGAGTTTCCCCTACAAGGACACTTATAGTAACATGAGAATAATAGGAGAAAATTGTGAGTTCATCTATGGATACAGTCTTGCCTTTATGAGGAATGGAAATCATATGGAAGTAAGTCAAAAAGATGGCAACCATGGAATAAACCCACATATGTCCCACTAGAATATTATAATCGAGAGGTTGGTTAATAACTTCAACTTATATGAAGATGTTTTTTCCCCCTAATTATACTTGAAGGGAATTCAAAATCCCACAAGGTTTGTGGTGATCGATTGACTCAGTTACAGCGAGCCAATTGCCTTCCAGTAAGACATGGACATAATGCAGGTCGGGGCTCCCTCATCCACAATAGAACGATAAATTTTCTTACCATAGAAGATGACCTAGATTATAAAATCTAATTGAGCTAGAAGTCGACGGGTATAATTTTCATGAGAGAAAAACACTAGGTTGGAATTTGATGGATCCACATATCCCATAGCTGATAACAAGGCCTTCTTTTGGGCGGAGAAGTTTTGCAACACCTCAAGAGTTGATAGAGCTGATGGAGGCTAAGCTAAATATTCAACTACGTTATAGTTTTGAGAATATATTGAACGAGGGTTGAAAGAATACTTATGAATAACGCCCTTCAGAGGTTTGATATTCAATTTTGCAGCAATAAGAGGTGGAGTAGAATCAAATAAGGGTGATGTCGAACTAGTAGGTTGATCAATAGCCTGACCGTTTGGTGGATTCTCATTACCATAGTCTTTATTCTGATTGGCCACCTTAACATCGGATTTCATCTTTGAGGAGGAAAGAATCAAAACCATGTTAGATGAAGAAGGGTCCCAAAAAACCATGTGAGTCTCTTGATTTGGAAACGGGTCAGTCAACATAGTGGTAGAAGTGGAAGATTTAAGGAACTGATTCACTTCAACACTGTGCCGAAAATCATGTGTAAAGTGATCCTCATTACCAATTAAGCATGGGTAACGAGACTTTCACTTCTCATTGGAAGAATGATTTATTTGTTTATCCTACGGGGAAGTATCTTTCTTCTTCTTACCTTTCCCTTTATTCTTGCTTCCAGGTTGTTGTGGAGACTTTCCTTTATCATATGAAATTGCAATTATATTGGAAGTAGAAGCTGCAGGAGGATGGGATTGAGGGTTTTGAGCAGAGTGGTAAGAGAAACACCATATGGTTTACAAGCTATGATGCACCTCTAGAGGTTGTGGGGTTACTTCTTTCTTCTTCGCTTCCATATTCACCAAAAAAGGGGTTATAATCAATCTCAATGAAGTTCTCGCGATATAATCTATATATCTTCCCACTTCAAGTAGATCTAGCTTTGGACTTACTTCCTCCTCCAAAAATTAATTTGACTACATTCGTAGTATGTCCTTTTCACATAAAAGCATTTTAATCCAAAGCTTCAAATAATTTAAATACTTACCTCATGGTCCCTTTAAAAATATTCACTCAACTTCGCTATAAGATACAAACGTGTCTATCGGGAACTCAGTGATAAATACTCCCAGAATAACGTCAATCTAGAAATCAACAACTCTTGAGATGTTTTTGCTGGTACCCTTGAGTCGTTGTACCAATTCAAGGCTCCACGCATTAGGCTCGTTGTTCTATAAACAAGTCTTGATCTTGGTCAACCTCGATAACGATTCATGTAGTTCAATAGAAGACGACATGAATAAAATATTGTGTTGTTCTATGAAAGTATACCTTTCCAACTAGGCTTCGATCATCAATCATGGATTTCTATTTTCCTGAGCTACAAACTCAAGTTCTTTTTCATCCATCCAATCTTTTATTTCATTCCTTGATGGATGCCACATCCACATGTCCCTCAAACAAATTTTGGTCCTGACAATGGAACCATTTGTTTGATCAGTTGGGCTTGACCCAGGTTCGACTTGTACTTTTCACTAAAAAAAACCTCAGACACTGACCCTTTTGGCAACGACCTGCAAGCAGATATCACCTGAGGTGGCTATGGGTGGTTGCAGAACCATGTTTCAGCAGCCTTGAGGGATTGCGCAAGGTGGATCTACTTCACTTCTCTGCACTTAACCAATATTCTAACATGTATATTACTAATGCGAAATTATTTCTTAATCAATTAATTTGCATTAGAAACATAAATTAATTACAATAGAAGATGACTAGTGCTATCATAACATAATCAGTACTTCGAATTAAAAGATAAAAAGCAAGCACAACACATGGAAACACACAATATGCCCAAAAATTATTCTTCTTTATTATGATGGATTTGTTCAATGCATACAACTTTCTCTGGCCTATGCACACAACTGCAGACTCTTCCAAGGTCTCCATGCACTCAGCTGCGAAGCCTTCCCTTAAGGCCCAAAATTGACTATAAACAGAAAATACAATAACTTTTCCTCATCAACTATCACTATATCACTTTGATAAAGCTTTACATTGATTTATATGTCTTTTCATTATTAAAAAAAATGGTCCATATACCATGAGCTAGATAAAACAACCCAATACCCATTAAAAAATGAGGGGCTTTGATCCACCCCGAAGCCCCTAAACATCACTTGGTAGATCTACCTTCACAGTACCACACACTCCACTCCTCAAGATGCAGATTCTTTGACCAAAAATGGACCAAGTTGGGTTGCACCCAACATCAACTGAAGAAGGACACATTGTATGTTACACATATAATGTCTACACCTCTTATGTTTTTATGAGCCCTGAGTTGAAAATTAAATTTGGTAGCCTTGGGAGTTGCAACATTCTTGTTTCAATACTGAGGCTCATCAACATCTCTACCACAACATCGGAGTTGGCTGAGGAGCCCGACAGAACTATTGATATACGATTTTGATATTGGTAAGACCTGTGTAATTATTCTAGGATGAAACAGGGTCTTTACCATTCCCATCAATTCAAAATACCTCTTCAGATAATTTACTACAGTCTTGCCCTTTAGAGTGGCATTGTTCTCATGGGAAGAGTATAATTTCCTTTTGGCCTCCACCAGTATTTGATTTTAATGCTCCCACTTGATTAATATCCCCACAAAGTCCCAAAAAATAGTAACCATCCTCTGATAATCCTCTCAAACTCAACAATGAAGTTATCCACGTTCTTTGATACCACCTCTAGGCACTCCTCGGGTTTGACTCTAACTTCATCCTTTTGGACAACCTTAGAAATGTCCATGATATCACTAAATCTATCGACCACATCTATGGGCCTCAACTCATTGATTGGACTTTAATTAACAAAATGGATGAAATGTTTGGCAATATGGGAGTTTTTGTCTCAATCTTCATTGGTTGATAGGATGAAGAACTCATAATATTTTATCACAGTTTTTTGTTCATATAAAAAGGTTAAGAACTCCCAGTTATTTCTCATATCTTCAATGATATCATCCCAGATCATCTACTTAGCTTGCAGTAGAGAGATGTTTCCTTTCATCTCTCCCTTAAGCTTAGAAACCTTCCAATTTGTTTCCTGTAGGTTCTTATTGATGATGTTTGCATTTTTCCTGGCATTCTCAAGATGCTTCTCTTTCTGTGCTAGGATTTTCTAGGTAGCATCCAAATCCCTCTGCATCTTTTTAAGTTCCCCTTCTGAAATATGGAGTTCAGTAAGGGTCTTAGTGAGTTTTTCAATGGTACTTTGAGTATCTTCAAGTACAATTATTGCACATATATGTGATTTTATTCTCATTTGCAACTTATTTTCTTGTTGCATGAGGGATACTATTTCATTATTTCTTTCAATGAGCTCTTTGGCTAGGATCTCCTTATATTCTTCTACCTATGCAAGATATTTAGATTGAACATGCTCACTACCTAAAATATTTGATTTATTCCTTAGCTCCTAGATTTCTATCTGGGAACTTTGAGGGAGGGCTTCAAAAGACGTTTTGTCCCCTGGATTCATACCTAGATTCATGATTAGCTCTTTGAAGCTCTCATTCTGCATGTGTAGAGCCCTACAACTTCCTCTCTCTTTCTTTAACCTAGCTGTAGCCTTTTATAGCAACTTCTCAATGTTGCTGATAGTCACTGTATTCCTATTTATCTCACTATATAACATCTCTCTAACCTACATGTGGAAATTTATCTTATATAGGATGGGAAAACTTATCAAATCCAGGGAAACATCCAAGGCCTTGAACTGAGAAAATGAAGGAAAATATTGTGAAAGTGGATGCTGTAATGAGAACTTCATTTGATTCATTTATAAATCCATAGTAGCCAATAGTCTGGTCTGGTATGGAACTGAGTGAGATTCCATTTTTTGCTACATATCTTCCCTCACCTTCTTGTTTATTTCTTCAATGGCATTTCCAGTAGGCCAGCTTGATCCAGTAACAGTCTCTCTTACCTTTGCACCTAAAATAGTTACCTTTGAAGAGGATGAAGTAGTAATATGTGATGGATCCTCCAAGGTCACTTGGAAACCCGGTTTATTTGGCCTAGTTTCCACTAACCTAGTCTCAAGTTCCTCTTCTTTCATATTTTGGGTTTTTTTCCTTTTACCTGCATGTACATGCTTCATATATGTATCTCTGGTTTTGTCCACGGTCATCTTTTGTGCTTTTTCCTTCGTTACTGTAGTCCTGATCTCCATCTCTATACTCATAGGCCATGAATCAAGGTTAGATTACGATTCAATCTTAGGCCTAGATTCATCTTCATAAGTTGAAGCTTTTATTTTCTCCCTCCTTTGAGGAATGGCACCATGACGGTCATAATGCCATACATCCCCCATGTCAAAATTCATCTTTTTGAGTAATGCTTCAACTACCATGAAGGTCTGCATGGAATTGACAACAAAAGGCCTTACAGGCCTTCCCAATTTTAACATATATCCCTTCTTTGTAGGGACAAAGTGTAGCTGGTCTACATTTAGGCTCTTCCTGATGAATTCCAAAGAAAATATCCACATGGGCATGAACACATGTAAGTGGTAAGGGGGGAGTTCACAACCATAAACCCTTATCTCTATGTGATCCTCAAAAAGGGACCAATCCCCTACCCTGGTGTCTTTGCTAAGCTGGATAATCTCTTTTTTTCGGGGGAGAGCCATGGGGGGAGAAAAACCATGGATAACCTTATATGCAATGTCCATATAAGTTGATATAAACTGAGAGTAACCATCAAAATCTGACCTCTTCCTAACAACAATATCCCAGTCGAAAACAAAGTTCATTTTTTTGTTACTAACAACCAAACTGATACCCAAGCACTCGAACTCATCCAAATGAGTGTACCCAAACAAATAGAACAACAGTGAATAGTATCTAAAAAAGGATGTGGTCGGAAAATGGTTCAACAAAAATCTTATGGCTTCATATAGGTAAGCTGGAATATAAAATAAATGTCTAAGCTTCATCATCTTCATTAAAAAACCCAAGGTCAATTTGTTTGCTATATTAACATCATAATCCAGTAGAAGATGAGAAATTAAGGATAGAATGGGTTCTGCAAATAGGGTTATACGGAAGATGTCAGTGACAGGCATAGATTGTAGGTTAGGGGCTAGGAGCATTTGCAAGAAAGATTGTTTCTCATTAGCTGGAAGAGTAGAGTAATGACATATTAGTGTGGTGTCAATAAAATGTTGGGGTTCAGGAGATCTGGGGTAAACCAGGGCCTTTTGAATCATATCTCGAGTTACTTGGAGGATTTTTTCCCTAGAGGAAGAGACAAAGTAGTTTTTCTATTCAATGTAGGTTCCAGTCAACCAAGATATGAATTCAGGAAAATGGTACACAAAGGGTATAATTTTGTAGTATAAGACATAGTCAACTTCCCAAAATTAGTCTTCCACCTAATGTGGTTTCCATACAGGATGAAAGAGAGGTCAACAAGGCGGTAGTCATAGGAAGGGTCAATAATTTATGCTTCTGTGTCCATGAGGGAGTCAGAACTGGAGAAGGGTTTGGTATAATGGGAATTTGGGGTCTTGGAAGTTTCCTTCCTAATATTTTATGAGTATCCGAACAATTTATAGGTGGAAAGGAGTGATTGGTTACCTGTTTGTTGAGGAGCGGGTCAAAAACGATGTTGGGAGGAGGTTCTTGGCCAGCTGAGAGATTGAACGACGTTCTGGACAAGCGAATGGTAGGAGATCTTGCATGGGGAAGGGGCGAGAATTTTTGAAAATATGAGGCAGGAAAGGTTTTTTATAGTTGGGGGGGGGGGGGAATGGTCATCTTACTTGGGATGACATCATGGGAGGGACACATGGCCTAATGGGATTGAATGATGAATGGGGAAAGGTGGACAGGAGTGGGGATATTCAAGTTACGATTTTACCTTCTGAATTCATGCTCACCTAAAATGGCACTAGCTGATTGGCTCACATGGCACGTGGTCCCCACCATACTTTGGCAGGATGGATAGCTGGAGGCTAGATCACACGCTCACACCTCAGAATGAATCTGGTTTGTTGGATCAACGAGCCTTTTGGTTTGAATTTTCAACTTCGGGTGGGGGGGGGGCAGTGTTTTATCTTGTGTAGGTTACCCCCCTCGTTCTTTCACAGAGTGATCAAGCGGGGATGGATGATGATACACCCGGAAGCAGCTCGAGCTTTAACTAGTGACACACACCCATGCAAAAACACCTCTCTTCCTTGTTGTGTTTTCTTGATAGGGGTCCTGCGAGAATTATTTGTGCCTTCAAACCTTCTACTATAGCCCTAGTAGCTTATAGTGTCCCCCATGGCTGATTTAACTATCTTTTAAACTTATGGGCCTTACAAATGATTCCTCAACCTCTTCAGAAAACTTATGGAGGGCGACAAAAGTGTGATGGGGTTATTTTAATTGGTTGAGATGGATTTATGGTTGGTTTCTAAACTAAGTGGGGTGGTCTCAGGAGAATTCCCAAAGGCCTAGGAATCCTTTGACCGATAATGGAAGGATACACGATAAAGCCTAAGGGTGGAGATAGGAAAATTCCTCATGGTTTAAGTGGAGAGCTCTAGAGGTATCCATGCTTTTTTAGGGCCTAGTGATCCCTTGACCGATATATGGTAGGATTACTGTAAATCCTGGTAGTGTATGTTTATTGTTTGGGCCTAAGAATCCCTTGACTAGTAATGGCAAGATACACAAGTAAATCCTGGTTGTATAGATGAGGGTTTCAGGCCTAGGTATCCCTTGACCTGTAATCGAAGGATACATGGTAAATCCTGAGGAAGCCCTGGTTGGTTTTGTTTTGATTCTCACATTCATGCTTGGAATATGGCATGAGGGTGATTCGCTGAAAGAAATATTTGGTTTAGCCCATTTATCTATGGTCATGTGGTATGTGGAAGTCCATGACTTGGCTGGATTTTCATATCTTAATATGATCTCTTTTCTCTTGTATTTTATGATTAAATGTACTTGTTATTATTTGATTTTAATGGTTGTTCTATCATTTTTAATTTTTGGTTATATGTTGGTTATAAGCATGGTTTATCACATATTTTAGTTATGGCTCATCATGTTTTGGTTAGTAAATTAAATGATAATGAATGCATGAACTAATGGATGATATTGTAGCTATTATGAGAGGGCATCATGTATTCTTTACGATTCTCAAATAAGTATGAGATTCCTATGTTCATATATGTGATTATGACATGTAGGATTCAATTTCATGATATGTTTGAGGGAATGAATGTCATGGTTAGGCCTGATTAGGAAATTTTTTTGTCTAAGATCTATATGGGAGGCTTTATCCCTATGTCGTTTATCACTTTCGAAAGTTTCATAAGTTTTGGGTAGAGGTATAGATCTTAGCCTAAAGAAGTGGCTTAAATCATGTGGTTGTAGGCACAGAACTAGGTGAAAAATATTGTAGTCACTCCCTTGCAGGCATCACACATGCAACTACAGGGTTAAGGTCGAAATTATATAGTGTTTTTCCAATTTCTGGGAGATCAGGTCAATGAAAATAGAGTTTTATCTCAGGGATTCGACACCTGAAATGGTGGTTCAGCCCTTGGGGGTCTTGTAGCACATGAGGGGAGTCATTTAAGGTTTTTTTTTTCGATTCCACTTCCTTTAGGTTATCTAGGAGGTTGAATCATATCATAGTAACTCTGTATCACATATTTACATCAGTGGACTAGTAAGTTTGTGTAAGTGTGGGGGGAGGGTGTTACAGGGTGGTATCAGAACATGGTTCAACCCTTGGACTAGATGGGCAGAAAGTATTTTTCATGCATGCATGTAGGTTGTATATGTTCTTGTTATGTATGCATGGTTATGGTAATTTTTATTGTTGTGTTGACATGTAGAAGTTGCTAATGTTGTTGATGGGATGTGGTTGCAATGAATGCATGTCAGTCATATATGAATTTGTTATGCACGTCAGTATTTATATGTTTGTGATATATGCATTGTTATGGTCATGGTTGGTGTGCATAAGGTCATGGTATGCATTTGGTATGGTCATGCATGGTAACTAGATTATGGTTGAGATGAATTTTGTAAGGTCCCACCTTACCTACCATAATTATTATAGAGAAATATTATATTAAATCAAAATGCTATATTTTTTTATTTTTTATTTTATTTATTTATTTATTATTATTATTCTTTATTTTATTTTATTTTTTTATTATTATTATTATTTTATATACAATTTATTGGTGTCCTTTACACTACACCCTAAATTCTATCAACTTATCTTCAAAGCTACCAAGTTCAAGTTTTATCAAGATCCAAAAAAATACAACCATAATACTTGCTTCTCAAGACTAAAATCACCTTTAAAATATAAATTGTTTAGTGGGATGAATAAATGTCAATCTTTATGAACCACAATTTACAATAAGCTAATTGTTAATTCCGTTGTAATTAAATGTGTTCAAGAGTGACTAATAACATGCTTATGAATTATTTTCTTAAAAGGATAATTTAAATTATATAGAGTTGGCATCCCATAATTAGGAATTCATATGTGAGCTGATATCTCAACAAATTACTTACCGCAATTTTGAATTTTCAGCAAAACCCTTTAACTCAATGAATTATTATACTAGAAATACCGTGATTGCAAATCTTAAATTAGCTTAAGCCTTTTGTTTTATGGATGGTTTATAAACGTAATTAGATGCAACCATTGAACATTATGAAAACCAATTTACAAGTATGAAATGTACAGCCATTGAGGCATTTTGTCAAACACTTACAACCATTATCTCTTTAAGGTGTTTTCACAATAATTAGCTAACATGAATCCAAAGTTACATGACTTCTTTTTTTTGTAGGTAGTATCAATAATTGAACTTAAGATATTAATAGGCTATCAGCCATATTCATTGTTGAATCTATACAAATGAATATAAATATTTAAAAATTTCAAACATAGCTCACAATGTTGTAAGGTACAGCCATTGAGGAATTTTGACAAATAGTTGGCAGTCATAAAACAAGTTGCCAAAAGGTTATTTAAATTTTTAAATTATTAACCAATTATACTTTTAAAAACAATTTCCAAGTGGCTAGCCTATATCAGATTCATCACTATAAATTATCAGACAGTTCTAATATAAAAATAACCAAACAGCAAAACAAGACAATAGGCGTTTCTACATGCAACAACAAATCTGCAAAATAGAGCAGATTTGAGAATCGATGTCCGAAACCTTGATTTTGGGAATCAAACTTGGGGTGAAATGGACTATTGGTACGGATACCCCCTGAAGTGGAGCTGAATCGCAACAGGGAGGCTCAGAAATGCGATTCTTGAAAACAAAAACTACCCAAGAATCCTACAATCTCTTTTATGACTTCTATCAAACACATAGTATGAAAACTTATCTAGAGCTGTAAAAAGAGAAGGAGAATAGAAATTAAGTCATTAAAACATTTTTATCCAATTCATAACAGCCTACAAGATTCATCCATTAGGACTTTCTTTCAATCAACTCAACATTATACAAGAAAATACTTCAACAATCATTACGAAATTTCCTCACATTTGGTGCAACATTTCATATACATGTAAGTTTCAGCAAACAACCAAACAAGCAAAAGCTTATGAAATAAACTAAAAAAAATGCATAATATAATTTGACCCACATACCTGACAGTGAATTTGTACACTCCAAGAGGATGGATGTATGCTCCAGCTCCAATAAGAGTATGCTCCAATGCCAATATCCTTACCAACTCATGATGAGCCACCCAGTTTTCCTCCCAACCATATCCAAGAAGAACTTCTCCCCTTGGAACCCCCGAGCTGCAAAAGCTCACAACCAGTATCACAATACAACAGTAGAGAGAGAGATATGCAAGGCAACTCAGGAAGGTAGTTTTCACTTCCTCTAAATACCACTCATGTTCAACCTCAATAGACACTTAGTAGATTAGTAAGGAATCAAGATTTTCTTTGGAAGAAATTGGATACTCTCCATATCTCTCACAACCTTCCTCAAGTCTCTTCCACTCTTGGCATCATCCTCCTCCCAAGTGAGAATACATGAGACTCATATATAGGAGGAGAAACCAATTCTTGTCATAAAGGAGGAGTAATATGCATGCATTGTATTCCATTTAGAGGAGTGTAACTTATGCCATTAAGGAGAGGTATGCATGCCTTATTTAAGGAGAGTGTAACATATGCATTAAAGAGAGTGTAAGAGGAATATTTTATGACATATATTTAATGAGTGTAAGAGGAATATTTTATGACATATATTTAATGAGTGTAAGAGGAATATGCCATTCCTTGATGAGTGCATAAAAGAGAGTGTAATGTAATATTTAAAATAGAGAGAGTTACATAGATCCATGAGAGTCATGAAGGAGAGAGGTGTGAAGTGATTGAGGAGATATAATTTCCTTTTAATAATAATATCATAGTCTCATAAAAGATAATAATAATATTAATAATATTGAGGATTAAGTCGATATTGAACTATTATAATTGATTAATCATAAGTTAAGTGATTTTCCTTCAAGTATACTTGTTTACCCATTGATTGGAGGTGATTTACTATTTTTGGAAAGTCATACTTGAAATGGTAGACATGACTTTCTATTTTTAGAAAGTCACTCCAAAATTGTTAGGAATTAGATTATTAAGGAAATTCATCTATGAGTTGCCCATGAGTGGTATTTGTCTTCCGGATAATAGGGATTCCGCACCCCTATTGTATGCATATTTGTGCCTTAGTAGATTGAGGACTCTGCGCCTTGATCTACTCTAAAGATCCAAGATTCTGCACCTTGATCTTCTTTTTTTTTAAATATTCAGGACTCCATGCCCCAAACATTTCATTATAGATTCAAGACTCCGCATCTTTATATTTCATGGATTTAGGACTCCGCGTCCTAATCCTTTTATCATATATCCAAGACTCCACGTCTTTATATTTCATGGATTTAGGACTCCGCGCCCTAATTTCCATGGCTTCTCATCTACTGTGCTTTGAAACTCCACGTTTCTCCTTATGATACTGATTCTGAGCTTTTACCCATTTGATGGTTCGTTGGTAAGGCCTTTTTTGAAGACCTACATACATCACAATCTCATAGATCAAAGGAATCATATGAGTTTCATAATGAAATTAACTTAACCACATTTTACCATGAATGGTGCATGACTTCCATAGTCATTTGGGTTTTGAATAAATGACTTCCATAGTCATTTATCCTTGTTGGAAAATGATCAGGTCCCTTGCCACATCATGCTTAGTACGATATTACACACATATAATCATACAAATAATGTGTCATCCATAAATCATAATTAACCATATGTTCCACCTAACCATGATCATCCATGGATCTGTGTCTCAATTCTGAATCTTCATTCATTTCATACACCTATGTCCAAAATTGGATACCAAAAGATAAAACATCGCTAATATGCTCTTAACCAAAATCAATTCTTGTGCACGCAAACATAGATATTATCATAAGCACACAACAACCAAGTGATCCAAACCAGGTCATAGCATATAAGCATGTACATAAGTCTTTCATACATAAGAATATATCATTATATCAAAATCACCATCTCTAAGTGTCATCAAAGCTATCTCACAAAGAAGGGACACTACATACTACCCCTCTTGGGCTAAACTTGGCCCGAAGTTTTTCCTATTGTCATAAGATACTTAGTTATTTTAGATTCTCTTATCAATAAGTTGTTAACCTTATGTATATATATTTGATATTTTATTTTTATTCATGCCAATCCATAGTTTAATGTTTTCTAAATTGGAAGCAACTCCATGAAAAATAAACATACCATTCTTAATCAAGTAGAAAATATATCCATGCAATATTAGACATGTTCTGATATAAAATACCAAAGATTTCTATATCAAAACCAACCATACAATTTATAGTACCTTATAAAATAATATTGTATGTAATTGATATGATATCTACTTAATTTATCTATAATAACTTGGTATTCTACATGTTTTTCTTTCTCATAGTCTATATGAATCCTACATGTGTCATCTTCAAGGTTCTATAGTATGTTGAGCTTGCCAAGCTATAAATAGAACACACATTGGTTGTATACACAACAATGATGGTCCATCCCATATCACAATCAAATTGGCATACAATAAGCAAAAAATAATCCACATACAATTGCGAGTGAAATTATGCAACAAAACATGATGTTATATATAAAACCCACTCTTACAAAACAAAACATGACATTATATATAAAGCACACTCTTACATCCCACTTGATTTATGTCTTCTCAATCCAATTTTCCTCTTTTCATTCCATAATACATCCTTGCAATCGAAATATTTAGGATTTATCTTTAGTTTTTACTAAACGTTTACTCTTTAGGCAAAATTAAAATTTGAGGTTCAAGGCACCATTTATTTATTTATTTTTAACTAACAACCTAAGGTTAAATACAGTCCTCATTGACCCACTTATGTATTATAGATCATTCCTTTACTTTGCATAATCTTCATTATTATTCACTTCTCTAACTTGAGAATCAATTATGAAATGACTTAGTTAGAAGATCTTCATTCTAAAAGTAGATTAATGATACATTTTTGAAAGTGGCTTGTAGTTAAGAACAACTCTCACAATTATGAAAATATGGTAACCTTGATAACTTTATGTCAATTTGTTTTCCAACTATGAAATCAGTCATGATTTATATTCAGTAATTAATCAAATCATTTGATTTCATATCTTATTCCTTACTATTAATACATACACAACAACAAGCTATGAAAACCGTACATTTCTCAAAATGTGATGAATCTTGTTAAATTTACATAAGATTTAGACTATCACAAGGGAATTTCTAGCCTAAAGTTAGACCCCCTTTTTTTTTTTTTTAAAGGATAATTACCACCCTCTCAAATTATTAAAACATTTTGTAGGGCTAATAAATACTCAAACAACTATACATCCCAACAAAAAAATTCTTAAATCCAACAATCTCTTCCATTCCACATACAATACACTCATCTTAGGCTTCTAAATCATGCAAGAATTCCAATTCATCAAAATGTGATCTCACTCTCCTTCAATTTCTTCCTCAAAAAAATATCACAAGCACATGTTCTTGTAAAACAAGAACTCAACTAAGATTTTCATTAATCACGTGTTTTTTTTTCTTTAATCTCAACAATTTCTCACCACATAAAATATTTACCTTCTAAACATGTTATTCTCTTCACAATTTATAAACAATTTGAATTTTGACGTGATCACCAAACTAGCAATAGCTTAGAGCAATACATGAGTTCAATCCTCATAATTTCTTTAATTAATTTGGTTAAATAGAATGCAACCAATATTCAACTGATAAAATCATTAAAGAGACTATTATGTCTTTCCTAGACCTAATTTGTCTTAAGCCAATAGAAAATTTATTTCATCAACTTATCACAATAATCTTTTTCTACATTTCAAGAATTTCAAAGTCATTTTAATTCTACCTAAATTTAATACATACAAAAGGATTACAATACTAGAGGATAGATATCTAGTTCACACTTCCATATATCAAAATCAATTATTCCAAACATTCTAAACCACCTAATGGTGTTTAGTATACCAATCTTAGTATCTTCATTTGTAATAAAAATAAAATAATGGATTTAAAGCTCAAACAAATTTGTGTTACAAATCTCTATCCATTTAACTTTAATTACACATAATCATTCTTTAATCATGAATATTAACTAGAATAATTACTTAGCTCATATATATATTTTACTTTGGATTCCACACCCATACCTTACCTCATTACTTATCTCATACTTATATACTGGTATGGATTCCACACCCATACATTTTATCATAGATATATGCTAGTATGGTTTCCACACCCATACATTAGATCATAGATATATGCTAGTATGGATTCCACACCCATACAATTTCTCATAGATATTTGCTAGTATGGATTCCACACCCATACATTAGCTTAAGGAAAACATAACATTCAAGTGTTCCTTAAAATGGTTTCCGCAACGCATCATGCACCAATCATTTAAGCCTCTTGTTTATTAGGAAGTTCATACCTCAACCTATTATTTGAGTAATTTAAAGTTATTTGATGTCTAATGTCAACCCAAAATACACAGAATCATGTCAAATAAATGAGAGAAATTCCATTCTTACTCATTAAGAATGTATTCCCAAATCATATTTTAACACATCTAATTAATACATATACATTACTCTTGAATTTACATTCACAGTTAAAAGTGACATCTTTCGAGGTAGATTTTAGTTAAGTTTCCTTTAGTGTAGGTACGAAAAGATTCAAAATTATCATGATGAACTCAATCATCACGTTAATGGAATCTTAGCCTTACACTTGTTATTCATTCCCAAAGCATACACACCAAGGTCATCACACTATAGTCCAGATTAAGCCAATATTCTTCTTGGTAGATACGATTTCAGCTAGTAAATATGGTTACTAATCCCATATCACATTGAAAATGATGCACTAAAAATATATGAAACCATGCATTCACTCCACCTATCTCACTCATTGATTGAAAATCAAGTCATTCACATACTTGGGTTTAACCCCAACTTTCTCAAGCACGTCCTTTCCCAACATGTCTTTAAGCATTTTAACATATTGTTAATAATGTGTCTTAACAAAAATATAAAGGAATATAAGGGATTTTTTTTTTTTTTTCATGAGTCACTAAATGACATAATGATAATAATATCCTCTATGCAACCAATATGCTTCCAAGTCAATATATACAAAAACTCAACATGCATGCAAAATCAACATTCATACATCATCAACCTACAAGTAAGCAAGTTGGCCCATTAGGCCCTAGTGTTGTAACCTGCCTCTGATACCATATGTAAGGTCCCACCTTACCTACCATAATTATTATAGAGAAATATTATATTAAATCAAAATGCTATATTTTTATTTATTTATTTATTATTATTATTCTTTATTTTATTTTATTTTATTATTATTATTATTATTATTATTATTATTAGTTTATATAGAAGTTATTGGTGTCCTTTACACTACACCCTAAATTCTATCAACTTATCTTCAAAGCTACCAAGTTCAAGTTTTATCAAAATCCAAAAAAATACAACCATAATACTTGCTTCTCAAGACTAAAATAACCTTTAAAATATAAATTGTTTAGTGGGATGAATAAATGTCAACCTTTATGAACCACAATTTACAATAAGCTAATTGTTAATTCTGTTGTAATTAAATGTGTTCAAGAGTGACTAATAACATGCTTATGAATTATTTTCTTAAAAGGATAATTTAAATTATATAGAGTTGGCATCCCATAATTAGGAATTCATATGTGAGCTGATATTGCAACAAATTACTTACTGCAATTTTGATTTTTCAGCAAGACCCTTTAACTCAATGAGTTATTACACTAGAAATACCTTGATTGCAAATCTTAAATTAACTTAAGCCTTTTGTTTTATGGACGGTTCATAAACGTAATTAGATGCAACCATTGAACATTATGAAAACCAATTTACAAGTATGGAATGTACAGCCATTGAGGCATTTTTTCAAACACTTACAACCATTATCTCTTTAAGGTGTTTTCACAACAATTAGCTAACATGAATCCAAAGTTACATGACTTCATTTTTTCTTTGTAAGTAGTGTCAATAATTGAACTTAAGATATTAGTAGACTATCAGCCATATTCATTGTTGAATCTATACCAATAAATATAAATATTTAGAAATTTCAAACATAGCTCGGAATGTTGTAAGGTACAGCCATTGAGGAATTTTGACAAATAGTTGGCAGTCATAAAACAAGTGGCCGTAAGGTTATTTAAATTTTCAAATTATTAACCATTTATACTTAAAAAAAACCATTTCCAAGTGGTTAGCCTATATCAGATTCATCACTATAAATTATCAAGAAGTTCCAATATGAAAAGAACCAAACAGAAAAACAAAACAATAGGCGGTTCTACATGCAACAACAAATCTGCAAAACATAGAAGATTTGGGAATCGATGTCCGAAACCTTGATTTTTGAAATCAAAGTTGGGGTGAAATGGTCTTTTGGTATGGATACCCCCTGAAGTGGAGCTGAATCGCAACAGGGACGCCCAGAAATGCGATTCTTGAAAACAACAACTACCCAAGAATCCTACAATCTCATTTATGACTTCTATCAAACACATAGTATGAAAACTTATCTAGAGCTGTAAAAAGAGGAGGAGAATTTGTACAAATCCAAGAGGATGGATGTATGCTCCAGCTCCAATAAGATTATGCTCCAATTCCCATATCCTTACCAACTCATCTTGAACCACCCGGTTTTCCTCCCAACCATATCCAGGAATAACTTCTCCCCCTAGAATCCCCGAGCTGCAAAATCTCACAACCAGTACCACAATACAACAGTAGAGAGAGATATGCAAGGCAACTCAGGAAGATAGTTTTCACTTCCTCTAAATACCACTCATGTTCAACCTCAATAGACACTTAGTAGATTAGTAAGGAATCCAGATTTGTTTTAGAAGAAATTGGATGCTCTCCATATCTCTCACAACCTTCCTCAAGTCTCTTCCACTCTTGGCATCCCCCTCCCTTCCCCCAAGTGAGAATATATGAGACTCATATATAGGAGGAGAAACCAATTCTTGTCATAAAGGAGGAGTAATATGTATGCATTTTATTCCATTTAGAGGAGTGTAACATGCCATTAAGGAGAGGTATGCATGCCTTATTTAAGGAGAGTGTAACATATGCATTAAAGAGAGTGTAAGAGAAATATTTTATGACATATCTTTAATGAGTGTAAGAGGAATATGTCATTCCTCGATGAGTGCATAAAAGAGAGTGCAATGTAATATTTAAAATAGAGAGAGTTACATAGAGCCATGAGAGTCATGAAGGAGAGAGGTGTGAAGTGATTGAGGAGATATAATTTCCTTTTTAATAATAATATCATAGTCTCATAAAAGATAAGAATAATATTAATAATATTAATAATATTTAGGATTAAGTCGAGATTGAACTATTACAATTGATTAATCATAAGTTAAGTGATTTTCCTTCAAGTATACTTGTTTACCCATTGATTGGAGGTGATTTACTATTTTTGGAAAGTCATACTTGAAATGGTAGACATGACTTTGTATTTTTAGAAAGTCACTCCAAAATTGTTAGGAATGAGATTATTAAGGAAATTCATCTATGAGTTGCCCATGAGTGGTATTTTTCTTCCGGATAATAGGGATTCCGCACCCCTATTGTATGCATCTTTGTGCCTTAGTAGATTGAGGACTCCGCGCCCTGATCTACTCTAAAGATCCAAGATTCCACACCTTGATCTTTTTAAATATTCAGGACTCCGCGCCCCAAACACTTCCTTATAGATTCAAGACTCCGCGTCTTTATATTTCATGGATTTAGGACTCTGCGTCCTAATCCTTTTATCATATATCCAAGACTCCACGTCTTTATATTTCATGGATTTAGGACTCCGCGCCCTAATTTCCATGGCTTCTCATCTACTGTGCTTTGAAACTCCACGTTTCTCCTTATGATACTGATTGTGAGCTTTTACCCATTTGATGGTTCGTTGGTAAGGCCTTGTTTGAAGACCTAAATACATCACAGTCTCATATATCAAAGGAATCATATGATTTTCATAATGAAATTAACTTAACCACATTTTACCATGAATGGTGCATGACTTCCACAATCATTTGGGTTTTGAAGAAATGACTTCCACAGTCATTTATCCTTGTTGGAAAATGATCAGGTCCCCTGCCACATCATGCTTAGTACGATATTATGCACATATAATCATACAAATAATGTGTCATCCATAAATCATAATTAACCATATGTTCCACCTAACCATGATCATCCATGGATCTGTGTCTCAATTCTGAATCACCATTCATGTCATACACCTATGTCCAACATTGGATACCAAAAGATAAAACATCGCTAATATGCTCTTAACCGAAATCAATTCTTGTGCACGCAAACATAGATATTATCATAAGCACACAACAACCAAGTGACCCAAAACAGGTCATAGCATATAAGCATGTACATAAGTCTTTCATACATAAGATTATATCATAATATCAAAATCACCATCTCTAAGTGTCATCAAAGCTATCTCACTAAGAAGGGACACCAAAAATTTGATATATTGATTATGATTATGATTATGATTATACATGTACCGTGCTAATATGGTTTATCTTGCAAACGAGATATCCTCCCATGAACTTCACTAAGGTATGTTGATTTTTTTTAGAGTTGGTTTATAGAAGGAAAAGATGAATAACCTAATGGTGGATTACAGTTCTCGAGACTCTCCCTATAGGTCATATGAGCAACCACAAAATGAGTACTCCCCTCACATAGCAAACACATTGAGAAGTTTGAAGGGAGAAATAAGGAGTTTCAAAGCAGATAATGACATGATCATTCAGTCACATGAAAGACTTGCTATGGCACAGGAGAAACATGCATAGGTTAATGTAGTCATCCTTCAGAGCTTGTCAAACTTACAGATAAATGGACATACCTGAATTAGTTATGAGCAGGAAGAAAGGACTAACGGGGAGTATGCTAACAAATATCATGAAGGTAACATGTTTTAGAGTGATGACATGATTAGAGATGATAGGTTCTTGGATACACTGTGTTGTCGCACATATTTTCAAGGCACCACGACAACAGCTCAGATCGGGGGTTGTCACCCTAATCCCCAATCTCTCTATTTAAGTTGTTTCCTTGCAAGCTAAGGGAGGTAGACCCTATTAGAAATGAAGAGGAAGAATCTAGGAGACACAGCTAAAACACCAAATACTTGATAAAATTAATGAGATTTCACAAATTAATTATGTTAAAACCAGTGCCTTATGGAGTCAAACAAGATCCCGTTATGCAATTAAAGATAAGTATTCGATGTATAACTGCTGCTAAATGACCACAATGATATTCAATAGAAAATGCCACGATCATTCATTAAGATATTGAAGCCAATCAACAAAGCTTATCATGAAATGATGGCAAATGCTTGAAATATTTCCGAAATCAAGATATTCCAATATAACCCAGTTCGAAAATTAAAATATTCCACAGTCAAATTTCAAATAGAAAAAAATTTAGCACATTTGACTATAGAAAATTTGAAACTTTTTTATATTTTTTGTATTTTCTAGATTTTTTAGAATTTTGAAATTTTGAAATTTTTATATTATTTTTTTTAATCCTAAAACAAAAATTAAACTAATTCTAAAGGAAAAACTAAAATTAAAATCTAAATCTAAAACTAACTAAATACAAAACTAGAGTCTAAATCTAAATTCTAATTTAACAAAAATTAAAATTAAACTCTAAAGTTAATATAAAAAAATTAAAATTAAAACTAAAGCTAAGACTAAGTGAAAAACTAAACTAAGATTAAATTAAAATTTAAAATTTAAAACTAAAGCTAAGGTTAGACAAAACTAGATAAAATCTAAACTAAAACCTAAGTTAGATCCTAAATCAAACTAAATTAAAACTAAATCGAAATCTAACGCTAATCTAAACCAACTCTAATCCTAACTAAAATAAAATTAAAATGAAAATCTATTCAAACTAATGCTACCCACATTAAATCAAGATCGACTTAAAGTTTTCCATGCAGAATTGAGATCGATTGATTTTATGTATGCATGTGTTTTTCGTTTTCTTGAAATTGCTTGTAGGTCGAGCGACTAGAATGATGGACGACAGGTTGAAGAGCAGAAATGAAGCTTGGACGGGACAGAACAGAGGACGCAGTAAAGATGCTGGAGTGAAGGTTGGAGTTCGATGGTGGACTTGGACGTTGAGGAAGGTTCGATGCAAGCTGACGCAGGTGGAGGTTGAAGGAAAACGTCGAACGGAGGGTCAACGTGGAGCAGAGGAGTTGAGATAAAAAGAATATGGTAGACAGGCAAAGGAAGAAGATCTGGAGCGGTGGCTAAGTAAAATGGGTTGAAATGCAGGTGTTAGCAAAGGATATCGAGATGAGGGAAGGTGTAAACAAATAGACAGCGTAAGGATCGATGCCAGACAGAGGAAAAAGACAGCGTGGGAAAAGCTGGGCAGTGGCTAGGTTACATAGAATGAAGAAGGGTAGAGAAGCATTGGATGGTGATGAAGAAGGAAAGGACAGAGAAAGAAGGACGGAAATAGGGTACAGAATGGAGGATGTTGGTGCAAATGGAGAAAGGCCGATGAGATGCAGCAAACAGATTTGCAGATCGTAGGGAATGAACAACATTCAGAGCCAATAATTAACCTAGTACATTTAAATTTCCAGCAAAATTTAAAACTTCTTCAATTTATGCTCAGATTTTGTCCACAGTAGCAGTTTGAGGCCAAATCTGGCCTTTGGAGGCTAGATCTGCCTCAGATATTTAAAAAAATTTCGATTTAAATCCACAACCTGCAAGAAACCAACCAGATCTGAAGATATATACACAAAGAAAACAATTAAACCCTTACAGTATTAAAAAATTTACAAATTTACAAACTAGTTTACAGATTTAAAACCCTCATGGCCATATTTGAACCCTTTTAGCACAGTTTTAGAAAATGAAATTGAAAGAGAGGTACAAGCCCTGGGAGATCCTGCAAAACCACCAATTTCGTAAGATAGACTTGGAATTTAACAAATAATGAGCTTTTCAGATTTATGTCATTTGAGAGTCGGCTGGTCCAACCGAAGACTTCCTCGAACGCTCAAACCCTTAAAAAAAAAATTCCCTGAACACTTAGATTTGAACCTTATATCGATAGAGATTTAAGAAAATAACATGAGATCCTTTAGAAAAATCAAAATGTCATTTTATAAATCCAGAAAACTGCAAAATATACCTGTATGAAGATTAATCCATGAAGGCCATCAACCATAAAATGCAAAAAAAAAGTGGCAGAGTTTAGAGACAATTCACCATATAGATCCGAGAAGGAACATCAAAATTTGTAACCCCAAAGTCTTTATGCTTTATTCCTCAAAAATTTACAATAGCTTCCAAGACAAGTGCGCCATCCTAAGATCGGATGACTTAAGACTGACAAAGACCTCTAAATTTATAGGAAAATATCTCCAATGGCTAGTTTGGATGATCCTTGTCAAAATAATCTCAACCATCCAAAAGATTTAATCATCTTTTAATCAGGAGCGTTGAAATTAAAATTTTGGAGAAAAAACGAATTTATCATTTAATTCAATTTTAATTAACTCAAAAATATTATTTTTGAGTTAATTACCCCAAAATTTTTACTTTGACTTAACCACCAAGGCCCAAAGGTCCAAAATTTCTTAAAATTCTCAATATTCCCTTGGCCTGGGGTTTTCAAAATCATTTTCCAAGGACCCACAAATTTTGCCTTTATAGATTTAATCCCAACTTAGGACCCTAAATTAATTAAATTTCTGGTTTAAAATTTTTTAAATTAATTGACCAGAAAATTTAATTAATTGACTGAGGGGATTTTAATTTTTTTTCCAACCCTCTTTACATGAGATAACACATTTACATACATGAAGGGGGAATAACCATTCGTATAGACCCTCAAATAAGTACCCAATTTTGCGACTCAAAAATATGATCTAGTAGACCAAGTAGCTCATACTACTTTTACAGGGACTCGATAGAAACACTAGGACTCAGTTAGTATGCTGATGATAAAATCCACCCTAGCTTTGGGGTGAGGCTGGAAGGAAAAACCCTGCCGATCACTTTCGTGAATCAGTGAGACAAAAAACCTCTTAGGATGGAAATCATCAACAACATACTAGGCTTACCTAGGTTGTTACATACATTGATAGTGTTACTTAGATCATTTACATCATTACATGCAGAATGGGTTTACGTCATTTATAAAAATGTCGACTGTCGATGAAATCTGGATGATGGAATCTGAATGGCGCAACCACGTCAAACATGACGAATCCCATTTGAAAAAATGGGGGTGTACTGCTATGGGGTAGTTGACAAAGTGTGGTCAACATCTGGCTCTACTTGGGGACACTTTGCTTCATTGAAGGAATGTGAGAATCCAGAATCTACATCCAAGCAACACACAAAATTACATAAGTAGCGTCCATCCCAATATCATCATATTAAGCTCATGAAAAATAGAAGCTCTTCTTTTATTTATTATTCTACTTAACATGAAAAGTAAATCTACTCTAACTGCAAAATGAAATGCTGAAATAACAAGGTGTAAGGTTAGAGATACAATACAAAGGATGCCCTGTGGCATTAGATGTGCTCAATATAGTGCATGCTGAGCATTTTCCTACTTTCAAGCAAGTCTTTGGGCTACTTTTCAGATGTGCCATGTCCAATCTTGCTAATTGTAGGACTCTGTCTTATCCTAATTTCAAGCTGCTCTCAACCATCAGACGAATCAAACCGCTTAATTCTTCCTTTCTTCTTTTCTCTCTTCGTCTGAGTGGGCTATGATGTCAGCAATGAGATTACTGTAGATTTCTTTTCCTTATCTTGAAAATGCTTGTATAAAACATCTGATGAGCCTGGACTGTGACCAATCTTATTCTGAATATACTCTGTTAAAGGTGACACATAAGCTTGGTCTTTCTCAATGTCCTTTGTAGCCATAGTTAATTCTTCCTTAATGGGAAAAGTGACCTCTGTGTGATGAGATGGAAATTGCTTCAGCAAACTGGGAGGCCTATGATCTGTTGACAAGTCTGACTTGGGTTTAAAATTATGCATGTGTGATCTTTCCATTCTTTCCAACTTATTTTGAATATCAGTAGAATACTTAACATTATCAACAGTAATTTCCTTCACATGACTCTCTTGAATCGTCAACAATTTTCGCTCCATGTTTTTCATTGATTCATCATTATCTGCTTTCATGGCCATGAACAAACTTTGCATATAGTTCATCTCTTTCTTATGATTTGTTTCCATGATCGTCATTTCCTTAATATGTTTTTCTTCTATGGCAATTATTTGATTGGAGTGATTAAATTCCATGATCGTCATCTTTTCCTCTAAAGCTAACAACTTGTTTCGTATAGCATCAATTTCCTTGGTATGATCAGCTGTTAATCTTTCTTGGGTAAGTTCCATATTCTTAATGATTTGAGCCTGGTTGGCCTCCATATTCTTGATTACCTGAGCTTGATTTAGCTATATATCCTTAACCATATGAATCAATTCTTTAACAAGATTCTTATCGTTGTCAACACTAGTTTGATAAATTGTTTCTGTTTCACCACTATCATGGGTTTGCGCTATTGTGGTACAAGTGAATTCGTCCTGAGAATTTTCCAGAAAACTCCTGCTGATAGCTGAATCTTCTACAAGATCAATTTCATTATTTTTCATAGTACTGGGAGCACAAGGCGAGCCATCTTGTTTTATATATTTATCTTTAAAAGCATTGATGATGTGTTGAAAATAATAAAAATACTCCTCAGGACAATGTCGAAACCAATCAATAGCATCACCTTTTAAGGAAAAGCCAAAGAGACATATCTTGACATCTTCATGATTATATTGTGATGGAAGACAATATCTGTTTATTATATGAGTAACTGTCAAGAGATTCTTTTGAGCAGCAGCTGGATTACCACCCGAGAACAAAGGAAATTTAGGAATGGCCTCTTTTGGCAAGTCATGAAGAGGATCACCCATGATGACTTAAATGGAAAAACCAAATGGATGTTAAAGAGAGATCCTTGTTCAAGAAAATTCAAGAGATCCATAAGAAGCGAGCTTCCTAGCATAAACTCTTGTAAGAAATGAAAGAATGGGAGTCACCACTTGAACATGAATCTAATCCGAAAAATTAGTCAATAGAAGCAGATGGATATCAGGGAGGGATTCTTGTCTGGGAGTAAAATAGATGAATAAGTGGAGTCACCACCCAAACAAGAAGCCAACTGAAATGTCTAGGTGCTAAAGGTGAAAATGATGAAAGGATTAGTGATATGACGAAAGATACGATGATGAAAAGATGAAGGGATGAAATGACGCCAGAAAATGTGATCCCTTGTGATAGGCTAATGAATGGCGAAATAAGATTAAAAGATTAAAAAAAAATTTTTTTAAGAACAAGGACAGAAAAACTCTATCTCCGGCAACGACGCCAAAAAATGTTGTTGCACAGATTTTCAAGGCACTGTGACAATGGCTCAGATCGGGGGTTGTCACCCTGATCCCCAATCTCTCTATTTAAGTTGTCTCCTTGCAAGCTAAGGGAGGTAGACCCTATTAGAAATGAAGAGGAAGAATCTAGGAGACACGGCTAAAACACCAAATACTTGATAAAATTAATGAGATTTCACAGACTGATTATGTTAAAACCAGTGCTTTATGGAGTCAAACAAGATCCCGTTCTGCAATTAAAGATAAGTATTGGATGTATAACTGCTGCTAAATGGCCACAATGATATTGAATAGAAAATGCCATGATCATTCATTAAGATACTGAAGCCAATCAACAAAGATTATCATGAAATGATGCCAAATGCTTGAAATATTTCCGAAGTTAAGATATTCCAATATAACCCAGTTCGAAAACTAAAATATTCCACAGTCAAATTTCAAATAGAAAAAATTTTAGCGCATTTGACTATAGAAAATTTGAATTTTTTTTATATTTTTTGTATTTTCTAGATTTCTTACAATTTTTATATTTTTATATTTTATTATTATTATTTTTTAATCCTAAAAAAAAATTAAACTAATTCTAAAGGAAAAACTAAAATTAAAATCTAAAACTAAAACCAACTAAATACAAAATTAGAGTCTAAATCTAAATTTTAATTTAACAAAAATTAAAATTAAACTCTAAAGTTAATCTAAAAAAATTAAAATTAAAACTAAAGCTAAGACTAAGTTAAAAACTAAACTAAGATTAAATTAAAATTTAAAATTCTAAAATTTAAAATTTAAAACTAAAGCTAAGGTTAGACAAAACTAGATAAAGTCTAAACTAAAACCTAAGTTAGATCCTAAATCAAACTAAATTAAAAATAAATCGAAATCTAACACTAATCTAAACCAACTCTAATCCTAACTAAAATTAAATTAAAATGAAAATCTATTCAAACTAACGCTACCCACATTAAATCAAGATCGACTTAAATTTTTCCACGCAGAATTAAGATCAATCGATTTTATGTATGTGTGCATTTGTCGTTTTGTTGAAATTGCTTGCAGGTCGAGCGACTGGAATGATGGACAACGGGTTGAAGAGTAGAAATGAAGCTTGGACAGGATGGAATGGAGGAGGCAGTAAAGATGCTGGAGAGAAAGTTGCAGTTCGATGGCGGACTTGGACGCTGAGGAAGGTTCGATGCAAGCAGACGCAGGTGGAGGTCAAAGGAAAACGTTGAACGGAGGGTCAACATGGAGCAGAGGAGTTGAGATAAGAAGAATATGGTGGACAGGCTAAGGAAGAATATCTGCAGTGGCGGCTAAGTAAAATGGGTCGAAATGTAGGTGTTAGGAAAGGATATCGACGTGAGGGAAGGTGCGAAAAAACAGACACCGTAAGGATCGATGCCAGGAAAAATATATTGTGGGAAAAGCTAGGCAGTGGCTAGGTTACATAGAATGAAGAAGGGCAGAGAAGCGTTGGATGGTGATGAAGAAGGAAAGGGCAAAGAAAGAAGGACGGCAGCAGGGTATGGAATGGAGGATGTTGGTGCAAATGGAGAAAGGCCAATGAGATGCAGCAAATGGATTTGTAGATCGCAGGGAATGAACATCATTCAGAGCTAATAATTAACCCAGTACATTTAAATTTCCAGCAAAATTTAAAACTTCTTCAAATTATGCTCGGATTTTTTCCACAGTAGCAGTTTGAGGCCAGATCTGGACTTTGGAGGCTAGATCTGCCTCAGATCTTAAAAAAATTTCCGATTTAAACCCACAACTTGCAAGAAACCAGCCAGATCTGAAGATATATACACAAAGAAAACGATTAAACCCTACAATCTTAAAAAATTTACAAATTTACAAACTAGTTTATAGATTTAAAACCCTCATGGCCAGATTTGAACCCTTTTAGCACAGTTTTAGAAAATGAAATTGAAAGAGAGGCACAAGCCCTAGGAGATCCTGCAAAACCACCAATTTCATAAGATAGACTTGGAATTAGACAAATAATGAGCTTTTCAGATTTATTTCATTTGAGAGTCGGCTGGTCCAACCGAATACTTCCCCAGACGCTCAAACCCTTTAAAAAAAAATTCCTTGCACACTTAGATTTGAACCTTAGATTGATAGATATTTAAGAAAATAACATGAGATCCTTTAGAAAAATCAAAATGTCATTTTATGAATCCAGAAAACTGCACAAGATACCTGTATGCAGATTAATCCATGAAGGCCATCAACCATAAAATGCAAAAACAAAGTAGCAGAGTTTAGAGACAATTCACCACATAGATTCGAGAAGGAACATCAAAATTTGTAACCCCAAATTTCTTATGCTTTATTCCTCAAAAACTTGCAAGAGCTTCCAAGACAAGTGCGCCATCCTAAGATCGGATGACTTAAGACTGACAAAGACCTCTAAATTTCTAGGACAAAATCTCCAATGGCTAGTTTGGATGATCCTTGTCAAAATAATCTCAATCGTCCAAAAGATTTAATCATCTTTTAATCAGGAGCATTGAAATTAAAATTTTGGGTAAATAACGAATTTATCATTTAATTCAATTTTAATTAACTCAAACATATTATTTTTGAGTTAATTATCCCAAAATTTTTACTTTGACTTAACCACCAAGGCCCAAAGGTCCAAAATTTCTTAAAATTCTCAATATTCCCTTGGCCTGGGGTTTTCAAAATCATTTTCCAAGAACCCACAAATTTTCCTTTAAAGATTTAATCCTAACTTAGGACCCTAAATTAATTAAATTTCTAGTTTAAGATTTTTTAAATTAATTGACCAGAAAATTTAATTAATTGACTGAGAGGGGATTATAATTATTTTTCCAACCCTCTTTACATGAGATAATACATTTACATACATGAAGGGGGAATACCCATTCGTATAGACCCTCAATAAATACCTAGTTCTGTGACTCAAAATATGATCTAGTAGACCAAGTAGCTCAAACTACTTTTACACGGACTCAATAGAAACACTAGGATTTACTTAGTATGCTGATGATAAAATCCACCCTAGCTTTGGGGTGAGTCTGGAGGGAAAAACTCTACCGATCACTTACATGAATCAGTGAGACAAAAAACCTCCTAGGATGGAAATCATCAACAACATACTAGGCTAACCTAGGTTGTTACATACATTTACGGTCTTAGATCATTTACATCATAACATGCAAAATGGGTTTACATCATTTATAACAATGTCAACTGTCGTTGAAATCTAGATGATGGAATCTGAATGGCGCAACCATGTCAAACATGACGAATCCCATTTGAAAAAATGGGGGTGTACTGCTATGGGGTAGTTGACAAAGTGCGGTCAACACACTGGATAAGAGAGGTGATGGAAAAATGTTCTATTTTATTTCTATTTATGACAGGTATCATGGTCATCATCGTTATCATCCTTAAAAGAGGAATTATAGGGGATATTTGTCAGATGATTTCAAGAAATACAAGCCACGTACATTTGATGGAGATTTGAAGAAGTCGAAAGATGTAGAGGAGTGGTTGATTGGGATGAAATAATTATTTGAGCTACATAACTATACATAGAATATGAAGGCTAGAACAGCTATCTTCAACCTCAAAAGGAAAATAGACATCTTGTGGGAAGATGTGAAACATGTCAGAGACATCAGGGCAGAGGATTTTAGTTGGCATAAATTCAAGAGACTTTTCAGGAAGAAGTATATGTGACAAAGGAAAAATGAAAGTAAGTCCAAGGAGTTATTTGAGATAAAGATGGGATTGATGACAAATGAAGAGTATACAACTAATTTCTTGGAGTTATTGAGGTATTTACCGTAGCTTAAGGATGAGAAAGCCAAATTTCAAGGGTTTTTCAGTGGATTACCATTAGCATTTAAAGATCGGATTGAGTATGATGAGCCTCAATTTCTTGAAGAAGTAATTGGAAAGTTGAAGCATTATTATGAGAAATAAAAGTTTAAGACAGAGTCTTATCAAGGTTGGAAAGGGAAAGGCAAAGCTAAAGGTAAATGGCAACCAAAAAGAACAATACCCAGGGATACAAGTGAGAAAGAGAATGTTTCACCTTACAAGAAGTTTAATGGGACACAACCTGGAGGACACTAGAATAGAGGTGATGGTAGGAGATAATTGCAGGGTTTAACATGTGGAAAGGAGTATATTAATAGGGATTATCTATCATATCATGGTGGTATGCCTCATATCTACAGTGGTCAGGAAGCGCAAAAAGTTGTGGATGTTAGGCAGAGAATTCCTCGGATTTATGCAGCAATGGATAAGAGGAAGGTGGATCATTATGCATGTATTATTGAGATGGATGGTCAAATTTTTGATCAATTTGTTTCTATTTTTATTGGCCATATATCTAATTACAGTTATGTTAATCCTACCCTGGTGGATAAGTGTGGTTCGAATAAAGAGGTACATGTAGAGTCTTGGTTAGTACAGTTGGCTACATGAAAAAAGAAGAGAGTTCAGCACTGGGTAAGAGCTTGTGTATTTAGGTTGAATGGTATGCATACCTCAACACATCTTAATTTAATTACATAGGGATCATACAATATGCCTTTGGGTATGGGTTTCTTGTATATTCACTGAACCAAGGTGGATTTTGTAGAAATTATACAACCAATATGTATACCAATGGATTCAATCTGATCATGTGATATACTAAAGAAAGATACTAAATCCTTCTACAATAATTGTGGAAAATAAACACAATCACCAATCACAACAAATAAAGAAAGAAGAAAATCAAACGACAACACAGATATTTTCCAGGGGAAATCTTGTTGCTCAAAATCCCTCTATCTTCTATTGTATATTCACCAAGGAATCATGAAACAATTACAATACTCTTATCACAAGAGTCTCGTGCACTCTCAAATCTATCTCACATTGATCCAGACAAAATCAACCAACACATAACCAATTTACTTCCTCTATCAACCTACCCTGCTTGCGCAATCCATGTGGAATGCAATTCCTATTCTTTAGGAAATTCAGTATTCCAAAACTGTGCAATGCTCATGTGCAATCCTATGGATGTTTTACTACATGCGAGAAACCTACTAATGATACAACCGATAGTTAACATCCCTTTAACCTTTGTCTCAATTAGGTCTCCACTGGAACTGACATGCATGCAGCTATTAATAGTAAATCATCAGTTACATGATAGATCACTACATGTGAATTAAATCAGATTTAATTCACTTGACCTCTCACTAGTGCAACAAACAGTTACAACTAGTTCAACTTATTTTAACTCAATAAATTAAGTTAACTGATTTCTTATGCATTAAACTAATGAACTAACTGCAACTCGAACTCCATAACTAATAGAATCACTCTGCATCCCTCACCAACCACCCTCAACTCGAAATTCATGAGCTAGTTGACTTTATCACACTCAATTAACTATTACAAGTGATTATGAGATAAGATTACATTTTATTGTTCAAATTAATTAAGGGATAATTAAATTAGACACACATTTCTTGTTGAATTTTCAACACTCCCTCTCAACAAGAAAGGGATTATCAGCTACCTCGAACCTGCCTCTATGGTATTCGAATTTTCTCCTTGTGAGCACCTTCATCAAAATATCTGCATCCTGATCTTCCATGGGAATGTACTGAAGTAACATAATGCACCTATGAACATAATATCTGGGATGGTGGTAATGGATGTCTATATGCTTAGACCTATCATGGAATACCGAATTAACCAAGATTTTAATGCAAATCTCGTTATCACAATGTAACATCGTCGGAAACATCTCATGGCCAAACAAACCAACCAGAATATTCCTCATCCAGATGGCCTCACATGCAGCCTGAATTGCTACCATGTACTCTGCCTCAGCTAAAATGAGTGCCACATATCTCTGTTTCCTGCTGTACCAAGAAACTGTTGTCGATCCTATGCTAAAGATCCCTCTTGATGTGCTCTTTCTGTCTGATGGACTTCTTGCCCAATCTACATCGGTGAAGCCTTTAAGCTTCACTTCCTCTGTCCATATGTACCATAATCCATACTCTATAGTGCCCCTGAGATATCTCAAGACATGCTTCCTCGCCTTCCAAAAGAGCTTGGTTGGCTTAACCATAGCTTGCTTCAGCTGGTTAATTGCATAGCGAATGTTTGGTCTGGTGTTCACCAAGTATATCAGTGAACCCACAATCTGCCTGTAAATAGTAGCGTCCACTACCTCGCTTGAAGTAGCATCCTCCTTCCTCTAGTTTCCTGGAAAAGGAGTCTCTATGGGTTTACAACTCTCCATGTGAAACTTACTCAAAATCTCTTTGGCATACTTGCCTTCAGAAACAAATAGGTCACCATCTCGCTTCCATATCCCCAAACCAAGGAAATAGTGAAGGAGTCCCATGTCTTTCATCTCAAACTCTCTTGCAAGATCCTCTTTGCAAGAAGTTATGAGCTGCTTATCACCTATAAAAATTATATCATCAACATAAAGTACAATAATAAATAGCTTACCATCAACCACAATCTGGTATAGGTTCGCATTTGGTTCACTTTTAGTGAAGCCCAACCTGGTGAAATACCTGTCAATCCTAGTGTACCAAGCATGAGGTGCTTACTTCAGCCCATACAGTGCTCTATTGAGTTTTCATACATTCGACTCATTGCCAAAGGTCTCATAACCTTCTGGCTGCTCTATGTACACTTCTTCCTCAGAAACTCCATTGAGAGGCACAATTTTCACATCCATCTAATGTATCTGCCACCCCATCTACGATAAGAGTGCAAGGATAGATCTAATCGATGAGTAGCTCGCAACTGGTGCGAAAGTCTCCTCATAGTCAATCCCCTCAACTTGTGAGAATTCCTGGGCTACAAATCTATCGTTGTACTTCTCCACACTCCCATCTGTCGCCTGCTTCACCTTATAGATCTATCTAGATCCAACCACTAATTTTCTAACTGGTCTTGGGATAATTTCCCATGCACTGTTCTTGACGATGGAGTCATACACCTCAACCATGGCGTCAACCCAAATTGGTTGTTGCACTGCCTCCTCAAAGTAAGATGGATCGGTCAAAATAAAATTTCTCATAAGAGCCATATATCCTGTAAACCTATCTAGAGACTGTCTCTATCTGCGCAATGAAGTAGGTGCTCGAACATGTTCTGCCGCATCAAGTCTCAATCTATCAACCTATGTGGTGTGCCGTCTACCATGTCTTGTGGATGGCTCTGCATGAGTGTTTTCTGCCACTCCATGATCCTCTGCATGTGGCTGCTCCACATATTGAGGTTCGTCCTTTGGAACCAAGAGTTCCTCATCTGCATGCAAATCAAGCTCCCTCTCAAGGACAATCGCATGGATTTCTCCTCATCAAATTTTACATCTCGTCTCGCAACAGTCATCCTAATGTTTGGAAAATACACCCGACAGTTGTAGGGAGTATCAGTGTACCTGAAAATATCCCAATCTCTGATGTTGGTTTTAGCTTCTTCCTTGAATCTTTGGTCACATGGAAATAGACAGATGATGAAATTTTTTTTAAATATGAAACATCAGGATTCTTAACAAGAAAAGCCTCTAGTGTACTCATGCCAAGTATCCGATGACGACTGCGGTTTTGCACAAATGTCGATGTGTTGCATGCTTCTGCCCATAGATGAAATTGTAGGCCCTGATCATGCAACATCGCTTATTCCACACCCACAATTGTTCTATTATTTCTTTCTGTGACCCTACTCTCTTGTGGGTTATGAGGCATAATCAACTCTCTCTGAATTCCTTCTTTGCTACAGAAGTTCTTGAATACATTGGAGATGTACTCACCACCATTTTCGCTCCTAAGAGCCTTCACATGCTTCCCTGTCTTAGCCAGTGCTTTAAACTCACAAAATTTTGAGAATTTTTTATCTTTCTTCTACATGAAGTATATCCAACACTTTCCAGAAAAATAATCAACAAATATCACATAATACCCGTGCTTTGTTTTTGAAGCTGTAGAGAATGGTCCGCACACGTCTGACTGAACTCTCTCAAATATTTCTGCTAGTCAGTTCTCCTTGTCATGAAAAGTGGCCTTTGCAGACTTCCCCATGGTACATCCCTTGCATGTGTCTATCTTCTCAAGAGTACCCTTTTGAAGCCTCGTATAAAACTGTTCCATGACCTTCAAGGAACTGTGGTGTAGATGGCCCAATCTCCTGTGCCATAACTCACCCTCATCTCGGCTCAACACTTTGTCTGCCTTACCCATCAATGCTACGCAACCATCTACGTCAAGTTTGTAGAGATTCTTCACATGAATCCCAATATTATTGGTTTGTCCTATGGCTTTGTGTCGAAGGAAATATTTCCCTTCACTAAAAACCACATCATAACCTTTATCCTCCAACATTACAACTGAAACTAAATTATTTTCCAAGCCTGGTTGATCAGGAGCTCCTGATCACACCTCCCAAATGAGAAGCTTTTGGACCCCAAAAGCTCACTAAAATGTACAGCAAATGAGAGAATAAGAACATCCTCTTCTCTTCAGCCTCCAAAAATTTTCCTTGCATGGAAAATGAATTTGAAACTTCAACTAGAAATTAATTCACTCTTCCTTTCACTAATGCTTATCCTTCGGTCAAGAGCTTATTTATTGCACTCAACCAGAAAATTACTAGCGAGAAAATTGCAGAAGTAATCTAAACATCAAGTCCTAAATGGACTACAAGCTTCTTGTAAAATCCTGTCACAAGAATGCACATCAATATTGAAACAAAAATCTCATGCAAAATTTGAAATGAAGATCACCTCTTTGCTCCTTCAAAGCATTGATTGTCAGATTCCTGTAACATCGAAGATATGGTAATCCTCTTTGCACAATGGTGTATCCATCTATCGATCCACAATCGACAAACACCTTTGACTCAAGCATAAGTCGTCCAACATGCGACATCAACATGAAGTTGACATGAAATGTGCTATACAATTGACACAACCATCAATGTAAAAAGTGTGCCCACAATCGACACAAGTCGAAAAAAATGTGTGACACAATCGACACAAGTCGATAAACCACAAGATACATCTTTACAATCACATGTGTATGTATCAATGTACAATGAACCTATATATAGTTCGCTAATTACACATACAGCCTCTATGTACATGTGCAACTTCAACTCTTCTTTTTAAATACCAACAAGTACATCATCCCAAAAACATGTGGGTGAATAAGAGCTGAATAAAAGACATTGCTGCAATATACAGAGTATCATACTCATCTTTTACACCTCCACGGCGAAATTTTGCAACAAAAAAGAAATTCCTTCAAACTGAAATTTATTTTACATGCAATCTTGCAACAACTTTTCAACTGAAATACATGCATACCAATCTGAAATTTACATGTACAAAATGAGTATGACTTACTGCATTAAGAAGTTAATCCAATTCCTACCAAGCCACCTCCATGGTGTCTTTTCCTACTGCAACATTTCTACATGTGAGTCTTCCATTTCCACATCGATAATGGAATCCATAGATCCACTTGCACCAATATTTTTGTCTTCTAGCTGCATGTGCTTTGGACGACTTGTTGGATGCAAAGTCCAACAATGAGAGACATCATGTCCCTTCTTTTCACAAAATGTGCAACTCTTATGAATTTTTTGTGAAAGTTTTCTTTGCCTCTTCTGCTTCCTGTGTGCTTTCTTTTTCAACCAGCATCTTAAAGCAACATGGTTAAATCCACCACAAAATGTGCAACACAAATTTCTTTCATTTGAAAAATAAAAAATATCATTCTTTGCTGAAACATAATAAAATTGATCATGTGAATAATTATACCTCTTGTGCTGTTTGGAATTTCCATCCTTTTTGTTTTCATGAGACGATGAACTAATAGAGGCTACAACTTTCTTTTTCAGACTTACATCACACTTCTTGTCTTGAAACTGTTTGAACTTGAATGCTCGCCATAAGTGGCATGTTTACCCTCTACTTGCTGCAATGAAGGCTTAAAACAATGGTAATAATCCTTAAAACAATTTTGACATATATGCATTTTAGAACTTGGAATCAAGGTTCTCTTTAAATTTTCATCACATGCATTCAAGGATTTGGAGTCTTCGCCACTAAACTTCATATAACCAAGACCAACATTCTGGGGTCGCTCGAAAATCAAAATAGGGTCAACCATGCCTTATGCATGCTTTCCCAAACCTTTTCCTTCATGATAGCCCATTTTAACCATTAATTTGGACCCTATACCCCTTGTATGTTTTTCAAAAGAACCAACACACTTTTCAATTGAGGAAATTGAAGACAAGTTGGAATGGTTTACCTCTTCCTCAGGCTTGTTCTTGGACAAAGCTTCTTGAGCTTGAAGGAGTTATTTCTCCATGTTATGCAGTCTTTGGAGAATTGTTTCCTTCTCTTCCTTCGTGGCTAACAATTGTGCATGAAGCTTAGCACTTTCACTTAGATCCTCAATCAAAATCTGCACCATGTCCTTCACCTTAATGAACTCATTCTTCATGTCATCATTGAAGAGTCTCGTGAAGGAGGAAACTTCACTTGTGGAAGAAGTTGTCATTATGTAAATAGTAAAATTAACAAAAGGAACTTCCAAAGAAAATTTCTTAAAGCTTTCAAACAAATGACAAGATTTTAACCAAATGTCTTTACAACCATACTCTTATTCAAGCAGCCATAAAACACAAACTCCAATAGATTTTGTAGCAAACACTAATCAAGTGGATTTGTTTTCCAAAGATAATCTTGAGGTACTTTGGGATAAGGGAATATTCTACAACTCTTTCCAAGACTCAGCTATCAACAACTGTCTTTTCAACTCAAGCAAACTCATACAATCAACCATTTTGCAACCAATAAAACAGTCAATCTCTTACACTTTTTTAACACATTTTGCCCAAAAAAAAATTATCAGCCTGAGCTCTGATGCCATCTGATCTAAAAATGGAATTATTTGTAAATGTTGTAAATGCCGTGCAAAGTATCCATTTCCATTTAATTAAATGTGTGCAAAATTCTCCATGTCTTTCAAGTTAAACAAAGTGTTTCTGATATGTTTTCTGAGTCTTATGTGTGAGGGAATGTTAATTAAGTTTGTTGTTTAAAATATTAAATCAGATATACAGAGCACAATAACTTCAGCATAACATGACTCGGATATTTGGTGAGTAGTTCACCCCTCCTGGGCTACGTCTGCTGGACCAAGCCTCCCAAATTGGCTTGTCCTTTTGTATTAAAATGCTCCAAAATGCTAATACAAGTTTAAAAGTGCCTCAATAGGAAAATATGACTGTAAATACAGAATCAAAAGACATGAAAATTCTAAAAATTCCTTTCCATATACACTAAACAGTGACAAATTACCAAATACAGTGCCTTCTTCAGTAAGGCCCTGATGGCTCTTTGAACTCCTTTGAATATTTTCGGGCTATAGATGTCCTCATACAGTTCTGAAACCTTTTCCATTAGGTTTAGAAGGTATAAATTAGCTGAAAATGGTTTTTGGTTCACCTCAAACAGTGAGGTAAAACTCAATATAGCTCCATTTCCCCAATAACCCTGATGGCTCTCCAAACTTCACTGAAGAAAAAATGGTTGTAGAAGACCTATAATACGTCTGAAAACTATCCCAATGGTTTTAGAATGCTCATAATACCAGAAATTGACCAAAATTTCCTCCAAATTGGTCCAATATTGGAAAATTTATGACAAAAACAACATTCTGCCAATGTCAAGTGAAAACCCCACTAAATGTGGGCTAACTGCAGATAAGTGCACTAAATTTGGGGAAATATCCGGATTTAATGGAACGTGCCCCAATTTGGGTTCATAGTTAAGCTGGCACTAAATGTGGGCGGGGTGGTTGTCACATGCTCCTTCGCTGAAACCGCCGCCATATTTGTTAACCAACCTTTGCATTAACTATTATGATATGATGGCCACATAGCTACATTAACCACCAGGATAAGGTTTTATAACTCGCCATTTGGGAGAGCTCTGGTCCCGTGGTTACGGTCATGTGGCTACGTTTTTTGTTGGGGCTAGCCCCCTTTTTCCGCCAACACTTTTAATTTCAAACTTCAAATACAATCCGCCCTCCATACATGTTAAGACATAAATGTATGGATTAATGGTAATTTGCTTGGGCCATCGGTGGTGAGGTTCGGGGTTCAAACCACGCGGACTCATAAAATTTTGGAACACCATTCAAATACAGCCTGGGGCCACGTGGTGGCCTCCAGGCTTGCCATGTGGCACCCTCTGATTGGCCAAAATATCTAAAAGTCAAACAAGAAACGAATATGAACTTGCCATTTGTCAAAAATTCATTCGTCCATGTGGAATATTCCAGGGAATATTTTGGGGAATACTCCAAGGAATATCCCTAAAATATTCTTTGGAATATTCTTTTTTTAATATTTCCAAAGTAAAAAAGTCAAACCTGGTCAACTCAGTTTTTAGAGTTTACTGAAAACTTCAAACTTGAATATCTTTCACATACGACGTCGAATTTGAGTGTCGTTCACGGCACCAAGATTGCAGCGACAAGGCCTATCTGGTCGTTCAGGTTGCAAGTGATTTTGAACACTTTCAAGTCCGAGCTATGGAAAAAGTTCAAAATTGAAAGTGTTCAAAATCACTTGCAACCTAAACGACCGGATAGGCCTCATCACTGTGATCCTGGTGCCATGAACGACACTCAAATTTGACGTTGTATGTGAAAGATATTCAAGTTTGAAGTTTTCAGTAAACTCTAAAAACTGAGTTGACCAGGTTTGACTTTTTTACTTTGGAAATATTTAAAAAAATATTCCAAAGAATATTCTAGGAATATTCCTTGGAATATTCCCTAGAATATTCCTTGGAATATTCCATAGGGATGAATGAATTTTTGACAAATGGAAAGTTCGTATTCATTTATTGTTTGACTTTTGGATATTTTGGCCAATCGGAGGGTGCCACGTGGCAAACCCGGAGGCCGCCACGTGGCCCTAGGCTGCATTTGAATGGCGTTACAAAATTTTATGAGTCCGCGTGGTTTGAACCCCAGACCTCACCACCGACGGCCCAAGCAACTTACCATTGAGCTGTCCGTTTATGTCTTAACATGTATGGAGGGCGGATTGTATTTGAAGTTTGAAATCAAAAGTGTTGGTGGAAAAAGGGGACCAGCCCCCACAAAAAATGTAACCACATGACCACAACCACGAGACCAGATCTCTCCCAAATGGCGGGTTATAAAACCTTATCCTGGAAATTAATGCGGCCATGTGGCTAGCATATCATAACAGTTAATGTGAAGGTTTGCTAGTTGTAGGTGCAAAGGTTGGTTAACAAATATGCCGGTGGTTTGAACGGAGGTGCATGTGACCAGCACCCCACCCAAATTTAGTGTCAGCTTAACTATCCACCAAATTGGGGCATGTTCCACTAAATCCAGAGCTTTCCCCAAATTTAGCGCGCTTATCTATAGTCAGCCCACATTTAGTGGGGTTTTCACTTGACATTGGGCAGAATGTTGTTTTTGTCATAACTTCTCCAATATTGGACCAATTTGGACGAAATTTTGGTCAATTTGGGGTATTATGATCATTTTTAAGCCATTGGGAGAGGTTACAGAGGCAATAGAGGGGTTCTACAACCATTTTTTCTTCAGTGAAATTTGGAGAGCCATCAGGGCCATTGGGGAAATGGAATTGTATTGAGTTGTACCTCACTGTTTGAGGTAAACCAAAAACCATTTTCAAATAATTTATACCTTATGAACCTAATGGAAGAGTTTTTAGAACTGTTTGAGGACTTCTACAGCCCGAAAATATTCAGAGGATTTCAAAGAGCCATCAGGGCCTTGTTGAAGAAGGCACTGTATTTGGTAATTTTTCACTATTTAGTGTATATGGAAAGGCATTTTTAGCATTTTCATGTCCTCTGATTCTATATTTACAGTCATATTTTCCTATTTATGCACTTTTAAACTTCTATTGGCATTTTCGAGCATTTTAATACAACAGGACAAGCCAATTTGGGACGCTTAGTCCAGCAGACGTAGCCCACGAGGGGTGAACTACTCACCAAATATCTGAGTTATGTTATGTTGAAGTTATTCTACTATGTATTGTTGATATGATATGTTAAAAAGTAAAATTAATTAACATTCCCTCACACATAAACTTAGAAACAATTATGAAATACCCTTTGTTTAACTTGAAAGACATGGAGAAATTTTCACACATTTAATTAAATGGAAATGGATACTTTGCACAGCATTTACAACATTTACAAATACTTCCATTTTCAGATTAGGTTGGTATGAGAGCTCAAGTTGATCATTTTTTTTGTGCAAAAGGTGTTAAAACAGTGTAAAATATTGACTGTTTTATTGTTTGCAAACTGGCTGTTGTTGAAGTTTGCTAGAGTTGAAGAGATAACTATTGATAGCTAAGTCTTGGAAAGGAAAAAAGAGTTGTAGTCTATTTCCTTATTCGAAAGTACCTCAATATTATCTTTGGAAAACAAACCCACTTGGTTAGTGTCTGCTACAAAAGTTATTGGAGTTTTAGTTTTATGGCTGCTTGAAAAAGAAAGGGTCTTTATTGACATTTAGTTTAAATATTGTCATTTGTTTGAAATCTTTGAGAACTTTTCTTTGGAAGTTCCTTTTGTTAATTTGACCATTTACATAGCTGACAACTTCTTCCCTGAAATTGAAGTTTTCTCCTTCACGAGATTCTTCAATGATGAGCATGAAAAATAGTTTATTAAAGGTGAAAGTTATGATGTAAAATTTTGATTGAGATCAAAGAGAAATTGCTAAAATCATGCGGAATTGATTAGCCGAAGAGAGGAATATTCTCAAAAATTTACATGACAGCGGAATGCAACTCCTTGAGCTGAGAGCTTTGTCCAGAATAAGCGTGAAGAGGCAAACCATTCCAATTTCCTCCCGGGTGAAAAGTGTTGGTAGAAAAGTATAGGGTCCAAATTAATGGTCAAAATGGGCTATCATGAAGGCAAAGGTTTGGGAAAGCATGCACAAGGCATGGTTGACCCTATTTCGGTTGTGGAGCAACCCAAGAATGTTGGTCTTGGTTATATGTAGTTTAATGTCGAAGACTCCAAATCCTTGAATGCATGTGATGCAAATTTAAAGAGAACCTTTATTCCAAGTTCTAAAATGCATATATGTCAAAATTGTTTTAAGGATGATTACCATTGTTTTAAGCCTTCATTGCAGCAAGTAGAGGGTAAACATGACGGTTATGGTGAGCATTCAAGTTCAAACAGTTTTCAAGACAAGAACTGTGATGTAAGTCTAAAAAAGAAAGTTGTAGCCTCTATTATTTCATTGTCTCATGAAGACAAAAAGGATGGAAATTCTAAACAACACAAGAGTTATAATTATTGACATGATCAATTTGATTATGTTTCAGCAAAGAATGATAATTTTTCTTTTCAAATGAAAGAAATTTTTTTTGCACATTTTGTTGTGGATTTAACCATGTTGCTTCAAGATGCTGGTTGAAAAAGAAAGCACACAGGAAGCAGAAGGGGCAAAGAAAACTTTCACAAAAAGTTCATAAGAGTTGCACATTTTGTGAAATGAAGGGACATGATGTCTCTCATTGTTGGACTTTGCATCCAACAAGTCGCCCAAAGCACATGCAGCTAGAAGACAATAATATTGGCGCAAGTGGATCTATGGATTCCATTATCGATGTGGAAATGGAAGATTCACATGTAGAAATGTTGGAGCAGGAAAAGATGCCATGGAGGTGGCTTGGTAGGAACTGGATTAACTTCTTAATGCAGTAAGTCATACTCATTTTTTACATGTAAATTTCATATGGGTATGCATGTATTTCAGTTGAAAAGTTGATGCAAGATTGCATGTAAAAGAAGTTTCAGTTTGAAGGAATTTCTTTGTTGTTGCAAAATTTCTCCATGGAGGTGTAAAAGATGAGTATGATACTCACGCATATTACAGCAATGTCTTTTAGTTCAGCTCTTAGTCACCCACACGTTTTTGGAATGATGTACTTGTTGGTATTTGAAAAGAAGAGTTGAAGTTGCACATGTACATAGACGTTGTATGTGTAATTAGCGAACTATATATAGGTTCATTATACATTGATACATACACATGTGATTGTAAAGATGTATCTTGTGGTTTATCTACTTGTGTTGATTGTGGGCACACTTTTTACATTGATGGTTGTGTCAATTGTATAGCAAATTTCATGTCAACTTGATGTTGATGTCGCATGTTGCATGACTTATGCTTGAGTCAAAGGTGTTTGTCGATTGTGGATCGATAGATGGATACACCATTGTGCAAAGACGATTACCATATCTTTGATGTTACAGGAAGCTGAAAATCAATGCTTTGAAGGAGTAAAGAGGTGATCTTCATTTCAAATTTTGCATGAGATTTTTGTTTCAAGATTGATGTGCATTCTTGTGACAGGATTTTACAAGAAGCTTGTAGTACATTTAGGACTTGATGCTCAGATTAATTCCGTAATTTTCTCACCAGTAATTTTCTGAGTGAGTGCAAGAAAAGCATCTCTTGACCAGAGGATAAGCATCAGTGAAAGGAAGAGTAAATTTCTTTCTAGTTGAAGTTTCAAATTCATTTGCCATGCAAGGAAAATTTTTGGAGGCTGAAGAGAAGAGGATGTTGTTATTCTCTCATTTGTTGTACATTTCAGTTTCAACATTTTAGTGAGCTTTTGGGGTCCAAAATCTTCTCATTTGGGATGTGTGATCAGGAGCTCAAGTCCGAGCTACGGAAAAAGATCAAAATTTAAAGTGTTCAAAATCACTTGCAACCTGAATGACAAGATAGGCCTCATCACTGCGATCCTGGTGCTATGAACAGCACTCAAATTTGACGTCGTATGTGAAAGATATTCAAGTTTGAAGTTTTCAGTAAACTCTAAAAACTTAGTTGACCAGGTTTGACTTTTGACTTAGGAAATATTAAAAAAAGAATATTCCTAAGAATATTCCAAGAATATTCCTTAGAATATTCCCTAAAATATTCCCTAGAATATTCCACATGGACGAATGAATTTTCGACAAATGGCAAGTTTGTATTCGTTTATGGTTTGAATTTTGGATATTTTGGCCAATCGGAGGGTGCCACGTGGCAAGCCCAGAGGCCGCCACGTGGCCCCAGCTGTATTTGAATGGCGTTCCAAAATCTTATGAGTCTGTGTAGTTTGAACCAAAAACCTCACCACCGACAACCCAAGAAACTTACCATTGAGCCATCCGTTTAAGTCTTAACATGTATAGAGGGCAGACTGTATTTGAAGTTTGAAATTAATAGTGTTGGCAGCAAAAGGGGGCTAGCCCCCACAACAAACCTAACCAAATGACCGCAACCACGGGACTAGAGCACTCCCAAACGGTGGGTTATAAAACCTTATCCTGGCGATTAATATGGCCATGTGGCCAACATATCATAACAGTTAATGCAAAGGTTTGTTAGCTGTAAGTGCAAAGGTTGATTAACAAATATGCTGGCGGTTTCAGTGGAGGTGCATGTGACCAGCACCCTGCCCATATTTAGTGCTAGCTTAATTATCTGCCCAAATTGGGGACTAAATCCGAATCTTTCCCCAAATTTGGCACGCTTATCTGCAGTTAGCCCACATTTACTGGGGTTTTCACTTGACATTGGGCAGAATGTTGTTTTTGTCATAAATTCTCCAATATTGGACCAATTTGGACGAAATTTTGGTCAATTTTGGGTATTCTGAGCATTTTGAAGCCATTGGGGTAGGTTACAGAAGTAGTATAGGTGTTCTACAGCCATTTTTTCTTCAGTGAAGTTTGGAGAGCCATCAGGGCCATTGGGGAAATGGAGCTGTATTGAGTTGTACCTCACTTTTTGAGGTGAACCAAAAACCATTTTCAGCTAAATTCTAACTTTTGAACCTAATGGAAGAGGTTTTCGAATTTATTGAGGACTTATACAGGCTAAAAAGCTTCATAGGAGTTCAAAGAGCCATTAGGGCCTTGTTGAAGAAGGCACTTTATTTGGTAATTTTTCACTGTTTAGTGTATATGGAAAGGCATTTTTAGCATTTTCATGTCTTATGATTCTATATTTACAATTATATTTTCCTATTGAGGAACTTTTAAATTTGTATTAGCATTTTGGAGCATTTTAATACAAGAGGACAAGCCAATTTGGGAGGCTTGGTCCAGCAGACGTAGCCCAGGAGGGGTGAACTACTCACCAAATATCTGAGTTATGTTATGTTGAAGTTATTCTATTGTGTATTACTGATATGATATGTTAGACAGTAAAATTAATTAACATTCCCTCACACATAAACTCAGAAACAGTTACCAAATACACATTGTTTAACCTGAAAGACATGGAGAATTTTGCACACATTTAATTAAATGGAAATGGATACTTTGCACAACATTTACAAGATTTACAAATAATTCCATTTTCAAATCACTGGTACATGCATTAAATATTTTAATAAGAAGGGTTTACCTCACTATCTGTGGAAATTAACTGTACCAATCCTGGTAGCGCTATACCTTCCGTCATCACCCATTTCTATATGCATCTGGAGATCTTTCTCCTCCAAGCTACTGAAAAGTTCTTTGTCTCCTGTGATGTGGAAATATGCACCACTATCCAAGTTCCACACTAATCCCATCACACTTGACACCATGCATGCGATGAGCGAGAATTCGAACTCAAATTGCGAGGCCAAAACCTCACCAACTACAGATCCTGAAGCCTTATTATTCTTCTTTTATGGAAAATTAACTGTATAATTTCCATGCTCATGACAGTGAAAGCACTTCACTCTGGACATATCGCACGTCTTGCCTTCTTTACCGGTCTCAAATTTGGAATATGATTTATTTCCCTTCCCCTTATTTTCCTTACCATCCAAGGTGCAATTTTCCTCATCATCCGTCTTGTATGAGGATCCATCCTGGTATTCACCTAAATTCTTCTTGCACCAAATCCGACCAAAGTCGCACCCAATCTGGCAGCTTCTTGATAACTATGCCAACTCTTGGGAAGGAATAGAATATCTATGTTCACCAAGTCATCATCTGCTATAGTAATTATGACGCTCCCAAGCTCATCTTGACATTGGACAAACTTGGTTAAATATTTCTGAACAGTGTCACCTTTCTCCATTTTGATTTTCTTGAGCTTTTCCTTCAGTGCCAATTTTATGTGGTCACTGCGACTCTGAAACACATCTGTCAAAGCCTTCCACATTTCATATGGTTTTTATTTTCCATGGAGACTTCATACAATTTTGTCTCGTACTCCCTCCAATAAGATCCTCCTTGCCTTTGCAACCTTCTTTTTCCAAGCATCAACAAGAGCAACATATGCTGCTACGGGTTTGCGAATGTCATTATCAATGAATTCTTTCAACCTGTTTTCCTTCAGAACTGTCTCCATCCTGTCTTTCTACACAATATAATTGGAACTAACCTCAAGTGCATATTCCAATCTCAAGCCATTTAAATCCATCTTGATCTTGATCCACCTATCGCACCAAATAATACTTTTGCAAATTCGAATGCTATTCAACACAAAATCAATTTCTTCTCCACTATAGTGATTTCCTGCACTCTGATACCATGTAGAAATTATACAAAAAATATGTATACCAACGGATTCAATCCAATCATGCGATATAATAAAGCAAGATACGAAATCCTTCTACAAATTTATTGTGGAAAATAAACACGATCGCTAATCAAAACAAGTAAAGAAAGAAGGAAATCAAACCACAATACAAATATTTTCCTGGGGAAAGCTTGCTGCTCAAAACCCCTCTATCTTCGACTGTATATTCACTAAGGAATCATGAAACAATTGCAATTCATTCTTCTCATAAGAGTCTCTTGCACTCTCACAAATGTCTCACACTGATCCGGACAAAGTCAACCAACACTTAGCCAATTTCCTTCCACTATCAGTCTGTCTTTCTTGCACAATTCATGTGGAATGCAATCCCTATTCTTAAGGAAATTCAGCCTTCCAAAACTACGCAATTATCATGGGAAATCATATGGATATTTTACTACATGCAGGCAGCCTACTAATGATACAACTGATAGTTAACATACCTTTAACCTTTGTCTCAACTGGGTCTCTACTGGAACTGACATGCATGCAGATATTAATAATAAATCATCAGTTACATGACATATCATTGCATGTGAATTAAATCTGATTTAATTCACTCGACCTCTCACTAGTGCAAAAAATAGTTATAACTATTTCAACTGATTTTAACTCAATAAATTGACGTAACTGATTTCTCAAGCATTAAACTAATGCAATAATTTCAACTCAAACTCCATAACTAATAGAATCACTCTGCATGCCTCACCAACCATCCTCAACTCGAAATTCATGAGCTAACTGAGTTTATCACACTCAGTTAACTACTACAAGTGATTATGAGATAAGATTACATTTTATTGTCCAATTTAATTAAGGGAAAATTAAGTTTGACATACATTTCTTGTTGACTTTTCAATAGATTTTTATGAGAAGGATATTGAGTGCTTGGATGAAAATGGAGAAAAAATAATCTTATAGGGTAATAAGAATGCTACATCAATTAGAATGGTTACATATATGTAGGAAAAGCACAATCTCAAGAAAGGGTGTGTGTTATTTGCAGTGCATATCTTCAGTGATAAAGGTAAGGATGTTGAGGATATGGAGGTCTTGTACAAGTACTCAGTTTTACAGTAGTTTTAGGATGTGTTTCTAGCATATATTTCATTGTTACTGCCTCGTAAGGAAGTGAAATTTTATATTGAGTTGGTACGAGGAGAAGTACCAACATCAAAGGAGCCTTACATGATGAGCACTCCATAGTTGGTAGAATTGAAGTTACAGTTGAAGGAAATGCTTGACTATTTTCACTAATTCACGCATGACTATTTTCACTAATTCACAAAAATTTCAAATAAGCATAAGTTTCTCATAAGACATCAGTTTTTGACGATTCAAACGTCATTGAAAATATCTCAATGAGATCTACACAATGAGAAAGATTTCATCAGAATTTGAAATAGTAAAAGAATGAAAAATTTTCTAACAAGACATGACAGGTAACCTAAGGCACTAGTTTCAAAAAAGGTAAAAATTCATTTGATTTTATTTCTTGAATTTGTTTTGTTAGTACCAATTCTCAGTTTTTGTGTAAATGTCATAAATAGAGGGATTGATCACCTCTCTCTTTTGATAATATTAAATTTCATTTCATAAAAAGTACTAATTTTTTGCAGGTTCTAGGAAGACAAACAGATGATCATAAGAAAACAATGTCTCTCAAAGACCACATTTATTAAGAACATGATAAGGGAAACATCAAAGATGAAATATCCAAAGCATGAGCACGTGATTTTGGATAAAAAATGATAAATTAGATCCATCATACCATTTCAAAATCTTTCGGATACCATTCTTACCATTGCATTCCTACTTATTCAATCAATAAAATCTTCATCTCATTTTCATTCACATTCATTTTCCTTCCTTGCTTTCGCTAACCCTTAACCCAACAATAAAAACATTTAGCTCCCCTACAAATCTGATTCATTTCATTTCCTTTTTCGTTTTGGAAAATAAACCTTGATCCACTACAAAAAAAATCGATGCATAGTCCTTTAAAATCGTTGTATTATCCTCGCGTTAGATGATGGAGGATTCATTAAGGCCTCCCTTTTAAAAATTCTTGGCCTATTGACATCAGTACATAATCTAGGTTCAAGGCTAGAGTTCTCTTTCAAGTACCTTGAGGCTTGTATGCCTTAATGAAAATTTCTCTCACTGACAATCATGGGAATACAGCAATGTCCCTTGATCGTTAGATCTTGCAAGTGGCTCGAAATCAACTCATTTATTCACACTTCGCAATATGTACTTATGTACCTTGGTACTCATTGACATTAATGGTGAGTTTGCCTCGAATTGGTTAATGCCATTCATTAATGGCCATTAATCCAATGACTTCTCTTCATGCTCGACATCAACACATTTATTTGCATGACTAGAATTGTACCATCGGGGTTTACAATGTTTGAATACTATAGCATTTCATCATTTTGCAGTAGGAATCAATTTGTAACAGCAGCAATAAAGATCCCAATATTGTCATCAACACAAAGAGAACAAAGAAGAAGATCAAATTCCTTAGTTTACATACTCCATGATCCAACATCAACAACCACACTCTTCAGTAAACACAACTCATCCACATTGAAGGTAAGTGAAGGTATGTTATTTTCTAATTTTTAGTCATGCAATTCCTTAAAATACTAAAATTTTAATTTTGGAAAATTCCTCACCACCTCTCTATTCCCTTTCTCATATTGTCATAAACTAAAAAACACCTTTAGTTGGGTGGAAGGGACACCAATTCATATTCACATGTCATACATCATCACACATTTTCATTTCATTCCAACTCGCATATTCTTCCCAATCAACCATTTTTGTAGTATGATTCCAAAAGATTATATGCTTTGCAAATTATCAATTCGTTGATAGTTATTATAGGACTTGAAAAGAAAACTCTCAATGTTTTCATGTACTTTGATGCAACAAAAAAAATACAAAAGTATTGTTACACAAGAACCAATGCTCAAAAATTTTGGTTGTCACACAAGAACCAACCATCCAAAAATATATGTTGAAATCAAATGTATTACACTTTGCAAAAGAGAATATGACGACGCAAAGTTTGAAGAAAATCAATACAATTCAAAAGCTCATAGAGAAGCAAAGCATTTCAAGAAGATAAACTTATGGAAAAATGAATCAATGCAATAGTTGCATGAGGACTTGCAACAACTTAAGTTGGGGGGTATGTTGAGTCTCAAAGTTGTCTTCCATCTTCATCCATATTTCCATCATTTAATAACCATTTATCACTAATTTCATTACTATCTAGCCTAAAACCTTACAATAAGTAATCATATTCATGATCAGATGGGTTAGAATAATCATTTTCCAAAGTTATTTATTTTATGTATTTTTAAGTGAATTTATGATTGAAAACTAGGAACTTAACATGGTTTCATATATCTATATATGTGTTATGGTTTTTGTGACATGTGTAGGCTTATTTGGAGGTTCTAGAAGGGTATTACTTGGCCTCCCAAACACAAATTAGAATTTCAACTCAAGAGGTGGACCACATTACAAGGAGAAATATCATGGAGATCTTTATGTGTCATGGGATTTGTATCTAGTATTTAGGGATAAGTTGAGACAAGTATGGATCTAGTAGATATTTAAGGTATTTAAATTTATTTAGAAGATATTCCTAATTCATGTATAAATAGGAGGAGCATGCTTCAAAGGAAGCTAAAAAGTTGTCAATTATTCGTTAGCATAAGATTTATGATTATTCATTTAGAATGATTAATATCATGAGTTATGAGTGTTTTTTGATTTTTAAGATGTGACAACTATTCATGTGTACTCATTAAGGGATGGATGGATCCCCATCAAACAAAATTGGCATACATCTGTAACATAGTTTGATTTCTGTTATTTCCTTTCATGCAAGTGTACTTTACTTTCTGCAAGTGTCATTTACTTTCCACAAGTGTAATTTCATTTCCTAGATTTAATTTGATTGTCATTAGACTACTTGCTTACTAGTTATCTTAGTTTTCTTGCTTGATAACTAAATCACTAGTTGCTATTTATTGCATTCTAGGTTAGTTTAATACTTTCTAGATCATCATAGTTTCCTTCTAATAAATTTTCACATTAGTTATCAGTAAATTTCTTGTTTACTAGTTCTCATAGTTTGCTTGCTTGATAACTAAATCAATAGTTGTTCTAGGTTTACTCATTTTCTAGATTATCATAGTTTTCTTCTAATAGATTTGCACTTTATCTATCAGTAAATTGTGTGTTACTAGTTCTCATAGTTTTCTTGATTCATAACTAAATCAATAGTTTTTTTAGGTCTACCCGCTTTCTATATTTTCATAGTTTGTTGTAATATTCCCAAATGGGGAAATCAACACTATAAGCACTAAAAACACATTTTTCAGAAATATATGCAATAAAATTTAAATGCAGCCCATGGATCTGTTAGATTAGACATTATGGAAGCCAAATACAAAAGGAGATCAGAAACAAATCATGATAAATGAGTTAAACAAGCCTCCCACACCCAGAATAGCTCAAAAACATTACAACCCCAAGACTACAGCAACACAGAAATACTATAGCAAGTGACAGTGCATTATAATGAGGGTTTATACTCCAAAATTATAGAGACAAATGGATCTACTGATATATTAATCAATAGTGCTCAAAAACTGAGATCTAGTCTCCTTTACATAAATCAAATATAACTCGGGAGGGGTTTCCGGAAATACACCCAAATACAAATGGTGATCTACAACCCTAGGACTGAAGAGTCACTGCAAACTGATGCTCATGAAATATAAGGCTGAAATAATGTAGATATGATGTAGATCTCCTAAAAGGTCTCCTCCAATGAAAGGTTGAACCGTTCAACCACAGGAAAATACTCTAAAACAGGCAATAGATCCTCTCCTGAATTTGCCCTCCAAAATAACGCAATTCCAGGCTAAAATTGCTTTGTAAATGATGGAAATAGGTTGGCCTATTTCCAGAGATCTAAAATGTGCTCATAATCCCTCCTTGTTGATCTCCCAAGAGAAGGAATCCTTCTTCCTATGAAAAACCATCTCAGAAAGTGGGTTTGAAAACCCTCTATTGCAACACTTTGCAACACAACACAATATTATGTAGAAACTGCGTTGTAGATGAAGACTGAAGCTTGGCCAAAATGCTAGATATGTGGAATGATAGATCAATACTCTCCCAAGGGGCCTCTCAAGGCAATAGGTGGGATTCTCGACCAGGAACATCCTGTGCTAAACAACACCAACAATCTTAGCTAAACAACTGAAGAGAGAAAATGTCTAAACAGACGTATCAAAATAATAATCATAAGCTAACCCCATATGGCTGCCATCCTCTTCCTTATAAACAATGTGAGGCTTCCCACCTTGGGTCCCACTCATTAGGGTTTCCATCATCACACAATCAATATCCTTCCAAAACTTCATTGTCCCATCATTAATGCCACTTCTGCATAACATCGTTGTTTGATTTGGTCCAAGTTGACCTCTTCAACCTACTCGAGCCCCTTTTCACACCCAAGGGTATTTAATCCAGCTTTTATATGACTATCTAAACTAATCCACATTTACACTGGTTGTCTCTATTGATGATTCACTCCTTCCATTCCAACTCTATTTACTTGGTCAAACTTGACCTTGTCTACATGCATTAGCCCCTGTTCACACATGAGGGTGCTTTATCCAGCTATGAATATGATCCATTTTCACATTAAGAGGGATTTTATGCCTACTAAAGAGATTAATGGGCCTCCCTACCGATTTATCCTTCTAACTACATATCAAGAGCAAAATTAATATTCCAATTAGCTTCATGTTAAATAAGGAATATTACAGTCCTCCCCTCCTAAATGTTGGTTGTCCTCAAAAAATTACAAAGATAGAACTGAAGAACCTCCTCTCCTCCTCCTGTAGCATCCTCATATGATAAAATCCTCCAGGGAACAAGATGTTGTCTCATCACTACATCTCCACATTGCCCCTCCCAAGTATGCAAGTTAGCTTTTGGTGACCATCCCAAATAGCTATCATCATATAGAAGTAAGACACCCATGGTTGCAACAATGTGTTTTCTAGAGGCCTTCTTGAGGCATGGCATCTGAGATATGTTGGGAACTATCATCCCCATGTGAATCTCCCATCCCCAAGCTATCATCCATAGAAAATGTCCACCCTCCAAAATGGTAGCTCATGAAAAATCTCCTACTCCTTTGGCTCCTGCAATGTAGGTGGGCTGCATAACTGAACATGGTAGATAAAATGGCCGACCCCATGCTATCTCTCCCTCCACCTATGGAAAGGTTGGAGCTACTACTGATATTGGGCTACAATAATGTTTCCCTCAAGAGACAAAAGTTCAACTAGATCTCCAAGGACCCCTTCTCTAGTTTCATGAACCCAAACAGTCCAATACAAGGTGAATGGTACATCATCACCATATGGTATCCAAATCAGAAAAAGGCTGAAGGTTAAGTGCAAGTTTGGATGATAACAATGGTTTCTCCAATGCATATGGCGCAGTTTTACCAACTGTTGTTTTAGACCATCATGTGGCAAGTTGTCCTCCAACAAGCTGCTAGTTGTGCATGTTTTCTCATCTACTATGAGTTAGTAAATGGCATTATATATCAGCTATGCATAATAATAATAACACCACACTTTCCCAAGGTCATGCAAAGAAGGGTTATCTCCATCATCAATGTTGGCCCTAGAATGACCATGAAACCCAAAAATAATCTTGCCCTCTTGTGGAGCAATGCACTGCACAAAGATGGTGAGAAGATGCAAATACTTTATGAAGTGTTCAATAAGTATAGAAATATATTTTTACCATGCATAGTGAGTAGGCTGAAAGTCAGGTCCATAGATGAGCCCTCCCAAGAGAATATCCTCATATGGATCTGAAAAATGAAGGGATGCATACTCCCCTTGGAATACTCCATCAATAGATGCATACTCCCAAGTGACAGTGCTATTGGCCTTAGTGATAAGGCTCTTGCCACTCCATGACTCCATTCTTTGACATGCCATGTGCCAAAGTCATCCACCATCATGCTGCTATGTGTGGGAGTCTCCTTCCTATGTGGAAGTACCTCCTGATCCTCCAATGTTGAAGGGTAGCTTCTTTGCACTTTGATTGTGCCATCCCTTTCTCTTGAAATATCATGCCAAGTATGGGAGAAAATCTGCCCATACTCTCCCAAGAGTAGCCAAAGCAACAATATCTCTTTCTACATCCTCACACCTCCATCATAAAAATCATGAGATGAAAACATAATGATTGATATGTGTTGGAAATACTGAGAGGGGGGGGGTGAATCAGTATTCCTTTCAATTAGAGCATTAGTTAATATTCAGTTATTATCAGTGTTTATACAATGATAGCAGCAAACAAGAGGAACACAAATGAACACAGTTTTTAAGGTGGAAACCCACTCCGGGACAAAAAAACACCTAATGCTTTTCTAATAACTCTTTAATATTCAACTCCAATTGAAAATAAAGCTCCAACTTCCTAGAATCTAGAAAAGCATTCTTCTCAAGCTCCCACTGGATGGATGCTCCAACACCCGAGTTTCTTCAGTGGTCAACTGAACGGATGCCCCAACACCCAATGAGCTACAACTCACCTTAGCACCACCCTACCACCCTATAGAAGAATAAAAGAAGAATGGACTCCCGTACCAGGGAAAATGGTCCACTTTACAATGATATAGAATGATGCAGAAGAAGAAGATATACTAGACCATAGCCCCAACTTTGACACAACCACCTAATGATGATCCTAGACCTCCCAACACTGCCTCTTCAACCCTTGGCAGATAGACACTAGTACAATTTGTACAATAATGTATTTACAATGACTAAGTACAATGATACCTTTACAATGATTGTGTGTAGTGCTGCCCACTTGAAGACTTCATATGATGAACTTCTTGCTGCTATTATGCACCTTGGTTGCTGCTCTTGTCATGCTACCCTCTGTTGCACCTTTCTTTACCTTTTTTCCGTAGAAATTCTGGTCCTTTGCAACCCTTGACAACACATGATCTAGCTTTTTCATGCCTTCTAGGAACTCGATATTGAATCTGGTGTATCTCTATTATTTCAGATCCTCAATATCTAATTTTTGGTCCTGTAGTATTCCTCTTATTCGTCTTTCCAATGCCATAGGTCTGACCCAATTTGGATTCTTCAAGAGAGAGTTATACCCAATCTCTCATAGTGCCCTAATTATGAACTGTTTCAGTAGAGCGCACTTGTACGACATGCCACGTATCACTATTTCTTCATTTGTCTCTGAAATTGATAGAGTGAAAGCTATAGACTGTGCACTATCTTTTTCTTTTTATGGAATTTCAATCCGATACTTAGAGAGAGAGTTATGATGAATTTACCAAGGTCACTTCTTTGAGATGAATTTCAGGAGCCTGCAAAAACCGTAACTTCCATAGATCATATCTCCAAAAATATTGCGCACCTTGATCTGAAATTTTTACAGAAGCTTCCTCAGGATTTTAGCTTCGCGTCATAAAAATTTCAGCTTCTGAACCTTCGTATAAAAATATTTAGAGCGAAAATTCCATGATGACCTGTTTCAGATGGCGAAATCCCTTGCCTAAGGAGGAAATGAAGATCACAATTTATATAAATGCTTAGGTTGAGAGGGGCTTCAACAAGTGAATGTGGGAGGGATTTTAGGAGCTTAAAAAAAATATTAATTATGACTTTTCAATGACCCATGCACCAACCCCATGGGGTTTTAGCCCACTAATTGGGGGTACAAACTTCAAACATGAATATCTCTCAAACCGTGAAGAATTACATGGTGTGCCATATATCAACGGAAACATCTCGACAAGTAGAAACCATAAAAAGCATTATTGACCTAGAATATATTAATTACTAAGGTCAAAATTCCCATGCAATATTGGGCTAGCTCGTGGTGCTGCTCGGGTTGACATCAATGACAACCACTGATCAACAATCTCCCCCTTTGGCATTGATGGCAACACAAGTACTCCCCCTGCGATCATGACACCTCTTCCTACAACATTCTCTCCCCCTTTGAAATCAACGGCAAAGGGTAACTCCCCCTAAAACATAACCATCCTGCGGACCTGTACACACTTCCACTCCCCCTAACACACAACCATCTTACAGACCATTAATCTACTTCCACTCCCCCTTTATATTCTGAAAAAGGAAAATCTAATGAGAACTTGGGAGAATCCCAAGCTTCTGGTGACGATATTCCAATGCTGGTGAATATTTAATATGTGATTCTTTTGGTGCTGCTTGGAATCTTGCTACTTGTCCAACTGCTTGCATAACATCTGGTCAGGAGGCTGTTACATATAGAAGACTACTAATCATAGATCTGTACAACCTATGATCCACATCCTTAGATGACTCGTCTATGCTTAATTTGCAACCTATTACCATTGGAGTAAGGATGGGTTTTCAATCTTCCATTTTAAATTTCTTGAGCATTTCCTTGATGTACATGGCTGGACATGTAAATATTCCTTTCTCTTGTGAGATATTTGAAGCCCTAAGAAGTATGTTAGCTCACCAAGTAAAGACATCTCAAAATCACTTTGCACCTTTGTAGCAAACTTCTTACTTGGTTGATCATTATTGCTACCAATTATTGTATCATCCTCTTTAGATATTAGACATGATTTAGTTGCTTCATCCAGAACATATACGTCATTTGGAGCTCGAATTGCTGTAGCCACAATTTCACCATACACGCCTTTCCTGATTTCACATTTCGTGGAGTTGAATAGTATGGTGTGTCCTTGATCACACATTTGTCCAGCATTGAGCAAATTGTGATTCATGTTTTCAACCAATAGAACATTCTTGGCTAGAGCATCTTTGCTTTCGAGAGTGACAGTATTTGATCCTATAACATTTGAAGATCCATCATTTCCAAAGGACACGGTTCCATCCTTCTTCTCTTTCAGAGATACAATTTTTTTTCTATCTCCAGTCATATGCGTTCAGCAACCGCTATCAACATACCACACATATTTGTTATTTTGAGCCTTGAGAGCTAGAGCACAATTATCATTCTTCTTCTTCTTCCATGTTCATTCGTTCTGTGGCTTCGAAGATTCTTCTAGAGGATTTTCAAGTCTACAATATTTGGCTATGTGTCAAAAGTTTCGACATTTGTAACATTCAATATTATTTCTTAAATGTTCAAATCTATTGATGTTTTGTTGAGCCCTGGGAGGTTCATATTTGACAGATCTCCTGGAATTGTATTCGTTCCTAGGGTACGTGTGACATTCTATAGCTTTATGACCAAATTTTCCACATGAATAATAGTAGCCATAAAAAATATGTTGGTACCTGGATGGAAATTTTCATCGAGGAATTGTCTTCCAACGATGTTCTTGCGAATCTTGTCCAATGAAGTCTACATGCATGTCAGATCTCATAGGTTCATTTTATTTTGTTGTAGAAGGTCCTGCTTCTTCTTCTTTGTAACCCATGCCAGTTTTTTCGTTGTAAGATCGTTGATTGTTGATGAGTTCTTCCAATGCCCTTGAGCTATTGGCATAGTTTTGGATAGTTTTTTCTTTCTTAACTTCCTCACACAGCGAGACTACTTTGGCTTCTAATTCTTCCCTTTCTTGTTTGATTTCTTCCCATTTATTTTGAAGTGACTCTTCAATTCATTTGTGTTCTTCAACTTCAATTTTGAGACCTTGAACTTGTTCTTCAAGAGTATTGGAACGGATCTTCTCTGCCTTGAGATCTTTTATAAGCTTGATTGCTTCCTCATAAAATTCTTCTATGGTCCATCCTTCTTCTTCGTTGTTTGATACCTCTTGTTTATTGTGCTTGGGTTTATTGTGCTTGGCCATAAACAATACTCTCCCATTGGCTTCTTCTTCACTATCATTGTCTTCATCGGATGATGAGCTATCTTCTTTATAGAGAAAGTTCCTTTTGGATCCTTGCTTGTTGAATTTCTTCAAGCCTTTCTTTCCTTTTGAGTTTCCATTACTTATATTTGGACATTTTGCTGCAAAATTCCCAACCTCATTACAACTAAAACATATCAATGGAAGTTTACCTTTGAATTGTCTCTTACCAATTTTTAGTTTTCTTGTGAAGTAAGCATATTATTCATCTCAAAGGCCTTCTTCATCATCTCCCTTTTCTTCACACTTGCAGGTGCATGTCTTTTCAATTGAAGGTTGTTTATCCTTATTGGTTTTCTTAGCTGCAACGAACGTAGTTTCTAGATGCGAAGTACCCTCTTCTTCATCAAGTCTCGTTTCATATGCTATGAGAACTCCATGTAATTCCTCTTTGCTGAGTTTGTCTAGATTTTCACTGTATTCTAAGACTGATACCTTTGGGTTTAATCTCCCTGGTAACGTTCTAAGAATATTTTGTATAATAGTCTTCTCGTCAATTGGCTCTCCCAATCCTTCCAGAGTATTAGTTATTTCATCAACGTATTGGAAGTATGCAGCAATGTTGCAATCTTCTTTCATTCTCAGTTGCTTAAATTTTGATCTATATATTTGAAGCTTTGCTTCTTTGACATTTGAGTCACTTGCATATATATTCTCAAGCTTGTCCCATACATTTTTGTAAGTTTTACAACCCAACACCTTATGATAAGCAGATTAAATAAGTCCACTGATAATAATATTCTTTGCTTTTGCATCATTTACCAAATTCTTCTTCCCTTGTTCATCTGTAGTTGATGTAAATCCATTTTGAACAGTGTTCCATACTTCATAACCTTGCGCCAAGATATAGACCTCCATTCTTCCTTTCCAGAGTGCATAATTATTTTCATTGAATAGAGGTACACCATTCTTGGTATGCTCCATGACCTCCTTCTAGTTGTTAAACTGCTATTGAAGGAACCAACCTCTGATACCAATTGTTGGAAATACTGAGAGGGGGGATGAATCAGTATTCCTTTCAATTAGAGCATTAGTTAATCTTCAATTATTATCAATGTGTGTACAATGATAGCAGCAAGAAAGAGGAACACAAATGCACACAGTTTTTAAGGTGGAAACCCACTCCGGGACAAAAACCACCTAATGCTTTTCTAATAATTCTTTAATATTCAACTCCAATTGAAAATAAAGGTCCAACTTCCTAGAATCTAGAAAATCATTCTTCTCCAGCTCCCACTAGATGGACGCTCCAACGCCTGAGATTCTTCAGTAGTCAGCTGAACAGATTCCCCAACACCCAATGAGCTACAACTCACCCTAGCACCACCCTACCACCCTATAGAAGAATAAAAGAAGAATGGACTCTCGTACGAGGGAAAATGGTCCACTTTAAAAGGATATAGAATGATGTAGAAGAAGAAGATATACTATACCATAACCCCAAATTTGACACAACCACCTAATGATGATCCTAGACCTCCCCACACTACCTCTTCAACCCTTGGTAGATAGACACTAATGCAATTTGTACAATAATGTATTTACAATGACTAAGTACAATGATACCTTTACAATGATTGTATGCAGTGCTACCCACTTGAAGACTTCATATGATGAAGTTCTTGTTGCTATTATGCACCTTGGTTGCTGCTCTTGTCATGCTGCCCTCTGCTGCACCTTGCTTTGATTTTCTGCCATAGAAATTCTGGTCCTTTGCAACCCTTGACAGCACATGATCTAGATTTTTCTTTCCTTCTAGGAGCTCGATATTGAATCTGGTGTATATATGTTATTTTAGATCCTCAATATCTGATTTTTGGTCCTGTAGTATTCCTCTGAGTCATATTTCCAATGCCATAGGTCTGACCCAATTTGGATTCTTCAAGAGAGACTTATACCCAATCTCTCACAATTCCCTAATTATGGACTGTTTCAGCAGAGCGCACTTGTACAGCGTACCACGTGTCATTGTTTCTTAATTTGGCTCTGAAATTGATAGAGAGAAAACTAAATACTATGAACTATCTACCAATTTTTACAGAATTTCAATCCGATACTCAGAGAGAGAGTTATGATGAATTTACCAAGGTCACTTCTTTGAGATGAATTTCAGGAGCCTGCAAAAACCCTGACTTCCACAGATCATATCTCCAAATATGTTGCACAACTTCATCTGAAATTTTTACAGTAGCTTTCTCAGGATTTTTGCTTCGCCTCATAAAAATTTGAGCTTCTGAACCTTCGTATAAAAAACTTTAGAGCGCAAATTCCACAATGACCTGTTTCAGATGGAGAAATCCCTTGCCTAAGGAGGAAATGAAGATCACAATTTATATAAATTCTTAGGTTGAGAGGGGCTTCAACAAGTGAACGTCAGAGGGATTTAGGAGCTTAAAAAAAATATTAATTGTGACTTTTCAATGACCCATGCTCCAACCCCATGGGGTCTTAGCCCACTAATTGGGGCTACAAACTTCAAACATGAATATTGTTGAGTCTCAAATCTGCATCTTTTCCATACACTTTTCTATACCTTTTTCACTCACCTGAACCTCCCAAGTTGTCAATATCATGTGCAAAAGAGCATCTAACATGGTTTTTAATTATATTTTTGTGTTTGCTATTTTATTTAGATTTTGTTCATTCAGCTGCGGAATCTTGCCACTTTCCGCAGCTGCTGCAACTTTCCGCAGCTATTTTGTGAAACTCTATGCTACAGGTGTCTACAAGGAAAACGAGCCACATGGGCAGGTCAGGAATGACGTGGACATGGTTCGTGTCCTATTGGTTCAAACAAACTCATCCAAAGAAGCCGCGGTCAAAGGCGTCCACATGGAAGTCAACCATGGAGTCTCATGTCGGCAGGACTCTGTTTCGTGTCACATGAAGATTCATACGGCCGTTTCTAAGTTGCGGATGATAAAATCGACATCTGTACATGGCTCCTTAGTCGAATTCAAGCATCCACTCCTCGTAGATTTACTTTCCAACACGGCCATGATCCTAGATCCGTGGACGTAATGGTCTACGTGTTCTCCACCACCATGAACTTTAGGAGACAGTTATATTTCTTTTGTTATATATAATGCGTTTGCATACGCATATAGAGTTAGTCGATGTTAGTCTTTGTTATCTTTTATTAGTCTGCTCTGTAATGTGATTACGCTGCACTTGTGCCGTAACATCACCTTTCTGTAATGACTGCTTTTTAATATAAGAAGACTCTGTTTTCCAACTTAATTCGTATTTGAGGATCGTTGCCAAGGCTGGTGTAGAGGGCCCCTGCTCAGCTAAGGTTTTGTGCATTAGTGTATAATTTTCATTTCGTTTCTTTAGAAATCATTGTGTCATAATCCATTCATATGTTCATACATTGCATTTGTTTTATTTCTGTTTATACACTTCCATAATTTCCATTTCATTTCTGTCTTTCATGCTTTATGATTGTTAATCACTGATCAGTGTTCTTGTTTCAGGTTATAGATAGGCAGCCCGAGCATTTTCATAGCTTTTTGACTAATGACATGGAACTAACATTGTTCTGCTGCTAATTTGCTTTTCATAGCTTTTGTTTAATTTCAGTATTGCTTTGTTCATTTCAGTTTTGCTTATTTGCTTTAGTAGTTAAATTTAGATATATTAAGCTGCTCATAGCATCTTCAGTTGCCTCCGAAAGCCACAGCTGGACTGATGGTGAGGGATTGTATTATGAAATGTGTAGGTTAGTATTAGTTTCTTTTCTGCAAATTTAGATATATTAAGCTGCTCATAGCATCTTCAGTTGCCTCCGAAAGCCACAGCTGGACTGATGGTGAGGGATTGTATTGTGAAATGTGTAGTTTAGTATTAGTTTCTTTTCTGCAAATTTAGATATATTAAGCTGCTCATAGCATCTTCAGTTGCCTCCGAAAGCCACAGCTGGATTGATGGTGAGGGATTGCATTATGAAATGTGTAGTTTAGTATTAGTTTCTTTTCTGCAAATTTAGATATATTAAGCTGCTCATAGCATCTTCAGTTGCCTCCGAAAGCCACAGCTGGACTGATGGTGAGGGATTGCATTATGAAATGTGTAGTTTAGTATTAGTTTCTTTTCCGCAAATTTAGATATATTAAATCGTGCATGACATCTTCAGTTGCCTCCGAAAGCCAACGTGCCCAGTGAGTGGTGAGGGATTGAATCATGAATGTATGGTTTGAGTATTAGTTTACTACAGTTAAATATCATATCAAGTTGTTTATGATTACTCAAAATCATAATGGACTAATGATAAAGGACCGAAGATAAATTGATGTAATCTGATTTAGATTTATTTATGTAATTTTGAATTTCCTTAAACATAGTTTCTTTTTAGATGGCAGCAAGAATAGTTTAGTTTTCATGCTCAATAGTTCATTATTTTGATTTACTAGACTAGCAGCACTTTTTCATTTCAGCAGCACATTTTCATTTCCTTTCAAGTCTTATCATTGTAAATTTCAAATTTCTTTTAAAGTTTCAAGTTGGTAAATCATTATAGGGGATATCACTTCCTTGAACAAACATAACCAAACTTGTTTTCATCTTAGAATTTCCATTTCACCTTAGAAAACCACAAACGACAAAAAGTTAAGAAATAGGTTGTCTTGCACATATAGTGCGCCGCACTTCATCAGTTTACGATTCCCGGATTGACAAATTAAATGCAGCAATTTAGGATACACTAAATTGACCAAACATTTTGGCGTCGTTGCCGGGGAAAGTGTAACTAGGTAGCCAATTTCGTAAAAAAAAAAAAACACAAAATCATAAAAGAAGGGAAAACTTGATAACTTCTTGAAGTATGCTCTCCTCTTGCACCTAGTGTGATCTGGAGGATCAGAAAAGAGAGTTATTGGTTCAGTAATTTCTTAAGTATGCTCTCTTCTTGCACCTAGTGTGACCTGGAAGATCAGAAAGAGAATTATTAACCCAACTTTTTAAAAAATAAAAAAAAATGACATGCATAGAGCAAGAGATTCTAGGGGAAGGTTTATAGCTAAAGCCAAGAGTTCGATTTTCACAACTCCATCTTCTTCAAGGCATAGACCCGATTCACCACCATCTACCCCTAGCCTTAAGATTTTTGGAAGTCAAGGAACAGTTGAATTAGAGGATTCTCCTATACCACCTACTAAAACCCATTTAGAAAACAAAGAGACTCTCTCTCATCCTCCCTTGGTAGAAGAACTAGAGGACTTTAAGAACTCTAAAGAAACTATCATGGCAGCGGAAGTAATAGATGGAGGTAGAGGTAGAAGAGGAGGAAACAATGGAGACAACAATGGTGAAGGAAATAATGGTAGAAATAGGGAAGGAGACAATTTGTTTGGATTCCCTATAGTTGATGAGGAAACTCATGCAACAATGAAAAATATCTCACCATGTGTTCTCCCTAACTTTTATGGATTGCGAAGTGAGGATCCTGAAACATTTCTGTTTGAGTTTGAAGTAGTGTGCCGAACTTATGACTATATGGAAGATTCTCAAAAACTCAAACTGTTTCCTTCAACATTGAAGGGATCTGCTTTGAAATGGTTCATGGGATTAGCCACTCAATATATTAGGACTTGGAATGATATGAAACAAACATTTTTGGACAGATACTTGGACTATTGTATGCCCACCAATCACAAGGATGAGGTATTCAAAATGATGCAAAAAGAAGATGAAAATTTGGAAGACTTACTTGAAAGATTTCAATATAACTTGAAAAGAGCAAAGATGAGTAACTTAGATGACGAAACCTTGAAAGCCCTCATATTAAAAGCCATTAGAGATGAATGGATAGATATTTTAAACATGATGGGGAAAGGAGACATTTCTCAACTTCCACTTCGTGACATAACAGAACTATGTGTCCATCTCTCAAGAGGAAAATCTAAAACAGGAAAAGGGCCTAGGGATCCTTCTCTTATTAGGGCTAACAAATCTACAACTGGATCAGTAAGTAGGGCAGAGATTGGTAACATGCTTGATGAGTTTAAAACTGATATTCTAGGGAGCCTTAGTGAACAACTAGACACCCTTAAAATCCAAAACAAGCAGAAGGCAGAAACAGATGCTTTAGCCATCTTTTGTCCGAAATGTAGGAAGAAACATGCTTTAAGGGAATGTCCCTTGATGCAAAAGTTGTAGAAACATGTATGATTTGCTCAGAAAATCATGAGATCAAGGATTGTCCTTCAATTCCTGGACTCAAAGCTGTTTTTCAAGAAGAACCAAATTCAGTAGAATCTCTCTGTTTTGTCGCAAGGAGACCTTGGCAGGGACAACAAACTCAAGGGTTTAACAACCCTATGAATTATCAAACCCAACCAAATTGGAATCCTTGGCAAAAACCTTGGCCCCAACATCAAAATTCATATCAGCCATGGGTACAAGGGATGCAAAATCCTTATGGGAGATTTGCTCAATTTTATCAATATCCTCCATCTTTTCAAAATCAACAAGCTCCACAACTTCCAAACCCAAATCCACAACTTTCATTGCCATTTCCACAACAAAAACCTTCTCAACAAAATCCAAATCCTCAACTCATGCTTCCATACCAACAAAAGACAAATCAACTTCCAGCTCAGCCATTGCCAAATCCTAACAATAAGAATCCTTAGACTACTTACATGGTAGAAGGACAACAATTTCCTACCTATATGATTGTTCCTCTCAACGATGTACAACTCAGATCTGGTAGAGTTTTAGAAAAAACTTCTATAGATATTCAAGAGCAAGATACCTCTGAGGAGGACTCTCTTCAAGTCAATAAGGGTTCTGAGGAAGAATCTCTTCAAAATCCAAGCATGAAAAAAGAAAAAGAAAATTTAATACCCACAACTCCTATAGTTGAGCAACCAACATCTTCATCTACACCTCCTTTTCCTGAAAGACTACAAATTGACAAGGGGGTGGAAAAACAAATCTTGTTGCCTAACTATGACTTTCTATATGAATTGAAGAATGTTTGTATCAAGATTCCCTTGCTACAAGCCATTCGAGAAATTCCTATTCTAGAAAAAACCATAAAGGAGTTGAGTTTCAAAAGACCGGGAAGGAAACTAAAAGACACAAGAAGAATCCACCTGGTAGGAAAGATTGCAGATATTATGATGGGAAAAATTACCATGCAGAAGTATGTAGATCCAGAAAGTCCAATTGTCAAGACACATATAAATGGGATAGAAATTCCAAACACATTGATTGACTTAGGGGCTGCTATCAACATTATGAGTAGACAGACTATGGAACAGTTAAAACTTCCTAACCTTCTTTTTACACCTACTTTATTGCAACTTGCAGATCGATCGGTTATTAAACCAGATGGTGTATTAGAAGATATTTCAGCCTCCTTAGATTCTTGGGAATATCCAGTAGACTTTATGATTTTGACTCCCAAAAGTAATCTAGGAGGACATCCAATTATCTTAGGAAGACCTTGGCTGGCCACAGCTGATGCTTTTATTAGTTGTAGATCTGGAGACATATACATTTCTAATGGTAATTCGACAAAGAAATTCAATTTGTATCCTCCTGCAAGAGCAATTACAGAAATAGGAGACAATGAATGGGTCGATGATGAGAACACTATACAACCTGTCTTTACCATTTCTGAAATCAGTGAGGATAGTCAAATTCTAAACACATTAGAAAATTTTGAGACATCTTCAGAATATGACCCCACACAATTTCAGTTGGAATCTGACATAGAATATTTATCATCAAGACAAATGTCTCTTTACTATATGGAAGAGTTTGGTAGTTCTACTATTGAGATTTTTCCAGGAAAAACACTGAATATCAACAAACTTTTGGAAGAATCACAACAAGAAGAACTAACCAAAATCTTGCAAAAAAATTCTACTGCATTTGCATGGGAGTATACTGACATGAAAGGTATTGATCCTAAGACTTGCATCCATCATATCTATATTGAGGAAAACAATAGACCAATCAGACAACCTCAAAGAAGGATGAATCCAAATCTTAGAGAGATAGTGAAAGAAGAGCTCCAAAAACTACTCAATGTAAACTTCATTTATCCAATTTCAGATAGCCGATGGGTTTCTCCTTTGGTTATAGTACCTAAAAAGAATGGTAAATGGAGGGTATGCATTGATTACAGGGAATTGAACAAAGCGACTTTGAAGGATCACTTTCCTTTTCCTTTTATCGATCAGGTATTAGACACATTAGCAGGTAAAAAGTACTTTTAATTTTTGGATGGTTTTAGTGGCTATAATCAAATTCAGGTAGCACCTGAAGATCAAGATAAGACCACATTTACTTGTCCATGGGGAACTTTTGCCTACCGAGTGCTTCCTTTGGGTTATGTAATGCACCAGCAACATTCCAAAGAGCAGTACTAGGAATTTTTTCTGATCTAATCCATGATTGTGTAGAGGTTTATATGGATGATTTTACAGTTTATGGTAATTCATTTGAAGAGGCATTAGAAAATTTGGAAAAGTTCTTATAAGATGCAAAGAAACAAACCTTTCATTAAGCCATGAAAAATGCTTTATGATGTTTACTGAAGGGATTGTTTTAGGACATCATATTTCAGGAGATGGGATTAAGGTTGATAGATCAAAAGTTGAAGTCATCTACAAGTTACCTATTCCAAATTGTCAAAGAGATGTTAGAAGTTTTCTAGGATTTACTAGTTACTATAGAAGATTTATAGAAAACTTCACTAAAATTGCATCTCCACTCTTCAAATTGCTTACAAAAGACTGTGAATTTAAATGGGATCCTGATTGTCAATTAGCTTTTGAAACTTTGAAAACAAGAATATCTGAAGCACCTATTTTGAGAGGACCAAATTGGAAACTCCCTTTTCATATTTCTACAGATGCTTCAGATACAGCTCTAGGAGCTGTGTTGGGTCAAAAATATTTAATACCTTATGCCATTTATTACACCAGTAAAAATTTGACTCCCACAGAGTTGAACTATACTGTGACTGAAAAAGAGTTTTTAGCTGTTGTTCATGCAATTAATAAGTTTAGACATTACATAACAGGCTATGAAACTTTTATTCATACTGATCATTCTGCAATTAGATATTTAATGAACAAACCTGTTACTAATGGCAGAGTGACAAGATGGCTTTTACTTTTGCAAGAATTCAATATTACTGTGTTGGATAGACCAGGAAAACAAAATACAGTAGCTGATTTCTTGTCTAGGATTCAGAATACTAAAGAAGATTCTCCTCTAGAGGATAAGTTTCCTGATGAATACTTGTTTGCAGTAACTATTAAGACTCCTTGGTATGCAGATATTGCTAACTATTTGGTTACAGGGAAACTGCCTTCACATTTATTTCCAAATGAAAAACGAAAAATTATTCAAGAGAGTTCAAAATATTCATGGATTTCTAACGAATTGTTTAAAACAGGGCCAGATCTTGTGATCAGAAGATGTGTCAGGGAAGATGAAATGCCTGATATTCTTAAGGCATGTCATGATGAATCATGCGGCGGACACTTTGCAGACAAAAGGACGGCCTATAAAATCCTCTCTTTAGGATATTATTGGCCTTCCCTCTTCAAAGATGCAAAACAATATGTCAAAAGGTGTGACAGCTGCCAAAGAGTAGGGAAACCTACCCTTTCAAATGAAATGCCACTGCAAACATAGGTACTCATTGAACCCTTTAAAAAATGGGCTTTAGATTTCATTGGACCTATTAATCCACCATCCAAGCAAAAGAAGTATATATTGGTTTGTACTGATTATGTTACTAAATGGGTAGAAGCCAAAGCATTAGTATCTGCTACTGAAAATTCAGTTGTTCATTTTCTTTATGAAGATATTTTTACTCGCTTTGGTGTTCCAAGAGAAATTGTGACAGATCAGGGGAGCCAATTCACATCCAATTTGGTGGAGAAGTTGATGGAAGAATACAAAATCAAGCACAGAAGATCTACTCCTTACCATCCGCAAGAAAATGGTCAAGTGGAGTCCACAAACAAAGTTCTTGAAAGTATCATCACCAAAACCGTTCATCTACATAGAAGAGATTGGGCAGAAAGGCTTCCTGAAGCCTTGTGGGCCTACAGAACTACATGGAGAAATACAACAGGACATTCTCCCTATGAACTTGTTTATGGGAAAGAAGTCTTGCTCCCCATTGAGTTCCAAGTCAAGACCTTCAAGATAGCAGTTCAGTTGGGGATGGACTTATCGGAAGCCCAAAAGCATAGAATGGAGCAGTTGAATGAGCTAGATGAGATCAGACAAGAAGCAATTTTAAGAACTGATCTAGTTCAATATCAAAGAGCTAAATGGCATGACAAGTATATCAAAGAGAAGAAGTTTCAAGAAGGAGATTGGGCATTGTTATTTGATTCCAAGTTTAAAGATTTTCAAGGAAAATTTCAAACTCATTGGCTTGGGCCATATGAGATTGACAAAATCTTTAGCAATGGAGCTGTAAGAATCAAGACCATTGATGAGTTTCAAACTCCTCTTATTGTGAATGGCCATAGATTGAAAGTTTATCATAAGCCACTCTAAAAAGAGGATTTTGTCAAAATGTTTCAAGAAAGTTCTGCAATCAGGCTGGTACAGAAGAATTCTTCTTCTCCACCAGCCTAGCTTTTGTTCTTTTCAGTTAAAAAAAAAAAAAAAAAAAAAAAAAATTGTTATAAGCCTGAAAACCAATCATTGATTGGCAGTCTTATGCAGAAAATATAGGGTGAAAATCAGGAACACCTGACACTCTATATTTTCCAAAAAAAATCTCTCTTTCATTTCACAAGCTTTGTCACCACCCACTCCATTTCATCCCACTTCATTCCATTTCATTTCATTTCCATTTCACTTCATTCCACTTCATTTTATCCATTTCATTCCATTCCATCAATAAAAATATTTTTCATGACCATTTCCATCTGGTCATTTGTCATTTGTTCATTTCTGTTCATCCAAGTAATAGCTGTGTCAGTTTCTGCAGCTGACATCTGTTTCCGCAGCTGACTCCAGTTTCCGCAGCCAGAAGCAGATTCCGCAGCTACTACTCTGTTTTCAAAGAGAATGTACAGTCAGATGTTATTTCCATAATTATGAAATAAAATGCAGGTGAGAGGATCCAAAATGAAGACATGGAGCATTCAAGACACCAATGGAGATCAATTAGTTGAAGACCAAGGGAAAAGGCAAAGATTCCAAAGGTATGAATAAAATTTATTTCAAATAGCATTGAAAAACACATTTTTATATAGTTCTGAACCATGAGCTCTATCCATTACGTGCAATGATTATATTGACAGTTCCGTAACCTTTCACGATCTCCATATTATCCTCTTGCATTCATTCACAAACGGTTTCATCATTAAAATTCCGATTTTAACTCATGTTCCAATATCCCACCGGAGACAATGAGACGTATTTGATTTGACCAAGGACTCTTACAGCCGCATAAATCCATAACCGTTGTTAAAACGTGCTCATATTTATTGTGCAGCCACCAAAATTCAAAACGCTACCGAATGTCGTGTCTCTGCCGTGTTTATGAAACCCCACTTTGTTCTGTCTCACTCCATTTCGTTCCTTGTGCTCATTCTCACTCTCAGATATCTACCCACAGTCTCACTTCATTCCGTTTATGATGCTCATTCCCATTTTATGATACATTCCCACAGTCATTGTGCTCGATCCTGTGCATTCAATCGTTCTATTTCCATTTGAACCCTCACGCAGACAAAGTTGTGAAGAGCAGAAAAGAGAAATGGGTAAATTGCTAAGAGCAGAGCCGGAAGGACCTAAGTTTATAGAGGGATATCCACAAGTAAAGGAGATATTGAAGAAAGCAAATTGGCTGCGTTTTATCCAGAAATTCAGAGGTTATCACAAAGAAGTTACGAAAGCATTTGCAAGGTCATTTAATGGCTTGGAAGCAGAGATTGGAGACCTCAAGTTTGCGGTCAATGAAGCATCTATAGCAACAACCACGGAACTTCTTCAGGAGGGGGAGCGTTGGTTTAAAAATAAAAGCATCAGTGATGAGGCATGGAGAACAATCTTACGAAACCAAGGTATGGACATAACTGTTTTTAAAAGAGGAATTCCTGTGCATGCATTGAAAGAGGAATGGGCTACTTTTCTGCTAGTTGTTCAGAAATTCATTACATGTGAAGGCCGTTTTGGGTCCATGTATATGTACCATACCAGGTTATTGATGAATTTTCTAGATAATCAAACTCTCAATCTCCCATATTTTCTATTCAATAGTTTGAAGAAAATGTCCGTGACTGTTCAGAAACATTTGGGAGATGTAGAACCCCATCTATATCACCACGGCCTTGTAAAAATTCTGATTGAAAAGGAATTAAAGGAAAAGAAAGATACATGGGAACAATTTCTGGTTAGAAATTTCTTTGAGGAACCTCAGGAAATTCCTGAAGGTAGTTCAACAAGAAGGAGTAGAAGAAAAAGAATAAATGTTGAAACCCAAATTACTCCTACTCAGGAAATTCCTGCAGCTAGCATAGCAAGAAGAAGTAGGAGGAAAAGAACAATTGATGAAATCCAAAATACTCCTACTACTACTATGGAAAGAACTGATAGGGAAGAGAGACTGGTAAAAAGGAAGAAGAAGGAAATCAAGGGTAAGAAGCCAATAACACCAAAAGAGAAAGAAACTATTGAGGCTGTACATAAAACTCCTTCTTCTGAAGAAGAAGATCATCAAGTGCTATCCGAAAGATTAGTTTATCTTCAAAAACAGTCATCTATATCCAAGAAGGCAGAGAAAGGAAAACAAAAACAAAAGGGTAGTGTACCACAGCGTGTGAGGAGAAGCAGCAGACTTAAGGGGAAATTGAGGAAAACACAAATTAAGGGTCCTCATTTCATTGATTTGGGTGAGGAGACATCTAAACAGTCCCCAACTGACCATAGTCCATCTCAGTCAGTTAGTGAACCTGGTTCATTTCATTCCCAATCAGACATTGAACATACTCCATCCTATTCTCAGCAAGATATTGATGTAAGCCCTCCTCAGCCAGATTTTGAAAATAACTCTCCTTCACGACATTTTGGGGACAGCCCAATAAAAATGACACCTGAAATAGACCCCAAGAAGCAGGAAGTATATGACTATATAGAATCTTTGGAAAAGGCAGCCACAGGTCCAAGTACTTCTTCCATTCAGCCTCATACATTGCAGGATGATTTGGTCCAATCACTAAAACAAGAAATTTTTGAGTTAGAGCTTTTAAATAAGCACATCAAAAATGAAAATGAAACATTGAAAGAACAAGGCAAACTGGACAAGATCATCCATGATAATACTATGTTACATTTGGGAATATGGCAAAAGAAGAATAAGAAATTGAAAAGGAAATGCCAGAAATTGAGCAGAGCACTTGTAAATATCAAATTTAGATGCTTAATGAAGAAACCTAGAATGATGGCAGTACCAAGGAAGAAGAGAGGAGGATTGGATGTGCTGGCTGAAGTATCAAGGCACATGAACTGAACAAAGAGTATCAAAATTTTGGTTGCATGAGGACATGCAACACCTTCACAGTGGGGGTATGTTGAGTCCCAAATTTGCATCTTTTCCATACACTTTTCCATACCTTTTTCACTCACCCAAACCTCCCAAATTGTCAATATCATGTGCAAAAGAGCATCTAACATGGTTTTTAATTATATTTTTGTGTTTTCTATTTGATCTAGATTTTGTTCATTCAGCTGCGGAATCTTGCCACTTTCCGCAGCTGCTGCAACTTTCCGCATCTATTTTGTGAAACTTTATGCTACAGGTGTCTACAAGGGAAACGAGCCACATGGGCAGGTCAGGAATGACGTGGACATGGTTTGTGTCCTATTGGTTCAAGCAAACTCATCCAAAGAAGCCGCGGTCAAAGGCGTCCACATGGAAGTCAACCATGGAGTCTCATGTCGGCAGGACTCTGTTTCGTGTCACATGAAGATTCATACGGCCGTTTCTAAGCCTGCGGAGGATAAATCGACATCTGTACAGGGCTCCTTAGTCGAATTCAAGCATCCACCTCTCGTAGATTTACTGTCCAACACGGCCATGATCCTAGATCCGTGGACGTAGTGGTCTACGTACTCTCCACCAGCATGAACTTTAGGAGACAGTTATATTTCTTTTGTTATATATCATGCGTTTGCATATGCATATAGATTTGGTCGATGTTAGTCTCTGTTATCTTTTATTAGTCTGCTCTGTAGTGTGATTACGCTGCACTTGTGCCCTAACATCACCATTCTGTAATGACTGCTTTTTAACATAAGAAGACTCTGTTTTCCAACTTAATTCGTATTTGAGGACCGTTGCCAAGGCTGGTGTAGAGGGCCCCTGCTCAGCTAAGGTTTTGTGCATTAGTGTATAATTTTAATTTCATTCCATTGTGTTATAATCCATTCATATGTTCATACAGTGCATTTGTTTCATTTCTGTTTATACACTTCCATAATTTCCATTTCATTTCTGTCTTTCATGTTTTATGTTGATAATCACTGATCAGTGTTCTTGTTTCAGGTTATAGATAGGCAGCCCGGGCATTTTCATAGCTTTTTGACTAATGACATGGAACTAACATTGTTCTGCTGCTAATTTGTTTTTCATAGCTTTTGTTTAATTTCAGTATTGCTTTGTTCATTTCAGTTTTGCTTATTTGCTTCAGTAGTTAAATTTAGATATATTAAGCTGCTCATAGCATCTTCAGTTGCCTCCGAAAGCCACAGCTGGACTGATGGTGAGGGATTGTATTATGAAATGTGTAGTTTAGTATTATTTTCTTTTCTGCAAATTTAGATATATTAAGCTGCTCATAACATCTTCAGTTGCCTCCGAAAGCCACAGCTGGACTGATGGTGAGGGATTGTATTATGAAATGTGTAGTTTAGTATTAGTTTCTTTTTTGCAAATTTAGATATATTAAGCTGCTCATAACATCTTCAGTTGCCTCCGAAAGCCACAGCTGGACTGATGGTGAGGGATTGTATTATGAAATGTGTAGTTTAGTATTAGTTTCTTTTCTGCAAATTTAGATATATTAAGCCGCTCATAGCATCTTCAGTTGCCTCCGAAAGCCACAGCTGGACTGATGGTGAGGGATTGTATTGTGAAATGTGTAGTTTAATATTAGTTTCTTTTCTGCAAATTTAGATATATTAAATCATGCATGACATCTTTAGTTGCCTCCGAAAGCCACAGCTGGACTGATGGTGAGGGATTGAATCATGAATGTATGGTTTGATATTAGTTTACTTTCTGCAAGTTAAATATCAGTTACTCAAGTTGTTTATGATTACTTCCGAAAATCATAGCTGGACTAATGATGAAGGGTCAGAAGATAAATTGATGTAATTTGATTTAGATTTATTTTGTTGCAATTTTGAATTTCCTTAAGCATAGTTTCTTTTGTGTTTAGTCAGCAGCAAGAATAGTTTGGTTTTCATGCTCACTAGTTCACTGTTTTGATTTATTAGATTAGCAGCACCTTTTTATTTCAGCAGCACATTTTCATTTCCTTTCAAGTCTTGTCATTGTAAATTTCAAATTTCTTTTTAAAGTTTCAAGTTGGTAAATCATTATAGGGGATATCATTTCCTTGAACAAACATAACCATACTTGTTTTCATTTTAGAATTTCCATTTCACCTTAGAAAACCAAAAACGACAAAAAGTTAAGAAATAGGTTATCTTGCACATATAGTGTGCCGCACTTCATCAGTTTACGATTCCCGGATTGACAAATTAAATGCAGCAATTTAGGATACAGTAAATTGACCAAACAAATATCTCTCAAACCGTGAAGAATTACATGCCGTGCGATATATCAATGGAAACATCTCGACAAGTAGAAACCATAAAAATAATTATTGGCCCAGAATATATTAATTTGGTAGGTAAAAATTCCCATGCAATATTGGGTTAGCCCGTGGTGCTGCTTGGGTTGACATTAATGACAACTGCTGATCAACGATATGAAGAATTCCATATCAACATAATGCACCCAAACTCCTTGCTTCCATATGATGCAAGTGCCGTACTAAGTTTCCTCCACCAACATACCCTTGAAAGAAGGATATTTCACATGATGGCCAAACTCTTTCAAGAGTAGTCAACAAAGCCATGCCTCCTGCTACCCTATATCATAGATATGTAGGTGACTTACCAACCCCTTGATCACCATCCACACCCATTCATCCAAATGTGGGTGTCCTCTACTATACTCCATCTTGGTACTCCTCCAATGGAGAATATCATCCTCCCACATCATATTTCTACCTTTACATTTCATGTGATGTTGAAATGCAATCTCTAGGAGACCCCCAAATGAAGGCCACTCATCAATGACCATGTTGAATCCATAGGGGTCCAAGTATGCTGAAAGAAAATTCTCCTCATAGAGTTGTACAATGATCATCAAGGAAGAACTATCATAATGCTGAAAGATAAGATGTCTCTCATCAATCATCTGCTCATCCAGTGTCACACAAGTGTAATGGTCATCAGAATAATCTAATAATATTTGGGCCCCCAACTCATCACTGCTTCTCAATGACAGTGTTGTTGATCTCCATAATGGTGCATGTGTTGTCTCAAGATTATGTTCAATTATGAACATGTAATTTTGCATTGCTTATCTCAGGGTAATGTTCATCCCTTCCTCCACAAGTCTACACTCCAACCCTAATAGTTATGTGGAGCTCAACAATGATACACTAGGATGATTTTTTATCCCCTCCTTGAACAACCCAAGGCTGCTCAGTGCAATGAAAGTCTCCTACTCCAAATCAGCAATATACTTTGACCCTTGGTCATGCAATGGCATATTTCCATAACCCTCCATAAGATGTGCTGAAATAACATGTTAGCCCCCCTATAAATTTTTGACAAAGCAAAGCAGGGGGCTAAAATTGTTTTTGAGCCCTCAAGGAATGCATCTCCCCGAAGACACATCATCCTTGAGGTCTCCTATGCCTTTGCCTTTGATAAATTTCCCTCTGCAGAACTCTCCATGTTGCCCCTCTCTTCCCCTTTGAAAATTCCCCTTTCTATCCCAATTTTCCCCCACGATCCCCTTTAAATCCCATTTTTTCCCTTTTTTTAAACCTTTTTACCCTTTTCCTCCCTATCGCTACCCTTTATAGGCTTCAAAATGCATTAAAAGGGTTAAAAACCCACTTTGAAACGTTATATCAAGCCTAGCCCCTCTTCTGCTGGCCCCCGTACCTTTCCTTCCACGTGATCATAGCGCTGGAACCACCCACCAGAGAAAAAAGAGTTTATCTCCAATCCATGTCGGGCGTGACACCAGCTGTTGATCTTGGTAGATCGGACGGCTATCATTTAATCTTCAGCGCCCGTGTTTCTTCGTTCAAATCTCCGATCGTGCCATCGCTGCCCGTTTAACGTTGATCTGACGGTCCACAATGCACCCGCGTCGGTGGTCCCCATGCACTATTCATAAACACGATGGTTTCTATCGCACCGCCTTTGGGCGGAGGGCTGTATTCTCCAATTAGCTAGCAATTCCACTCAGCATTCGACGCATGGCTCCTGTACGGTTTCAAAACCGCTTGCCCATCGCGCCTTAACGTTCGGCATGGGATGCGCAGCGATATGCTCGTGCACTGTCCGATCTGGGGCAGTTGATCCAACGGTCATCATTTCATGAAGCTGCACTAGGTTTAACCCATGGCCACCATACCCCTGGCCCACTATTCGTCATCCTCTACTGTGTTTCCCACCGTCGATCTCCTTTGAGATATGACGGTCCAGATTGGTCTTCTCCCCACTGTTGACTATTCTGCTGTCAACCGGTTCTGCCACGTCACCTCCACGTGCCTCACCGTACATTCGCCCCTTCCATCCCATATTATCATTCAAAGGGTTGAAATTCAAAGGTTTTCATTCATTTTTCCTCCTGCATCACCTTCTGATTGTAATCTTTACCGTTTTCACCACAGTACAGGTCTTCCATGACAGTTTCGCCATCTAACCAGTCTGCATTGTCAGTGTAGCCACCCCCCGTTGTGTCCACCACCTCCATGGTTTCTTAACAAGTTGTGTGTTTGTGCAAGGTTTCCAGAAAGGCAGAAAACCACCATGACTCATAGGAATCATTGTAAGCGGCGCATTGAGTAGACAGAATTAAAACTGAAGCTGGTACTATAGGGAAATGTCAAGAAAGGTGGCGGCAGTATAAATTCCATCGAAGGACGAAGTTTGAAACTTCGCAAACTCTATCCTGTGCCTTTCAAGCCCAGATCTTGTAGAATCGAGACATTTATGAAGTCGTGAAAAAAAACCAGCTTACGATCAGAGATTTCAACATTCTGCATTGAGTGTTTTGAGTTTTAATACAGTAATTTAGAGGCGAAGCACCAGATCAATGATCCCACAGATCATGCAAAGGTACAGCATGCAAAAATCAATCCATATCAGGGGTTTATACAGTAGTAGAAATTTTTTTCCCTCCATGAAGGACAGAGCGCCCATGCAGCGTTCAATCTTTGCCGTGTTCTGGAAAGATTTCTTACCCTGAATCAGCCCCAGTACTATCAGAGAATTTACTTCATCAGTATGGTAGATCTCTTTATCATTTTTTTATTTTTTGTTTATCCACCAACAGCACCACCTAGTACTACAGTCAGAAAACCAGAGATTAATGCACAGGATATATACAGAATGGGCTTCGGTCCTCTTTCTTTTTAGAAGTTTAATACTGCATTTAGTTCTCCACCTACCTCCTCTTCTCCTCCGGAGATATAAATTCATGAAGAACTCATTGTAATGGTTGTTGATCAGTTATCAGAGAACTGCAAGTAGTTTCTTTTGAGACACAGTCTCTGTGTAAATATTGTAAGATAGGTTGAAGGATATGTTTTCAGACTGAGTATTCAGCCATTGGCAATATTGTACTTGATTGGTATTGTTATTTAATATGACAAGCACATTCCTTTGGATCCTGATCTGAAGCAGTGGTGATGTTTTCCTATCTCTTTGTTTACATTCATTTCATTTCTTTTCTACTGGCTTGCATCAGAATATTGGCATAAGATTTACCCTTGTTAGGTACCCTATGTTTCTGCTTTCCTTTCCATTTATGTTTCTCTTCTGAATGTATTATCTAAGAAATGTTTTCAGTTTTTTTAACCAGTGTAGTGGATGTTATTGCTTGCTCTCTGATGTATGAATTAAATTAATTCAGTTCTTAGATGTTTCTTGTTATTGATTTATTTGGAAGATTTGGGAACACTGGGGATTAGAGTTAGCCCTGTCCACTAGGATCCTTGTACGACCAGCTGATCTGTAACTCTGTGCTCCGAATCTATGTTATCTCCTCCCCTCCTACTTTCCATATCACATAATCATCTTGAAGATCCTATGTTTCAAATGACTGGCCCAATTGAAAGCCTGCCTATTGAGTAGCAAGAAAATCCTTTCCTGACTCCATCGCCCAATGGTTCTGAATATTTCCTAGAATATTTCACCTCTGCCTTATCCCTCTTTTCTCATCCTGGTCTTACATTGAACCCTTCTTTCCTTATAACCAGCAACCAAAACAAACAATCAAACAAAAAAACCCGTGCCTATAACTAGCCTAACATCTTAAACTTTGAGCTTCATAGACATAAACCTTTTCTCAAACTAGAGAGATCCCTCTCTGGACCCAGGAGGGCTAGATCTTGAGGTCTAAAAGTGGTTCTAATGTTGTCTCATCTTTTGGTCTTTCCAATCTAGCCAAAACATGGGAACCCCAACATAATGGCGACTCCACTGGGGAACTGAGTGCATTACACCTTAAACATTCTTAAACATTCAAAAGACCTAAAATCTCTGGTTAGGTTGGCAGTTAAACAGTATTATTCTCACATCAACCTCTATACCATTTGTTGTGTTTTCCCATACTCTTGGACGGAGTCTGGAAGGTAGCCTCCGGATCTTACACTCTTTCAGAGGTGACATATCTGGTAAATGCCCTCCCAGTCAATCTCTGGTTAGATTTTTCTGTGTTTGAAGATATCCTCGAAAAGGGACATCTCAAGAGAACTGTGGTGGACGGTGTGCCCTCCAAAAAACTTCCTAAACGCTCCACCTGGTGACTCCAATATTCCATAAACGTTTCAAAGTCTCCACTGGTGATCAGTAGGCCTGCTGATTATCTTGGTGCACATTAGACTCCACTGGAAGACCAGCCTCCTTAACAACATCACCACGGTATAAGTAACGAGTAGGGTTAGGCTGCTTGATCAGAAAACAACATTCTGGCTTCTAGAACCATTCATACAAGAGCTTACCCTAACCCAGACCCACCTGAAATAGTTGATAACCCTGAGAGCATCCTCAAGGGAGCTCCTACACTTAAAAGATCAACTATTCCAGTCACATCTATAGAGCTAATTCCGCACCAGAAGATCTTACAGCTCTATCACACTTTTACCTTGACCTAGACCTACCTAACATCCTATCTATAACTAGGTCATTCAGTGGCTTAGACCAGCCAGACCCTGAGCTTCCTGATTCACCACAGCAAGGTGGTAGACACCTTGGGAATAGACAGACCCCTCCATCTACACCTCGTGATTCACATTTCATACAAAACTTGGGGCTCAGTCACCCTAGGTCTGATCATCAGTCCTCTGCTGGTCATAATATCCCTGTCATCCATATACCTGCTGCCCAAGCCCCTTTAGCCCATCAAAACATCATCATGGCAGCCTAGTATGCACCTTTGGTTTTACCTCAGCCTCCAGTACCCTTACCAAATGATTATCAGTCTAAGATTCCACACTTCACTACAAAGGAGTCCATCACAGCCCAACAACATGTAGATAAGATGGAGGATTCTTTTGACTACATGGAAATTGATGATGATACAGTCAAAATGAGAATCTTTGCCCAAATATTAGGGGGTGATGTGAATAAATGGTTTAAAGGCCTACCCCCAGGTAGCATCAACGATCTTCCAGCTTTATATTAGACCTTCATAAGCAAATGGGAAACTAGGGCAAATCCTCGTCAACTCCTAGCAGAATACATGACCCTTAAAAGAAACTTAGGAGAGAGTGTTCACGATTACACAACAAGGTTCAACAGCATTTATAATGCTCTCCCTTCGCATATGAAACCTCCACAAGGCATGGCCCTAGAAAAATACCCTGAAGGTTTTGATGCTGACATGGCTTATGAGCTTAGAGATAAGGAATACAACACACTGGAGGACATGCAAAAAGGAGCAGTGAATATAGAAGAAAATCTGATTGAAAAAAGAGCAAGACTGAAGTCGGAGAGAAGGGTAATGTATAGAGATGACAACGTAGCTTCCACATCTGACCAAAATTATGATAAGTTTTCTAAAAATGTTGAAAGGTTACAACAAATGATGGAAAAAATGGTTGTCACAGTCAGTAACTAGAATAGAAACCAAAACCAGAACCAAAACTTTAGAAGAAACAATAACACTCCCAACAGAAAAAGAGAATCAGATCAACAAGTTATCCCCCCATTCCAAGAGAATTTTCTTGATGAAGATGAGGAAATCATAGAAGCGTCTGAGGGAAACATGATAAACATGTTTGAAATGGAAGATTCAATCCATAACTGTTTCTCAGAAGAAGATCAGACCTCACCCTCTGGTTGGGAGGAGGAATGGTTGGAATCTGAAGATTACAGATTAGGATTTGAAAATGCCATGATGCAGGTCAGAGAGAAATATGAACTTAGAAGAAAAAAGAGTCAAGAAACTGCCAAACCCAAAGCTTCTGAGACTACCATAAAGAAGAGACCTGAGAAATCTTCTAAAGCAACTGCTGAAAGTAGCAAACCATCAGCTGAAAGTTCTGGAAAAAATGGAGAAAAAGACAACCAAAACACTATTGCACAAGGTAAACCAGCTAGCAGCACTAGCACTGCAGTTAGTGCTCCTAATAGAACTGTCACAAACACTGTACATAACGAAAATTAGCCCACTGATTTAGCCACTAAGGCAGTGGAAAATAAAACAGAGATGAGCGTTCCCAAGATTCAGTCCTCTTTCAATTTGGAAAGTGAGATTGAAAGAATTAAAATCCATGTCCCACTTTCTGAGCTGGCCACTCAGGATGTATATAAAGGCTAGATTTTGAAGGTTTTGAACCTTAGTGAGAATGGTGACTCTGTCAATTTGAATGATGATCAGCCCGCCCTCTTGTTTGGTCCTAAGATAGAGGGGAAGTTTCAGGAGGGGGTAGTTCCGCCTTTCTATATCAGTCTCAACATTCATGACAATATTCTACATAATGCAATGCATGATTCTGGAGCATCTCACAACCTAATGCCTAAGGTAGTCATGGAAATACTAGGTCTAGAGATAACCAGACCTTACAAAGATTTATACTCTTTCGACTCTAGCAGAGTAAAATGCCTAGGCCTGATCAAATACTTGTGTGTGAGCTTAAATCAAATCCCAGCTAAATGCATGGCCATGGATGTTGTGGTGGCAGATGTGCCGCCCAAGTATGGCATGTTGTTATCAAGATCATGGGGAGCCAAGCTACAGGATACAATGTAGATGGATGGCTCATATGCTACAATCCCAATATTTGGCCAACTTATAAAGCTGTATAGGGAGGCACAGATGAAATTCCTAGTTAGTAGCCCTGAAAAACCAGAGAATTCACCTATTTATTATGTACATACAGACCTAGACCCCTTCATATTTTGTAATGACAAATCTCTAGAAGGGTCAGAGTCCCAAAACAGGGATACAAGTGGAGAGATAGAGGCCATGGATTTTAACATAATGGCTACTCTGGATTTAGAGGACAACGAAGAAGAAAACTACAATGAAACCTGTAGGATATGCAGTGGAGACCTAACTCCGAGTGAACAAGAAACAACACGTAAACAACCTCCTAGCCAGATCCCCGAACCTCATACATTTCACGAAGATCAAAGCGGCCCACAGCCTAGTACAGACCCCATAACACAACACAATGGCAAACCCAGCTGTAAAGGAGAAAACAATGATAATCATGAGAATAACCCCTTATGGGAAATGAGCTTTGACGGGTCCTATACTAAAAGGACTGCAGGGGTAGGGGTATGGTTACACATTACAGAAAATGACTACGCTGAGAGCCACGCCTGTAGTCTGCATTTCAAATGCACAAATAATGTCGTTGAATACGAGGCTCTAATCCTGGGTCTGAATCTATTGAAGAAAAAGGGAGCCCGTAGGATAACCGTAAGGGGAGACTCAGAGTTATTTATTAAACAAGTGAATGGTGAATACACGGCGAAACATCCCAGACTGAGAGCATATAGGAATGACACTATGGATTTGCTGAAAACGTTCGTTGAATACAAATTAGTGTTCGTTATTAGGGGTCAAAATTTCATTGCCAACGGATTAGCCTGCCTGGCTAGTTCCTACCCCAAGACTCCCAGTGACCAGCAGATCATCATTCAGACTAAATTTAGACCTACTGTGCCAGACAATGAAAAATATTGGCAGGTTTTTGAAGGTGATAAGCAGATTGAGGATTTCCTGGTAGGCAGAAACGAGTTTGAATTTTCTGATTTAGACTCCAAATATGACAGTAGCCACCTAAGTGAAGAATCCTCAGATGAGGAAGAAACACCCTGTAACATAGAGATAAATTCTTTAGACGAACAGACTGGAAATCCAGACCACAAATGTGAAAATGCAGATAGTGAGGAAATGGAGGTGCTGCAGGCAAAGGATAAGAATATACCCAGAGGAATGGCACCCTTAGAGGACCTTTTTGACTTTGATGATGTGGAAAAAAACCCACTATAGAGCATGCACACTCTGATGCGGAAGAATGCAACCTAGGCACTGAAGACAAGCCCAAAATGATTAAACTGGCTAAGTCTTTACCTGCAGACATGAAGAACAAATGCATTGAACTTTTCAAGGAATTCATTGATGTGTTTGCCTAGAGCTATGAGGACTTAAAGGAATACGACACAAAAATAATCCAGCACAAAATACCCCTGAAAGAAAATCAGAAGCCCTTCAGACAAAAGCTTTGTAGGATCAATCCTAAACAACTGCCAGTAGTAGAAAAAGAAATTAAGAGGATGCATGAAGCAGGTATAATTGTGCCTGTGAGGTTCTCTAATTGGGTATCAAACTTAGTGGTTGTGAGGAAGAAGACAGGAGAAATCAGATTGTGTATAGACTTCAGGACTCTTAATAGAGCCTCACTCAAGGAAAATTACCCTTTGCCTAAAATGGAACATATTCTTCAAAAGGTAGTAGGTTCTAAGAGGATTTCCCTGCTAGATGGTTTCTCCGGATATAACCAAGTCTTAGTAATCCCAGAAGACCAACTCAAAACAGCCTTTACCACTCCATGGGGCACCTTCATGTATGTGAAGATGCCTTTTGGACTGATGAACGCTGGAGCCACCTTCCAAAGAGTGATGTACATAGCATTTTCAGATGAGATAGGGCTCTTCATTGTTATCTACTTGGATGACATAACCATCTTTTCCAAGACCGAAGAAGAACACCTGAAACATCTAAGAAAAGTATTCGAAAAATGTAGAAGGTTTGGTCTGTCCCTGAACCCTAAAAAGACTGTCTTTGGGCTACAGGAGGGTAAACTCCTTGGCCACATTATATCCGAGAACGGAATCAGGATAGACCCACAGTGAGTTTATGGAATACTACAGATCACACACCCCAAAAACATCAAGGAATTACAGTCTTTCATTGGGAATATTAACTTCCTCAGGAGGTTTATTCCAAATCTGGCTGAACACCTTAGGGACATGACTAGCATGCTGAAGAAAGGTGCAGGAGTTAAATGGATTGTAGGAGCTAAACAATCTTTCGAATCTGTGAAAATCGCACTTAGCCAAGCTCCCGTCCTAATCAGCCCATATTTCTCCAAAGATTTCCTGATTTTTTCATTCGCCTCGGAGCATACAATGGCTGTGGTCTTGCTGTAGAAAAACACAAAAGGAATGGAACAACCAATTTCCTTTTTTAGCAAAGCACTTAGAGATGCACCCTTGAAATACAACATAATGGAGAAACAGGCCTATGCTCTGATTAAGGCCTTGAAAGACTTCAGGGTGTACATACTGCATTCCCATACTATAGCTTATGTGCCCAACATTATAGTCAAAGATATTTTGTCCCAAGACCCGGATGGGAAAAGGGGCAAATGGATAGCTGTGATCCTAGAATACGACCTTGAGATAAAACCCACCAAACTAATTAAAGGTCAAGGCTTAGCTAAATTAATGGCTGAATCCAACCTACAAGCCCTAGATATTAACATGATAAATACCTTGGATGAGCAACAAGAATTGCCTGATCTCACTGTTGAGGAAATGTTTCAGAGCTCTCCTTGGTATTACGACATTCTGTATGTGCTTACACACCTCAATGCCCCACCCCAACTATCAAATACCAAGGCCAGATTCTTAAAGCTAAAAGACAGAAATTACTGCATTCTGAATGAAAACTTATACTAGAAGAATCCTAACGGCCTGTTGCTTAAATGTTTTCTTGAAAATGAGGCAGAGAGGGTTAAACAAGAATTCCATGCTAGAGAATGTGGAGGCCACCTGAGTTGGAAAGCCACTGCAAAAAAAATACTCAGAGCTGGCTATTATTGGCCCACACTCTTCAATGATGTTCATAAAATGATAATTTCCTGCCACAAATGTTAGATCTTTGAGGGCAAGAGAAAAATCCTCTCTTTACCCTTACAACCCATCACTGTTGAAGGTCCCTTTCTGCAATGGTGCCTAGATTTCATAGGGGAGATTCATCCTGCTTCTTCTGCTCAACACAAATGGATCCTAACAGCCACAGATTATTTCACTAAGTGGATAGAGGCCTTGCCCACTAGGAATGCCACAGATTCAGTCATCATTAGTTTCCTAGAAATTCACATCCTCTCTCGGTTTGGCTGCCCAAGGAAAATAATCACTGATAATGCTACTGCTTTCAGATCCAAAAATATGGTTTATTTTTGTCACAGGTACCAAATAGCACTTGGTCATTCGAATACCTATTACCCTCAAGGTAATGGATTAGCTGAATCATCAAACAAGAGCCTGGTGATCATCATCAAGAAACTATTGAAAGAGAACAAAAAATCATGGCATAACAAGCTAGTACATGCTTTGTGGGCTGAAAGGCTTACAAAGAAGTCCATTGGCATGTCACCTTTTCAGCTTGTCTACGGAACAGAAGTAGTATTTCCTACCAGCCTTGGGATACCAGTGATCAAGATGGTCCAGGAGATCCAAACAGAAGAAGACAGCATGGTGAGGAGAATAAACCAAACAATCCATCTTCAACAAACGAGGGAAGAGGTCTACAACAGAGCAGTGAAAGTTCAGGAGAATATGAAGAAATTGTTTGACAAAAGAACCAAAGCTGTTGATTTCAAAGTTGGAGATAAGGTTTTTAAGTGGGATTCGAGAAGAGAGGATAAAAGAAAGCACAGCAAATTTGACAGTTTGTGGCAAGGTCCATACCTCATCCATGCCACTGTGGGTCCCAACGCTTTCTTCTTACAAGAATTAGATGGCACTGAGCTGTTTGGGGGTCCTGTCAATGGCAGGATGCTCAAGCATTACTTCTTCTAATTTACAGTTTCCGGTTTCCATTTCCATTGTACATACCATTGCAGTTTTTATTTTCAAGTAAAAGAGAAAAAGGTTTCAAAAAATAGAGGAGAGGGAGAGGTTCAGGCATGCTTAAAACATGAACCTCCGATGTGTGAAATATTGGCTCTAATAAGCTCAAAACCTGAGCCAAAGAAAGTAAAGCAACTAGTCCTAACATGCCCAAAACCTGGACCAGCAAAGAAAAAAGGAGAGAATCAGCTCTAACATGCTCAAAACCAGAGTTGAATTGAGGAAAAGGAAGTGACTCTAACACGCTTAAAACTTGAGTCACGAAAAGAAAAGAAGCATACTATAAGTTCCAGATCTCAAGCCTTCACAGTTTGTTTTCAGTTTTCTACAAATTTTTTCCATACGCAACTGCCTTTATGCCTTGGATCCATAGCAAGCCAGACAGTCTAATCCTGGCTTGACCATTTTTCAATTTCCTGTCTTAGAATGTAGAGAAGAAATCTGCTGGACAGTTTAATCCCAGTAGATATTAGACTAGGTAGAGAAACACATGAGACCAACAGTTTAATCTGGTCTCATGGAGCAATAAGGGCAGATTTAGAATAGGTTTATTTTTTGTTAGCAAAATAAAATGATGTAAAGGGTCTGCTAGCTCAAATGCACCCTAGAAGAAGAAAAAATGCTAGGATTGTAGTATGGGTAGGTAGATTGTTGAGGAAAGTTTTTCTGTTGATGTAATGTCTTCATAGTGTGGCAGCTGATCAAAGTAAGAGAGGGATGTGCCAAGCAGCAGGCCACTGGCCTACTCCAAAGATATATTCTCTGAATTCTTGACTCCTTCAAGAAGAAGCCATCCCCATGTGGAGCCACTATTAGCCCCCCTATAAATTTTTTTACAAAGCAAAGCAGGGGGCTAAAATTGTTTTTGAGCCCTCAAAGAATGCATCTCCCTGAAGACACATCATCCTTGAGGTCTCCTATGCCTTTGCCTTTGATAAATTTCCCTCTGTAGAACTCTCCATGTTGCCCCTCTCTTCCCCTTCGCAAAGTCCCCTTTCTATCCCAATTTTCCCCCAAGATCCCCTTTAAATCCCATTTTTTCCCTTTGTTTAAACATTCTTACCCTTTTTCTCCCTATCGCTACCCTTTATAGGCTTCAAAATGCATTAAAATGGTTAAAAACCCACTTTGAAATGTTATATCAAGCTTAGCCCTTCTTCTGCTGGCCCCTGCACCTTTCCTTCCACGTCATCATAGCGCTGGAATCACCCGCTAGAGCAAAAAGCGTTTATCTCCAATCCATGTTAGGTGCGACACCAGCCGTTGATCTTGGTAGATCGGACGGCTATCATTTAATCTTCGGCGCCCGTGTTTCTTCGTTCAAATCTCTGATCGCGCCATCGCCGTCCATTTAATCGTTGATCTGACGGTCCGCAATGTGCCCGCGCCTGTGGTCCCCATGCACTGTTCATAAACCTGGTGGTTTCTATCGCACCGCCTTTGGGCGAAGGGTGGTATTCTCCGATCGGCCAGCGATTCCACTCAGCATTCGACGCGTGGCTCCTGTACGGTTTCAAAACTGCTTGCCCATCGCGTGTTAATGTTCGGCATGGGATGCACAGCGATATGCTCGTGCACCGTCCGATCTGCGGCAGTTGCTCCAACGGTCATCATTCCATGAAGTTGCACTAGGTTTAACCCACGGCCACTGTACCCCTGGCCCACTGTTCGTCGTCCTCCGCTGTGTTTCCCACCGTCGATCTCCTACATGAGCTGACAGTCCAGATTGGTCTTATCCCCACTGTTGACTATTCTGCTATCAACCAGTTCCGCCACGTCACCTCCACGTGCCTCACTGTATATTCGCCCCTCCCTTCTTATATTATCATTCAAAGGGTCGAAATTCAAATTTTTTCATTCATTTTTCCTCCTGCGTCACTTTTCGACTGTAATCTTTACCGTTTTCACCACACTATAGGTCTTCCACGACAGTTTCGCCATCTAACCAGTCTGCATTGTTAGTCTAGGCACCCCCCGTTGCGTCCACCACCTCCATGGTTTCTTAACAAGTTGTGTGTTTGTGCAGGGTTTCCAAAAAGGCGGAAAACCGCCATGACTCATAGGAATCATTGTAAGCGGCGCATTGAGCAGACAGAATTAAAACTGAAGCTGGTACTATAGGGAAACGTCAAGAAAGGTGGCGGCAGTATAAATTCCATCGAAGGACGAAGTTTGAAACTTCGCAAACTCTATCCCATGCCTTTAAAGCCCAGATCTTGCAGAATCGAGACATTTATGAAGCCATGAAAAAAAACTAGCTTACGATCAAGGATTTCAGCATTCTGCATCGAGTGTTTTGAGTTTTAATACAACAGTTTAGAGGCGAAGCACCAGATCAATGATCCCACAGATCATGCAAAGGTACAGCACGCAAAAAGCAATGCATATCAGGGGTTTATACAGCAGCAGAATGTTTTTTCCCTCCATGAAGGACAGAGCGCCCATGCAGCATTCAATCTTTGCCGTGTTCTGGAAAGATTTCCTACCCTGAATCAGCCCCAGTACTATCAGAGCATTTACTTCATCAGTATGGCAGATCTCTTTATCATTTCTTTATCTTTTGTTTATCCACGAACAGCACCACCCAGTACTACAGTCAGAACACCATATATTAATGCACAGGATCTATACAGAATGGGCTTTGGTCCTCTTTCTTCTCAGAAGTTTAATACTTCATTTAGTTCTCCACCTACCTCCTCTACTCCTCCGGAGCTATAAATTCATGAAGAACTCATTGTAATGGTTTTTTATCAGTTATCAGAGAACTGCAAGTAGTTTCTTTTGAGACACAGTCTATGTGTAAAGATTGTAAGATAGGTTGAAGGATATGTTTTCAGACTGAGTATTCAGCTATTGGAAATATTGTATTTGATTGGTATTGTTATTTAATATGACAAGCACATTCCTTTGGATCCTGATATGAAGCAGCGGTGATATTTTCCTATCTCTCTGTTTACATTCATTTCATTTCGTTTCTATTGGCTTGCATCGGAATATTGGCATAGGATTTACCCTTGTTAGGTACCCTATGTTTCTGCTTTCCTTGGCATTTATGTTTCTCTTCTGAATGTATTATCTAAGAAATGTTTTCAGTTGGTTTAACTAGTGTAGTGGATGTTATTGCCTGCTCTTTGATGTATGAATTAAATGAATTCAGTTCTTAGATGTTTCTTGTTATTGATTTAGTTGGAAGATTTGGGAACACTGGGGATTAGATTTAGCCCTATCCACTAGGATCCTTGTACGACCAGCTGATCTGTAACTTTGTGCTCCGAATCTTTGTTATCTCCTCCCCTCTTACTTTCCATATCACATAATCATCTTGAAGATCCTATGTTTCAGATGACTAGCCCAATTGAAAGCCTGCCTATTGAGTAGCAAGCAAATCCTTTCCTGACTCCATCGTCCAATGGTTTTGAATATTTCCTGGAATGTTTCACCTCTGCCTTATCCCTCTTTGCTCATCCCGGTCTTACATTGAACCCTTCTTTCCTGATAACCAGCAACCAAAACAAACAATCAAACAAACAAACCCGTGCCTATAACTAGCCTAACATCTTAAACTTTGAGCTTCATAGACATAAACCTTTGCTCAAACTAGAGAGATACCTCTCTGGACCCAGGAGGGCTAGATCTTGAGCTCTGAAAGTGGTTCTGATGTTGTCTCATCTTTTGGTCTTGCCAATCTGGCCAAAACATGGGAACCCCAACATAACAGAAAGTGGAAACTTATGCATACCTTGGTAAAGCTGGGGAACATCTCGTATTGCTACAAGGATTCCTTCCTCCAGTGTGATGGCTTCCCCAACTGCTGATGATGATGGATGCTCTTCCATATTTGTATCATCATTGGTACAAGTCTCCTCGAGTGGTGGTGAAGGATTATTCTCCTCTGATTTCTTCTTGTCAAATTTGTTGATCAATCTTTGAGTACACTTTGCATATGCAGTCACTTTTGCATGACTCAAATGGCTAAACCACCAAATTTTTGCTTCACCCTCAAGGTGCAATGTTGCAATCTCAACAAGCTCTCTCTCTACTATTGGATGTAGCAGGAAAAATGCATCCAACTTCATTCCCCAAGCCTTTGTTGTGCATGTGGGTAACCCATCAAAGGTAGACAATAGAAATATATTGCCCTATTTTCTTCTATTTCTGTAAGGTCTCCTTTCTTCTTTGAGTTGAATGTATTGTGGAAGAGTTATATTCTCATTTAAATCTCTAGGTTGAGACTTATATTCTGCAAGATAATCACTTAGAATCTCATGATCTAAGTTTCCTCCATCTTCATGCCTCTTGTCTTCAAAATAAAAGGGCATAGCATGTTTCTTTGCAACTCTATGCAATACTAGATCTTCTTTTTGCTTATAGGAAGCACATAGGAAGTACATGGAGCTTCCTCATATTGAAACCCTAATGTGGTTTCACTTCTTCTCTCCATTTTTCTTTTTTTGACCTCCTTGGTGAGGTCCTTCTTAGATATGAAAAGAGATGAGATGAAACTCATTCCTTCCATAATTTTAGATCTCTTCTTACTCTTATAACATATTGGCTGAAGTACATAGTCTGATCCAAGATTATGCTCTGATACCACTGTAATATTCCCAAATGGGGGAATCAACACTATAAGCACTGAAAATGCATTTTCAGAAATATATGCAATAATAGTTAAATGCAGCCCATGGATCGATTAGATTAGACATTATGGCAGCCAAATACAAAAGGAGATCATAAACAAATCATGATAGATGAGTTAAACAAGCCTCCCACACCCAGAATAGCTCAAAAACACTACAACCCCAAGACTACAGCAACACAGAAATACTGTAGCAAGTGACAATGCAGTCTAGTGAGGGTTTATACTAAAAAAATTATAGAGAAAAATGGACCTTCTAATATATTAATCAATAGTGCTAAAAAACTGAGATCTAGTCTCCTTTACATAAATCCAAGATAACCCGGGAAGGGTTTCCAGAAATACACCCAAATACAAATGGTGATCTATAGCCCTAGGACTGAGGAGTCAATGAAAACTGAAGCTCATGAAATAGAAGGCTAAAATAATGTAGATATGATGTAGATCTCCTCAAAGGTCTCCTCCAATGAAAGGTTGAACCCTTCAACCGCAGGATAACACTCTAAAAGAGCCAATAGATCCTCTCCTGAAGCTGCCCTCCAAAATAACGCAATTCCAAACTGAAAGTGCACTGTAAATGATGGAAATAGGTTGGCCTAGTGCCAAATATCTGAAATGTGCTCAAAATCCCTCCTTGATGATCTCCCAAGACAAGGAATCCTTCCTCCTGTGAAAAACCAACTTAGAAAGTGGGTTTGACAACCCTCCACTGCAACACCCTGCAACACAACACAATATTCTGCAGAAACTACATTGTAGTTGAAGAATGAAGATTGGCCAGAATTCCAAATATGTGGAATGATAGATCAGTACTCTCCCAAGAGGCCTATCAAGGAAAGAGGTGGGATTCTTGACCAACAACACCTTGTGCTAAACAACACCAACAATCTTAGCTAAACAGCTGAAGAGAGAAAAATGTCTAAACAGACATATCAAAATAATAATCATAAGCTAACCCCATATGGCTGCCATCCTCTTCCTTATAAAAAATGTGAGCCTTCTCAGCTTGGGTCCCACTCATTAAGTTTTCCATCATCACACAATCAATCTCCCTCCAAAACTGTGTTTTCCCATCATTAATGTCACTCCTCCATAACAACGTTGTTTGATTTGGTCCAAGTTGACTTCTTCAATCTGCTCCAGCCCCTTTTCACACCTAAGGGTCTTTAATGCAGATTTTATATGACTATCTAAACTAATCCACATTCACATTGGCTGTCTCTATTGATGATTCACTCCCTCCATTCCAACTTTTTTGACTCACTCAAACTTGACCTTGTCTACATGCATTAGTCCCTGTTCACACATGAGGTTGCTTTATCAAGCTATGATTATGATCCATTTTCACATTAAGAGGGATTTTATGCCTACTAAACATATTAATGGGCCTTCCTACCCATTTATTCTTCTAACTACATATCAAGATAAAAATTAATATTCCAATTAGCTCCATGCTAATTTAGGAATATTACATTTTCTTGCTTCATAACTAAATCAATAGTTGTTCTAGGTTTACCCACTTTCTAGATTATCATAGTTTGCTTCTTATAGTTGTTCAATGATTAGTTTATAATTTTTTTAGAGAGGTCATGCATTCATTCATTCCACCCTTAGAATCTAACTTCTATTGAACAGTGGTTGTCATTGATGTCAACCCAAGCAGCACCAGGGGCTAACCCGATCTTGCATGAGAATTTTAACTTCTATTTTGAGTCAAGGATATTTTGTATGGTTTCTACTTGTCGATAATTTTCCATTGATATATGGCACGCCACATAATTTTTCACGGTTTAAGAGATATTCGTATTTGAATTTAGTAATTCCAGTTATTGGGCTAAAACCCCATGGGGTTGTGGCATGAAACTAATCATTGATTGTGGTCATTGAATAGTCAATAATTAATAATTTTTTAAGCTCCTAAAATCCCTGCAACATTTACTCTTTGAAGAACCTCTCAACCTAAGCACTTATATAAATTGTGACCCTCATATCCTCCTCATGAAAGGATTTCGCTACTTAAAACACGTCATCATGGAATTTTCGATATAATTTTTTTTATGTGAAGTTTCATATGCTTAAAAATAAAACCCATTTGATTTGAAATCTCGATGAAGCTCGTGTCTGAATTTTAGATATTGGTTCGCTATATTTTCGGATATATGATCTGAGGAAGTTAGGGTTTTTGCAGGCTCCCGAATTTCATGTCAAACAGGTGACCTTGGGTAAATCATCATAACTTTCTCTCTAAGAATTGGATTCAAATTTCATAAAAAGTGACAGAAAGAGGACAGGCTATAGTTTGTTGGGTATCATTTTTAGGACCAAAGGTTGAAACAGTGACACATGGAACTTCGTACAAGTTCTCTCTACTGAACCAATATATAATCAGGTCATCGTAGGAGATTGGGAATAAATATTTCTTGAAGAATCCAATATTGATCAGACCTACAGGGTTGGAAAGATGACTCAGAGGGCTAACATAGGATGCAATTTCAAACCTTGGAGATCTAAAACTACATAGATACAACAAATTCAATATCGAGCTTCTAGAAGGCAAGAAAATTTGATGGATTCAAGGATCACTGCAGTAAGGACAACACATCAACAATCAAGGTTAAGTCTGCTACAAAAAGGTATGTATGATTAGTGTTTGAATTTTAATTTGAATATCGTCTCTAACATGTGATTTTACAAGGCAATGTAAGTATTCTTTATGTATCTTTGATTGGGTTTTGTTCATAATTGTTGAACATATTTACATTTGAATTTTGAATATTTTGACATATGGTTTGCAGGACAGTGTAATTATTTTGTTTTTATATTGGTTTGTGTCTTGTTTATTAATTCAGGTGCAGGAAAGAGGACACAATATGTTGGGTATGTGTTATATTCTTTCCACGACTAGCCCCACGTGATGTATGTTGCGTCGGGTGCAATAAGGGGGTCACAGGGGGGGCGGTAGCGCCCCGACAAAAAAAAATTTGGTATGCGGTCCCACTCATAGGCGGACCCACCCATGTTTTGTGCATGATTTTGCACATGGTTTTGGGGTACGATGGTTTTTCGGCCCCTGGTATTTTGTAGATCCAGTCAAGGGAACTGTGGTTATGTTCTAATCCAGGGTTAATGGATTGGGGTTTATGTATGCTTCGGCATGTATATATATGTGTTGTAACACTAAAAGGAATATAATGAAAAATCAAGTTGGTCGTCCCGATTTGGGATCCAGGGGAAAATCTTTGTGTTTATTTGTTTTATGTTTTATGCTCTCGCTATTGTTTATTTTCTGTTATAAGATTCATGTGTAGATAATTTTTGTTCAGGGTTAAAACCTACATTTGGTATCGGAGCTGTTTCGGCTTCAAGGGGACGCCTTTGTTGCTGAGGGTTTTTTTCTTGGGCCTGAGGTAGACCCTGTTCAGTGGGAGATCTGCAGGATCGATTCTTGCTGTGAAATAAGATGGTGAGCGGCGGGAATATAGAGATCGAGAAATTTAATGGTCAGAGTTTTGAGTTGTGGAAGCTCAAGATGGAGGATCTGCTGGTGGATAAAGATCAGTGGATCGCGGTAGATCCATGTACTAAACCAACGGCAATGTCAGATGAAGACTGGAAGAAACTGGATCGGAAGGCTAAGAGCACAATACGGTTGTGTGTGTCAGATTCAGTATTGTTGAATGTATCTGGGGAAGCTACGGCGAAGAATTTGTGGGAAAAACTTGGGAATTTGTACCAATCTAAGTCTCTGGTGAATAAGTTGTTCCTGCGGAAAAAGCTGTATAACCTGAGGATGAAGGATGGAGACTCGGTGACAGAGCATCTGAACGCCTTCAATACTGTGGTAAGTCAGCTGTCATCTGTTGATATTAAAATCTCAGATGAAGATAAGTGTATCAGTTTGTTGTGCTCTCTACCAGACTCGTGGGACAGTTTGGTTATTGCAATAGGTAGCAATACAAATACCTTGAATTTTGATGACATTGTCTCAGCCTTGCTATCGGAGGAAATGAGACGGAGAAATATGGAGGGTCAGAATGGAGATGCCTTATCTGTACGAGGAAGGTCCCAGAACAGAAACAAGAATAAGGTTTTGAGTGGGAGATCCAAATCTAGAGGGAGATCTAAATCTCCTGGAAAGTTTGTAAAGGTGTGCTGGAAATGCGGAAAGGAAGGGCACTACAAAAAGGACTGCAGATCTAAAGCTCCCGATAAAGGAAAGGGATCTGATGATGCTCCTTCTGCAGAGGAAAAAACCACCTCGGATGAAGGTGGGGATGTGTATTTGGCTTCTTCTTCAAATACACATGTATATCATGAGTCATGGTTGATTGACTCAGGTGCATCTTTTCACTTCACTCCCCATAGGGAGTGGTTCTACAAGTATGAGAAATATGATGGTGGTGATGTCTTCCTAGGGGATGATAGGAAGGCCAGAATCATTGGACGTGGAAAGGTCAAGCTGAAGCTGCAAGGTGGAAGGATTAGAACACTCCCTAGTGTTCTGCATATTCCTGCATTGGCCAGAAATTTTATTTCTGTAAGCAAGATGGATGATGCAGGTGTAAAAACAGTGTTCGAGAAAGATTCCTGCAAGATGGTTCGGGGAGCACTGGTATTAATGCGGGGAGTTCGGATTGGAACTCTGTACAAGCTACAAGGTAGCACTGTTATTGATGGGTGTAATAGTTCTACGGTTCCTGAAAGTGGAGCGGAAAGCCTAGTTGTCTCTGGAGAAAATACCATGTTATGGCATCAAAGGCTTGGACATATTGGAGAGAAGGGCCTTCAGATACTGCACAGAAATGGTATGGTAGAAGGTATGTCTAATTGTTCTCTGGATTTTGATTTCTGTGAGCATTGTGTATATGGGAAGCAGAATCGGGTGAGTTTTCCTTCTGGTGCTAAGAGGGCAAACAAGATATTAGAACTTGTGCACAATGATGTGTTTGGGCCTGTGTCAGTTCCATCACTGGGAAAGTCTCTGTACTATGTTTCATTCATAGATGACTTCTCAAGGAATACATGGATATATTTCTTGAGGAAGAAATCTGAAGTCTTTGACAAATTTAAAGAATTTAAGGCTCTGGTGGAAAACCAGACAGAGAAGAAGATAAAGGCGCCGAGGACAGATAATGGTGGGGAGTTCTGCAAGAAGGAATTTGAAGAGTTCTGTAAGAAGTGTGGTATAGCACGGCAGAAGACTACTCCATACACACCTCAGCAAAACGGAGTTGCAGAAAGAATGAACAGAACGCTGATGGAAAAGGAAAGAAGCATGCTTAGTGGTACCGGGTTAGGACAAGAATTCTGGGCAGAGGCAGTGGAGACTGCATGTTACTTAGTTAACAGATCACCTTCATTAGCGTTGGAGGATAAGACTCCACATGAGGTATGGACTGGTAAGAAACCCCATCTTTCACATCTAAGGGTATTTGGATGTGATGCATATGTACATGTTCCAAAGGAGAAAAGGACCAAGTTGGATAATAAATCTAAAAGGTGCATCTTTATTGGGTATAAGGATGGTTTAAAGGGTTACAAGCTTTGGAACCCAGAAACAAGGAAGGTTGTGTACAGCCGAGATGTGGTGTTTAGAGAGGTGAAAGATGTTTTTACACATGAAATCCTAAAAAAGGAACTTGAGAAGATAGATTTTGAGCTAAGGGAGGATGAATCAGACTCTACAATAGAAGAAGACTCAGAAGAGGAAGAGCCACAAACTCCAGCTGTGAGAAGATTAGTTCGGGAAAGAAGGCAACCAGAAAGGTATAGTCCATCTGCTTTCTGTTCAAATTTTTCCTTAACTATAACTGATGATGATCCCATAACTGTTAGGGAAGCAGTAGATTTAGAGGATGGAAAACTCTGGAAGGAGGCCATGGTTGATGAAATGGCATCCTTGCACAAAAATGAGGCATGGGATCTAGTGGAGTTGCCAACTAGAAGGAATCCCATCGAGAGCAAATGGGTGTTTAAAAAGAAGATGAATGTAGAAGGCAAGGTGGATAAATACAAAGCTCGGTTGGTAGCAAAAGGTTATTCCCAGGTGCCGGGAATTGATTTTGGTGATATTTTTTCTCCTGTTGCCAAATTTACTTCTATTAGATTACTTTTATCTGTCGCTGCTGCATTTTATTTTGAGATAGAATAGATGGATGTGAAGACAACATTTCTTCACGGGGATCTAGAAGAGGAGATATACATGAAGCAACCTGAAGGCTTTATGGTGAAGGGTAAGAAATAACTGGTATGCAGGTTGAAGAAGTCTCTGTATGGGTTAAAACAGTCACCAAGGATGTGGTATCAGAAATTTGATACCTATATACGGGGACTTGGCTTCACTAGAAGCAAGGAGGATCACCGTGTTTATTTTAAATTAATTGGTGACCGTGTTATTTATTTGGTCTTGTATGTGGATGATATGTTGTTGATTGGAAATGACAAAGAAATTATCCAAGATTTGAAGACCCAAATTTTCTCCAAATTCGACATGAAGGATCTTGGTGCTGCAAACTATATTTTGGGCATGGAAATTAAGAGAGATCGGGCAAAGAGGAAGCTCTGGTTAAACTAGAGGAAGTATGTCGAGACTATATTGCATAGGTTCAATATGCAGGATAGTAAACCGGTGAAAGTTCCTATTCCTGTAGGTGTAAAGCTATCTGCTGAACAGTGTCCCAAGACACAAGAAGAAGAGGAGGATATGTCCCGTGTTCCATATGCAAGTGCAGTGGGTAGCCTGATGTATGCAATGGTCTATACTAGACCAAACATTGCACATGTAGTGGGAGTATTGAGCAGGTTTATGTCAAACCCAGGGAAGGAGCATTGGACAACAGTGAAGCGGGTTTTCAGATATTTACGTGGCACTAGTGATTATGGCTTGTGCTACCAGGGAAGACCAGGATTGGAAAGAATGTTGGACATTTGTGGTTTTGTTGATGCAGACTGGGTTGGAGATCTGGACCAAAGAAGATCTACAAGTGGGTATGTGTTTAGCCTATTTGGAGGCGCAGCCAGTTGGATGAGTAAAAGACAGTCTGTAGTAGAGCTTTCAACTACAGAGGCAGAATACATAGCAGCCACTCATGCAAGCAAGGAAGCAGTTTGGTTGCAGAGATTGTGTTCAAGTATGGGGTTAGTACAACAAGCTATAAGGATAGAATGTGATAGCCAAAGTGAAATTTTCTTGGCTAAGAACCCTGCTTATCATTCAAAGACAAAGCACATTGATGTTCAATATCACTTTGTTAGAGATATGGTTGAGGCTAAAAGGGTGTTGCTGGTAAAGGTGGACACTTTGAAGAATGTTGCAGATGCATTGACAAAGTTCGTGAGCACTCAGAAGCTCTCTTGGTGTAGAGAAACAATGGGTGTTGAATAATTGGCCCAATGACTAAGCTCTCCTGTGGCCCCCTGTGGAAAGAAAACAACAAGTGGGAGAATGTTGGGTATGGATTATATTCTTTCCATGACTAGCCCCACATGTTGTACGTTGCGTCGGGTGCAGAAGGGGGGCCACAGGGGGGGCGGCATTGCCCCAGTGAAAATTGTTTTGGTATGCGGTCCCACTCATAGGCGGACCCACCCATGTTTTGTGCATGGGTTTGCATATGGTTTTGGGGTACGAGGGTTTTTCGGCCCCTGGTATTTTGTAGATCCGGTCAAGGGAACTATGGTTATGTTCTAATCCAGGGTTAATGGATTGGGTTTTATGTATGCTTCGACATATATATATATATATGTGTGTGTGTGTGTGTGTGTGTTGTAACACTAAAAGGAATATAATGAAAAATCAAGCTGGTCGTCCCGATTTGGGATCCAGGGGAAAATCTCTGTGCTTATTTGTTTTATGTTTTATGCTCTCGCTATTGTTTATTTTCTGTTATAAGATTCGTGTGTAGAAAATTTCTGTTCAGGGTTAAAACCTACACAATATGACAACTCGGACACATACTAAAAGGACAATGCAATGCCAAAGTACCATTACTTGAAGCAAGCACAAAAATACCTGAACAGCTGCTAGTGTTCAAAGAAGAAGTGTCAAGTCAAGTATTAGGTCATTTCAAAGGTCAGTATTGTAAAAATCATCATTGTAAAATTGTAAAAGAGACATTATTGCAAAAGAGTCAATCTGCCTACATTTGGAGAGACATTTTTGGGAGGTATAAGTTTCACTGTTGGATAATGTTATTGTTGGGTTGCAGTTCATAGTGTGATTGGTTGATTGGTCTAGTTCAAGAAAATCATTGTGAATCATATTATATCATGGATCACTATCCCTGGTTCAATATTCCACACTCTTGTCTTATTTTTTATCATTATAGGTTGGCAAGGAGGTGCTAGGTTGGTGCATGAAGTCACCTATAGGTTGGAGCCTGTGAACACTTCAGGATAGTAGGTCGATCTAGGATGTTAGGGCCTCCATTTAGTTGACTACTGAAGAAACCAGGGCATTGGGGCATCCTTCTAGTGGGAGCTAGAGAAGAATGATTTTCTATAATTCTAATAAGTTGTACCTTTTATTTTAGTTGGCGCTAAAGATTAAAGAATTTATTAGAAAATCTTTCGGTGGTTTTTGACCCGAAGGGGGTTTTCCACCTAAAATTCGTATGTGTATTGTGTTCTATTGTTTATTGTTGTTACTGGATAAACATCTAGAATAATTGAAGATTAACCAATGCTCTGAAAATATTTAAAAGTGATAATTGATAAGAATTAATGATTCACCCCCCCCCCCCCCCCCCACTTCAGTATTTCCAACAATTGGAATCAGAGCTTGGTTCCTTCAATATAAGTCTAACAAGTAGAAGGAGGTCATGGAGTATACTAAGAATATATTTCCTATGTTCAATGGAAATAAATACACACTTTGGAGTTGAAGAATTCATGTTCATTTGCTGGCACAAGGATACGAAGTATGGGAAATCGTTGAAAAAGGCTTTACATTGGCCTAGGATGAACAAGGAAAGAAAAATATGGTATATGATGCAAAGGATAAAGATATCATTATCAGTGGGCTTATCAAATATGTCTATCTTAAGATACTGAGATGCAAAACTGCTAAAGAATTATGGGGCAAGCTTGAGAATATATATGCAGGTGACTGAAACATGAAAGAACTAAAGCTTCAAATTTACAAGACAAAATTTCAGCAACTCAAAATGAAGGAAGATGAAAATATTGATGCATACTTACAATGTGTTAATGAAATAACAAATGCATTGGAAGGTTTGGGATAAATTTTTGACAAAAAAATTGTTGTCCAAAAGATCCTTAGAACTTTGCCGGCAAGATTCAACCCAAAGGTGTCTGTCTTGGAATATAGTTCAAATCTAGCCAATCTCAGTAAAGATGAATTGCGTGGAGTTATTACGGCATATGAAATGAGGATTGAAGAAGAGGAGGACACGTCTCACCTAGAAACAGCATTTGACGCATCCAATAAGACTAGTAAGGATAAGCATACTTTGAAAGAAAAAACTTGTAGTTGTAAGGATGAAGAAAAGGAAGAAGATGAAGAAGAATTTTCAGATAAATAATTTTCCTAGTTCACGTGAAAAAATGAGAAAAGGTATAGGGAAATTGAAATGTAAAATTCCATTGATATGTTTCTATTGTGGTGATGTTGGGAATTTTGCAGCCAAGTTCCCTCACAAAAATGAGGCTTTTATGAAAGGAAAGAAAGGTTTAAGGAAGTTCAACAAGCACAACAAGAAGAAATGGTTTAAGAAGAGTTTCTTCTCCAAAGAGGATAACTCCTCATCTGATGAAGACAGTGATAAAAAAGAAGAAATCAATGGAAAATTATTGTTTATGGCCAATCATAATAAGAAAGAAGCAGATGATGAAGAAGGAGACGAAGAAGAAGAGATGACTGAGGTTGAATTTCAAAACGAAGTGATCAGGGTTATCAAAGAGCTCAAGGTCGAGAAGAATCATGTCAACACTCTTGAAGATAAATTAAAGATAGAAAGGGAACATGTCCTAAATCTTAAAATCAAGGTTGAAGAATACAAACGAGTTGAAGAATCGCTCAGGGAAGAATTAAAGGAAAGCAACAAGGAAAGAGAAGCATTGGAAGCTGAAATATTTTCTCTTCGAAAGCAAGTAAAAAATGGAAAAAATCTTCAAAACTACACCAACAACTCCAAGGCATTGGAATAAATCATCAACAATCAATGATCAAACAATGACAATATTGGTCTTGGTTACAAAGAAAATCTGAAAAGGAGCCAAGAAACAGAAACGTTTGGTATGTTGATAGTGGTTACTCAACCCACATGACTAGAGATAGGAATAAGTTAATATCCTGAATGAAAAGAAGGATGGAACAATGTCTTTTGGAAATGACGGGTCTTAAAATGTCATAGAAGTAGCTACAATCAAACTTGGAAGGAATAATGCATTAGCGAAAGATGTGTTGTTGGTTGAAAATATGAATCACAATCTGCTCAGAGTCAGACAAATGTGCGATCAAGGACACCCGATGCTATTTAACTCTAAGAAATGTGAAATTGGGAAAGGAAAGTTTGGTAAAATTGTGGCTAAAGCAAGCAGAGCTCCAAATTACATATATATTTTCGATGAGTCACCTAAAGGGTGCTTTTTGGCGAAAGAAGATGAAAGTTGGTTATTGCACAAAAAAATGGGACATATAAATTTCGACAATTTGGTTAGGATTAGCAAGAAGGAAGTAGTAAGAGAAATCCTTAAAATTTCAAAACCTACCAATGCAATATCTGAATCTTGTCGGCACGACAAGCACACAAGAGTTGAGTTCAAGACAAAAGAACACTTTGCATCACGTCCATGGATTTAATGCATACTTATCTATGTGATCCTATGAGAACAAAAGGTTTAGATGGAGAATTATATTTTATGCTAATGATATACGATTACACCATAATGATAGTCGTTGGCTTCTTAAAGAAAAATATTGCGACATTCGAATGTTTTAGAACCTACAGTGAATTGGTCGAAAATGAAACTGATTTGAAGATAAAATGTCTGAGATCAGATAATGGCAGAGAATTCAATTTGAAGGTATTTCAACAATACTGTTACAAAAATAAAATAAAAAGGCAATTATCAAAAGCCAGAACACCGAATAAAAATGGAGTTGTTGAAAGAAAAAACAGAGCCGTACAGGAAATGGGCAGAACAATGTTAAATGGCTCAAAATTAGATGATAACTGGGTTCAAGTAGTTGATACAACTATATTCATTATAAACAGAGGTTTGCTAAGGAACAATTGTAACATGAATCCATACGAATTACAGAAATGAAGAATGACTAACGTCAAATACTTCAAAATATTTGGAAGCAACTGCTACATCAAAAGAGAAGATAAAAAATTGGGCAAGCTGGATTTCCGTGTCGGTGAAGGTATTTTCATTGGTTATTCATGCAAAACGAAGGCTTATAGATGCTAAAATATGAGGTTCAAACAAATAGTGGAAAGCATAAATGTTACTTTTGACGAATATTGTGTTACAAAGGATGACGATGAGATTGTCCCTTCAAGAAAATCTGAGGGATCTGAAAGATAATTTGTGAAGGATGAAGAAGAAGCTCTAGAACAAGACCAATCAAATAAGGAAAAAATAGTCAACCAAGAGGAAATAAGAAATGATCAGCAAGATATACAAGAAAATTCTCCAAAATCTTTAAAAGAATGGTGTCAAAAGAATCATCCTTCAAATCAAATCATCAACAAGATAAATGAAGAAATTGGAACCAAAAGAAGTCGACAGCTTCGTTCATCACAGCAAACCCACCCTACTTTTTTAAAAACTTTTGAGCCTAGCAATTTTGAGGAAGCTAGTCAAGATGAACACTAGGTAGCAATTATGAATGAAGAACTGGATCAAATTGAGGAGAATGATACTTGGGAATTGATTCCACGACCAAAGGACAAAAATGTTATTGGAACTAAATGGGTCTTCAGAAAAAAATTGAATGAGGATGGATAGGTCACCAGGAATAAGGAAATATTAGTTTGCAAAAGATATAGACAAGTTGAAGGAATTGATCTTGAAGAAACATTTGCTCCCATAGCCAGAATGGAAGCTATCAGAATTTTTCTCGCTTATGCATGCTTAAGAAAAATCAAGGTATACCAAATGGATTTTAAGTCAGCCTTTCTAAATGGTGAATTGGAAAAATAATTTTACATTGAACAACCCAAAGGTTTTCTACTCTCTGAAAAGGATGACTATATCTGCAGATTAAAGAAGGCACTATATGGTCTCAAGCAAGCTCCTAGAGCTTGGTATGGTTGTCCTGATGGATATCTACATCAACAAGGATTCAATAAAGGAAGCGCTGACAACAATATCTATGTGAAAGTGGATTAAAATAACCTAACAATTATCAAGGTATATGTAGACGATATAATTTTTGGAAGAAATGATGACAGATTAAGTAAAAAAATTTCCACAAAGATGCAAAGTGAGTTTGAAATGTCTCTACTTGGCGAGCTAACATAATTTTTAGGGCTTGAGATATCTCAGGAGGGTAAAGGAATATTTATATATCAAACCAAGTACATCAAGGAAATGCTCAATAAATTCAAGATGGAAGATTGCAAGCATGCCCTTACCCCAATGGTAATAGGTTGCAAGTTAAGTTTAGATGATTCGTCAAAGAATGTGGACCAGAGGTTGTATAGATCTATGATTGGAAGTCTTCTATATGTGATAACTTCTCGGCCAGATGTAATGCAGACAGTTGGACAAGTAGCAAGATTCCGAGTAGCACCAAAATAATCTCATATTATTGTTGTCAAAAGAATTCTTTGATATATTAAGGGAAAAACATAATATGGTTTATGGTATCCCAAAGGAAATAATCTAGTTATCCAAGCTTATACAGATTTTGATTGGGCAGGAAGTGTTGATGATCGCAAGAGTACCAATGGAGCAACATTATATCTAGGTATTTTCCATGTTGCGTGGTTAAGTAAAAAGCAGTCTTCAATCTTGTTATCAACAACAGAAGAAGAATATATCGCGGCAGCAGTTTTTTGTACTCAATTTCTCTAGATGAAGCAAACTTTGCAAGATCTTCAAGTCAAGTTTGATGAGCATATTCCCATATTTTATGATAACACTAGTGCCATCAGTATCTCCAAGAATCCAGTGATGCATTCCAAAACAAAGCACATTCCGATCAAATATTATTTCGTTAGAGAGCATGTCACCGAAAAGAATATCAAGCTTGAATATGTTGGCACAAAGGAAAAAATTGCTGAAATATTTACCAAACCATTACCTCATGAATCATTTTAGTATCTTCTCTTAGAGCTTGGGATTCTCCCACGTTATCATAAAACTCTTTCTCTTATCAAACTAAGGAAAAAAAAGGGAGGAGTTGAGGTGCATACAAGATGACGTTTGTCAGGGTGAGTTACCCTTTTCCATTGATGACAAAGGGGGAGAGAATTCTGTAGGAAGATGTGTCATGATCGCAAGGGAGTACTTGTGTTGCCATCAATGCCAAAGGGGGATATTTTTTATCAATGGTTGTCATTGATGTCAACCCAAGCAGCACCAAGGGCTACCTTGATCTTGCATGGGAATTTTTACTTGACAACTTTCTCTATTCTGATTCAAGGATATTTTGGATGTTTTCTACTTGTCAAGATGTTTTTGTTGATATATAGCACACCACATAATTATTCACGGTTTGAGAGATATTCATGTTTGAATTTAGTAACCCTAGTTAGTCGGCTAAAACCCCATGGGGTTGTGGCATGAAACTAATCATTGGTTGTGGTCATTGAATATTCAATAATTAATATTTTTTTAAGCTCCTAAAATCCCTCCAATGTTCACTTGTTGAAGACCCTCTCAACCTAAGCATTTATATAAATTTTGACTCCAATATGCTCCTCATGAAAGGATTTCGCTACTTAAAACATGTCATCATGGAATTTTAGATATAATTTTTTTTCTTTGAAGCTTCAGATGCTGGGAAAAATCACATTTGAGTCAAAATTATGATGAATCTTGTGTCTAAATTTCATATATAGGTTCACTATATTTTCGGAGATATGATCTAAGGAAGTTAGGGTTGTTGTAGGCTCCCAAATTTCATGTCAAACATGTGACCTTGGGAAAATCATCATAACTTTCTCTCTAAGGATTGGATTCAAATTTCGTAAAAAGTGACAGAAGGAGGATAGGTTTTAGTTTGTTGGGTATCATTTTTAGGACAAAATTTTGAAAGAGTGACATGTGGCACTTCGTACAAGTTCTCTCTATTGAACCAGTCTATAATCAGGTCATCGTAGGAGATTGGGCATAACTATTTCTTGAAGAATCCAATATTGATCAGACCTATGAGGTTCGAAAGAGGAATCAAAGGGATACTATAGGACGTAATTTTATACCTTGGAGATTTTAAATTACATAGATACATCAAATTCAATATCGAGCTTCTAGAGGGCAAGAAAAAATATGCATTCAAGGATCACTGCAGTAAGGAAAACACATCAACAATCAAGGGTAAGTCTGCTACAACAAGGTATGTATGATTAGTGTTTGAATTTTAATTTGAATATCATATCTGAAATGTGTTTTTACAGGACAATGTAAGTACTTTTTATGTATGTTTGATTGGTTTTGTTCATAAATGTTGAACGTATTTACATTTGAATTTTGAATATTTCTCTGACATATGGTTTGTAGGAAAGTGTAAGTATTTTGTTTGTATATTGGTTTGGGTCTTGCTCATTAATGATTGTGCAGGAAGGAGGACACAATAGGACAACTAAGACACATACTAGAAGGAAAATGCAATGACAAAGTACCATTACTTGAAACAAGCACAACAATACCTCATCAGCTGCTAGTGTTCAAAGAAGCAGTGTCAAGTCAAGTATCAGTTCATGTCAAAAGTCAGTATTGTAAAAATCATCATTGTAAAATTGTAAAAGAGTCATTATCATAAAATAGTCAATCTTCCTAGAGTTGGAGAGGCATTTTTGGGAGGTATAAGTGTCATTGTTGGATAATGTTATGGTTGGGTTGCAGGTCATGGTGTGATTTGTTGATTGGTCTAGTTCAAGAAAAGAATTGTGAATCATATTGTATTGTGGATCATTGTTCCTGGTACAGGAGTCCACACTCTTGTATTATTTATGATCATTATTGGGTGGCAGGGAGGTGCTAGGTGGGTGCATGAATTCACCTACAGGTTAGAGCCTATGAACAGTTCAGGGTGGTAGGTCATTCTAGGATCTCGGGACATCCATTCAGTTGACTACTAAAGAAACCAAGGCATTGGGCCATCCTTCCAGTAGGAGCCGGAGAAGAATTATTTTCTAGAATTCTAGGAAGTTGTACCTTTCATTTCAGTTGGGGCTGAAGGTTAAAGAATTTATTAGAAAATCATTTGGTGGTTTTTGACCCAGAGGGGGTTTCCCACCTAAAATTTGTGTGCCTATTGTGTTATATTGTTTACTATTGTTACTGGATAAACATCCACAATAATTGAAGATTAACTAATGATGTGAAAATATTTAAAAGTTCTAACTGAGAAGAAATTCTGATTCAGCCCCCCTCTGAGTATTTCCAACAACTTCCACCCTTAGAATCTAATTCATTTTTCGTGCATGTGTTTTCTTTTGCATTTTTCTTTAGTTATAATTGTAATATACATTTCCTTTCTTTCTTTCCATCTTAAACAAACTTTCTACAACAGTTTCATCTAATATCCCATATATTTTTGTTTACTTCTAATTTTACGAAATCCTTGGGTTGACATATTTAACTGAAAAGGTATTTAACATACCATGAAATCACCCTACATTTACCCTCGTGGACCGGTAAGCTTGGCTAAGTGTGGGCGGAGGGTGTTACAACCCACATGTTCAGATGTGTATTTATGTATTATACATTACATGTTCATGATGTGGTTGAAGGAATGTTTGTCATGGTTAGGCTTGCGTAGGTCAATTTCTTGACTAATTTTTGTGTTAGAATATTTATCCTTGTTTAATTTATGTTTTTGGAAAGTTTCATCAAGTTTTGGGTAGTGACATGGAGACTATCTCTTAAAAGGTGGCACAAATTTCGCGGTAGCAGGCACAAAACTATGAAATTGAGACTACAGTCACACCCTTGTAGGATTATGCATGTAAATCGAGGCCTACAGTCATGTGGATGAAGGCTTATGCATGCGACTAGGAGTTCAAGTAAGTGAAAAAGAAAGCTAGCTTAGAGTTTGGGCACCTGGAAGGGTGATTCAGCCCTTGGGGGTCCTATAGCACCTCAAGGTAGTTAGTAAGGTTTTTTTTTTTAGATTCCACTTCCTTAAGGTGATCTATGAGGTTGAATTATATCATAATAAGTCTTCATCACATATTTACCTCGATGAATGGGTGAACTTGGGTAAGTGTGGGAGGAGAGTGTTATAGAGTGGTATCAGAGCTTCCAGGTTCAACAATTGGACTGGATGGGTAGAATGTGTTTTCCTTGCATGCATGTAGGTTGTATATGTGATTTTTATGTATGCATTGTGGTGGTCATTGTTACAGTTTTATTGTAATGTTGAAGTTGATGATTTTTTTGTTGGGGTGTTTGTCATGCATACATGTCGGTAGATATGTGTTCATTATGCTTGCGGTATATGTGTGTGTTAAGAATGCATGGTGATGGTCACTATTGCAGTTGTTTCATTTTGAAAATTTTGATGTTGAAACAATGAATATGATTATTTCATTGTGTATTTATGTATTTTATGATAATATGGATTGATCTTGCAGACGAGATAGCTTCCCCTAAAATTAAATTAGGTACATGTGATTTTGTTTATATTTGGTTATCTAACATAGTATGTTTGTAGGAAGTAGAGGATCAAATATGACAAGCGAAATGGTGGACTACAATTCATGACACTCTCCCTATAGATCATATGAGCAACATGGTGTTGAGTACTCCCCTCACATATAATATACATTGATAAGTCTTAAGGCAGAAATAAGAAGTTGAAAAGTAAATAATGATAGCATCATCCAATCACAAGAGAGAATTTCTAGGGCATAGGAGAAACAAGTAGAGGTCAATGAAGTTATCCTTCAGAGTTTTCCATCGTTGTATAGACAGGGACCACATAGGACCAGTCATGGACAGGAGGAAAGGACTAATGGAGCATATGGAAGTAGGTCTCATGGTGGGCACCGGTCGAATAGATATGATACTACTAGAGATGGAAGGTTCTTGGATACACCTGATAGATGAGGTAGTGGACATGATATTTACTCTAGTTCTAGTTCAAATAGGTATCATGTTCATCATCACTATCTTCCTTACAGGATGAGTAACAGGACATATTTGTCGAATGAGTTTCAGAAAGACCAAAGCCACCTACCTTCGATGGAGAAATAAAGAAGTCACAAGATGTAGAATATTGGTTACTAGGGATGAATAATTTCTTTAAATTTCCTGAGTATTCAGGGAAAATTAAGGTCGAGATAGCTACATTCAGTCTTAAAGGTAAAGATTACATTTCATGGGAAGATGGAAAGAATGGTAGAGACATCTGAGAAGAGGAGTTTACTTGGAGTGAGTTCAAGAGACTTTTCAGTAAGAAGTATCTATCTGAGAGATACTATGATGACAGGAAAAAGGATTTCTATGAGTTTAAAATGTGACGTATGAATCAGGAGGAATACACTAGCAGTTTCTTGGATTTGTTGAGGTATGTGCCTTATCTGAAGGAGGAGAAAGAGAAGATTCTGAGATTATTCAATGGGTTATTGATAGAATTCGAAGACAAGATTGATTTTGATGAACCTAGATCGTTGGAGGAAGCCATTATAAAGTTGAAGCATTGTTTTTGAGGAATCGAAGTGCAATTTTGAGACTAAGAAGGATTGGAAAGGAAAGGAGAATAATACTATAAAAATGGGTTAAGAAGTGGGCAATACCTCAAGACACATGTAACAAAGAGAATTCAACACCACCTAAGAAGTTGAATGCATCTGACAGAGGAAAAATATTTCAGTCTGAGGAGTATAAAAAAGGTGATGGAAGGAATCCTTTACAGTGTTGGATTTGTGGCAAGGATCATCACCAAAGAGATTCTCCACAACATTAGGGTGGAAGACTATAGATTTATAGTGCTCGGGAAGCACAAAAAGTGGGAGGTGTTGGTCTGAGTATTCAACATATTTATGCAGCATTAGGTAATAGGTAGGCTTATCACCAGGAATCTATTATCAACATGGATGGTAAGCTTTGTGATCAAGTTGTTTCTAGTTTGATTGACCATGGATCTAATTATAGTTATGTGTTGGCATTGGTGTTGTGATGAGTTGTTTGGTTGGAATTGATGTCAACCTAGTAGCATGGTGTTGGAGGATGCATTCGTGATGGTTGGCACTGATTTGAATGTAAATTTGGTTTGGATATGGTATGCATATGCTATGATTTCTTTTGTCTCTATGGTTTCTATGGTGAATTTTCATGCTATATATGCTTTGATGGATGTTGAAGGTCCTTGGATAGCTTTGTTCATTGGTTGATCAAATAAGTATCCATGTAGATGATGCTTGTGATGGACATGATATGAATTGGTTTCTTATGTTGTATGGTTCTAGTGGTTGTTAGTTGTTGATAGCATATGAGGCAGAGACACTTGGCTTGTACATTGGTTGCAAACTTGGTTCATCCATTGATTGCACACTGGTATTGTTTATTTTTTGTTGACCTTACATCAATGGTTGTAGATAATGTTAGTGCGGGAATTTAGTCTCTTTTTGGATGATTTGGAGGAGTGAGGAGTTGCCTCACCTAATTTTAAATGATGGAAACTATGTTGGAGAAATTATGGAGCAGTTTGATGGCCTATGTGCTACAGCAGTTGATTGATGACATTGTATGTAGGAGCTAAGATTTGATTTACATAGCTATAGCAGTGGTTCATATTTATGTTCCTTATTTTATATTATTTTTAGCTAATGTATTGTAGCCATGTGTGTTGAGTTTGATGTATGGATGTGAGAGAGGAGTATGATTGTAGGTTGATTCAATAATAGAAATTTTGAGCTGTGATGATAGTGATGTTCTGATGTTCATGTTGAGTAGCTCTAGTGTTCCAGTTTGAAAATTTATGAAAGGTGAATCACGTAGAGAATTGAGGTGGGAGTTCTGGAAATACAAGGATTGAGAAACAATTCCTTCATAAGTCCAATGGAGGTTGGTAAAGGCTTGTAAATCAGATAGAGTATGTAGTTTCATGATTCCAATGGTGGTTTAGAAAGGCTTTTTTATCATATAGATTTTTTAGATTCGTGAGTGCAATGGTGGTTGGGAAACACTTGTTGATCAAATAGGGGTTTGTATAGTCGTGAGATGGAGATCATAGTTCCTTTCATTTATTTTCCATATTGTACTCTCTATGTAATGATTTCTTGACAAATAATAATATATATTGAGAAGTGCAGTAGTAGAAAGGGTGTTTTTTCCCCCAAAGAGTGGTTTTCCACCAGATATCATATCTCCCTATGTGGTGATATGCTTCATTGTGCATGTTTATTTCTTATGATTATGGCTCTCATGTGTTGATCCACTTGAAGTTGTTTATTTTACATATAATTCATACTTGTTAAGGATTTAATGGATTAATGTATTGGAGAAAGAATGGTAAAAATGTGTAACTGTTATCACTATTAATTAACCCCCCCCCCTCCCCCCGCCCCCCACACCCCCCCTCCCATCCCACCCCCCCTTAGTAATGAGCCTAGTTCCAACAATTGGTATTATAGCACAATTCCTTCTATTGCATCTTCACCGTGGGAAGGTAGATCATGGATAAACAGGAAGTATTTGCAGATGATTGAGTTCCTTTTTTATATGCATCAGATTATAGGATTTGGAAGTCAAATTTGAAGCATATCTTTTAACTTTAGATGTTGATACTTTTCTCTCAATTGAATATGGCACACAAGATGAGATAAATGAAGAAGATAAGAAGAACATTTTGATGCGATTGTTAAATCATGATTTAGCAAAAGTGAGGCATTGTAATACCGCAAAATAAATCATGGATAAGCTACATAGTTAGTGTGAAAAAACAAAGGATTCAAGATTCTGAAACTAGTGAAAAATCCCATTGCATTCTTGAAGAGAAAGAAAATGATGAAAAGCATTCCACATTCATAGCAGTATCAGATCCAATTTTATCTCAAGAATATAGTGAGTGCATCCAGGAGAGAAATAACATGCAAATCATTAATCTAAAAATTCAACATGAGGAAGTCATCAAGAAGAATGAGAATTTGTCAAATCAGCTGCAAGAACGAGAAACCTATTGTGCAATTCTGGAGAAGGAATTATCCTCTTTGAGATGCGAGCTTGAAAAGGAAAATAATTAGCTATCTCAATACCAAAATTTGGAGAAAAGCACCAATATTTTAGATGAAATCCTCATCAGTCAAAGATCTCCACTTATTAAAATTGGATTGGTATTTGAAGAAGAATAATGCATTGTCGAAGAAAAAGAGAAAGTGGAGGGTAGCCAAATAATAGAGAGTCATAATTCCAACACTTTTAAAGTCAATCAAGGCTCAAGGAAGGAACATCACAAGAGAATCCAAAGAATAAAAGAGTTTATCAGCTGAAGCAAAGAAATGAAGATCATTATCACAACATACAACAGTTCATGAAGACAAGGAAGCAACCAAGCATTCATGTTCCAACAAAGAAAAACACAAGTTATCCAAATGTATTTTATGAATATTGCTTTTATTGCAATTATTTTGGTCATCGTGCTAGAGAATGTAAATTTTTTGCAAGAAAAAAAAACTTGTTGGATAATCGTTGTTTCAAGTGTGGAACATTAGGGGAATTTTGAGGTCTATAATGGGACTCCTAAGGAAATTATAAAATAATAGTGGAAATAATAAAATAATATTAGATTACATCATCAAATTTTAGAGGGAAAAAAGAAAAAACTACCATTTCAACTCGTATTTAAACTTATCTCCCTATGGGTTTACTCAAATTTCTAATGGGAACACTCATTGGATGCATAATTTGATTTCTCATCTGGTGAGTACCCATGTTGCATACTTTTGATGGGCCCTTCTACACAGAAAATTAGAAATACATGAAAAACATGATTTCAATCACATTTTTTCATGTATTTATCATTGTTCGTGTAGCAGGGTCCATCAAAAGTATGCAACATGGGTACTCCTTGAATGTGGAATTAAATTTTGCATCCAATGAGTACCCCCGCTAGAAATTTTAGTAAAAACTTAGGGAGACAACTTGAAAATACAAGTTGAAAAAGTAGTTTTATTATTTAATTATTTTTTAATCATTTTACTTTTTTACTCCAAAAATGGTGAATCATCCTCCACGGTTGACATCATCATATTGAATCTTATTGGATTTTATAAAGTTTATTTTGGTTGTACAATTTTATTAGGGGGCCTATTTTAGACCTCAAAAGTTCTCTAATGAATATGGCCACAAAATTTTAGCTTACAGATATGACAAGATAAATCCAAAAAAAATAGAAAGCCCACCCTTGAAGACAATGAAGGTATGGAGAAGAAAGATGAGTTCCAAATATCTATCTCTTCAAAGGACATCGAGGAAGAATGTTCTAGTTTGAAGAAGGATATTATACTCAGGGGGAGTAGATCTTTATCTTGTGCACAATAGGAGATGGCTTCAAGTGAAGCCAAACTTGATAGGTGCATGTGATTAGAAGGAGTAAATTTCAGCCTTAGGCATCTATTCATTTCAGGTCCATAAGATCGTTTTGAGGCATAGCAGGAGAGTGCATGAGTTTAGGGGAAGATTTGATATGGCTTTATGATTTGCATGTATAACACTTATGCCATGTCAAATGATATGTTTTTTATGGAAATTTTGGTGATATTTTGTGAGAATGATGTTACTCTCATTGAAACCCTCACTCTTGTACTTCATTAGAGAGTAATTTTTCACATGAGCAAGATTCATTAATACATGCATGCATACTAGGAAGTTGCTCATCGATTTATGTGAATTGATTGAATAAAGTTGTTACATAACTCAGTATAGTTGTAGCATGGTTGAGATTACATTGCATGTGATTCACGTAAGTCATATATCTTACATTTCATTTGTAATATCCCGGATGGGATATTTTTACTAAAAATGCAGAAAGATACTAAATGCCATAATTTGTCGTAAAATAAAAATTCACTCAACAGAAGATTGCCATGTAAAATTAAACACATAAATACTGAAATCGAATACCACATAGAATAGGAAGAATCTTAGCTTTTATTATAAATAATAATGAGGGTTACATATATATCTAACCCCAAAAGAGATGATAAATAAAACTGGTCACCAAGATAATCTGCTAAATGGCGCTGGCCACAAAACTAAACTGCTGCACTCTCCCTCCGGCAACAGCTGTCACTGAACCCACTAAAAATGATGAAGCCCAAGTTGAAGATCTGAATGATCCTCACTCCATTATCACTGAAGCTCTGTGAAACTTCTGAATGAAGTCTCCTCAAAGAGAGTTGGGTTTTCTTCCAACACTCACAACTCACCTGAGGGTTTCCGTCCTGGGGCTACGGCTGAAGTAGAGAATCCACGTTCTCAAACCTCTCATACACAAGAAAATGATATACTCCAAAGATATCTCCCAATGGCCTCTTCCCTTTCTTTTATAGATCCCTTGGAGCCTTCTAGAGAATTATTTTATTATTATTTTATTCATGGAGCACTTTTCCCTTTCATTAAAATATTATAAAATATTCCTTTTTAATGCGGAAAAGGGTAAAGCGGCTACCACACCTCCTCTGTTCACTGAAATCTGTGTTTAATTGTCCCACCATGTAGGTATTCTCGTCCCGGTTCCAATGAGCTATTACACTAAGGTGTTCCGTCATGTATTCCTCCCGGAATGCCACCTTGAGCATAATCAGCTGAGTTAAGCCCATAAATAACTCAAATTTCTGAAAGTTATCGGAATGCATTGGAACGAAAGCCAAACTGCTCGAATGATGGATTATATCAAGTGAATGCCTCCAGACACCATGAAAACTCCTCAAAAATCCTCCGAAAAGCCCCTGAGCCCGCTAATAACACCAATCTGTACCTGTGACCTGTCTGCTCCTAACTCTGGAAGACCAACCTGGCTCTGTTGTAGGTGTCACCAAAAATGGGAATATTACAGACCTTCTGCCCCAAAATTGCTTGCCCTCAAGCAATCAATATATGTGGGCCACTCTGTTGGCCCGCCGCAACTGAGACCCAATGCCTGGATCCCATACGAACCTTTGGGTGCTGCTATGCACCTATGTCAAACCTCTCAGAACAGATCCCTCAATGCCAAGATCCCAAACTGATCTCTCTCTATCCCAGTCAATAAACAATCCTCCCGGATCCCAATGCCACCATGGCCAATCATCGCCCAAGTCCCATGGCTCAGGCTGCACACTATCTCTGGCTATAGCTGATGGTCTCAGAGGTGAAGACCACTAACAAGCATCAATGCTCCTGGGCTCCTGCTATGTTGCACCTGTAACTGCATATGTTGCCCCACCAACTGCATACCAACTCATCACCTCTCTCCAACCCAAGTCCTGAATCAATCCCATGCTGATCCTGCTCTCCTGAAATCGGGAAGGAGTCCTGAAGTAAAGACAACTGGTGCCCTCCTGCCAACTAGAATCTGTAACATCTACTATGTCTAAGGGCCCCTGCCCCGCTGTGCTCACCACGAAAAATACCATACCATCAAGAGGGTACCAACTCATGATCTCTTGCCAATCCATCCTGGAAGAAGAATCCAATGTAGCAACAGCCACACATGGAACATGCCTAAGGTGTTGTCACCATCCCGTAATCAACTCCCACTGCTCTTCCCTATCTTCCAATGGAAGCTGCATGTAGAAGGAAGCCCCTCTCTCTATAGTGGGCCAAGGTGGGCAAGACATGCTACAAGCCCCATCGATGTACTCCTAGAGAGTACTACTCATTGAAATTACTGCAGCTCGGTCGATCATATGTACATCTATCTATACCTCATCAATGTGTCAGCCAAAAGATGGATGCTCCACCATCTCCAACAACTCATCCCTCTCATCGGGAATGTAAAACTCTTGTTGTCCCCTAGATCCCTGCAGAACTATCCCATCCACCTCCAACATCTCTAGAGGATATGGATCTGCAACTCGTGTCTGTGCATCTGACTGCTCCTCCTCAAAGGCTGACCCCAATGTTAGGTACATATCCATCATAGGCTCAATGTGGGTGCCCATCTGGATCTCACCCAAGGAAATGTCATGCCTAAAGTCCATAGTATCCTCCTCTGCTGACTCAAGCTCCATCATATGCTGCTCTGGCTGAATTGTCACAAGTGACTCATCAGCCAGAGTATCTCTCAAAGATTCCCGTGACTGCTCACCCTGCACACTGGAACACAACTCCAGTCTACTTTCATCCTCTCTGCATGGCTGCTCTTGCTCCCCAGAAGCATCCTCATATGATCCCATGGACTCATCTGAAAAAGAGTCCTCATCCTGATATACAGAAGGAACGTCTACCTGTCCGGCCTCTGCCACATCATCTGCATCACTCAAGCATGAGTGATCAGGTCCCAAAGGTTCTTTGCAGGTGAAGCAAAGTCCCTTCCTCCTTAGCTCATTTCTGCTGCCCGATCCATTAAACTGAAGCAGCTTCTCCCTATTCAACTCTCTCTTGAATAGCCCAATGTTCTGCTCAACCAATCCTTGGGCTAGCTCATAAGCAGTTGGTGAGACCAACTGCTTCCTCCTCGAAATGCTCAACAACCGGATCTGCAACTCTCGGTCAATGGTCTCATGGTCTCTCATACATGATGACAAGATGGACTGTATGTGTGCTATGACAGTATCAGGTTGATGTCTCCTAATGCTGAAGAAGCATTGGAACATCTGCAAGATCAAGTAATCACACTCAAATTCAAACATGATAACATAAGTCCTGAATGTGACCATACTCCATAGAATCTCAAGCTTCTTTCCAAAGGTAGAGCCTGTGCTGTTGTCCAAATCCTGAAAATTCGCTACAATCAGCCTCATAATCCTCCTCATAACATCATCATTATATGGAGCTATAGGTGCGGTCAATTTCATGATGTTACATAGACAAGCTGCAACTGAAAGTGTGACCCCTTCACAAGGTTCCTCCAAGAATTTGGGCTGTATAAGAGCGAGCATAGCTGGTTTTAGAGCCCAAATCAATTTCTTCCCTTCTACTTGGTCTATTGTAGACATGAGTTCATTAAACTCTTCTAGCTTGAAAAAAACTCTCCATGACATCTTCATGTGTTTCAGATCTATCCCAAGTGCAAGGTATTTGTGACCAATCCCCAATTCTTCCTGCAAATCTTTTGGCTGTCCCTTTTGAAGGATGGAATAAATTCCTCTTGAAAAGGGTCTACTGTTTGGTTTTGTTTCCTGGTCTACTGATGCATGGTGGTTTAAGGAACCAACTTCTATTTTTATTTTCATGAATCTGTTTAGGAACCCCTCCATGGTTCACAATATATGCAAAGCTAAACAAAATGAGACATCCCCCTTATAATACATGATCTTCTCAACAACAACCTCTCTTTCTGCTTACTAACCACCTTCAGCCACTAGCAACACCACACATACAAACAGTCTTTCTCACTCAATCAAGGCCCTCATACAAGGACTAAAATTGTTGTTGAATCCAAATCCCTGCCACTGTGCAACCCTACAGCAGAACACCAATAGACTACATCTATAGTGGAAACTGTGGAATTCCCATTGTACAAACATCTCTGTTATGTCAACAATTTTCTGAGTGTGCTTGGGTTTGCTTTTGTGAGAATTTGTCAAATGGTTAAGTGATGAACGTGTTGTGGGTGACTTGCATAATTTTTCTTCTGGATCATTTTATTAAGTGCTCAACAGACTCGAAAATAGACTTGTTCTAACTGATATCAAACCCAAAAATTAACATACTACTAATATTTGACAATATGGAAATGACACCAACATAACAGTTCTTTCTCAACTTGAAACAGAAAAATATGGTGAGCAGATGAGAAAGCGAGTGAACCTAGATTTTTTTTTTGAGCAAGTTGAATTGTCTTTAGTGACCCCAGCAGTCTCTACGTTAACCCATGTCACAACTTCCATAATTTACCTTCTTGTGCCAGTGGTCATGTTGATTTTCATGCAAACTGACTCTCTAAATATTAGCCTTTATCAGTCAATAACAACTGTGTAGGCTCCAATCTCGTACCCTGCTACAATATAAATTTGTCATTATTTCCTAGTGTGCACCCAGCAAGTGTGATAGACATCTTTCAACATGATTTAACTGCAATCTCATCCATGAGAAGGGAGACAGCGTAGCCTGGGAATAAGGAATTTAGCCAGCCAAAGAACCATGAAGTCGGCCTTTCAAATAAAAATGCGGCCCTTCCGAAAATTCGTCGAGATGTTGGAATACTCACGCAACCATGAGAGGGAATATTCCTCATTTTCACTATAATTCCCAGCACGTCAAGAAGTCCTTTGCACAGTGGAAAACCACGTTTAAATTCACTCCGGTATGGCACGCTGTCCAAGAATTAGGCTATGTCTAGCAATCAACCAACCATCTCTGAAATACTTTCTCCTCCATTCCACCCGCATGCAAAAATAATTCTTCCTCTACTTTCTCTGTAACAGTTTCGTTCAATGCAAGGAAAGTATGCCCAGAATTGCAACATGGAAATCCAGGCACTTGAACAGATTTCTCTCAGCAGTAGAATGCTATCCTGTACGCATTCTAGTTGCACGATGAAACTCTGATCCTTCAGTTTAAATGTGTGCTAGCTCTCTCTGCTAGAGAAAATCGAGCCACTGTTTCCGCTCCTTCCTGTCACACTATTCCCACAGGATGCTTCTTTGCCACCTCTGATCGACTGCTTGCACAAACCCAATGTCTGCTCAGTGATACGTCCCATGAATACGGTCCAAAAATCGGTGTATCGACCTCCGATAGCCTTTGGTCAATGGTAAAGAAAGCAACGTCAGTCAGAAATTTTGCCAAGCCACGACAAAGTGTTCTGCCACAGAGCCACTGCTTTTGAAATTTGGCACGACCCAAAATAATGAACCTTTCAATAAAAAGGTGGCCCCCTCCTTATAGACTACGACTTGGCCAAATGAAAATGCTGCTTCTACCATTAAGACGACTCCTCAAGGCATTCGAACAACTTTGGTAGCCCGCAACTCAGCCCCCATATCAAATTTAAGGTTCTTTCTCCTGTATTTTAATTAAATTTACAGTGTAATAATAAAAATCCGGCCTCTGCAAATAACCCACAGCTTATATAAAAGAATTTCGTCACCCTCAAAATCTTACTGATGAAGTTTTTTGCATAATTCTTTTGGTAGTGTTGCATCTGAAAACCGTCTCTCACAATCTGCTTGACGGCTTCCCTAATATGCCCAATTGTAAAATTTGGCCCTCATAATATTTATGGCCTCCACAAATAGTTCGCTGAGGCATGAAACGTTAATTTTTCGAATGATTATTAATCCAATAGACATAATCAAAACAAAATTTCGTTACCCTATGCAACAGAGAGTTGTAGAATGGAAAGGATAATTTTCTCTGGAATTATCACAATGAGCAAGCAACTTCCAATTTCTTCAAATTAAAACCTTTTGAACTTTCTCTAAAGTTGATCCGCAATAAAATCTGAAATCCCACGGCTGAGCCAAGACCAGTGCTCCAATACCACTGTAATATCCTGGATGGGATATTTTTACTAAAAATGCAGAAAAATACTAAATGCCTGTAGGTTTTAACCTTGAACAGAAATTATCTACACACGAATCTTATAACAGAAAATAAACAATAGCGAGAGCATAAAACATAAAACAGATAAACACAAAGATTTTCCTCTGGATCCCAAATTAGGACGACCAGCTTCATTTTTCATTATATTCCTTTTAGTGTTACAACACATATATATACATGTCGAAGCATACATAAACCCCAATCCATAAACCACAGTTAGAACATAACATTAGTTCCCTTGGCTGGGATCTACAAAAATACCGGGAAATTTGAAAACCATCGTACCCAAATACCATGTGCAAACCATGCACAAAACCATGGGCCCGCGGACTACACCGAGTAAGGACAGAATTTCGTCGGGGCAACGCCTCGGACCCTGAGGCAGGGGGCTACCACCCCCCTATGACCCCCCCCCGTTGCGCCCGAAGCGCGAAGGGAGCTATCGCCCCACTCTTACCCCTCAGTGCGTGCTTAGTCGTGGAAAGAATATAACACATACCCAACATTCTTCCACTTGTTGTTTTCTTTCCACAGGGGGCCACAGGAGAGCTTAGTCATTGGGCCAATTCTCCAACACCCATTGTTTCTCTACACCAAGAGAACTTCTGAGTGCTCACAGACTTCGTCAATGCATCTGCAACATTCTTCAAAGTGTCCACCTTTACCAGCAACACCCTTTTAGCCTCAACCATATCTCTAACAAAGTGATATTGAACATCGATGTGCTTTGTCTTTGAATGATAAGCAGGGTTCTTAGCCAAGAAAATTGCACTTTGGCTATCACAGTCTATCCTTATAGCTTGTTGTACCAACCCCATACTTGAACACAATCTCTGCAACCAAATTGCTTCCTTGCTTGCATGAGTGGCTACTATGTATTCTGCCTCTGTAGTTGAAAGAGCCACTATAGATTGTCTTTTACTCATCCAACTGACTGCACCTCCAAATAGGCTAAACACATACCCACTTGTAGATCTTCTTTGGTCCAGATCTCCAGCCCATTCTGCATCAACAAAACCACGAATGTCCAACATTCTTTCCAATCCTGGTCTTCCCTGGTAGCACAAGCCATAATCACTAGTGCCACGTAAATATCTGAAAACCCGCTTCATTGCTGTCAAATGCTCCTTCCCTGGGTTTGACATAAACCTGCTCAATACTCCCACTGCATGTGCAATGTCTGGTCTAGTACAGACCATTGCATACATCAGACTACCCACTGCACTTGCATATGGAACACAGGACATATACTTCTCTTCTTCTTGTGTCTTGGGACACTGTTCAGCAGACAGCTTTACACCTACAGGAATAGGAACATTCACCGGTTTACTATCCTGCATATTGAACCTCTGCAATACAGTCTCGACATACTTCCTCTGGTTTAACCAGAGCTTCCTCTTTGTCCAATCTCTCTTAATTTCCATGCCCAAAATATAGTTTACAGCACCAAGATCCTTCATGTCGAATTTGGAGAACAGTTGGGTCTTCAAATCTTGGATAATTTCTTTGTCATTTCCAATAAACAACATATCATCCACATACAAGACAAAATAAATAACACGGTCACCAATTAATTTAAAATAAACACAGTGATCCTCCTTGCTTCTAGTAAAGCCAAGTCCCCGTATATAGGTATCAAATTTCTGATACCACATCCTTGGTGACTGTTTTAACCCATACAGAGACTTCTTCAACCTGCATACCAGTTCTTTCTTACCCTTCACCATAAAGCCTTCAGGTTGCTTCATGTAGATCTCCTCTTCTAAATCCCCGTGAAGAAATGTTGTCTTCACATCCATCTGTTCTATCTCAAAATCAAATGCAGCAGCAACAGATAAAAGTAATCTAATAGAAGTAACTTTGGCAACAGGAGAAAAAATATCACCAAAATCAATTCCCGACACCTGGGAATAACCTTTCGCTACCAACCGAGCTTTGTATTTCTCCACCTTGCCCTCTACATTCATCTTCTTCTTAAACACCCATTTGCTCCCAATGGGCTTCCTTCTAGCCGGCAACTCCACCAGATCCCATGCGTCATTTTTGTGCAAGGATGCCATTTCATCAACCATGGCCTCCTTCCAGAGTTTTCCATCCTCTGAATCTACTACCTCCCTGACAATTCTGGGTTCATCATCAGTTATAGTTAAGGCAAAACCTGAACAGAAAGTAGATGGACTATACCTTTCTGGTTGCCTTCTTTCTCGAACTGATCTTCTCAAAGCTGGAGTTTGTGGCTCTTCATCTTCTAAGTCTTCTTCTATTGTAGAGTCTGATTCATCCTCCTTTAGCTCATACTCTATCTTCTCAGGTTCCTTTAGTAGGAATTCATGTTTAAAAACATCTTTCACTTCTCTAAACACCACATCTTGGCTATACACAACCTTCCTTGTTTCTGGGTTCCAAAGCTTGTAACCCTTTAAACCATCCTTATACCTAATAAAGATGCACCTTTAGAATTTATTATCCAACTTGGTCCTTTTCTCCTTTGGAACATGTACATATGCATCACATCCAAATACCCTTAGATGTGAAAGAGAGGGTTTCTTACCAGTCCATACCTCATGCGGAGTCTTATCCTCCAATGCTGATGAAGGTGATCTATTAACTAAGTAACATGCAGTCTCCACTGCCTCTGCCCAGAATTCTTGTCCTAACCTGGTACCACTGAGCATGCTTCTTGCCTTTTCCATCAGTGTTCTATTCATTCTTTTTGCAACTCCATTTTGCTGAGGTGTGTATGGAGTAGTCTTCTGTCGTGCTATACCACACTTCTTACAGAACTCTTCAAATTCATTCTTGCAGAACTCCCCACCATTATCTGTCCTCGGCGCCTTTATCTTCTTCTCTATCTGGTTTTCCACCAGAGCCTTAAATTCTTTAAATTTTTCAAAGACTTCAGATTTCTTCCTCAAGAAATATATCCATGTATTCCTTGAGAAGTCATCTATGAATGAAACATAGTACACAGAATTTCCTAGTGATGGAACTAACACAGGTCCAAACACATCACTGTGCACAAGTTCTAATATCTTGTTCGCCCTCTTAGCACCAGAAGGAAAACTCACCCGATTCTGCTTCCCATATACACAATGTTCACAGAAATAAAAATCTAGAGATCAATTAGACATACCTTCTACCATACCATTTCTATGTAGTATCCGAAGGCCCTTCTCTCCAGTATGTCCAAGCCTTTGATGCCATAGCATGGTCTTTTCTCCAGAGACAGCTAAGCTTTCCGCTCCATTTTCAGGAACCACATAACTGTTACACCCATCAATAATAGTGCTACCTTGTAGCTTGTACAGAGTTCCAGTCCGAACTCCCCACATTAATACCAGTGCTCCCGAACCATCTTGCAGGCATCTTTCTCGAACACTGTTTTTACACCTGCATCATCCATCTTGCTTACAGAAATCAGATTTCTGGCTAATGCAGGAATATGCAGAACACCAGGAAGTGTTCTAATCCTTCCACCTTGTAGCTTCAGCTTTACCTTTCCACGTCCGACGATTTTGGCCTTCCTATCATCCCCTAGGAAGACATCACCATCATATTTCTCATACTCGTAGAACCACTCCCTATGGGGAGTGAAGTGAAAGGATGCACCTGAGTCAATCAACCATGACTCATGATCTACATGTGTATTTGAAGAAGAAGCCAAATACACATCCCCACATTCATTCGAGGTGGTTTTTGCCTCTGCAGAAGGAGCATCATCAGATCCCTTTCCTTTCTCAGGAGCTTTAGATCTGCACTCCTTTTTGTAGTGCCCTTCCTTTCCGCATTTCCAGCATACCTTTACAAACTTTCCAAGAGATTTAGATCTCCCTCTAGATTTGGATCTCCCACTCGAAACCTTATTCTTGTTTATGTTTTGGGACCTTCCTCGTACAAATAAGGCATCTCCATTCTGGCCCTCCATATTTCTCCGTCTCATTTCCTCCGACAGCAAGGCTGAGACAATGTCATCAAAATTCAAGGTAGTTGTATTGCTACCTATTGCAATAACCAGACTGTCCCACGAGTCTGGTAGAGAACACAACAAACTGATGCACTTATCTTCATCTGAGATTTTAATATCAACAAATGACAGCTAACTTACCATAGTATTGAAGGCGTTTAGATGCTCTGTAACCGAGTCTCCATCCTTCATCCTCAGGTTATATAGCTTTTTCCGCAGGAACAAATTATTCACCAGAGACTTAGATTGGTACAAAGTCCTAAGTTTTTCCCACAAAGTCTTCGTCGTAGCTTCCCCAGATACATTCAACAATACTAAATCTGAGACACACAATCGTATTGTGCTCTTAGCCTTCTGATCCAGTTTCTTCCAGTCTTCATCTGACATTCCCATTGGTTTAGTACTTGGATCTACCGCGATCCACTGATCTTTATCCACCAACAGATCCTCCATCTTGAGCTTCCACAACTCAAAACTCTGACCATTAAATTTCTCAATCTCTATCTTTCCGCTGCTCGCCATTTTCTTTCACCGCAAGAATCGATCCCATAGATCTCCCGCTAAACAGGGTCTACCACAGGCTCGAACTAAAAAACCCTCAGTAGCAAAGGCGTCCCCTTGAAGCCGAAACAACTTTGATACCAAATGTAGGTTTTAACCCTGAACAGAAATTATCTACACACGAATCTTATAACAGAAAATAAACAATAGCGAGAGCATAAAACATAAAACAGATAAACACAGAGATTTTCCCCTGGATCCCAAATCGGGACGACCAGCTTGATTTTCATTATATTCCTTTTAGTGTTACAACACATATATATACATGCCGAAGCATACATAAACCCCAATCCATTAACCCTGGATTAGAACATAACCGTATTTCCCTTGACCGGATCTACAAAAATACCAGGGGCCGAAAACCATCGTACCCCAATACCATGTGCAAAACCATGCACAAAACCATGGACGCGGACTACCCACCGGAAATTAAGGACCAAAAAATTTCGTCGGGGCGCTGCCCCGGACCCCAACAGGGGGGGCTACCGCCCTGCGCATGCTTAGTCATGGAAAGAATATAACACATACCCAACAATTCCACAATTTTCCGTAAAATAAACATTCACTCAACAGAAGATTTCCATGTAAAATTAAACACATAAATACTGCAATCGAATACCACATATAATAGGAAGAATCTCAGCTTTTATTATAAACAATAATGAGGGTTACATATAGATCTAACCCCAAAAGAGCTGAGAAATAAAAATGGCCACCAGGATAATCTGCTGAATGGTGTTGGCCACAAAACTGAACTACTGCACTCTCCCTCCGGCAACAGTTGTCACTGAACCCACTGAAAATGATGAAGCCCATGTTGAAGATCTGAATGATCCTCACTCCAATATCACTGAAGTTCTATGAAACTTCTGAAAGAAGTCTCCTCAAAGAGAGTTGGGTTTCCGTCCAACACTCACAACTCACCCGAGGGTTTCTGTCCTGGGGCTACGACTGAAGGAGAGAATCCACGTTCTCAAACCTCTCATACACAAGAAAATGATCTACTCCAAATATATCTCCCAATGGCCTCTTCCCTTTCTTTTATAGATACCTTGGAGCCTTATAGAGCATTATTTTATTATTATTTTATTCATGGAGCACTTTTCCCTTTTATTAAAATATTATAAAATATTCCTTTTTAATGCGGAAAAGGGTAAATCGGCTACCACGCCTCCTCCGATCACTGAAATCTGTGTCTAACTGTCCCACCATGTAGGTATTCTTGTCTCGGTTCCAATGAGCTATTACACTAAGGTGTTCCATCATGTATTCCTCCCGTAATGCCACCTTGAGCATAATCAGCTGAGTTAAGCCCATAAATAACTCAAATTTCTGAAAGTTATTGGAATGCATTGGAACGAAAGCCAAACTGCTCGGATGATGGAGTATATCAAGCGAATGCCTCTGGACACCATGAAAAATCCTCAAAAATCCTAAGAAAATCCCCTAAGCCTGATGATAACACCAATCTGTACCTGTGACCTGTCTGCTCCTAACTCTGGAAGACCAACCTGGCTCTGTCATAGGTGTCACCAAAAATGGGAATATTACAGCATTATCATGAGGCCATGCATCCTATTTGCATATCATATTTTCATGATGATATCACGTTGAAGACTATCACATATGCTTTTTGATAATGACAAGGATTGTGCTTGTTGGTTCACATTTGATATCAAGAGAGTTTGGATGAAGTTTTTATTGCATATTTCCTACGTTGTTGATGCTAATTTATGCATAGACATTGTGCTACATAATTATGGTTGTATAGTCACTAATGTTGATTATTTTTTAAGATTACTTGCATATGTTTTTGTCGGCGCATATATGTTGTGTCATATGATAGTTTCTTGATGATTAGAGGAAATTTGTTTCTTTATATCTAGCTGGAGGCTTGTGTTGTTGGGATTCCTAACTATTGGTGATGCAGATTGATATTTCAAGCCATGTTCTGGAAAATCTTTGGAGAGATTTAAGCACAATCACTTGGGCATGCAGTTATTCATTTTTATCATGGATCAAATCCTTGTATTTTCATTTCTTATCTTCATTTTGTTTATTGAGGGATCCATGAAATGGATTGCATGTATCGTCATAATTCAAGACTTTCTTGAGAGAGAAAATTGTGATATTTATTTTAGCCTTATATCAGTTGATATATGTTATGTTTTGCAGTCATGTGTGGGATTTCAGAATTATTTTGTAGCCATGTAACATCATGTATCATTCTTGGGTCATTGGTACAGTCATATGAGCAATGTTTATGTACATGTGAAGAGTCATATTTTGTCTTTGATGAAGCATTGTACTTTCATAGTCTATCATTATTGTAGCCATGTAGTAGCATTATCAAGCCATGTACTTTCATTGCCATGTTTCTGAGTCATAGTACTTGGTTCTTTTGGTGTAGCGTCCAACTTGTCATTTAGAGGAGATTATGTGTTCCTACTCACAATGTAATGTTGATGATGGTAATCATATTCTTTTCTGCAATTTTTGTCGACTATGATATGTTGTTGCATGGGAGGATGTTGTTGCCATTATCTACACTATTTATGGATGTAGTGCAGTCTTTCTTTATGATGGTGATCAGTTGCTTTGCTACTTCTGTTGGTGATGTTGATGGAGATATTATGCTCATGTTGATTCTCATTTTTTCATTGCCTTGGTTGAGAGTGAGGATGATGTAGTTGGTATTGTTGAATTAAGTGATTTTTCCTCTATTATTGATTATGATGTGTTCCCACTCATATTATTGGTGTTGTTTATTGTTATGTTATGTTGCTACTACTGGTTGAGAGTGATGATCATGGAGTTGTTGATTATTTTTTTTCCTGATGCTTATGATATGTTGTTATTGTTGGGAGTCACAGTGTATTTTTGCATTTGGACTTTGAGATTGATGTTGCTACTTCAAGAGAGAGAGAGAGAGCGAGAGAGAGAGAGAGAGAGAGAGAGAGAGAGAGAGAGAGAGAGACATTATTGCTATGGTTTGGTGTCATGATTCCATAAGGAGTGTTTTCTATTGGTCCATTCTAATATGATCTTCTTGATGTATATGATGGTCTGCTACTACCCCCATTATGTGTATGATTATGGTTTTTGCTGCTTGTTGAGACAAAGCTAGTGTCCATCGGGAGTAGTAATTATTCAACTATTATATCTTGGTTTTGTTCATCCATTTTCCATTGATGTCAAAGGGGGAGTGAATAAGTGTTACACAGTAATTTGTCACCATGCTCATTTTCCCCTCCCTGATCCTGAAATTCCTCGTGATAGATCCTGTGTAATGTTTCCACCACGAAGAAATATGTTAATACATCCCCTGAAGATCCATATCCAGCCCTTTATTAATTTCCAGTCATTGATCGAGACGTAGATCCAGATGTTCGAGACCCATAAGAAGCAGTAGTACTTTAGCCAGAACCAACAGCAGGACCAAGACCAGGAGCATATATACCTAGTTAGAGAACTAGAAGCACAAGAAGAAACTACCTTGGAAGATTATTGAAGAAACTTGGTAAAATTCCTAATTTCTTGGGTCAGTGCTTTTCCTGGTGTCATGCTTGCTTTGGTGTGATATTCACAGTTTTTTCTTAGCGCTGCTAGTGCCCTTATTTCTTGGAAAATTGCGCTGATCCCTTTCTAGCAGTGTTTCTTCAAATGGATGAGAAGCTTCGACCTCTAGGGGTTCTAGGGCGACGAGTTGGTTGTCAAAGAGTGGTGATAGAGTCGAGCTCTATGATTTTAGAGCTTTGATCTCATCCATGGGGGTTTATCCCTTAGAAAGTGGGCCTTCCTCCTCCTTTCATGGGCTCCAAACCTCTTCTCCCTTCCTATAAATTCATATCCCTCATCCCAATACTGTTAGCTTGCTTGGTCATTGTCGAGATAGTCTGAACTTTCATTCCCTTTGCATCCTTTCATTGTGATAATTCCTGAGTGTTCGGGAGAAGGAATGATTTAGAGCTTAGGCGAAGAACTCAGATTTTCACCAAAGGAGGTATCCAACATCAAGGCCTGGGTTTTAAGCTCTTCCGTTTATATTCATCAATAAAACATCTGATATTTTCTTTCTATACTTGTCTAATTTTTTATGCAAATATTCTAGTACTCCTTGATATATTAGATAGCTAATGTTTATAATTATTATGTATTGGATTATGTTTGTTGTTACCTATTGATCATTTGCAGGTATTTGTGTTCCATCAGTAGAAGGGAGCGAGTGTAAAAGTATCGTGGATCAAGGTCATCATCAACACATTCAAACATAGCATTGGGAAAAATGTACTTCTATCTCTTTTCTTGTCGCATTGTAAATGTTAGTTAAGAGAGCTTTGCATTAGAAAGAATCTCGTGTTGCTAGACCCACTCTGGGGCTAGAGAGAGCACCTTTTTCCGTAGAGGGGATTTATCTTGACAAAAGATTTGGCAACTTCATTGGGGATATTAGCCTCTTAGCCTTCCATCACAGGACTGATATTGGATCAGTTTGACCGATTACTAAAATCTAAGCTTGCTTAGGCCTCTGTTAGTTTGTGTAGGGTTTCATAGTCACTTCATTGTGTCAGGTTTGGTGTTTGTGAGAAGCTCTTTTTTGTTTTTCCTTGTTTTTAGTGACCATCACACTTTTTATCTGCACAATAGTGTTGGTAGTGTTGTTCTATATAGTACAACCGTGTTGATTTCCTTTCAGCACTCTTCTACTTATCACAAAAGCGTTGATCTTAGACCTAGGAAATTTAGGGTTTCCCCTTGATTTTCCAGTGTGTCTTGGCCCCTTAAGGAAGTTTGTAGAATCTCAGTGACCCCCTTGTTGTGTGTTTGGCTTACTTGTTTTCTCTGAACAAGTATTTTCATCTCTTTTATTTGTTTTTAATTTGGGATATTTTTCACCATTTCAAACACCTTTTGTCGCATTGTTCTTGACTTGATTCAAAGTGATTTGTTGTATGCACTGGACATCATTGCATCTATGATCTGATTTTCGATTTAATCTCAAGCATAGGATCCATAATTGTTTGATTCACAAGTAAAGAAGCATTTTTCATTTTTCAAAATTAAAAAGAAATTGAAAGTGATTTTCATTTTAGTTTTGATTTGGCTTGTCTTCATCGTTTGGAAAAAGAGGAGTGAAAAGCACTTCATTCATGTGTTTTAAAAGCGATTTTGATTTCTATTAGATTGAAATAAAAGTGAACGGATTGTTATTGTATTTCTTCTTTGTTCATTTGTTTCTATTTGGATTTCATTTCAAAGTAAAACAAAAAAATATTTGCATCTTAGTGGAAAGAGAAGTATTTTCAATTTTTCAATAAGTTACATTTGTTTGGGAAAAAGTGAATTCGATTGAAAAGAGTTTCATTTCGTAGCTTTGAGCTAGTTTGGGGGTCATTATAGTTGTTGCATTGATTCACTTTTGCTTGTATCTCTTCCCTAAATAGTTTAGGCTTCATCGAAATGGAAATTTTTTCTTCTTGCATTTACTCTGCACCATAGGATTCAGGTGACATCGATTTTGAGCCAAAACTGAAACTTAACTCAAGATAAACCTTAAAATTCACTCAATTTACCTTAAGGAGCATTTGGAACTAACGAGAACATTTTGTGGTCTAGGCTAGAGATGTGTTTCGGCATCGTGAAACGTAGGAGTTGTCGTTAACGGTCTGCATTACAACCTGAGGGTGATATCCAGTCCCACGTATGGAAGTATATTGATGTATGATAAGTACATTTGGGGCGCTCTCATCGAAAAATTACGCATTAGAGAACACTACTACAGACTGGACCTCCACGTACCGTCGTGTATATTTTTGGAGACACCATTAGGTTGCAAGCCTACCATAGGTAACCGAGTCAGCCGCCTTGTAAACGTGATAGACTGAACATAGAATTCGGGGAGATCAACTGCACTATATTAAGTCCTTGGTCATTTTTTCTATCATTTATCACCAAGGTGTATATTACAGTTCACAAATACTTGGTAAAACTTTATGCCTAGCATGCCCTTTTCTATTTATTTTTTGTTAATTCTAAAAGTAACTACCGACGAAAACATCTTAACCGTGCAGTTCTCCAGCCTCATTATTTCTTGGTAAATTGTAAAAATTTTCACGTCTTCCTTCTTTGATATTGATTTGAAAGGTCATCGTGGTTGAATCGTCGAATTCGCCTCATCCCTCCTTTGACGGATCTTAAGAATATCCTCCTGAGGTCCCTCGATTTCTAGTTGGGCCTCTTGAAGCGCAAGGTGCTGAACTCGGGATTGTCATTAGTGTTCAACCCATCTCATATCGACCATTGCTTGATGATTCTCCTTGGATGAAATTGAAAGACTCTAAGCCAGAAACCCCCGAACCGTCTGAACATTTTATGGTATTTCCTAAAAATTCATTCTTTGATCCAATTGTGGTCTCGCCTCAACAAGCTTATAGCGCTTTTGATAATCCAAAAATTCCCTTTCATGCTTCTCCAGTATCATCTCACTCTACTATTCGTTGGTTACTTCCTGAAGAAATGGTATCCAATGTTGATGATGTTCCATTGGTAAGCTCTCCTCAGGGAACTCTTCAGGAAACCACTGACACCTGCATCTCGAAAGCTACTTCATCTGTGTTTCCCTCTAAAAGAAATTTGTTCAGTTCCACACCTCATGATTCAAGCAGTGGGATCGGAATACCTTCCAATCAGATTTAATATATGCTTCCATATGGGTATACCTCTTTGGGAAACATTATTTCTGGAACTTCCAGTGCTACATATTTATTCTCGGATCTCGTTTACTCGATGTGTATTCCTCCATCTTTCGACCCATTTGTTTAGAATGTGGCCACCACGTCTCAACATGTTTTTTGACCTACAGTCACTATTGATCAAATTATTGTTTCGATAGAATCCTCTACCCCCTACTCACCATCTATAATTAGTGTCGTTCCACCACTAAATGGAAAATCTATGGTTTCGTCTGTGCCTGGGTGGCAGTATAATCCTCTTTATGTACCTCCCCTTTTGGGTGGGGGGTATCCTAATTCTGGACCTATTCCTAGGGAAGAACAACCTCACATTCAGTATTCACAGGTTCAGTAGCCCTTTCAGCAACCGAACATATCGTATTTGTATGCTCAGCAACCTAACATCCCTTATGTTCAACAGTCGAACATACAATATCAGTATGTTACTCGACCAAACACTTCTCAACACTATATCCAACATCCCCAAATTTCGACGAGTACTATTGTGACTAACCCTCAGTTTGGTTTTTACACCCAAGCTGGTCTAAATCTCCTTCTAGGTCAATATGGTCCTCTCCCCAATCAGCCTGGTACTCAATACCAAGCATTTCCTCAAGGTTAGTACCAAAAACGCTAGTCTAGGCCTTAGCCTAGTGCTCAATATCAGCAGATTCCTCAGTACCATCAAGCCTAATCAGGACATCAAGCTAGACCCTACGTTCAACAAGGACCACAGGCTGGACCCTATGTTCAGCAGGGACCACAGGCTTGACCTTACATTTAGCAGTGATCACAGGTTGGACCTCATGTTCACCAAGGACGTCCTCACCCTGGACCCTACATCCAGAAAGTTTCGCAACCTCAAATCTCGTAGGGGTCTTATCAACAACCCCAATAGGGTCCCTATGTTCAGAAATACCTGCATCAAGGTCCTTACTAGCAATGGGGGAAGTATGCACATCTGGGATATAATCCACCCTATTGGGGGCAGTATGTGCATCCAGGACATAATCTGCCCTATTGGGGGCAGAATCCATATCAACCAGGTTTAAACCCTCGATCTTTTTCTCCTCATCATCCACCCTTGCCATTCATGGCTATGTTGGAATTTTCAAATGTGTCAAAGCTTACAAATGACCCCATCCAACATCAGTTGCATTGGCTGCCAATTCTAACTAAAATCCCACGATATTGTTCAAAATTCAAAGGCAAATGTGGCGAAGACCCCCAGACCCATGTTATGACAAATCACTTGTGGTGCTCTTCTAATTCTTTGGTTGACGATTCTTTTTGTCTTCGTCTTTTCTAGTGTACTTCGATTTTAATTGCTTGGATATGGTTTTCATTACTCATTTCTAGTTACACGTCCGATATGACACTGACACACACCTTCTCACCTCATTGAAGCAGTCAACTGCTACTCACATTTCAGATCATATTCACGAATGGTGACGTCGTCATCGCCTCATAAACTTTGAGATTCTCGATCAGTTGTTGACTGAATTGTTTACGAAATCATTCATTCCAGATATTACTAAAGATCTTGCCATGGGTGGGTGTGTCATGGAAGAGGAGGTCATTGCCATATCTCAATACCTTGATTTGGTTTATTTCCAATCTAGGACACTATATGAGTTATTTCCTAACATGTCACGACCTTCACCTAATCCCGCATCATCTCAGTCTCTTGTTATGCCTCCAGTGGATGGTGTTATAGGGATAGTGGCTCATACTGATAGTAGTGTGCCCAAAACTTCTTCAAAGTCTAAATCCGCTACTTCCGCTGTGCCCTCAACTCCTTCTAGTAACCAGAAGAATCCTGGTAAAACCTCTAAGGTAATTTTTTTTCAATCCACTACAGCAGATAAATCCTCAAAAGCTAAGAAAAAGGGTAAAGGCAAGTCAAAATCTGAAAACCCTAAACAGGATTCGAAGAATTCATCTGTTGATGATTCTTCAACACGTAAGCCTAAATATCCTTGCTTGATATGTGATGATGGTCATTACACCAAGGATTTTCCTCGGCGTGCCGAAGTTTCTCGTCTTCTAAAGGGTGTAATCGGGACTCCAGTTGTTTTGAAAGAACCTTTCCCTTCTTATTAAATGCAAATGGTAGATCAAGATCAATCATATGGAAACCCTCAGGTTTTCATGGCTGGAATGGAGCCTATCACCATTACTACAAGATCTAAAGACTACCCCAATCCATCCAAGGCTCTTGTAGAATCAGAAGTTACATATCGCCCTTCATCTTCCACGTCCCCTACCTCTAGTCCTCTCTAGATTGAGAGACCTAGTAGTGACTCCATCACATGACTACCCCCAAAAAGTGTTCTCCAAAAATAGTCCTATAATCCAAATGTGAGAGTTGTACAACACTACAATATTGTAGAGGATCTAGCTCAAGCACCTTTGGCGATGTCGACTTTGGAGGTCCTTCAGGTGTGCCCATCACAATGGAAGGTGCTACTCTCCGCTATTGGAGGGATTGGTCTCGTAGATTCTAATATTATTACTTTCAATCTCAAGAATTTCATTCCTCTCCTCCCATCTTAGGTAGCTTTTCTAATTCAAGTTACCATCATGGGAAATAATATTCATCATATTTTCATTGATGAAGGCACTTCAACCTGCATCATGTTTGTTTCATGCTGGAAAGCCATTGGCTCTGACCCATTGAGTCATTCCTCGAATACCTTGGAAGCTTTCGATGGTAGAAGTTCTCGACCATATGGTATTCTCAAAGCATTTCCCATCCTCTTGGAGATAAAAATGGTAACCATGGAAGTTGAAGTTATAGATGCCAACCGGAAATGTAATCTCCTTCTTAGACTTATTTGGATGAACACTATGGTTTTCCTGGTCTCCACACTTTTTTGTGTCCTTCATTTCCCTCATCAAGGAAATATTGTGACTGTCGATCATTTGGCTTTCTTCCCCTATGATTCTTCAACACGCAACATTTTGTATGTTGGGAAGACTGCTACCCTTTATGAAAACAGTGAGCCAGTTCTATTCAAAGATTCATCCCTTATGGGAATTTTTCCACTCCCACCTTCGAATGTTGCCCCCCTCAATATGATTTCATCTAGTCACGATCCATGGACTGTTCCCAATCCCAACCAGCTCGAAATTTTTGGTGACGTTATGCCTCTAATCCTGACTGAGAAAATGTATCAAAGTATTCTCACAACTTTTGACACTGCATATGAAACCAACAACCATTTGGTTTCCTCTTTGGACACTTATGCGCAGTCTCCTTGGTTTCATTCTTTGGAATCCAATGATCCCTTGAATGAGACTTCCCCACTGATGAAAGTATCATGGAGGTAATGTCTCTCGAAGAAACTCTGTGGTATTATGAAAATCATTGTTCCTCATTTATCCCAATCCTAGGTGACATCTCTACTTGTATGGAACCCCATGATTCGTCTGTACTGACTGACCCATTTCATAATTCGACATTGATTCATGAAGTGTTGTCTAAATGGAACATGGGAAATATTAATCCAACCATTCTGATCGACATCTCTGTCAAGCTAGGGATTTTCAAGAATGTTCATATCGGTGCATCTTGTTCTCCCAATGAGATCGAGATCTATACTGAACTTTTTCAGGAATTCTGCGATATCTACACGTGGTCATATGAAGAGATTCCTGGCATTAATATGAGTATCATTATGCACAAAATTCCTACCTATCTGGATTTGAAGCCTTTTCATCAATGGCTTCATCTTGTGCACCTGAGAAAGGTTGATGTCATAAAGGGTGAAGTTGAAAAAATTCTCGAAGCCGGTTTTATTTATCCTATACCATTGACATATTGTGTCTCGAATATTGTTCATGTTAATAAGAAACAAGGGACCATTCGGGTTTTCATTGATTACCGTGATATTAATCGAGTCTATCCTAAGGAAAATTATCCCACATCTTTTATCAACCAGGTCATTGATGAATGTGCTGGGAGTGAGATGTTTTCCTTTATGGACAGTTTTTTTGGCTATAACCAGATTAACATTTCTCCAGCTGATCAGCACAAAATCATGTTTATCTATCCATGGGGGACTTTTTCCTATAAAAATCTCCCTTTTGGCTTGAATAATGTTGATGCCACCTACCAGTGAGCTATGTCGTATGATTTTCATGACATCAAGCACATATTTCAGCCATATCTCAATGACCTTCCTACTCATTATGTGAAACGTCGAGATCACCCGAAACACCTTAGAGCTATCATCCTTAGTTTTCGACTCTATAATATCACTTTGAATCCTCATAAGTGTGTCTTTTCCATCAAATCTGATCAACTCTTGGGTTTTGTGGTGTCCAAATAAGGAATCCGCATCGACACTCTTAAAGTTGAGGAAATCATCAATTTTCCTCCTCCTTCTTCTTTTCGTCAATTGCAAAGTTTGTAGGGGAAGGCCAATTTCCTTTGTTGCTTCTTACTGAATTATGTTGAGCTTGCCAAAGGCTTTAATCACTTATTGAAAAAGGGTATCTCATTCTTATGGAACAAAATTTCCCAAATATCTTTCGATGCGTTGAAATGAGCCCTCATCAGTGCTCCACTACTACATCCTCTCAATTATCACCATGATTATTACCTATATTTGGTTGATGCCAACAACACTCTTGGTATGGTGCTGGTTCAAGATGGTGATGATGGTCAAGAGCATGTAGTGTATTACTTGAGCCACAATCTCTTTGATACTGAGACCCATTATGCTCATGTAGAGAAAATCGCGTTGGATGCTATCCATGTTGTTCATCGTTTTAGTCACTACATTCTCTTGCGTAAAACTTTGGTGATTTATGATTGCAACCCCATGACTTACATTCTCACACGTCACCTTCTTGGGGGAAAGTACTCAAAATGGATTGTCATCCTTCAAGAGTTCAACTTAGAATTCACTGCTGATAAGTCTAAGAAATCCCTGGTCTTTGCTGAATTGATTTGTGATATTCCCATTGCGGATGATCCCACTCCTCTTAATGAGTCCATTCTTGATGCGACTCTCTTTCTCATTAGTACTCTTGACCCATGGTATGGAGACATCATCTTCTATCTCCAGACCCAAAATTTTTGGCCACATCTATAGCACTCTAAGCGACGAAGGATTCGCTACTAGTCCCAACATTACCATATCGTTGGAGACACCCTATATCACATAGGTATTGACTCTGTCCTTTGTCGATGTTTGACTCTCGAGGAAGCTAAGAAAGCTTTCAATGACTGCCACTCCAGGGCTTGTGGTGGTCACATGTCTGGTTACACTACTGCCCAAAAGATCCTTCACACAGGGTATTTTTGGCCATTTATTTTTGAATATTGCATTGTTGCAGTATGAAAATGCCATAATTGTCAAATCTAATCTTAGAAAGAGCACTCCCTACCCTCACCCTTGCACCCAGTTGTGATCATCGGACCTTTTGCAAAATGGGGCATAGATTTCATGGCCTATAACCCTCGCTCGACTAGGGGGCATGGTTATATCATCATTGTCGTCAACTATTTCACTAAATGGGCTGAAGCGATGCCTACATACGATAATGACAGTCTAACTATGGTGCAATTCTTGTTCAATCATGTAATAGATTGATTTGGAGTCCCGAAAGTGATTATCACTGATCATGGCTCTCATTTTTGCAATCATATGATGACAGAGCTTGCTTCTCGGTTCGGGTTACGTCACGATAGCTCCACCCTTTATTATCCATAGGCCGATGGCCAGGTTGAGGCTGTCAACAAAGTCTTAGTGACTATGCTTCAACTCACCATTAGGAAGCACAAACGAGATTGGAATCTCATGCTATTCTCATCTCTGTGGGCATACCGAACCTCTGCTAAGACTTTCACTAGATTCACACCATTCCTATTGGTGTATGGTCTAGAGGCCACACTCCCAATCGGGTGTGAGATTCCTTCTCTAAAACTAGTTGTCGAACTACTTCCTGGTACTTCACCAGAAGAGGAATGTCTTTTGTACCTCGATAATCTCGATGAGACCCGTATGCTTGATGCTTTAGTTATTGAAGCACAGAAAAGATGAGTTAAATTTCAATATGACAAATCTGTCAACCCTCACGTTTTCTCCGAAGGTGACTTGGTCCTGCTTTATGACCAAGCCCATGATAAATTGGGAGTAGGAAAACTCGAGCCAATGTGGCATGGGCCCTATATCATTCAACAAGTATTGGAATGATGATCTTATGATCTAGAAGATTATGAAGGCAATCCATAGGTTGAGCCCCGGAATGGGCTCTATGTGAAAATATATTACGCTTAATCATAAGTGTGATACTTTCTACATTAGTGTTTTATTCATTAGTGTGCTTTGATTGGATTTTTGGTGTGATTGTTTGATTTTCATACATGTATCCTCTGCTCACCTTGTGTTCCACTTGGTTTGCAGATGTATTCGAATCATTACGTTGGTTTTGCTAATGGCGCTTGTTGAAGCACACGGAACCTGTCTTCCACAACATGGACACTATTTTCCTCTGATGGCGAGTTGATTAATATACAAGGTATTTGTTTGGGTCGAAAAACTAAAAATATTTCTGAATATAGTGCGGCGATCGAGATATTATCAGATCCCATATATCTCGAGATTACATATTTGGTTGTTAAGGTAGACTCACAACTCATTGTGTCACAATTAAATGGCCATTATTTTATGCGAAATCCTCAAATTTTGCGTATGTATTTACATGTTCGATTATTGGAAAGACATTTTGGTTTTACAACATATCAACATATTCCAAGATTTAAACACATTAACAAATACATTAGAAAATCATGTAGTAGATAGACATTTGCGCAATATGTAGAAAACCAAGACATCATCATGATACACAAGTAGTTGTAGAAACATGCATACATATATATATATATATATATATATATATCGAGTCTGTCAAGTGTGTTACATCCAAAATATCAAAAAAATATGTGTTATGTTACAAAAATAGCTCCCCGAGCCTACATCAGTACAAAAAATGTAAAAATAGGGTTGTTATCCACCCACATGGTGTTCATGGTAGCACGTGACTACTCGAATCTCTCGCTAGAGTAATCAACATAGTCCACCTGGAACCCCAACCGTATGCCTTTGGAGGCATAGAGGAATCTCATCGAAAGTAGCATACTATGGAATTCCTCTCATAAGGCCAACCAGGTTCTGATCTAACTCTGCTATTGTGTCTGATCCTTCCTCATAAGGAGCATCCTCTAGTGGGCAGGCTACCCTCCGCGTAATCGGTGACATACCAGGCGGTCTCTTAGGACCCATATCTATAAAAACATCATAAGTTCACGTTTTAGAATACATAACAAAAACATTCAAAAAGTAAAATTGTTTAAAAAATAATTTTTTACTTACATCAATCCACTGTGTGCCTGGTGTAATAGGAAGATCTAGATCTCCTCTGAAGTCGATGTTGGCACATGCATAGTCTTCAACCACGATGAGTTGATGATGCAGCCAACTGAAAAATGTTGTCGGGAAATGCATATGTTGGCCCCCACCCTGCCGGCGCATGATCTCGTACCATCTCATCAGCCTTGGGTCCCTCGAGGCTGGGTCATGGATCTCCAACTACTGGTACTGAAAAAATTCTACTCTCTCTAGGAATAAGGTCACTAGGATGGACCTGTACATAAATTATTTTAGTTGCTCTGTCTTTAACTTGGTTAACTGGATCTTCATATTGGCTGGTAACCCCTCACACTAATTAAACATCATTGGGGCCAGACAATCCATCGCGTACTAAAACTGAGATTTCATTGCCTCATGCAACGCCTGGGCTCCTGCCACTCTATTTATGCAATGAAGAATTGTGTGCAAAGGAAGCATCCTCATAGAAGAAATATATATCTTCCCACTCTCAGTTTTTCGAGCCCCGGGACAATATCTTTGGATGAGCATACTAGTACTCTCACGACCTGCGCAAGTTCTGGAGTATTGGATTCTATCCCCTCTCCTGGACAAACCAGTAATGAAATAGATTTCCATCACATCTAGTTCCAATTCTTGGTCCTCGATGGCAAATATTTGTCAATTACATCCCATAAACCAATCAAATATTGGATCAGATCCAGCTGAGCTCTCAGCCTTGATGTTTGGAATGATTTCAAGAAACCACAATCACGCAATGCATTTACACAATTTTGGTCTTGTAGTGCTTGGTGGTCTTCCAGCTCGTAGCCTCATTATTTCCATTCAATCAACATATCTAAGGAAAACACCTACAAAACATGTTTAAAAGGAATTTTAGGGGCTTTCACTAGAGTAATTTTGGAAATTGTCCATTGATATGGGTGTATTTCTTGTTTCAAAACTCTCTCCGCGGCTAGCGTGACTGTCTGAATTAATTTGGTGTTGGTGGTGTGATGTTCTAACAGGCTAAATGCAACCAACATGACCCCGATAACTAGAAATCACACTGGTCACGAGCGATTTTGAGGTTTGAAATGCTCCCCCAAATCTCCCTATTTATAAAACTAAATGACAAATGAGTGGAATTAAAATGAATAGGAGGTTTAGAGCTCTTACCTGATGCTGACAGATTGATGAATGGCGTCCTGGATCGACCGCACCACTGATGTCAGGTTCAGAGGGAAAATGGGTAAAATGCTCTTCCCAAAATAGAAAGGTGAAAACGAATTTACTTTTTGGTATATTTATGGATTTTTGAAAAAAAATTCTCCATTACTTTATTATTTTTCCTTGATATTAGTGATGTTTTTCGTTTTTGTGCAGTAACAGAACTTTCACACCATTGGTGATTATTTATGATGAAAATGAGTTGTATTTTATCTCTTTTTCGGGCTCGGTAAACATTTACGAAAAAGGAACCCTCTAGAGTAAACTTTTAGCTCCGTTCTGACTCTCGAAAAATGAAAATATTGTTGAGTACTTGTCATTTCAAACTCGTTAAAATGAAGGAATTGACGTGATTTGAGTATACGTTTACCCCTTTTTCGGGCTGAGATTTACTATTTACGAAAAAGGAATACCTTGATCGAACATGGTGAAGAGGTTCTCTTGAATATTGTTTTCTACCTTTTTGGATTCGAGAGATGATTTACAAAGAGGGACATGATGGAGTTTCCTTTTTGTTTCTTTTCAAACTCCTTAAACATGAAAAGCCACGGAGTTATCCTTTTGTTGGACTCAATAAATATTAAATGATGAAAGACTTTTCACCATGACGAGGCCTAGTTCCTCCTTCCTAGGGCTCATTAAACTTATTAGGATGGATTCATTTGAAGAATGAACTTACGCACTCAGCATATGTTATCCTCTTCAGGCTAGCTATAAAAGGTAAAGAGGTACTCGTTAGCAATAACGGGGGAAAATTGAAAGTGAACATCCTATGTGTATTTTGGGAAGATTTTTGCTCTTGAACATGACACTCATCTGCAGTTCGTGTTGGGTTGGGGACATCCCACATTCATCACTTTGCCTCCATGGGTTTGGGAAATCATTTTGCCTCTCATTTGATTACCAAATTTTGTCAACATGACCTTTGATCCTATTTGAGTCAAATTTTGCCACACTCTGGAGTCGTGTCGCCAATATGTTCAAGAGAAGTCATTTTTATCAAACATCCTTTGCTTATCTTGCCTCCTCTATTACAATCTCAAATCACCCCTATCATCTTAAGCTATCTTTTGTTTCGTGTCGATGATGTTGGAATCATTGTAGCCCTCCTTCGATGAATCACTTCCTATCGACTTCAACTCATTATCCGGGAAGGTGATTTAAAAACTTCTTTTCAGTACCTTGGAGCTTACATCCCTCAATGGCAAGTTCTTCATGTTTGACGATAGGTTCACATCATTGGCCTTCAATCGAATGATTCTGCAAGTGTTCAACTTCAACACATTTATTCACACTTGTAGATTTTGTTGGTCTACCTTGAGGTCCATCGTCATTATTGGTGGTCTCTCTCGTGCCTGCTAATGGTTTTCATCATTGACTGGTAATCAGGTGGTTTCTACCATGTTCGACACCAACACATTTATTCACATGGCTAGATTCGTACATTGGGTTGACTGAGATCGTGGTGAAGACCATGGGTCACATATGATTTTTTATCCAGGATGCGGGAAGTTATTTAGTATTCATAATTGTATACATGATCCTATCTATATGGATGGTTGTTTCCATACCGCAGATCCATTTCTATGATCTATTTAGATGGATGGTTGTGACCATGCCCTGGGTTCATGTGTTATTTTATACCTAGTGTAGCATTATGTGGTTAGGGATATTCATACCAGAGATGTCATATATTGTAATATATTTGATTTGGCAAGTTTTCCAGAGGTGGTATACGTTCTTTGCCTTGGTTCATAAAGCATTTAATCCATCACTCCCTGTTTTTCCTTCATGCTTTAAGCGGCATCTATTACACAGTAATTTGTAACCATGCTCATTTTCCCATCCCTGATCCTGAAATATCCCATGATAGATCATGTGAAATGTCTCCACCATGAAGAAATATGTTAAGACATCCCCTGAAGATCCAAAGAAAACTTCCTTGGAAGATTACTGAAGAAATTTGGTCAAATTCCTAGTTTCCTGGGTCAACGCCTTTCCTGGTGTCATGCTCGCGTTGATGTCATATTCATAGTTCTGGCTTAGCGCTTCCAGTGCCCTTATTTCTTGGAAAACTGTGTTGGTCCCTTTATGACATTGTTTCCTCACATGGAGGAGAAGTTTTGACCTATAGAAGTTCCAGGGCGGTGAGTTGGTTATTAAATGGTGGTGATAGAGTTGAGCTCTTTCATTTTAGAGCTTTGATCTCATCAATGGGGGTTTATCCCTTAGAAAGTGGGTCTTCCTCCTCCTTTCATGGGCTCCCAACCTCTTGTCCCTTCCTATAAACTCATATCCCTCATCCTAATAATGTTAGCTTGGTTGGTCATTTTCGGGCTAGTCTGAACTCTCGTTCCCTTTGCATCCTCGCATTATGATAACACCTAAGTGTTCGTGAGAAAGAATGATTTAGAGCTTTGGCGAAGGACTCATATTTTCACCAAATGAGGCCTCCAACATTAAGGCCTGGGTTGTAAGCTCTTCCTTTTATATTCATCAATAAAACACTTGATGTTTCCTTTCTATATTTGTCTAAATATTTATGAAAATATTCTTGTACTCCTTGATCTGCTAGAGAGCTAATGTTTATGATTAATATGTATTGGATTACCTTTGTCTTTTTCCTCTTGATCATCTATAGGTATTCATGTGCCATCAGTAGCAGGGATCAAGCCTAAAAGGATTGTGGATCAAGGTCATCATCAACGGATTCAAAAGTAGAGTTGGGAAAAAGGTACTTCTATCTCTTTTCTTGTCACATTGTAAATGTTAGTTAAGAGAGATTTGCATTAGAAATTATCTGATGTTGCTAGACCCACTCTAGGGCTAGAGATTTCTCATTTGTCTGTAAGGGGGATTTATCTTGAAAACAATAAGGTTGCTTTGGTTGACCCAGTTGGGGTTGAGATCAATGCCAAAGGGGAAGATTTGTGGCAATTGTGTTGTGATGAGTTGTTTGGCTGGAATTAATGTCAATCTAATAGCATGGTTTTGGAGGATGCATTAGTGATGGCTAGAACTTATGTTAACCTAGATTTGGTTTGGAGATAGTATGGATATGCTACGATTGATTTCATCTCTATGGTTGTTATGAAAAATGTTCATGTTGTATATGCTTTGATGGATGTTACAGTTTCTTGTATAGCTTTGTTGGTTGGTTGATCAACTAGTTCTCCATGTAGATGTTTCTTGTGTTGGAGATTATAAGCATTGGTTTCTTATGTTATATAGTTCAAGTGGTTTCTAGTTGCTGATAGCATGAGAGGCATAGACACTTGGCTTGTGCATTGGTTGCAAACTTGGTTTTCCATTGATTACATACTCAGTTTTTGTATTTGTTGCATACCTGACATCAGTGGTTGCAGATAATGTTAGTGTTGGAATTTAGTTTGTCTGTGGATGATTTGGAAGAATGAGGATCTGCCTCACCTAATTTTCAAGGATGGAAAATGTGTTGGAGAAGTTATGGAGTAGTTTGATGGCCTATGTGCTAGTGCAATTGATTGATGGCATTCAAGTTAGCCTAGTTTGACTTGTGTTGATGATGAATATGGATCAATGGTTTTTTGGAATTTTACAGTGCCTACAATGGTTTCCTGAGGTCCTAAAGAGGGTTGGCCTAGTTGGGGTTGATATCAATGCCAAAGGGGGCTATTGTTGGAATTGGTGTTGTGATGAGTTGTTTGGTTGGCATTGATGTCAACCTAGTAGTATGGTGTTGGAGTATGCTTTAGTGATGGTTGGAACTGATGTCAACCTACATTTGGTTTGGAGATGGTATTTATATGCTATGATTTCTTTGGTATCTATGGTTGTTATGGAAAATGTTCATGTTGTAGATGCTTTGGATGTTGGAGGTGACTGGATAGATTTCTTGGTTGATTGATTAACTAGGCCTCCATGTAGATGTTACTTGTGCTAGAGATAATATGCATTGGTTGGTTATGTTGTATGGTAGCAGTGGTTATTGATTCTGATAGCATGTGAGGTAGAGACACTTGGCTTGTGTATTTGTTGCAAACTTGGTTTTCCCATTGATTGCATAGTTGGATTTTGTATTTGTTCCAGGCCTTACATCAGTGGTTGCAGAAAATTTTAGTGCATGAATTTATTTTTTGTTTGGATGCTTTGAAAGGATGAGGAGTTTCTCACCTAGTTTTCAATGATGGAAATTGTGTTGGAGAAGTTATGGAGCAGTTTGATGGCCTATGTGTTAGTGCAGTTGATTGATCACCTTCAAGTCAACCTATTTTGACTTGTGTTGATGATGAAGATGGATCAGTGGTTTTTTGGAATGTTACTATGGTTACAACAGTTTATTGAGGTCCTAAAAAAGGTTTACAAGCACTGTAACAAGTTGGAGGTATTTATGAGTTGAAAACATTGTGTTTTTACTTAATCCCCTTCCCAGTCGCATGGAGAGCAGCCTATGGGAGTGGTTTTAGGCTCCAACCACATGGAGAGCAGCCTATGGGAGTGAATATGGCATCGTAGTCGCTCTGAGAGTGTGTTGTGTAAGCGACTATGGCCATGAGTGAAAATTGCCTCTGAATTTACCGCGATCCTCAGCTATTTCATGATTTTATTTTGAGGAAATTAATTGTAAATTTGTGGAGAAACTTCTATTGACTAAATCAATTAGAGAAACAAGAGTTTTAGGTGTGAAGACATTGATCAAGTGAGTATTTGAGAAGATGGATAATTTTTTTAAATAGAGGAGCACCTATACTATTTGTGAGGTTACTCACTACACATACTGTAGAGTTGAAGCTTGTAGGTTTAGTTCCTATTGCATAATCATTTCAGAGGCTAATGATTGAGTTCAAAGCATGTTTATATTGCATATTTTTAGAGTCGGATGGAGGAGGAGATGAGCAAAGAATTTATTCTTGATGATGACTAATTTCTTTTTCTATGGAAGGGTTGAGAGTTGATTTACTTAGCTGTAGCAGTGGTTCATATTTATGTTGCTTATTTTATATTATTTGCTGCTAATGTATTGTGACCATGTATATTGAGTTTGACATTGTATGGATGTGAGAGATGAGTATGATTTGAGTTGATTCAGTAATTGATGTTTTGAGCTATATGATGATATTGTTTTTGTGATGTTCATATTTAGCAAATATAGTGTTCCAATTTGAAAATTTATGTAAGGTGAACCGCATAGAGAATTGGAGTGGGAGCTCCAGAAATACAAGGATTGAGAAAAAAATTCTTCATAAGTCCATTGGAGGTTTGAAAAGGCTTGTAAATCAGATAGTGTTTGGACAGTCGTGAGTCAAATGGTGGTTGGGCAAGGCTTGTTGATCAGATAGAGTTTGTAGAGTCATGAGCCCAATGGTGGTTGGAAAATGCTTTTTTATCAAATAGGGGTTTGTAGAGTCGTGAGATGGATATCATAGTTCCTTTCATATATTTGCCATATTTTACTCTCTAGGTAATGATATGCTTGACAAATAATAATATATATTGAGTAGCACAGCAATAGCAAAGGTGGTTTTTGCCCTGGTGGTGGGTTTTCCACCATAGATCCTATGTCCCTATGTGATGTGATGAATGTGTTTCATTATGCATGTTTATTTGTTATGATTATGGATCTCATGTGTTGATCTAGTTGAATTTGCATGTTTCATATATAATTCATACTTATTAAGAATTGAATGGATTAATATATTGGAGAAAGAATGTAGAATTGTGTAATTTTTATCACTATTAATTCATCCACCACCCCCCCCCCCCACCCATCAGTAGTGATCCTGGTTCCAACATTATGTTAATCTTGGCCTAGTGGATATGTGTGATTTGAATAAAGAAGTACATGCAGAATTTTTGTTAGTGCAATTAGTTACAGGTACAAAGAAAAGAGTTCATCGATGGGTAAGAGCTTGTGCATTCGATTTGAATGGTATGCCTACATCAATGCATCTGAATGTGCTTCCCTTGGTATCATAGAATATGTTGTTGGGTATGGATTATATGTCTCTTTATAGGACGAAGGTGGATTGTTATGATAAGGCTAATGAGTGCTTGGTTGACAATGGAGAACAAAGAATATTGCAAGGTAACAAGAAGGCTACATCAATTATAATGGTTACATCTATACAGGAAAATCATAGTCGTAGGAAAGGGTGTGTCTTTTTTTCAGTGCATATTACAATGACAAAGGTAAGTATGTTGGGGATGATGAGGTCTTGAACAGGTACCCGATTTTGTAGCAGTTTTAGGATGTGTTTCTAATAGATATTTTAGAGTTTCCGCCTCATAGCAAAGTGGAATTTTCTATCGAGTTGATGCTAGGATCAGCACCAACATAAAAATCACCTTACAGGATCAACACACTACAATTAATGGAATTGAATTTGTAGTTGAATGAAATGTTTGACAAGTAATACATTAGGCCAAGTGTGTCGCCTTGAGGTGCACCAGTATTATTTATGAAGAAGAAGAAGGATGGTACTCTAAGGTTATGCATTGCTTACAGGCAGTTGAATAAGGTGAAAATTAAGAATAGCTATCTGCTGCCAAATATTGATGACTTGTTTGATCAATTTAAAAAAGAAGCATTGTTCTCGAAGATTGATATGCGATTACGATACCATCAGGTACACATAAAAGAAGAGGATATATACAAGAATTCGTTTTGGACTAGGTATGGGAATTACGAGTTTGTTGTAGTTTCTTTTTCTTTAACTAATGATCTAGCTACTTTTATCTGCTTGATGAATAGTGTGTTGGGTCCTTATTTGGACAAGTTTGTTATTGCATTCATTGATGATATAGTCATATATTCTAAGAATGAGTAAGCTCAAATCAAACACTTAGAAGTAGTGTTAATATTTCTAAGAGATCATTAGTTGTATGCCAATATTATTAAACATAGTTTCTTTCAGACATAGGTACATTACTTGGGGCATGTGGTTTCCAAGGAAGGCATAAAAATAGACCTGGAAAAGATAAGAGCGATTATGTAATGGGAAACTCCTAGGAATGTGAATGAGGTCAGATCATTCATGGGACTATCGGGTTATTACAAAAGTTTCATCAAGAAATTCTCACGGGTTTCTTATCCTATTATATCCTTGTAGCGAAAAGGTAAGAATTGAATGGACAGAATAATGTGCAACTAGTTTTGAGCAGTTGAAACAATTGCTTACAATTTCTCAAGTTCTAAAGATCGTACATCCAAAAAAAGAGTTTATGGTGTGTATAAATGCTTGCAAGAGAGGATTTGGTGGGGTTCTAATGCAGGAAGGAAAGGTACTATGTTATGAGTCAAGGAAATTGAATGAGCATGAGAAGAATTACGTCACATATGATCTTGAGTTGGCAACGATCATCCATGCATTGAATATTGGAGACACAATCTTCTTGGAAAGAGGTTCATCTTAATAAGTGATCATAGTGGGCTGAGATACTTGTTTGACCAACCAAATCTGAATTCCAGGGAAGCTAGATGGTTGGATACGATCAGTGATTTTGATTTTGATATTAGGTACATCAAGGGTAAAGAAAATAGGGTTGCAGATTCTCTTAGTACAAGAGTACAGGTAAATCACATAGTGACTATGAGTTCTTATGGGAAAGACTTACAAGATTAGATCTTTTAGCCAGGATAATATGATGGAACATATAGGGATCTTAGGCACAAGTTACAGTAGGGTACATGTGAAAATGATGTGAATTATCATCATAGGACAAATGGTTTGATCATATTTAGGGACAAGATATATTTGACAAGAAAAAATGAGCTCAAAAAGATTATCTTGAGGGAATTTCATGATAAGAAATATTTAGGACACTTGGGATATCACAAGACATTGACATAGGTGAAGAAGTTTTATCATTAGCCGAATTTGAAGAAATAGGTGGCAGAGTTTGTTTTGATATGCTTGGATTGTCAACAGGTAAAATTAGATTGTAAGCATCCAAGTGGGTTACTCGGCCAAATTTGATTCCAGAGTGGAAATGGGAGGTGATTTCCATGGGTTTTATTACATTTCTGTTGAGGAAATCTAGACACCATGATTCTATTATGGCTGTGGTGGACAGATTGACTAAGGAAGCTCACTTTATTCCAGTGAAGTCTATGAATTTAGCTAGTGAGGTAGCACCGGTCTTCATAATATATATAGTGAAGTTGCATGGTGTACCAAAGAATATTATATTAGAAATGGATGCTAAGTTCACTTCTAGGCTCTAGAAAGAGTTGTTTATAAGTTTTGGTACAAATTTTTCCTTCAGTACAACTTATCATCGACATACAGATGGACAGATAGAGAGGGTCAACAAGATTTTATAAGATATATTGAGAATGTATGTTATGCATCAACAGCGGAAGTGGGAAGAGTATCTTCCACTGGTTGAGTTTTCTTACAATAATGTGTATCAGGAATATTTGAGGATGATTTTTTTGAGCCACTTTATGGGCAGATTTGTAGTACTCATATCAGTTGGAGTGATCCAGTGAACAGGGTATTGATTGGGTTGTAAATGTTGGAAAATATGAATCAGGAAATGCAGGTTGTGAAGAATAATTTAAGGGTAGAAAAAGACAAGAACCAAAGTTATGCATATCAACATAGGGTATTCAAGGAGTTTCAGGTTGGATAATAGGTGTACTTGCACATCAACCCCTAGAAGAGCTCCTTGATGATTGAATCATGTTCCAAGATGGCACCTTGGTATTGCGAGCCTTTCAATATTCTTGAGAGGATTGGATCAATGGCTTACCGACTTGCATTTCCTCTGACAATGAAATTCCATCATGTTTTCCATGTGTCATTGCTTAAGAAGTATGTGAAATATGATGATCATGTGATTGACTGGTCTGTATTGTAGGTCAAACTAGAAGGATAATTCTAACTAGAACCTTGCTGCATTTTGCAGCAAAAGATGCTCATGCTTCGGAATTGAGAAATCGAGCAAGTTAAACTGCAATGGAAACATGGATATGGTTGATCAGATGTGGGCTATGTATCCTTCTCTATTATTTGGTTGATCAGATGTATTATGGTATATTTTTGGTGTTGTGTTTTGGTTATGTCTATATATGTGTATGTATGGTGTAAATATTGCATCGTGTTGTGTTATAAAGCTCCAACAAATCGTATAATGTTCATGATATCTTGGTTTTGTTTTTAACGGCCTGATATGATGTAAATCCTGCATCAAGCTATGTTATAAATATCCATGGGTAGCATGAGTTTTTCCGGTTTATAATTTTCATTGGACACTAAGGATGGTGTTCCCCCAATGGGGAGGGTTCTGTAACAAACCCGGTTACAATTCCATGTAATAAAGTTAATAAAGGAAATAAAAAATATCAAGGTCATGGGACACATATTCCACGCTGCATTCTGGGAAAAAACATAGCAATGGGGATCAATGTTGATTAATTAATGGCTATGAAAATTTCCGAATGAAATGGAAAAGGAAAAGTTGCATTAATTGGCATTTTATTTAGAAAATAATGGAAAATATGAGAAAAGGAAGGTGGAAGGTCACAGGTTGCATGTGAGGAGGAAATTGAGGGAAAAATAGAGTAAAATTGAAGAAAATAGAGGCTTCAATGATAAAAAGGATTCTCAGGATTAGTTCATATATATTTTTTTTCAATTTTAGCTTGGAGCTATCTCTCTATTCTCTATCTCATACTCTTGTACACTTAGAGTTTTCTTAGAGCGCTCTTGGAGGTTTTTGGGAATACATTGGATTGGAGAAAGAAGGCAAAGGAAATTAGGAAAACACAAGGGGACAAAAACTACAACTAGATTAATTTGTAGGTACCGAGCTACATGTATGATTTCCTTGCTAGTTTTGGAATGCATGGCATATGCATGTGGTTATTTGGTTATGATCTGTCATTGGCATGGAGGATTTCTTGGATTGATAGTGGTTTTTCCTAACCTTTCCTCTTCCTATATAGCATTGGTGTTGTGGTTTTTCCCATTTTTTTTCATTGGTGGTATTGTTCCTCATAGTCGTGGGTTGAGTTACTAGTTCCTAAAAGCCTTTGTTGGAAGAATGCTTTGGCATGTGTGTAAAAGCTTGGGTTGAGTTACTAGCCCTCGAAGCCTTGGTTCGAAAAATGCTTTGGAGCCCTTGGTGGGTTGAGTTACTAGTACTGGAAGCCTTGGTTGGAAAAACGCTTAGGAGCCCAGTGGAAGTTATGGGTTGAGTTACTAGTCCTGGAAGTTGTGTTGGAAAAAACATGCTAGAGCCTTAGAAAACTTTGATAGATATTGATCTGGTGATGTTTAGTGATGTTCGACCATGAGATGGAATTATTGGTTGAGGGTTGAGGCGGTTTGGCCTTTGGAAACCTTGGTTTGGTTTTTTCTTCATTTATTCCATGAGATCCCACATTCATGCTTGTAATATGATGCGGGGGTGATTGGATGAAAGAGAGATTTGGTTAATCCCATTCTATGGTTAGGTGGTATGCAGAATTCCCTGACTTGGTTGGATTTTACATATGTCAATAAGAGTTATTTCCTCTTTTATTTTATGAGTAAATGAATTGGTTATTATGTGGCTTTAATGGTTCTTATATTCATTGATATTTCTCTGGCTATATGTTGGCTATGAGGATGGTTTTATGACATACTTGAGTTATGCCTCTCATCATGTTTTGGTTATTAAAATAAACGTTAATAAATACATGACCTAATAGATGATCTTTCGGCTATTATGAGAGCGAATCTGACCTTCTTTATTATTCTCATATAAGTATGATACCCCTATGTTCAGATGTGTATATGACCTACAAATTATATGTTCATTATGTGTTTGATGAAAATTTTGATATGGCTAGCATTGGTTACTCAAGTTATTCACTAATTTTTGTCTTAGAATATTTTTCCTTGTGTCATTTTTGGTCTTGTAAAGTTTCATCAAGTTCTGGGTAGTGACCTGGAGTCTAGCCCTGAAATGGTGGCATGGATCTCATGGTAGCAGGCACGAAACTGTCAAATTGAGACTATAGTCGTACCCTTGTAGGATTATGCATCTGACTGGAGGCCTATAGATGCATGGATGCAAGCTTGTGCATGCGATTGGGAGTTTAGGTCAGTGAAAAAGAAATCTAGCTCAGGGTTTGGTGAGCTATAAGGGTGGTTTAGCCATTGGGGGTCCTGTAGCACTTGATGGAAGTAAGTAAGGTTTATTTTTGTCGATTCCACAAGGATCTACAAGGTTGAATCATACCATAGTAACTCTTCATCACATATTCACCCCGGTGGACCGGTGAACTTGGGTAAGTGTGGGAGGAGGGTGTTACATTACAGGTGGAACTGGAAGGAGAATTCCAACCAAAACCATAGTGCATATTGCAGCATAAACAACTCATGCTTCGAAGAAGATCAATCGAGAAAGTTAAAGTGCATTGGAAGCACTTTGGGCCCGATGAAGCTACATGGGATGGTTGATTAGATATCATCTTTGTATATTTCATTATTTTTCGGTTGAGGCAAAGGAGTTTTGGTATATGTATATATCTATGTATTGTTTTTATTGTAAGTAATTCAACAGTTTTGTTATCAAGCTCCAATAAGCAATATGATTGTCATGTTGTCACATTTGTCATGTTGGTTTTGGATTTTCAGCAGGTTGTTATTGTATATACTACATCGAGCTAATTTATAAATCTCCATAAGAAGTATGTTCTGGTTTTCAATGATTTTTCTAGTCATAGGTGTCATAGAACACCGAGGATAAAAATTCATGTAATAAAGGATAATAAAGGTAAAATAAGACCGAGGTCACGAGACACGTATTCCAAGTTGAATGTTGGGAAAAAAAATTTGTGAGCATCCCTTATTGTTTATTATGGTTAATGAAATTGGCAAAGGAATTGGAAAATGAAATAGTCAAAATTGGCATTTATTTATGAAAATAAAGGAAAATACGAGAAAAGGGAGGTGAAGGGTAAGAAATTTTCATGAGAGGGAAATTAGACGGAAAATGGAGGAAAACGAAGAAAATAGAGGCCTCAATGATAAAAAGGCTTATGAGGATCAATTCACAACTTTTTCCAGTTGAATTTTTGGTCAATTCATCTTTGGAGCTCTCTTTTATTCTCTCATTCTCTCATACTCTTGCACACATAGAGAATTCTTGGTGAACTCTAGCATTGGATAAAGGAAGGAAAAACAAGGACAAGGAAAGCAAAGGGCAAGCAAGGAAGGTTGGATAAGGCAGCTTCAAGAGGAGAATTTTGTAGGTAATAGGTTGCATGTGTGATTTTCTAGTTGAGGTGTAAATGCATGGTACATGCATTTTTTTCATTTGGTTCATTTGCTATCATTGGCATGGGTTTTTCCTAGTTTTAAAGTGGTTGCATCCTTGCCTTGTTATTTACTGGATAGCCATGGTGTGATGGGATTATTTTCTGGTTGAGCTTTAGATTACCAGAAGGCTTTGGAACCAATTGAGGTGGTCTCACAAAAATTCCAAAGAGTTGAGGGTGGAGATTATTTAATCTCTAGGAAGCCCTCGATAGGTGGGTAAAGACAGAAAAATCCCTCAATATAATAGTATATAAACTCTTAGGTAACCAAGCTTGTTTGGGTTTCATGATCTCTTGACAGGTTTGGCGAGATCAAAGTAGCCTGAGGGTGGAGGTGGTTTAATCTCCGAGAATCCCTGGTTATTTATGTCTTGATATCCCACATTCATGCTTGGAATATGGAACGAGGGTGACTGGATGACAAAAATATTTGGTTCAACCCAATCTATGGTCGGGTGGTACGTGGAATTCCCTGACTTGGTTGGATTTTTCATAGGTTAATAAGAGTTATTTCCTTATTGCAATATATTAGAACTTGTACTTGTTATTATGATGATTTTATGTGTGTTCTATCATGGTTATTAATTTGGCTATATGTCATTTATAAACATGGATTTGAAATGTGCTCTAGCTAGGACTTGTTCATAATTTGATAAGTATATGAATGGTTGATGAATGCATGGACTAACAAGTGTTATTTCAAATAATATGGGAGGGAATTATACCTTCTTGATGATTATCAGATGGACACAAACTCTTAAGATCAGATATGAATTCATGACATGTACCTCACAAGTTCACCATAAGTTTGACGAAATCACTGTCATGGTTAGGCCTAGTTAGGTGAAGTTCTTGTTCAATTTTTGTATGAATAAAATTTCATTATGTCATTTATCATTCTGAGAAGTTAGATTAAATTATGGGCAGTGGTCTGGAGGCTAGCCTGGAAAAATGGCTCAAATCTCAAGACCACACCCTCTAAACTGGAGGATTTGGGTTGCAACTGCATGTATGTAGTGTTTTGCATATGGTTGGATGGTCATAGCTGCACCCTTCTAGGCTTATGCATGTAGATGGGGTGTGATGTCAGAGAAAACTAGCTTCAACTTAGGGTTTCATCACCTCAAAAGGTTCTTTGGCCCCCGAGTATCTTCTAAGCCTTAGGGGATGTATGTGAGTTGATAGTTGTCCCCTATTCCATCATTGAAGCTTGGAGGTTAGGCCATGTCATAGTGGAAATCTACTTCACATTTACCTAGAGGGCTTGCAAAAGAGGGTAAATGTGGGGTGGTGGCATTACAAGAATTCCTTTCTCTATTTTAGAATCCCAAATTCACATTTGAGAGGATATTAAGGCATTATTTTCTATTCTTATGATGAAATTCATTTAAAGGAGGCCTTCAAAATATTTTGGAGATTAACTATTGTATTTGGAATCCCACTTGGTATAGTCAAATGAAATTGTGGGGTCTTTATTTCAATTTTTATGAGAAAACCAACCCTATGGAAATTTGAAGTTATACTTGGAGAAAGCATCATATACGTTAAGGGCTTGTGTGCCCACTTTGATGGTTTTTAGGACAAGATTTTGATGACTAATTGAAGATTATTAGAGTATTTAAGATCCTTTGAAGCTGTACACTACACTGAAATCTCCTTATACCCATTTATTCATGGATATTGGTCACTTTTTAAGGCTTCTTCTTTTTTTATTTTTACATGTGCCATAAATGCCCCTCAAATTATGCAATTTCGATTAATTTATTATTGAAAAGGGCCTTTCGCCCCTCCATAGTTTATAATATTGGATTTTATCTTAGAAAGTTATTATTTCAACAAGAGGGAAGTTATGCACCTCCTCTATAAATATAGGTACACTTTCTCTCATTTTCTCATGGTTGGAATTACTAGAGAAATCCCTTGAAGGGTCTAAAATTTATGTGATTTTTCTCCTTGTAATTTGGATATTGATGGATAAGTTGATTTACTTTTCTTTATTGGAATTGGGATGTGATGTGATCTCTTTTCATTGATGCTTATGGTGGATTTGGATGATGAATGGTTAAGTAAGTTAGTTTATTTTCTTTATTTTAGTATTATGTTCCATGGTGTAATTGTTCATGTGCTAAGATAGTTTGTTTAGATTTTTCTTCATTGTCTCTTATTGATTTAGACCCTTATTCCAAGCATTTGACAAATAGGGATATCATTTTCCTTCCCTTAATCATTAAAAAAATTTAATACATTGTAACATCCCCAGATTAAAATTTCATGTAATAAAAGTTAATAAAGGTAAAATAAGACCACGGGCAAGGGACACTTATTCCACGATGAGTGTTGGGAAAAATATCTTAGTAGGCATCACCTGTTGTGTTTGTGGCTAAGGGAAATTGGAAAAGGGAATGGCTAAGGCTTTGGAAAGGAAAAAGGGTATTTCTGGCACATTATTTATGAAAATAATGGAAATTATGAGAAAATGAAGGTGAAAGATCATAGGTTGCATGTGAGGAGGAAAATGAAAGAAAATAATGGGAAAATGAAGAAATTAGAGGCATCATCAATAAAAAGACATCACAGCATCAGTTTGTAGCATTTTTCCAGTCTACTTTTATTTTTTTTCTTAGATAGGAGAAGAGAACCAAGAAGAGAAAGAAAGAAAGCAAGAAAAGGAATGGAAATAAAAGGAAAGAAAAGGAAAGGAAAGCAAAGGAAAACAAAGAAGGACAAAGAAAGAAAAGGAAGCCAAGGATCAAGTAGCTTCAGTGGGAATACTTGCATGTAACAGGTTGAATGTATGGTTTCCTAGCTGGTTTTGACATGCATGGTATGTGCATGTTGGTATTTGGTTCTTTTGTTGTCATTGGCATGGATTTTGTTGGGTTTTGATAGTGAATTTCAGCTTATCCTTGCCATTTTCGGATAGCCATGGTGTGATGGGATTTTTCTTGATTTTGAGCGTTGGATTGCCAAAATATTTTGGATCTAGGTTTGGTGGTCTCAATAAAATTTCCAAAGGCCTAGGAATCCTTTGACTGGTAATGGCAGGATACATGGTAAATCCTATGGGTGAAGACAAGAAAATTCCTCAAGGTGTTGGTGAAGAAAACCTGAGGTATGCAAGCTCATTTTTATTTTATGGTCTCGACACCATTTTAGGTGAGATCACAGAATGGAGAGGGTGGAGGTGGTTTAACCTCTTGATTCCCTTGGTTGTTTTTGGATTAGTTTATCTCGTGATATGCCACATTCATGCTTGGAATATGCCACGAGGTTGATTGATTGAAGGAAGTAATTTGGTCCATCGAATCTATCGTCGGGTGGAACGTGGAAGTCCAAACCCAATTGGTATTTCCCTATTCCTAATAAAAGCTAATTTTCTCTTTCTGTTGATAATGAAATGTACTAGTTATTATGTGGCTTTAAATTTTGTTCTCTTATTGCTATTTATTTGGTTAAATGCTGGTTATAAGCATGGTTTTATGACAGATATTAGTCATGGATATTTTCATGTTTTCACTTATAACTGAATGAATAATGAATGCAAGACCTAATTGGTGTTATGAAAACTAATGTGAGAGGTAGTGACCCTTCTTGTTAAACCTTAGATAAGTTTTCAGTACCTTATGCTCAAACTTGCATTTATGACCTATTGGTTGTATATTCACCAAGTGTTTGACAAAATGTCATTCCCGGTTAGGATGGTCAGATCAAGTCTTGGTTTCAGTTTTGGGTTTAAAAACATTATTTCTATGACATTTATCAACTCTTGAAGTTTCACTGAGTTATGGGAAAAGACATGAGTCCTAACCCTGAAAAGGTGGCACATAATTCAGAGTCATTGGCATAGAACTAAGAAGAAAATTCCATAGTCACATGGAGGTAGGCTTATGAGTGTGACCTGGAACCCATAGTCACATGGAGGCCTTGGCAAGGGAGTGATTGGGGATCTAGGTGAGGGAAAAATTGAGTTGTCACGGGGGCTAGAGAAGATCTGGAGAATATAAAGGCTATCATGGAGTGGGCAGCTCCTAGAAATGTGGAGTAAGTCAGATCATTCATAGGGTTAGCAGGTTAATACAAGAGGTTCATCAAGAATTACTCAACCATTTCATATCTTATTACCTCATTGCGGAGAAGATGTAGGAAGTTTGAATGGATATAGGAGTGTGTAGCAAATTTTGAGCAGTTGAAGCACTTGTTGACAAATTCTCCAGTGTTAAATATTCCAGATCTAGATAGAGTTCATAATGTGTACAGATGCTTGCAATGGAGGGCTTGGTGGAGTCCTTATGCATGAGGGACAGATGATATGCTATCCAAGAAACTAAATGAGCACAGGAAGAACCACGTGACTCATGATCTTGAGTTGGAAACTATTATTCATGATTTGAATATGTGGATAAATTATCTTCCTGTTAGGAGGTTTGTGTTGATGAGAGATAATAGTGGGTTGAGATATCTATTTGACCAGCTGAATTTGAATTCCAGGAAAGCTAGATGGTTGGTTACCCTTAGTGAATTTGACTTCAAGATTATATACATTAATGGGAAGGAGAACATGTTTGTAGATGTTCTCAGTAGGAAAGTACAGTTAAACCATGTTGCAATAGTGAGCTCATTTGGGAAAAATTTACAAGATCAGATCTTACAGGCAGGACAACAAGATGACAGATACAGAGAGATTATGCACAAGTTATAGTAGCATATAGGTGATCAGGATGTGGATTATCATCTCATGATAGATATCTTGGTGAGATTTAGGGACATGGTCTATGTTTCGAATGACATTGAGATCAAGAAGCCATTAAGGGAATTTTGAGGTCTAAAATGGATCTCCTAAGGAAATAATAAAATAATAGCTAAACCAATAAAATAATATCTATGAATTTGCATTTTACTTTTTTCACCACAATCCATGTAACCATGGTTACATTAAATTGAAAAGGTGTACCAAAATAAAATTAATAGAAAAATTGTATTGATGTGACTATAAATAAGAATGAGTTTTTCAATAAAATATCATTATCATTGAACAACTAATGAACAACTAATGCATTTGTCCTTTGTACTTAAATAACTTAAAATAAATTATAATTAATTTGAAATTATACTATTAAATAAAATGAGACGAATATATTATTCAAAAATAAATATTTTAAAATATACAAATATAATATTTATTGAAAAATGTGTAAAGACATGAAGATTATGTAAGGATATGCATTGTTTCTTTCAAAAAATATGAAATGACAATAATAATATTTTATTCAAAAAGTGTGAAATGATATTTATTATTATACTTTATTTTATGACTTTAAAAGTACGTAAAGCACTACCATGGTTAACCATGAGTTTTTATCCACCATTGAGAATGTAACAAGTAAGTACATTTAACTCAAGCAATGCCACCTCAACCATTGGGGATGATGTCATCCCCTAAAATGTGATTGGTTCTCATAAAGTGAATTATGATTATACATTTTCGTTAGAAGGCCCATTTTAGACCTCAAAATTCCCCTAATGATATCTTGAGGGAGTTTCATGTAAAACCTTATTCATGTCACCCAAGATATCAGAAGACGTTGATAGCAGTGAATAAGTTATACTATTGGTCGAATCAGGAGGAGGAAGTGGCAGAGTTTGTGGCTAGATTTCTGGATTTTCAATAGTTCAAAGCAGAGTGTAAGCATCCAGGTGGTTTGCTTCAACCTATTCTGATTATAGAATGGAAACGGAAGGTAATTTCGATGGATTTCATTATAGGTCTTCTAAGTACATTGAGGCAACAAGATTCTATCATGGTTGTGGTAGACAGGTTGAGAAAGGTAACTCACTTCATTCTAGTGAAGACTACTTATTCAGTTAGTGAGGTAGCATAGTTCTTCATTAGGGAGATAGTGATATTTCATGGTGTTCCAAAGAATATTGTGTCGGACATGGATGCCAAGTTCACTTCGAAGTTTTGGAAGGCGTTTTTTGCGAGATTAGGGACAAAGTTGACCTTTAGCATAGATCATCCATAGAAAAATGGAGAGACAAATAGGGTGATCTGGATTTTTTGCAATAACGCAACAAAATATAGATATAACCATAAACACAGAGATGCGGTGGAAAAAATGCTTCATTTTATTAATAAAAGAATGACTAAAATAAGCTTACAAACATAATAGAAGCAAGCTAGGGCACTTGCAGCGTATCTCTGAGAAGATATGTGGCGTACGCAGGCCTTTTAACTGTGCTACATTGAGGCTCAAAGGCCTATTACAGACATAATGGAAATAGATAAGCTAGGGTACTGGCAGCGCATCCCTGAGAAGAGATGTGATGGCAACCAACCCCCTGAACTATGTTACGATGAGGCTTGAGGGCCTATTTATTGTTGAGAAACAATGTAGAATCTGAAACATCCAAAAATTTAACCCTAGGGGATGAAGCGCCAAAACTGTGGGCCCCGTTCGGGTAAATTGGTGTTTCAACTTCCCGGGGACGTAACTTTGACATACGATCTCCATTTGACGTGTATGATACATCATTAGAAAGATCTATCCAAGGACTACAAATTTTGTCGCGAATATCAATTCCGAAATCTAATAATATTTATCGGACAAACAATGCCCAAAAAACGTCGTTTCAGGCCTCAAAACGGCTCCGGAAGTTCAAGACCCAAAAAACTGCTAAACATAGTAAGTTGTGCTGAAACTTGAAAACAAAAAGAACTGAAGGTGGGGGTTCAAATGGAAGAGGTGGGATGCCACCAATATCCACTTGGATTATTAATGCCCCAAAATGGCTTCGGGCACGCAGGACCTGAAAACCTTCTAAAAATAGTAAGCTGCTGGATGTGAAAAGCTGCAAGAATTGATGTCGCGAGTCCAAATGGAATAGGTGGGCGGCCACCGATATCCACCTAGATCATTCCTCCCTCCTTAGGAAGCAATGGTCTCCATTGCGTTAAGTTCCTCCATGGGGGGGTGGAAATTCTGCGGACTTGGTATTGGATTTGTCCAGGATGTCACGGACCTGTTGGCGGACGTGTTGGATGTAGATGTGACGTCGGTGGGTAGCCGTTGAAGGATCTCAGAATATTTATCTGTCATCAAATTCCTCTGTTTCTCAAGGGCCTCCTTGAACAAGATTTTGATAGGATCTTCTGCTCCCTCGTCTTTATTTCCTTACACCATGGGGGGTCGTCAGGGTTGACGAGGCTGATCTTGGAAGGGTGCAACCAGATCGAGCTCAAACTCCTTATACCCTGACTGCATTGGGGACATGCAAAGAAAAACACAGAAGAAGCAAACCTGCTTTGATACCACTGATCCAGATTTTTTGTAGGAACGCAAAAAAATACAGATATAACCATAAACACAGAGATGTGGTAGAAAAAATGCTTCATTTTATTAATAAAAGAATGACTGAAATAAGGTTAAAAACATAATGGAAGCAAGCTAGGGCGCTAGCAGCGTATCTCTGAGAAGATATGTGGCATACGTAGATCTCTAAACTGTGCTACATTGAGGCTCGAAGGCCTATTACAGATATAATGGAAATAGATGAGCTAGGGTACTAGCAGCGTATCCATGAGAAGAGATGTGACGGCTACTAGCCCCCTGAACTATGTTACAATGAGGCTTGAGGGCCTAGTTACTATTGAGAAACAATGTAGAATCCGAAACGTCCAAAAACCTAACCCTAGGAGATGAAGCGCCAAAATTGTGGGCCCTGTTTGGGTAAATCGGTGTTTCAACTTCCTGGGGATGTAACTTCACCATACGATCTTCGTTTGACACGTATGATACATCGTTAGAAAGATCTATCCGAGCACTACAATTTTTGTTGCAAATATTGATTCTTGAATGGAATCATATACGCCAAACAAATGATGCCCAAAAATGTCGTTTCGGGCCTTAAAATGGCTCTGTTGTCGCACAAAATGTCTAGGCACCGTGACAACCACTTAGATCGGGGGTTGTCACCCTAATTCCCAATATCTCTATCTAAGCTATCTCCTTGCAAGCTAAGGGAGGTAAACCCTAATAGAAATGAAGAAATAGAATTGGTTGGAAGTGAACCAACTTAGGAGACACAGTGAAATAACCACGTACTTGATGAGATTAACGAGATTTCACAGATCAATTATATTAAAACCAATGCCTTATGGAGTTAAAAGATATTGTTATGCAATTAAAGCCAAGTAATTGATGTATAAATGCTGCTATGAAAACACAAATGACCACAATGATATTCGATGAAACACCCTCACAGTTATGCATTAACCATGTTCGATAAAGATATGTGATTTATCATTACTTGAAATATTTCCAAAGTGAACTTTAAACAATTATATGCCAATTTCAAGCAACTTAAAACCACAATTAAAGATAACTCAAAAAATCATCAACCACAGCTAAGCATTAAACTTTGAACTAACGATTTAAATTCAAGGTAAAAATATTATCATGAGGGTACCATCGAAATTAAATGTCAGATATTGCAATATTTTTGAATTTATGATATTCTAAATAATCCCAATTCGAAAATCAAAAATTTTATATAGTCAACTTTAGGATAAAAACTTAAAAGCTCATTTGACTATAAAATAATTTTTTAGAATTTTAGAATTTTTTATTATTTTATTATTTTTTAAATCCTAAAAAAAATATTGAAATTCTAAAAAAAACTTAAAACAAAGCTAAAAAACTAAAAAACGAAAAATAAAAACTAAAATTCAAACAACAAAAATCGAATTTAAACTAAAAACTAACACCTAAATTAACGCTACATTTATTAAAATCTAAAAATTACAATCTAAAAATTAAGAACTAAAAATTAAAACTAAAAAAAAAAAAAAAACTAAAGAAAAATTGAATCTAAAACTACGACTAACGAAACTAAAATTAATGCTAACCCAACTTAAAAATGAATCCGATAAATAAAAATCAACGCACATACGTGAGGGTGTTCTGAGCTTTATGTGTGCGTTTTGTTTGTTTGCAACAATTATACATCAATTACTTGGCTTTAATTGCATAACGAGATCTTTTAACTCCATAAGGCACTAGTTTTAATATAATTGATCTGTGAAATCTCATTAATCTCATCAAGTACTTGGTTATTTCACTGTGTCTCCTAAGTTGGTTGACTTCCAACCAATTCTATTTCTTCATTTCTATTAGGTTCTACCTCCCTTAGCTTGCAAGGAGATAGCTTAGACAGAGAGATTGGGGATCAGGGTGACAGCCCCAGATCTGAGTTGTCGTTGCGGTGCCTAGACATTTTGTGCAACAACATTTTTTAGCGCCATTGCCGGGGATAGAGTTTTTCTATCCTTGGTCTTAACGACATTTTCTAATCTTCTAATATTTCCTTGCCATTCATTAGCCTGTCACAAGGAATCACATTTTCTGGCATCATTTCAGTTCAACATCTCGCTAATCATTTCATCATCGTATCTTTAGCACCTGGACATTTCGGTTGGATTCTTGTTTGGGTGGCGACTCCACTTATTCATCTATTTACTCCTAGACAAGAATCCCCCCCTGATATCCATCTGCTACTCTCAATTATTTCTTTTGTTTTAGAATTAGTTTCATGTTCAAGTGGCGACTCCATTTCTTTCATTTCCTACAAGAGTTCCTACTAAGAAGCTCGCTTCTTGAGGACCTTTTGACTATTCTTGAACACAGATCTCTTTCTCTAAACCTTTAAATAGGTCATCGTGGATGACACCTTTCATGACATGCTAGAAGAGGTCATTTCTAAACTACCTTTTTTCTCAGGTGGTAATCCAGGTATTTCTCTACAACATCTATGGATGGTCACTTTTTTTATAAATAAATATTGTCATCCTTCACAATATAATCATGAATATGCCAAGATACGTATCTTTGTCTATTCCTTAAAAGGTGATGCTATCGATTGGTTTCGAAATTTTCCTGAGGAGTATTGTTTACAACACATCATCAATGCTTTTAGAGATAAATATATAAAACAAGATGACTTGCCTTGTTCTCCCAGTATTATGAAAAATAATGAAATTGATCTTGTAGAGAACTCAACTATCAGCAGGAGATTTCCATACAATTCTCAATATGAATCCACTTGTACCACGACAGCACAAATCCATGATAGTGGTGAAGCAGAAACAAATTGTCAAATCAGTCTTGACAATGATAAGCATCTTGTTAACAAATTGATTCAGATGGTTAAGGATACACAGCTAAATCAAGCTCAGGTAATCAAGAATATGGAGGCCAACCAGGCTCAAATCATTAAAAATATGGAACTTAATCAAGAAAAAATAATAGCAGATCACGCCAGGGAAATTGGTTCTATGCAGAGTAGGTTATTGGCCTTAAAATAAAAACATGAGAAAGAGATGAACTGTATGCAAAATTTCTTCATGGCCATGAAAGCAGATAATGATGAATCAACAAAAAAAATGGAACAAAAATTGTTGACGATTGAAGAGAGTCATGCACAGGAAATAAATGTCATGGAAAACAGCTTAAAGATGATGGAAGTTAATCATTCTAATCAGATGTCTCTTCAACACAATTTTTTGACTATTGAAGAGATTCATGCGAAGGAAATTACTGTTGATAATGTTAAGCATTCTACTGATATCCAGAAGAAGTTGGAAAAAATGGAAAGATCACACATGCAGAATTTCCAACCCAAGTTATATTTGTCAATAGATCATAGGCCTCCCGGTTTGCTAAAGAAATTTTCATCTCATCACACGGAAGTCACTTTTCCCATTAAGGAAGAATTAAATATGGCTACAAAGGACGTTGAGAAAGACCAAGCTTATGTGTCACCTTTGACAGAGTATATTCAGAAAAAGATTGGTCACACTACAGGTTCATTAGATGTTTTGTACAATAATTTTCAAGATAAGGACAAGAAATCTACAGTGGTCTCATTACTGACATCACAGCCCACTAAAAAGAAAAGAAAAAAGCAGAAAGGAATAAGTAAGTGGTTTGATTCGTCTGATGATCGAGAGCAGCTTGACATTCGGATAAGATGGTATCCTACAATTAGCAAGATTGAACATGGCACATCTGAAAAGCAGCCTACAGACTTGCCTAAAAGTAGGCAAATGCTCAGCATGCACTATATTGAGCACATCCGATGCCACAAGGAATCCTTTGTATCGTATCTCTAACCCTACACCTTGTTATTTCAGCATTTCATTTTGCAGTTAGAGTAGATTTACTTTTCATGTTAAGTAGAATAATAAATAAAAGAAGAGCTTCTATTTTTCATGTGCTTAATGTTATATGTATTCAATGTTTGGATGGACGTTACTTATGTAATCTTGTGTGTTGCTTGGATACAGATTCTGGATTCTCACATTCCTCCGATGAAGCAACGTGTCCCCAAGTAGAGCCAGATGTTGACCACACTTTGTCAATGACCCCATAGCAGTACACCCCCATTTTTTTAAATGGGACTTATCATGTTCGAGGTTCACACCTTTCACATTTCATTGACAGCCGACATTTTTTATAAATGATATAAACCCATTCTGCATGTTTATGATGTAAATGATCTAAGTAAGACAATCATGTATGTAACAGCCTAGATAAGCTTAGTATGTTGGTGATGATTTCTATCCTAGGAGGTTTTTTGTCTCACTGATTTACTTGTGTTTTTCGACACAAGTGATCGGCAGAGTTTTCCCCTCCAGCCTCACCCCAAAGCTAGGGTGGATTTTTTCATCAAGATGCTAAGTGAGTCCTAGTGTTTTCTATCGAGTCTTTGTAAAAGTAGTTTGGGAATAATCCTAGCTAGTTTGCTAGATTATTTTATTACAAGCTACTTGGTCTACTAGATCATGTTTTGAGTTGCAGAATTGGGTACCTATTTGAGGGTCTATACGAATTGGTTTTCCCCCTTCATGTGTCTAAATGTATTTATCTTATGTAAAGGGGGTTGGAAAAAATATTTAAATCCCCACTCGGTCAATTAATTAAATTTTCTGGCCAAATTAATTAAAAAATCCTAAGCTGCCCGTCGGGGTTTGGCCTAGTGGCAAGCGAACGTGCTGCTAAGACGTTCGTGCCGTGGTGCAGGTCACGAGTTCAAGTTCCATCCTACCCGAGGGGCTATTGTTGCGGGCTCAGCAGTTTCCTCCTAGGAGTATAGGGGTAGCCAGCGGGATTCGACCCCGTGTCACGCGAGTACGATACCACTACAGTTGCTGATTCTCCTAGTCACAAAAAAAAATAAAAAAATCCTAGCCAGAAGTTTAATTAATTTTAAGTCCTAGGTGAGTTAAAATTCTTCAAAGGAAAAATTCGTTGGTCCTTAAAAAATGAATTTTTAAAGGTCCCAGGCCAAGGGAATATTGAGAATTTCAAGAAATTTTGGACCCTTGGGCCTAGGTGGTTAAGTCAAAGTCAAAATTTTGAGGTAACTAACTCAAAAATAGTATTTTTGAGTTAATTAAAATAGAATTTAATGATAAATTCGTTTTTTCTCAAATTTATAATTTTGACAGTCCAGATTAACAGATGATCAAATCTTTTCGACGGTCGAGATTATTTTGACATGGATCAACCGAACTAGCTGTTGGAGATTTTATCTTATAAATTAGAGGTCTTTTTCAGTCTTCCAGTCATCCGATCTTTGGATCGTGCACTTGTTCTTGGAAACTCTTATGATTCCTTTTTATGAATAAAGCATAAATACTTTGGGGTTATAAACTTTGGTGTTCCTTTTCCAGATCCATGTGGTGATTTATCTCTAAACTCTACTACTTTGTTTTGCATTTTTATGGTTGTTGGCCTTCATGGATTAATCTACATACAGGTATCTTGTGCAGTTTTCTGGGTTCATAAAATGACATTTTTGATTTAACGGAAAAACTAGTTATCTATTTTTCTGAAAGGTCTCATGTTTATTTTCTTAAACCTCTATCAATCTAAATTTCAGATCTAAGTGTGCAGGGAATTGTTTTTAAAAGGTTTGAGTTTCTGGGGAAGTCTTCAGTTGGACCAGCCGACTCTCAGATTTCGTAAATCTGAAAAAGCCCATTGTTTCTAAATTCCCAAAGCTATCTTACAAAATTAGTGGTTTTGCAGAGTCTTTTAGGACTTGTGCCTCTCTTTAAAAATTTGAATTTCTAAAAAATTGTGCTGAAATGGGTTTAAATCTGGCCATGAGGGCCTTCGATCTGTAGATTATCATTGTATATTTGTATATTTTCTCTAGGGTGTAAGGGTTTATGAAATTTTTGTGCATAGTTTTAGATTGGTTCTGGTTTTGCAGGTTTGTAGGGGGTTTTCAGAAAATATTTTAAGATCTGAGCCAGATCTAACCCCAGAGGGCATGATCTGGTCTCAGGATCGCTTCTGTTAGTAGATATGAAGCGCATCTAAAATCTGAGTTATTATGAGAAAAGGTTAATCTGCTAGGCGATTTTGATTGTACTGGGTTTGTTTGAGATAATATTTTCCTTTGTTCGCTACATAAAATGTCGTCTTCTCCCTCATTCCTTTGAAATTCGCAAACCTTCTCCACGCTGCCTCTGTCTGCTGCCTCTCTGTCCACTGCCAAGCCTTTTCTTTATCATCCTTCTCTACCATCGTGCCTCTTCAGCTTGCATACTTTATCTTATGCCCTTGCTCCTGCATTCACCCTTGTTTTCTCTCTCAGGCCTTTCGTCCTCTTCTACGTGCATTTGCCACCCTCGTCCTTCCCTTTCCTTCAACTCCTCATGATGCATAACTCGTCTTACCCTTCTCCACTACCCGTCAACCCTCCTAATCTGTCCGTCGTCCAGCCTTCAACTCCTATGCATCCAGTCCAGCCCTTCTCATTTGCCGTCGATTTCCCTTTCCTCACGCTGCATTTTCCTTGGCCATCGATCTGCAAAGCTCTCCCTTTCCTCGTCGTCAACGTCGTGCTCCCTTCTCTGACCTGCAAACAAACAAAACGCACACATAAAGCTTAGAACACCCTCACGTTTGTGCGTTGATTTTTCTTTATCGGATTCATTTTTAAGTTGGGTTAGCATTAATTTTAGTTTCGTTAGTCGTAGTTTTAGATTCAATATTTTTTTTTTAATTTTAGTTTTAATGTTTAGTGTTAGACCTTAGTTTATTTTGATTTTTGTTTTTAACTTTAGGTTTCAATAAAAAACAATTTTTTTTTTTTTTTTTTTTAGTTCGTAGACTTTAATTAGTTTAGTTTAGTGTTAGGTTAGTTTTAAATTAGATTCAATTTTTCTTTAGTTTTTTTTTTTTTTTTAGTTCTTAGTTTTTATACTTTAGATTTTAATTGTTTGGTTAATGTTAGTTGTGTTTTAAATTTTTTAGAATCTTTTTTTTTGTTTTAGGATTTAAAAAATAATAAAAAATATAAAAATTCTAAAAATTCTAAAAAAATTCCTTTATAGTCAGATGGGCTTTTTAATTTTTTATCTAAAGTTTGACTATATAGGAACATTTTAATTTCTGGATTGGGTTATTTGGAACATCATAAATTTAGAATTATTGCAATGATTTGGCATTTCATTTGATAGTTGTCTCATGATAGCATCGTTGTGGATTCAGATTGTTTTAATGCATAGTTGTGGTGTGTTCTATTGAATATCATTGTGGTCATTTGTGTTTTCATAGCAGCAGTTATACATCAATTACTTGGATTTAATTGCATAACGGAATCTTTTAACTCCATAAGGAACTAGCTTTAATATAATTGATCTGTGAAATCTCATTAATCTCATCAAGTACTTGGTTATTTGACTGTGTCTCCTAAGTTGGTTGACTTCCAACCAATTCTATTTCTTCATTTCTATTAGGGTCTACCTCCCTTAGCTTGCAAGGAGACAGCTTAGATAGAGAGATTTGGAATCAGGGTGACAGCCCCCGATCTGAGCCGTTGTCGCGGTGCCTAGACATTTCGTGCGACAACAGCCTCCGGAAGTTCACGACCCGAAAAACTGCTAAACATAGTAAGTTGTGCTGAAACTTGAAAATGGAAATAATTGATGGTGGGGGTTCAAATGAAAGAGGTGGGACGCCACCAATATCCACCTGGTTTATTAATGACCCAAAATGGCTTTGGGCACACATGACCTGAAAACCTTCTAAAAATAGTAAGCTGGTGGAAGTGAAAAGCTACAAGAATTGATGTCGTGGGTCCAAATGGAATAGGTGGGTAGCCACCGATATCCACCTGGATCATTCCTCCCTCCTTAGGAAGAAATGGTCTCCATTGCATTAAGTTCCTTCATGTGGGGGGGGGGGAATTATGCTGACTTAGTATTAGATTTGGCCAGGATGTCACAGAACTATTGGCGGACATGCTGGATGTAGATGTGCCTCCAGTGGGTAGCTGTTGAAGGATCTAGGAAAATTTATTTGTCATCACATTCCTCTGTTTCTCTAGGGCCTCCTCGAATAATATTTTGATAGGATATTCTGCTCCCTCGTCCTTCTTTCCTTTTTCCATGGGGGGTCGTTAGGGTTGGCGAGGCTGATCTTGGAAGGGTGCAACCAAATCGATCTCAAACTCCTTATACCCTGACCGCATTGGGGACATGCAAAGAAAAATAGATAAAGAGAAGACACGCTCTGATACCACTTATCCGGATTTTTTGCAAGAACGCAACAGAATACAGATATAACCATAAACACAGAGATGTGGCGGAAATAATGCTTCATTTTATTAATAAAAGAATGATTGAAATAATCTTACAAACATAATGGAAGCAAGCTAGGGCACTGGCAGCATATCTTTGAGAAGATATTTGGCGTGTGCGGGCCTCTAAACTATGCTACATTGAGGCTTGAAGGCCTATTACAGACATAATGGAAATAGATGAGCTAGGGTACTGGTAGTGTATCCCTGAGAAGAGATGTGACGGCTACCAGCCCCCTGAACTGTGTTAAAATGAGGCTTAAGGGCCTATTTATTATTGAGAAACAATGTAGAATTCAGAACATCCAAAAACCTAACCCTAGGAGATGAAGCACCAAACCTGTGGGCCCTGTTTGGGTAAATCAGTGTTTCAGCTTCCCAGGGATCTAACTTCGGCATACGATATTCGTTTGATGCATATGATACATTGTCAGGAATATCTATCTGAGGACTACAATTATTGCCATGAATATCAATTCTAAAACGGAATCATATACACCAGAAAAATGATGCCCAAAAATGTCATTTCGGGCCTCAAAACGGCTCCGGAAGTTCAGGACCTGAAAAACTACTAAACATAGTAAGTTGTGTTGAAACTTGAAAATGGAAAGAACTAATGGTGGGGGTTCAAATGGAAGAGGTGGGCCACCCCCAATATCCACTGGATTATTAATTCCCCAAAATGGCTTCGGGCATGCAGGACCCGAAAACCTTCTAAAAATAGTAAGCTGCTGGAAGTGAAAAGCTACAAGAATTGATGTCGCGGGCCCAAATGGAATAGGTGGGTAGCCACCGATATCTACCTGGATCATTCCTCCCTCCTTAGGAAGCAATGGTCTCCATTGCGTTAAGTTCCTCCATTGGGGGGGGGGGCGAATTCTGCTGACTTGGTATTGGATTTGTCCAGGATGTCACGAACCTGTTGGTGGACGTGCTAGATGTAGATGTGCCACCGGTGGGAAGCCATTGAACTATTTGGGAAAATTTATTCGTCATCGCGTTCCTCTGTTTCTCGAGGGCCTTCTCGAACAAGATTTTGATAGGATCTTCTGCTCCGTCATCTTTCTTTCCTTCCGCCATGGGGGGTCGTCAGGTTTGGCGAGGCTGATCTTGGAAGGGTGCAACCAAATCGAGCTCGAAATCCTTATACCCTAATTATGTTGGGGACATGCAAAGAAAAATAGAGAAAGAGAAGACCCGCTCTGATACCACTGATCCGGATTTTTTGCAGGAACACAACAAAATATAGATATAACCATAAACACAGAGATGCGGCGAAAATAATGCTTCATTTTATTAATAAAATAATGACTGAAATAAGCTTACAAACATAATAGAAGTAAGCTAGGGCGCTGGTAGCATATCTCTGAGAAGAGATGTGGCGTACGCGGGCCTCTAAATTGTGCTACATTGAGGCTTGAAGGCCTATTACAGACATAATGGAAATAGATGAGGTAGGGTACTGGCAGCGTATCCCTGAAAAGAGACGTGACAACTACTAGCCCCCTGAACTATGTTACAATGAGGCTCGATGGCCTATTTATTTTTGAGATACAATGTAGAATCTGAAACATCCAAAAACCTAACCCTAGGAGATGAAGCACCAAAACTGTGGGCCCCGTTTGGGTAAATTGGTGTTTCAACCTCCCAGGGACGTAACTTTGGCATATCATCTTTGTTTGATGTGTATGATACATCGTTAGAAATATCTATCCGAGGACTAAATTTTTTTTCGTGAATATCAATTCTAGAATGGAATCATATTTCCTAGACAAACGATGCCCAAAAAACGTCGTTTCAGGCCTCAAAACAGCTCTGGAAGTTCAGGACCCGAAAAACTACTAAACATAGTAAGTTGTGCTAAAACTTGAAAATGGAAAGAACTTATGGTGGGTGTTCAAATGGAAGAGGTGGGATGCCACCAATATATACCTGGATTATTAATGCCCCAAAATGGCTTTAGGCACCTAGGACCTGAAAAACTTCTAAAAATAATAAGCTGCTGGAAGTGAAAAGCTGCAAGAATTGATGTCGCGGGTCCAAATGGAATAGGTGGGTGGCCATCGATATCCACCTAGATCATTCCTTCCTCCTTAGGAATCAATGGTCTCCATTGCATTAAGTTCCTCCATGGGGGGGGGGGGGGGGGATTCTGCTGACTTGGTATTGGATTTGTCTAGGATGTCGCAGACCTGTTGGCGGACGTGTTGGATGTAGATGTGTCGCCAGTGAGCAGCCATTGTAGGATCTGGGAAAATTTATTCGTCATCGCGTTCCTCTATTTCTTAAGGGCCTCCTCGAACAAGATTTTGATAGGATCTTCTGCTCCCTCTTCTTTCTTTCCTTTCGCCATGGGGGGTCGTCAGGGTTGGCGAGGCTGATCTTGGAAGGGTGCAACCAGATCGAGCTAGAACTTGTTATACCCTGACCATGTTGGGGACATGCAAATAAAAATAGAGAAAGAGCAGACCCGCTCTAATACCACTGATCAGATTTTTTTCAGGAACACAACAAAATACAGATATAACCATAAACACAGAGATGTAGTGGAAATAATGTTTCATTCTATTAATAAAAGAATGACTGAAATATTCTTAAAAACATAATGGAAGCAAGCTAGGGCATTGGCAGCATATATCTAAGAAGAGATGTGGCGTATGCGGGTGTTTGAACTATGCTAAATTGAGGCTCGAAGGCCTATTACAGACATAATGGAAATAGATGAGCTAGGGTACTGGCAGCGTATCCCTGAGAAGAGATGTGACGACTACCAGCCCCCTGATCTGTGTTAAAATGAGGCTCGAGGGCCTATTTATTGTTGAGAAACAATGTATAATCTGAAACATCCAAAAACCTAACCCTAGGAGATGAAGCGCCAAAATTGTGGGCCCCGTTTGGGTAAATTGGTATTTCAACTTCTCGTGGACGTAACTTCGGCATATTATCTCTGTTTGACGCATATGATACATAGTTCGAAATATCTATTCAAGGACTAAAATTTTTTTCACAAATATCGATTCTGAAACAGAATCATATACGCTGGACAAATGATGCCCAAAAACGTCGTTTCGGGCCTCAAAACAGCCCCAGAAGTTCAGGAACCAAAAAAATACTAAACATAGTAAGTTGTGTTGAAACTTGAAAACAGAAAGAACTGATGGTGGGGGTTCAAATGGAAGAGGTGGGATGCCACCAATATCCACCTAGATTATTAATGCCCTAAAATGGCTTCAGGTGCACAGGACCCGAAAACCTTCTAAAAATGGTAAGCTGCTGGAAGTGAAAAGCTACAATAATTGATGGCGTGAGTCCAAATGGAATAGGTGGGTGACCACCGATATCCACTTGGATCATTCCTCCCTCCTTAGGAAGCAATGGTCTCCATTGCGTTAAGTTCCTCCATGGGGGGGGGGGGGGGGAGAATTCTGCTGACTTGGTATTGGATTTGTCCAGGATGTCACGGACCTATTGGCAGACGTGCTGGATGTAGATGTGCCGCTGGTGTGCATCCGTTGAAGGATCTGGGAAAATTTATCCGTCATCGGGTTCCTTTATTTCTCGAGGGCCTCCTCGAACAAGATTTTGATAAGATCTTATGCTCCCTTGTCTTTCTTTCCTTCCGCCATGTGGGGTCGTCAGTGTTGGCGAGGCTGATCTTGGAAGGGTGCAACCAGATCGAGCTCGAACTCCTTATACCCTGACTGCATTGGGGACATGCAAAGAAAAACAGAGAAAGAGCAGACCCGTTCTGATACCACTAATCCGGATTTTTTGCAGGAACGCAATAGAATACAGATATAACTATAAACACAGAGATTCAGTGGAAATAACACTTCATTTTATTAATAAAAGAATGATTGAAATAAGCTTACGAACATAATGGAAGCTTGCTAGGGTGCTGGCAGCGTATCTTTGAGAAGAGATGTTGCATACATGGGCCTCTGAAATGTGCTACATTGAGGCTTGAAGGCCTATTACAGACATAATGGAAATAGATGAGCTAGGGTACTGGCAGCGTATCCCTGAGAAGAGATGTGACGGCTACTAGCCCCGTGAACTGTGTTACAAAGAGGCTCGAGGGACTATTTATTTTTGAGAAACAATGTAGAATTTGAAACGTCCAAAAACCTAACCCTAGGAGATGAAGCGCCAAAACTGTGGGCCCCGTTTGGGTAAATTGGTGTTTCAACTTCTCGAGGACGTAACTTCGGGATACGATCTCTATTTGATGCGTATGATACGTCATTAAAAATATCTATCCAAGGACTACAATTTTTGTCGTGAATATCAATTTCAGAATAGAATCAAATTCACTGGAAAAACAGCGCCCAAAAAACGTTGTTTAGGGCCTCAAAATGGCTCTGGAAGTTCAGGACCCGAAAAATTGCTAAAAATAGTAAGTTGTGTTGAAACTTGAAAAAGGAAAGAACTAATGGTGGGCATTAAAATGGAAGATGTGGGATGCCACCAATATCCACCTACATCATGAATTCCCCAAAATAACTTCGGGCGGGAGGACCCAAAAAACTGATAAAAGTAGTAAGCTGTTAGAAGTGAAAAGCTGCAAGAATTGATGTCGCGAGTCCAAATGGAATAGGTGGGCAGCCATCAATATCCACCTACATCATAGGGTCAATAAGATATTGGAGGACATACTCAGGATTTATTTCATGCATCAATAGAGGATATGGGAGGAATACCTTCCATCGGTTGAGTTTTGCTGACAACAATGGTGATCAGGAGCCACTGGGGATGAGTCTATTTGAGGAAATGTATGGGTGGAGTTGTAACACTCCCATCAGCTGGAGTGATCCAATGAACATAGTACTTATTGTACATGACATGTTGGAAGACATGGAACAAGAAATGTAGGTTAGAAATAAGAATCTAGAGGCAACATAGGATAGGGATAAAATTTATCCATACCAGCACAAGGAATTTAAGGAATTTCAAGTTAGGGATCATGTGTATTTGTGCATCAAGCCCAAGAAGATCTCCTTGAGGATTGGATCATGTTCCAAGTTGGAATGACTGTATTGTCGCCCTTTTAAGATCCTTGAGAGGATTAGAGTAGTGGCCTATAGACTTGCATTGCCTCCGACAATGAAAGTCCATGTTGTTTTTCATGTTTCATTGCTTAAAATATATGTAAAGGATGTTTATCATGTTATTTATTGATGTGTATTGTAGGAGGAGAAATAAGGATAATTCCAGCTGGAACCCCAATGCATATTGTAGCGGAAACATCTCATGCTCTAGAACAGAGCACTTAAGCAGGTTAAAGTGCAGTGGGATCACTTTGGGCCCGATGAAGCGATGTGGAAGATGGATGATCATATGTGGGCTATGTACCCTTCATGGTTTGATGGTGGAGGAAAATGAGTTTTTTTATTTGTACATATTTATGTATGGTTGCTATTGTAAATACCATAATGAACTAAGTTATAAAGCTCCAATAAGTGGTATGGTTTTCATGTTGTCATCTTTTACATGATGTTTTTTCTTTTGAGCAGTAATATGAAAATGGGTTGGATAACTTGTTATTCTTTTCAAGAACCTCCCACTCAGTTAAACAAATAAAAGATATAACTTGTACTTGACTTTTGCAGAAATTTATACTTGAAACAGTGTATGTTTTTTTAACTGTCTAAGTGCTTTAAGTGCATTTTTTTTTGCTGAAATTAAACATGTGTAATATCCATATAATGTAGCAAATAAACATCAACATATTATAGAAAATTTAATCTAGGAGTTCACCCGAATATCGTGGGCTATGTCTCCTTGAGCTCTTGTCATCTTGACTTGGCTCTTTGGGATTATGGCTAAATTTCTTTTACAAATTAAAAACTCAACTCCAATGGTTAACTAAACTAAACCAATGGGTTTAGAATACCATTATACCCTTTTCATGGCTTTCATCACTCTGAAAATAGATCTAGGCTCCCTTAGACTTGATTCCTTCTGTCAGTGCTCTTGAGCTACCGTGAGCTTCTTTATGGCACTAACTCCCTCAAAATTATTTTTCTGTCCCTAAAAACTCACCTACTATCTCCAATGCATATCAGACCTCCAAAATGGACTGATAATTTGCTCCAAAAGGGCATTGTCTCCCCAATCTAGGCCTCCATCCATTGTTGGCCATGGGTTGCCCAAAACTTCCCTATAGGTTTTAGACCTTAAAAATTCTTCAAATGACTCTAAAAATACCTTCAATGGATTTAGAATGTCAAAAATAGTCAGAATATACTATTGGTTCACTGAAATTGGCCTCCGGTTTTTCTTGTTTCGCCTCCAACACCTGGTCGCACCCCCTGGCTCTAGGGTCACTGAAATTTTTTTGTGTCTTGTCGAGCTCTAGAAGTCCTCAAAAGCTTCTAAAAACTCCTCCAATGGATTCAAAAGTATCAAAACAGACAGAAATGACTATTTGTTTTTTGAGAGTGGATATTGACTGCGCTGGATAGGCCTCATTCTCCTGCTTGCACTTGTTGGGCCTGGTGGCCCCAAGAACTTCACTGAAGCATATCAGCCTTTAAAATTAATCTATAGGCTCTGAAAATGACACCATTAGTTCTAGAATGTCTAAAACATCCAAAATTGACTATTTTCTTCCTTGAAAAGTCTTCTAGCTACACTGTCAAGGCCTTAAACTGCTGCTAGCCCCTGGTGGCCTTAGTGGCCCCTTGAACTTCTCTGAAGCAAAAACCTACTCAAAATTTCTCTGATGGCTCTGAAAACCTCATCAATGAGTCTGGAATTCCTGTGATAGTCTAAATTGACTATTGGCACTCCAAAATTGGTCGAATCTAGCTCAAGATAGAGTCTAAACTCATTTTGTCTAGTGACACCCAAAAATCCTCCACCAAATGTGGAGAGACTGAAGTTAACTCCAGTTAAAAATGGGATATTGGCCAAAAATGGCGTGCTTGCCAAGGATTCCACCATACCTGACCGTAGAAATAAATTTTAACCTGTTTGGAGTGGCCACATGGCCACAAACTCCGTGGTCTTCATCGGCGATTAACGTAACTGTTTTGAAACCGTCACATTTCGCAACTATCGAAGAAATTACCGCATGTGATAGGGGTCAAGTGGTTAGTTTTAAATACCATGTTTTATCCGCCAGAAAAACATAAACTACAACTCCACATGTGACATCCCCGAACAACCGATGGATGTAACTGCTACGGGTATGGGGCTTAATACCTTAGCCCAGGGTCTTGGCCAATGGCCATGTGGGGAGGGGTTGGCCCTCGGGGCTGGTCCCTCCAATCCCCAATGCAAAAATTGTTTGATGAAAACATAAAATCGATAAATATAAGGTTAAGACTTAACTAGTAGCTATTACACAATAATTTTTCACTGTCCCTAAACTCCCCGTTCCTTGAGCGTGGAGGACCCATACAGTGACCTTTGTGTACCTTCCAAGCATGGAATACATACCCCTCAACCACACTTAGTCTACCAATTCATCTCCCTTCACAACTTTTATGGAAGATCCTTATAAAAATCTGGTTTTCAAGGTTGGCACTTTGTCTCAGTGTCTGACCCATGCCGATAACAGAGATTTTCACTAAGACCCGCGCCGATCGATGCTCTGTATTAATGTCGAACCGTGTTGATCCTCTTTTGGAAATTTTTTAAAATAGAAATGAAGCTTCCATGACTAGAAGCTTCACGAGGCGGTGATCTATAAGTTTTTTTTGAGTATATGGCTGAGGAATTCCCCTTTGGGCTTCTTGTTCCAAAGAAATAGGAACTACTCCAAAGGATAAGCTCTTTTCCCATTATTTGAGGGCCCGTAACCTCCTCCTCCATTGTTATATAAGGAGACCAATTTCACCTCTGATGCCTTAGTTATCTAGAGAGGAGAATCAATTATAGCTTTGGGAAATAGTGCAGAGTGTGATTGTTTTTTTGTGTTGGGAACATAGTGAGATCTTGGACCTCTGTGTGTGAGGGTGTTGCAAACGTGCTTGGATACGGACTTGCCAAAGGAGAGCCTCAACATCAAGGCTTGGTTGTAAACCTCCCTTGTATTTATCATAATAAATGCATTTGATGTTTATATTCCACCCTTGTTTACATCTATAATGAGATTTCTAGCATTCCTTGATCAGTTAGATAGGTTCTAATTTTTTTATGTTTGTCGTGATTTTATGCTTGTCATGGTGCCTTGACTGTCTGTATAGGTATTCGGATGTTTGTAGCAGCGTGTATCAGGTTTGAGAAGAATGACAGATCAAGAAGATTCAATGGAAGATGACAACATAACATCAGGACAAGGTAGGTCATCTTCCTTGCTCTGAATTTCTTTTAGAATCTAGGAAGGTAGATGTTAGTATGTTCCCGTAGTTGTTAGACCCACCCTAGGGCTAGAGGGATCGCCTCTATCTGCAGAGGGGATTTACCTAGACAACAAATTAGCGAGTCCAATGGGGAATTTTATTTGAGATTGTCACTCTTTGAGGTCTTAGTCATTCGACGAGTTTAGTCAAAAAACCATTTCCCTATTTGTTCGTATATTTTTCATCAATTACAATCTTTTAGTTTTTGCTTGAAGTCGTGAGTCTGGTCTTGGTTAGAAGAAATTCTTTTTTTTTTCTTTTTCAGGCATTGGCGCTTTTATTTTTCTGATAGTCGCACTGATTGCCACTAGTTTTCAGTTAGAAAACCACACCAATGGGCCGTTGGCACTATTTTCAGCCCCTAAATTCGTGCCAATTCTAGTATGTGTGAAAAATTAAGATTTTTTCCCTAAGTCTTTCACCAGTGTGTCTTGCCCTTTCGGTATTTTTCTCTGTATGATTTACATTTTCTTCCCTTCACTAAAGTTTGTTTTATTGACTCATTGGCTTGGTTTTTGGTTTTTTTTGGGGACGTGCATCCTTACATCCTAGTTTTTCTAGGATCATGCACTAATTTCCTGGTTGCATGCTTGGTGGGACATCGCCCTGCTGATTGAGTCAGTTCCTTGCTTGGTGAGCCATCTCTAGTTGATTGCCTTTTTCTTTTTGGTTGATTGAGTGTTCAATTCTCAAGTGTCTTTCTGAGTTCATTTGGTCCACCTTTTCACCTATGAGCATAGATTACATTGTTCATTTTTCAATTGAAAAGTCTTCTTTGTATGATTTCTTGATGCAAAAGGGAATGAATGCCTTGTTTTGAACATACGCTTTGGAAGTCCTCTTTGTGCTTGAACTCATATGTCTTTTAGCCTTTTGGGGAATTTCATTACAAAGTGTTTGAAACAATGAATGGATTCTTAGTGTTTTTTTGCATCCCTTTTGCATTCATCCTTCCATTAAGGAAATTTGCGTTCATTTAGTTTTTGTCTCAGATTTTACTTTTTGTTAAAGTGAATTAGATCACATTGCATTGAAAAGTCATGTTTGATATTTATCATTGAACTTAGATTACATTGTTTAATGATTGAAAACTAAAGGTCACATTTGAGTGAATTCTCTTTCATTAAAACCATGCATTAAGTAGATTCTCATTTTATCGAAAAATGCATTGAGTGCATTCTTATTCATTCAAAAGAAAAAGGAAAGTGTGCATAGATTACAATTGCATTGTTTTCAAAAAGAGGATTTTTCATAGATTACATTGCATAATTCACATCTTTGAATATTTTAGATTACTTTTAGATGGTGAAAGTCATCTAGTTTGGAAAATTTTCGTTTTCGGTATTACTGTTTGTTGCATCATTGTTTGAGACTCATCCCTTAACTAGATAGCATTCATTGAGTTGAAATATTTATTTTCTCATATAGATGCATATACAAGTTCTCAGATGACAGTGGTAGGGCCTTGGAATTGAAACATTAATTCAAGATCAACCATAAAATTTATTTGAAATCAATCTAAGGAAGCATTGAAACTTAATTCTCACACTTAGAGGTCTAGGCTAGTGATGTGTTCAGGCGTCATTAAACCTAGTAGCTGTCGTTCGCCATCTGGCATTAGACAGCACTACTATGGACTTGTGCTCCCCGTACCATCACGTATATAAAGGGAGACCCTCATAGGTTGCAATCCTTTATCTGTAGGAAGCCAATTCTACCACCCTATAACCATGATACATTGAACACAACATTCAGGGAGATTGCATACACGTACGTTAAGTCCTTGATCATTTCTCTTTCATTTTATCACCAAGGTGTATATTGCAGTTCACGGGAGCTTGGTACACCCTCTTTCTAAGATACCCTAAATAGTCATTTTTTATCTTTACTGACTCTTTAAATTTGAAAATACCATCGAGTCCTTGTCTTTTCAAGCTCGTTAAAACCAAAAGTGGATAGAGTCACCTTTTTTCCTTTTCTTGACTCTTAAAACATGAAAATTCAAAGTTTTGTTTCGGTGTCTTAAAATCGACTACCCACAAAATATTCCTGGTTAAAGTTACATTCCTTAGTAATTCATTAGGATTGAGGCCAATGGAGACATTTCCAGGGCTCACCAACCAAGGAATCCCCTCATATGGGAATCCTAGTCCTTTTCCTTCATTCGAGAATGTTGGTGCCCCATATATGGCAACGTTGTCCCTTCCTCGGTTAACTATTGGTCTACTTGTTTAGTTTTTTGACCTCAGTGGTTTCGAACATCCAAACGGCTTCTCAACCAAGTTCTCCTCCGCCTGAACCATGTCAACCCCTTGTTTATCCTAAGGTTGACCCCTCACCTTCATCTCTGGTCAATTATTCTCTCTCTGAAAGTTAGTCTCCTGAGGCCATTTCCGACCAATCATTGGTTGAGAAAAAGGTCGACCTGATTCCACCTACAGTTCACCAGGTCTTTTTCGTCGAGAGTGGGTCTCATCCCAATCAATTTCTTTTTGCTTCCTCTGATTCCCCGGGACCAAAGGGCGATCCTCCTACTTCCATGATCCAGGAGGGTGATCCTCTGAATCTGGTCGCCACAGTTCTAGAAAGTGATCCTCCTAGTCTCGTTCGTAGAGCCCAGAAGGATGGTCTTTCTACTCCCGTAACGCAGGGAGATAATCCTATTATTCCTATGGCACTCCCTCCATGTATTTTTGTCGCTTCCTTTGATTGGAATCGATTTACAGGATATCCTCTTCCTTCTTACATGCCCTTTGAGATCACTGTACAGGCTTGCAATATGGTCATACCGAGCACAATCATAGATGAAGGCGCCTCGGTTAGTATTTTGTCCTCAACTACACTGCAAGCTTTGGGTTCTTCGCAGCTTGTGCCTGTTACTCATAATATTTTGGCTTTTAATAGAGGAACAAGTCAACCATTAGGGAAACTTCCGAAGTTGCCTATTACTTTGGGAGGGAAAACCATCTATATAGACATGATGGTCGTCCAAGGCCCCTTGGATTTTAATTTACTCTTGGGGTGCGACTATGCTTATTCCATGGGCACACTTGACTCTTCCCTCTTTCGTGTGATCTGCTTCCCACATGAAGGTCAGATCGTGACCATTGATCAGATTTCATTCTTTGGTCCTGATGTGACATCTGGTCTACTGTCATCCCTTCCTAGTCCTTACCTGTCGATGGTGTTATCCTCGCCACATGTCAATTATGTGGCTAGATGTCCCATGCCCGCATTCAATGATAGTGCCGTTGTGAATCGTGCGCTGAGGGCATTGGGTCCTGACTTCCAAAATGTTTTGCTCCCATCGGATGCAAAATTTTTGGAATCCATGACTTTTTCTTCATCATGATCAAGGTGGTTGGAGCAGAGTTCATTTTCTTATGTCAAGCTCCTTAAAAAATGAAACAAGCTCTTCGGAGCATAGTTCGTTTTCTTGTGTCAAGCTCCTTAAACAATGAAACAAGCTCATTGGAGCATAGTTCATTTTCTTGTGTCAAGCTCCTTAAAAAATGAAACAAGCTCTTCGGAGCAGAGTTCATTTTCTTTGTCAAGCTCCTTAAAAAATGAAACAAGGTCGTCAGAGTAGAGTTTGTTTTCTTGTGTCAAGCTCCTTAAAAAATGAAACAAGCTTCATTTGGAGCAGAATTCATTTTCCTGTGTCAAGCTCCTTAAAAAATGAAACAAGCTCTTGTGAGGATAGTTCTTTTATTGTGTCAACCTCGTTAAGAAATGAAACAGGTTCCCTTTTCAGTTCGATTCTTTTATTAGATCTCGTAAAATCCAAGTCGAGTCTTTCTCTTGATCTTGTAATTGAACCTTCATTCCATTCACCTATTCATAACCAGTCGTCTACTCAAGTGAATTCCATGAAGCATGGGGGCATGTACCTAGAATTGAGTCATCATGCTACGAGCATGCAAACATTTCACGCATAGTTTGTTTCTGTTTCAAGCTTGTGTAAAAATGAAACCTGTTTCAAGCATAGTTTTTCTTTGTTTCAAGCTTGTGTAAAAATGAAACCAACTTCAAGCAGAGTTTCCTGATTTCAAGCTTGTGTAAAATGAAACCATTCTTATTTTACCTCTCGTGATTTCCATTTAATCATCCTGTTTTTCCAGATGAGCCTTGGTTTTCTCATTTCATCATCACCATCTGCTTGGCTGATCATACGCCTTCACTTTATTTTTTTACCCATTTCTGAGGAACATCTTCAATGAGTGGTCTTGTTAGCCATCCTCTTGACCTCTACTTGTTATGAGTAGTTCCACCATTATCAGAACCAGTTTCTACCCTTTATACCACTCGTTCCTCCAAGAGGAGTCATCTTTCAGCTCTTTTTTGACTCTCGAAAATTGAAAATATTGTCGAGACTCTTGTCGTTTTGACCTCATTAAATGGTTGCAAAACGATATCTACCTAGTATACGTTTACCCCTTTTTCGGGCTGGGATAGATTATTTACGAAAAAGTAATACCTTAGCCTATCGAGACTAAGAGGTTCTCTCAGACATATTTTTCTTCCTTTTTGGATTTGTGAGACTACCTATGAAAAGGGACCTGTTGAAGTTTTCTTTTCCGCTTCTTTTCAAACTCTCTAAACATGAAAAGAAGTCGAGTTCTTCCTTTTTCAGACTCGTTAAAACCCAAATGACATCAAAAACTGTCACCATGACGTAATCGAGTTCCTCCTTCCTAGGGATCGTAAAATGTACTAGGATGGATTTGTCTGAAGGACAAACTTATATGACAAGCATATGCTATCCTCTTCAAGCTTGTGTAAAAATAAAGAGGTACTTGCCAGAAATGGTGGGGGAAAATGGAATTTTTTCGTCAGTTGTGTCAGCAATATGTCACTCTTAAACATGACACTTATCTGCATTTTGTGTCAAGTTGGGATATCTTCACTCTGTCACTTTGCCTCCATGGGTTTGGGAAATCCATTTGCCTCTTATTTGATTACCAATCTTTTCAACATGACCTCTAATCCTATTTGAGTCAAATGCTGCCAAATCCTAGAGTCGTGTCACCAATATGTTCAAGAGAAAATCCTTCTGCAATTTGTACATTCCCTGATCCTCTATTCGAGTCTTGATTAACACTCATATTACATTCTCTATTTTGTGTCGATAATGTGGGATTCATTATGACCCTCTTTTGACGGATCGCTTCCTGCGACTTTAGCTCATTATCCGGGAAGTCGATCTAGAGACTCCTTTCTAATACCTTGGAGCTTGCATGCCTCAATGGCAAGTTCTTCGCATTCGATGATAGGTTCTCATCATTGGCCTTCGATCAAATGACTTCACGAGGGTTCAACTCCAGCTCACTGTTCACATTCTATGGATTGTACTAGTTGTACCTTGAGAGCCATTGTCATTATTGGTGGTTTCTCTCATGTATGTTAACAACTTTCATCATTGGCTGGTAATCAGGTGATCTTCTCGCATGTTTGACTTCATCTCATTTATTCACATGCTGGAATTTGTACTTGATCGAGCCATGATGGAGAGCAAGACCCTGGAATTTATTCTCTAGAGTCTAGGCTGCGAGGCGATATGATTTTTCCATGATTGGATACATATTTCTTTCATATGCATGGTTGTGACCATACCATGATATCTTTTATGGATGGGTGCGTTCATACCTTGATTCATGTATTTTCATCAGAGATTTTATTATGTATATGTATTTATGCTTGATTTGTAGGTCTCCTGACAACAACATCTGGTTCCTTGCACGTACTTGTAAAGCATTTCACCCCTCACTCATGTTCAGACTTCATACTTTAGTGGGCATCTGTTACACAACAATTTTTCACTGTCCCTATACTCCCCGTTCCTTGATCCTGGAGGACCCATACAGTGACCCTTGTGCACTTTCCAAGCATGCAATACATACCCCTGAACCACACTTTGTCTGCCAATTCATCTCCATTTACAAATTTTCTAGAAGATCCTTATAAAAACCTGGTTTTCAAGGTCGACGCTTTGTCTCAGTGTCTAACTTGCAGCGATAGCATATATTTGCACTGAGACCTGCGCCGATCGGCACTCTGTCTTAATGTCAGACCCGAGCCGATCGATGCTCTTTCTTAATGTCAGACCCGCACCGATCCTCTTTTGGAAAGTTTTTAAAATATAAATGAAGCTTCCGTGACTAGAAGCTTTGTGAGGTGACGAGTTGGAAGTTTGTTTTGAGGATATGGCCAAGGAATTTCCCTTTGGGCTTCTTATTCCCAAGAAATAGGAACTACTCCAAAGGATAAGCTCTTTTCCCATTATTTGAGGGCCCATAACCTCCTTCTCCATTATTATATAAGGATACCTCTTTCACCTCTGTTGCCTTAGTTAGCTAGAGAGGAGAAGCAATTATAGCTTCAGGAGAATAGTGTAGAGTGTGATTTTTTTTGTGTGTTGGGAACATAGTGAGATCTTGGACCTTTGTGTATGAGGGTGTTGCAAATGTGCTTGGATACAGACCTGCCGGAGGAGAGCCTCAAAATCAAGGCTTGGTCGTAAAATCCCCTTGTCTTTATCATAATAAAATGAAATTGATGTTTATCTTCCACTCTTGTTTACATCTATAATGAGATTTCTAGCATTCCTTGATCAATTAGATAGGTTGTAATTGTTTTACGTTTGTCATGATTTTATGCTTGTCGTGGTGCTTTGACTATCTGTACAGGTACTTAGACATTGGTAGCAGTGTGTATCAGGTTTGAGAAGAACAAAAGATCAAGAAGATTCAATGGAAGATGATAAAATAGCATCAAGACAAGGTAGGTCATCTTCCTTGCTCTAAATTTCATTTACAATCTAGGAAGGTAGATGTTAGTATGTTCCCGTAGTTGCTAGACCCACCCTAGGGCTAGAGGGATTGCCTCTGTCCACAAAGGATATTTACCTGGAAAACAGTAGCTGAGTTGTTTAAGACGCCCGCGTGGGTGCCCGAGGTCACGGGGTCAAGTCCAGTCGGCTCCCCAAAATTTTGCAACACGAAACTGGGCCACGTGGAGACCTTCGGGCTTGCCACGTGGCAGCCTCCAATGGGTTTAAAAAATCCAACGTACAACCCCAAAGAATGACGATCCGCCACTTGGCATGACCTGACTAGCCCAGATGGAATATTTTGGGGAATATTCTAAGGAATATTCTAGGAATATTTTAAGGAATATTCTAGGAATATTCCAAGAATATTCCCTATAATATTCTCTTTTTAAATTTCCCAAATTCCTGTCAAACTTGGTCAAAGTCCAAAAATTGCAGTTTACTGGACTTTTCAAATCACGATAACTTCTTCATACGGTGTCATTTTTTCGAACCGTTCACGGAGCCAGAATAAGGAAGACGAGATCTATCTAGTTGCTCAGGTTTAATACACTTTCGAACACTTTGAATTTTGAGTTATCACTTAGGTCCTTGATCCAAATCTGATCACACCTCCCCATTGGGAATATTTTGGACCCCAAATGACTGATTTCCTAATCTATTCAGTAGATGAGAGTACATAACCCTCACATTTCAGCCTCCATACACTTGCCTTGCATGGCTTAGTGCCTTTAAACCCAAATCAAAGGTAGTCGACACTTCCCTTCCTAAATGCTCTTGTCCTCCTGTTAAGAATTGTCTTCCTTGAACTCACCCAGAAATTTCTGGCGAGAAATTTATAGAAGGTAGTTGAACATCATGTCCTTCATCATCAATCCAAGGTGGCTCAAACAAACGTGATATTACTACAGAAACCATGCATACATAAATGAAATTTTCATGTGTACAAATGAGTGTATGTCTTACTGAGTCAATAAGTCAAACCACTTCTTACCAAACCACTTCCACGGTGACTTTTGTTGCCGAAAATCTTCTTCATGTGAAACATATATTCTCACCTCAATGATGGAATCCTTGGTTCCAATTTCACCAGTCTTGTTATCCTCTTGCCTCATGTTCTTGGGATGATTAGTTGGATGCAATGTCCAACATTGGGAAACAACATGTCCCCTCTTCTGGAAATGTGTGCAAGTCTTATGTACCTTCTTTGCAAGTTTCCTTTTCCTCAATTATTTCATGTACGCCTTCATCCTCTTCCAGCATTTTGAAAAAACATGGTTACACAGACAAAAATATGCACATCAAATATTTCTTCCATTCATGCATGAAAAATTGTCATGCATTGTAGAAACATAATCAACTTGACTATGGGAAGAATTATACGTCAAATGTTGCTTTGCATGTCTATCCTTTTTACCTTCTTGAGGAGATGAACTTGTAGAGGCTCCAACTTTTCTTTGAAGACTGACATCAGTGTTTATATCTTGATAGTTGTCGGAACTCTCATGCTCACCATAAGCTGCATGTATACACACATCTTGCTGCAACATAGGCTTCAAACATTGGCAATCAACTTGAAAACAAACTTGACATGTTTGTGGTTTAGAACTTGGAACAAAATTTCTTTTTGATGTTTCCTCACATGCCTTCATGGTTTTGGATTTTTTTCCATTAGATTGAACATAACCAAGACCAAATTTCTTAGGTCTTTCCTCAACCAAAATAGGATCAATCATGCCTTGTGCATGTTTTCCTAAACCCTTTCCTTCATAGCTGATTTTAAACATCAACTTGGACCCTATACCTCTAGTGTGCTTTTCAAATGAACCAACACATCTATCTGACAAGAAGTTTGAAGAAAAATTAGAGTGAATTACCTCTGCTTCAAGCATGTTCTTAGTTAAGGCCTCTTGGGTTTGATGGAGTTGCATCTCCATCTCATGCATTATTTGAAGAAGTACTTCTTTCCCTTTCTTCATAGCAACCAATTTCTCATGAAGTCTAGTGCTTTCTCTTCTATATTCAAACATAATTTACACCTTATCCTTCAGGATGTATAAGTCTCACTTCATGTCTTCATCGAAGAATATTATGAAGGAGGAGGATTTTGAAACCTCACTTGAAGAATTTGTCATCTTATGTCAATGAAAAAAATAACTTCAAAACAATTCACAAATATTTCAAAAACAATTAGCAAAGCTTCTGAAACAAATGGTTGTAGAGTCAAGCTCTTCTTCAAGCAGCCTTTTGCAAACAAACCCTTTTGTGCTTCAAGGGTTGCCTTGAGGTCCTTTGGGTAAGGAGTATTCTTTCGACCTTTCTTCCTTCTTGTCCTCTTCTAGACTTATCTATCAGTATCTTTCCCTTCACCTCTACCAAACTCAAACTTGTAAGCAATAGTCACTTTGCAAACAGTCAAATTATTTTCACTGTAAACACCTTTCAAGTCAAACAAGAAAACGTGTGCTCTGTCAATAAAGAAGCTAAGTGCTCTGATACCATCCTAATCTGAAAATGGGTTGGATAACTTGTTATGCTTTTCAAGAACCTTCCACTAAGTTAAACAAATAAGAGAGCTAACTTGTACTTGACTTTTGCGAAAATTTATACTTCAAACGTTGTATGTTTTTTTTAACTATTCAAGTACTTTAAGTCCATTTATTTTTGCTGAAATTAAAAATTTGTAGCAGACATATAATGCAGAAAATAAACATCAACACATAACAACAAATTTAATCTAGGAGTTCACTCGAATATCGTGGGCTACGTCTCCTTGAGCTCTTGTCATATTGACTTGCCTCTTTGGGATTATGGCTAAATTTCTTTTAAAAGTTAAAAAATCAACTCCAATGGTTAAATGAACTGAACCAATGGGTTTATAATACCATTATACCCCTTTCATGGCTGTCATCACTCCAAAAACAGATATAGGCTCCCTTAGACTGGATTCCTTCTGTCGGTGCTCTTGAGCTACCCTGAGCTTCTCTATGGCACTAAATCCCTCAGAATTATTTTTATATCCCTGAAACCTCACCTAATATCTCCAGAACATATCATACCTCCAAAATGGACTGATAATTTGCTCCAAAATAGCACTGGCTCCCCGAAATAGACCTCCATCCACCGTTGGCCCTAGGCTGCCCAAAAATTTCCTATAGGTTTTTGACCTTCAGAAGTCTTAAAATGACTCTAAAAATCCCTTCAATAGATTCATAATGTCAAAAATATTCAGAATAGACTATTGGTTTGCTGAAATTGGCCTCTGGATGCTCCAGTTTCGCCACCAACACCTGGTGGCACCCCCTGGCTCTAGGGTCACTGAAAAATTCTTTGTGGCTTCTCAAGCTCTAGATGTTCTAAAAAGCTTATGTAAACTCCTCCAATAGATTTAGAAGTATCAAAATATTCATAATTACTATTTTTTTGTTGAGAATGGATATTGGATGCCCCAGATAGACCTTATTCTCCTACTGGCACTTGCTGGCCCTAGTGGCCCCTGGAACTTCACTGAAGCATCTAAACCTTCAAATGTCCTCTACATTATTTGAAAACCACACCATTAGTTATATAATGTCTGAAACATCCAAAATTGACTATTGGATTCCTTAAAAAGGCTTCTAGCTACACTGGCTAGGCCTCAAACTGCTGTTGGCCCCCTTGAACTTATCTGAAGAAAAAACCTGCTCAAAAGTCCTTTGATAGCTCTGAAACCCTCACCAATGAGTATGGAATGTCTGAGATAGTTGAAATTTACTATTGGCACTCCAAATTTGGTCGGTTCTAGCTCAAGATAGAGTCTAAACTCATTTTGTCGAGTGACACCAAAAAATCCTCCACCAAATGTGGAGAGACTGAAGTTAACTCTAGTTAAAAATGGGATATTGGCCAAAAATGGCATGCCCGCCAAGGATTCCTCCATACCTGACCACAGTAATAAATTTTAAAGTAGTTGGAGTGGCCACATGGCCGTAAACTCTGTGGTCTTCATGGGCTGTTAACGAAACTATTTTTAAACTGTCACATTTCACAACTGTCGAAGAAATTAGCGCATGTGATAGGGGTCGAGTGGTTAGGTTTAAATACCGTGTGTTATCCGCCAGAAAAACGTAAACTGTAACTCCCCATTTGACCGCTCCCAAAAAATTGGCAGATGTAACTGCTACGGGTAGGGGGCTTAATACCTTAGCCTAGGGTCTCGTCCAATGGCCATGTGGGGAGGGGCTGGCCCCTCCAACCCCAAACGTAAAAACTATTCGACGATAACATAAAATCGTGAACTATACGGTTAAGATTCAACTGGTAGCCGAGTTGGTTAAGATGCCCGCATGCATACCCTAGGTCATGGGGTCGAGTCTAGTCGTCTCCCCAAAATTTTGCAGCACGAAATTGGGCCACATGGTGGCCTCCAAGCCTGCTACATGGCAGCCTCCAACTGGTTTAAATAAATCCAATGTATATCCCTAATGAATGACAATCTGCCACTTGGCATGACCTGACTGGACCAAATGGAATATTCTAGAGAATATTTTGAGGAATATTCTAGGAATATTCCCTGGAATATTATCTTTTTAAATTTCCTAGATTCCATTCAAACTTGGTCAAAGTCCAAAAAGTTCAGTTTACTGGACTTTTATAATCGCGATAACTTATTCATACAGTGTTTGTTTTTCAAACCGTTTGCAGAGCTAGAATCAGGGAGACGAGATCAATCCAGTCCCTTAGGTTCCACACAATTTCGAACACTTTGAATTTTGAGATATCACTTAGGTCCTTGATCCAAATCTAATCAAGCAGGATGTTATTTAAAATACTACAACGAGCTGGGTTATAAACGTCCATAGGAAGTATTTTTTTTTATTTTCAATGGCTTGGCTAGGTATAGGTGTGGTTTAATAACAAGGACAATGTTCCCCTAAGGGGGAGGGGTATGTAACAACCCCAGGTTAAAATTTCATGTAGTAAAAGTTAATAAAGGTAAAATAAGACCATGGGCAAGGGACACTTATTCCAACTTGAATGTTGGGAAACATATCTTAGTGGGAATCACTTGTTGTGTTTATGGCTAAGGCTTTGGAAAGGAAAATAGGTATTTTTGGCACATTATTTATGAAATCAATGGAAATTAGGAGAAAAGGAAGGTGAAAGGTCACGGGTTGCATGTGAGGAGGAAAATGAAGGAAAATAATGGAAAAATGAAGAAATTAGAGGCCTCATCAATAAAAACACCTTAGAGCATCAATTGGTAGCCTTTTGTCAATCTAGTTTTAGAAATTTTCTCGCAGAGGGGAAGAGCACGAAGAAGAGAAATAAAGCAAGAAAGCAAAGTAAGAGCTAGAAAAGGAAACAAAAACAGAGGAACGAAAAGGAAAATAAAATAAGGAAAAGGAAAGAAAAGGAAGGAAAGGATCAAGTAGCATCAGCAGGAATACTTGTAGGTAACATGCTACATGTATAATTTCTGATCTGGTTTTGCATGCATGGTATGTGCATGTTGGTATTTGGTTATTTTTTTTTTATTGGCATGGATTTTGTTAGGTTTCGACTGTGGATTTTAACCTAGCCTTTCCATTTCCATATATCCATGGTGTGATGGGATTTTTCTAGGTTTTGAGCTTTGGATTGCTAGAAGATTTTGGATATGGGTGAGGTGGTCTCAGGAAAATTCCCAAAGGAATAGGAATCCCTTAGTTGGTAATGGAAAGGTACATGGTAAATCATGAAGGTGGAGATAGGAAAATTCCTCAATGTATTGGTGAAGAAAATCTGAGGCATCCAAGATCAGTTTGGTTTTGTGATCTCGCCACCAGTTTAGGTGAGATCACTGTATGGAGAGGCTGAGGTGTTTAACCTCTAGATTCACTTGGTTGTGTTTCGATTGGTTTATCCCATGAGATCCCACATTCACGCTTGGAATATGGCATGGGGGTGATTGGCTGAAAGAAATAATTGGGTTCAACCAATCTATGGCCCGGTGGAATGTGGAAGACTTGAACTTGGTCAGTATTTTTCTATGTCTAAAAAATGTTTATTTTATCTTGCTTTTGAAAAGGAAATGTATTGGTTATTATGTGGATTTAATGGATGTCCTCTTATTTTTATTTATTTGGTTATATGCTGGCTATAAGCATGGTTTTATGGTAGAGCTTAGTCATGGCTCTTTTGATGTTTTCACTTATAACTAAATGAATAATGAATGCAATACCTAATTGGTGTTATGACATCTAATGTGAGAAGGTTGTGAAACTTGTTGTTAAACCTCATATAAGTTTTCATTCCCTTATGTTCAGACTTTCATTCATGACCTATAGGTTGTATATTCACCAAATGTTTGATGGAATGTGAATCTCGGTTGGGGATGGTCAGGTCAAATCCTGATTTCATATTTTGGTTTACAAGAATTGTTTCTATGTCATTTAACAACTCTGGAAGTTTCATTGAGTCCTGGGCAGAGACCTGAGTCACGGCCCTGAAAAAGAGGAACATAATTTAGAGTTGTTTTCATAGAACTGAGCAAAACATTCCATAGTCGCATCGAGGCAGGCTTATGAGTGTGACTGGGAACCCATATTCACATGGAGGAATTGCTAAGGGAGTGACTGGGGCTCTAGGTCAGGGAAAAAGTGAGTTGTCACAGGGGTTGGACACCTGGATGGGTTGGGTTACTCCTGGGAGTCCTGTGGCACATGAGGAAAGTTAGTAAGGTCTCAAGTTATCGACTCCATTCCCTTAAAGTCACATAGGAGGTTGATTCTTATCATAGTTATGAGAAAGCTGGTGAAAGTGGGTAAATGTGGGAGGAGGCGTTATAAATGCTAGATCTAAAACCCTAGGGTAAGAAAATTTATTTTCCCTAAGTTGATTCAACCTTAGAATTGTTTTAATCCTTGACTCCATATATCGCCTCCACCCCCTACACACACACAACCTAAGACATTAATATAGTAATCATTTAAGGAGACCTTAATATTTCTTGATTGCTTGACTCCATATGCCTCTCAAAAAATTGTTCACACGCAACCTATGGGACTAATCTTCTATCCATCACCCTTTTTTCTTTGTAATATTTAAAAAAATCATGAGGGTTTCCTTTCCAAGAAAATCATATTATTATTTGATTTTGTGTGCTTGGTGATCTATTTGAACTTGTAGTACTTAATAGTATCCTTTAAATTGACCCATAGAACTTTTTGAACTCAAATATTGGAGTTAATTGTAAATTTATCAAGTGTAAACACCTCCTCCCACATTTACCCACTTTAATTTCCTTTCCCGAGGTAAAAATTACCTGAGGGTCATTATGATATGACTCAACCTTTTAGGTAACCTTAGGGAAATGGAGTCAACAACTTATGACCTCACTGACTTCCCTTAGGAGCCACAGGACCTCTGGGAGTAACCTAATCCCTTCAAGTGTCTAACCCTCGATATAACTCCCTTTTTCCTTGAGCTAGAGCCCTATTCATTCCCTTGCGAAGGCCTCCATATGGCTATGGGTTCCTAGTCACTCCCATAGGTCTACATCAATGAAACTATAGACTTTTCTGCTCAATTATATGTCACTGAATTTGATTTATGTGCCACGTTTTTAGGGCCAGGAATTAGGTCTCTACCCAGAACTCAATGAAACTTCTCGATGAAGGTAAATAACATAGAAAAAATTCTTGTAAACAAAAAATTGAAACCATTACTTGACCTGACCATTCCCAAAGGGGAACAACATTATGTCAAACATTTGGTAAATATGCAACCAATAGGTCATGAATGCAAGTTTGATCATAAGGGACTAAAAATTTATCTAAGGTTTAACAAGGAGGGTCACTTCCTTCTCACATTAGTTTTCATAACACCAATTAGGTATTGAATTCATTTCCAAGTAAAAACATGAAAATAGCCATGACTAAGATATGTCATAAAACCATTCTTATAGCCAACATATAACCCGATAAATAAAAATAAGAGAAAAACCATTAAAGCCACATAATAACCTGTAAATTTTCTTATCAAAAGTAATGGAACCTTAGCTCTTATTAAACATAGGTGAAACTGACCAGGTTTGGGACTTCCACATTCCACCTGACCATGGATTGGTTGAACCAATTATTTATTTCCGCCAATCACACTTCTTCCATATTCCAAGCATGGATGTAGGATCTCATGGGATAAACCAATCCAAAAAAATAAAAAGGAATCTAGACGATAAACCACCTACACCCTCACCATATTGTAATCTCACCTAAACCAGTGTCGAGATCATAAAATTGAATCGAGCTTGGATGCCTCATCATTTCTTCACCAATACCTTGAGGAATTTTCCTGTCTCCACCCTCAGGCTTTACCGTGTATCCCGCCATTACTAGTCAAGGGATTCATAGGATTTTGGGAATTTTCCTCAGACCACCTCACCCAGATCTAAATTCCTTCGGAAGTCCAAAGCTCAAAACCGAGAACAATCCCATCACACCATTGCTATCCAGAAATGGAAAGGCTAGGCTAAACTCCACTATCGAAACCCGAAAAAATCAATGCCAATGATAGCAAAAGAACTAAATACCAACATGCACATACCATGCATGTCAAAACCAAATAGGAAATCATACATGCAACCTGTTACCACAAGTATTCCCGTTGAATCTACTTGATCCTCGCTTTCCTTTGCTTACCTCTCCTTTCTTTTCCTTTTACTTTCCTTTCATTTGCTTTACTTTTCCTTTCCTTTCCTTCTTTCTCCTCTTGGTTCTCTTCTCCTCTCTAAGACTAATTATAAAACTAAATTAACAAAAAGTGACCAACTGATGCTCTGAGGTATTTTTATTGATAAGGCCTCTAATTTTTTCAATTTTCCATTATTTTCCTTCATTTTCCTCCTCACATGCAACATGTGACCTTCCACCTTCCTTTTCTCCTAATTTCCATTATTTTCATAATTAATGTGCCAAAAATATTTTTTTTCCTTTCCAAAGCCTTTGTCTTTGCTAATTTCCCTTAGCCATAAACACAACAAGTGATGCCCATTAGGATATTTTTCCTAAAATTTAGCTTGGAATAAGTGTCCCTTTCCTGTGGTCTTATTTCACCTTTATTAACTTTTATTACATTAACTTTTAACCTGGGGATGTTATAGAACCCTCCCCCATAGGGGAACACCGTCCTTGGTGTTAAACCACACTTGTACCCAGAAAAACCATTGAAAATTAAAAACATGTTTCCTATGGAGCTTTATAAACCTGCTCATTGCATTATTTACAATAACATCCTGCCCAAAAGAAAAACCATCATGACAAATATGACAATATGTCAACTATACCACTTATTGGAGCTTTATAACTTAGCTCATTGAGGTATTTACAATAGCTACCATGAATAAATATATAAAAATACCAAAACTCATTGCCTTAACTAGAAAACAATGAATGATACATAACCTGCATCTGATCAACCATCTCCCATGTAGCTTCATCGGGCTCAAAGTGCTTCCACTATACTTTAACCTGCTCGAGTGCTCTATTCCAGAGCGCGAGATGTTTCTGCTACAATATGCATTGAGGTTCCAGCTGGAATTCTCCTTCTTGCTCCACCAACAATACAAACCAATCAATAACATGATCAAAATCATTTACATATCTTTTAAGCAAGGAAACATGAAAAAAATCATGGACTTTCATTTTCGGAGGTGGTGCAAGTTTGTAGGTCACTAGTACAATCCTCTCAAGGATCTCAAACAACCCGCAATACCATGGTGCCAACTTGGAACATGATTCGATCCTCAAGGAGCTCTTCTTGGGCTTGATGCGCAAATACACATGCTCCCCAACTTGAAACTCCTTAAATGACCTGGGTTGGTCGGCATATATTTTCTTCCTATCCTATGCTGGCATTAGATTCTTTTTTATAATCTGCATTTATTGTTCAATGTTTACCAACATGTCCGATCCAATAAGTACCATGTTCACTAGATCACTCTAGCTGATGGGAGTGTTACAAATCTACCTATACAGTGCCTCAAACGGGCTCATCCTCAGTGAATCATTATAACCATTGTTGTATGAAAACTCAACCAATGGAAGGTACTCCTCCCATCTCCTCTTATAATGCATGAAATACATCCTCTGCATATCCTTCAGTATCTTGTTGAACCTCTCTGTCTGTCCATATATCTGTATAAATTATAAAAAAATTATGTATATTCAATCTGATCTAACAATGTACTAAGGCTAGATACTGAATCGCTTCTATAAATTAATTACAGAAATTTAAACACAATCACCAATCACATGAAGCAAATAAGAATCAATCAAACCACAACATAGATAATTTCCTAGGGAAAGCTTGCTGCTCAAAACCCCTCTATCATATATTTTATATTCCACAAGGAATCATGAAACAATTACAATGCAACTCTTCTCACAAGAGTCTCCTACAATTTGTTTATCATCTCACACTGATCCAGACAAAATCAGGCCAACACTTAGCCAATTCTCAGCCTGACTTCAGCTTGCCTTGCTCGCACAATTCTTGTTGAAGGCAATCCATATTCTTTAGGAATTTCAGCCTTCCTCAACTGCACTGAGTATCATGGGCATCCTGTGGTGTTTTAACAACATCTGGGCATTTTTCTAATATCACAACTGATAGTTAACTTCCCTTTAACCTTTGTCTCAACTGGGTCTCCACTGGAACTGACATGCATGAAGCTAATAATAGTAAATTTTCAGTTGCATCTTATATCACTGATTGTGAGTTAAATAATATTTAATTCACTTGATCTCTCACTAGTGCAACAAACAGTTACAACTAACACAACTGACTTTAACTCACTTAACTGAGTTAACTGATTACACATGCATTAAACTAATACACCACTGCACTTCAAACTCTGTTACAACTAGAATTACTCTGCATGCCTCACCAACTACCCTCAACTCGAAATTCATGAGCTAATTGAGTTTATCAAACTCAGTTAAGTATTGCAAGTGATTATGAGATTAGATTACATTTTATTGTCCAATTTAATTAAGGGATGATTAAAATAGACATGCACCAAATTTAGCCCACACAAGTGTAGGTACTGCTAGGACCTGTGGTCTCACACTAGTGTAGGTGTTGCTTGGGCCTCCTGGTCCCACCCTAGTGTAGGTGTTGCTTGGACCTCATGGTCCCATACTAGTGTAGGTGTTGCTTGGACCTCCTAGTCCCACACTAGTGTATGTACTATCATGTTGTTTATGGATTCCAATTTCACTGTTTCTTGTTGCAAAATTCAACACTCCCTTTCAACAAGAAGGGAATGTCATTGCATTCGATATGCACCTCTTGCATGCGACATGCAACCCTTGCATGCGACATGCAACTCTTGCATGCAACACTTCTCTAGTGTTTCTCGCACATGCAACCTTTTGCATGCAACACTTCTCTAGTGTTTCTCGCACATGCAACACTTCTAAAACTGTATAACCTCCAAACAACTGAATTTGTATAATGCATTTGTCATCAGAATATTTTGAGTGCTGGTACCTACTTCACATGTCTAATAGATTCTCTATGCTATTGGCATTTGCATCCATGCACTTTGCATTGCTGCCAACTCTGATCTTCACTCCAACATCTGACACCTGTCACTCTGATTTATTTCCTTGTGACATCTGACTACATCAATCTAACTGATCCTGCTACTGCTTCTCTATGGGCTCCTCATAGCTAGGTTTGATCCATGAGACGCACTATCTCTAGAACCCTGCCCAAATTTCTTCTTGGGATTATTCTTGCATGTTGCCCCATATCACACCTGGAGGTATAGCTGCATGCACTCCCTCTTCCCATCTGGTTTGAAATTACTCTGCTTGAGTGGTTTCTTCCACTCCATGATCCTCCACATGTGGCTACTCCACATCTTGAGGTTCATTCTTTGGATCCAAGAGTTCCTCATCTGCATGAAAATCAAGCTCCTTCTCAAGGGTCAATTGCATGGATTTCTCACACTTCCTAATGGTTGTAAGCTTTGTAGAAATCACATCTACACCAATTCTATAGAGATTCTTCACACGAATCCCAATCTTCTTGTCTTGTCCTATTGCTTTGTGTTGTAGGAAATATTTTACTTCACTGAAAGCAACATCATAGCCTCTATCCTCCAACATTGCAACTAAAACTAAATTTTTCTTCAAGCCTCGTACATGCATTACATATTTTAATAAAAATGGTTTACCTGACCATCTCTGGAAATTAATTGTACCAATCCCAGTAGCGCTATACCTTCCATCGTCACCCATTTCGATATGCATATGGAGGTCCTTCTCCTCCAAGATACTGAAAAGTTCTTTGTTTCCGTCATGTGGAAAGATGCACCACTATCCAAGTACCACCCTGATCCCATCACACCTGAAACCATGCATGCGATCAATGAGAAGTCCAACTCAATTTGCGAGGCCAAAGCCTCACCAGCTGTAGATCCTGAAGTCTTCTTGTTCTTCTTATTTTGTGGACAATTAGTGGCATAATGTCCATGCTTGTGACAGTGAAAACACTTCACTTTGGACATGTTGTGCTCCTTGCCTTCATCGGTCTCGGATTTTGAATGTAATTTCTTTCCTTTCCCTTTCTTCACCTTGGTAGCCAAAGAAAAATATTCTTCATATTCATTCTTATATGAAGATCCATCTTTGGTATTCCTCCTAAATTCTTCTTGCACCAAATCCGACCAAAGTCGTTCCCAATTTGGCATTTTCTCCCTCCCATTGACAGAGTCCTGATAACTATGCCAAATCTTGGGAAGTCCTAGAAGTGCTAGGCTCACCAAATCATCATTAACGACATTAATTCCTACACTCCCAAGCTCATCCTGACATTGGACAGACTTTGTTAAGTATACCAGAATAGTGTCGTTTTTCTCCATTTTGATCTTCCCGAGTTTATCTTTTAGTGCCAATTTCCTATGATCACTGCTGCTCTGAAATAGATCTGTCAAAGCCTTACACATTGCATATGGAGTCTCTTTTACATGGATACTTGAGATAATGTGGTCTCGTACTCCCTCCAGTAAGATCCTTCTCGAGCTTGCAACTTTCTTTTTCCATGAATCAATATTTGCAGCATCTGCCACAACAGGTTGGGGAACATCATTTTCAATGAATTCCTTCAATACATTGTCCTCCAATGCTGCCTCCATCCTGTCTTTCCAAGAAATATATTTAGATATTCCCTTGAATTCATTCTCCAATCTCAAGCCATTAAAAGCCATTTCGATCCTAAATCACCCATAGCACCAAGAAAGTCTTCTCCAAATTCAAATTCCATTCAGTTAGAAAATCAACTCCTCCTCCAGTATTGTGATTTCCTGTGCTCTAATACCATGTAGAAATTATACAAACATGATGTATATCATGGATTAAATCTAATCTAACAGTGTACTAAGGCTAGATACGAAATCGCTTCTAGAAATTAATTGCGGAAATTTAAACACAATCTCCAATCACATGAAGCAAAAAAGAATCAATCAAACCACAACACAGATAATTTCCTGGGGAAAGCTTGCTGCTCAAAACCCCTGTATCATATATTGTATATTCCACAAGGAATCATGAAACAATTATAATGCAAATCTTCTCACAAGTGTCTCTCACAATATTCCTATTGCCTCACACTGATCCAGACAAAATCAAGCTAACACTTAGCCAATTCTTAGATTCTCTTCAGCCTGCCCTGCTCACACAATTCCTAATGAATGCAATCCCTATTCTTTAGGAATTTCAGCCTTCCTCAACTGCACTAAGTAGAATGGGAATCCTGTGGTGCTTTAACTGCATCTGGGAAGTATGATAATATCACAACTGATAGTTAACTTCCCTTTAACCTTTGTCTCAATTGGGTCTCCACTGGAACTGACTTGCATGCAGCTAATAATAGTAAATCGTCAGTTTCATTTTATATCACTCATTGTGAATTAAATAATATTTAATTCACTTGATCTCTCACTAGTGCAACAAATAGTTACAACTAGCACAACTGACTTTAACTCACTTAACTGAGTTAATTGATTACACATGCATTAAACAAATGTACCACTGCACTTCGAACTTTGTTACAACTAGAAATACTCTACATGCCTCACCAACTACCCTCAACTCATAATTCTTGAGCTAGCTAAGTTTATCACACTTAGTTAACTATTACAAGTGATTATGAGATAATATTACATTTTATTGTCCAATTTAATTCAAGGATAATTAAAATAGACATGTACCAAATTTAGCCCACACCAGTGTAGGTGATTCTAGGACCTGTGGTCCCACACTAGTGTAGGTGTTGCTTGGACCTCCTGGTCCCACCCTAGTGTAGGTGCTTCTTGGACCTCCTAGTCCCATACTAGTGTAAGTGTTGCTTGGACCTCCTGGCCCCACACTAGTGTAGGTGTTATTATGTTGTTTCTGGATGCCAATTTCACTGTTTCTTATTGCAAAATTCAACACTACCTGTGGATGATAATTTTTGTTGAAGGCCAACTCTGTCCCCAATCCTGAAAACGCCTTCCAAAACTTGGAAGTGAACTTGGAATCCTTGTTTGACACAATCTTCTTTGGAACAACATGAAATATCACAATCTCCCTGATGAGGACCTGTGTTACCTCACTAGATGAATAGGTAGTCTTCACTAAAATGAATTTACGGCTACCTTGCTCAACCTTTCTACCACAACCATGATAAAATCATGTTGCCTCAATGTCATCAGAAGACCTATAACGAAATCCATGGAAATGACTTCCCATTTCCATTCTAGAGTTAGAATAGGTTGAATCAACCCACTTGGATGTTTACACTCTACTTTGACCTATTGAGAGTTCAAACATATCACCAGAAACTCTGGCACTTCCTTCTTTAGATTTGGCCAGTAGTAGAACTTCTTTAATGTTGTCAACATCTTTTGATATCCTAGGTGATTTTAATATGGTTTTACATTAAAATCCCTCAAGATAAGCTTCTTGATTTTACTGCCATACGACACATATATCCCGTCCCTGAATCTCACCCAGCCATATGTTGTAAGATGACAATCCACATCCTGATCACTTGTACCCTGTTGTAACTTGTGCATAATCTCCCTATACCTGTCATCCTATTTTCCTACCTGTATGATTTGGTCCTATAAATATGTCCCATATGAGCTCACTATTGCAACATGGTTCAACTGTACTTTCCTACTGAGAGCATATGCGAATATGTTCTCCTTTCGCTTAATGTACCTGATCTCAAAGTAAAACTCACTATGGGTAGCCAACCATCTAGCTTTCCCGGCGTTCAGATTTGACTGATCAAACATATATATTAATCCACTATGATCGCTCATCAACACAAACCCCCATCCAAGAAGATATTATCTCCACATATTTAAAGCATGAATAATAGTTTCCAACTCAAGATCATGAGTCACATAGTTCTGCTCGTGCTCATTCAGTTTCATGGACTCATGGCATATCACTTATCCCTCCTGCATAAGGAATCCACCAATCCATCTCTTGCAAGAATTTGTACAAAATACGAACTCTTTATCTCGATATGCAATCTTTAACACTAGAGCATTGGTCAAAAATTGATTTAACTGCTCAAAAATGGATGCACACTCCTCTGTCCATTTAAAATTCTTACCTTTCCTCTGCGAGGATGTAATAGGATATGCAATGCATGAGAATTTCTTGATGAACCTCCTATAGTAAATTTCTAAGCCCATGAATGATCTTAATTCCTCCACATTTCTAGGAGCTTACCACTCCATGATAGCCTTTATCTTTTTCGGATATACTGCTATTCAATCTTGGAAGCAACATGTCCCAAGTAGTGTAATTTTATCTAAAAGAAACCACACTTGCTAATATTTGCATACAACTAATTCTCTAGTAGAAATCTCAACACTGCTGCTATATTCTTGACATGTTCTTCCTCATTCTTAGAATATTCCAAGATGTCATCAATGAACATAATAACAAACTTGTCTAGATAAGGACACAACACACTATTCATCAAACACATAAAATAATTTGGAACATTATTCAAACTGAATGGAACTACAACAAACTCATAAGGCCCATACTTAGTTCTAAAGGTAGCCTTGTAGGTGTCCTCTTATTTGATGCATACCTGATGGTATTTTGATTGTAGATCTATCTTTAAGGACATTGTTTCCCCCTTAAACTGATCAAACAAATCATCAATCCTTGGTGATGGGTACTTGTTCTTGATCGTCACCTTTTTTAGTTGTATGCAATGAATGCATAATATAAGAGTTCCATCCTTCTTCTTCACTAAAAGCACTGGTGCACCCCAAGGAAATACACTGGACCTAATATATCCCTTATTAGGCATTTCCTTCAACTACAACTTCAGCTCTACTAAATTTGGAGTGCACATCTTGTAAGGTGCCTTTGATGTTGGTGTTGCCCCTGGTACCAACTCAATAGAAAAGTATACTTCCCCGTGCGAAGGAAACTATGAAAAATATGCTATAAACACATCCTGAAACTGCTGCAATACAAGATACCTCAAATATTTCAGCATCCTCGACATCCTTACCATTGTCACTGGAAATATGAGTTGCAAACATCACACACCCTTTCCTACAACTATGCTTAGCCTGCATAGTTGCGTCCATCCTAACTAATGTAGGCTTCTTCTTTCCCTAGAAGATTCTATTTTCCCCATTATCATCGAGGCACTCAATAGCCTTGTCATAGAAATCTACTTTGGTCCTATGAAGATATAACTAGTCCATAACCAAAAGAATACAATCCCAATGGTAATACATTAAAATGTGTTGTTGTAGGCATACCATTCAACTCAAATGCACAAGGTCTTACTCAATGATGAACTCTCTTCTTCGTACATGTAGAATATTGCACCAACCAAGACTTTACATGCACTTCTTTTCTCAAGTCAGACTTATCAACCATGTCAATATTAACATAAATATAATTAGATCCAGGATCAATCAAAATATAAATAACTTGATCACAAAGCTTAGTGTCTATCTCAATGGTATATTCCTAGTGATCTGCCTTCCTATTGTCCACAGTAGCATAAATATAAGGAATACTATGACCAACATCCCCAAATTTCTGCTCCTCCTGAGCACTATAGATCTGAGGCCTACCTCCCTGGTACAATGGAAAATCCTTCTTACGATGGTCTTTGCCACATATCCAACACCACAATGGTGCTGTAATATCACCTCTAGTATGTTTCTCTCTAGGTTGTGGCTCATGTCCCTTCTCAATTACATTGAACTTCTTGTAAGGAGCAACATTTTCTTCCTCACATGCATCTTGAGATCTTCCTTGCTTTGGTGGCCATTTCCCTTTTACTTTCTCATTTCCTTTCAAGTCATGTTTAGGCTCAGCTTTGCGCTTTGACTGTTCATAAAAATGTTTCAATTTCTGGATGGCTTCCTCTAACGATCTAGGCTCATTAAACTCAACCCAATCTCTATATTTTGTTGGAAATCCGTTGATGAATTTCTTGATCTTAGCCTTTTCCTCCTTGAGATATTGCACATACCTCAACAACTCCAAGAATTTGCTAGTATAATCATCATCTGTCATGGAACCCATTTGTATCTCATAAAACTCCTTATCTCTATCATCATAGTACCTCTCTGATAGGTACTACTTCTTGAAGATCCTCTCGAAGACATCCCAAATCAAGTCTTCTTCCTAAATCCCCTTAACATTCTTCACATCCTCCCACCAAATATTTCATTTCCCTTTAAGATTGAAGGTGGATATCTTGGCTTTCATGTTCTCTGAGTAGTTATGAAATATGAAGAATTTCTTCATCCTAAGAAACCATGCCTCTGCATCTTCTGACTTCTTCATCTCTCCATCAAATGTAGGAGGCTTCACTTCCTTGAACTCCTTAGGTAAATACTCCCTCCTCCTATAAGTATGATGAGGGTGATGACTATGATGATGTCTCCTAGATGAGGAACTAGAATTATGCCTATACATACCATTCCTCTTGTTAGGTGTATCCAGTGATCTTCCACATCTAACTGTGTCCCCTCTATCCAACCTATATCTGGACTGAGATCTACTACCATGGGCTCCATTTGTTTTCTCTTCTTGTTTTTGACTGATTCTCAATTGTCCTTGTTTCTGCAACTCTGACAAGCTACGAAGAATCACTGCATTAACCTCTAATTGCTTCTCATGATCCATTTCAAGTCTTTCCTGACCCTCAACCAACATGTTATTGTCTACTTTTCAACTTCTGATCTCTACCCTCAATCTCCTCAATGTGTTTTCCTTACTAGGAGAGTACTCTTCTCCTTGCTACCCAACTGATATATAGGGAGAGTCACAGGAACTGTAGTCTACCATTTTTCTTTTGATCTTTAGTTATCTTCCTCCTACAAGTATACCATGTCATATAAAGCAAATATATATACCAAAATCAAATCCATACCTCAGTGATTTTCAGGGGAGGTTTATCTCATATGCAAGATCGGTCCACATTAGCATGTACATGTATAATCATAAACATGTCCATGTAATAACATAACATCACAACAACATCATGCATGACCATACCAACTCTATAACATGATCCCATGGATGACAACCATAACCTTGAAAACATCATACTTTACCCAAGGAGAGCGAAACCTGGCTCTGATACCACCCTGTGAGGCATCCTCCCACATTTACCCACTTTCATCGGATTTCTTGGGGTAAACATGAGTTGAGGGTCACTATGATATGACTCAACCTCCTAGGTAACCTTAAAGAAATGGAGTCAACAACTTAAGACCTTACTGACTTCCCTTAGGTGCCACAGGACCTCCAGGAGTAATCCAACCCCTCCATGTGTCCAACCCCCGAGGTAACTCACTTTTTCCCTGAGTTAGAGACCTAGTCGCTCCCTTGCTAAGGCCTCCATGCGACTATGGGTTCCCAGTCACTCCCATAATCTTGCATCCATGCGACTATGGGTTCCCAGTCACTCCCATAACTCTGCATCCATGCGACTATGGGTTCCCAATCACTCCCATAAGCCTGCATCCATGCAAATATGGAATTTTCTGTTCAGTTCTATGCCAGTGAATCCAATTTTTGTGCCACTTTTTCAGGGTCAAGACTAAAGTATTTTCCCAGAACTCAGTGAAACTTCCAAAGAAAGTAAATAACATCTAAACAATCTTTGTAAACCAAAAAATGAAACCATGACTTGACTTGACCAGCCCCTAGCCCCAACCGGGGTTGACATTCTATCAAACACGGTGTGAATAACAATAAGAGAAAAATCATTAAAGCCACATAATAACCAGTACGTTTCCTTACCAAAATAAATGGAAAATTAGCTCTTATTAAACATAGGCAAAACAAACCAAGTCTAGGAAATCTATGTTCCACCTGAACATAGATTGATTGAACCAATTCTTTCCTTCAGCCAATCACCTTCGTGCCATATTCCAAACATGAATGTGGGATCTCATGGGATAAACCAATCCTAATACAACCAAGGGAACCCATAGGTTAAACCACCCTCACCATGTCGCGACCTCACCTAAGCCGGTGTCGAGATCATAAAACCGAACCAAGCTTGGATGGCTCAGGATTTCTTCACCAATACCTTGAGGAATTTTCTTGTTTCCACCCTCAAGATTTATTGTGTATCCTACCATTACCATTCAAGGGATTCTTAGACCTTTGCGAATTTTCCTTAGACCACCTCACTGAGATCCAAAATCCTCCTGGAATCCAAAGAACAAAATTGAGAACAATCCCATCACACCATAGCTATCTGGAAATGGCAAGGCTAGGCTAGAATCCACTTTCGAAACCCAACAAAATCCATGCCAATGACAACAAAAGAACCAAATACCAACATTCACATACCATACCTGTCAAAACTAGCTAGGACATCATACTTGCAACCTGTTACCTGCAAGTATTCCGGCTGAAGTTGCTTGATTCTTTGCTTTCCTTTCCTTTCCTTCTTTCTCCTCTTGGTTCTCTTCTCCTCTTTGAGATTAATTCTAAAACTGAACTAACAAAAGGCTACCAACTGATGCTATGAGGTCTTTTTATTGATAAGGCCAAGAAAAAATTTGATGGAAAATTGTCTTAAAGTTTCAAATATTGGCGAATCTCACTAGTCCCTAATATGAAAACTATAAAATGTTTATTGATGTATAGTAAAATTATTAAAATTTATAATGATTTTATATATACTCTTTATATAATGTTGGCGATTTTTAACGTAAAATAATTTTATATTGTAAAATTTGGGCGAATCATTTTTATAAAAAATAGAAATCGGCGAATCTTTTTTTTGGAAAAATCATGGAAAATTAGCCCACCTGCAAATATTAGCCCCTAAAATTTTCCATGGATGAAGGCTCTAATTTCCTCAATTTTCCATTATTTTCCTTCATTTTCCTCCTCACATGCAACCTGTGACCTTTCACCTTCCTTTTCTCTTAGTTTCCATTATTGTCATAAATAATGTGCCAAAAATACATTTTTTTTCCTTTCCAAAGCCTTAGCCATTTCTTTTGTCAATTTCCTTTAGTCATAAACACAACAAGTGATTCACGCTAGGATATTTTGCCCAACATTCAGCTTGGAACTAGTGTCCCTTGCCCGTGGTCTTAAGCAAGAGGAGAACTGCAGGAGAAGAGGGATGGTAAGATGACAATGGTCCCTAAGAGATATAATGAGTTTCAAACAAGAGGTTTTCAAGAATATCTCAATAAGTGGAATTTTTTCCCATAACAGATTTGATAATTCATTTAAGATCTAGTAAAGAAGTGGAACTAAAAGCCTCCCAAGCCACATATATCGGAAACTCAGAGTTCATCCTAGGATGGAGATGTCCAGAGTTCATCCTAGGATGGAGATGGGATCCCAAGCTTCAACCTTACTATGACGAACCATGTCGCTAAAGACTTGAACCAAGGTACATGGGATGAAAAACCACCATCTCAACCACTCAAGCTAATAACCATTGACTAAACATTATTCAATTATTAAAAATTAGTTTTTTTTGGTTGGTTAGGTGGGTAAGATTGCCCCATCTTTATTTACCATCATATATATATATATATATATATATATATTAATTTAAATAAAACTTATTGTTATAAACTTTTTTTTATATGAAGAAATATCATTATTTAAAAATCATATTTCTTCTTGAAAATAAATAAATTATTATATTAAACTCTTTCTATTAGTATCTAATAACAGATTCTAAATTATCAGAAGATAATGCACCTTGCAAATATTAGAACAAATTCCCATGAGCTTCATAGTGAAACTAGACTTTCCCCAAAACACCATGGGACAAAAGAACCTACCACCTTTGTGATACTAAGAGGGTTGAAGATGAAAAACACTTTCTCTTAGATTGCCAGGCTCTTACTCAAGAGAACCTTCCTTACTTGTTAAGTCAACAAAGCTATAGTGATCTTAGAGCTTTTATTTCCTTCATTTTATCATAGAAATAAAATATTAAAGAGTCCAATTAACACCTTATTAAGGTCCCCCTCCATTTTATTGAAATAATTTTGGAATTAACACTTTGTACATGGTGCCATGTAGCTGTGGTCTTCATCCCCATAGATCTATGTATAGATGCTCGGTCTTAATGTGCTTTCAATAGCTCCTAAAATAATAATAATAATAATTACAAATTTGATATTAATAGTAATACTATCTAAATGAACTTTATTTAACTGTTTATGCTGGGCTAAAAGTTTATCTTTTCTTAACTTAACAAAATACATTAACACTATTTTATAAATGACCCAGTAATAATTAAAAATGGCTAAAAAAAAATTTATAATAATAATAATTATTATGATGATGTTGTTTCTAACATAAACTCTACGAAAACACACCCTACATTTTCAAATTTTCAATTATAAATTGTGCCTTGCTATCATACACTCGAATTTTATAATAAAACACAAATTTAAATGCAAATAATAATTTTACCCTGCATATACGATACTGTGTTTACCAAATTTCTTTGCGCTGATAAAAACAGACATACACTGCTGCGATCTTGCTGACAGGATCTAATAACTTTCCACTTGCAACAGAATTAATTCTGCACGCCAGTTCTGGTGGCCCATACTCTGCTGCCGTATAGGTGGCAGGAACTGATAACTTTTCACAAAGTTGCTTTGCTATTAAATCTGCACGCGGGTTCTGGTGCCCCATCACACTTGCTGCAATCCCGAGTAAAGTGACTCGGGGTTTGAAAATCTCTAGTCAGCCTTCCTGCGTCTCGAATCCCGAGTGAAGTGCCTCGGGGTTTGAATTTTTTTAAAAGGCCTTCTGCGTCCGCAGCAGCCGCATAACAGTTGAATTACAAAGACAGTTACAGTGAACCGTTGAATTACAAAGACAAGATAACCGTTTTCTTTAGGCCGTAGTTTAATTTGACTGCTTTTAGTGTGATTTTTTTTAAGGTTTTAATGATGGATATTTTTTGTTTTTTGTTTTTAAATTCGTTGAGATTTATTTAGATCAGAAGTTTGATAGATAATCTTGTATATTTGAAGTTCTCCAAGGTTTTTTAGAATGCTGAATCTATATATACAGTAAAAAACTAGTTTAAATAACACAAATAAAATTTCATAATTCGACTGATTCAACTCTAAAAAAACAACTCCCGGGCAAAAATGTTCTGCTCGTTCTTCTTCGCAGGCAGAAATGTTCACAGGCAGAAATGTTTTGCTCGTTCTTCTTCGCAGTCTCATGAATGTGGCACAAACTCTGCCAAAGTGTCAATGGTGGTCGATATATGTCCTTACCATGTCTAACACTGTTGCTTTGTGCCATCCACCATGATGTTAAATTCATTCACAAATATTTACTGTATGTTCATGCATGCCTGCCTTCTTGAAATGCGACTCCAACAGGGATTCGACCAGTAGTAGTTTTGTCTTGCGCACAGCTTGCACTGCAGGAACGCCATAACCGGATCATTTGGTAAGGTACCAAACCCAGAAGTCACTGCGGATTGCAAAAGTTGTCGACGTGCACCCCCCTGTGCGGTAGATTCCCAAGTTGGGTGCGCTAGGCCAGCTCAGGGACCCGAAATTGTCGGTTTGTTAGTACTGACTTAATGATTGCTGAGCTGCATGATCACCCCATGCTTGGCACGCTTAGGGCATTAAGATTGCTGAGCTGCATTCTCTACTGGGCACCCATGCTTGGCACGCTTAGGGCATGCAGAATTTGTTATAGAATTGGCCCAGCGCATGAAAATTTATTAAGAATTTCTTAGAGAAGGAGTGAGATAATAATATTGTTTATGAGCACAATAATAGTACTAATCATTTTTCTCTTTTTATAAGCTATATAATATTTGATTATTTTATAATTTGTTGAGGAATTTTATAATTGAATTAGAGGGGCGTGGGAAGATAAACCTGAATTAGATATACTAAAAAGTTCATATTTGAAATTTTATCCATTAATATAAAAAAAAGACTGAGAATATGAATATGAATATGTTAATATCATTTATTTATAATAATAATAATTTTATTTAATAAATATTTGGACTTATAAAAAGATTAATTTGCTAATGTTTAATAAGGAGACATTCAATGAGTTGTGGATTTTGCAATAAAACTTCCAAAATTTTAATTTAACTATCAATAATTAATAGGTGAATGATAGGGATTAAATCTTTAGGAAATATTTTTAGTAGTAGTTATGAATAGAGAGATGAAAGTAGTTATGTTATTCTTGTTTTTCAATATAATTATTTTTTTTTGTAAATTTCGTAGAGTCTTTTTATTTTCTATTTATCAAAAAGCAAGTTGCTATACAAATATTGATGCATGTGGTAGCCTCAACGTGCCCGAAACAAACTAGGTCTCTTGGCCACATGAGAGAGTTAAAAGCCAACCAGTACTGAATTTTTTTTTTCCTTCTACTTGATGCTATGACTACTTTACTATGTCCATAAAAGTAACTTGCTGTAAAAAACATTTGAAGGTATTAAAAGCTAATATTATCCATCATAAGAGTCAATTGGAGCCGGGTCTTTTGCAGTGGATCCTCGCATCTCTACTTGCTGCATTCCTTGAAGTTGACATTCAATCCTCTCGATTCTTGCCGCAGCATGATACTAAGACATGGTAATGTCTCAGATTTCCAGTTTGATTTGCTGCAATTCTGAAACCACTGCTAGGTTTCCTTTTGTTTCTTGCATGCTTGTCATGGCTTTTGCCAAGACACATTTGAGTTTCCAATTAATGTTGACAGATTGATGAAACATAGATACCCATCCTCTTGTATTCCCCAGGTTGCAGAGAAAATCCACGGTTGCCTCCTGCTGTTTGATTTCCTCATCATCATAATTATTCTCTCTTTCCCAACCTTGATGGTATTGCAGATATGTACTGGGTTGCCTGATTCATAAAGATTAGATATATTTTCCAGAACTTGTTTAGTAGTTTTCCTTCCATGCTTGCTTGGTCCTTCATTCTGTATTGTTTTCTTTTTCTTTCCTTTTCCTTTTCCTTTTCGTTTCCCTGTTTGTCCTTTTGCCATAATAAATTGGCATAAAGATCCCCCCGTAATAGTGTAAGATAATCTTGTCTATGGTAGAGAAGAATCAGTAAAATAATTATGTTGAGCGTTGGTGGATCCCTCATGTGGAGCCTCATTCATTGTCGCACAAACAGTAGTATGTGTGGTAAGAATTTTCGCTACACAGTCCATCTTTCCAAAAGGAAGTTTCATATACCACCATTTACGACTTGGGAACCACAAAAACCAACTGGGCCAAGAGTGAAATTGAGGGAAAACGCAAATGGGGCAGCTCAGATTACGACTGGGCCAACCTTGACATTGATGAAAGACTTTCAAACTGTCATGACTATACATGCAGGCCCGCTTATAAACCTGAAGATACTTTTCATAGATGACATGCCAGGCATCGAACCCCCTAGAATGATTTTTCATGCAGCGCAAACCAAGTAAATATAAACTCAAGCCATACAAATTTACCACTAGACCGGGCTTTAGACTTTTGCAATGATACAAGCCTGTTTTAGATTTGGATTGTAGTTGGGCCCAGAACAGAGGGTATTCTGAAGATGGGCTTCTGAAGCAGGGTTTGATTTCTGGGGCTAGAATTATGAGGGTTATCATGCAAGCCTCAACTACCAACCCGTCAATTAAATTAAAACCAGAAGAACAAAAGACCATACTAGACTGGTAATATATCCCATTAAAGAAACAAAACAAAGCACATACTTCATTACAACCATCAGCTTCGACTTTTGTGTTTAGAACTAGAATAGGGAATTGAGATACGAGGGTAACAAGAGCCATAACATACCAATTAACCCGGCATTGACGTTGTTGCAGAACTTCCTCTGCTCCTCCGAATTGAACTCCAAACTAGCTTACAATAACATTCCCTTTCTGCAATTGCATTTTATGTCTTACACCTCTCCGCAATCGGCGTAGTTTCCCATTCCTTTCTGACATGCTGTGATGGCTTTGGACGTTTGTATTAGTTTTCATTTAAGGTGGATCGTGCCAAGGAGAGGCCTCCTCCTCTTCATTACTGCTTAACCATGATGGATGGTCAAGTGCATGCCTCCGCGTGGCACCGACCTCTGTCCTTCCCTTTCATCATGGCACCTCGATCGGGGGTTTTTCAATATAATTATAAAAAATGTTATGAAATTAAATTAAAATAAATTATATATAAAATATTTTGACTATGAAATAAGAGAGTTCTTTGTGCATGTTTTATTGATAATCCATAGTAATTAAAAATTTACATAAATGAATTTCTATAATTATCTTTTTACTTTAATGTTATTATATTTTGACAGAACTAAACTTTTATTAACCATTTAAATTATACAGTTATATTTCTATCAGACTATATTACCCATTAATTTTAAATTCTATTTCTTATATATATATATATATTATTAACTTTGATATTACACACTCTAGATTCATATAGGTAAACCCTACTCAGATATGAAGTATAAAGATAGATAATTTCAGCTCCCTCTCCAAAACAAAACACTAGATTTTTAGGTTTTTACATGAAAACATTTCATAAAATTACAATGATATAGAGAAAATTAACCTAACCTCTCTGTAAAGATGACAAGCACAAATAAAAAAATAGTCCAAAATCCATATACCCTCATTTGCCTTAGAGCGTACCACATGCAATAGAGATCAAGCGGTCAAAGCGCTTTATTTTCCTAATTTTCACATTTTTCCTTCTCTATTATAATGTGCAGACAAACAAACAATAACACGAGATCGATTTGCTTCAACGCTACATTGAAAATATGGGTATTCTAATAGTAATTGGAACATTTTCAAGAGGCAAAGATGAGTGGAGTTGGATTTCTCCAGAAAATAAAAAACAATGATATTATATGGATAAGAACAGTTACATCATCTTGTGTCATTGCAATCAGTTGAATCCTACCAGACACATACAAGGAAACAACTTCCAACATTTCATGAGAACTTTATAAAGCACTGCTAAAGGAAATTGCCTCCCATTGACCCATATACATTGTAGAAACCGACCACCACGCCAAATATTACTACACTAATGACATCAGTCAGGAAAATAAATATATAAAGGATAATACAAATAGTTAATATAAACAGAAAATACATATGTCCCGTAAGATCCAGTACATATAATCCGATCCATCAAATCCAGGCTCACTTGATCTCGACATAAAATCAAAGCCCAGAATGATGTAGCAAAACCAAAGGCAAGAAGAAAACTGTCTGAGAACCTTCCAAAACAACATTCAAAGGAAAAGCCCAGGAATCCTCATGGAATGGGGAAATGTTTTTGGAGGTTGATTAGCTTATCCTTGATGAGAGTCACAAAAATGCGCCCAGGAGGTGCCTTCATCCCTTTTTTAGATAAAAAATCTGCTTTAGAGTTGTTTTCCTTGAAGACGCGAGTCAAAAAATGTGCATTGAACTTAGCAAGGAGCCCATGAACCCGTTCCATCCATCCATGTAGACCTCTTGGCTGGAAGGAGGCCCTCCCAGAAATACCATCAATGACAATTTAGAATCCTCATATATAAAGATTGATTGCAGGCCTAATTCATTAGCCATCCATAAGCCCGACCACATTGCTAGAAGTTCTGCCTTATTGTTAGTGCCCCCTCCCCCATTCCAGTACAACTGCACACGATCCCCATTAGCCAACTTAATCCAAGTCCCACAACCACATACCCCCCCCCCTCCTCGAAGCTGCCCCATCAAAAAATACAACAGGTAGGGAAATAGGATGGGGTCGGTTGTGATGTGAGAGATATTAGATAATGGGAATGACCAGCTCATGACCCATAATCCACCTCATAATCACCCCATGTATATAGGAAATATTGATTGGAACATTCTAAAAAATGAGTCTATTACAGGCCAGACAAATATCCCAGAATAATTAGAACGACAGAGTTTTGTATGCCCCTTTGGATTCACCCCATCTCTTAAGGGTGTCATTGATGTCAATCGAATTCCACCCAACACCGATGAAATGTATAGAGAACAACAACCATATTGTCTTCGTCATAGTGCAATTTAAGAACAAATGAGAGACCGATTCTTCTTGCTTCTCGCATAAAGGACAGTAGCCTGGACGAATGAAACCAAAGCAATTGAGTCAGTCCCATGTGAGAATCCTTCCTTTCCATACCAGCCATGTAAACAGAATGATCTTCTTAGCGATCGTCCAACTCCAAAATTTTGAAAAGGATGATACCAACCCTCCGCCAAATTGCCTATCCATATTTGCGTTATATATGTTTTTTACCACAGGATTCCCCTTTTTGGTGTGCCTATCCCATACCAATTTGTCACCATCATGGTGTAGACACAATCCGCCCAAATGAAAACTATCAGTAAAACACTTCCAAGCAGGTGCATCCCTTTTTGCCAGACCCATTTGTTTACATGACTTCCAAATCATATTTCCCCATATCCAATGGGATATATGATGATGAAAGCAAGTGATACCATGTGCATCAGTTGATGGATGATCTCAACATCCAATTGGTTTCCAATACCAATCCCCATTACACGGTCTACCCGCAGTGAGATGTTCAAACCATTCCCAAATCTCCATGATATTCTCAATCCCACACTTGGCATGATCATCTTGAAGCTTTTCCAGATGGCCAATTCAGCCAGCTGGTGACATGTACCCCCACTATAAATCAGATATAATATATTCCTAGCATTGTATTTGAACTGCAAGATGCTTGACCAAAAGCTCTCAGAATTTAAGGCCTGCCAGAAGGATTTGGTGAGAAGAGCATTTTTAAAGGAACTAACATCCAATAAACCCCATCCACCATATTCTTTGGGCATCGAAACATAGTCGAGCTTGCATAGATGTGTCTTTCTTATTTGCCACCATGTACATATTTCAATGCATATAACGAAATTATATGGATGGGTATGTATTTTTGTTATATGCTTTAAAATATGTACATGGTGGCAGTTATATGCATTAAAATATGTATATGGTGGTATTTATTCTATTTCATTGGATACAGTGTGAGTAGGTTTAATGATTAGGATCATGTGTTTCTTCTTAAGATTTCACGGTTCAAAATCTAAGGGGTAGAGTATGTTTGCCTTCTTAGATTTGACACTCAAATTACTGGAAGAAGGTGGGTCCCTTGTCTCACAAATAGTGGGGCCTCATACACCAATTTGTTGTCTTGCCACAAAAAAGGGGGTCTTACACACCAATTTGGTGTCTGGGTCCCTTGTCTCACAAACAAGAGAGTCTCATACACCAATTTGGTGTCTAGAAACAAACATAAATCTGATACATCAATTTGGTGTTTGGCTTGACCCTAACCTTAAAATTAAAATAATAATAATAATAATATATGAATCTTTAAAGAATGTCTCCAAAATCACAAACAATTGGGTACTATTTAATTTAAATGTTTATCAAGCCATCTAAAGGTTGATGTGATGCCGAGTGTCAGTCCACGTAATTCCATTTTGATATTGTTCACCTATCAGCTCAGAAATTTGTTCATACCAATTGTTTTATCACATCTTATGAATATCTCTTGTAAAATGTTATTTTATGAAGATTTTGTTGCAAAATGTTTTCAAGTCATCAACGAGAACTTGAAACATAAGTATTGGACACTGTTGATCACACTACGGATTTGAAAATGAATCAATGTTTTCTGAAGGGTTAGAATGTTTTGATGATTGATTTTGGAATGCATGCCATTTAAAACTTCCCATAAATTACGGATTATTTATGATTTTCTATGGGCATTTTTAGGCCAACTTCACAATCAATGCAGTTTTTGATATTTAATTTCGTCTTATTACCCACTATTTCGAGCTGATTTAGTGGTTCCACATGATTTTTGTGGATTTAAATTATCTTAGGCACTAGTTATGTGTATACTTTTAATTGAGCTTCTCTTTTCTCCCTTCATAGCATAGACAAGAGCTTATTATCTAAAACTAAAATAGACACTAATTTTTGTCTTATTTGCTAATATTGTATTCCTTGCTAATGGTTTTTTTTGGTGGATTATAAAGAAATAAGAAAACATAATTGAGGAAGGATGCAACTCTTTGGTGAGATAATTTTTCACTTAGTAGCTGCACCACAACACTCACTTGCATTCAATAGGCTACCAAACTATTACATATATAGGATTAGATTGATTCGTGGAATATAGGAACTTCAAAGTCTAAATGAGGCAAATAGTTCAATCATACACAATTAGTTCTAATTATGGAAGAATCTTTTTAGAGATTTCTCCATTATTTCAACACTACACCTTAATGGATTTTTTTTTTCTACTAAACTTAGTTGATTCCTACATACTTCAAATTTTTTCTTTCCAAGAGGCTTTGTAAAAATGTTAGCCACATTTTCATTTGAATTACAATAGACTAACTCAAATTTTCCTAAACAAAATGATAATGTATCTCAATATGTTCTAATTTTGCATGGTATACATGATTGTTGGCTAGATTGATGGTGCTTTGATTGTCACACTTGATAATAGTTGACATTTTTTGCACTTCTCCCACATCTTCAAGCATTCACCTTAACCAAATTGCTTTTCAAATAACATTGCAAAACGTTTTATATTCAGCATCAGTTGATGACAAAGAAACAATTGTTTGTTTCTTACTACTCCAAGCCACAATCCTAGATCTAAGGCTAAATGCATAACCTAAAATTGATTTTTTTTCATAAGGATTTCTAGCCCAATCTCAATCAGAATAGTCTGCCAACACAACATCAAAATCATTAGTATATTTAATACCAAAGTTAGTTGTTCCTTTCAAATACCAAAGAATTTGATTCACTACTTTCCAATGGCCTTCAAGCGGTTTCACCATAATATGAATTAGAATGCTAATAGAATAAGTTATGTTTGGCCTGGTTGCAGTAAAATAGTTTAAACTTCCCACAAGTTGACGATACATCTACCTCTTGTGTGCCATCATTACAATAGAGTTTGGAATTTTGTTCTAATGGTATTGATATTTCCCTACATTGGTCCATTTTGAGTCTTTTGAGTAACTTGCTAATATACTTACCCTGTGTAGCCAACGTTAGTTCACTTTCTCTCCATATATTTAGACCTAAGAAATAATGCAATTCACCAAGCCCTTTTATTTCAAACTCATGTGAAAATTGTCATTTAAATTCATCAATTAACTTAGAATAATTGCCTATTTTAATAAGATCATCAACATACAGATAAGTCATACTAGCATGCCGCCTTTTTATCTAACTTGATATACATATTAGGGCCACTTTTTCTCTTCATAAAACCTTTATGAATACATAAAGAATCAATATTCACATACCATGAATGCCATTGTTTGTTATAAACTCATATTATGATCCAGATGGATATTGGTGGCCACTTGCCTATTCCACCTAGTCAATGTCATCAGCTTTCTTATTTACTATTTTAGCATGTTTTCAGGTCCTGAACTTCTAGAGTTGTTTTGAGCCCCTAAACGACATTTTGTGGGCATGATAGATAAAAATATTTGAAACAAATATTGATAGTAGTTGTAGTCCTCAGAGACATCTTTCCAAAGAGGTATCATATGTGTCAAACAAAGATAATATGACCAAGTTATGACCCTGGGAAGTTGGCAGCCCAACTAACCCCAACGGGGCCCATAAACTCTCAGTGTTACATCTCCTCGGGTTAGGGTTTTGGTTGTTTAGGGTTTTCTCTTATTGTTCAATAATAGAAAGGCCCTTGAGTCTCATTGGAACATAGTTTAGAGGCATGTATCCACCACATCTCTTCTCAGAGATAAGCTACCATCCCTTGAGCTAGTTTTTTTTCCATTCTCTCTGTAGGCATTTTTCAGTATTTTATATTAATGAAATGAAGTGTTATTCCTACTGAATATCTGTGTTTATGTTTATTTATGTATTTTATCGCGTTCCTACATAATTTCGGGTCAGTGGTATGAGAGCGATCTACTCTTTCTTGATCTTTCATTGCATGTCCCCAACAAGGTCAGGGTATAAGGATTTAGGGATTGATCTTGTTGAAACTTTGCAAGATTAGCCTTGCAAACCCAAACGACCTCCCATGGCGGAAGAAAAGAAAGATGAGGGACTAAGAGATTCTATCAAAATATTTCTCAAGGAGGCCCTCGAGAAACAAAGGAACGCGATGATGGATAAATTTTCCCAAATCCTTCAACGACTACCCACTGACGGCGCATCTTCATCCAGCAACAACTCTGGAGGTGCCACTCCTTTCAAGGTAGAAGTAAACTATGAAATTCCCATATTTGAGTTCCAAATAGATGCATACATCGTAGATAGATGGCTGAATTTTTTGGAAGGGTATTTTTTGGTCCATGATTTCTTTGATCGATAAAATATAACCTTTGCGCTCCTCAAAGCCACCCCCATGTCAAATATTGGTGGGAAACCTACTGTGAACAGAGGGATGAGGAAGAATTCTCACTTTTTTCAGCCACACCCACTTGGAATTTGTTCTGAGATGACATCAAGGAATAATTTTATCTCGTGGGGAGCTATGAGGGCAAAAACATCTAATGCACCATGCTGCGACAAAAAACGGATCAAGATGTGCATGAGCTGAGGAATTTTTTCCATACAATTCGAACAAAGTTGGGTATTAAAGATTCAGAGAAACACTTGGTGCTCAATTACTATAGTTTTTTTCATAGATGCATTCAGGAGGAAATGGAGTTCCTCAACATTAACTCGCTTGGCATGACATATCGATATGCCGCCAAGATCGAGCAAAAATTTAAGCATAAGAAGCGAGATTTTGGATCCACAAATCTGAAGCCAGGGAAAGGTGCCCCCAAACCATAGAACAAGGGGAAAAGCCAAATCGGGGCCACTCAGGACAACCCGTCGAAGCATAAAGTGAAGAACACCACCACAAAGCCAAAGAAGGACACAAGGAAGTGGTGTGATGATTAGAGGCTCAATATTTTAGCTCAAAAATTAAAGTGCTCATAATTTAATGCAACTAGAATGACAATGACCGACATGTTTCCAGGAATCCAACGCAACTCGTTTCATCAAAAACTGAGTTCAGATGAAGGAGTTATGGTATGTTGATCGCCATTCAGAACATGCAATTTTTTATAAAAAAAATTGCAGAATAGGTACAGGCTGATGACATGGTAGTCCAGTCAGCATTTAGGGAATATTATTCAATTTTTGTCCAATGGGACTATGACAAGTGTCACTCCTGTATTTGCTAGTTTTTTTAAGTGAAGGTGAATTGTGTCCAATAACCTCCTAAGGTTTAAATTGGGTTCATGATATTATGTGTTGGAATTTTTTAATTAATTAAGATTTTACATATATATATATATATAATTTTATTTTAATTCAAACCTTAAATAATTTTAATATGGCATATCAATTCCGCATATATATTATGCTAAACAAAATTTGAAACATTTATTAGACATTGGCATTACATATATCCTAAGTCCGATTTCGATGGCATATTTTTACAAAGTTGAAATTCATATGGGGTCATATATATTAAGGTTCAAATGGTGCATGGAAAACATTATATACGTTGGTTAAATTGGTGCAAAAATAATGTATGGGGGCGAGGTTGGGGTTCAACCCCGTGACCTCCCCCCAACCATCTCCACACTTTTCCATTGAGTCGCACACATGTACGTTGAAAATGTATGCTCCGAAATTCTATTTGAAGGCTTGCGCTATTCGGTGGTGGGAACAGACGTGGGCCAGCCCTCCTCCATGTGACCCTACAATGTGACCACGCTCCAACCACTCAATGATAATACAGATTTAGATTGCGCTTATCCCATTTAATCTGGGATTAAGCCTAATTAATACTCCTACTAGTTAGCGAAGGAATTAGTGGCGACGCCAAATTCGGAGATTCTACCAAATTTGTCAGAGTTAACTGGAGTCTTTCCAGATTTGGAGGATAAATTGGGGGAAAATTTGTTTTTTCCCTAACTGAGTCAATTTTTTGACCAAATTGAGCTCAAAAAGAGTCATTCTTGGCTAATTGGCATGCTATGAACAATTTGGAACAGGTTGCAGAGGCAGAGAAGCAAATTTACAGAGGTTTTTGTTGCCTTGAAAATTTTTGAAGCCAAGGGCCACTAGGAGGGAAGGCCATGCTTGGAGCATTTGGTAACCAAATTGAGTAAATAAATAGTCATTTCTGATAGATTTCAACATTTTGAACTCATTGGAGTATGTTTCAAGAGAATTTGATTCATGTAAACAATAATTTGAGAAAAATTGAGCTAATATAGAGGCCCAAGACATGGAAGCTAGACTAACAAGATGTAGTTGAGGAGGGGTGAACTAATTCATCAAAAATCTATTTTAATGGATCAACTGTGATGGTTTACTATTATTTATGTTGATTTTTTTCAACCATTTAAAATCATACTTTATGCTTTCAAATTCACTCATAAAACTCAGTTTAAATTCCTTTTTTTACACACATAAGCAACAAGGAAACCTGTACATGAAGCATAAGATCAGTAAATAAGTTTTATATCTAAAAATGAAATTATCACAACAAAAATAACATTGATAATTCAAATCAAGTTGGTATTAGAGCCTTGGTTGAAAGGAAAGGTTAAAGTTGCAGAAAGGTGAAAGGAAATTGTTGGTTGCAAGTCCTGAAATTAGGACTAGAAGAAGGAGAGCTACAAGAGCATCATCTTCACCCAAAGTTCCACTCATAGCTGCACTTGAAGAACCTCAAGTTTTGTCTCAAGAAGTTGGGATTGAAGAGGTACAAGAATCAGAAGTTGATCTTGAATCCATAGCCATCATGTCAGGTGTTGGATAGACTCAAGGACATTCAGAAGAGGAAGATGTCAAGAGAGACTTCAAAGACATAAGGAGGATGGTTAAAGTTATGTTTCATTTATTTACTACTGGGATGGCACGAGAAGGTTCTAAGCCTCCATATGGAGAAGGAAATTCATATGGTAAGAAGGATGAAGAGAGGAGTTCAATGGGTAGTGGAGGAAATCCACCTCCATCTCCACCATCTTAATCATCCTCATCATCTCCACTAGCATCATCTTCCACTTCCACCAAAAAAACCACTCACACACTCAAAATCCACAAAAGTAAAAACTCCATTACTCAAATTGGACATTAATTTTGAGCTTCCCATGTACAATGGCGAGGTAAATGCAAAGAGGCCTGACATTTGGATACGTTAATTGGAGGTGTATTTCAGAATTTAGAACCTTCTTGAAGACAACATAAAGTTCCAGTTGGCTTCATTACGGCTAGAAGGAGCATCACTAGTCTGGTGGGAAGCAAAGACTCAAGAGGAAATGCGAATCCATGGTAAGATATCCATTTCTTCGGTTGATTTTATTTCCTCTATTAAACGACAATATTCAACAAGAAAATCCTAGTGAAAATTATGCACCTACACTAGGATGGAGCCTCAGGCTATTTTTAGGTGGATGTCTATTTATATATGCATGAGAAAATTCTATTTATAGATGAGGTCTATTTATAGATGTATGTGAAATTTCTATTTATAGATTGCATGTCTATTTATAGATGCATGTCGGCTATTATTATCCCTTAATATTAGTTTTATAATAAACAATAATCTATTCTCAATGAGCACTTGGAAATAGTTAACTGGAGTGGAAAATCAGTTAGCTAAAGGAATTTTGAGTTGAGTGGTTGGTTGGTGGGAAATGAAAGTGGACTTAGTTGTAAGTGAGTGATTCAAATTTGTAACAAAGTTGGAAGTGTAGTTATGAAAGTTGTAGAGTAGTTTAACTCAGTTAAGTGGTCTAAACTCAGTTGTGCTAGTTGTAAATAAATATACACTAGTGAGAGATCAAGTGAATTAATTATTAATTAATTCACAATCAGTGGCCTCACATGCAATTGAATATTTTCTACTATTAACTGTATGCATGTCAGATCCAGTGGAGACCCAGTTGAGTTCTAGGTGAAAGGGCAGATAACTATCAGTTGTGACATTATCCAGTTGCACTCATGTAATGACACACACATTGGATGTGCCCATGAGGATTGTGCAGTCAAGGCAAGCATGATTCCATTCATTCAAGGATTGTTATTAACTGGGATTGTGCAGTGGAGGCAGGCTGTCTGGAGACAATAAATTTGATAGGCAACTTGCCAATTTTTGTATGACAATGTGAGACAGTTAGCTCATGTACTGAGAGCTCTTGTATTAGAGCTTTGTATGTAATTGTTTCATGATCCATGATATAATACATAATAGAAGATAGTGGGGCTTTTAGCTATATAATTTCCCCGGGTAAATTATTTGTGTTATGTGTGATTGATCTTTCTAAATGATATCGTGATTGGCGATTGTGTTTCAAATTCAACAAAGATTTTGTAGAAGTGATTTTGTATTTAACAGTAGCATATTATTGTTAGATCAGAAGAATCCAGGCAATACATATTTTGTATTAAATTTGTACATAGTATCAATGCACAGGAAATTGCAATTTTGAATCAGGAGTTTAGTTTGTTGGTGGAAAGAATTCGAATTTGCAGAAATAATTTATTGGCGCTACAACTGATTCAAGGTCGAAATGGCTTTCAATGGCTTGAGGTTAGAGTATGCACTCGAGGGAAACTCAAACAACATTTCTTGGAAGGAAACGATGGATGCAGTACTCAAAGACAATGGCTTGTATGAATTCATTGAAAAATATGTTCTTAAGCCAGATGCTGCATATGCTGCAAATCTTGATGCATGGTGAAAGAAAGTGGAAAAGGTGAGGAGGATTCTGTTGGAGGGAGTAGAAGACCACATTTTCTCAAGCCTTCATGGGAAAGCCACACCATATTCTATGTGGAAGGCTTTGACAGATCTATTCCAAAGTAGCAACGACCATAGGAAATTGGCACTCAAAGATAAACTCAGAAAGATCAAGATGGAAAAGGGCGACATCATTCCAAAATATCTCACAGAGTTTTTCCAATGTCAGGATGAACTGGAGAGTGTGGGAATAATTTTTGCTGATGATGGTTCGGTGAGCTTGGCTCTCTTGGGAATTCCTAAGAGTTCACATAGTTATGAAGGCTTTGTCAACGGACGGGAAAAATTTCCGAATTGTGAACGACTGTGGTTGGATCTGGTGTAGGAGGAGTTCAGGCGGAGCACCAGAGATGGCTCTTCATCAAAGCATGATGATGAAGAGGATTGTGCTTTGGCTGCTAAGGCGAAGAAGGGGAAGGGGAATAAATTCCATTCTAAATTTGAGTCTAAAAGCAAGAAGTTGGATATGTCCAAGGTGAATTTTTTTTACTATCACAAACATCGACATCTTACTACTAACTGTCTGCAAAAGAAGAATAACAAGAAAGATGTTGGAGTTGCAGTTGTTGAATCCCTTGCCTCGCAATTTGAACTTGAATTCTCTTTGATCGCATTCATGGTGTCAAATTCATTTGGATTGGTGTGGTATTTGGATAGTGGCACTTCTTTCACATGACTGGAGATAAGGAAATTTTCAGTGACTTGGAGGAGAAATATCTCCAGATGCATATAGATATGGGCAACAACTGACGGTATAGTGCGACCGCCATTGGTACCATTACATTTCAAAGGGAGTCGGGTAAACCATTTCAATTGAAAAATGTTATGCATGTTCTAGGTTTGAAGAAAAAATTGGTCTCAGTCGCAATGTTGGAGGACAGAGGCTATGATGTTGTTTTCAGCGATGGAAAATATTTCTTGCGACATAAAAAATGGGCCAAGCCAAGAGGATAGGGATTCAAGTTAATAATCTCTACAAGATGGAGGTAGATGGCTCCGTTGCCATGATGGGAAAGGTAGAAAAAGTGGTGAGCGAGGATGAGGGCGAATTATGGCATAGGCAATTAGGCCATATTCATCATGGAGCCTTGAAATTCATGCAACTAATATCTACTGGACTTCCAATGGGAACACTTGCTCAATTACATTAGTGCAAGGGTTGCACCATCGGGAAGTATGTAAAGTCCACCTTTCATGAAAAGGATAACCATGCTTTGGGGATCTTTGAGAGAGTTCACACATATGTGTGTGGATCGTTCTCGGTTTCTTCAACAAAAAAACATAAGTAATATTTTATTTTTGTTAATGAATTTTATCGTAAATGCTGGATCTTCTTCATGCAAAAGAAGGATCAAACATTCTCAAAATTCTGTGAGTTTAAGACATTGGTGGAGAAAGAGTCGGGGAAGCAAGTGAAGGCTTTGAGGAGCGATAATGGTGGAGAATACATCTTTAACAAATTCAATAACTTCTACTGAAAAGAGGGAATTCAAAGAGAACTCATAGTGCCTCATAACCCACAACAAAATGGGGTCGCGGAGAGGAATAACAGAACGATCGTGGGTGCAGCGTGAGAAATGTTGCATGATCAAGGCCTACCAATTTACTTGTAGGTGGAAGCATGCAAAACTGCATTTTATGTGCAAAACCGTTGTCCTCATAGAGTACTTGGCATGAGTACACCTGAAGAAGCTTTCACTGGTAAGAAACCGGATGTTTCACACTTTAAGATTTTGGCTCATCTGTTTATGTGCATGTGACCAAGGACGCCAAGAAGAAGCTGGAGTTGGCTAATGATGTTGGGATTTTTGTGGGGTACATAGGAACACCCCATAATTATCGTGTTTATTTTCCAAACAGTCGAATGACTGTGGTGCGATGGGTTATAAAATTCGATGAGGGGAAAGTCGTGCGGTTGTCGCTTGAGAGGGAACTGGACTTGCATGTGGAGGAGGAACTGTTGGTTCCCAAAGACGAGTCTCTATATGTGAATCAATTATAGGAGGAGGTTCATGGAGTGGAGGAGTCAACTCACGCAAAGCCAACCATCAGAACTGGTAGAAGGCATACCATAGAAGATGATAGGATGAGACTTGATGCTGCACAGAATGTAGGAGTCCCTACTTCACAACGCAGTCAAAGATAGTCTCCTGACTGCTTTACTGGATACATGGATCTCATGAACAAATGTAATGTGACTGAACCATCTTCCTTTCAGGAAGCAGTGCAGGAGCCCACATGGGTAGATGCAATGGTGGAGGAGTACGACTCCATTGTCAAAAAATGTGCTTGGGAAATTGTTCCAAGGCTAATTAATAAATCAGTGGTAGGTTTGAGATGGATTTACATGGTAAAGAAAGCTACTGATGGGAGTGTTGAGAAATACAAGGCTAGATTTCTGGCCCGGGGCTTCTCACAGATCGAGGGGATATATTATGAAGAAACCTTTGCACCTGTCACAAGGTATTCTTCCATAAGGACCATCCTTGCTAACTCAGTACAAATGGGCTGGCACATTCATCAGATGGATGTGAAGACTGCATTTCTGAATGGGATCATTGAGGAAGAGGTGTACATAGAGCAGCTTGAAGGATTTGAGACCTTCAACAACGATTCACATGTTTTCTGACTGAAAAGAGCGTTGTGTGGGTTAAAGCAAGCACCCCATGCTTGGTACACTCGGATAGACAGCTATTTCACCGGACTAGGCTTCACCAAAAGTGAAGCAGATGCAAACCTATACCAAATTGTGGTGGAGGGTAAGCTTTTAATCATTTTTCTTTATGTTGATGATTTAATATTAACTGGTTATGAGTAGTTGATACACTCATGAAAGAAGGATCTTGCAAAGGAGTTCAGGATGAAGGATATGGGCCTCCTTCATTATTTTCTTGGATTGGAAATATGGCAGCGATATGGTGAACTTTTGGTGTCTCAAGGCAAGTATGCAAGGGAGATACTGGGCAAGTTTCACATGGAGGGCCGCAAACCCATGGATACTCCTCTTCCCGGAAACTGGAGGAAAGAGGATGCTACTTCTGGAGAGGTAGTGGATGCTACTACCTATCAACAGTTAGTGGGTTCACTAATGTATCTAGTGAACACAAGACTGGACATTGGCTATGTAGTTAACCAACTAAGTCAAGCTATAGTTAAGCCTACCAAGCTCTTTTGGAAGGCGGGCAAGCATGTCCTGAGATACTTGAGGGGAACATCAGAGTATGGTTTATGGTACAGACAGACAGATGAGGTGAAGTTGCATGGCTTCATGGATGCAGATTGGGCAGGCAACCCATAAAACAGAAAGAGCACATCGGGGGCAATCTTTAGCATTGGATCTACAGTTGTTTCTTGGTACAACATGAAAAATATTTTCGTGGCACTCAGTTCAACAGAAGCAGAATACATGGCAGCGAGTCACACTGCATGTGATGCTATCTGGATGAGGCATATCTTCGTTGGTTTGTTTGGTTCTCATTTAGATTTGATAGTGATTCATTGTGATAATCAAAGTTGCATTAAACTCTCGATTAATCCTGTGTTTCATGATTGATCTAAGCATATAGATATCCAGTACCATAATCTCAGAGATTGTGTGTAGAGGAGAATCATGTTGCCTCAGTACATTCCTACAGAAGATCAAGATGCAGATATTCTGACGAAGGTGCTCACCAAAAGAAAATTCGAATACCATAGAGACAGGATCAGGGTGAAGGATAATCCCTTTCTTTTTGAGAGGGAGTGTTGAGATTCAAAAAGAAGATCCTAGTGAAAATTATGCACCTACACTTGGATGGAGCCTGAGGCTATTTTTGGGTGGATGTCTACTTATAGATGCATGAGAAAATTCTATTTATAGATGAGGTCTATTTATAGATGTATGTGCAAGTTCTATTTATAGATTGCATGTCTATTTATAGATGCATGTTGGTTATTATTATCCCTTAATATTAGTTGGACAATAAACAATAATATATTATCAATGAGCACTTGGAAATAGTTAACTGAAGTGGAAAATCAGTTAGCTAAAATAATTTTGAGTTGAGTGGTTGGTTGGTGGGACATGCAAGTGGACTTAGTTGTAACTAGAAGATTCGAAGTTGTAACAGAGTTGGAAGTGCAGTTATGGAAGTTGTAAAGTAGTTTAACTCAGTTAAGTGAGTTAAATGCAGTTGTGCTAGTTGTATCTGAAGATACACTAGTGAGAGATCAAGTGAACTAATTATTAATTAATTCACAATCAGTGGCCTCACATGCAACTGAAGATTTACTACTATTAATTGCATCCATGTCAGATCCAGTGGAGACCCAGTTGAGTTCTAGGTGAAAGGGGAGATAACTATCAGTTGTGACATTTTCCGGTTGCACACATGCAACGACACACACATTGGATGTGCCCATGAGGATTGCGCAGTCAAGGCAAGTAGGAATATTCCATTCATTTAGGGATTCCTATCAGCTGGGATTTTGCAGTGGAGGTAGGCTGTCTGGAGACAGTAAAATGGCTAAGGAACTTGCCAATTTCTGTATGACAGTGTGAGATAGTTATCTCATGTACTGAGAGCTCTTGGATTAGAGATTTGTATGTAATTGTTTCATGATCCATGATATAATACATAATAGAAGATAGTGGGGTTTTTAGCTATCTGATTTCCTCAAGTAAATTATCTGTGTTATGTGTGATTGACCTTTATTCATGATATTGTGGTTGGTGATTGTGTTTCAAATTCTGCAAAGATTTTGTAGAAGCGATTTTGTATTTAACAGTAGCATATTATTGTTAGATCAGGATAATCCCTGCAATATCTATTTTGTATTAAATTTCTACAATCTCCACCAGCATCATCTTCCACTTCCACCGCAAAAACCACTCACACTCACTCAAAAGTGAAAAAGGAAAAACTCCATTACTCAAATTGGACATTAAGTTTGAACTTCCCATGTACATTGGTGAGGTAAATGCAAAGAGGCTTGACAATTGGATATGTTAATTGGAGGTGTATTGCAGAATTCAGAACCTTCTTGAAGACGACATAAAGATCCAGTTGGCTTCATTAAGTCTAGAAGGAGCAACACTATTCTGGTGGGAAGCAAAGACTCAAGGGGAAATGTGAATCCATGGTAAGATATCCATTTCTTGGGTTGAGTTTATTTCTTCCATTAAAAAACAATTTTATCCTTTAGCCTATATGAAAAAATTCATTATGAGTTAGAAAAATTTTAGGCAACTCAAGGGTCAAACAGTTCAAGAATATACCCAGGAGTTTAGGAAAGGGCTTTGTTGTTAGGAATAAATTTGAATTCCCAAGATGCACTCTTGAAATACATTGGCGGTTTACATTCCCATTTGAAACGTAGTATCCTTATGTTTAACCCAAGAAATTTAGATGAATTTTTTGTTCAAGCCACACACTTGGAAGCAAGGGGGAAACAAAACATATATGAGAAAAGTGAAAGTGATGGTAAATCAAAATGAAAGTTTTATGGAAGAGGAAAAATAAATAGCTCTGTAAAAATAGAGAAGGAAAAAATCACATGCAAAAATTGTTCAAACACTAGCCATGATGAAGACCAATGTTGGAAAATTCATCCAGAATTGAAACCAAACTAACTGAAAGCTAAAGAGAAAGGTAAAATTGTTGCTATAGTTGAACATGACTTGGGGTCTGATTCAGGAAATGAGACAAGATTACGGCCATGGGTTTGAAAGGTACACATATTGCAAGCAACAGTTCTTCAAATTGTTCAAATGATACTCATGACGAAGATACAAGAATAGAACTTTTTCATATTAGAGTTGTCTCTAAACATACCAAGATTGATACACTTTTTGATAGTGGGTCACAAGATAAATTTATTTTCGAAGATTTTGTTAAGAAACTAGGCCTTGAAACTATTAGACATCCAAGGCCATATCCTTTGGGTTGGATATGCAAGAATGCAAACTTTTAGGTTACAAGGAAGTACTTACTAAGATTCACCATCAACTCAAAATTTCTTGATGAAGTTGAGCTTGATGTGGTTCCGCTTGAGATCTCAGGTATTGTATTTAGAAGTCCTTATCTGTATGATAGGAAAGTAGTATTTCATCACCATGAGAACAAGTATCACTTGTTTAAAGAAGGTATTGAGTATGTAATTAAAGTGCATAAGAAGAAGACAAGTTTGTCTCTTATACATGTAAGTGAAATGAAGAGGATAATGAATGCAAGTCAGAACTTGACATTGTTGATGATCAAACAAAGAGATGTGTTGAATCAAAATTTTCAAAAATATGCTTATTCTTGTAATGAGTTGTTTCAGGATTTTAACAGGTTTCCTTTGAAAGAAGGTGAACAAGATGTAAAACATTTGCAACATTCAACATTAGTGTTGAGTAGTATTGGAAACAAGATGTCGGTGCAAGAGAGTTCAAAGGTCAAAGAGAAAGCGACAAAGCAACTTGGAAAAGAAGGCATGGGTTCCACAAATGATTATTGTTGGTTTCCAAAAGGTACATGGAAATGGCGAAGATAATTGGTCAAGATTCGACGCAAGTACAAAGCGAGATCAGCTAAAAATCGCCATGGTGACAGTGTGCAAGGTGAGAAATTTTTTAAGTTTCCTTTGATTGTTGACCAAGGCAGGAACAAGATGGTTTCTACAAGAATAACTTGCTGCTTTGCAAAGTCAGAAATATTGCAGCATGACAGTGTCAAATGAGAGGAAGAGAAGGTCGCAAGAATCAAAGAAAATGTTGACTTTTTGTGAAAAGCTCCAAATGATGAAATTGGGAAAATTTCAATGGATATATATTGGAAGGGTGAGGGAACAGTAACCTTATCCACATAATCAGTAATTAGAGATATTTTTGGGTCCAAAAGGATTCTAGTGGGGAGGAATGATCAGAGGCTCAGTATTTTAGCTAAAAAATGAAAGTGCTCAAAATTGAATGAAACTAGAACGAAAGCGACCATCTCGTTAGCAGGAATCCAACGTAACTTGTTTTGTCGAAAATTGAGTTAGGATGAAGGAGTTATGGTCTGCTGATCGCCGTTCAAAACAATCAATTTTTTATAAAAAAATTGTAGAACAAGTACAAGCTAATGACATGGTAGTCCAGTTATCATTTAGGGAATCTTCTTCAATTTTTTCCCGATGGGACTATGACAAGTGTCACTGCTGGATTCGCCAATTTGGTTATGTGAAGGTGAAATTTGTCCAATGACCTCCTAAGGTTGAAATTGGGTTCATGAAATTTATGTGCTGGAAATTTTCATTTTTTTTAATTAATTAAGGTTATAGATATATATATATATGGAAATTTTCATTTTTTTTAATTAATTAAGGTTATATATATATATATATATATATATATATATATATATATATTATTTCATTTTAATTCAAACCTTAATTAATTTTAATATGGCATATCAATTCTGCATATATATTATGTTAAACCAAATTTCAAGCATCTATTAAACATTGGCATTACATATATCCTAAGTCTGATTTCCATGGAATATTATTACAAAGTTGAAATTCATATGGGGTCATATATATTAAGGTTTGAATGGTGCATGGCAAACGTTATATACATTGGTTAAATCGGTGCAAAAAAAATGCATGGGGGCAAGGTTGGGGTTTGACCTCGTGACGTCCCCCCAAACATCTCCATGCTTTACCATAATGCCACACACCTGTATGTTGAAAACGTATGCTCCGAAATTCTATTTGAAGGCTTGCGTTATCCGGTGGCAGGAACGCAGGGGGGCAGCCTCGCAAGGCAACCCTCCTCCATGTGACCCTGCAATGTGACCGCGCTCCAACCACTCAACAATAATGCAGATTTAGATTGCGCTTATCCCATTTAATCTTGGATTATTACTAATTAATCCTCCTACTAATTAGCGGCAGAATTAGCGGCGACACAAGTTCGGAGATTCTTCCAAATTTATTGGAGTTAGCTGGAGTCCTTCCAAATTTGGAGGAGAAATTGGGAGAAAATTTGTTTTTGCCATAACTGAGACAATTTTCAACCAAATTGAGCTAACGAAGAGTCGTTCTTGGCTAATTGACATGCTATGAACACATCGAAACATGTTGTAGAGGTAGAGGAGCAATTTTACAGAGGATTTTGTCACCTTAAAGAATTTTGAAGCCCGGGGCCACCAGGAGGGAAGGCCATGCCTAGAGCATCTGGTAACCAAATTGAGTAAATAAATAGTAATTTATGATATATTTCGACATTTTGAACTCATTGGAGCATGTTTCAAGAGAATTTGATGCATGTAAATATAAATTTGAGCACAATTGAGCTAATACAGAGGCCCAAGCCATGGAAGTCGGACCAAGGAGATGTAGCCCGAGAGGGGTGAACTCCTTCATCAAAGCTCTGATTTAATGGATCAACTATGATGGTTTGTTGTTATTTATGTTTCATTTGTCCAGCCATTCAAAATCATACTTCATGATTTCAAATTCACTCATAAAACTTAGTTTAAATTCTTGTTTTGACACACATAAGAAACAAGGAAACCTGTACATCAAGCATAAGATCAGTAAATAAGTTGTATATCTGAAAATAAAATTAGCACAAAAAAACTAACATTCATAATTCAGATCATGTGAATTCTATAAAAGCTCCACTCACAACACAAGAGAGTGTCGTGTCAAACATTTTTTGGTGGTTGAGTTGAAGGCATCTGAATCAGATGCATGATTATGGTTCTGAGTCAGAACCAAACAAGGGGAATGAAAAATGAAAGAAAATAATTAATGTGGAACCCAGTGCCACTGTTGCAACCACCAAGATCCAGAATGACAAAACCGAAGATCTATAGGAGGGGAAGCACCTCTTCCATTCCTGGATGTGAGTGAAGGGTTCTCCACTGCAATTCATCGTTGGTATTGGAAGCCAAAAGAAACTCATTTCAGTAGAGGTCATGAAGTGGCTTGGACTACATACCACAACACACTTGCAACTGTATAAAATCAGGAGGCTTCACCAAGGAAGAGATGTTTGTGTTAGCTATAATTTCTGCCTTCCCTACAACATCAAGCCCTTCACGACTAAGGTATTGTATGATATTGCTCTTGTGGAAGTTTCTGATGTATTATTAGGCCAACATAATTTGTGTGCCAATTTGGAGAAGTACACTTTTGGCATGACCTATGTTTAGTATTTGGGATACATTATTAATGAGCAGGGGGTGCATGTGGATCTAGTCAAGATTGAAGTCATTTGGGATTTTCCAGCCCCAACCACTCTAATAGAGCTTTGCAACTTTCTGGGTCTTCCCAATTTCTACCGCAGGTTCATGTTTGGATTCTCTCATATCACTTGGCCCTTGAGTTAAGTCACAAAGGGAGGATCTAAAGAAAAATTCTTTTGGTATGAATCTCAACATAAGGCATTCGTAGAGTTGAAACATTGCCTCTGCTCTGCACCAGTGCTCACATTACCATACTTGAAACAACCATTTGAGATCAAGACAGATGCCTCTAATTATGGTATTAGGGAAGTCCTTACTCAACAGGGGCATCCAGTGGAATATCATAGTGAGACACTTTCCGACACAGTTGGGAAGTACCCAACTTATGACAAAGAAATGAATTCCATTTTGCAGGCTTTCCAAAAATGGAAGCATTACATTTTAGAGAAGGAAATGGTCATCCACATAGAACACCAACCCCTGCAGTTCATACAAACACAAGGGAAGTTGTAGAACGATCGCTATCAGAAGTGGTACACATACCAGAAACAATTTCATTTGAACATCAAGTATAAGAAGGGAAGCACCAATAATGTTACAGACTGCCTCAACCAACCAACGATTTTGGTGCTAACCACAGTTCTCAACTCTTGTGGGCATGAGACTTCTGATTGGCCACTTCTCTATAGAAGCGATCTAGAATTTTTCCACACATACAAGACACCCTTGGAAGGTAAGCAAGTTCCAAATTTTCACCCCAGGATGTACTATTATGTCATCTAGGACACCTTTGTGTTCCTTCAAGCGAGAGTGCCAAGATGGTTTGGGAAGCGCACTACGATTGGGTCACTGGGAATTTCGGGGAAAAGAAAATAGTGGAAGTATTGCATAACTATTTATATTAGATGAAACTTCGACATGATGTCAGGAAGTACATCAGATACTGCAATGCCTGCACCATTGCGAAACTGACCATCAAGAAGCAAGTTCTCTATACTCCACTTCCCCTAGTTGACTTTGGGAATCCATATCCATGGATTACATGATGAGCCTTCCTTCTACTAAGAATGGAAACGATTGTATTTTTGTGGTCGTTGATAGATTCTCGAAGATGGCCATTATGGTGGCATGCAAGAATAATATCACAACAGAAGCCACCGCTAAACTCTTATTTGAAAGGGTGTGGGTACACTTTGGGATCCCACATTCTATCATCTCAGATCGGGACATTAGGTTCCGCAGTACATTCTGTTCCAGTCTCTGGTTGATGATGGACATGAAGATCACCAAGTCGACAACTTTCCATCCCCAAACCAATGGAAAGACAAAGGTCGTCAATAGTATGATCATACACATTACGCGCATGTACAACTCAAATAATCCACGCACATGGGATGAGATCCTCTCCTATGTACAAAATAGCTATAATCAGGCTCTCCATAGCTCAACCGACCACAGCCCCTTTTAGGTGGGCTTAGGGTTCCAATCACTATGTACCATTGACGTAGCCATGCCATTTGCGGCTACTTAGGCAGATTCTAATCATGTCCAGTTTGAAGCTCACAAGGAGAACTTCATTGAGTGCATTCAAAAAATCCTCCAACAAGTTCATGACATATTGGACAGAGCCAATGCTAAGTACAAGTAGCGACATGATCAACATCAGGTGTCACGCAACTTCCAGGTGGGCGAAACATTTTGGTTACATTTTCCGAAGGAGTGTCTCTCTGGACCCCACTGCAAGCTAGGACCACTCTGATATGGTCCATATACCATCACCAAGGCTGTGGGAGACAATGATTTTGAGCTTAGTATTCCTTGATTCCTTGGCCTACACCCACTGTTCAACGTGGATCGCCTTCGACCATACTTTTTGCCATTACTGGACACATCCGACATTGCAGAACAACTCACCCAAACAGAGTTAAATCCAGACTGCATGGAACAGGTTGCAACCAATCAGATCATGGACATACATCTTCAAATCACTCACCAACAAAATATCCAATTGTATATGGTTGTCAAATCTCGCCAACACCTTCACTAGGGAAAGTTGTTCGCCAGGGGCCAGGTTCAACAGAAATTTCCCCACCTCATGGAGGCTCTGCACGCAATGGGGACCATTGCTTCCTAAGGGGGAAGGAATAATCTAGGTAGATATTGGTGGCCACCTGCCTATTCCACCTAGTTAGTTTCATCATTTTTCTTATTTACTATTTTTAGGATTTTTTCGGGTCCTGAACTTCCGGAGCCGTTTTGAGCCCCTAAACGAAGCTTTTTTGGGCATGACGGATTGAGCGATTGGAAAAAAATCATGACCAAAAATATATTCCTCACAGATATATTTCCAATGAGGTATTATATGCACTAAACGAAGACAATATGACCAAGTTATGACCCTAGGAAATTGGCTTCCCAACTAACCCCAATGGGGCCCATAAATTATTGGTGTTACAACTCCTAGGGTTAGGGTTTTAGTTGTTTATGATTTTATCTTACTGTTCAAAAATAAAAATTCCCATGAGCCTCATTATAACGCAGTTCAGAGGCATGTAGCCACCATATCTCTTCTCGGAGATAACCCACCATCGCCTGAGGTATTTTTTTTTTTCATTTTTCCTGTAAGCATCTTTTAGTAGTTGATATTAATGAAATGAAGTGTTATTCCTACTGCATCTCTGTGTTTCTATTTATTTCTGTATTTTATTGGGTTCTTGCATAAGTCTAGATCCTCTCCACTCTTTATGTTCATTTACTACTTTAAAATTCAAAGGTTCTATGGAATTCATAACTTTATTCACTAAGGAATAATATTTAAATATTATTGGTGGTTGAGTTTGAAAAGATGAACTTGGTACTTCGCTACTTTCATCTCTTCTCCTACTTCATGATGAATCATCTCTTCCTCTTGGTGTGTTGTGGCTGTTAGAGGTGTCCATGTCGTTGGATTCTTCCTCCTCTTTTTGTTCCTTCTTATCATCAACTTCATCTTTGACATCATCATACTCATAAGGGATATGACATGTTTATCATTCATCTGCAAGCTCATGAAATAATACATCTATGTTTGCAAATATTTTATGAGCGTAGGGATCAAACAACATATAAGATTTATAATAAGAACAATAGCCTATGGAGATACACTTGATAGCTTTCGCATCAAGTTTTCTCCTGTATTCTTTCAGAACATTAGAAAATTATTTTCTACCGAACATTCTCAAATGAATTATTGATGGGTTATAACCATAACATTCTTCAAAATGAGTCCTATGATCTAAACATTTAGTTGGACTTCTATTTTTTAACTAAACAACAATGTTAACAACTTCTTCCCAAAAAGAATTCGTAATATTTTTACCTTTTAACATGCTCCATGCAGATTCGACTAGGATTCTGTTATTTCTTCCTATTACTCCATTTTTCCGTGGAGTATATGGTTTTGTGTATTATTGTACAATTCCATGGAATTTGTAGTACTTGATGAATTCATTTGAAATATATTAGGCCCCTTCATATGATCGGAGGATTTTGATGTAAAGTTCCTATTTATTTTTCAACTATAGTTTTGAACTCTTTAAAATATTCAAATACATCACTCTTATTTCTCATGAAGTATAATCATGTATATGGGTGTATGCGTGGAGCTGGGTTACAGGTTTTGGCAAAGCGAGGGAACGTTTTAGAGAAAAAAAGGGAGCTCGATTGAGCCACTTTAGACGCTCTATTGAGTAATTTTTAAGTGCTCGATTGAGTGTTAAAAAAAACTCTCGATCGAGCTCCTATGTAACTTAACACAAGAGGTCTATCTAGCCTCTATTTTTCATTAAAAGTCGCGACTGCAGTCTACCTAACCATTTTCAGATTACAAGGAAAACAAAAACTCGACCAAGGTGTTTAACTTCTTGATTGAGGATTTTGGAGCTCGATCGAGTGTTTTGGAGATGGAGCAATGACCCCAACAACGTCCCCGAAGATCAAACCAACCACTATCTATAGGCCAATGTAGGTTTCCTATCGCTTTTTTTCTATTTGAATTATTTTTCTTGCAAACAAAATAAGTTAATTTGAAATGAAAACCCACCATACAAAAACTATGAAAACCATAAAAAACAGCGGAAACCACCAAGAAAAACCTTTGGAAAAAAAACCTAAAAACCACAAAAACCCATCAAGAAAACCTTTGAAAACAAAAAAAACCTAGAAAATCACAAAAAGCCACCAAGAAACCCTTGAAAACAACAAAAAAAACTAGATAATTTAGGTTTTATTTTTATTTTTCCATTTCATTGAATAAGTTTTCAATAATTGCAATAGTAACTTGTTTATTATGAATTTTTTTTGTACAGTAAAAACTCTATTTTCTAATTATTTGATGTTTTGAAGTATTTTATTAGGAATTTAGTGAAATAAATTTTCAAAATATTTTGATCTTTTATTATTTAAAATAAATTTTAAATTTCTAACAAATTTGACAAAAATTACGCCAAATAACTCCAAAACATAAAACAACCTAAACTATAACCAATAAATAAATAAATTATGAGCTTCAGATTGACATAATGAATATAGTTTCTCAAAGTGAACTTCTATTTATCAAATAAGAAATTCTATTTCATTTTTTTATTTAAATTTAAATTAATTTATACTTTAAATATTTTTTAATAATAAATATAACACAATTAGGGGTGAAAGTGTGAAGATGGGTTACACTTTTGGGTCAATGTGGATTTCATGTTTTTCCTCTTTAATCGAATTTCACCCCTCAAAATTCGTATAATAATTATGAATTTTGATTCTGAGTAAAAGAAAAATATGTGGAGAATTATGTTGTTGTTCTAATGATATTTTTTGCAAAAACATTTCGTGTCCTATAATCTCTCAATTTTCCATTATATGCAATATATGTCATTACAAATTTTTGCAAAACTTAAGAGGTGTGTGTGTGTTCATGTAGAATAAATTAGTCTAAACTATGAAATTTTTAATATATATATATATATATATATATATATATATATATATATATATATATATATGAGCATGATATACATGGAGAGAACTAAGTTTTTCATATTAATTTTTATTTTATTTTATGTAAATTATAATTTTTATTATCTTTTGAAGTTGGCGAAGTAATATTTCAATTGTATTTGGAGACACATGTGTTCATGTATTTTTTTTTAAATATTTAAATAAATTGAAAAACCAAGAGTACCGTTTTGAAGAGGACTTATAAACAAAGATAATGGTATTTTTTGAAATTTTTCATTTTGCATATTTTATGTTATTGGTTGCTTACTCAACCCCTTTGAAACTATCTAAAAACATTTGCAGTGTTATAAAATAAATTAGATGAAAAATATCATATGAATTCAAAAGTTACAAATTCATATGCCATTGGATAGAGGATTCTTTCACGAATCCAACGTGATCAACTATGCTACTTAAGGAAAAATTATTCCCTAAATCTAATAGGGCACAAAATGGGGTTGCAGAGAAATCTGCAGAAGAGGTGCTGAAGCTGTAATTTTTAGGAATTCAAGAGCTCGATTGAGCGCTTTAAATGATTGATTGAGTGCCTAAATTCAAAATTTAAATTGTTCGATCGAGCTTTAAAGTAACCCTCAATCGAGTTCAAAAGCTCGATCGAGCCATTAAAAAGATAACCCGCCAATGCCCTTACAAACTTTTATTAATGGTATTAATGGTGAACCATACAGCTGAAGGGCTCGATACAATTTATAGCTCAGTCAAGTCTCTGTTGCCAAAAAATAGTTTAGTTTCTAAATTTAATTGTACAAAAAAAATAGCAAAAAATATTTCATAGAGAAATATCACAGCATGGAAATTACACAAAGATTCACAACAAACATAGGAAGTTGGAGATTTGGATCTAGAAAAGGAAATAAATTTCCATCCAAAAAGGAAATACGAGCGAAAGCTAGAGAAAGGATGAGAAAAAGACATCAGATATTAAGAGAGCAAGAAGTTCACGCAAATACAAATAATTCAAATTGTCTCCCTTCTCATATTACTTGCTCCATATTGTATGCATTAGGAAATATGATTGAAAACAAGAAACGAATGGAGAATGAAACAATAAAACTAAGATAAAATAAGCATTGAAAGTAATACCATGGAGTTAAAAAATGAGATGTAACAACAACTAAAGAAAACCACTTGAAACCATACAAATGATTGAAAACCACTTGAAACCAATTATTGAAAACTACTTTAAACTGTGGTTTATTGGAATATTTTGAATCCACTTGAATTCATGAAAATTATGAACCACCTTTGAATTGTAATGGTTTAAGATAATCCACAAAAACTAAGGATGTGTTTTAACCAAAGAAAACCATTGGAACATAATTTCCATATATGATTTACATGAATTACAATTCATGAGAATTTATTTACATGAAGGATTGACAAAAATGGTTGTCACATAGCTGCTCCAAAGCCTATAAACATTAGTTTGATTAATGTTAGATATCCAAAGTAGGAGTTAAAAGAGACAAAATGTGGCAAGATCTACAAGGAGCAAGAATATCCTACTTCCAATGTGCATGAACTAAGAAGATATTCTTTGTTGAATATATATTTAACAACATTAAACTTTTGTAACATTCATCATTATATATATATAATTTAATGGTTTTTTGAATCCTAAATGATGATACCTACCTTTGAAAACCTCACAAGTTTTTTCTTTCAATTATCACATGAAGGTTATGAGAAATTTTTTAAAAAGTAAAAGTTTTCTAAAGACATACAAAGTGTAGTGTAGATTCGTGCTTGTACAAAAATGAGTGTATTATTTCATATAACTATAATTCTCCATGGAATAATCATGTGATTAATTAATATTAAATTCATGAATAATAAATGCAAAATAAATAAATTAGCATGCATGTATTTATTAGATGTTGGAAATGTTTACAATGTTAATCTTCTTATACTGTGGCAATCTAATCGATTAAATTCATCTAGTGGTTTCTCAACATATGTAACTGCGGAATATATTGCAAAATATGGCTCAAAAGTAAAAATAAGTTCTTTATTTTAAACTTTGTCAAGATTTTATGAAAATAATTGAAACAATAGAAGACATTGGATATCCATTTTTTCATGTGCATAAAAATGGTTCATCATAGAAACATATAGTTTTTAAAATCTGCTTACCCCTCCTTGTGCCCTACTTGATTGTCGTGCTAAAATTTCTATGTACATCCTCCCAAAAAAATACTCAAATCATTTATGCCCCTCTTCACCACAAAAGATAACAATGCACATGTATTGTTGATAAGACCTTGAAGCATATTCCCTATTCTCTAAATCCAATAAAACCTCTCTCTCTTGATTTCTTTTTGTTTCCTTGTCAACAATTTCATTGTCCTTCTCATCCCACATTTCTTCCACTTTTTATTTGGAATTGTGAAATTTTCTATAGTTATGATAAGTTCTTCCTTTAAGAAAGATATTCTTACTATTGTTTTATGGTAATTTTAGTTACACATTTTATAACGTTAAATGGTATGCTGCTTCTAATAAAGAAAAGAATTTCCAACTAATTTGATTTTGTATAGTATGCTTTAAAATATTAACATACTTAAAACTTTGTTGAATACGTTCCTTATTGTATCATGGAGTGTGTATTTATGTATTGTATGGTTTTTCAGCCACAATTTATCATATAGCTGATTAAATTTTTATGAATTTATAGATACATATTTTGTTTTATCTCATGAAATAAATTTGGCCCTTCAATTTGGTAATCACTAGCTTAATTTTTGAAACATCTCACTTTCTCTCAAATTCAAAAGACTCACCACAACATTATACAAATGAGTAGATTTAAATCATTGACATTGGATGTAAATAATTTAAATGTTTGGTATATGATATATATGAGCAAAAATATAATACTTTCCTTATTACTGTGGGGATCACTTTTAGTTTTGGATTTATATAGTCTTTTGAAGAAATTAAAAATTGTTGCTAAGAATAAGTAAATTTGAAAAAAGGTCTTGAAATGCTTCACTTTGTTGTAGAACTCACTTTTAGTTCATGATTCATATAGTCTCTTGAAAAAACGAAAGATTGTTGCTAAGAAGAACTAATTTTTAAAAAGGTCAAATGCTTCACTTAGTAAATGGAGAAAATATTCTTATGATCTATCAAAATATTTTTTTTTTAAAATTGACAATATTGTATTTGATTAACTGTTTGTAGAAATATATTTAACTACACATTATAACTATATAATACATATATAGTACATACTTTCAATTAAAACACTTCGTACATGCACTAGATTCACCTTACACACACCATCGCTAATAACAAATTTGTTATACTAACCATTACAAGTAGAGTAATTGAGGCTTATATTTTACTTTGGAATTTTGCACACAAACATATGCTCACATAGTATAATTAGGAAAGAAGTAAGTGGTCCATCATCCAAAAATCATCTCTTTTCTTGCAAGGAACAAACATCATATAATGTAATTAGGGGAATTGTATCGAAGGATCATGAACCACATATCCACATGCCTGCAATTCAAACACTTTCTATGTGCGTTACATTAACCTTGCACACACCATCACTACTAACCAATTTGGGTTACTAACCATTATAAGTCGAGTAATTTCTTATATTTTACTTCGAAATTTTGCACACAAACATATGTTTACATGGTATAATTAGGTAAAAAGTAAGTATTCCATCATCGACACATCATTTCTTTTCTTTCAAGGAACAAAAATCACATATTTTAATTAATGGAATTGTAAAGGATCACCACATATCAACATCAATTTACACTTTTTATGCTCACAATTTCACTTGCACACACATTCACCCCACACACTAAGCTCATCTAAACTTTGTATAAAGATTATCATATTTCCAGAATATTTGTACCTAGTTTATTTTAGCTTATATTTTGTTGCACACCCTAAGTGAAACAAAACCTTTATAAAAAAAATATTAACTTGAACACACTAAATTCCCCACATGGGCCACAAGATAATTTATAGTTTAGGATAAGACCATGACGATAGGAAGCATATAATTTGTCATGGTCATTTTTCATATTGAAAGATAGAAAGTTGTCTTTTAGGGAGCGTACAATCTTGCATCATCCAATGACAAATACGATACATCAAGAGAAAACCGTGAAGGGGGTGAGGCCTAGGTGGAAGATTTTCACGGACCTTCATGTTGTCTCCTAAAACATGGTAGGGTTTGAGGTCTAAAACTGACAACTAAAAGCTGATACTCATCCATTCCCATTGGACACAAGTAACTTAGTTGTCAAATTTTAGGGCATCTTTCCCTATAGGTTGAGGTGCAGTAACACTTATACCTGAGGTGATCTTGGTCAGGCTACTGGAAATGTTGCCAACTCTTTCAGGACATATCCCTAGTACATTTGACCAATATAACCACCATACCTTGGTTTTTTTTAAGCTACTATAAGCATTGATAGTGACATTTATGATGTGGCCCCAGTACCCTATTCTAAAATCTTCACAAGGCCCAATGACTACTTCAGCATAAGGGAGTTAGGTCCATTCAAGATTGTTTCTCATACGCAAAACCTCATATAAACCTTTTTTTGTTGATTTTTCAAACATTTGAATTAAAGTGAAAATTGACCATTTATTTCCCGCTTTGTCTTATGTATGTGATTCATTTGGTTTTCCTAAAGAAAATGTATGTGTTCAGGTGTGCTTTCAAATGCAATAGTCTCGGGTGTTGTTGATTTATTTCCTTTCTTTCCAACTGATTTATTTCATAGAATAGAATTCTTGTCATTATGTTTCATATGGATTATATCATCTTCAGGTGCCTCCTACATACAATTCACATTATCATGAAAATTATTTTACGTTGCATACATCTTGAAGCTTTTACCTTTCATCATATTCTAAATTACCCTTTTTGTTGACACAAGGATTGGTACTTTTACTCACCTCTCTTCTTCAATCCATCTTTCCATGAGATCAAAACCATTTTATTTTCATGTTTCAACTTAGAACCCTTGGTCCATGTGATTAGAACCCTAGGGTTTGAAAATTGATTTTTGTTGAGTGAGGAGGAATTATTTTACCTTCATTATATTCTAAATCACCCTTTTTGTTAACACAAGGACTGATATCCTTACTGGTGCGTTCTTCTTCGACCCATCTACCCCTAAGTTTGAAGGCGTTTTATTTCCATGTTTTAGCTTATAACCCTTGGTCCATGTTAAGTTTTGCTACCTAGTTTCTAACTGTCAACTTTTTTTCATTTAACTTTTCCCTAGGGTTTGTGACTAGAACCCTAGGGTTTCCAAATTTATTTTTATTGATTGAGGATGACTCATTATATCTTTCATCATATTATTCATCGCCCTTTTTGTTGACACAGGGACCAATACCTTTACTGGTGTGCTCTTTTTTAACCCATATTTCCCTGAGATCGAAACTCTTTTCTTTTCATGTTTCAACTTATAACCCTTGGTCCATGTCAACTTCTTGCTCTGAGGGCAGATCATTAGGAAAAAAAATTTCCTAGTTTTTTAAATGAGATTATTGCATTGTTTTGTATTAACCAAAGAGATAGCGACAAGCGGTGTTACCTCTTGTATCTTGTACAACTTATTTCCTAAAGTAACAATAACAATGGGAGGTTGGGAATCATACATAGCATGTCACTTCCACAAGTATGGTTGGCCTAATAATACATCACAAACATCAAGAGGAGAAATGTCACATAATACCTCATTCATGAAGGGATTGATGTTGTAGGGAAGGCAAAACTCCTGGCTGACGTGGTGATCCCATCATTGGTGAAGCCACCCGATGGTGTACGACTGTGGGTGTGCTGTGGCTGGCAAGCTGCTGCACAACCTTTGATGAAATGAGGTTCTTTTGGCTCCCACTGTCGATAATGAACTCTAGTGGGGAACCCTTTACCCACATATCGGAGTGGAAGAGACGCTCCTCCTCCTCTGGATCTTCTAGCTCCTCCTTCTGGATATTTGCGTTGGAAACAGTGGCGTTGGGCTCCGCATCAATAATAAGCTTCCCTTTGTCATTCCCCTGTCAGGTTCTGATTCAGAAGCTCTCATCTTGGCCACTAGTGACTGTTTGGCCCAACACTCACTTATGTTATCTTTATTGGCCACTTCCAAGGGATCAAGAAGATAACGAACCTTCCCCCTATTATATTATGGGAATATGGCTTGGAAGGAGAAATATTGTGTTTAATGAAAAATATTTGAGTGTTGATTGTATTGCAACATACTCTCTTTCCATCTTAGATCTCTTTATTGAAGACGAAGTCAAGTCAATCTCTCATCATATTGTTTAAGAGTAGATTTACAAATCATGTCCATGGGCCTATTTTGATGGATCATGATAGCATAGGCCATAGGGTCTGCACTATTTAATTAAAAAAACACGAATCATTAAACCTCACCATACATATGCACATAAACTTATGATTAATAAATGAATAAAATAATTACAGGAGAATGACATTGGCCTAATCCTTGGCCATCAATCATCACACTACACCTTACACACTCACACCTCTTACATACTTATATGCTGCAAGAGCTCAAGTATTTATACAAATGGATTAGAACCCAAGGACATTCTATATCTTAAGCTAACTGCCAAAATTTCTCTCATAATCCCTAACATCTCTCATCTAATCTATAAAATGTCTCATTCAACCCCTTATCCTTATATAAGAGCTAACTATCCATAATCCTCTGATTCCTTCCACAATCTTCTTGAATCTTCTCCTATTTACAATAATTCCAATTTTCTCCTAAAAAATGTAGAAAAATACATTATTTAATTAAACCCTCACTTTAAAAACTAAATCCTCTGGTAAATGATTAACCCAGGGTAGATTCACCTGCATCAGACTCCCAAGGTAAAAATAATTCATGGTCTCCTAACCATCAGTCTTTATAAGATCCTCCTGGATCCAAAATTTTGACTTGCAGTAAAACAATTGTTTTGCCATGTTGTCAATTTTCTATGTTTCCAGGCTTCCCAAATTTTTGTTGTATTTGTCCCTTCTCCTTGTTGATCTATATTTATTTTTATATAATAAACCAACTTCTGCCATCTTCTTTCCTTTGTGATATATGTTTATTCTCCATGAATTCACTAGAATACCACACATCTTCTATCATTCTTTACTTCTTCTCCTAGAATTCATCTTCATTTCTACCACTTTATTGCTACATTTTCTTCATTGAAATCTCATCCCCATCCTCTATGAAATTGTTGTAGTCCATCATCATTTCATTTGCTTCACAAATGTTTTTTGGATTGTCGAACCAATCCTCTAAAAATATATATTTCTGTAGAATTATCCTCTATATTTATGCCTTTGTAGACTTGCATAGGTTCTTCCAATGGTTTTTGAGTTTCCTTAATTTCCATCTTACTCTCAGTTTCTTGTGATTATTCACTACCTACAAGTACAAAAAAGTATTATTTTCAAAATCATGAGACCTGGACGTCTCGCTTATGTCTTCCTGCAACTCTTCCTTATGCATCATAGAGTCCTTAAATGATTGTTCTTCATAATAATTTATGGTGCCATTTGTGGGAATCGAACCCACGTCCTCCTCATCATCATCATCACCAAAAAATGATCCTTGCTGAAGGTCATAAATATATATCTGGGTCTAGAGTTTCAATTTGTGCTTCAATCTTCTTTCCATCGGTTGTTCAACTAGCCATTTAATTTTCCTTTTATTACCCATCTGTGCCTTTATGTTTGTAATATCTCTAGCAACATGTCTAGTCGTGTCTTTAATTCAACATTCTATCTCTCGTAATAATAAATTTCAACCACTATGGCATCATTGTTGTAACCTTTCTCTTGATCCTACATCCTCATCGTCTGTTGTGAACTTCACCTTGTTCATGGTAATCAACAAATAAATCATTTTACCAAGTTGTCTCCTCCAAAATTAGTGAATGGTTCACTTTACATGAACCTTTCTTTCTGAGCACTCCATTCTCCTCTTTGCTGAAAACAAAAACTATAGTATTTATTGTCTTTACAATGACCAAACTCTTGGGTTTTGGGCTTTGTCGATCATGCACCCAATTACATTCAAAATTTTGACTCAAACTTTGCAGGGAAAATTTTAGGGGCGAATTTTAGCCCAAAGGCGAATTTTAAGAGGTTTTAAATTTTGATAAGGCGAATTTTTTATATAAAACCCATTTTCTATAGTTTTATAAAATTAGCCCTATAATTATTTTAAAAATAATTAATTATTAAATATTAGCCCACCAAAATAAATGCCCATAAAACTGAAAAAATGGAATTCGCTCCCCATTTTTTTTGTTTGGAGCAGATTTCAATGGCATTCGCTCCCGATTTTCTTTGTTTGGAGCAGATTTCAATGGCATTCGCCTGGATTAACTGGGTCAGAGGAAGGATTTGGAGTGATTCACCCCATTTCTGTGGGCTAATGAGATATTTTTGCCTTTTATTATTGCGGGTGCGCGGGCCATCAGTGGTTCGGTCGATGCTCTGGTGGGATTTATCTCACGGGTCTCAGCAGATTGTCATTCAAGCATTATTGGGAAAAATTAGGCTATGATGATGGTTGGTATTGGAGATTCTGAGTGCAGCAAAAGAGAGGTTGGAATGGTTTATTAGGAGGATTTTGATGGGCTGTCAGGGGTTTTTGTTGTGGCTGCCATGGAAAGGTTAGGTTGAAGATCGGTCGGTATTGAGGGGATTGGGGAGGGTATTAATTCTGTTTACATAAGCTTTCGAGGTTAGGCCAAAGATATGTATTTGGTGAAAATGGGTCAAGCGCAGGGGAAATTTTTCAAGGATTCTTTGAAGGGGAAAAAAATATTTCGCCGTTATTGGGTCGGAGAAGTGGTTGGGGCTTGGAAGGGGCATGGAAGTTGATTGTTGGATATGAAAACCTACTAGATCAATGGAGGTGGAAATCGATGGAGGTGAAAACTTACAAGATCTGGACGCATTGACTGATGACAGTTGCACGCATTGACGATGAATTCAAAGTTTCTCATCTATGATGTATTACTTTCTCTCTGCATTTATGTTAGAATTTCCATTTTAGTTGGAACTGATTTTTTTGTGCTTGTCGTTCTACCTAGAACTGACCTTATGTCTCAGCATTGTTATTCTACTTAGAGTTGTTTCTATGTTTGCAAAACTGTAGAGATTTACTGGAGACTGCGGTTTGGTAACATCGATACATGGATGACTAGTGTCTCTAAGACTGGAATGTTTATTGAATCAGAAAGGGCGAGGACAGTGGGACCAGATTTTGGTGATGTCGAGATGTGATAGTGAATAACATTTCAATTACTTTGATTTTGCCTATGGTTAGGTGCATTGAACAGGTGTGAAACAAAATTGTAGGAGGATATGCTCTGTTCATGACTGTTTCTGTGAACTTGGAAAAAGTTAGATGAACTGGGTAAGGCAAGCTCTACATTTGCCAGTGTAGGTTTGTTGTGAAATGATAATATTCACCAGGTTTTCTTTAAGTCATGAAGTAAATTCATGAAACATTCCAAATTTCCATCAAGGTGTAGATATTCCCCCTTTTATACTCATGGTTTTTGACGTGTTTGGACTGGCGGTATGGCCATTTTACATGGGGAATATTTTCTGGAGCTCATTATCATCTTTATACTTGGCCTTACTTCTGGTAGTCCACTTATCAAGGTCTTTAACCTTGAGGATATGGAATTGAAGGAATCTGTCGTCTTGAATGGGTTTTCTGGAATTGTTGATGATAGTAAAACTGGAAGTAAATGTGACATTGGAAATTCATCCTGTGGTTTTCATGACATGGAGAAATTAGTTTTATGTGAAGAAGAATTGAAAGGGATTGGGTCATTGAATACCAGTGGTCAGCTTAATACTAGATTGTAGTTTGATAATGATGTGCTGATCACTGGAGAAGGAAATTTAGAGATTCTATCGCATGTTTCTGTGGGCTCTCCATTTTCAGGTTGTCTGATCAGTATTAATATCTCAGGGGACTTATTATTGGCTGAGTATGCATCTATTTTAGCACGGACATTGATCGTACTTGCAGGAAACTTATTTTTACAAAATAACTCTTTCCTGAAGACAACTGCATTAGGTGGAGCACCACCCCCCCAAACGAGTGGAACACCACTCGGTGTTGATGGCGCAGGTGGAGGTCATGGAGGTAGAGGTGCTTTCTGCATTAAGAGTGATGGCAAGGATCCAGAAGATACTTGGGGTGGAGATGCTTATGCTTGGTATACTCTTACGAAACCCTGGAGTCATGGAAGTAGGGGTGGGACAACAAGTAGGGAAGGCGAATTTGGTGGTGGGGGAGGTGGGCGTGTCAAGATTATTGCAAGGAGAATTTTGAATGTCAATGGATCTATTAGTGCTGATGGAGGAGATGGAAGATTGAAGGGTGGAGGAGGCTCAGGAGGGAGCATTATTATCAGTGTGCCTAAATTGTAAGTTAACTCTATATTTTTATGCCTGCATCAGAATTACCTAAAGCAGTATTCTCTGCATGTACATACCTTTCCCTCTGGCATTGTGGGTGTTCTGGAAGAAATAATTCAACAAACACAACATATATCATATGATACATAGGGACATTACTTATGTGAGATTTTATGCCAATGTTTTGCTGTCTATTTGATCAGTTTTTATTGATGTGATGAGTATGTATAGTGATATTCACCAATCCCAACATAATGAAGTTGTAGAAATCATTTAATGAAATTTGTATGTAAAACAATATATGTTGATTCCTCCCATGCCCTCCCCCACGCCCCCCCCCAGTATTTATTTTTTGTATCAATTTACTGTTTTGTGAGTGAAGCTTTGAAGTAACCTTTTTGTTGTCTTTTCTTGTCGTGTTTTGTTCCTCTGAAATACAAATATTGAAAATATTTTTAAAGATCTAACAAGATTGTAATGGGATATCATAGTCTTGAATTCTTGATTAAATCAGTGTAACGTTTTGTAAATATCTCCAATTTCTCATGAGTTTTTCAGGTTGCCAATTTGTTTGGTGGTTTTAGAATTCTTCATGTCTAAGTTTATTCTTGTTGATTTTTTATGATATGTTCCCCCATATTTCTACTAAATTACTTTCTGAACCTTCTGCGATATATCCCCTCAAATGATATTTGAAACAATGCTATAGAGTGTTCAAGGATCTGGGAAATACATTTTAAGCTTTTAACTTCCAGTATAAGTGCCATGGATTAAATAAATGCCTTTTAAAGTATTTTTGGGACAAAAAGGGGGCTACTCTTTAAGAGAATACAATATTGTATCAGAGTTCAACAAGAATTCCCGAAGTTCAGAGATATTGTTTTAAGTACATGACACAGAGTTTTCTGTAAATATCTGATAATGAAGCTTGTTTGGAACTAAGAAGCCTTCAATTATATTAGAGGGGCATTCTTAAATGGACATAAAGATAAAAGCTCCATTAAATTCGTAGTGGATTTACTGACACCATTACCTGATAAATTAAAATGGAAATACACAATTGCAGTACCCATTTTGATGTCTGGAATCATAATCTATTACCCCTTACCACAACTTTGCTGATATAACACCTTTGTATTGCATTATATATCCATAATTGCTAAAGTGCCTTTACACCAAAGATCCTGTTGATTCTGGTGTAGTTTGTCACTTGTGTTGCTGTTGTTTTGTTGTCTAACATTAAAACTTGCTACTATAAGGCCAAAAATTCCATCGGCTGATGCTCATTCTTTATGTCTTACATCACCATCTCTAGGAAGATATTACACATTGGTTCTACTTGCTCAAGTCTGGGCTGTGACATTGCAGTGGTCGATTTCATACTTCTTGTTGCAAATGATCCCAGCTGAAGTCAGATATCTGCTAGCAAGCAGTGTGGCTGAAGTTGGTTGCTCTAATCAATTATGAACATAACTCCTGCCTCCGTTAGGAGAGGCATCTTAATATTGCAATTTCCAATGACACCATCTTGGTGAAATTGCAAAGAAACAATGCTATCTACCAAAGCATTAGTCATAGAATTGCACTCATAATAGAGTGCAGCACAATGTCCACCCCAATTGACAGCTCATTTATGAATGCAGCAACTATAATAGTAGTAGAATTAACTTTTTGACCAACACATATAGAGACATTGCCATTGACAGCGCTTGCAACTATCATTTCAGCTGTAAAAATTCCATGAGTTTTGTAACTGCAAATCTTGCCAATTTTGGTGGACCCATTTTGCAAAGACAGATGTAACATTTTCTATCAACACTGATCAGAGCACACCAAAAAAATGGGACCCAAAATGGTGAATAAGACAAGAATAATTATTAACAGAATTTAACATACCTCCATTGCCTGGGAGAAGAAGAAAAATCTTTTGCAATGCACCTGTAATGTTCCTTTTTCTAGTATTCCTTATGACATGGTTAGGTATCAGGATGGACTTTCAAAGTTTGGGGCAGACATGTCACAGATGCAGGTTAGAGTTATTGGCGGGCCTTGGAGGCTTTTGGAAGGGTTTTGAGGAGTTCTTATGAGATCCGATGGCATTCGCTTGGTATATTCCACCATTCTCACAGTTTGCCTTTCGTTTCGTTGCATTCCGACAACTTTCAAAAAATTGAGTTATTAATGGGCCTAACTCAATTAATTACGCCTAAGGTGGCATAAATTAATTAATTATGCCTAAGGTGGCATTTCAGGAGGAATTCTTAGAATAACACCTTAGTGTAATAGCTCGTTGGAACCGGAACGAAAATATCTACAAGATGGGATGGATAGGAGTGATTTTCAGTGACCTCAGGAGGCATGGTGGCTAATTGACCATTTTACCACATTAAAAAGAATATTTTAATCTAAAGGAAATGTGCTCTATGATTAAAATAATAATAAAATAAGAGCTTCTAGGGGAGTCCATCAAATCTATAAAAAGAGGAGGAAGGACCATTAAATATATTGTTGGATTTGATATTGCTTCTTGTATGTGAGGTTGAGAACCCGGTTCTCTACTCCATTGGTAGCCTCAGGACAGAAACCCTTAGGTGATTTAGAGAGATTGGGCGAGCACGCATCTCCCCTTGGTGAATTCATCCAAAATTCACAGGAGAGCTTAGTAGTGATATTTCAGTCAGTTTTGGTGAAGAACATGTGCAACATTGTAACAGATTCTTGAGGCCAGTTCTTTCTCAGCTATAGCATTTTCTTCAGCTATAGCAGTTTCTTCAGCATGTAAAACCCCCAGTTTATATATATGATAAATAAAGCCGAGGTTTTTTCTGCTCCATTATGATGTTATTATATGGTTCTATGTTGTTGAATTTTACATGGAAATGTTCTGTTAATGCATGGAATTTTTATATGGAGCATTTGTTGAGTTAACAACTATATATTGGCATATGTACTCCTTCACCAAGTAAGCAATTCGGTGTACATCTGTGAAAATAAATTCAGACATCTAAGGTTGGATTTTCTGTGGTACACGAGCTTAATAAGACGCTAAGTTTTTGTGAAAAGACATGCTACAAGAGGAGTCAGGACCATTATTTCTGATGTATGCAGAGCTACAAGGGAGAAATTATCTCTATAATGCTGTGAGTTTCCATTAGTACAATATCTCTGTGATAGTGCGAATTTCAGTGAGGCACATTCCTTGTGATGATACGAGCTTCAAAAAGGCACATTCTCCTATGATGATGCAATTTTCTTGGACAAAATTCATGTTGAGTTTTGGTGGAGGGCTGACTTGGCAGTTGGATCTTCTAGTCAGGACTTGGGTTTCTCTTGTGGATGAAGAATATATAAGGAAATGATTGATGGATTTTCCCCTTATGGGTTTTTCCCTGGCCTCTGGCCTAATCTTTGGTGTTTCTTGTCTTTTGTGCTTTGCATTTGTGTGTTTCTTGATGACCTAATGAATGAAGTAATAACTAAATGATATTAACACATATATAAACAGTCACAAGTAATTACCATGATTAGAAATTCTATCATATGTTTGATATTCAACATGGTACCTGAGGTAGGAAGGTTGAAGAGAAATCATCTAAGAAAGGAATGAGAGCCTAAGGAGGGGTAGAAGGTTTGTCCAAGGCCTATAAGGCAACCGAGTTCACCAGTGGAGGAAGGAATGTGTCCTTGCATGATTCTGGGCTAGATAATCTACATTTTCTCTTTGTGTTTTAGGCTAAAATATCTGTTTTGTAGCAAGGAGGGTCGACACCCTTAGTTGGCTGGGAAAGAGGGCCGAAAGGCATATGATATATAAAATGTGAGGGACAAGTTTCCTCATTGTGTTGCGTTGGAAGTTAAAGGGTAGAAAGGGGAGTTAACATTGAAATTTTTGATGACTGTGGTAACCCTAGACAAAGGACAAAGTCGGTGATACTTTTCTGAGGCTTGAGAGTGAGTTTCAGAGGCACAAGTTAATGTGAAGTTCTTGTGGCATATTCTATCTCTATGATGTGAAGTTCCTATGTTATATTCTATCTTTGTAATGTGAGTCTTTGTGATAATATAAATTTCTGTAATGCGAATTTCTGTGACATGACATACCTTTCTATGATGCGAGTTTCTATGGTGATATATCTCTGTATGATGCAAGTTCCCGTGGACATCATAAATCTCTTGAGATCCGAATCAAAGATAACTTGTTAAAATTGGAAAGTAGGGCCAAACTCCACCTTGGACAACTCAGATGATGGAAATGATATTTTTTTGGATTCCTCTTTCCGAGAGGTGCAAGATTGATCTAAAGATCATCTTGTTTGGATGAGAAAAAGTGAGATTTTGAATTTATTCTCTCACACGTGCAAATTGTCAAGGTCAGCCAGAAGTCTCATGTAGGCTCATAAGCCCCAATGGATGTGTCTCCACTCTCAACAAAGGATATAAATATGAGATACCTCTTCCTCATTTTGGACGTCATCACTCATCACATTTCTCTCTCCTCTCTTCATTGGTTCGTATAAGGTGTAGCCTCTCTTCTTCACTCGTGTGGCAAAGTGATTGGGTAAATATGAAATTTCTGGATCTGTTTTAGGGCAGAATTGCAGAGCATTGACCAATTTTGACCAAGGGACAACTCTACTTGTTTTGCTTTGTTTTTCAGGTAGGAAGTTCGATCTCCCTAGATCGCATCCTTTGGCACAAATATTGAGAAATTTTGAGCATGTTGACGAGCGTTGATGGTAATGAATTTGACCACAATGTTGACTTTTCGTTGACCGAGTTTGACTGATATTTTTGGATCTGTTTTGGGTTTTTTTGGACTGTATTTGGAGGCTGCATTGACTGGGTTTGACCGAGCCGATCTGGAGGATTTTTCTTGTTGGTTTGACCATCGTTGACTGTCTAGTTAGGGCATCCTGTTGACTGTAGTTTGACTGGATTATTTTGATAGTGATTGGGCAAGTGTATTTTGTATATTTTACTCTCTCTCTCTGTTGAACTTTTGAAGAAGAATAAGAAGATTTGATCAAAGGGTTTTCCCCACATTGGGGTTTTTCCCTGGCATCCACCAAATATTGTGTCCTCTTGTCTTGGCTTTTCTTCTTCTTATTGTTCATATTCTATCAACGTTTACTATCATTGTTAGTGTGATTGCTAATCTGGAAATTGATATTGGGCTAATAAGAAAATATTGAAGTAAATTGATCTAAAGCATAGAACATACCATTGTTATCTAAAATTAACATGGGATCAGAGGCCAGGTGAAGACAAAGCCCAAGCTAGAGTGAGAAAAACAATCACCAAGATTTGTTGGACAAGGTCAAGGGTCATTGGCTTCCTCATCATATTTCAAATTTTAGGACAAGCTCAATGATAAGAATGATTATCATGCATGAAAGATGTCTCTTGACTTGACTTTGAAAGAATCACTCTGAGTCCCAAAAAACCCATATTTCCAACCTTTTAGGGTAGCAGCGAACCTTCACACATGGACTTGGAAACCCTTTCTTTGTTCTAATATTTTTTCTTGTTCCATCTCGGATTTAACCTATTATATATTAAAGTTGGCATTGATGTGGATAATATTTTCCCATTTGGATTAATTTTTTCACACTAACATCATTGTTTGATCTTTTGGATAATTTTTTTATATTGTAATTCCTCATTTCTTGTTGAATTATATTTTTATTGTTATTTTTTGCAATGAACTAATTACTATGAATGTGTAGGAGAAGTCAATATTTAGTGTGCATCACTATTAGTTGATATAATCATAAAGACCTTGTTCATATATGATGACTGGCCATATCAAGTAGTTGTGGAGGATGCCATATCGAAAGCACTAAGAGAACCAACATTTGTAAAAACATTTTCTGCTCCACTTGTTAGATGCTCATTTAATTTTTAAACGGTCATGTCTTGATGTAGGGGCATAATTTAATTTTCTGATTTTACCTTGGTAATTTCTAGAGAATTTAGTTTGTTAGATTGAACGGTGATGTGTGTCCAATAAATGGCTTTATTTCCAGGTGGAGCTTGAGATCATCTGGAGGATCATAAGATAACTATTGTCATGATAATTTATTTTCCTATTTTGGGTTGATTGGATCCTATATTTTTGGATCTAAAACGAATTTTAATTAATGTCGAAACATATTAATAAAAAAATGTGTTAATTTTTAGTTAACGATGGTATTTTCTATGCTTGGAGTAATTTACTTCAATCTTTTAGCCCAATTCAATTTCCTATTTAGCAATCACATTAACATTGACAGTAAATGTTGATAGAACATAAGAAAATAACTAGAAGACAAGCCAAGACAAGAGGACAAAATATTTTTGCGGATGCTAGGGAAAAACTCCAATGTGGGAAAAACCCTTTGATCAAATCTTCTTATTATTCTTCAAATTCAGCAGAGAGAGAGAGTACAAGTTATAGCAGCCAACATGATACAATACATCATACAATACATAGGAGTGGTATGGCTATGAAGTTCAATATGAAATAATCTATTGATTGCTACTATTACTATTATATAAGGGGTGCTCTTCCAATGGCCATTTATTAGCTATGTGAAGAAGGATTTGTGGAATTTGTATTTACTATAAGATTGTGTATAGCTGAGTTGCAGACAACTAAGTAGAATTTGGTAGGAATTTTGGAGTATGTGTAATTCATAATGATTTCTTCTTCTCTTCATTGACGGCTTTTCAATGTGTGATTTTTGACCTAAGACATTGCATTATCAATGTGTCAAGGCTCAAAACTTGACCTATATGTCAACTACTTCTTATGATCGTTCCTAGGAACATGAATCCTAATTTTTGTAGGTTTAAAATTTATCACAAGTTTTCTCTATTGTGGTCGAATTTGCGGATATTATCTCAAAATTTATTTAAGGTACCATGGATCTAAATTCCTTATGAACTTTCAACACTATAACAAACTTTGGTGCAAACTGTTGATCAATTATCACTTGGTTAGGGTTATAGATGTTAATAAAAATTTTGTGTGCATGCATGAGAGTTGGGTGCAAATGCTCAATGTTGTGTAGCATTAGTGTGATAAATATGGGATAGTGCAAACCATAGTTTTGAAGATTATACTAAGTTGACTCGTACCTAATCAACTCAGTCAAGTTGATTGTTGGTTGACGGTTAAATGTTGGTTCAATGGACAGAAGATCTTGCATGCCCGAATACCAAAGGGAAAAATGGAGCCCATCATGGGGTTCTCTTTGTAATTCTCCACCACTTCTACCTTCCATGCTTCCTCAAACTCCTCTCCAACCTCAATATCAGTACTAGTAGTAGCATGAGCAGCAACACTACGCTTAGTAGAACTAGAACGCATTTTCCAAACTGCACGAGAACTACTTCCCTCACGAGTCACCATGTGCCATGCTTGGTCTTGGTGGTTTGCTTCCTTCAACTCCTAGTTCAACTACCATATCTTCATTGGAACCAACACCCCAAACTCCACTAGACAACGATTCACCATTTTGTACTAGTGATTCGCCATTTGTACTGGTGATTCGCCATGATTTTACAAGATAATATAATCTCATGAGAGATTTGCCAAAAAAATTATATATACATATTAAATTATTTTTTTAAATCACCTTCCATTTTTCCTATATATCATGGGGATTCGCCCATTTATTATACATATAAATTTAGGGGGTTTCTTAAAATTTTCCCTGGACCTTTGACTTGATTTAAAAATATTTTAATCCACACTTGACATCAACTCTTAATTAAATGACCTTAACTTGAATTTTAAATTGAGAGACTCCGATGCAGGGGCATTAGGCATTAGCCAACAATGTAGGAGGTTTTGTCCACATGTTGTGGCTAGGAGGGTTTGGAAACATTCGAATTATTACAGCTAGGTGTCAATACCTTAGCTGATTGTAATTCTTTAGATTAATTAGAGTCAGAGGAAGTCGAATAGTTCAGTTTGTCTAGCTGTCAATTCAGTTATTAAATAAATTGTAATAGGCTTTTGGTTTCCGAAACGGTCCTCATAGAGGAACCGAGGAGTCATATGTGTATATGTATAAATGTATTCTCGGATGTAATTGAAATAGAGGAGAGCGAGAGAAAGGACGAAGAGAATTTTTGGCAATAATACTCTGTGCTAACAGTTGTTTCTAATTAAACGATTTTTGTGCTCATTTAGTCGCTGAACTGTCCCAATCCTTAATCGTAAGAAGTTGTTAGTTGCGGAATGATTGACTCTGTGTGTATGCAATTATAGAGCTAAAATATTGTATAGATTCCGTATCTCTCTGGTCATTGTCTCCCTCAAGATTGTTTGAACAGGCGCAGTTGAATAAGTCTCCATTCATAGAAGAAATCCGGTAATACCCTGGCGTTGAATGGTAATTGAAATCTCGCTTAACGAAGAAATTCGTGATTGTTAATTGTTAATTGCACTCCTTAACCAAAGGCAGACCCAGAGTTAAAGAGTTAAACGAAGAGCGCACCCCCGGCTTAACCTTGGTTAAGCACTGCAGCGAAACCACAGTGGATTTCCAAGGGCGGATTTCCCTATTCCGCACCGCCTCTCGACGTTAAGCGGTATTTAGGGGTCGGGCAGCGATTCCATAGGGAATCTGCCACGTGTCCCAAGCAGTTTTGTTAACGTGAAATTTCGCGCGTTAAAGTCTAACGGGGGACGCGCAGCGAAATGCATACGGATCGTTGATTTGGAGAAGGGCGATCCAACGGTGGGCGCTCGTTGAACTTGCCCGGAGGATAACGAAGATGCACGACAGATAAAGGAGGTACGGTACGCGCGTTTGATTGGTTAGTGACACACACACACACACACAGATATATATATATATATATATATATATATATATATATATATATATATATATATATATATATATATATATATATATGTGGGTCCGACGCGATAGTTTTGTTATAAAGTTTGTCCAAAGCATAGTGTATATGTAATAAGTCGAAGGTTCAATATTTGTTATAATGGTCGGGATATCTCGCAAGGCGCGGAGACATAATTAAATTGCTGTAAGGTTTGCTGTAAGGGTTGCTGCGATTATAGAAAAAGGCGAGGGGTGATTATATATATATATATATATATATATATATATATATATATATATATATATATATTGGGAATGTAATATAATAACCGAGGCCACAATCATATTTATTTGGCCATTTCAGTTGACCATCCTCTCCTTAGAATTGACATTCAGTGGAGCAGCATCAGACTCTCTCACATGTGCAAGGACTCACTTGACAAGCTCTCATCTTGGCCGCTAGTGAGTAATGGGATATGATGTGGCATCCATTCATACTGTTATGGTCAACACAATAGTTCAACTTTTGGGAGGCATAATTTCCATATGAACTTTGGATGATTTGATTCTTGCAATGCTGGAAAAGTTTATGAGCATAGAATACAATGAGTGTTACATGAGTGAAAAAATTTTGAACCCCAAAAAATATTGTTTAATGCTTCAAAAGGGCTCTAAAATATTTCAAAAGCCAATTCTTCAAACTATGACCTATCGTTAAAATGACCCTACAAGTTGATTCGTCCACATTTTTCCACTGTTAAAGCACAAAAATAGATGAAAGATAATATAATTATCCAATCCAAATCAATAACATTGAGAATTAGAAATTTTATGCAATGGATGAGTTCATAATTTCTTAGGACTCTATATATTTCCTATAGTTCTTTAAAATAATTTTTGCCTCCATATTGGCCTTCAACTCCCAATATTGTAAAATTCCAAGTGTTGCTTATAATCCAACTCCCACACCTCATTTCTTTCTTACTAAGTATGTCTGAATGTACTTTCTTCAAGATTTGAGGACACTTATTCCAAATCAATTAATGGATTGGAAATGTGAAGTTGAAGAGATGAAGATAATTATTGTGCTTTGGTCCTAAAATTGACACCACCATGAAGTCACCAATATCCCTATGTAGAAATATAGAGCTAGAGGGAGGCTCCTTTGAAGACTTCCAACTAGGTAAAAGAAAACCAAACACTTACCGTAAGATATCTTTGAAATTTCTCACTAGGTGATAATATCTATCATTTCTATGTATGCATCTCAAGTCATTAGGCGAATTTTGAGGTCTATAATGGGCCTCTTAGGGAATATAATAAAATAATAAAATAAAAGTTATGAATTTTAAAAACATAAACAAAAATTATTTTTTTTAAATTATATTTATGGCTTATCTCCTTATAGGTTTACTCAAATGTCAAGCGTAAGCACCCATTGGATACAAAATTAAATTTTTCATCCAATGAATATCCAATTTGCATACATTTGAGTAGACACACACCCTACAAAGTTAAAAATAAATGCAAAAATTTGTTTCTTGAAAACCAAAAAAATAAATGAAACAAATTTCTATTATCACTTTGAAATCAATAACGACTCCACTAATACCTACCACCTTAAAACTAAATACTATATTTCGTGAAAAAATATGAACCCGGAAAATAACATTTCACCTACCTAATCACCTTAAATCTAGTTAAAAATAACGTTTCGCCTACCTAAACACCTTAAATCTATTTAATTCTAGTTGACCTTCTAATATAGTTAAATCTAGTTGATTTTCTACAGTAATCGTAGATTTTATATAAAACCAATTAATATAAATAGTTAATATAATACCTTATCACACTAACACATTTTATTGACGATAATAATCAAGCACACTATAAAATATTTACATACATAAAATATTTTTACACCGAAGGTATATTCTTTTGAAACAATTCACCAGGGTCTATCGTCAACCCTTTTGTTTTCCTCCATTCGTTCGAGCAAACAAATATCATTACACCAAAGGCCACCATCTGTTTTTTATTTTTTCACCATTCGTTCAAGCCAACAACTGTCATTAAACCAATGGATGCGCGTTGCTTGTTTTAGAAGGTCATAGTTACTGAGTTCGGCTGTATCAAATCAATTTGGAAATTTTCCAATACAATTTGGTTCGATGATTTATTCGTCAATTCTAATACGGTATGAAGCTTTAGTTTACTAAAAAAAAATTATATTTGGTAGATTCGAGCTTTGTTCCTCCACTAATATATGCAATATTGGGGAGCTCAAAGGATCTTGTACTAGGCACGATCACCTCTGTGTCGATTCTTCTTGGTTCAATCCTCAGCCATGAGGTCTCGCCCATTCATAACCCGAGCTCTATGTATGTTTAGCCATGGCTGCCACCTTCTTTGCTGGTGTTTTCCAAGCATCCTTGGGCATTTTCAAGTATAAGCTAATACATTTATATACTCTTATTTCAAAACCAATTTCTAAGCCTGTGTCATTGCATATTTCCTGAATATTTTAAAATTTGAGATTTAGAAGATATTGTCATATTCCATAATATTTTCAAACTCTGTCATTGACATAAAAAAGAAAAGCCCATTATTCAATAAAACTATGCTCTTGAATTTTTTCAATTGTTATTTTCTGGTTTGATATTCTATGGAACAGGTTAGGGTTCATCATAGACCTACTTTCTCACGCAACTATAGTGGGATTCATGGCGGGCGTGGCCACTGTTGTGTTCCTTCAGTAGCTCAAAGGCATCTTTGGACTTAAGCATTTTACTTCTAAGACAAACATAGTTTCTATCATTTGCTCGATTTCAAAACATGCTGATAAGGTTTCCTTGGATCAATAAATTTATTTGCTTCAATTTCTTTCTCATAAAGTTGCCACTGATTAGGCTTGCTGATGTTGGAAAACTGTCTGTGTGCAGTGGAGATGGGAAACCATCGTGCTTGGAGTATTCTTTCTGATTTTACTTGTGACTGCCTGTTATCTCATCAGTAAAGCCGACTTTAAATCTCAAGAGTACCATTTATGATGAAAAATGAAAAGAGATATTTTATATTGATAAAAATTTGTGAAAAATACTATTTCATATATATTCTTATTCAACTTTGATAGATTTATGCACTTTTTGAAACAAAAATGCTAATAAAGAGATTGTGTTGTGGTGACAGAGTAAGAAAAGGCCATGGTTATTCTAGATCTTTGCTGCAATTCCGCTGATATCTATCGTTATAGGCAGTCTGCTGGTTTTTGTCACGCATGCAGATAAGGATGGAGTGGATATTGTATGAAAATGGTCTAATACTTCACTATAAATCTACTGTGTATTAATTTACCAAGATTTTTGCTCTGATTTTAATTCTAACTTAGGACAGGTTGGCTCTAATTTTTAAAATCAGTAAATTTTAAATAGAAAAAAATTATATTAAAAAAATAATAATAATAAAAAACAAAAAAATTGCATTAAAACATTTTTGAAAAAAAGAAAAAAAAAATAATATCTAAATTTATATTAAAAATTCCACGTGGTGTAGGGTAGTCGATGATGGGGTTCACTCTTAAGGCACTTCATTTTGCAAGGTCATCGGTTCGAAACCCATGGGTGGGATGGGAGGAGGAAAAATGGGAAGATTAGGATTAGTCTAGAAACGAGAAAAAAAAAAAAAAAATTTAAATTGTATTAAAATTTTTTTCATATTAAGAAAAAAACAACCGTGCACATTTTTGAAAAACGGAAAAAAAAATAATTTCTAAATTTACATTATAGAAATTTCATATTAAAAAACAACTGTGGACATTTTTGAAAAAAGGAAAAAAACAATAATTTCTAAATTTGTATTATAGAAATTTCATATTAAAAAACAACCGTGGTGGAAAACAATAAGTTTATAAAAAAATAGTAGTTATGAGTGAGTTTTGTATTAAAACAGTGTGAGAAAAAAAGCACTAGGAAAAATACAAAAGCAGAAAGCTAAATTTAACTTCATTAATGATCTGGATAAATACCAATTTTAATGGCGAAATGAAAGGAGGGGTCGAGCTTGAATTTTTTTAATTGGAGGAGGGTCACACCAACTTCCAGAGCTTTATGTGTCCACCACCATAACGTTTTTGAAAAAAAAATAGCATGCAGAGCAATTTATTTTTTCAGAAATAAAGGCTTTATTTTTTTAATTATGGTAAAATACTATCGATATTTAATGAGCGATACAAATAAGAGGCCGCGCAATTGCCACCATTTTTCTAGGTAGACCCAAAATGTGCTCCCTCTATATGGATTAACACATCTGCATGTGCCAGGCCACGAGATCGAATCCGTTGGAGCCCTTGATTTTCATGAAGGTAGTTGAGTTTATGTGTTTGATTGTGTGTCGGTTTTGGTGTGAGAAACCGGAATTAGTTTCTGGTTTTCTTTTGTTTGATTTTCATGCAAGAAATAATAACACCTTTAGATTCAATCATGGTCGTTATTCGAAAATCTTGGCTTCGGCTCGGTGGCTCTTTTTGGTTCCTACAGCCATTAAGGCAGTGGCAATGCGTTTTTTTTTTTTGGTAATTAATTGATTATATCCATGATGATATGGTATTTCATTCGATTTGAATTTGATGATGGGTTTAGGCGTTACGAGGTCGATTAATTCACCTCTCCGCTATCTAGAACAACCGACATTATCGTGTTCAATTTTCCTTGAAAGAAAAAAAATCTTGTGAAATTTATCCCTAGATTGTGATTTAATGTTGCTTAAAATATATTTTTAATTATAAATAAATATATTTTGAAAACAAATTCTATTATTTAGTCAAATTGTAATTTTATGTTTTTAAATTATTATTATTATTTTATAAAAAAATTCAACTCACTTATAACATTAAAATTATGTAAATTTAATAATAATAAAAATAAAAAATAAAAACTAAAAGGTAGAAGATTTAAAGAACAAATTTTTGGTTTAGATCTATTTTAACCATAGATTTACCAAGCTTATGATCTATTCTCTTGATATGCGAACCTCTTTTAGAGTGTAAAACTTGAAAAAAAAATATGCAAGTGAAGAGATAGCTTGGATATAAATATTTATATAAGATTTAGACATAGTGGTATGATTGGAAAAAATGATTGAGCCAAGCACTATGGCTTGAGAAAGACATAGACACAAGTGTGAGACTCTTGCAAGTCTGAACACCTTTCCTCCTCTCCATCCTCCACCCTTTAGGTTGTTATCTTTCCTTTGCTATAACATTTTTGCACTAACATCATAGACATATTGTACTCCTTCGGTGTATCTTTGCACCTTTTGGGGCAACTTCTAGTATTATAAAATGGAACTCATTACGGTGCACTAAAACATACATATAATAAAAGATACATGCTTCAAAATACTTTGGAAATTTTTGCTTTTTCTATATTTTGTGTCATTTAATTAATGAAAAGAAGGATTTGTGGGTGAATGTGCTTGTTGGAGAGCTTTCTTTTAAATAGGAAATGAAAATTAATCAAATATTACCTAACTAAAGTTTAGATTTCGATTTAGTTCATGGGGTTTTGGATAGACAATGATCGGGTTCTCTATTAAGGTACTCATTGATGTCAAGTTATCGGTTCAATTCCTTGCACCGATCGAGGTGATATATTGGACATGATGAAGAGTAGTCCCTCTAAGATTAAAAAAAAAAAAGGTTTAGATTTCAATTTAATTAGTTGTCATTAAAACCTTATTTTGGAAAAGAAGATTAGCTTTTGGCTTGAAAGCGATGGTAAAATAGCTAAAGGGCAAGTTGGTTTTAGGATACATTACTTGACCTTTGACCATCTTGTCACTCTCAGGTTCATTGTTGAGGAATGTTGTGATAGTAAAAACGATATATTCTATTGTTTTGTGGACTTTAGAAAAGATTTCAACATTGTTCCTCGGAATAAAATTTGGAAAAGACTTGATGAGATAATGATTCCTCCCGAGTTGAGGATTGATATGATTAACCTTTACAAGACTATTATTTCCAAGCTTAATATCAATGAAGGGTTGTCTAAAGATATTAAATGAAATATTGAGGTTATGTGAGGGTGTCTCATATCCCCTACCCTTTTTGGTATTTACATTGATAAGCTATAGGAGTACTTGGAAACTACGGGTTGCAAGGGTATCAAGCTTGCTAGTATAATCATTACTCTTCTCCTCTATGTCGATGATATCGTCCTTCTTACCAGAAGCCATGAGGACCTTGACAAGAAGCTTAAGACGCTTCATGATTACCACTCCAAGATGGGTATGATAGTTAATACCGACAAGACTAAAGTCATGAGAGTTAAATCAAAAAATACGACCCATGGTAATTTTGTTTATGATAAAAATTACTTAGAGAAGGCTTCTTCATTTAAATAATTAAGTATTGACATTCATCATCAGCTCAACTGGAATTATAACATTGAAAAAATGATCATTCGAGGTTGCAAAGTTTATTATAAGCTTGAAAATAATTGTACGCCAGTTGATATTTGTATGTAGAGTAAAAAATGTTCATTTTTGAGACTCTTTTCACCCTTGTTATTTTATAAGGATGCGAGGTTTAAGGTTGAAATATATCCAGAGAGTCATGGAGAAAGCTTGAGATGATTCAAAATAAATTTGTAACCTGCGACCTCAAGGTCAAATGAAATATTTCTTATCATATCCTCCTGATCAAAGCTGACATTTCCCCCATTGAAAGCATGGCTATGTTTAGGTATTTGATGTATAAGAAGAATATTTAAAACATGGAATCCAAGAGGATTCCCAAAATTTCTTCTAACTTTCGTCAAAACCACCACCTCTGCCTTAAGCGTGGATGGCATAAGGATGCCTACTCTTGGCTCAATCATTGGGGGATAAAGGAAAGGATCATCCTGCAAAATAAGGATAGTATCAAAAATACTATTACCTCCAAGTTTGAGGATAAATTGTGGGATGATAAGGAGCTCGAGGGAAAAATGAAGACAAGATATTATAAGGAGGTGATCAACCCCACCCTTGATAACCAGAATTTTCTCTTTGTTCTTACCAGAATTACGAAATAAATAAACATTGCTAGGATAAGAACTAATTCTCATGAGATTCGAAGTGAAGCTAGACGGTGGTCTACTCCCAAGACTCCCTGGAACGAAATAATTTGTCAGCATTGCAATACCAAGAGGGTGGAAGATGAAAAACACATCCTCTTAGATCGCTGACTCTTACTCAGATCCGCTCTTATTTCCCTAAAATTTTCCACACTTCTAATCTTCTTGACTTCTTAAGTCAACACAATTATATTGATCTTGGAGCGCTTCTTCCCCTTCTTTTTTATCATAGAAATAAGATTTCGATGAATCACAATTAGATTTTTATTTTTTGTTTAAGGTTTGATAGACTACATTGACCTTAATAGACATTAATCATCATCATCATCATTAAAAACTTGCAGACCAATTGTTAAGAAAAAATTATGACGTACCAAAAATCAAAATAGGATTGTTATAAAATATTTAAAAATTAATAAAAATATAATTTAACATAGTGCTTTTAAGTATTTAAATCATCCGGCATGGCCTTAATTCGGGTAAGAAGTTGAGTAGCTCGACAATGAATTCTAGTAAGTTTTGGATAAAAAATATAAAGGGTTTCATCCGTTAAAATACCTATCGTGAATGATTTATTTGGTGTATATTAGTTATACGTCAACCAAATTTCAAACATGTGTCAATAAAGTTTTACTATTTTTCATTTTTTTTGATTTAAAAATTATATTCTATAATATTTAAATATAATCATTATTTTATATTATATAATATATGAATTTTTTACTAATATTTTATTTAAAATAAATTGTGAATAATACTTTAAAATTTTATTTATTATAGAAAATAATTATAGAAAATAATGATAAAAAATGATATTCAAAAACATTTAAAAAGATGTATTATATAACAAAGTTTTTAAAAAATTTAAGTTGACAAATAAAATTACTTGATAATATTATCATTTTACTACTCCTCTTTCCACTACCATTAACAATTTTTTTAATGAGACAACATATAAGCATAATAATAAAACTTTCAATGCTTGGTATGACAAAGACTATAAAATTTCCACGAAAGCGATCATAGATGCCCCTAATGAAATCATTAAGCTCCAGAATATAAGTATATACAAATCTCTCATCAAGAGGAAGAAGAGACCATATATTAATAAGTGACAAGAATATCTTCTCCACCTCTCTAAAGTTACGCCCATAAAGTTTTGGCAGAATGTGCTTGTTCGTCAAACTAAAGATAATCATTCTATCCCCTTAGAAAACTCAGATAACTATCTTAAGAAGTTGCATGACTCTTTGAACACCATGGGAACCATCTTAAACACTCCTATTGAGGAAGATATATTTTCTATGGATGCCGTTGAGTCTGGGATTAATTAGCTCGCTAATGGGAAAGCTAAAGGTATTGAAGGATACCAAGCTGAGATCTTTAAAATGGGAAGATCTATCCTCATTCCTCATCTCCATAAGCTTCTCAATTTGGATGCATAGCATGGCTTCCCTAAGCTTTGGACACAAAGCCCTATTGTGCCTATCTTTAAAAATGAGGATAAAAGCGTTCCCTCTAACCATAGGACCATTATGATTAGCCACATTCTATCCAAGCTTTATGGGCTCATTTTAGAAATGAAGCTTAGAATTTGGCTTGAGAACCATGGTAAAAGGGCTAATAGGAAAGCTAGTTTTAGAATACATCACTCGACTATCAACCACCTTTTCACTCTCATGATCATTGCAGAGGAATGTCGCAATAGTAAAATCGATCTCTTTTGATGTTTTTTGGACTTTAGAAAAGCTTTTGACATTTTCCCTCAAGAAAAGCTTTGGGAGAGACTTGAAGGGACCTTGGTTCCTCCTGAACTGAGGATTGTTGTGATCCACCTCTATTAGATAGTCACTGCCAAGCTTAAGACCAACGAAGGGTGGTTTAAAGGTATTAGATGCAATATCTAGGTTAAGCAAGGGTGTCCCCGATCCCCTACCATTTTTGGTATTTACATCGATAAGCTAGAAGAGTGTCTGGAAACTGCGGGTTGCAAGGGCATCGAGCTCATTGGTATAATAATTACTCTTCCCCTTTATGCTGATGATATCGTTCTTCTTGTAAAAAGCCATCATGAACTAGAAGAGAAACTTAATACTCTTCATGTATACTGCTCCAAGATGGGTATGAAATTTAATACCGAAAAGGCTAAAGTCATGATCATTAAATCCAAAAAGATCAACCATGGTAGTTTCATCTATGATAAACATTTCCTAGAGTAGGTTTCTTATTATAAATATTTGGGTATTAACTTCCTCATCAACTCAACTAGAATTATAGCATCGAGAAAAGAATTATTGGAGGTTGGAAAGCTTATTATGAGCTTGAAAACAATTGTAAGTTGGTCAATATTTACATTTGGAGTAAAAAAAAGCTTCCTCTTTGAGACTCTCGTCACCCCTGATGTCTTATATGGATGTGTAATTTGGGGTTGTAGTATAACTAGAGATTCATGGAGAAATATTGAGATGATTCTGTTAGTATGGATTCTTCGTCGAAGTGTACGAAAAAGAACCACTTTAGCTACGCATAAATAATAGCCCTAACAACAATAATGGCTGCAAAACATCTTCAGATCTGCAATTAGTAGTTAAAGTGTTGCAACAAATAGATCTATAAATGGAAAGACATTAAGCAGTTAAGTAAAGAGTTTGCTCCATGCATCCAACAGACAAGACAAGAACACGATTTTTTGAATGAATTTTTATATTACAGGGCACCTGGGAGGAAACAAGAAGGTGTATCCAGATCTCCTCAATGGGATGGGTTCTTTGTAGTCCTCGACACTTCAGATCTAAGTTTTCTCTCTCTTGTAGATAAAAAACCCAATGTAGAAGGTAGAGCTCAATGGGAGCAAAATGGCAGAAATGAGACCAAGTGTATAGATCCAGAGTGATCTAATAGGCAACAAAAGGTGAAGAATGATGGGGAAACCCCTCCTATTTATAACAAAATATTGGGTCCTTCTAGATCTTGGTGCATGATTAAAATAATGTTAATCACATCTAGATCCACCTCTATGGAATATTTTATTATTATTTGTTGGAGGGAAAGGGTGTTTGACTTGGGTCAAATCCCTTGATTAGTGAAAAATAAATAAATAAATGATTTATTTATCTTTTAAGGAAGTGGTTGGGATATAATCAAATAAATAATGATTTATTTGATTAATGGTGGTTGATTTGGTCATATTTAACAAGGAATATTATTTAAATAATTATTCCTAGAAAATAATAAGATAACTATGGGTTTATCTTATTAATTTCTTTGTTTTTTGGGTTAAACATGACTGGGAATAATAATTAAATTGTGGTTTAATTAATTATTCCTTTTGGGGTTTCTTAATTAACATAGTGAAAGCAGTTTTACTTGGGGTAAAACTGGTCTTACATGGTGTACTTGGGTCCATCTAATGATGAAAGGTTAGATGACCAAAAAATGGTGTAACAGATTCAGAAGAAATTCATTACCTATATCCTCAAGTTCAAGGGAAACACTCCTTATCCTATCCTCTTGATCAAAGATGATTTTTACCCCATTCAAAGTATGACTATGTTTAGATATTTGATGTATAAGAATAAGATTTACAACATGGAATCCAAGATGCTCCCAAAAATTGCTTCTCACTTTAGTCAAAATCCCCACCTATGCCTCAAGCGCGGGTGGAATAAGGATTTCCATTCTTGGCTCAACCTTTGGGGGATTAAGGAAGAGATCTTCATGGGAAGTAAGGATAGTATCAAAGATACTATTACATCCAATTTTAAGGGAAATATGTGGGATGATAAGGCGTTGGAGAGTAAAAGGAAGCTAATATACTGTAAGGAGGTGATCAACCTCACCCTTGATAACCAAAATTATCTATCTATGTTGACCAAAACTAAGAAGAAAATGAACATTGCTAGGATAAGAACTAATTCTCATGATCTTCGGAGTGATACTAGGCAATGGTTAACTCCGAAGACTCCCTAGGATGACAAAATATGTCATATTTGTGATGCTAAGAAGATGGAAGATGAAAAGCACTTCTTTCTAGACTGTTCAACCCTTGCCCACATCAGCTCCCAATTCCCTATCATCACCCACACCTGCAGTCTTCTTGACTTATTAATCCAACCAAACTATAATAGTGTTGGATGACTTCTTTCCCTTCTCCTTGATCAAAGAAACAAGATTTTGAAGAATGACAATTAGAATCTTTTCTTGAGGTCCGATAGATCTATTTGGTCTTAGTGAACATTAATCATCATCATCAACATCATTATTATGAAAAAGATAAGGTGGAAGTATCATTCCTGTAAAGTAAAAGAATGACTCTCATAATAATATATTAAAATAAAATAAATGTTATGTTTTAAATAACATCATAGATCTATCTTAAGTACACATCTAATATGAGTCGAGATGCATCAAATTTCTTCACGTGCAAACTTGAGTGTGCAAAACACAATGTGTTAATTTTCATTGTTTAAATTGTATTTTTGAATGCTAAATAGAGTATATATAAGGCCAAATAAAAGTTTTAACCATAAAAACTTAATTTTTTCATGATATATACATAGTTTTTTTAAATGATAAGTACTTGGCATTAAAATATTTTACATAATGAGGTAAATTAAAATGGTTTTTTTATTATTAATATATTTTTAAGTATATGTGAATATGAATTCCTATTAAATTATTTTATTGATAACCCACATTGAATTTTTTTTATATAGAATATTAAAATATTGTATTTTAACAACTTTTTTTTCTATATATAGATATATATGAGAATATCCACATAAATTAGTTGAAATAAATCTTTAAATAGTTTATTTGAATTTCTTATTGAAATATTTTTGAAAAGTATAAGATTTAAACATCTTACTCACATATATTTTTTAATTTGTAATTTTTAGTTTTTAATTTTATTTTAAAGAGAAATGGATGAAGAAACAAACTTACTCATCCCCTCATACTAATAGAAAATTTCAAAATATAATAATAAAATAATAATTTTTTGGTATTTAAATTATATAAATTTTATTAATAGTTTACATTAACTTAAATTTTTATTGTTAATAATTTTGAAAAATATTTTGAAATATTTTAATAAAAATCATACCTGAAAAGTAATATAATGGTTTAGTTTCAAAATATTTAAATCATGTAAATTTTCTCATAAGTACCTATGTATTTAATAGATATTGATTTTTTTAATAAAGAGAATCCATTTTTTATTTTTTTAAGAGGCAATCAATAATCAATGTATATAGTAGCATTTTTTTAATGAAATAAATGAAAATTAGTCTCAACTATTAATATTTTTCACTTGCATAATTATATTTTTAGCATTCATTATGATCATTATACATTATATATAGAAAAATAATAATTTTTATTAAGAGATAAAAATTACGTGGATCATGCCAAAAAGTCATAAGATTGTTGAAAATAGACACTATTAAATAGTCTCTCAAAATCATAGACTTTATATATCTAAAAATAATTATATTGTTGTTTAAAATGTATTTTTAATATATATATATATTTTATCTAAAAAAAAGATACATAATGAAAAATTTGACAGAAATATATGAGAATATCATGTAATTGTGTATTCATGGCTGAGTTGCATTATCCTTAATGCTTTCAATAAAAGAAATGTGACAGAAATCAAAGTGTTCATTGCCTATCTACTCAAAAATCTTCCAGGTACCCCGAACTTGCTACGTTAACTCATTGGAAAGTGAGTCAAAAGTTGAGCCCCTCTCCAAGAACTGAAATCAAAATTCGTTTTTATCATTAAAATTCCTCTATAATAGGCCTCAGAGTATGCATGTGACAGAAATATTTTTGACTTCAAACCAACTGACAACCACGAGAGAGTCACCAAAAAACTTCAACTATCCAGACCTTTTTTCAATAACATAAACAAGGAGAAGCTTCAAACTATAGAATTCAACAAAATTGTTTGAGCCATGTCCTAAACCACTTTTAAGTTTAAAAGAGTAATTTTCATTTATATGGAGGACTCCCCTCCTCTACATATGACTGTGTGTAATGATCTAATGCAGGTGCACCTACTTTGGGTTAATAATCTACTAGAGGAGTTAGTTTGTAAAGTGAAGGGTTAATTAAATAATGTATTTTTCTATATTATTTAGGAGAGAATTAGAAATATTGTAAATAGGAGAAGATTCAAAAAGATTGTGGAAGAATTAGGAGGATTATGGATATTTAAATCTTATCTAGGGATAAGGGACTGAATGAGAAAGTTTAGAGATTAGATGAGAGATGTTACAAATTAAGAGAGATATTTTGGAAGTTAGCTTAGAATCTAGAACCTCCTTGGGTTCTAATCTATTTGTATTATTAGATAAACTCTTGAGGCAGGTAAGTATGTAAGAGGTATGATTGTGTAAGGTGTAGTGTGAGTATTGATGGCCAAGGAATTGGGCCAATATCATTCTTATGTAATTATTTTATTCATTTATTAATCATAAGTATATGTGAATATGTATGGTGAGGTTTCACGATTTGTTTTTTATTAATTAAATAGTGCAAACCTTGTGGTATGCACTATCATTTGGTATGAGAGCATCAAGTGAGATTTCGGTGAGTTTTCGTAGAAGTTGTGAATGCAAAGAGGTTGTTAAAGACTGAAGGTCATGAAGTGAAAGAGGGTGACCAATGTGAGAGTCGAGGGTTTCTAGTGTGGCTGCTAGTATTGTGCGAGAGACCACACGTATTGGTGATAACATTAAAGAAAAGCTAGAGGAATAGTCTAATTGCCAGGAGGATGATCTTGGTAATACGATTCACAAGTGACTAAACTGTTGAAGACTGTGTGTTGTGCATAAACCGCGTGTGATATTGCAGCCATGTGGATCTGTGTGTAGATGTAGAGGAGGAGCCATGAGTAAGACAAGTTGTCTATTGAGGAATTGCATTTGAGTGAAGATAAAATGCGTAAGTCTTGTTAATGGGCTGAGCTCAACAAACTCATTGACGATCACATGATATTTTCCCCTCAGTTATACGGTCTGGAGAACCACTCCGTCTTCATGAAAGTTTACCTCTGGAAGAGGGAAAATCAGGCAAACTAAACCGTCGGTCTGTACTTATCGGAACAACCACCAGGTTGATCCCTTTGGTTTATTCATGTCTACCATCATGTAGGTGATACCAATCTCTTTCAAGCATCGAACAAATCGATTGTGTTTTTCATGGCTCTAAGTAGATGTTGGGCTCGTACCAAAGTCTGATACTCCTCTGGGCAATGTAGGAACAACAAACATCTCCTTTTTGAAGATCTACTATTCTCACATATCCAAGTTGGAGTATGCTGAAGACGCTGTGGCTGAGTGCTGAATTGAACAAACTAAAATAGTATTGTTTCCTGGAGGTTAGATTTGCATGAATGCAACCAGTGTTGGTGTCGTTGAAGAGGTGCAGAAATCCGGCAAAGCAAGCATTGGTTGCATAGATGCAAATCCATGTCAGCCCGCAATTTAAGTTGCAACATTTTATGTATGTGAATCACCAGCTAAAAAAGCGTTGGATCATATCGACATCCATTGACATCCCTTAAAAGAAAGTCAAAAATAGTGTTTTCCTTCATATGATTCCATTACTACAGAGTTTGCATATTGCAGTAGTTCGATTGTTAGTTTTTTACTTATACACAGACTGTAGAGTGCTTAACATTCGATTGCAATTTGCTTGTGGTGCCCAAGAGATACGCCGACCCTATATATACATGCAACTTATTTTTTGAGCGTGCTACTTTCTAGTTCAGGGAAAGTACTACAAATTATTTAATTTTTCATGTTGAAATTTATTCTATGTTGAATTTTTATAGTTTGGCTGGTGGATTAAGTATAACAAGTGAGAGACTCTCTCAATGTAAAATTCAAGTTAAGTTCGTTTAATGAAGAGTTGATGTCAAGTGTGGATTAAAAGATTCTTAAATCAAGTTAAAGGTTAAGTAAACATTTTGAATGTAATTGGGTGCATGATCGGCGAAGCTTGACACCCAAGAGTTTGGTCATTGTAAAGACAAGAAATACTATAGTTTTGTCTGCAGCAAAGAAGAGAATGGAGTGCTTAGAAATAAAGGTTCATGTAAAGTGAACCATTCGCCAATTTTGGAGGAGATAACTTGGTAAAATAATTTAGTTGCAAGTTACCATGAAGAAGGTGAAGTTCACAACAAACGATGAAGATGTAGGATTAAGAGAAAGGTTACAACAATGATACCATAGTGTTTGGCATTTATTATGATGAGAGAGAGATTTTTGAATTAAAGACACGACCTGAAGTGTTGCTAGAGATATTAAAAACACAAAGGCGTGGATGGGTAATAAAAAGGACAATTAAATGACTAGTTGAACAACCAATGGAAAGAAGATTGAAGCACAAATTGAAAATCCAGACCCAGATATATATTTGTGACCCTGAGCAAAGATCATTGTTTGGTGACGATGATGATGATGAGGACGTGGGTTCGATTCCCACAAATGGCACCATAAATTATTATGAAGAACAATCATTGAAGGATTGTATGATGCATAAGGAAGAGATGCATGAAGCCATAAGCAAGACCTCCAGGTCTCATGATTTTGAAACTAATACTTTTTTTGTGCTTGTAGGTAGTGAATAATCACAAGAAACCGAGAGTAAGATGGAAATTAAGGAAACTCAAAAACCATTGGAGGAACCTATGCAAGTCTACAAAGGCATAAATATGGAGAGTATTTCTACAGAAAAATAAAAATAAAAAAATTAGAGGATTGGCTCGAAAATCCAAAAAATTTTTGTGAAGAAAATGAAATAATGATCGATTGCAACAATTTCATAGAGGATGAGGACGAGATTTCAATGAAGAAAATGTAGCAGCAAAGTGGTAGAAATGAAGACGAATTCTAAGAGAAGTAAAGAATGATAGATGTGTGGTATTCTAGTGAATTCACGGAGAATAAACATATAACACAAAGGAAAGAAGATGGCAGAAGTTGGTTTATTACAAAAAAATAAATATAGATCAACAAGGAGAAGGGAAAAATACAACATAAATTTTGGAAGCCTAGAAACATAGAAAATTGATAACATGACAAAACAATTGTTTTATTGCAGGTCAAAATATTGGATCTAGGAGGATCTTATCAAGAATGATGGTCAGGAGACCATGAATTATTTTTACCTTGGGAGTCTGATGAAGGTGCATCTACTCTGGGTCAATCATTTACTAGAATATTTAGTTTGTAAAGTGAGGGTTTAATTAATTAATGTACTTTTTCTACAATTTTTAGGAGGCAATTGGAATTATTGTAAATAGGAGAAGATTCAAGAAGATTGTGGGAGGAATCAGAGGATTATGGATAGTTAACTCTTATCTAAGGATAATGGATTGAATGAGAGATTTTAGAGATTAGATGAGAGATGGTAGGGATTATGAGAGATATTTTGGTAGTTAGCTTAAGATCTAGAATATCCTTGGGATCTAATCCATTTGTATAAATAGCTGAGCTCTTGAGGCATGTAAGTATGTAAGAGGTGTGAGTGTGTAAGGTGTAGTGTGATGATTGATGGCCAAGGATTGGGCTAATATCATTCTTCTGTAATTATTTTATTCATTTATTAATCATAAGTTTATGTGCATATATATGGTGAGGTTTAATGATTTTTCTTTTGTTAATTAAATAGTGCAGACCCTATGGCCTGCACTATCACGATCCATCAAAATATGCCCATGGACGTGATTTGTCAATCTACTCTTCAACAATATGATGAGAGATTGACTTGAATTGGTCTTCAATAAAGATATCTAAGATGGAAAGAGATTATGTTGCAATGTAGTCAACACTCAAATCTTTTTCATTAAACACAATATTGCTCTTGCCAAGCCATATGGCCATCATATAATAGGGGGAAGGTTTGTTATCTTCTTGATCCCTTTGAGGTTGTTAAAGATGACAGCAAGCAGCAGAATAAAGATAAAGGAAAAAAGCCATTGGTGGAAGAAATCATAGAATTTTCACCTACTGAGATAGACATTACTAAAGGAAAGAAAGGAGTCTGAGGTAGATTTACTGAAAGAACAACTCAAAGATGAAGAAGAAATTATCAAACAAAGGAAAGGTAAAGAAAAGGTCACAGAGAAAACTGAAGGGGATATTCTTAAGGAACAACTAAGGGAGGCTAGAGAAGAGCTGATTGAAAATAAGATGCAGCTGTAGAAATACAAACAAGATAGATAGTCCATAGATGAGGTGGAAAAGAAAGTAACTGATCAGGTCAAATTTTCTGAAGAAACCCTTATAAAGTCCAAGAAATTGCTGAGAATAACCCAACCTTTGCGCATCATGATGAAACACAAAAGGCAAAGGAACTTATGGTTGCAGGAAAAAAGGAAGAATCTTAAGAGACAAGTCAAAGAATTGAAGGAACAAATGGAAATGGTGAAGGTGGAATTAGAGAAGAAGGGTTTGAAAATTAAGGCTGTAGAGGAACCTATTGAAGTTACTCATGAAGAACCTTCTGCTATATAAAGAGATAACAATGAAAAACATATATATTTTTTGTCTTATTTCACCATATCTCACTTTCAAGTACACTCATGGACCTGTTCTAGGCCTAAAATCCAAATTCTATGAAGTCTGTGGGCAATTAGGCAATCCTCAGTGTGTCCCAGGCTTGAAGCCCAGTTTTTGCTGCGGAATTGCTCAAGATGTCTTTTTGGTTCAAAACCACCAATTTTGACTTGGTTGAGGAGCTTTAAGGCCTGTATTTAAATGTTTTCGACCACTAAAGACCACATAAAGAGGGTTTGTGCACTATAGTGTCCCATAGTCCACATGTCTTACTTTTTTTTACTTGCAACCATTTTATATAAGGAGAAAGAGAGTAGAGAGGCCTCACCTTTTAGTTGGGTTTTATCCCAAAAGAGTTTCCCCGGTTATATCTTATGTTAATAATGATTTGTGAGTTTTTATTTTATTTTTCCCTATTTTCCTCACAATATTAATTTGCATGCATACACAATAAAAAATAAACTACATATCCAAAATTCTAAAGAGAAATAAACTGGATTTCATATTTTTAAGTATAATATATTAGATTTATTGTGACAAAATGCCAAGTGGAATATCCACAATTGCTTATGAATCACCAATTGATCTGGGGGATTAAAATTCTGATAAAAATTTAAAGTGATCAAAATCTCTTGAAACCAACATGAAATCATATATCTCATTTTTCTCATTCCAAAATTCTTGAATCGCCTCAATCCGACAATGTATGAGGAAGTTATCACGTTTTGAAGTTTCTGGAAAAAAAATAGAAGGTCAACTTGCAGGGTTGACTATGCAGGGTATGGATGCCAAGTGATAGTTTGTATGATGACATCATGCTAACATCATACTAACTAGGTTGTATGTGTAATTGCATCCTCCCACATTTACCCAAGCTAACCAATCCACCAGGGTAAACATGTGATGAAGAGTTACTATGATATGGTTCAACTTCCCAATTACAATTAAGGAAGTGGACCCGACATGAAAAGACCAATATTTCCTTCCATAGATGCTACAGAACCTTCAGGAGCCAACCAAATCTTCCAGGTGAACAAGCTCTGAGACAAATTCCTGTTTGTTGAAATAGAGTCTGATGCAGGGATTCTGCTATATAACAGATCCTAGCATATAAAACACACACTCCTTCACTCAACATGAAAAATCTCAATAATTATTTATTAAAATCATAAAAATATTCAACTCAAAAATACATATGAAGGAAAGAGAGCCACATAAAAAAAATACTAACAATAAACCAAATATTCTTTGGCCAAATATTACATTGGGCTTTCTCTTGGCTCTTGGCCCTTCAAACCATCTCTCACTTTCATTGTACTCGTTACTAATCTTAGCTGTCTTTCATCCTCACAAAAACCTCCTATATATACATAAATAATGAATTTATTTCACTCCATAAATTCCTCCACAAAAATCTCAACTTAAATCTAATTTAGATTTATTCTAGTTTTGGACTCAACAAAGTCCCGTATATGGAATTCCTACTCCCTAGATTATCTACCCAATTCCATTCCACTCATATCCTTTAATTATTAAAGAATATATATACAATAATCCTCACCTTTACATTTTTCTCCTAATTTATTAAAAACAAACAATTTAATTAATAAAATAATTAAAATATCTCACCCCCCTTATTACATAATTAAGTAATGAAAATTTGGCTTGGATGCTCTTGCATCAGACTCCCCATGTAGAGAATTTTCCATATACTCCTGTCTATGAGGTCCATCGCTTTTCTGTAACAATGCGATAGCCACAAGTCCTGATGAATTTCTCCCTCTAGGATTCCATACTCTGTTTTGTCGCTGGTCCTTCATAGTATCAACTCGATTTTGTAACTCATCACTCACTTTGTCGATCGGATTCCATCGGCTTCTTCAACACTTTCTTTCGCAAATTACTCGAAGTAATTCATCTCTTTCGAACTCTGTCGTCTCTAACTGAGCTGAATACTCAAATTTCTGTAATGGAAAAAAATCAAAAACTCCTTCTTGATTATTACTGTAGACTTTTATTGATTTTATAGCAACAAATCTCTCGTCCAGTGCTGTACCTGGATTCAGCAACAAACTGTTAGTTTTAAGAAGATAAGACCTTTCGGTCTCTTTTGATGCTTTAGGCATCATTCTCCCATCATCGACTTTATGGACTTCAACAGATTCTGTTTCGAACTACTGGCTACTTCTGTCTTGATCCTGCTAATTCATTGTTTCCTTTATGTCCCTACATACACAATTTCCTTGCTACTTTTGATCTTCCATCTCACTGCCAAATAAATTCTTCTCGATTTCTCTAATTTCGACACCATATCTGTTAATTTCGTTTTCTGTACCTACGATTACCTCATTATTTGAAAATTTATAAAATTCATTCAACTCCATAAATTTTAAAAATATTTCATCTCTATCATGCATAGTAACTGCAATTTATTCTGGATCAGGTTCTGCAAGTTTCACTTCACATTCTTTAAGCCATCGTTATAAGAACTCGATTTCCATATGAAATATTTTGAGCACTTCGTCACTACCTTCACTCTTCCTCTGGCAATCTTCCTGAGTTGTCCTAGTTTCAGCATCATTACATTGTAAACTTTTGTCAGTAATTTCATTAAACAAATACATTTGTTTACCTCCTTGGAATTTTCTTCGGCATTTCCACTTTGTTCATGTTCCATAACAACTTCGACTTGCTATCTTACCCCAAATAAGAATTCATTTATGATTTCTTCCCGTTGTAATAAATCATTAACTTCCCCCTCTGAAAGGTATTCTCCACTAGACTTTACCTCAAAAGTTTCCTTCATCTCTGTGATAGTTCCATCAGAGTGCTCACCATCTCTCGCATATCCTGAAAACGTACATAAAATATGAGAAAAAATGCAAGGCTTCATAGCTTCATCTGCTTCTCTCGCTAATACATCTTCAGATGCTTCTGAACTATCCCAATAGTTCATGAGATCTTCCTCATTGATCTCTTCACCCAGACTTTCACCCTGTTCTGGGCCACAAATGGAAACATCCATTTTTAACTCAACCTCTTCGAGTTCTTCACAACTCAACATCTGCTCGAGCTTCCTAAGCTCCTCTGTCAATTGTATGTTTACCTGATTTTCCCATTTTGCGTGTAGCTTCTGCCACTTTACTTTCTTTCTCGTGGTCCAACCATGTGTCTGGTCTTTCACATTTTCCTGCAACAAATCCATTAACAATTCAAGGTGAATTGTTATCTCAGCCTTCTCCCACTCGTACTCTTCATCCGCTAACTGCTCACATATGCCACTTACCTTGGCATTTTCCTTCTTCTTCCTTCTGCTGTGGTTTTCATCAGATCTTCGAAAATGACTATCAATAGTCACCTTCCCCTCCTTTGTGAGCTTCATCTGTTCACGTGTGCATTTCATTTAATCCACTTCTCAGAAATTTTTCACACTTTCCATTCATCAAAAAATGAAACTTGTCCTCCTGTGCTTGGCTTCTCTTGGTTCTCTATATTGGAACCAATCTCTGGCAACTCCCTCTTGCTTCACTTTGCTGCAAACACCACTTTAGTAACTCATGTGTTACAATGATCAATTATTTGGGTGTCGGGCTCCGCCGATCATGCACCCCATTACATTGAGACTCTTGACTTAGCTTGCGACTCTTTGACTTCCGAATTACACTAATTTTTCATCTTGGATGAAAATACTCAATCTCAACTCAAACTATCCAAACTTTCATTTGACTCTAACATCTATTTTCACTTCAGGCTTTGCCCCAATAATAATGATAGTGGATATTCTGACTTAATTGAAGTTATACAATTCTTCAATAAACATACACCCCTAATACATTTTAGGATGTAAAATATTCACCCTCTTTCATACTTCATTCTTATGAAAAATCATCAGTTTTCCCTTATCATTTCACATGATACTGAAGTCTTTAGTCGAAATGCAATTCAGGTTTTTGAAGATTTATTTTAAGGTGAAAATAAATAAACCATTAAATCTTCAATGTTCAAAAATACCTTTCTCAATTATCATACCTCATGCTCCTATTAAGGCTATTGATAAACCTTTCACATGGATATATTTCAATTCTTTGATTTCCCCTCTTTTGTGCCATCTTTGTCACTGTCAATACTTGCATGCTCACAAGCTCATCATCTTAATGAAAACATTTCCCTGCACTTTTATACACCATGCAACATCAATTCACATCTCTTCACCTGTGTATAGAGAACAAGCTATTCATATTTCAACCTCTTCTATGTACAACCCATTCATTGTGTTCATCCGGAATATCATGTCTGTTGGAGCATAAAAAGGTATATTTTAAACACCTAATTAACCTACATTAATTATCAACATGGGAGCGACTTTTTATTTCAAGAGTGTACTCTGTCTGAGGCTGCAATTAACTAAGAGTAATGCTATGAAGATGTAGTACAAAATTCTAAATACAAGAGTAAACGGATGCTTGTAAAGAAATCTAATTACAACAACATAAATCGAAATGCTCTGAAATCTTAACTACATCAATATGCAAAACATCGATCAGGGATACAGTAGCAATAACTCCTTCCCTTAGAAATCGATGCAACTGAAATCACACCGAGGCAAGATAACCAATCTGGGAACTTGGAAGCAGTAACCAATGTCCTCTACAGTTGGTGGTCTTATTCTTAAAGCAATCTAAATGAAATCAAACTCAAACTACTTGCTGATGAAAATAACTGAAAGGAACTTCCTCTAATAACAAAAGCTGGAAAGGAACAACAACTCGTAATTCCTATGCATACACAGCAACTGTAACCAATCTATCTGCTAATCTGAATCTATGAATAAGAAATGACCAATAAACATAAATGGAACAGCAAACATGAATTGAACAACAATTCTAAACTTAATGCAATCAGGCAACTAATCTTAATACTTCAACCTTGTCGACAGCCAATACTATGAAACAGTCAATCATAAATAATCATAAACCAATAGAACAACAACTAGAATTGAATATATAAGAACATCAAAGCTTTATAAAGATAGCAAGGTAAATATACAGCGAATACACTTCTTGCAAATGATAAAATAGCAGTGCAGTTCGTTAATGCTCACAACGAATCTGTATTCAATCCAATAGCAATCAATCAACTCTGCAATCATAATGAATTTAAACACAACTTCACACAACAATAAGCAAAGGTTATAAATACAAACAGTAGGGTGATTTCACTAGGGTCGGGCCCTAAGCACCAAAGAAACACTGCTGGGCTACTTCAGAACTTGAGGGGTGAAATGAAACACGTCTTTTATATTAATCGAGCATAAAGTATTACAGAGACCTCTCTCTAAATCTGAGAGTCAATAAAACACAATATTACAAAGGAAATGTTTTTGAGTACAAGAATCTCTGACTCCCCTAATCACTAAAGGCGTTGCCTTATATATCAGACCCTGATGGACAAGACGAGGAATAAGATGAGGCTTGAACAACGATCCCTCAGGATCGAAGGATCCTTAGGGATTCACTTCCCTTATTTTAGTTATCATATGGTTTACTTTGACCAAAGTCGAGCTGTCGCCTGCCTTTTCTTAGCAATGTGTTCGGATTTCCTTGTCTTTGGCAGGATTTGGTCTAATGCTGGAGGAACAACAGTTGCATTCATCTCAGCCTCGCCTTTGGTACAACTGTTCACTTCTTATAATTCCTGTTTTTATTAACAAAAAGAAATCTTTAGTCATATTTTTACAATAGACATACATATTTCCAATTCTAGCATAATTCTTATAATAAATTACCTTTCTAATGTAAAAAGGATTATGTCTATAGTAAAAGAATGAGAAAATACACAGTGATTTCATACCTTTTCCACTGCTCAACATACCCCCCTGCTTAATATTTTTCATGTCCTCATGAAAACTATAGTTCACATGCAGAGCAGTTAAAGAATAAGACAGATAAGGTTTTTCATCAAAAGGCCTAAAACCATGCAGTGTAGCTAATGCTTCGAAAACATGCTCTGTCTGTCCTTCGGGTAGTTCATAAATGGCTTTGTAGTCTGTAGCAGGATACCATGCAATGGGGCTTCGAAACCTACACCCTAGCCAGAATGGTCCTTCTTTCAAAATGAGATTACTATAGGAAACCAAGCGGTCTGCAGCTAGCCCAAATTTTTTATAATTAAATGGTTCTCTATTTTGCACATTCCAATTGGAAATTCCCCATTGGACCTTAGCTGCTATGTAAGCCTAGTTTCTAATAGATAGGAAATAATCTATCCCATTCAAGATAATTGATTTATGGACAGGCCCTAGTGCTTGGATAACACCTTCCTTTGTCATCAAACTCTTCTGCCTACCCCAAAATTGAAATGTGTCCTAAGGTTCACTCCTAACCCACAAATCTAATTCATTTTCCTACCTTTGAAAAAAATTATAGGCTTTAAGCCATTTTAACTGATTAACAACAAAGGAAATAAATGCCTGGTATTGGATATCTCCCACAAAAGGGCTAGGATTTGACTCACAATCATTTTCCAGTATTAGATTATGAAAATAAAACTCACACAAGAGGTGTTGTACCTTTACCCCATAGAGTTTGCAGCATGATACAAATTCATCTATAGTTTTTAGCTCTATAGATTTTCCTGCCCTAACTACCTTAATCTTTAGTTGTAAATATCTTTCTAATAAAAATAAAGCATAGTTCTTGGCAGGGAATATATAGGCTAAGACATCAGTGTACAATGAGTAGAGAGTGTCCAGTCGATTTTGGGATAATTTTAATTGATTCATTACCTTTTCGGTCTTCTCCTCTACCTTTCGACACTTCTCGTGGGCTTCATCCTCTTCTTCATGGATGGCCTTCATCTGCTGCTACAATTCTTAATATCTCCTCCTACGAACAGTGTCTTCTTCCAACTTTTTCCTTTCCTGTCGAGCCTATGCCAACTCCTCTTAGAGTCTGGCTAATGTAGGGTCACTAAAAGTATTATGACTACTAGCTTGCATGTTTTCACTTGAAGTGGGTCCCTCTGGAACAAATTGTGTTAGAACAACTGCTTGTTGTTCTGTATCTCCATAATTAGGCTCAGCCATAGCTTCTGCTACTTGGGGGTTCATCTTAGCTGCCACTTTTCTCTTTTTCAAAGTTCGCTTGGTGGCGATGCTTCTTCTCTTGGGGGCTCGCTTGGGCATTTGTTTCATTCTAAGAACCCTAATGGTTTGCCTGAGTTGTTCCATGAGTCTCTAAAGATTCATTCGTTCCCTCTGAAGCTTTTCAATCTCAGTTACTTTCTTCCTTTTTCTTAATGGAAGGACTGTTCCTTTTTTTGAACCTGTTTGCTCAACAGGGTTTTGGTCCTCCTCAACCATGCCTTCAGTTGGGTTCTATTCTTGGTTTTCTTCTTGGGGTTCTTCTTCAATATTGATATGCCTTTGGCTAAATTCTTCGGGAATTATACCCTCAATTGACTCTGCAATCCCCTAACTTTCAGGTTGGGATATTTATTCGGTGTTCTCCTTTTCTTGTTCATACTTTTCAGGGGAAGCAACCCTAGCTGACTCTATCGCTTCGTCTGGGTTTGTTGTTTCATCCAGAATTTCTTCAGCTGTTTCTTTGTTGATAGCAGAGTGCTCCTGCAACTGATTGATATCAATGTTAAGGTCCAAAGGGCTATGTGGCTGCACATAGTCACTCATATTGGCTAGAATTTGGGCCAATTGGTCTTCTTGTAAAGGGCTTCATGGTGAACTTGCAGTAGTATTTTCGGGAGGCTCTGTTCCTTCTCTTTCACTGCTGCGATTATCTTCATCCTCCTCACAGGTATGATAGCTACCTTCTTCCTCATTCGAATATCGAATTTCTCCCTTAATTTCCTCTTCTTCATTATTTTCTTCTTCTGCACTGGTTTGTTTCTCACCACTGGTGTGGTGGCTCATTTCTTATTCATCCGAGTAGCGAATTTCTCCCTCAATTTCCTCTTCTTCATTAGTACGAGGACTTCCTCCTTCCAATTGTGGAGGTTGTTCATCCTTTGATCTGGGAAATTCCCAGGGCTAGCTACTACTTCCTGGAAGTCCTTCTATCATTCCCCTACTTCATTTTGAACGGAGGGACTGTTTGCGAATTGATGGCTCAGCTGTTAAGCTAGCCATTCTCTTCTGTTTTCGGGCAGGTAAAGCTAGCCCTCCATCAATGGAGAATATCAACTCTTCCCGGCTGGTTTGTTGTTGGGCGAGACTACGACTTACTATTAATCTGATTAGGTAATGGTGGTTGACCACCATGTCTGCGTGCTAAGATTTTCTTATACTACGGGCAATATCATGCAGTAAGGAATTTAAAAATGCATGAAAATTTACAGTGCATTTCTGTTTTAATACAGCCAGTAACTTAAGGTGGCGAGGTCTTACCATGTCTTTCCTTCCGTCGCATGTTATATAGGCCTGCACTATCTTGGCCAATTCCGTCCATGGTTCTCCCAATGATGCTGGCTGAACTCCTTTGCCTTTGATGACAAATGTCCATCCGTCATCCTGAAAAATATTCATGGCTTCTCGAAGCCTGACCTTCTTCTGAGTCCATATAGTTCCTTGCGCTGGTATACCAGACACCTCTGCAATTATTTCATTGGATACAAGTATCTGTCTTCCTCTGACCATGGAGTATCCTTCCTGCAAGTTATGTAAAAATTCGGTGGCCACTACTTCATGGGGTTGTTGCATCCTCGTGAAATATGTAATCCATCCCAATATTTCCAAAATATCTCGTGCAGCATCAGAAACAACTAACACTTGCAGCTCACTCCGAATTGGTCATCCTCCCATCATCTTTGCACACTGTTAGTTCTTTCCAAAAACACAGTGATTGTAATGGAACAACACAACATGGTGAATTGGAATAATATCGTTAAATTTTTGTTATTCCCTAGAATGTAGGGATTTGGTTCGCATACAGGTAAATAAATATCGGGATTTGACCTGCATGCAGACATCCACGCCCCCCCTAAAGGATGATAGGTCATCCTCAACTGTCAATTAAGAGAGGCAAGTGTGGCACAACAGTTGTACAGCAGGAAAAAGCAGGCATAATTATGATACATTCAATCAAATTATAGTAGTTACTAAAATCAATGCGTGTGATAAATCATAAATAGATATAAAATCGTTTGTAATGATTCAAAGATAAGGAGAAGGGACAACTTAAGATAAACATAAGTACAGATGTGTTTATTACCCACTGAAACTAATGTGATTGATTTAGGATGATTTTCATGTATAATAGGTTCGAAATCAAAGGTTAAAAATTCATACTTTCATTTGATATTTAAATCGAGATATAGGAAAAAGGGTTTAATATAACTATTGATGTGTATAAATGTGACTCCAATACCATCAGTAGAGCTCTGTTGCCCACAGGTGTCCATAACCTTGATAGAGTTGCTTTCTCACCCTTGGAACCATTGTCATTTATTTATGCTGAGGAAGTGCTTGTTAAATGTCATAACGGAGGCCATTGTGCTGGCTTGGTGACCAGATAAATCACAATGCCATTCACCGGGAAGAAGTGAAAAGTGGGCAGGCCAGCTCGTGATGAGACCTCCTGTTCCAAGGAATTCTTAATTTTTTCAATTGTCCATTGGATCATATCCCTGATTTGGTGGCCATGATGGGAATGCCAATTCACTTGCTTCCTTATGATCATGGTAGGCTGGCTCTTGATGAGACCCCCTATCCTCCATCTGCCAAATCATAAAATTATTAGTGAAATATGTAAATATTTTTCTTTTTCAGATAGCACTTTCCTACTTATACATAAAGGATGGCTCAACACTCCTTAATAGTAGGGATGGTGGAAGAAGTCTGAACATCTCAATAGAAAAGAATATGCTCTTATTCCTACTCCATAAATAAAAATCAAAGAAAGTTATAACATATGGGAAGAACCAACATGATAAGGATAATCGATCAGATTAATTTAGTGGTAGTAAGACAGCTATTGGGTGTGTGTTATATTCTTTCCACGACTAGTCCCATGCATTGTTCGTTGCGCCGGGCACAGTAGGGGGGTCACAGGGGGGGCGACAGCCCCCCTTGTCGGGGTCCGGGGCAGCGCCCCGGCGATTTTTTTTTGGTATGCGGTCCCACTCATATGCAGAGCCACACATGTTTTGTGCATGATTTTGCACATGGTTTTGGGGTACGATGGTTTTCGGCCCCTGGTATTTTGTAGATCCGGTGAAGGGAACTACGGTTATGTTCTAATCCAGGGTTAACGGATTGGGGTTTATGTATGCTTCAGCATGTATGTATATGTGTTGTAACACTAAAAGGAATATAATGAAAAATCAAGCTGGTCGTCCCAATTTGAGATCCAGGGGAAAATCTCTGTGTTTATCTGTTTTATGTTTTATGCTCTCGCTATTGTTTATTTTCTGTTATAAGATTCATGTGTAGATAATTTCTGTTCAGGGTTAAAACCTACATTTGGTATCGTAGCCGTTTCGGCTTCAAGGGGATGCCTTTGCTGCCGAGGGTTTTTTTCTCGGGCCCGAGGTAGACCCCGTTTAGTGGGAGGATCCGCGGGATTGATTCTTGCGGTGAAAGAAGATGGCGAGCGGCGGGAAGATAGAAATCGAGAAATTTAATGGTCAGAGTTTTGAGTTATGGAAGCTCAAGATGGAGGATCTGCTGGTGGATAAAGATCAGTGGATCATGGTAGATCCAGGTACTAAACCAACGACAATGTCAGATGAAGACTAGAAGAAACTGGATCGAAAGGCTAAGAGCACAATATGGTTGTGTATCTCAGATTCAGTATTGTTGAATGTATCTGGGGAAGCTACGGTGAAGAATTTGTTGGAAAAACTTGGGACTTTGTACCAATCTAAGTCTCTGGTGAATAAGTTGTTCCTGCGGAAAAAGCTGTATAAATTGAGGATGAAGGATGGAGACTCAGTGACAAAGCATCTGGATGCCTTCAATATTGTGGTAAGTCAGCTGTCATCTGTTGATATTAAAATCTCAGATGAAGATAAGTGCATCCGTTTGTTGTGTTCTCTACTAGACTCATGGGACAGTCTGGTTATTGCAATAGGTAGCAATACAACTACCTTCAATTTTGATGACATTGTCTCAGCCTTATTGTCGAAGGAAATGAGACGGAGAAATATGGAGGGCCAGAATGGAGACGCCTTATCTGTACGAGGGAGGTCCCAAAATAGAAACAAAAAAAAGGTTTCGAGTGGGAGATCCAAATCTAGAAGGAGATCTAAATCTCCTGGAACGTTTGTAAAGGTATGTTGGAAATGCGAAAAGGAAGGGAACTACAAAAGGGAGTGAAGATCTAAAGCTCCTGAGAAATGAAAGGGATCTGATGATGCTCCTTCCGCAGAGGCAAAAACCACCTCAGATGAAGGTGGGGATGTGTGTTTGGCTTCTTCTTCAAATACACATGTAGATCATGAGTCATGGCCGATTGACTCGGGAGCATCCTTTCACTTCACTCCCCATAGGGAGTGGTTCTGCGAGAAATATGATGGTGATGTCTTCCTAGGGAATGATAGGAAGGCAAAAATCATCAGACGTGGAAAGGTCAAGCTGAAGCTGCAAGGTGGAAGGATTAGCACACTTCCTGGTGTTCTGCATATTTCTGCATTGGCTAGAAATCTGATTTCTGTAAGTAAGATGGATGATGCAAGTGTAAAAACAGTGTTCGAGAAAGATGCCTGCAAGATGGTTCGGGGAGCACCGGTATTAATGCGGGGATTTTGAACTGAAAATTTGTACAAGCTACAAGGTATCACTGTTATTGATGGGTGTAACAGTTCTATGGTTCCTGAAAGTGGAGCGGAAAGCCTAGCTGTCTCTGGAGAAAATACCATGCTATGGCATCAAAGGCTTGGACATATTGGAGAGAAGGGCCTTCGGATACTACATAGAAATGGTATGGTAGAAGGTATGTCTAATTTCTCTTCCGGATTTCAATTTATGTGAACATTTTTTATATGGGAAGAAGAATCAGGTGAGTTTTCCTTCTGGTGCTAAGAGGGCGAACAAGATATTAGAGTTTGTGCACAGTGATGTGTTTGGACCTGTGTCGGTTCCATCCCTCGATAATTCTATGTACTATGTTTCATTCTTAGATGACTTCTCAAGGAATACATGGATATATTTCTTGAGGAATAAATCTGAATTCTTTGACAAATTTAAAGAATTTAAGGCTCTAGTGGAAAACCAGACAGAGAAGAAGATAAAGGTGCTGAGGACAGATAATGGTGGGGAGTTCTGCAAGAAGGAATTTGAAGAGTTCTGTAAGAAGTGTGGTATAGCACGGCAGAAGACTACTCCACGCACACCTCAGCAAAATGGAGTTGCAGAAAGAATGACCAGAACGCTGATGGAAAAGGCAAGAAACATGCTCAGTGGTACTGGGTTAGGACAAGAAGTCTGGGCAGAGGTAGTGGAGACTGCATGTTACCTGGATAACAGATCACCTTCATCATCGTTGGAGGATAAGACTCCACATGATGTATGGACTGGTAAGAAACCCTCTCTTTCACATCTGAGGGTGTTTGGATGTGATGCATATGTACATGTTCCAAAGGAGAAAAGGACCAAGCTGGATAATAAATCTCAAAAGGTGCATCTTTATTGGGTATAAGGATGGTTTAAAAGGTTACAAGCTTTGGAACCCAGAAACAAGGAAGGTTGTGTACATTACAAAATGAGATGTAGTGTTTAGAGAGGTGAAAGATGTTGTTACACATGAAGTCCTACCAAAGGAACCTGAGAAGATAGAGTTTGAGCTAAAGGAGTATGAATCAGACTCTACAACAGAAGAAGATTCAGAAGAGGAAGAGTCACAAACCCCATCTTTGAGAAGATCAGTTCGGGAAAGAAGGCAACCAGAAAGGTATAGTCCATCTCCTATCTATTCAGGTTTTGCCTTAACTATAACTGATGATGATCCCAGAACCATCAGGGAGGCAGTAGATTCAGAGGATGGAAAACTCTAGAAGGAGGCCATGGTTGATGAAATGGCATCCTTGCATAAAAATGAGGCATGGGATCTGGTGGAGTTGTTGGATGGAAGGAAGCCCATCGAGAGAAAATGGGTGTTTAAGAAGAAGATAAATGTAGAAGGCAAGGTGGAGAAATACAAAGCTCGGTTGGTAGCAAAATGTCATTCCCAGGTGTTGGGAATCAATTTTGGTGATATTTTTTCTCTTGTTTCCAAATTTACTTCTATTAGATTACTTTTATATGTTACTGCTGCATTTGATTTTGAGGTAGAATAGATGGATCTAAAGAGAACATTTCTTCATGGGGATTTGGAAGAGGAGATCTACATGAAAAAAATTGAAGGATTTATGGTGAAAGGGAAGAAAGAAATGGTTTGGAGGTTAAAGAAGTCTCTGTATGGGTTAAAGAAATCACCAAGGATGTGGTATTAGAAATTTGATACCTATATATGGGGACTTGGATTCACTAGAAGCAAGGAGGATCACTATGTTTATTTTAAATTAATTCATGACCATGTTATTTATTTGGTCTTGTATGTGGATGATATGTTTTTTATTGGAAATGACAAAGAAATTATCCAAGATTTGAAGACCCAACTGTTCTCCAAATTCAACATGAAGGATCTTGGTGCTGCAAACTATATTTTGGGCATGGAAATTAAGAGAGATCGGGCAAAGAGGAAGCTATGGTTAAACCAAAGGAAGTATGTCGAGACTATATTGTAGAGGTTCAATATGAAAGATAGTAAACCGATGAGTAATCTTATTCCCGTAGGAAAAAGCTATTTGCCGAACAATGTCCCAAGACACAAGAAGAAGAGGAGGATATGTCCCGTGTTCCATATGCAAAGTGCAGTGGTAGCCCGATGTATGCAATGGTATGTACTAGACCGTACATTGCACAGACATTGCACATGTAGTGGGAGTATTGAGTAGGTTTATGTCAAACCCAGGGAAGGAGCATTGGACAAAAGTGAAGCGGGTTTTCAGATATTTGCGTGGCACTAGTGATTATGGCTTGTGCTACCGTGGAAGACTAGGATTGGAAAGAATGTTGGACATTGGTGGTTTTTTTGATGCAGACTAGGCTGGAGATCTGGACCAAAGAAGATCTACAAGTGGGTATGTGTTTGGCCTATTTGGAGGTACAGTCAGTTGGATGAGTAAAAGACAGTCTATAGTGGCTCTTTCAACTACAAAGGCAGAATACATAGCAACCACTCATGCAAGCAAGGAAGCATTTTGGTTGCAAATATTGTGTTCAAGTATGGGGTTGGTGCAGCAAAATATAAGGATAGACTATGATAGCCAAAGTGAAATTTTCTTGGCTAAGAACCCTGCTTATTTTTCAAAGACAAAGCACATTGATGTTCAATATCACTTTGTGAGAGATATGGTTGAGGCTAAAAGGGTGTTGCTGGTAAAGGTGGACACCTTGAAGAATGTTGCAGATGCATTGATGAAGTCTGTGAGCACTCTGAGCACTCGTAAGTTCTCTTGGTGTAGAGAAACAATAGGTGTTGAAGAATTGGCCAAATGAATAATCTCTCCTATGGCCCCCTGTGGAAAGAAAACAACAAGTGGGAGAATGTTGGGTGTGTGTTATATTTTTTCCACGACTAGTTCCACGCGTTGTACGTTGCGCCGGGCACAACAGGGGGGTCTTAGTTGCTCTTCTCCATGGACTCAAGCAGATTCCTCCTCTTTATTTCTTAGACACAACTTCATAAATTGATTCATACATTGCCCAATTCGACTTCACCAGCAACGTAGGCTCCAGGTGAATTCATCTTCCTGCAATTTCCAAATCAATATACTTGCAGATTAAAAAAAAAATGTAGAACATGTATATTTCCTGCTCTGATACCAAATGATGCAGGGATTCTACTATAGAACAGATCCCAACATATAAAACACACACTCCTTCACTCAACATGAAAACTCTCAATAATTCTTTATTAAAATCATAAAAATATTTAGCTAAAAATATACATATGAAGGAAAGAGAGCCATTCAAATGAAATACTGATATAAAAACATAAAAACTCTTTGGCCAAATATTACATTGGGCGACCTCTTGGCTCTCAACCCTTCAAACCATCTCCCACTCTCACCGTACTCCTTACTGCTCTCAGCTGTCTTTCATCCTCACAAAACCCTCCCATATATACATAAATAATGAATTTATTTCACTCCATAAATTCCTCCACACAAATCTCAACTCAAATCTAATTTAGATTTATTCTAGTTTTGGACTCAACAAAGTCCCGTATATGGAATTCCTACTCTCTAAATTATCTACCTAATTCCATTCCACTCATATCCTTTAATTATTAAAGAATATATATACAATAATCCTCACCTTTACATTTTTCTCCTAATTTATTAAAAATAAGCAATTTAATTAATAAAATAATTAAAATATCTCACCTGCCTTATTACATAATTAAATAATAAAAATTTGGCTTGGATGCTCTTGCATTAGAGTCCCAGTCGCATTGATGACAAGGCATGAATGTAACTGACATCCTCCAGTCGCTCCCACAACAAGGCATCCATGCAACTGTGGTATTTTTTAGGTAGTTCTATACTAGGGACCCCAGATTTTAGCCATGTTTTTAGGGCTAGGTCTCAGGCCACTTCCAAAAACTTCATGAAACACCCAAAAATGATAAATAAAATTGAAAAAAGGTTACTAATGCAAACACTAGAACAAGGAATTGACCTGAACCCCACTAGCCATGGTAGGAATTTCGTCAAAAATATCATAAACATGTAATCTAAATGTCGTAACAACAGATCTAAGCATACAAATCTCATACTTATAAAATAATCATCAAGGAGGACCAATATATCCTCCCAATAGCTGCAAAGTTATCTATTAGGTCATGCATTCATTAATGTTTCATCTACTAATTAAAAAATGATAAGATCCATAACTCAAGTCTATCATAAACCATGCTCATAACTATCATATAACTAGCAGAATAAAAATGATAAAACAACCATCAATATCACATAATAAAAAGTAAATTTATCCATTAAATACAAGAGGAAAGGAGCTCTTATTAACATATGAAAATTACAACTGGTAGCCTGCAATTTCCACGTACAATCGGAGCCTTTGTGATCAAGTCAAATATTTCTTTCATCCAGTCACCCCCATGCCATATTCCAAGAATGAATGTGGGATATCATGCATTAATCCAAACAAACCACAGTAGGTCTTCTAGAGGAAAAACCACCTCAACCCTTAACTAGTGATTCCACCTCATGGTTAGACATCACTAACCATCACCAAATCGGTCTCTACCCAAGCTTTCTAGGTCTCTAGAGCGGTTTTCCAACCAAGGCTTCTAAGGCTAGTAACTCAACCCAAAATTGCTGTCATACTTCCCTATATTTTGTCCAACTAGGGCTTTTAGGACTAGTAACTCAACCCACCAAGGGATTCTAGATCATTTTCACAACTAAGGGTTCCAGTAATAGTAACTCAACCCAAGTTGTTACAGGGCTTCCAAAGCATTTTTCCAACCAAAGATTCCAAGAAATAGTAACTCAACCGATAGCCATAAGGAACATGACCACCAATCGTAAAAACAAAGGTAAAACCACAACACCATGGGTATCTAGGAAATGTCAAGGCTAGAAAAAACCATTGTCAATCCAGGAAATCCTCCATGCAAATGAGAAATCATAACAAAGAAACCGAATGCATGTGCGATGCATGCCAAAACTAGCAAGGAAATAATGCATGCAACTCGATACTTGCAATCAAAACCCGTTGTAGTTGTTAATCACACTACCCTCTTGTGATTTCCTTCTTTTCATTTTCATTATTCCTCCAAAACCCAAGTATGCCACACTCCTCCAAGAGTGATCCAAGAAAAATCTAACTGTCCAAGAGTATGAGAGAGAGAATAGAATGAGAGCTCCACCCAAAACTCATCAAAAGGCCCTGAAATGATCCTTAGAAGCGTTTGTATCAATGATGCATCTAACTTCTTCATTTTTCATTTTTTTCCTTCAATTTCCTCACATGCAACCCGCGACCTTTCACCTTCATTTTCTCCTATTTTCCTTTATTTTTCATAAACAAATGCCATTTAAATGTCACTTTTCCTTTCCAAAACCTTTTCCATTGCGTTTTATGATATCTTTAGCCATAATAAACCAAATGAACACCAAATGGGATGTTATTCACACCATTCAACATGAAATATGTGTCCCATGAACTTGGTCTTATATTCTTTTTTTACATTGATTTTTAACCAGCAGTGTTACAGACCCCTCCTCCTTGGGGGGAAACTATCCTCGATGTTTAATGACACCTACAACCAACAATATTCTTGAAAACCAAAATACACTTCCCATGGATATTTATAACACAACTCATTTTTGTATTTGCATGTAATGGCCCTTCCTAAATATTTTTGTTAAGAAGATATCAATTTTGTCATCTTTTTAAATTTTGTGGCTAAGGAAATTTGGGAGGAAAAGCACTTAGGACAAGAGGTTCAAAATTAGTCACTTAGTGGAATGTGGGGTACACTTCTCCAAGAAATACACACTCCCTAGTTGGTGAAATTTGTATCGCTAAGGAGGGAGTTCGATTTGCCTAGTGAGGGGGCTTACATGAATAAAGGGAGGAAAAAATATAAATAATAGGGAGGTGTCATTATTTGGGGACTTTTGATCATTTGATAATCGATTGTTGCTATAGCTGTTTAGCAGAGACATAATTTTTTTTAGCACAAGAGCCTCCCGAGGAGGAAGATCAACCTCTCTTTGGTGGACTTCGAGTGCCACCCTAGGAGGGTCATCTCATCATTCTTTTGGAGTTTGGAAAGAAGACCACACATGCATCATGATTTATGGCTTATATGGGACGTAGAACAGGTCACCACACAGTTTTGGAGGAGTAAGGAGTTATAGTTAGGGACTGCATTATTACTGGAGAACTTCTTGGCTAATTTTTAGGTAGAGGTGAAGGGTTTACAGGGGAAGAAGGAACTACCCAATAAAAAATCGAATTTATGGAGATGGGCTTGCATTATCTTGCCCAAGACTACAAAGTATTCTATTAGGGAAACTTGTGGGGTTTCTTGTGAAGGAATTTTAAGAGCTGGGATTGTTTGGAGTTGGATTTGACGAGACTGCAGGGAATTTTCCAGTCTTTTTCTGGAGTAGTAGGCACAACATATACTCCAAGTTTCATTTTCCTCCTATGGATAAGGACCAATCATTTTGGGGTTAATTTTGGAGCATCAAAACAAGGGAAAACCCTTTCTGGGTTTTTGACAAGGATTCCAGAAGTAATTTGGCAGATTTCTCTGGGCATATTTGAGGGGTCAAATAGGGGTGTCAACACAGCCAACAATGTAAAATTAGAAGGGCCAACATAGATATACATTAGAGGAGTTCCTGCATCAACTGGTCAACAATTTTTCTTCCACCTAGGGCTTGTAGATTTTTTTAAACAAGCCTAGGCACACACTTTATAATTCATATTGTACTCCCACAAAGATATATAATAAAGTTGGCTCTTTGGTATATTTTGGAGCACTCAGTGGTTTTCTGATGTCTGGTGTAAATTTTTTTTGTTGAATGTGCTATATGTATTTGTTATGAATGTAAATTTTCCACTAGGAATATTACAATGGTATAAAAGCATGTTCTTTTCTAGTTATGGTATTGAGAGCAAGTGATGACAGAGCCATTTATAGGAGCAATGTATCGACATAGAGGTAGAGGCAGAGGAAGAGGCAGGGGCCGAGGTATAGAAGAGTAAATATACCCATTTTGAGATACCGAGGTGGACCATCTCAGAGGCCATATGGATAACTAGGGAGACAACGAGCAACCAAGGCAGGTGGTCCAAAACTAGATTTTGGAGGAGATGTTGAGGACTAACCAAAAAATGTTGAGGCAGGAGAAACTCATGATAGATATGCTACAATAGGTGATGGGGATGCAGATGAATGGGAGGCCTGAGGGGGAGCTCCATGGTGATTAGGGTTCTAGAGAAGGAGGGGGAATCTATACCTATTAGCTCCCACACACTCCCGAGTATGGACAGGATGGTCATCCCACTATGCATCAATTTATGGACAAGCCAGAGCCAGAAAGGGAGCCAGATCCGGTTGTAGACTTGGTCAACTTAGTTTCATCTGGTATTGATGAGTATGAGGGGTTGGTTGTCTCGATTAAGTAGGTGATATATTTTTGGGAGTACATACATTTGAAGGAGAGAAGTATTACTTGGGCTAGAGCACACTATAGATGGGGACCATCTAAATAAGAGGTGCAAAAAATAACAGGGAAGTTCACACTCCCTAACTTTTATGGCTTGGCCAAGAGTTCAACCAAGGCTCGGGTTCAAAATATAGAAAATACTTCCATCTGAACCCCATGTGGGAGACCAATGCTATCCAATTTTCTAATCTTCACTCAGAGGGGGATGCCTAGAAGTGGTGGTACCATGGGCTAATCACGTTGGGATATATTCAAATCATTTCTTACACAAATTTCACCGAGAGTCCGCTAGAGAGGTTTGAGAGGAAGGACCCGGAGTTGCATTTCAAGGAGTTAGCCATCTGAGGAAGAATATCAGCATAGAGGCCTATATTATGGAGCTTTAGAGACTGGAAGTGATGGTCACCAAAATTTCGAAGGCTTGGTTTATAATGCTATTTGTGGAGGGGCTAACAGATCCATGGCATGGTTAGGTGAGGTCCTACAATCCCACATCATTGATAGATGTTATCTCTAGGACATGGGATATGATTGACACAACTCCCAAGCTTCGAGCCTTTGTCCCCATAGGACCCACTGCCCCATAGGGGAGTTGAGACATTAGACCACCTAAGAGGGGTTGAGTACATGGTCATATGGATGAGGAGACCCAAAGAGACCTCGAGAGGAGGAATTTTTGCTTCACATTCCACAAGCCTTGGGCACTTGGGCAGAAGTGCACCAAGGGCAAGGCCCACAATATTGAGGTGTATTTGGAAAGTGAGCCAAATGAGGAGTTCGTGATAGGAGAAAATTAGGGAGATGAGGGACGAACTTCATTACAGGGAGCACCACTACCACCACCATCACCTAGAGGATGACCATTTTCCCCATCAGAGGGATTTCTTACTTTACTTCGGGGAGTTCTAAAGTGTTTGACACTCTGGATCAGGGGCGCTGAGTTCTAGCGTCGGTAGAAAATAGGTCTACCCACAAATTTATTGATGCTCAGATGATGGAGTGTAGGGGCATCCACACAAAGAGATTTAAGGGGTTATCTGTGTTGGTGCTAGGAGATCGGACTATGCAATGCATAAAGTACATTCCTGGGTTGAGTGTGCTTATGGGGAACTACTTGGTCACTGATAAAATTTTGTAGTTGATGTTCCATAAACCAACGTAGCATTATGTGTCCAATGGTTATACTCACTAGGGAGAGTGACCAATAATTGGAAGAAGTTAGAGATGAAGTTTACACGCTCAGATGGGAAGTTGTTATTACTAAGAGGGATGCACTCTTACCCACCCTAGATAGTTTCATCCCACCATATGGAGGTAGATCTATGGCATGGAGACATGGAGTGGGTAGTGGAGCTTAGGATTTAGGATACAGGGACCCCATCATATCCAGTGCACCCAGACATTTTGGATTTATTGGAGATGCACCAGGGGTTTTTTGGGGATATCCCTTCAGGTAGGCCACCAGACTGAGGATTTGAGCACACCATTGTGTTGGAGTAGGGAGTGCATATAATTATCATGAATCCAGGTAGGAATCCAAAATCTTATGAGGATGAGATTGAGAGGGACATTCAATAACTATTGAGGTTGGGGCACATCAAGCCAAGTTCAAGTCCCTTTGCTTCTTTTGTGGTGTTGGTGAAGAAGAAGGATGGGACCCTTCGAATGTGAATTGAATACAATTCCCTCAACAAGAGAACATTGAAGAATAGTGTAATATTCCCAATTTTCCACCAGATAATTGGAATATTAGAGTTCTTACTTTTTATAATTAATTAAGTAAATAAGAGGGTGGAGGGACCCATAAACCCCATAGATGAATAAAATCCACTTTTTGATATGTGTATGTGGATAATTAGAATTATATTTTCATTATGGAGTAGTGGAGCAGCTTCATAATGAATGAATAGTGGAGATCATGGATCATTAATGAGAAGATCATGGAGATCATGGAGGAAGTCAAATGAGATCATGGTGCAATAAAAGTAAGATCATAGAGAACTAATGACGAAATAGTTGAGGAAGTTGTGCATATAATGCACACATGATGGAGAGAGTGGGAATTAAATGTAGAGAATGTGGAAAACAAGGAGAGACAATGCAGTCTTCATGGAGGCTAGTGGCCACATGTGCAGCATAGTTATGAGGTGGGCCAGGGCTATGGAAGGCTCAAAAAGCATAAAAGGGAGATGAAGGCAAAAATAGAAGGAAGGCTTTGGATTTTTATTATTGATCTGTTTAGATATGGATTTTTCATGTGACATCTCTATGCATGCTTCAACTATTTAGCTAATTCTACAGTGCTGTTTAGCACATAGGTGTTTCCAAGAGGAAATCCCACCCTTACCCATAGGGGACTTCGAGTGCCTACTCTGGGAAGGTTATTTTTAGCTTCCATACATCATCAGGAATTGGTGCCACATTCAGCCCCTCTCTAAAACACATTTAGTCTTCGGAATTACACATTCCTGCTTGAGGGTTTGAGAGGAGGTGGTTGTTTCTAGCATTTCAACTAGAAAACTGGTGGAGGATTTGTCCTCTCACCTTGGGCTTCAAGATCAATCTTCTGAGAGTAGAATATTCATATCCGGCATTTAGGCCAACATTTTATACCTACATGTAGCATCAATTCCCCAAGGGATTGTGCAGTCCAGTTTTGTATATCTATTAGAGGAGGGAAGTTTCTAGTATTTCAGCTGGAAATCCTGTGAGGGACCATATCATCACTTTGGGCACATTATTTCCATCATTTTTGAGCTTCATTTCACCATCTAACATCATGCTATAAATCATTCATCCTTAACAACACAGTTTTACTCAGCTGTTGTGTATTTAGTAGCTATATTCAGTGGAGGAGGAAGGAGGAGATAGATCTTGATCTTCTAGCTTAAGGATCTAGTGAAGGGATCAACCCTTCAAGCATAGATCTGATTTTATCACGTTGCAACCATCTTATGATCAGTTCTTGCTTCAGATCTGCATACCCAGGAGACATATGTTGTAGTGCCTAAGAGGGTGATTTTCCAAGATTGTTAGATCTGGAAATCCTTTTTGGGTTACCTTGGGTATTCATCATAGAGCCAAGATCTGAAATCCTAGCATCATTTGAGCTCCGGAACCACAGTATCTACACTTTTACATTTTTTCGGTGGTTGCAGTCTTGGCATTTTTAGCAGGTACATAGCCGTATTCTTTCCAGCAGTCTAATTACACAGTCCCTCTTGTGGGAGGACTTCAGGGTCATTCTAGGCCACTTGTTTGGCTTCAGTGTCTCATATTTTGAACAATGTTGTAATTGTATTCCACCTCCTATATAGTAAAATGGCTCATTTATTTTGCATATTTGTATGGTGTATTTAGTTTATGTTTCAATTTCTATAGTTTCGTTCATTGTGTTTCTATATTCCTATCTTTCCCATTTTGGAATATTACAGTGGTATCAGAGCATGATCTTTGGTTCAACTTATGGGCACTTCATATTTAACATCAAAGAAGAAGTAGATAATAGATATCTACAATGATGGAGGGTTTCAGTTTTGCCTCATTTATCTTTATATATATGCAAGATCTCTCCAAGGAGGTCAAAAAAATGAAGAGAGAAACACAGAGGGAGGATCCAAGAAGATTTCAGAATGAGGAAGGTCCAAGCACTTCCTATCAGCAGCAGAAACAACCGACAAGGCAAAGAGCTCCACATCATTCCACTAGATCCACTTTCTTTCAGAAGAAAGGTGAATGGTGTGAATATGAAGGAGACTTGGGGTATGCAACCCAAAGAAAATATTTGTCTAAGTAAAAATCACAGCCTAGAGCACTCATGGAGAATCTAACTCTCCAACAATTTTTACAGCTCAAAGAAGAAAGGAGATCCCACAATATCCATAGAAGAAAGAGGCATAGATTCTTCTTGCCTACATTTGATGGATCATACACAAGCACAGTGAAGGCTTGGAGGGAAGAGTTAGTTGCATACTTTCAGTTATATCCAGTAGAAGAAAGAGAGGTTGTTGATATTGCAACGCTACACCTTGAGGGTGAAGCAAGGGATTTGTGGTTAAGTCATTTGACACATGTCAGAGTGACTTCTTATGCAGATTTCATTCAAATACTGAAGAAGAAGTTTGGTATAAGGAAGCCAGAGGAATTTACCATAGAGACACTTCCCATCATTGATGAGATAGCACATGAAGAGCCAAAGGAAAATGTCATCATTATCACTCCGGAAGAGGAGCCCCTACCACCACCACCAGCTGTAGAAGCACTTGCATCAGGAGAAGGAACACTTGAATATTTGAAATATGGTCTTGAGCTCTTGACATTTGGAGCCCCATGCAAGATTCAGGAGATGCATGAGGAGGAGGCAGATACCAGCGCTGGTACAGTAGAAGAGGATCATCCATCACCATTACTAGCATTTGGAAAGGCCATTGCACTGGTTGGAGGAAATCTTGTAGATATGCAAGGTGTTCCCAAGATTCAACTTCTCCAAGGTTTGAAAAAAAATTCATGTCGTATTATTTTAGTACCTCGTATAAGATTTGTGAAGCCACGCCATCAAGGAAATTGCATAACGAAGGATTAGAGAACCTTGCTGATTTGGAGTAGAAAATTATCACTGCATAGAGGACCCTTGACTTAATCAAGGAGAATATGTATAGCTATCCTAGTTTATCATTGTTGAGCTACACCCAACAATTTGTGTTGAAGTGTGGAGTTTCAAAATATGGGATGACCATAATCCTATTTAGTACAATTCCGAGCTATGAGTTCAACATTATGTATCGCCATGAGACAACAGATGTATCACCATGTAGATCTACAACATTGTCACTAAGAAACAATGATGAGATGAGGGCCCCATTATTTTTGGAGCATTCCGAAGGAAACTTCACTCATGAAGCACTAGAGGGATAGATGATATATGGTAGACATCTTGAGGTGGATAGAATTTTCCATTATCAGGATGGAATATTATTGATGAGAATCTCACATCTCAAAGAGGAATTTATACCTACAACATGTATGGAAATTTATGGGTTCTATTGGGCCATTGATGAGAGGATCTCATGGAGAGACCTCAAGGGAGGTGCACTTCAACATCTCATGGAGTGTAAAGATTATCACTGGTTTGAGGAGGATGGTATTCTACCTTGGGTGGATACCAAGACTGAGCATGGTATGATTCATCATCCACATTGGGATAAATGGATCTAGATGAGGAGCAAGGGGTTGCCAACCCTCTTGCAGATCTATCATATAGGGAAGAAAGAAGCATGGTTGCACTGGTTGCTCTTGGGTGAGTATGGTTACTACCCAACATCTAATATTTATATGACCCATGCCATGTATATTACTGATGTTATGCAACAACAGGAGGCATGGCTACACTGGTTGTTGTTGAGAGATTTTGGCCATCACATGACATCTCCTATGTCTATGTATGTGATTTTGTTTGAAACATGGCATAGCTCTCACATGATGTGGCAGAAGGGAGCTTGTTTGTATTGGGATGATGTGACATTTTACATGTCAGTTAGTATGTTGTTGCTCTATGACTTGCATTATGATGATGTAAGGTGGCAGTAAGAATCCTTGTTGCTATGGTTACTCTTGGGAGAGTATGGGTTAAATTTCTCCTATACGTTGCATGATGATGGTAGAGGTTGGAAACAGGAGGCCTTACTGCATTGGCTTCTATTGGGAGATTATGGTAATTATACTTGGTATGATGATGATGTTGTATGGGAGCAAGAGGCATTGCTGTGGTGGCTTATTTTGAGAGAGTATGGTTCTCATACTTGGGTTGATGATGATTTGGCATGGCAGAAAGAGGAATTGCTACGGTGGCTTCTATTAAGAGAGTATGGCTCTCTTACTGGGTTTAATGATGATTTGGCATGGCAGTAGAAGGATTTTCTATGGTGGTTGTTATTAGGAGAGTATGGTTTGACATTGTACATGTTCATCCATATGTCTCAACTTCTTATTTTCACATTTTTGGGATAATGCTTGGATCCAAGAAGGCCAACATGACCAAGGATGGAAGCATGGAGAGATATAATCTACTTCATGTAGCATGGGATGGAGAGATAGTTTATGATGGGGGACTTTCTACTTTGGGAAGAGACCACTTCACTTTATGTAGCTCATGCATAAAGGAGGATCTTGTACATCATATGGTTTCCACTTGGAGACACATTAATGAGGAGAGGCATCTAACTTTTCAGTTGAAGGCCATTCTAGATATTCTAGAGAGGAAACTTTGGAGCTAGGCATGCATTACACATTCTGGCAGATGGGGAGGCCTTCCATATGAGGATTCCATTTAGAGGGAGATGGATTGCTGCAGCATCCACTTTTGCAATTGCTTGAGGACAAGCAACATTTTGGCAGGGAGGACTGCAATATTCCCAATTTTCCACCAGATAATTGGACTATTAGAGTTCTTAATTTTTATAATTAATTAAGTAAATAAGAGGGTGGAGGGACCCATAAACCCCATAGATGAATAAAATTCACTTTTTGATATGTGTATGTGGATAATTAGAAGTAGATATGCATTATGGAGTACTGGAGCATTTTCTTAATGAAGGAAGAGTGGAGATCATGGATCATTAATGAGAAGATCATGGAGATCATGGAGGAAGTCAAATGAGATCATGGTGCAACAAAAGTAAGATCATAGACCACTAATGAGGAAATAGTGGAGGAATTTGTGCATCTAATGCACACATGATGGAGAGAATGGGAGTTAAATGTAGAGAAGGTGGAGAACATGGAGAGACAACACAGTATTCATGGAGGCTAGTGGCCACATGTGCAACACATTTATGAGGTGTGCCAGGGATATGGAAGGCCCACAAAGCATAAAAGGGAGATGAAGACAGAAATAGAAGAAAAATTTTTGATTTTGGTTATTTATCTATTTAGATCTGGATTTTTCATGTGACATTTATATGCATTCTTCAACTATTTAGCTAAGTTTGCAGTGCTGTTTAGTACACGGGTGTTTCTAAGCGGAAATCCCACCCTTATCCATGGGGGAATTTGAGTTCCTACTCTGGGAAGGTTCTTTGAAGCTATCATACATCATCAGGCATTGGTGCCACATTCAACCCCTCTCTACAACACATTCAGTCTTAGGAATTACACATTCCTGCTTGAGGGTTTGAGAGAAGGAGGTTGTTTCTAGCATTCCGGCTAGGAAACCAGTGGAGGATTCATCCTTTCACCTTGGGCTTCAAGAAAAGTCTTTCATGAGAAAAATATTAATATCCAGCATTCAGGTCAACATTTCATACCTCCATGCAGTAGCAATTCCCCAAGGGATTGTGTAGTCCAGTCCTGTAGATCTATTGGAGGAGGGAATTTTCCAGTATTTCAGCTAGAAATCCTATGAGGCACCATATCCTCACTTTGGGCACATTATTTCCATCATTTTTGAGCTTCATTGCAGCATCTAGCATTAGGCTATAGAGCCTCCATCCTTAACAACACAATTTTACTCAGCTATTGTGTATTCAACAACTACATTCTATGGATGAGGAAGGAGGAGGTAGATATTGAGCTTCTAGCTTAAGGATCTAATGAAGGGATCAAACCTTCAAGAATAGATCTAATTGTATCACGTTGCAGCCATCTTATGATTAGTTCTTGCTTCAGATCTGCATACCCAACACACATATGTTGCAGGGCCTAAGAGGGTGATTTTCCAAGATTGTTAGATCTGGACATCCTTTCTGGGTTATCTTGGGTATTCATCATAGAGCCCAAATCTGAAATATCGACATCATCTGAGCTCTGAAACTTCCAGATCCACACTTCTATATTTTTCTAGCAGTTGCAGTCCTAACATTTGCAGGAGGGAGAACGTAGTATTCCTTCCAATAGTCCAACAGTTACGCAGCCCCTCTTGTGGGAGGACTTCAAGATCATTCTAGGACACTTGTTTGGCTTGAGTGTCTCATATTTTGAGCACTGTTTTACTTGTATTCCACCTCCTATATAATAAAATGACTGAGTTATTTTTCATATTTATATGGTGTATTTATTTTATTTTTACATTGCTATATTTTCATTCATTGTGTTTCTATATTCCCGTCTTTTCCATTTTTGAATATTACAAATAGCTACCCAATTATATGTATTGACGATCTGTTGGATGAAATTAGGGGAGTAAAATACTTCTATAAGATAGATTTGTGCTCGGGGTACCATCAAATTTGGGTGAGGGAGCAGGACATCCCTAAGGCTGGCTTTCGTTTCCATTATGGACACTTCGATTTCTTTGTGATTGCCTTTGGGATAACTAATTATCTGTCTAATTTTCAATCCTATATGAACCACACATTTTTTGTGCAGTTGAGGTGCTTCATTGTGGTCTTCTTCGATGACATCCTTATCTATAGCTGGACTTGGGAGGAGAACCTTTAACACCTAGAGGAGGTCCTTCAGATACTTGAGGAGAAACACCTTATGTGAAGATGTTCGAATGTGAATTTGGAGTAACAAATATGTTGTACCTTGGAAACATGATAGGGGAGGATGGAGTGAAGGTAAATTAGGAGAATATTAGAGCCATCTATGATTGGCCAACACGAAGGAATGTGAAGAGTTTAGAGGATATTTGGGAATTTTCACTTACTATAGGATATTTGTGAGGGGCTTCTCACAACTTGCAGCACAGCTCATCGACCTGACCAAGAAGGGATATTTTGAGTAGATGAAGGGAGCATAGGATTATTTCGAGTCCCTCAATGAGGTTATGAGAAGTTTCCCTGTCTTGGCTTTACCTTATTTCACCCAGCCATTTTTACTAGAGTGTGATGCTTTAGTTGAGGGAGTTGGAGTCGTATTGACATAGCGAGGCCACCCCATAACATTTGATAGTAGTAATTTGTTTCCCCATGAGATACTATACTCCATTCATGAAAATGAGATGCTGGCCGTGATGCATTCCTTGGCCAAATTCAGGTAGTACTTGGTGGGGTATCGATTCAAGGTGAATATTTATCACACAGTCTTTGATATTTCCTAGAGTAGCATATAATGCAGGAGAGGAAGGAGAAGTGGGTGAGTAATCTCTAGGATTATGATTTCAATATTGAGTACATGAAGGGAAAGCACAACATAATATAAAATGTACTTTCTAGGAGGCTCGCAATACTATCTCTGATGGACATTGCTCATATTTGGAAGGCCCAACTTTTGGTTGAGTATTCCAAGGACAAACAAGCCTGTGAGATACTGCACACACAAATGGGGATGAGATATTCAGGGCGATGGATGACGTTGTGTACTACAATGACCAGTTATGCTTAGTGTGGGGATTCCAGCTCAAGGAGAAGGTTATGAACGAAATTCATGACTCCCCTCTATAAGGACACCTGAGATTCTTCAACACTTATTGTACCATCCACGAGCGGTTACCTAGGTAGGGGATCAAGGGGTATGTATTGAGGCACATACATGAGTGCATGAATTGTTGGAGGAACATGGTGGAGTTGTCACACACTACAGGTTTACTACAATTACTTCCAATTCGAGAGAGGAAGTGGGAGATTTGTGTGTCCATGGATTTCATCACGGGGCTTCCAAAAACACAGGGGAGAGATTTTATCTATGTGGTGGTGGATCGACTAACTAAATTAAATTATTTCTTTTATATCTCATGAATATAGTCAGCCTCATAGGTGGTCAAGTTTTTATTTCAGGAGGTGTTCTGGCTTCATGGACTCCCAAAGAAAATAGTCAATGATAGGGAAAGTAGGTTCATGCGAGCCTTATGGAAGGAGTTGTTATGGCTAGTGGGGACTGAGCTTACACCCAACACCAACTATCACCCACAATCATATGGGAAGACTGATGTCGTGAACAAATATCTGGAGTAGTACCTACGAAACTGTGTTACGAGACAAAAAAAAACATCGGTGGAGTGGCTACACTTAGGGGTTTCTGCTACAACACCACTTACCAGATGTTGATTGGTATGTTCCCTTTCTGAAAAATCTATGGGTATGATGAAATTTATTTTTCTAACATGATATTTGGAGATACAAGGGCCCCAACAGAAAAATATTGGGTTTAGGAGAGCCAAGATATCCCCAAGGCTCTCAAGGACAACTTGAAGGTGAAAAAAAATCAACAAAAGATGTATGCTGATAGACATAGCGTGGAGAGGTAGTTTGAGGTGGGGGACATGGTATACCTATGCTTTCAGCCTTACTGAAAGTCTTCACTCAAGAATAAAGGGACAAAGAGTCTGAAGCCACACTTCTATGGGTCATACAGGGTTACTAGGAGGGTTGGGGAGGTAGCTTATGAGATGGAGCTACCCAAAAAGAGTCAGATTCACAACATATTTCATGTCTCTTTCCTAAAAAAGGAATTGGGGAAATAGGTTACAACAACCACCAATTTTCCTACATTGGATGATGAGGGTAACTTAGTAATGACACGAAAGACCATACTAGAGACATGGGCGAGGAATCCGAGGAACAAGGTCGTCCAGGCACATTCGGTTAAGTGGAAGGATTTTCCACATGAGGATGCCACTCGGGAGTGTGAGAAGATTTTGTAGAACCCAAATTTACAGTTTCTTGAGGACAAGAAAAATGTGGGAGGGAAGGAATGTAATGTACCTTCCTAAATATTTTTTTTACGAATATTTCAATTTTGTCATTTTTGTAAACTATGCGCCTAAGGAAGTTTTGGAGGAAAAGCACTTAGGAGAAGGGGGTTAAAATTAGTCACTTAGTGGAATGTGGGGGCTACTTCTCCAAGAAATATGCACTCCCTAGTTGGGGAAATTAGTATGGCTAGGGAGGGAGTTTGATTATCCTAGTGAGGGGTCTCACATGAAGGAAGGAAGCAAAAATTATAAATAAAAGGGATGCACCATCATTTGGGGCCTTTTGATCTTTTGATAATCATTTGTTTCTGTAGCTATTTAGCAGAGTCACATAGTGATGTTTAGCATAAGAGTTTCCCAAGGAGGAATCTCAAACTCTCTTCATTGGAATTCGAGTGCCACCCTAGGAGGGTCATATCATTATTATTTTTGAGGTGTGAAGGAATGCCACACAAGAATCATGATTTATGGCTTAGATTGGATGCAGAACAAGGTGCCACAGCATGTTGAAGGAGTGAGGAGTTGGAGTTTGGGGCTGCATTGTTGCTGGAGCACTCCTTGGCTAATTTTTAGGCAGAGGTAAAGGGATTTCAGTGGAGGAAGTCACTACCCAACAAAAATCTAAGTTTCTAGAGTCGGGCCTTCGTCATCTTGCGCAAGACTACACAATATTTTGTTGTGGAAATTTGTGGGGTTGCTTTTGAAGGAGTTTTAGGAGCTAGGATTGTTTGGTGTTGGATTGGACATGAGTGTGGGGAAGTTTCTAAATTTTTTTTGGAGCAACAAGAAAAATATCTACTGCAGGTTTCATTTTCTGCATCTGGAGGAGGAAAAATATTATTTGGGTCAATTTTGGAGCATCAAAACTAGGGCAAACCCTTTCTAGGTTTTTGACAAGGATTCTAGAAATAATTTGGCAGAATTTTCTAGGAAAATTTGAGGGGTCAAATTGGGGTCTCAACACATCCATCTATGCAAAATTACAAGGTACATTACAAATATGTGTTGGGTAGTTCATGCATAAACTGGGCAAGAAATTTTCATCCACCTGGGACTTTTAGCCTGCTTTAATCAAGCCCAAGTGCACACATTCTAATTCATATTTTACTCCCACATAAATATATAATAAAATTGGACCTTTCGTGTATCTTGGATAATTTCTATTTTTTAATGTTTAGTGTAAATTTTTTGTGTTGAATGTGTTATATGTATTTGTTATCACTCTAAATTTTCCACTAGAAATATTATATTACAATGAGCACTACTAAAAACATGACAAACATACCATTTTATGGAGCTTCATAACACAATTCATTAGTAGATAAATGTCTTTTAGATTAATCACATTATTATGAATTGGTCGACATTTCGAACCATCTAATGTGGTTTATCCTCAGGACAAGGTGAAAAAATATTAATCGATCATCATAATAAATAGTAAGGATGCATCATACCATGCATTTAGCCATTAAAAACTAGCTTCTATTTAGTTAGTTAATTAGTTATTAAATTTTTTATTAATAATTAATAGACGGGTTAAAGATGATTTTAATAAATATTTTAGTTATTAAAACTATTTTAATAAACAATTTAACTATTTAAAATATTTTAGCAAATATAAATATTTAAATAAATATATATATTTTAGTAAATATAAGTATTTTAATAAATATAAATATTTTAATTATTTTAAATTAAATTAAATTAAAAGGAATAAAATTTTTAAGAATTAAGAGAAGGGAATTATATATTATAATAATATAAATAAGGGGCAAAAAAAAAAAATGCTAAATGAATACACGACAAAGCTAAGACCAAGAAAATAAATAACAAAGACAGGGGAAAAAATAAAAATGGAGGAAAAAATCAAGAGGGATCAGGAAGAATAGGAGGAAGAAGGGAGATAAACTAAAGAAAAAACCTATATATACCTAAGGAAATAAAGGACACAACAGGGGAAAGAATCTTAATGAGAGAGTTGGGGTCCAACTCTTACTCAATATCCAGTCATCATACCTGTTGATATTCATAGCATGCCTTTCAATCTCAATAGCCTCCCATATCTTCGTACGGTGGAAGTGGTCGACCTTAGAGATGACCTTGGAGTCCTCAATGAAGACATGGTGGCAAGATTTTTCTGCATGTTCAATAGGAGCTGATGTGTGGGGCCGATTGTGTCTAATGTCTGTGGGATGCTCTTCGATTTGCTACTTCATGGATCTCCCCATTTCTCCAATATAGGGAATACCACAAGAAAAATGAATCATGTAGACACCTTTCATGTCCTTAGGGTCAACAAGGTCCTTGAAAGATCCAAGAGAATTCCTAATTGTATGAATAGGCTTTATTGATTAAGCGCTTTTTCACCTTTTCCTTAGGATGAACCACAGTAGATGGTTTGAAACATTGACCAATTCATAATAACGTGATTAATCCAAAAGAGATTTATCTACTTTATGGATCACAAAAGTCTTAGATCTAACAACTCATTAATGTATTTACACTAACAACCACATACAATCTCAAGAACATTTTCGATATAGTATGTATAATAATATTTGGGAAAAATACTGAGAGGGGGGTGAATTAGTATTTTAAAACTTACTCGATCTTCTTAATTTATATTCAGATTTTTGTAAGCGCCTTTGACGAGGTAAACCAATGTATGTACGCTATTGTTATGAAGAAAATTGAAGTATATCCAGTTAAATAAATTTTCAATTAATTCTTCATCAGTTTAACTTTAACTAGTGTATCAGTACTTCATTTAGAATTAATTATTTAGTAATCATGTGCAGTAAGAATAGAATAAGTCATTACAAAAGTCAACACATATGAACACTAGGATTTTAGGTGGAAAAACAATGTGGGAAAAAAACCACCGCTGATGTTAGTTTTGTCTTATTATTTAATTAAAAAAAATTTTCCATACAATTTAGTCCTAGCGCACACTCATGCTAGTACAAAGGCACCCACCTATAGAGGGCTACAACCTTCTCTCATTTTCCAACACCTGCTCGAAGGGAGCTACAACCCCCCTATCTTCAATAATTTTTGGATCACTTTTCAGAGTGCTTCACACTGGATCCACTTGATCAAAACATTACAACCTGTAGGCCAAATTTCATCAAATTTTCAAAATAGAACCACTATCATCACTGAATCAACAAATCAATCACTGAATCTCAATTAACCATTGCAACCAATCGAACTAAACCACAAGAAATTATGTCAAGGCATTTTCAAATATAAATAAATACACTATTATCCATAAGTGAAATCAACTGCTCCAACTACATACCCCGATGAACTATATGTCAAAATGTATATGCTAGTATTTTGAACAATACTCGTGTATACACACACTTTTCCTGAAGCAAACCTTTGTACGGATCTCAAAACATAGAACCTATTATCACTCAAAAATTATAAAAACATCATTTTTTCAAGTTTTTTTTTGATCATGGGTCAAAATAGGGTCTTAGGAGTCATTTCATGAATTTGACCAAAAGGGAGTATTAGATTTTTAGGTTTGAACCTTCCTTAGTGTTAAACAAATCCATTTTAAAGGTTTTTTATGTCAAGTCATTCATAATTTCATCATTCATTTAATTTCCCTAAGTTTTTCATCAAAACTAGCCAATTAGCTAAGAAACCTTACTTTCGTAGAGCCACTATTTCAAAAAAGTCATTTTGCGCTACGAAAGCGTTGTCTTTTCGTAGCGCAACATGAAGCAAAAAACTTTGTTTTCTTGTTTTGCGTAGTCAACTTCCAAAGAGGTTTCTGTGCAACTAAAAACGAATTTAGGAAGACTGAAACAATTTTTTATTCCTAATAGACTTAACTACATACACCTCTCTTAGTTTCCTCAAATTCATTAGGAGGTGGAAGAAATTGATAAATTAAAATGCGCTATGAAAGTGCTGTTACAAAATGTCCTGTACATGACTGTTTAGCAGTCAACTTCAAGTTCCGTTTTTGGAAAAATTAAAAAGTCTTTTGGAATTCTAAAAGAGGTTTTTTTTAATCACACCCCCAGCTACACAAATCCCTCTCAATGTTCTCACAAGTGTTATTATTTGGGAGATACAAGGCTTTATTTGAAGCCCTATTTTCAGAAACAGAGTTTTCCTGTTTTAGACATGTTTTTCAAAGGCAGTTTCTGGAAAGCACGAGATGTGTTTCAAAAAAAAAGAGAGGTGTCTATTCAAGACATCATGGCCTACAAAAACCTCCTTCAGTTCCTCAAAATAAATCATGTAGTAGGAGATATAGGCTCTGTCCCAAGACCTATTTTTCAGGGAAAACAAGAAAAACCAATAGGCCAACCTATTGCAAATGAAGAAGGGACCTCAAGAAGGCTAGAATGAATCTGTTTTTTAAGTGATATAATGAAATAAGATTGATTTTGAGTTCTTAGCACATTTAAAATTTTCATTTTGGAAAATTTTGGACAAAACTTTTCACTCAGTAGTTTCGTAGCGCAAACATTGTAAAAAAGGCAAAAAGCGCTACGAAACTACTGTAACAGCTTTTCTTTCCCTTTTTCATCACATTTTGGGGGGTAAAAATATGAATTAAGGTTTGAAATTTCTATGGAGGATATATATAAAGGTAATGAAGATTATTTTGAAGGAAATAAGTAAATAATTTGAAGAAAAAAGGGTTAAATGGCAGTGCTACGAAATTGTCTTCTTTTCGTAGCATAGTCTATTTTCAGCTCATTTGAACAGTTTGATGATGGTTATGGACAACTGAAGCCTAGGGAGGAGTTTTATCATGTGTTACTCAAACTTCAAACAACAAAGGACCATGAAATGATGAGTACGTGATGGTCATAATGTTCAATTAATGCAAAAGACCATATGCCTAAAAAAAAGTGTTTGGTTTCCTGCTTATGTGGAGGTCAGCAAAGTGGTCATGAAGTGCTCAAGCTCATCATCCAAATTAGACCATGTGATGATACACTTGTCAATGATGTAATTTAAAATAGATAAGGTTGTTAGGATAAGGTTGTTAAAGATAGTAATGAAGAGTTTGAGTCCTAGTTGAAATAGGACTGTCAAGTAGGATATGTGTTTGTTTGTCATAAATTTGATGTTTTATGGTAATGCAAGGTGTCAAGAGTTAGGAATTTGAAATATCTAGTAGAAGATGAGTTCATATCATGTTTTAATGGTCTATTAAAGTCCAAGAGGTCGAATTAGCAAAGGGTTGTTGGCAAAACTGGTGCATATTGTGAAAAGACCATTTCAGCTAATGCAGAGAGCTTCTACTTGACCAACTTGAGATTCAAAAGGGGTTTTTAGTGTTTTCCTATTCTATCAGTGTTTATTATATATCTTATTTGTAGTGGTGTTCATATATATTACTCAGAACTCATCTTTAGATGCTCTGACTTCCTTTATAAATGGACTAACTGTGTTTTTACATGTTTCAAGTGTATGTCTCATGACTAAAAACCCTGATATGCCTCAACTTCCATGTCAATTAGATTCACTGATTTTATGAGATTGGTTTGAATCCATAAGCCAAATGTATACATGCTGATGTTGGTTTCAACCTATAGGTTAGAAAATTTTATCTAAGAAGACCACTTTGTAAAGCTTTGGATTGACTAATATATAAAGTAACATACAACTTTTATTCACCTGAGATTCTTAGTGTATTTGCAATGAGTTTTATGTACTATCTTTGAAATGTTTTTCTTCCATAGCCTTGATGTCTCATTACTCAGAATTCATGTATTACATGCTCTGAATTCCTTTTAACTTCAAGTTATTGGGATTTTCATGAATGTGTTACCCTTTCATTGAAGTATATACAAGCCTCAGATTCCACAAGGAAAGCCTTTGTTATTGAGAGCCCTATCACTGACTCCATAGCCAAATGGTAGCAAGCATTCATCTTCTCAACCTGAACCAAAAAAAAACAATAGAGTTAGCCATCTATCTATATCCCATATCATTAACCCTTGAGAGAGCCCTCTCAGACTGAGGAGGCTAAGCCTCAGTCACAAGATTGGTTTGAAATAGTTACATTGAAGTTGTCTGATCAGAAACCAAACATGTGTGATTTTGGTGATAACATTTTGGTGCATCTGCCGGGAGTTTGAAGATTATACTTTCTCGATATTTTGAAGTTGAAATTCTGAAGGTAGCAGGAGCTCAGGAAGATTTTAGAGGCTGCATCTACCTTGGCAACTCCACACATCAAATAATCAATTGGAAGGTGACTCCACTACTTGAAGATCAGTAGATTGATGAAGTTTCAGAATGAGTTCCATTGCAAGAATAAATTCCAGGTATGGCCCTATGAATCGATCTCATATCCCTGTTTTTCTAAATCCTGTGCCAAAGGTTGAATGGTTAACTGATCTTCCTATATTCAAAGATGAAAAGAAAGACAATGCTGCTCTTCATTTGGTTAGATTCCATATGTATGTACACAGTCTTAAGGTTCAGTTCCCTGAGGATTGTCTCATGAAGATGTTTATGGCCACTGTGGAAGGAAAAGAACGGTCTTGGTATGAAAGCTTGCAAAATGGTTCATTATATTCTCTTGTTGATTTCCATGTTGCATTTTATGAGATGTATGAAGAGTGTCATCCCTCCTTATTGCTGGTCAAAGAATTTTGTAAACACTGTGTGAGTTTTATTGAATATTTGGAGAATTGTTATGAAGATGATGAGTTCATGGATGAGGAAATTTTAGAAGCCCTTCATGACAATCCCTTTCATTACCAAGAAGAAAGGATAGCCTCTTTCTTAGATGAAAATGAAACCCAAAAGGATTTTATTTATGAAAATTATGATACATTCTCTGAGTTTGATGAAATGTTGTAGCAGACTTGTCAGTCTTTTGATCATCAGGAGTATGAGAATAATTTCAAACAGTAAAAGTAAATATTGGAAAATTCTTGGTACAATCCTCAGGTGCTGGAAAAATTTGAGTCTTCATGTCATTTCTTGCATCAACCTACATCAAATGAGGATTACATTAATGAATAAGTGGGTGAAATTTTTTCTTCATCCTTGTCTTCTAATCTAAAATAATTTGAGTGAAAGTCAGAAGATAAGATTCAGTTTGTGGATGAAGTTACTCGGAACATTGAAAAGGACATTGAAGTTTTAGAGGGTAAAATTCAATCTTATAAGCTTCAAGATCAAGATCAGTCTTTTCGAAAGCTTTCCATGCTAGAACACAAAGAGAAGGCGTTGCTTCCTTTCTTTTTTGAGATTGAGGAAAAATACACTGTTTTTGAAAATCAGTTTGAATAGAAGTTTGAGAGTACACAACTAAAGTCTTATGTGTTTGATAAAAGCATGGATGAGTTGCCCAAAGTTTCAAAATGTCATTAGAAGCATAAAATATATCATGTCTTCTTTGATCCTATAGTTGAATACATGGAAGAGTTCTACAATCCATATTTCCAGTTATATTTTCATTTTGAAGATCAGTTACATCTCATGTTGCCTTGGTCATCTCAGTATCATGTTTACTTTTGGTTCAAGCGTAGTAAATAGGTTCAAGCGTTAGATCAAATCAATGACTGGCTTCATTGGAAGTTTCATGTTCCTTGGATTACAAATGGAGATTGCAGCTGCTAGGGTAGGTAGGAGTGTGTGAATAAGCTCAAAAGTGAATGAGCATCTTTTCAGTAGGTACAAATTTAGTTCTTCTGCAGTGATCATTAAGCTTGAGCCCGAGGTGAAGGCCATTTAAGCTTGAGGAGAAGCTTAGCAATTTCAAAGTTCTTTCTGATTTGGTCAAGAAAATGGATAGCAGCACTAGAGCTACTGGTTCTTAGTGTACCAGAGGGGCGCACTATCCCAAGTGGAGCCACTTTATCACTAAAAAATTCTCAAAACATCATTTTTTCAAGTTTTTTTGATCATGGGTCAAAATAGGGTCTTAGGAGTCATTTCATGAATTTGAACAAAACGGAGTATTAGATTTTTTGGTTTGAACCTTCCTTAGTGTTAAAAAAATCCATTTTAAAGGTTTTTTCTGTCAAGTCATTCATCATTTCATCATTCATTTAATTTCCCTAAGTTTTTCATAAAAACTGGCCAATTAGCTAAGAAACCTTACTTTTGTAGTGCCATTAGTTCAAAAAATTCATTTTTGCGCTACAAAAGTGTTGTCTTTTCATAGCGCAATATGAAGCAAAAACTCTGTTTTATGGTTTTGAGTAGTCAACTTCCAAGGAGGTTTCTGAGCAACTGAAAATGACTTTAGGAAAACTGGAAGAGGGTTTTCTTCCTAGCATAATTAAGTACATAAAAGTCTCTTAGGTCCCTCAAATGTATTAGGAGGTGGGAGAAATTGATAAATTTAAATGAGCTACAAAACTGTTGTTACAAAATGTCCTGTACATGACTGTTTAGCAGTCAACTTCAAGTTCCGTTTATGGACAAATTAAAAATTATTTTGGAATTATGAAAGACGTTTGTTTTCATCACAACCCCAGCTAAAAAAAAATCTCTCACCTTTCCCAAAAGTGTTATCAGTTGGGAGATACAAGGCTTTCTTTGAAGCCCTATTTTCAGAAACAAAGTTTTCCTGTTTTACACATGTTTTTGAAAGGTAGTTTCTGGACATTCGGAGATGTGATTCAAAAAACCAAGAGAGGTTTTTATTCAAGACATAATGGCCTACAAAAATTTCCTTCATTTTCTCAAAATAAATCATTTATTAGGAGATATAGGCTCTGTCCCAAGACCTATAGTTCAGGAAAAACATGAAAAACCAATAGGCCAACCTATTGCAAATGAAGAAGGGACCTCAAGAAGGCTGGAATGACTCTTTTTTTTAAGTGATATGATGAAATCATATTTATTTTGAGTTTTTAGCACATTTACAATTTTTATTTTTGAAAATTTTGGACAAAGCTGCTCACTCAGCAGTTTCGTAGCGCAAACAGTGTAAAAAAAGGCAAAAAGCGCTACGAAATTGTTGTAGTAGCTTTTCTTACCCTTTTTCATCACATCTTGGGGGGTAAAAATATGAATTAAGGTTTGAAATTTCTATGGAGGATATATCTAAAGGTAATGAAGATTATTTTGAAGGAAATAATTCAAGAATTTGAAGAAAAAAGGGTTAAAGGGCAGCGCTACGAAAAGCGCTACGAAACTATCTTGTTTTCATAGGGCAATATATTTTTAGCTCATTTGAACAGTTTGATTATGGTTATGGATAGAAGGAGCCTAGGGAGGAGTTTTGGCATGTGTTAATTCAACTTCAAATAGCAAAGGAACATGAAATGAAGAGTACACGATGGTCAGAATGTTCAATGAATGCAAAAGACCATATGCCTAAAAAACAGGGTTTGGTTTCCTGCTTATGTGGAGGTCAGCAAAGTGGTCATGAAGAGCTCAAGCCCATCATCCAAATTCAACCATGTGATGATACACTTGTCAATGATGCAATTTCAAATAGATAAGGTTGTTAGGATAATGTTGTTAAATCTATTAATGAAGATTTTGAGTTCTAGTTGAAATAGGACTGTCAAGTAGGATAGGTGTCTGTTTGTCATAAATTTGATGTTTTATGGTTATGCAAGGTGTCAAGAGTTAGGAATTCAAATTATATAGCAGAATATGACTTGATATCATGTTTTAATTGTCTATTAAAGTCCAAGAGATTGAATTAGAAAAGGGTTGGAGACCTTTTGGAAAAACTGGTGCATATTGTAAAAAGACTATTTCAGCTAATGCAAAGAGCTTCTACTTGACCAACTTGAGATTCAGAAAGGGTTTTTAGTGTTTTCCTGTTCTATCAGTGTTTCTTATATATCTTATTTGCAGTGGTGTTCATCTATATTACTCAGAAATCATCTTTAGATGCTTTGACTTCCTTTATAAATGGATTGACTGTGTTTTTACATGTTTCAAGTGTATGTCTTATGACTAAAAAGCCCGATATGCCTCAACTTCCATGTCAATTAGATTCATTGATTTTCTAAGATTAATTTGACTCCATAAGCCCAATGTATACATGTTGATGTTGGTTTCAACCTATAGGTTAGAAAAAGTTATCTAAGAAAACCACTTTGTAAAGCTTTGGATTGACGGATATATAAAGTAACATACAACTTTTCTTCACCTGAGATTCTTACTCTATTTTCAATGAGTTTTATGTCCTATCTTTGAAATTTTTCTCTTCCATAGACTTGATCTCTCATTACTCAGAATTCATGTATTAAATTCTCTGACTTCCTTTGAACTTCAAGTTATTGGGATTTTCCTAAATGTGTTATCCTTTCATTGAAGTATATACAAGCCTCAACTTCCACAAGGAAAGCCTTTGTTATTGAGAGCCCTATCACTGAGTCCATAGCCCAATGGTAGAAAGCATTCATCTTCTCAACCTGAACCAAAAAAAAAAAAAAAATAGAATTAGCCATATATCTATATCCCATATCATTAACCCTTGAGAGAGCCCTCTCAGGCTGAGGAGGCTAAGCCTCAGTCACAAGATTCATTTGAAATAGTTACATTGAAGTTGTTTGATCAACAACCAATCAGGTATGACTTTGGTGATAACAAAACCCTCAGACTGAGTCACTGTACTACTGAAATAAATCACAGAAACATATTTTTTCTCCATCATAGATCTATGAAATTCATAAATAACATCACCGACCTTGATCAATAATATGTCAAAATGTATACTCTACTTTAATGAACAATACCTGGGTATACACGCAAGTTTCCTTAAACAAACCTGTGTACTTATCTTAAGAACACTGAACCTTGAAACTGAATCACTGTCATTCTGAAATGAACATAGAACCACTTAATCATTCTAAAATAATCATAGACCATCACAAATTTCTGAACCACATACATATAGCAACATCATTACTATTCAAGATATCAATCTACAATCAATTCAACTCCAATCTTCATTGCTAAACCCATATCATCATGTAAGACTTCATCAACATACAATAACAAATGCAATGATACTTTTTAGAATAATCAAATATCATATTCAAAAAAACCCTAGCTTATATACACACTTCCCACAAAGAACTTCCGCATGTATACACACCTTTCAGGAATAATACCTGCGTACAAATATTTCCATTCTGCATAAATGATACCGGACTTACCAGAATGAAACCTGTGTATGCACGCTATATTCATGAAACAATCCTACGTATACATATGCAATTGACTCATACCTTCATTTCATAATAGAACTTCAAATAAACAAATATGTCAGCATAAATAGTAAAAAAATGTGGCAAACATTATTATCACAGATCAAACCAACCCATTAGGAGATTATCAATTTATAGTCATTTAATATCTATTGGATCATTTCCATCGTCATACTCTTAGGTGCACACTTATTTAGGATCAAGCATTTTATCAATAAACCATAACATGCACACCCAACGCTTTGATCTACATCTCGTAATATAGCTTAGGCCTTAGTCAATACCATGGGGAAAAACCATAATAATATCGATGGTATTCCTTGATGGGATCAAATAAATGTTGCCACACTCAATATTATGGGCCAATACCATGGTATATACCCCTAGTATTTTGGATACCATGGTGCAGAAACCGTATGCGCTTTATCTTCTCCATACCCACGTATATACGCAGCTTTGATTTACAAAACCCGCATGTATTTTTCAAAACATCACCTTAATTATTCCTCTATTTTAGAACTGTTATGCCTTCATCCAAACACTCTGTCCCATTTGTACTGCCTTATAGACTCATCTTGTTATCATTCATGTTGACATGTGTAGACGACTTACCAGAATGAAACCCATGTATGCACATGATATTCCTGAGACAAACCTAGGTATACATCTGCAATTATTGACTCATACCTTTGTTGCACAAAAAAACTTTAGATAAACCCATATCTCAACATACATAGTAAAAACATGTGTCATACATTATTATCATAGATTAAACCAACCCTTAAGTAGATTATATGTGTATAGTCATTTCATATCTATTGGACCTAATCCATCATCATACTCCCAGGTGCCCACTTATTTCACATCAAATAGATCATCAATAACCCATAACATGCACACTGAACACTTCAATCTCCATATCCTTATATAGATTAGGCATTAGTCAATACCATGGGTCAAAACCGTACTAATATCGATGGTATTCCTTAATGGGATCAAATAACCATTTCCACACTCAATATTGTGGGCCAATACCATGGTAAACACTCCCGGTATTTAGGATACCATGGTGCAGAAACTATACGTGCTTTATCTTCTCCATACCCGGTTATGTACGCATATTTTCTTCACAAAACCCATGTGTATTTCTCGAAACATCACCTTCATTATTACTCTTTTTTTGAACTGCTATTACTATGTCCAAAATCTTTGTCACATGTGTAATAGCTTATAGAATCATCCTATTATCACTCATGTTGAAATCTTCATGTAATAGGTTTTTATTGAAGACAACTCATCAGATAGGTTTCCATCAAGGAAAACACATTTTTAATAATGCCAACAATCTCCCCCTTTGGACTTGATGGAAACCACTTTGGTGTTTGGTGACCACAACATGTAAATACTATTTCCAAACACCAAGTTACTCTCCCCCCTTCGACATTAATGGAAAAGGGATGACAAAATCTAATAGAGGGCTTCTCTCTCCCTTTGTAGACATGAGAACTATAGATATGATCTATTGAAAATGAACACTGATCATACTCCCCCTGAGCACATGCTGAATTTTCTGAAGATATGAAAAGAAATACATGACTATGTGACTTTCCTATCACAAAGGACTCAAAATTACATGAATCACTCAACACACCCAGGTTACAGATTTGAATCATCATTACATTACATTCATAAATGACTTGAACCCAATAGTTGATACATGACTGAGTATTACAATGATTACATAATTGGTATTTTTATGAAATTTACATCAAGACACATATATGCCATTTATAACCAATACCAAAGACCTCTATAAGACAATGATGGTCATTAGAAACCATCATATACCATGTAGGATATGGACCATAAGAATTGAAGATGAGTACCATGAACATCATCAACAAAAATGCAAAAATTTTAGCAACATGTGTATGTTCAGTAGAAATACAAATATAATTGTTAAGGAAATTATAATGTGAACAATGTACTATAAGAGGAATGAAAAAATAATCCGCATGATCTTGTGCCACTGATATCAGAACCAGAAATCCAAACTGGCATAAGCACATGATAAATTTTTCTTGAGTTTGTCCCATTGTTTCTTCATCATAGAGAAACATACATGAGTATCTAAATTGGAACTCACATATATACATGATTATTCCTCATATGATCCACGTATAAAAATTAGAGTACTGAAACTTCATCACTACAAATCCCCCTCATCCTATACTATATGTACCTGTTCACTGTTACTGTTAGTCATCAACAATTTTTATTATCTGTAGATGACTAAATATTGGTTCTAGATTTCTAAAAACAAAATTCCCTGAATATTGTGAGTTTTAGAAATCTCACTGCCTTCATTATCCTTATAGAATTTTTTTCACTATTCTACCATTTAACCATTCCATGGTCACCCTACCACTCCTAAAGGACTCCTTATGGGCTTGTGCCACTCATCTCCATCTTTTTTCCTACCCATAACCTCATTACTCAGTTTTTTTCCTTGCCCATCACTCCACTTTCCATCTAGGGTTTCCAATAAGCCTATTCCTTCCCATGTTCACTAGGTTCCTCAAGCATTGGTGGTCTCAAAACTATCTCTGTAGGCTCTTTAGATAAATCAAGTACATTGGATTTTGGATCTTCAATATAGCATTCTGACAATTACTCTGTTTTTCACTTAAAGACTCCAAACCAATTTTTAGTCAAAGGCCAGGTCAAAGGATCCTCCCACTAGGTCAATTAGGGTTTCATATGGTCCAAGGTCAATCATTGGTGTTTCATACACTGTTTTTCTTTGTTAGAATATCATTCAAAGGTCTTGAAATGTTGATACATGGTTATTCAAGAAAATATCTAAAAGTCTCCAAAGAAGACTACCTTGTCAAATTCAAGTTATACAAAAGGTAAATGTAACATGGCACTTCTGCAGGAGTGTTAAGAGGTCAATCAGCAGAAGAAATTGATAAGGTAAATGGTATGTTCCTAAAGGAAGACATCTTGCAGCAAGGAAGACATGAAGCACTTGGTCTTAAGTAGAATTAGGTTTTTTGAGCTTGATTGGGCTAGCAGTGTGCCAATTAGGGGTCAAATGCAGAAATAACCCTGGTGGAGGCACACCAAAAACCAAACATGAAGAGATTTTTTTCAGAAATTATGGATGAAATAGGTAAAAAGGTGAGGTGAACTGAACATAAATGAATGAAATTGAAAGGGCTATAGAGAACTACACTGAATGATTGTCTTAAAGCACTCCAGACACCTAAGTTTTTGGGAAAATAGCCAAAGAAGGTGAAAGGCATGGTTTGAACTCCATGATGCCAGCAAAGAAAGGATTGTGAAAGTGCTGCTGTGTGAAAGCATCCCAAAGTTTTCCAAGGTGAATATGTAAGGCCTCAAAGAGAAAAGGTGTAAAGAGTATCAATAAGAAAGGTGAACTCAATATTTTCAATCACCTGTGTATTAAAAGTGTCATAAAAGGTAAAATGGCAAGCCAAAATCCATGATGAAAGCAAAAGGGATTTTGAAGATGTCATTGTTTGATCAAATTCCAAACTTGTTAAAAATGAGTTTTCATGCTTAAATGATCAAATGATGAATTAAAATTCATGATGCACACAAAAGAGGTTTTTTTAGGACCGCTGATGTGTCAAAATAAACATATCAAGTCTCCAGGATCAAAAGAGAACAAATTTCATAACGCAACAAAACCTGTAGAGAAAAGGAATAAAGAATATCAATGAGAAAGATAAGGTCAAGGTGTTTTGGTCACCTACCAGAAAGGGTCAAACAATATTAGTGAAATAAAGTAAAAGAGATTTAAAACTTTAGAAAGTGGGTTGTGAAGCTAAAAATAAATCATTGAGCCTATAAAAGGTAATCTCAACACTTTAACAACTCATTGTTCACTTGCAAAGTCATTAGAGCATTCAGGAGAGGAAACTGCGAGTTTTTCAAGCCAAATTTCAGCTAAGTGTTGTGGCGCTGTGCCCTCAGGTCAGCGTTTCACACTTGGAGTCGGGTGTTGTACCCCTAGCCTTTCCCACATGTATTTTCGTAAGGCACTGCGTGCCTGGAAACGGGTGTTGTACGCCTGGTAGAGCGTTGTGCGCTTGCCCGATCTTGACCAATAGGCCCAGTAACAAGACCTTGGTGCTGCATGCTTGGGAGGTGGCATTGCGCCCTTGGCAATTTTTTTCCATGTAAATTACACAGGTGCTACGCACCTGGGAGGTGGCATTGCACCCTTGGCCAAGAGGGCCCTCCAAGCAAGTTGAGCACTCAAATCAAGTGAACACACCTCCAAATCTCTGCCAAGGGTTTTTAAAGTGTTCTTGAGGTTAATTATCATCACCTAACCACATTTTCAAGAATATTTGATGGTTTAATTGAATGAAATCAAACCCTAAGGATAAAACCCTAAAAATCATGCTTGAAGTCACTGTTCAAACCTCTTTCCATCTGCATATGAAGAGTATTAGTTAAAAAAAAGGGTAATTTCTCATCTAGGGGTTGTCATTAAGTTTTTTAAATCCCATCCTCAGCAAGATATACCTTCCTCATCCCATCCTCCAAAATCCATTCCTCTATCACTCCCCATTGTTCACACATCTCCACTCAGTCATATTCCTTCATCTCAAAATGACTCTCCTTCACCACTTTCTCAAAATCCCTCACCTTCCTCTCATGATACTAGTGCATCTGATAGAGAGGGAGATAACAATGAAGAGTCAAGCAGGGAGGAAGAAAAAAGTGAGGCACATAGCAGTGGTGATGATAGCAAAGAAGAAAGCAGTAAGGCAAACAACAATGAGGCTGATGTAATTGAAGCTGATGTCAATGAGGCTGATGTCAATGATAAATCAAACAATGAGGAGGAAGATGAGGGAAATGAAGCAAAAATAAGCAGTGATGATGTAGGCAGTGATAATGACAGTCATAAGAGCAGTGATGATGATGGAAATAGGTCATAAATCCAAGACACCAATGAGATAAATGTAAATAAAGAAGAAAATCAGCGATGATGAGGGTAGTGGAACAAAGAGCCATGATGACAGTGAGGAAAGTGAAGCTCATATCAGTGAAACAAATGGCTATGAAGATGAGAGTATTAATGATACCAATGATGATAGCAGTCTTGATGGCACTCATGACAACAGAGCACATGACAGTGAGACTGAAGACACTAGAATGCTGGACATTGAGCCTTTTCCTTTGACCTATCAAAGAGAAAATATGCATGTGTTTGCTACCCTCAGGGAGGCAAAAGGAAAATAAAAAATTTAAATCCTTATTTAAATATCCCTATAGGCATATCAAACATAATTAGCAGGGCAAATTGAAATTTTGGCAAATTTTTGTAAATTTTGGTTTTTGACTGTTTTGGAGGGCCAAAGGCGCAGCGTGACTGGCGTTGCACTCTTTTTTGGGGCACTATTTTGAGGAATGACTTACATTTTTGGAATCCTTAGGTCAAGGACATCACAAAAAAAAAATTTAGATCATTTGGAGCAAAACTAGTACTCCAAAAGTGCCAAAAAATAAAAACAAATCACCTTTCTGCCCTATTTTCAGAGCTGGCACTACGCCCTAAGCAGTCTTGGGAGAATGCATTTTTGGGCAAGCGAATGGAAACCAAATGGAAAAAAAAAACATATTTTGGCAAGTAGGCTGGAAAATCTTTCCAATGAGCTATCATGGAGCTCATTTTGACACATGGAAGGCCTCCAAATGTTGGTCACAAAACAGGTAATGTTTCTGGTGCAGGCATTGCGCCCTTGCCTGCAAAGTCAAAAAAAGACACAAATTTATTGAAAAAGATATTTTCCAGGAATTTTACGGAAAACCACTCCTAGTTAGCTTAGAATTTATGCTTAAAGTTATTTTTCATTTATTAACTTAGATATTTTGTGCCTTGGGCCTTGCATGTTCTCAATGGACAAATTTGGCATTTATGATGTATTAATGACATTTTGGAAACCCTAGTTAGGGTTTTGGTCATCCTTGCTAGTTAAATACTGCATTGAGGCCTCATTGTACATGTTGGATGATTATTGAGAAGAATATCATAGATTTGAAGATTGAGGAGAAATTTGGCCTTGGACTTTGTGAATGTCTTGATTTGCATGATGATGGAGCAAGCTCACTTGCAGGATTCTTGAACATAGTTAATGGTGATGTCTTTCCTATATAGTGCTTGTTTTCTTATGCTATTATTTTATTTCATCTTTCTCATTCAGTAGGATAGAAATTTTAGGCGAAGAAATGTTGTTTAGAGGCAACTTAGCTCTGTTTGTTCTCTACTGCTTGAACGTTTTCCTCTGCTAGGTCAGACTAGAGAATTCTTGAATTCTCTCTAGTTCCAGTTATGCTTGATTATCTTAATAATTATTTAATAGAGCCAATGTCAAAGTAGTTTATGGTTAGGCCTGCTCTTTGATGTAACTTAAACACTATTTTTGAAATCTTTGCTTTGAAGTATTGCTAATTAGGGTTTAGCTGAAGAGGTCTATGCTTTGCCCCACCCTTTTGTTCATCTTAAATGGTTGTTTTGAATTTATTTGTAGTTTGATTAAGGAAATTAGGAGTTCCCTACTCTTTGATTATTACTACATGTTGTCTTAGATGTTTTCTTTGCTTGAAGGTGAAATCACTAGAGTACTTACAAGTTCCTTTCCTTCTGTTAGTGTCAGTCTTTGCAGCCTTCCTCCAGTGATCAAACATGCTCTTACAAAGTGATTTTAAGGTGTCAAGGTCAAATTTTGTCATTTCAGTGAGTCTTCAAGCAAAATTTGGTCACTAGCATTAGGTCTAGGGTTTGTTTTCACTCTTTTCAAAATTGTCCAAATGTCGGTCCATGTCACCATTTAGCTGAGTGTGCCATCATTCAGAGGGTTTTCATCATCATTTCAAGTTCCACTGGGTCATTCTACACCTTGTTCATGCTTCAGTTGTGCCTAGGTAAGGTCCATTTCCCTCTCCTAGGGTTTTGGAGGTAATTTCTCTTGGATGGTCAACTCATCAGAAAAACTTGTATCCTGATGTTCATACACCTTCCCCTATCCTTAATGTACCTTATTAAAAACTTCCCATCACTGAGATCCCCAAAATTCCTCATTTTTGCACAAACCCTAGTTTCTTGCTACAACTTGGCAATTTTCTAGGCTAGGCCTGTGTTTTGACCTTTTGGACCCCTTCCCCTCACTCAATCTCTGAAATTCCACTTTTCCCTGCTTCCTAACATACCTCCCTACTTCCCCAAATTTTCTCAAGAATTTAGAAGCCCCTTATCTCCTTCATTTCGCTTCATTTCGACAAATCCCTTGTTCCACACATCGGGATAGGTTTCGCTCAAATGATGTTTCTGAGAAATAAAAGATGAATTTGGGAAACCTGAGAGATTTTTTTGTCCAAAATAGGCCAAGGAAGAAATACCTCCTTCACATTTTACACAAGTGTCATGGTTTTAAAGAAATGTCAAAAATACCGTTGCCTCAGGAGAATTGATGCACCTCTGAAGTGACCTTGGGAAAATCAAGCTTTCTCCTAGCTTGGTTGGCCAAATGACTTTCTTGATGAGTCAAATGATAACTAGACAGAAATATATTTCAAATGAGCTATCATGAGCTCAATTTTGAGTTGAGGAAGGCCTTCAAAAGTTGACTGCAACAGCACTCTGCCTTGAGGCAGCCTCATTTTGCACATTTTGACTAGTCTTGGGAGATTTGATTTTTGACAGAGTAAATGAAATCCAAATTTAAAAATTCCAGTTGGGTTGGAAATTAGACTCAATAATATTACCAAAAAGCTATCCCAAGCCCCATTTGGACACTGGGAAGGCCTCCAAATCCTCCTGCAAAAAGGCGCTACGCGTTGGGTTTGTGGGGCGGCGCATAGAGCTGCAAGCCCAATTTCATCATAAACTTCTCCAAAATTTGCAAAGATGCTCAAATCTGTGGTGTGCAAGCAAGTGAAGAGTCTTTCTCAGAATTTATGGTGGTTTAGTGTGTGAAAGCTCATCAGTCAGCTCAAAAATCAGAGGAAAGGAGAAAAATAGAGTTTCAAAGTGAAGTGTCAAAGTTTGCAACATGACAAATTGGTTTTTGAAATCAAGAGTTAAATCCTTGGCATATATATCATTTTTGGTGTTCAACAATTCATTTGCATGCAAAATTTATCAAAGAACCGAAGTGAAAATGCGGAGGAGAAAATTCAGTGATTGGAGGCCGAAAGTATGTGTTGGAGGGCTGTGCGGCGCATAGAGGAGTGTTCGCGGCGCGCTGGGCGCGCGCGTCGCATAGGACCACTTTCTGCAGTGTAAATTTACACAGGCGCGGCGCACATGGCATGCGCGGCGCGTTGGGCTACCTGCGCGGTGCACAAAGCATCCAATCAATTTTTCACCATTTCTTCATCAAATTTCCGAAATGACTCAATTTTTCTGCTCCATGTAAGTTCAAAACACTTTGCTAATACCCTTGATCAGTGTCTGAAGTTATTTGAAGATTGGTTGGAGATTTTTAGTGGTGAAGTTATAAACCCTATCATTTTGGTCAAGACTGCTCTTTAGGGTTTTAAATTGGTGTCTTGAAAAAAAACAATTTTGGGTGCCAAATAAACCAATTCTATTCCCTACCCATGGTCCCTTCCCCATCACTGTTATATTATCATAAGGCCTCTCTCTTGTTTCCCCATATCCCTACCCTAAACTCTATCATACCTATCACTATCACTCTCCCATATCATTTGCAAAGAGTCCCTAATTCTCAAAGTTCCCAAACCCCACATTCCCCAAACATAATCAAGTGAATGTCTTCACATTATAAGCTTCACTTGATTGTATCATATTTTTCCCACAGCCCACTATACCCATTGTTCCATGTTTCCCACAGTCCCTCATTTGACTTTGGCACATATTTTGGCAATTGGAGACAAAAAAAACCAAGTTCTCATTTTTCATTTTCAACAAGCTAAACATACACTTGGCATACATTTTCAAGATTATGGATACAGACACCGACGCATCATACAACCGAGACAGTGATTCTGCCACTAAACTGCATGCACCAGGAGGGTACTGAAATGTAAAAAAATCGAGGATAGACTCTGAATCTTGGCCGAAGCTTCTTTGGCTGAGCATGATATTTGCTGAGGGACTTACAACCCAAATTTCAAGGAATTTGGAGAAAATTTTGTCAATTTTGTTTGTTTGGTCACAAAACAGATTTTCCTGCCCGACGCGCCGCGCCACCTGGCGCGCGCTTACGTTTGAGAGATCTTCTGGAGGAAAAATTTACATTTTTGGATTTTTTGTTAAAATTTATGCATTCTCAGAAATTTCCTAAGGATTTCATCAAGTTCTGGGTGGCCTAAAGGGTCAAAAACACCTTGAAATGGCCTTTCTGCCAACTTTTGCACCAGGAGGAACCAGTCTTGGGCGATTGCAGTTTTGGAGGGGCAAATGACATAAAAATCCAAACATTCCACTTGGGTTGGATAGTAGACATCCAGGGATTTCCAACGAGCTATCATGAGCTCAATTTGGACTTCAGGAACTGCCTCAAAAACAGGCTCAAAGTGGCACGACGCATTCAGTTTTTGGGCGCGGCGCATAGAGAAATTTGGCCTCATTTTGACTCTTCAGCTCAGAAATTCGCCCAGTTTTGACTAGTTTTACTTTTTGATGTAACTATTGATCTATCTTGATGTAATTTCATGTTCATGATGTAATTTGGGCATATTTTTACTTGTTCTATAAGATTCATTCACTAAAGGGTGAAATGTGAGTGAATGGATCAGTTTCCTAGCATATAGAGGCAAGTTGTTTGATGGCCTAGATTTCATTTCCTAGTTTAGAATTGGTTGAAACAACCCATAGAAGGATGAGCTCGACCCCTAGAGGCATGGGAATGGGTTAGGATGGTCTATATTATGTATTTTCTGAGACATTTTCAGGGTTGGACTCTTGGGAAAAGTTGGGCACCTCATTGTATATTCATTTCAGCTTTTTGGCAAAGGAAAGACCAGAGTTTTGCAGCACTTGTTGGGATCCTTGTGGCCCTGAGTTTTGATGATGTTTTTCTCCATGTATCTGTAAGTTTCATTAATGTTATATGTATGCCATTTCCCTTCTCTTTGCTTCTGAATTAAACAAATGAGTAACTAAGGTAGAATTCATTAGTTTGCTAGTGCTCTGCCTTAAACTTTTGTTTAGTTTTATATGTTTTCATCTGTTTGAAGAGGATCCTTGCAGCCTCTTTCCCTCTTCAGCTCCTCATCATTCATTTTCTATCCATTCATTGAATCTAAGGCATCAAATCCATTGCTTTCCCTGCCCCAACTTGAACTCTGCAAGAATTTGGCCTCATCCCCAAGCCCAAAATTGCCTTTCCCTTTTTCCAACAAAAAACCCCTAAATATCATTCCAACTCCTTGATTAATATACCTAGCCTAAAATTAGCACTCATTTCAGTCATTTCAAGGCTTATTGATACATTTTTACTGAGATTGACCTGGGGAGAGCCCTCTCCTGTTCTGGTAGGGCTAGCTACCAGACTGAGCGTGGTTTGGTGTTACCCCGAATCCCGCCTTCCTTCAGCCTAAGGTGGATTTGGGCTATAACATAGTGGTGACCATACTGGGGAAGAAAATGGTTTGCTTGTTGGTGTTAATTTTTTTATAAGTTACAGACGGAGCCTGACGTTATGCCAGGTAGCCTTCGAAACGCTTTTTCTTTGCATTAGCGAAAGTAGATAAACGTTGCTTCAGTCAATCTCCGGTCTAGCTTGTGAACATGACACTTGACTTGTAGATTGTCTTGCCGTAGTACATGTATCAAGTTCAGATCTAATGGTTGATGGTGGACAACAATCAGACATAAGAAGGCTGAAATCATTCACCTGGTGACTCCAACTCAATGTAGAGACTCCAATGGACAACTAACTCTTTCTCTGCGAAGATGGAAGGATCTTACAAAAAGTTCAGGCATCCAAAGTGGAATGATATTCAGGATCTAATCTGATTTCTTGTAAATTACTTCTTTGATGTTCTTGAAGCTGTCCTGAAAGTTTTTCAGAATTTGTTGTATGATAAAGGTGGTCAAAATCTTCACTCGACCTATTCAAAAAGTGTAAATACTGAGTTTCCCTTTGATCCTGGCCTCCTTACTTTTCCCACATCTTATGTTGACCCTCTTCAGAGTGATGAGCCTAAAGAAAACAAGATTGATCCCATAGCTCTTGTATATACTCCTACACCTTATATAGTCCCAGATAGGTATAAACCTCTTGTTTTACCTTCTGTTCTTCATGCTTTCCCTAAAAATTATGACCTATATCTACCAAGATTTGACGATGAATGTAACAATGTCAACACTGAGCAACATGTGCAGAATGTTGAGACTTCCCTAGATCTTTTAGAAGTTGATGAAGAAGATGTTAGTATCAGACTTTTTGCTCTTTCTTTGCAAGGCCAAGTAAAGAGTTGGTTCAAAGCCCTGCTTGATGCAAGCATCTCATATTTCCAGTAGTTCATCAAAGTTTTCCTCGACAGGTGGGTGATCAGACAGAACCTTTTCTTGATTATAGAATAATATAACCAGTTGAAAAGACTGCCAAGGGAGACAGTACAACAGTTTTCTGCCAGATTTAACCAAGTATATTTTTTGATGCCAGCTGATATAAGACCTTCTCGTAGATCTACTCTCTTGCACTACCCGGGTGCCTTTGATCCGGAAATGGAGTTTCAGCTGAGAGAAAAGAATCTTGCAACACTTGTAGAGATGCAGAACAATGCAGTAAATGTAGAGGCTCATTTGCTGATCCGAAGGGCAAGGTTGAAGGAAGAAGAGATGAAAAACATAGATCCAGAGAAGTTGATATCTCTAGAGGTAAAGCTTGACATGTTGGTAAGTGCAGCAGAAGAGATGATGCAAAAGATCACCACAAAGAATGAGTATAATGTTCAAGCCCATGGCTCGCTGATTGAGGAAGAACACGTTGCTGATCCAAAACATTTTTTTTCTTATCCCAATTGTCATAGTGATTGCTTTATAGATCATCTTGAAGAAGAGAGAGCTGTTGATATGACATGTATGCTTGATGATGTGTTTTATACTGATGGTTTGCCTTAGTTTGATCAATATGATGATTATTATGTTCTCCAAACAGAAGCTAATCTTGCAGACAAATCAACAGCTGGTTTGTGCGAGGAGGAAGTTCACTTTCAACAGCTTGAGTACAGTGATCAACCGATGCATATCAGCTATGACAATGATGAGGAAAGTGCAGCAAATTTTGAAGTAAGTGAAGGATCTTTGCCTTTTTGTTTTGAATCGTTTCAGTTCATTAGAGACAACTTCCATGCAATCAGAAATCAACTGCCAACAAGCCTTGATTTGGACCATCTTGAGCGCAATGAAAACCTTGTTCAAGACTTTTCATATTCAGATTTGCAGTCCTCGAAATCCATTGATTGTCAAGTTGCAAATGAAGACTTGGAAGCCAGCACATATGATCAAATGATACAAGATGATTCTGTACCTTTCTGTTTTGAATCATTTCAGTTTTTGAAGGGTAAATTGCATGGTAAATCTTCAAATGAGCAGCCCATAGGAAATCAACAATCTCTCAGTTTTAATGTTGATGATGAGACAGATAGCGAAATTCTTGAGCAAGTGGTTTATGAGAAATCTTCTCCTGAAACGACTGATGAAATCATTTTTGATACAAAACCCTCCCTAGCTCCAGATTTACAGCCACCAAACGCAATTGAAGGTCAGATTATAGATGAAGGCGTGGAAGATGAAATACATGATTTAATGATGCAAGAGGATTCTGTACCCTTTTGTTTCGAAGCATTTCAGTTTATAAAGCAGAATATTCGTAATATCTCTCAAGAAAAAGATGAATAGCCAGTAGGATGTCAGACAGTTTTAATGGATACATCACAACAGTCTTCTCAAGTTTTTGATGATCCTATTGCTTGTGTGTTGGATGATGTTTGCTGTAAAAATTCTTCTTCATTGGCTAATCATGTGACAGAAAAGAATGCTGATAATAATCTTATTCAAAAGTCCCCTTCATTGTATTTTTTAATAGATTTTTCATTACAAAGCTCACACCAATGTTTGCAGGGGATTGATAAAGGAGACTTTTGTCCTGTTTGGAATCAGCTCCAGATTTTGGTTATTCACGAAATTCAGGATCATTTTGACAACTTGCTGCAGTCACCAAAGAAAGCCAGCACAGATGTGAGGAAAATATTAATATCCAGCTATGAATATTGTTTGGACCAGAGTAGTAATGTATTGATGGGAATCAATAGCTATGTTTATGAAGATCCTTTTGCAGTATTCTTGAAGTCATCCAGTCAATTCATACTTTGCAAGTTTATCAGCAGTCAACTTGATTCCAAGTTTCCATGGGAGTTGCCTTTCGATTCTTCTCTTTTCCTACGTATCAGAAAGCATTTGGGAAGAAAACAAATAGCAACCAAGATGCTTATGTGGTTGCATTGGTTGTTTCATTTCACTTGATCAGGTGATGAATGGAACAATTAGAGTAGGTTGTATTGAATAAGCTATACTTTTAGCATCTTTTCCAGTTTTTCAGTTGTGTTTAAGTATCGAGTCAGTTTTTAGTCTTGTTATTGAGTCAGTTTGTGTCATCAAGTCATCAGTTTTCAGTCATGCATTTCAGCTTGAGTTTTTATTCCATTGCCCAATGGATGAAGGCACTCTCTGCTTTCCAAAGATCTGTAGTTCTTGGCACCTCCCAGGAGCTACCATCCCCATTGGAGCCAATGTTAGTGTCAGTCTTTGTATTCTTCCTCCAGTGATCAAACATGCTCTTACAAAGTGATTTTAAGGTGTCAAGGTCAAATTTTGTCATTTCAGTGAGTCTTCAAGCAAAATTTGGTCACTAGCATTAGGTCTAGGGTTTGTTTTCACTCTTTTAAAAATTGTCCAAATGTCGGTCCATGTTACCATTCAGCTGAGTGTACCATCATTCAGAGGGTTTTCATCATCATTTCAACTTCCACTGGGTCATTCTACATCTTGTTCATGCTTCAGTTGTGCCTAGGTAAGGTCCATTTCCCTCTCCTAGGGTTTTGGAGGTAATTTCTCTTGGATGGTCAAATCATCAGCAAAACTTGTATCCTGATGTTCATACACCTTCCCCTATCCTTAATGTACCTTATTAAACACTTCCCATCACTGAGATCCCCCAAATTCCTCATTTTTTCACAAACCCTAGTTTCTTGCTACAACTTGGCAATTTTCTAGGCTAGGCCTGTGTTTTGCCCTTTTGGACCCCTTCCCCTCACTCAATTTCTGAGATTCCACTTTCCCCTGCTTCCTAACATCCCTCCCTACTTCCCAAAATTTCCCCAAGAATTTAGAAGCCCTTATCCCCTTCATTTAAACTTCATTTAAACCAAATCCCTTGTTACATTGCCATTGTATGAGGATAGTTTCTCTACAACAAATGTTTAATTGTAAAAAATGGTTGGGCTGAAGTCATTTTTCCGGAAACAGGCCAAGGAAGAAAAACCTCATACTTTACCAGATATATGTTTTCAAAATTTCAAAAGAAGAAGGCTTCGGAAGGTGATGCACAAGTGGCCTTTGGAAAATCAAGCTTTCTCCTAGATTGGTTGGCCAAATGAATTTCTTGATGAGTCAAATGATAACTAGATACAAAGATATTTCCAATGAGATATCATGAGCTAAATTTGGAGTTGAGGAAGACCTTCAAAAGTTGACTGCAACAGCACTCTGCCTTGAGGCAGCCTCATTTTGCACATTTTGACCAGTCTTGGGAGATTTGATTTTAGATAGGGAAAATGAACTCCAAATTGAACAATTCTAGTTGGGTTGGAAATTAGACTCAATAATCTTTCCAACGCGCTATCTCTTGCCCACTTTTGACACCGGGAAGGCCTCCAAAAGCCTCCTGCAAAAAGGCGCTACGCGTTGGGTTTGTGGCGCGACGCATAGAGCTGTAAGCCCAATTTCACCATAAACTTCTCCAAAATTTGCAAATATGATCAAATTTGTGGTGTGAAAGAAAGTGAAGAGTATTTCTCAAAATTTATGGTGGTCTAGTGTGCAAAAGCTCATCATTCAACTCAAAAATCAGAGGAAAGAAGCAAAACAGAGTTTCAAAGTGAAGTGTCAAAGTTTGCAACATGACAAATTGGTTTTTGAAATCAAGAGTTAAATCCTTGGCATATATATCATTTTTGGTGTTCAACAATTAATTTGCATGCAAAATTTATCAAAGAACCAAATTGAAAACACGGAGGAGAAAATTCAGTGATTGGAGGCTGAAAGTATGTGTTGGAGGGCTGCGTGGCGCATAGAGGAGTGTTAGCGGCGCACTGGGCGCGTGCGGCGCATAGGACCACTTTCTGCAGTGTAAATTTACATAGTACAACCTTTATGGCATACTTACCGTGACGTTGGTACACACTGGAAGTCTGAAGCCTCCAAGCAGTTTTTCACCATTTCTTCATCAAATTTCCGAAATGACTCAAATTTTCTGCTCCATGTAAGTTCAAAACACTTTGCTAATACCCTTGATCAGCGTCTAAAGTTATTTGAAGATTGGTTGGAGATTTTGAGTGGTGAAGTTATAAACCCTATCATTTTCGTCAAAAGTGCTCTTTAGGGTTTTCAATTGGTGTCTTGAAAACAAAAAATTTTGGGTGCCAAATAAACCAATTCTATTCCCTACCCATGGTCCCTTCCCCATCACTGTTATGTTATCATAAGGCCTCTCTCCTGTTTCCCTATATCCCTACCCTAAACTCTATCATCCCTATCACTATCACTCTCCCATATCATTTTCAAAGAGTCCCTAATTCTAAAAGTTCCCAAACCCCACATTCCCCAAACATAATCAAGTGAATGTCTTCACATTATAAGCTTCACTTGATTGTATCATATTTTTCCCGTAGTACACTATACCTATTGTTCCATGTTTCCCACAGTTCCTTATTTGACTTTGGCACATATTTTGGCAATTGGAGACAAAAACAACCAAGTTCTCATTTCTCATTTTCAACAAGCTAAACATGCACTTGGCATACATTTGCAACATTATGGAGACAGACACCAACGCATCATACAACCAAGACATTGATTCCGCCACTGAACTGCATGCACCAGGAGGGCACTGAAGCGGCGAAAAGGGAGGATAGAATCAGAATCTTGGCCAAAGCTTCTTTGGCTGAGCATGATATTTGATGAGGGACTTACAGCCCAAATTTCAAGGAATTTGGAGAAAATTTTGTCATTTTTGAGTTTTTGGTCACAAAACAGGTTTTTCTGCCTGACGCGTCGCGCGACGTGGCGCTCGCTTATGATTGGGACATATTCTGGAGGAAAACTTGACATTTTAGGTTTTTTTATGAAAATTTATGCATGCTCAGGAATGACCTAAAGATTTCATTAAGTTCTGGGTGGCCTAAAGGGTCAAAAACACCTTGAAAATGGCCTTTCTGCCACCTTTTGCACACACAGGAACCAGTCTTGGGAGATTGACGTTTTGGAGGGGCAAATGACATCCAAATCCTGAAATGCCACTTGGATTGGATAGTAGACAGACAGGGCTTTCCAACGAGCTCAATTGGGACTTCAAGAAGTGCCTCAAAATCAGCTCCAGAGTGGCGCGACGCATTGCGTTTTCTGGCGGCGCATAGAGAAATTTGGCCCCATTTTCACTCTTCAGCTCAGAAATTTGCCCAGTTTTGACTAGTTTTACTTTTTGATGTAACTATTGATCTATCTTGATGTAATTTGATTACTATGATGTAATTTTGGCACATATTTACTTGTTCTAGAGGATTCATTCACTAAAAAGTGAAAATTAAATGAATGAATCAGTTTCCTACCATATAGAGGCAAGTTGTTTGATTGCCTAGATTTCAGTTCCTAATTTAGAATTGGTTGGAACAGCTCCTAGAAGGATGAGCTCGACCCCTAGAGTCATGGGGAGGGGTTAGGATGGTCTATATTATGTATTTTCTGAGTCATTTTCAGGGTTGGACTCTTGGGAATAGTTTGGCACTTCATTGTACATACACTTCTACTTTTTGGCAAAGGAAAGACCAGAGTTTTGCAGCACTTGTTGGGATCCTTGTGGCTCTGAGGTTTGATGATGTTTTTCTCCATATATCTGTAAGTTTCATTAATTTTATGTATGCCATTTCCTTCTCTTTGCTTCTGAATTAAACAAATGAGTAACTAAGGTAGAATTCATTAGTTTGCTAGTGCTCTGCCTTAAACTTTTGTTTAGTTTTATATGTTTTCATCTGTTTGAAGAGGATCCTTGCAGCCTCTTTCCCTCTTCAGCTCCTCATCATTCATTTTCTATCCATTCATTGAATCTAAGGCATCAAATCCATTGCTTTCCCTGCCCCAACTTGAACTCTGCAAGAATTTGGCCTCATCCCCAAGCCCAAAATTTCCTTTCCCTTTTTCCAACAAAAAACCCCTAAAAATCATTCCAACTCCTTGATTAATATACCTAGCCTAAAATTAGCGCTCATTTTAGTCATCTCAAGGCTTATTGATACATTTTTATTGATATTGACCCGGAGAGAGCCCTCTCCTGTTCTGGTAGGGCTAGCTACCAGACTGAGCGTGGTTTGTTGTTACCCTGAATCCCGCCTTCCTTCAGCCTAAGGTGGATTTAGGCATAACACCTTCTATGGTTCACTAGATTGTTGCCTTGATGTCTACTTGCTAGGGTTTGGTCAAAGAAGTTATTGTTATGCCCTGTCTTTGGTTATTTATTTATGCATAACGCTTTTAAAGGCTATTATTGTTAAAGTATCTGTTAAAGGATTCTTAACTACCCTTTTCACCTACTATGTTCACAAATTAGCATTTCACTTCACTCACATAAGCTTTTACATCCATTTGGCTTTGTTATAATTTCCCTGTGATATACCCTTGACCTATTGTTTCACTTAACAAGACCTTTTGCAGACTCCATATCCCAATTTTTTAAACCTCTCTCACTCTATCTATTTTTCTTGACAACCTACCCAACCAAACAAACAAACAAACCCTAATCCTTATAACTAGCCTAAAATCAAAACCCTAAAATCATACAAGTTATATCCTTTACACAAATATAGAGAGAGCCCTCTCTGAGTCTAGGAAGGTTAGGTCCTAGGACTCCAAAGAATGGTATGATGTTACCCTTGTACATTTGGTCTTACCAATCTGACAAATTACAAGGACGTAACTGTTACTACACCAAATACACAGTCAGTAATAAAAACAAATAAATAAAAAAAAACCATGGGAATCATCATCAAGACAAAATATGCATTTTACCCCTGAACTTGAAGGATTGATCAGAATAATTAAGAGAGTGACGAGGAAGAGACCACTCCTAATTTCTGTCTGAGATATTCAAAGGAATCACATGGAAGAGGCTTTGTAAAGATATCCACAACTTGTTCTTTTGAGGGAACATACTCCAGTTTGATATTTTTTTTAAAGTACCTGTTCTCTCAAAAAGTGATATTTGATTCGAATATGCTTGGCTTTTAGTGCATGGAAATATTCTATAGAAATACTTATTACACTGGTATTATCACATAAAATGGGAATAGGTGGAGAAAAAATGATTTGAATATCTTGCAATGTTGGCATCATATAGAGAATTTGTGTACAAAAAGATACACCAATAACATATTCCACTTCTGCAGTAGATAAATCAATGGCGCTTTGTTTTTTTTTTTTGTGAACCATGACACCAAGCGGGGTCTCATGTAGAATGCTCCTCCACTAGTGATTTTTCAATCATCAAGATTACCTTTCCAAACTGCATCCAAGTAAGAAAAAAGAGTAAGACCTAAATATTTTGGATAGCATAACCTAGAGTCTTGAGTTCCTTGTAGATACTTAAATATTCTCTTGAGTGCATGAATATGAGTTTCTTTTGGATTTTCTTGAAACCGCCCAACAATCCCAACTGCATGCATTATATCTGGTCCTGTGCCTATAAGATAAGGTAAGATTTTGATCATATATTTGTATTCTGGTTGTTTTATTGAGAGAGAGTCATCATGTGAACTAATATTACATCGTGTTACCATTGGTGTGCATACCAGTATGTAGTCTTCCATTCCATATTTCTTCAAAATCTGCTTGACCACAAGGATCCATTCTTTGTTTGTTGTACTTGTAGACCAAGAAAGTACGTTAGTTCACCAAGTAAGGACATTTAAAATTCTTGATACATGATGGACACAAATATTTGACTCATAGACTCTTCATTGCTGCTAAAAATGATTTCATCCACATAAACAACAAATATTAGAAGTTTACCATCATCCATTTTTATATATAGGTTGCTATCTACAAGCTGCTTAGTGAAACCTTGTTGTTGAAGATACCTATCAAGACGATAATGCCATGCATAAGGAGCTTACTTTAGCCCACCTAATTCCTTCTTGAGTTTGAAAACAAGATTTTTTTCATTTCCTAGAATGAAACCTTCAGGTTGATCAATATAGATATCTTCTTCTAAGTCCCCATTTAGAAATGCAGAATTAACATCCATTTGATAGATTTTGAAATTATGAAATGTTGAAAAAAGCAAGAAATATTCTTATGGCTTCAGGTATGGCTACAAGTAAAAATGCTTCTTCAAGGTATATTCCTTCTTGTGGAGCATAGCCTTTGCATATGAGTCTTTCTTTGTTTCTAATAACTTCTCCATTTTCATTCAACTTATTTTTGAATACCAGTTTTTCCCAATAATATTTTTATCATGAGGTTTGTCTACTAATTCCCATGTGTGATATTTTCTATTTGGTCTACTTCTTCATTCATAGCCTTTACCCATAAATCATTTATTTTTAATTGATTTACATTTTGTGGTTCAATTGTGGAAAAGAAGGAAAGATAACTAGGAGTGCCAACAAGAGATCTTCTAGTTTGTACTCCAGCTCCTTTTTCACCTAGAATTTGAGATTATATATTCTTTTTCTGAACATACCTTGATGGGTTCTTTTCTGATGTTTCTGTACTGTCAATTCATTCTTATGATGCTTCACTAGTTTCTTCCCTTACATCCTTTTGGCTTGTCCTAGAGATACATTCGTCATCTACTGGTGCTTCCTTTATGGTAACTGTGCATGCTTCATCGATCACAACATCAATACATTCAATAATATTTTGAAGTCTTTTATTGTAACATTTATATCATTTGCTTCTAGAGGAGTATCCAAGTAGAATTCCTTCGTCTTCTCTAGCTTCAAACTTTACAAGCTTATCATCATTATTCTTTATGTAACATTTTCTTCCAGAGACTGTAAAATGCTTGTTAGTTGGAGGTTTACCAAACCAAATTTCATGAGGAGTTTTATCATTGTTTACACAGACATGGTATTTGTTGAGAATAGTCACTGTTGTATGCACTGCTTCACCCCAAAAGGTATGAGGTGTCCCAGACTCATCAAGGATGGCACGTGGCATTTCTTGAATTATTTTGTTCATTCTTTCTGCCACCCCATTTTGTTGAGGAATTTTAGCTATAGAGAATTCCGTCTTGATGTCATGTTGTTCACAAAAGTCGAAAAAATCATTTGATATGAATTTTACTTCCCTTTCAGATCTAAGACATTTGATTTTCAAGTCTAACTCATTTTATACTAAGGAATTGAAGACTTTAAATTTATCAAATGCTTCATCTTTATGTTTTAATAGCCCAATCTAACACATTTTGGTAAAGTAATGAATACATAAGATGAAATATTGTTCACCTGGAGGTGACTTTTTCCTCATAGGCCCACATTAACCAGTATGAATATTTTAAAGTGTCTTACTTGCAGAAGCTTCTTTGGAATTGAATTGTACCTAGGTTTTCTTACCGAATTGACATGATTTGCATATGGTACTTTCTAGTAGAGAGATGTTAGGTAAGTCACGAAATTCTCCTAGTTTGCTTGACTTATGTATTTGAGTGAACCGTAGATGCCCAACATTTTGTGCCATAGCAAACTTTATTTTTCTTTTCTCATGTAACATTGTTCAATACCCCCTTCTAGGACATAGGCATTACCTATATTTCTTGTTCCCTTTATTGTAATATTACCTATATCGATATTTCAACCCACACAATTCTTTGATCTGAAAACAACCTCATTTCCTTGGTCACACATTTGAATAACACTCAAAAAGTTATGTTTTAATCCATCAACAAACAAAAAATTTCTAGCTTTAACTTTTTATTTTAGAAAAACATTTATTTTTCCTTTGATAGAAGCACGTGAATTATTTCCAAAGGTCACATTTTTTTCTTTCTTTATTTCATTAAAGGAAATAAACTTATATTTATCGCTTGTCCTATGTTTTGAGCATCTGATGTCAATGTAATACAACATTTCTTGATCTCTTGCATATAAATCTAGGAAACAGTTCTCAGATTCCATGGTCTTCTTTTTCCATAGCTTAGGCGTTGTTTTATTTTTCTCATTCTGAAGCGTCGATCATATTTTTCACCTGCATTCAGATTTGTTATGCCCCAAGTTATCTCAAAAGGAACATTTAGTTTCATCTTGAAGAGGTGAGAAAGTATTTTAATAACATTTCTTTACCATGATATCATTCTTTTGCTTTCTTTCTTCTCTAGTCATGATAGTTTTTTAAGAAACACACTAAGTAGCCTTATGACCAAATTATGACAAGTGAAGCATTGACCATTAAAGTACAAGTTTCTGGAAGTAGAGTACCTTCTTGTGTAGTTTTTCCTTTGATTGTAGTAAGGGATATTTACCTGGGAAGTATTTGATCCTTTATTCTTTTGTTGATGGCTGGATTTTTGTTGAAAGCTTCCTTTTACTGCATCGAGATAGCTTCCTATACCTGTTTCAGAAGGATTTACTATATTTGATGATTCTCCATTGTATCTAAGACCTATTTTTATGAGAGGAGAGTGTTGTACTTTGATGATTTCATCTAAGGTTTCAGATCCTTTAGCAAACATAAGATTTAGACATTTTGTTTTGTCAAGTTCTAACTTTTCACTATGCTTCTCCTTTTCTAGGATTTGTTTCTGGAGATATTATTTTGCTAATTTAGCTTCTTCTAAATGAATTTTACATTGAGTTATTTCTTCAATGAAATTATCCTTTCATCAGACTCATCGATACATTTACCTTCAAAGGCCATAAGTAATTTATATTTTTTATCAGACTCACCTTCTTTGCCATTTGAAATACCATCACTATCTTCGTGGGTGTAAAAGCTTCTTTTGTTTTCAAAAATTCCTCTAAAATTTGATTTTGCTAAATTCTTCCCCTTCTCATGATTTTCTCTATTTTAATGTAAAATATTTTGGCAAGTGGAGCAAAAATATCGTACTTAAGCTACGGTTGACTTATAGCCCTAACAATAGAAATGGATTCTTAACCCTTTAGATATGCAATAGAAAGTTAAAACAAAACCTACAAAAACCAAGATCTATGCAGTAAAATTAGTTAAACAACAAAAAGAAATAACAATTGATGCAAAAGTGATTCCAAATGACCAATACACAAGGCAAGTTTAAAGAATGATTTCAATATTATATAACACCTGGTGAAGGAAACAAGTAAAGTGTTACCAATCCCCCTCAAATGGGATGGGTTCTTCGCTGCCCTCAATACTTCAACTTTGTGATTATTTCTCTCTCAATGATATGGAAACCCAGAATATGTGATGAACTCTAGTGGGAGCTCAAATGGAAAAATAAAATGGTAGCGACAATGAGTATGATCAAAGTGAAGAATGAATGGAAAAACCCTCCTATTTATAAAAAAAACATTGAGTTTTCCTAAAAAATGGAGAATAATAAAATATTAATAACCATAATATAGATCTAGCTACTTGGAATATTTTATTATATTTTTTTGGAGGGAAAAGATATTTAAATTGGTTGAACACCTTTAATTAGAAATAATAAACAAATAAGTGATTTATTTATCATTTCAAGAATGTGGTTGAAAAATACTAAACAAATAATGATTTTTTAAATTATTTCTAGATGATTTAGTCAAATTTAATAAGGAATAGTAACTAGATAATGATTTAAGAATTTATTCCTAGAGAAAAATAAGAAAAATAATTATTTATCTAATTATTTCTCATAATTGGGTCAGATGTGACAAGGAATATTAGTTAAACAATGGCTTAATTAATTATTCCTAGAGGAAAATGAAGTAAATATTGATTTATTTAATTATTCCACATGGGGTTTCTTGTTTCAGCCAGAAATAACTTAATAAAATGTGGTTTATTAAATTATTTTGTATAGTGAAAGAAATTTTACTATGGTAAAATTGGTATTACATGGTGCACTTCGATCCACCTAGTTAGAAATTGTTAATTGATCAATTTTTGGCGATAACAGATTGCTCCCCAACGTACGAGTGTTAGGAGAAAATTTTATAGCCGAAGTATGTTGTAAGAACACAATCACTAGACACCGAAGGGGAGTCGAAGAGAGAGAGAGATAAAAATGAAGCAAAGTGAGAGAGGATAGTAACTGAGGGGGTGAGACCTATGAGTTGACATAAGTCTACTTTGATGCTGGAGTACATGATCTCAATGAAGCAAGGGAGGCATACCCATACCCGCCAAGATAACTAAGTACACAGAATAATGATGAGCCCAACAATGTGGGACTGCGATACAAAATGTATGATACATGATACATGACATGATAGCAAAAAATGGGCCAAAAAGTAATACAACGGATCTGATATACATAATGCACCTGGAAAAATAAAGGCTAGGACAAAAGAAAATAACATCTTACTACATGAAACATAATTCCCCTGCATATGACATGGGGAGGTGGGGGTGGGTATCACAGCTAGAGAAGCCCTAATGAACAGGAAAGGGTTCTGCAAAGTTGAATGGATCATCTAAATGAGACATGCATGCTATGGGCGCTACAAGCAGTTGAAACCGAACCCATAAAATCTGTGGAACTGCATCTAAGCTTGTAGCATAATCTAATGAAATCCAGACGTGAGAGGGGCTACTTGAAGGCCCCCCCCTCCCCCCCCCTCATGAGGTCTGAAACATCTCACACACACCCGGGAACCATTGATACAATCTACTAGATCACCAGACCATCAAGTGTATGATCCTAAATTGTGTGATAATGAGTTGGGGTCGAGCACATGAGAAACAACTAAGTCAAAGCACAATAGTGATTCCCTTTGCTTGATCTCGGGAACTGAACAATAATGAAATCTAGAACCATGGAACACCTCCCTCTAGACCATTCTTATAGAATGAATGTCTTGAAGTTGAAAGAATATGGCTTTCCATAGATGAGGCGATGAGGAATATTCAACTAAGGCACGAGGGATCATAGTAGAGCGATTGATGGACTAACACTAGGGATAATGATGGAAGGAGGGGAATTGAGAGGCGGGAAAATGATTGCCCTTGTCAGAGTATAAAAAGTGTAGTTGACATAGCAGCGACTGACTTGACTTTAGAGGGGATGAGGGACAGTATGATTGGAGGCCAAAATGGACAACACATGATGAATGAAATGTAAATATCGATGGAATACTATAATAGGAGATAATGGGACTCGGGAAAAACTCCATGAATGCAAGGATGAATCAACTAGGATTCTTTGAAGAAGGGTGACTCAATGATGTTTCCACACGAGATAGCCCTAGGGTCCCATGAAAAAATGAGTAAATAAAGGTTACTCATGATGAAAATTGACACACGAGGTGACAAGTGCCAAGGAAAGGTGGTGTCAAATTAAAAGCAACTCATATGAAGAAATTAGATTTGAATTGGCAGCAAAGTGAGACTTCTTGGAAAAAAATTCTTCTAGGTGAAATATCAAATTATCAAAAAAAAGAAAAGGCCCATTATAGTACTGATTGGGAGCTTTCCAACGCTGTTGATATTTCATCAAACCGAGCTATGGTTTGGTCACAATGGGCAATGGAAAAACTGTGGTTTTTCCTATAAAAGGGAATTTTACCTCAAATTTAAATTCATTTGCTAAATGAGCTCTGGTGAATTTGGAGAGGAGGAGAAGGCCCTAAATTTTGTGGAGATGATGGCAGAACAACCAACCATTGAAATCAAGATTTTTTTGTGGGAGGTAGGTGGCCTAACCTTACTCTTCATTTCCAGTGGATTAGTTTTTCAAATAGAGCCCCAGAGCTTAGTAGGAGACTTTTGCCATCTCTCATGGTTGGATCACACTTTTTCAAGCTTGAACCGTGTTCTGTCTCATAGGAAATGGTGGAAAACCTGCAAGCTCATATTTTTTTGGTAGAAAAGTGTGAGTTGTTGTTGAGACAGGGATTGGGCTACTGTCCTAATGAGGATTGGGGACATAAATGATATGGTGTAGTTTTTTATCCCTAAAATGAAATGACATGTTGATGTTTTGCAGATATGGCAGAGTTAAATATCAAATTGCATGAATGAGACTTTGATGCTCTTCGCTCTGAGATTTAGGGGAATCAGTGGTGAGAGGACCACTTGCTCATTATGGGGTTCTCAAGTTTTTAGAGAACCCATCGATGAGGACAGGTGAGCCCTTTATATAGAGGATTGTGAGCTACTGGGATAAACACTAAGAGGCCTTTATGGTGAATATGCACACAATCGAGCTCACGATCCAAGATATATATTTTTTGACCAGACTCCCTCCACTCAGGGTGGTGGGGGATATACATCCAGTGTTACCTTGTGGGAGGAACACAATAGAGTTTCTGGACTGCCATTGTGGACAGAGTAGTCATGAAAAGAACATGATCATCACGATTAGTGATCTAGAGAGGCTAGAGATACGGGCTATCGTCGCAATGGTGCTACAGATCTTGGGCAGCTAGGCATTCCCCCGCATCACTAGGAGGAAGATGATGTTAGTGGAGTGTGTTTTGAGAAGGACATACTATGTGTGGGCCCAAATTATGTTTTCATCAGTGAAATGATAGATGACACTATGCAGATGATAGGTGAAACATGATTATGGATTTGGGACAATGCTATGCTCTTTCTTCTTTGAGAAGATCCTGACCATCCATCCTCATGTGCAGATCCATGATGGGGGCCCACAGGAGCCCAGGATGCACCATTGGGGGTAGATACTGCATCAAGGAGTGGAAGGGGGAGTCGGGCATGTGTTCCAACCAGATTTTTCATGCATTGGGATAAGATGCCATTATACAAAGATGATAATCCATACAGTGGTATGAACTATCAGGTTGATCTTGACTTTCCACTTCCACTCAGACGAGCATAGGGACTAGATGGTAAGTGTCAATGGCTATTTTTTGGTGAATTTAAGGTTTCTAGAATGTCTATATGGTACTAATTCTGAAACTTCTGCTATGCAGATATAGCACTCGTAAAACCGGTAAGATATGCAGGATGAGCCATATCGCCTTGGGCTGGGGAATAGAGTGGATCAAAATCACACTAGAGACCAGATTATGAGGCTCTAGTGGAGGATCTCTGTCATAGGTGTGATGTGGTACTAGGTGGGGTAACAAAGCATGGGTGACATGAGATACAAGATTAGTATGGTGATGAATGTACGAGCCTTCTCTCAAAGTGGTGAGGGATCATGCGGTGCATGGAAATCATCGATCATGTTGTTCGTGATATATGAGCTGGTGGTGCAGAGAAATTGGCCTAGGAGCCTTGAGATAATGATTGGGGATAGGGACATGTGGGTCCCCCTTTTTTTTTTTGTAACATTCTCTGGGCATCTCGAATGTATTTAACGTAGTGGACTCAAAATACCCAATTTTTTTATGTGATGATACATAATATGGATATGCATATTTTTATATGAAGATTGTGGTTCACCATTTTTTTTATATTTTTCTTGTGTTAAATGCATGTGATGAATGCGAAATCTAGAATCTTACTGGCAATGGTGTCTACATAGTGCTTTTGGGATCTAGGAACATGACTGAATGTAATGGATTCAAATTCACATGCTAAAATATTTACTTGTAGATATATTCTAAATAGGACATGGTTATGCACACGATGAAATCCATTCAATTTCATGACAAGTAGCAAGGAATATAAATGAACATGAAGATGAAGGATGGAATGATCAAGGGCATTGACTAAAAAGCCTATCACTACATCATATTCAACCTAGTTATTGGTGGCAGAACCAATGCATATGCCGTTGGAGTGAAGTAATGAATGCAATGGGGTAAAAATTGCCCAAGCTATGGAGGATAGATTCTGGGAGAAGAGACTCGCACCATTGTTGAGCCTTGCAATAAGTATGTATTTACTCTTGATTACTGTCCTTTTTCCTCTTTGTTATCCATCTTGTGCCATGATATAATAATATAATGAAAGGATTTTGATGAAGAATGAATGAAAAATGATCCTGATATGATTTGACCATCCAAACTAATTCCCGTTTCTTTTTATGCTGAAAATAACAGATGGAACAAGAGCTGCTCCCAAGAAGGAACAACAGGACCTAATCACGGGAAATAAGACACGTTAAATGCAGTCGAATCAGAAGACAAATAAGTAAGGATTAGCACAAGAATGAATGAACTGTCCGAGGATAGCATTTTGCAATGGATCCCTCAGGATCCCCTGATCCTGAGGGATCACATTTATCTTTCTTTTTAACTATAAAGGGACAGGGAGAGCTAGTTCTCAGATATGATGTATCTTTCACTTCTGCATAATTTGTAATTATAATTCACATAACGTAGTTCCGAACAATGAGATCGTATTGTGATGTCAATTGACTGTGATGATTAATATATAATTTGCGTTACTGTTCATTCAAATACTATGGAGTAGTTAAGCAGTATTCGCTGGTGGCTAAGGGCTCGGTCTCTGGTGTATATCACTGCTGTTACTTGTGTTATACTTTTCCATTTATTGAAAATGTATTCTAATTTTCCGCTTTGCAGTTCAAGTACTTTTGATAATTCATATTTCTGGTATTTATTCCCTTGAATACGCATTTCCAATTTATTTCCTTAAGGAATTAGTTGCTAGTTAAAAGAACTAGTTTTGATTACTTAAAGCATAGACAGTTATTTCCAATACTTTCCTTCTCTTCAAAAGTTCAAATCCAGTTGAAAGATCTCGGTTAATGCTTCAGTGCTCTAAGTTGATTGTCATTGGAAATAGTTGAATTAAGAATGAATCAAAATTTTGGGTTATAATTCTTAGATGAATCACTTTCTTTAAAGCTTCAAGATTTATGATTGCATCTATATGAAGCAATTGATTTCAGAATTAGTCTTTATATGTACATCTTGCACATATTGTGTAAACGCTTCAGATAAAAGGACTTACCCAGGTTGATAATTAATGTGAGGCAATTAGGAGTTTTTAAAGACACCTGTTAGCACCCAACATTTTGGCACCATTGCCGAGGAGCATGTTGCCACTCTGTAAAGAGTAATGTAAGATTGATGTTTTTTCTTCTGAGGGAGAATTGGGTATTAATAATGGAAGGTAAGAACCTGCGTAGCGAACAAGTAAAATGCTCGCTCATCTGCCCGCTTTCTAGCAGAATTGCGTAGGAGTTTAAGGTAGGAATGAATGCTTGTATTTCTACATGAATGACTAAGAAGGAAAGACCAAAAAAAGATAAAATTCCTCCTTATAAACCTAAAAAATCTAAGGGACAAGTGACCCTTGGACGATCAAATTTTATCGACAAAATCTTAAGAAAAGTTGAGTCTCAGTCATCAGTAGGACCCCGAATTGTTGCTGCCAGACATCTTACTAACTTCCTTCAAGCCATAGGATCACCATCTGTAGCTAACGGTGAGATGCACAGTAAGAATAAAGGGATTGAGCAAATTTTTCAAGATACTGAGAATTCACAAACTCGCCCTTCACAAGAAGGAAATTCCTGCAACCTCCGTGAAGGAGAAGGAGAAACAGGCAATCTTGAAATTAAATTATCAGAACCTAGATCTCCTGAAGTAGTGACTGAGCAGAGGACACCGAGTATTCTAGATCAAGGTAGTGCCGCTAGAACCATTCCACCCTCTTGTAGACATTCTAGGAATAAATCTCCAGCTCTGGAGATCCCTGAAGAATATTGGCATATTTTTGAACAAATGGCTAATAACTAGCAACCTCAAACTTATAAATTGCAACACCCTATTGTTGACACAACTGCCAATGTCCCATGAAGGCTATCCCATTACAAAAAATTCCTACCTTTCATGGGCTAACTTCAGAAGATCCTGATGCATTCCTTTTCAAATTTGATGTCTTATGCAGGGGTTATGACTACACTACCGACCCCCAGAAGCTGAAGCTATTCCCCTCTACTCTGAAGGGAGCATCTCTGCATTGGTTCATGGGAATCGGTGGAGGCACCATCAATGATTAGGACCAAATAAAAAAATATTTCCTTAAAAAATACCAAGATTATTGCCGAACTAGAGAACTAAAAGATGAAATCTTTCAAATTGTAGCTAAGCCTAGCGAGACTCTAGAAGAATATGTATAGCATTTCCAATGTAATCTGCAAAGATATCCTTACACAAATCTCTCTGATAATGTTCTAAAAACCATGATAATCAAAGGTATGAAATACCAATGGGTAGAGACACTAAATATAATGGGTAAGGGTGACATTTATTAAGAGAACTATAACAATATTATAGATTTGTGCATCAAGTGTTCCTGGGGCAGTACAAGGATGAAACCAGTCGGACGTGATGCAAGCCCCAGAGATAGCAAAGCCTCAGGAGGAAGCATTACATGAAGCAAAATCAGCAATTTGTTGGAGGATTTCAATATTGATATCCTGGGGACCCTGACAACACAATTGGATGTCATGCAAGCTAAGCTAAAGAAGGCTATAGTAGAACATAACTTGGCTATTTTCTTCCCTCATTGCAGACATAAGCACAATCATAAATAATGCCCCCTAGATACGATACGAACATGTGCCATATGCACTAAAGAGCATGCCATGGAAAGTTGCCCATCACTCCTAGGATTAAAAGTAATCTTCAAGGAAGAGGAAGAAGAAGTGGAACCAGTATATCTGTTGAAATAGCGTCGTCAATGGCAAACGCATCATATAGGTATGCCTACCGATCCATCTTCATTCTTTCCTCCCTCGCAATATAATTCTCAACAATATTCAGAAGAAGCATGGCAGAATCAACAACCTTTTTTGCCACCTCAAGCATTTTTTATGCCACAATGGCCCAATCATTCAAATCCAAATAATAATAATTGGCCAAATTCCCCTTAACCACCACCATTCTGGCAGAATAACCCTTATTCCTCCCAATGGTCCCCTTCCACCTCACAAAATCAAAACTGGCAATCAAATTGGAAAAGATCTATGAACCAGCCTATAGGGACAGTTCCTCTGCCTCAACCAACTTTACTAGCACCTTATACATTGCAGCAGAATCCTCAATCTAATATATGACCGCAACTTCTAGCTCAACCCAACCCAAATCCTAACAATAGACCAATTCAGTTAATACAAATCATTGAGGGTCTAGACTCTGAAGATGAGTTGAAAGAATGTAACGAACTTAAGTTGACATCTGGACGCATAATCACTCTAGATAAGGATAAATATTTGCAACCTGAAGAACCGCACACAAATAAGCCTCTGACTGTAGATGATCAACAAATAAAACAAGGGGAAGATATAATCAAACAAAAAAAATCCTGAACAAATCATAACCACTTCCCCCCCATTCCTAGAAAGATTGTTGATACCACGCCTGATTGAATATCCTGACTTTAATCTTCTAGGTGAACTTAAGAATAAATGTATAAAAATTCCCCTCCTCTAGGTTATCCAAGATATTCCAATATATGCCAAAACTATTAAATAATTTTGTATAAATAAGTCTATGAGGAAAACAACAATAACCCCTACTGTCCATGTTGTCGGGACTTTGTCTGATTTAATACTAGGCAAAGAGACTCCTCTAAAATATGAGGATCCTAGAAACCCCATCGTCACAGTCCAGATAAATGGCCTTTCTTTTCCCAATGCTTTATTTGACTTAGGGGCAGCCATTAATATTCTCACAACTACAACTTGCAACATCCTTAGCATCACAGACTTGGAACCAACAACTACCTTACTGGAATTGGCTGATCACTCAATCATTAGACCAGAAGGAACATTACAAGATGTGATGGTCTCTATAGACACTTGGGAATACTCAACGGATTTTTTGATCATTAACCCTAGGAACCAGCTAGATGGACATCCCTTGATATTATGAAGGCCTTGGATAACGATTGCTGATGCTTATATCAGCTGTCGGACAGGCAGTATGACTATAACCAGGGGGAATGATGTGAACAATTTAGCTTCATACCCTCCTGCTCAGCCAAGATTGACTATTATGAAAACTAGGAAGCAACCTACAACATACTTAACAGAAAATATTCGGTCACCATTGACTGTGGTAGATGCCCTTGAATTCAAAAACCAAACTGAAGACGATGCCATTAATACTTTTATCAATCATCCTACCATAGTATCAAGTTAGAAATGCCACATGATTAAAGTAGTCCTTGACAATGAAATCAAAGAAGATCCCGTGAGAGATATCAATGAACAAACAATACCAACAACCACTGTTTATAATATCAAACCTATCGAAATTGAACAAGGGAAGATCTTGAACATTAACAATAATCTGATTGATGACTAGCAACAGAAACTTATTCAAGTCCTTAGGAAAAATAAAGGGGTTTTTGCTTGGGATTACTCAGATATGAAAGGGAATTATCATCAGCTATGCATGCATCACATCTACACTGAAAAGGATGAAAGAACCATTCGACAACCTCAGCGTAGATTAAATCCTCACCTAAAAGATATTGTTAAAGAAGAACTTCAAAAACTGTTAGATGTGAATTTTATCTATCCTATATCTGACAGTAAATGGGTTTCTCCATTAGTTGTTGTTCCCAAAAATAATGGGAAATGGTGAATATGCGTTGAATATAGAAAAATCAACAAGGCAACACAAAAGACCATTTTCCCCTTCCATTTATTGATCAGGTCTTAGATACACTGGCAGGGAAGAAAACATTTTCTTTCCTGGATGGATTTAGTGGCTACAACCAAATTCAGATTTCCCCTGAAGACTAGGATAATACTACCTTTACTTGTCTGTGGGGAAAATTCTCTTACAGGGTAACATACTTCTTAAGAAATTAAACATGGAAAACATCATGGACTTTCACTATTGGAGGCATTGCAAGTGGATAGGCCACTGGTCCAAACCTCTCAAGGATATCGAAAGGCCCACAATACCAAGGTGATAACTTCACACATATTACCTTTTGGATTGTGTAACACACCTGCCACATTCCAAAGAGCCATACTCAGTATTTTTGCAGATTTGATAAATGAAGGATTGGAAGTATACATGGATGATTCCACACCCTATGGAGATGAATTCGAGCAAGCATTACATATATTGAAAAAAGTTTTGGAACGGTGTATTGCTACCAGCCTATGTTTAGGTCACACAAAGTGCCATATGATGATGACAGAAGGCCTGATCTTGGGTCATTACATTTCAGCAGCTAGAATTCAGGTAGATCTGGAAAAAATACAGGTAATTCCCTTACTAGCTACTCCCTGCACTCAAACAGAGGTACATAGTTTTCTGGGATTTGCTAGATATTATCGTAGATTTATCAAGAATTTTTCACAGATTGCTGCACCATTATATGCCTTAACAGGAAAAAGTGATTTCATATGGACTGACAAATGTGACATTTCCTTTACAGATTTAAAATGGCTAGTATCAACAACACCAGTATTACGAGGCCCGAATTGGGATATACCATTCCAGATGTCATCAGATGCATCAAAAACAACCATTGGAGAAGTTGGCCAAGAAGAAGACAAGAAACCCTACGCTATATATTACATTAGAAAAAACTTAACCACTACTGAATTGAATTACACAGTAACAAAGAAGGAGTTTTTAGCTGTTATTTATGCTATTAACAAATTTAGACACTATATAACTGGATACCCTGTAATTCTGTATATGGATCACTCTGCTATCAAATACTTAGCTAATAAAACCATTATGAATGGAAGAGTGACACGTTGGTTGCTACTTTTGCAGGAATTTGATATAACTATAAGGGATCGACTAGGGAAGGAAAACCTTGTGGCAGATTTCCTCTCCCGAGTGCCAAGAATAGATGACGCAATTGCAGTAGAGGATCAGTTTCTAGATGAACACCTATTTTCTATAACCGTGAGAATGCCATGCTACACAGATGTGGTGAATTATTTAGTAGTGGGAAGACTACCTAAACATCTAACACCCAGAGAAAGGAAATTGATAGTACAGTGCAACACTCGGTTCTCCTGGATTGGAGGATACCTTTTTCACACAGGGGCCAATATGCACATCCTCAGGCATATCAGGGAAGACAAAATTTATGATATATTAAAAGCCTGCCACGATGGACCTTGCGGTGGACATTTTGAAGAACGCAGAAATGGACATAAAATTTTACAAATGGGCTACTACTGGTCCACGATTTTTAAGGATGCTAAGAAATTTTTTCAAGCTTGTGATAGTTGTAAAAGGATGGGACGCCCTGGACAATCTGATGAGATGCCCCTACATCCACAGATAGTCATAGAACCTTTTGAGCATTGGGCATTAGATTTTGTTGGGCTAATCAACCCATCATCCAATTAGAAATCATATATATTGGTTGCAACAGAATACATAACTAAGTGGGTAGAAGCAGTAGCATTACCAAGAGCAATAGAAGAAACTGTGATAAACTTTCTTTTCTAAATTTTTGTACGATATGGGTTACCCAAAGAAGTAATCACTGATGGAGGGCCTCAATTTGTAGGCCACAAGATCGCTGCTACACTAAAAATCATCATGTTATTCACAGAATTACCTCTACATACCACCCATAAGAGAACGGGCAGCTAGAAAGCACCAACAAAGTAATTGAAGCTATTCTAACGAAGACAGTCTCATCGCACAAACGAGACTGGGCTAATTGACTTCCAGAAGCCTTGTGGGTATATCACACAACTTGGAGGAACACTACTGGATATCAGCTGGTATTTGGTAAGGAACTTATTTTTCCCATAGAGTTTGAGATACAAACACTAAGGAAAGCCCAGGAAGTGGGACTAGATTTAACTGAAGACTAGATCAATAGATTAAAACAAATAAATGAATTAGATGAAATCCGGATTTTGGCTTTGCAACATACTGCACTTATTCAACAACAAAGATCCAAATGGCACAATTCTCTGATCAAGAAAAAGAAATTTCATGAGGGCGACTGGGCACTTCTCTACGATTCCAGGTTTCAAGAATTCCTTGGTAAATTTCAGACTAGGTGGTTAGGTCCCTATGAAATAAAGGGAGTACATGACAATGGAACTCTTACGTTGGCCACCATTGATGGGTTTGATTGTTCCTTTAAAGAAAATGGGCATCGAGTGCGCCTCAACCAAAGACCACTCACAAGAGAATCTTTTTGTCAACAAATACGCAAGGACTCCACCATACAAGTTTTAGTTGCAGAAGATAATCCTTCGGGAGCCTCATCTTTGTAAAAATTCATTTCTTAAAAAAAAAAAAAAAATGTAAATAGGATTGCTGATTCAATTTGTTTTTCTTTTTCTGCCTATTTTGCTGTTCCATATTTGGAACAACACTTTTTGATTTTGCTGTTCCATCTTCGGAACAACATTTTTTGATTTTTCTGTTCCGTTTTCAGAACAACACTTTTTGATTTTGCTGTTCCATCTTCGGAACATCACTCCTTTATTTTGCTGTTCCATCTTTGGAAAAACAATTTTTGGTTTTGTTGTTCCATCTTCAGAACAACACTTTTTGATTTTGGTGTTCCATCTTCGGAACAACACTTTGATTTTTTTGTTCCATATTTGGAACAACACTCTCTTTTGTTTTTTTCTGTTCCAATTTTGGAACAACACTTTTGTTTCTTGTACAATTTTTGTGTGTTCTGAACAACACCTTTTTTTTATATATTTCATAAACACCTCTTTCCTCTTATGGACTTATTCCTAGCTCATTTCAACCTCATTTATTTGATTTCTTTTATGGCCTGGAGTACAATACCTTCACGCGGATAAGAATTATGGATTTTATTAAAGTAGGTGAATATTTTTAACATTATGATCTTTGACAAAGACAGTTTCTTGATGATAGACTTAAAAAAATTGAAAGGGACGCAATTATTTATATTTCACTTTACTGTACTGATTTCTACTCTATATGATATTGATTGATCATTTTTACCATGCTGGTTCTACTCTTCCTGGTTATAATTCTCTCTTTCCATTATCAATGGGATTATGGGTATAATTTTTCTTATTATTGACATGCTTCAACTTCTTACCCCATCCCTACTCTTAAGGAGTACTAAGCCTCCCTCTATTTATCATAAAAATATGTAATGATAACTAAATTTTATCTACAGATAGAGGATATGGGGTCTCATTAAGAGCCAGCCTACCATGTTCATAAGGATGTAGCAATGTGACATTCCCACTATGGCCACCACAACAGGGTTATGATCCATTGGATGGCTAAAACATCCTTGGAACAGGAGGTCTCATCACGAGCCGACCTGCTCACTTTTGATACTTCCTAGTGAATGGCAGTATGGTTATCTGGTTACCACGCCAACACACTGGTCTCTTCTGTAGAAACAGTAATGAAAATTTTCAATTATAAATTGAGGATCCTGGCTCACATGGGTTAGAAAGAAACTCCGTCGAGGCTATGGACACCTATTGGCAACAGAGGCTTTTCTTATGGTATTGAAGTTCTATTTCCTCAATCAATAATTCTTATAATATCCTCTTCCCATTTATCTTTTTATCTGAGATATCATTTGCTCTAAACACTTCCCTACTTTGAACCTTTATGCATGCGTTCATGTTTTTACTCAATCATATCGTGTACAGCTGGAATATCATCAGCAAAGCCTCCTTTTGTACATATTGCTGTCCTCTTTCCTTATCACATAAATTATCATCGACCAAAGCGTCTTGTCTCTTGTCATTTACTATGATTATACACCACGCTTTCACTCTATCCATCTCTCTTATTGTCTCGTTATTTATTTACGTACTCTGTTCAATTTATTGCTGTACCATTCATCCTTATCTCCTGTCTTTGGAACAACCATTCCCCATCTATTCGGTTGTAAGCGACCTCTCATTTCGAAGGGGGAGAGAACTTTCATTACACTCGTGCACGTGTTGTCATTATTTCATTGACTGATAATATATTCCATGATCACGTAGCATGCGGAAATTTAACAACCCTTCAAATAACAAAATTAATATCAACTACACTTAGCTGTTACAACAACTTGTTGTTCTATTGCTCTAAGTGTTGTTGTGTTTTTCATTATTGCTGTGTTTTTTCAGTATTGCTAAATTTTTCCATTACACTCATCCTTTGCAATAGTAGGAATAATTCAAGCATTATGGGTGGTAAGACAGTGCGCTGCGAACCTTTAGTGTTAGAGGTCTCCGACAGAGCCAGGGAAATTATGATCTGTGCAGGGTGGATATCCTATCTCACAAGATTTCAGCCCTCAAATGAGGAAATTTCCATTGAATTTCTACAACATCTGCAGAATGGGGAATCCATGGTGAAAGGTAGAAGAATTACAGTTACAGATGCTGTAATAGCTGAAGTATCTGGGCTGCCAGCAGAAGGAACTATATGGTCACAAAAACATGTATTTCTACAAGACACATGGAGTAAAGGTCCAAAGGCTTATTTGTGAATTTTATTTGCATAATTTCATATTAGATAAAGAAGTGGATGTGAATCCTAGCCCTTTTATTGGAGATATTCAATTTCAGGCTTTTATCTCTTTTGCAGTCAACCAACTCAAGTGGTTGAAGGCTTATAATTCATTCCAAAGACATGAACACAACTTAGATCTTTGGGGAAGAAGTGAACCTACTCACCCTCTGCAATTTTTTACTAAGCATAAAATGCTGATGACACAGGAGGGCATGATTAAAATTTTAGGGCCCATACATAAGGAAATTGTGCAGAAAGGAACAACATATTTCCTCTCCATTCAGGAAATTTCCCTGGTTGCATCCAAAATGAGATGGATGGTTTCAAGCAACAATTTTAAGGAAATATAACCATTTAATTATGGAAATTTCAAAGTTGCTGCGAGACGGTTAGTCCCATATAGTAATTTTATCTTAAAAGAAGGACCCTATTGGGTGGGATGTCGCTTTAGAAGCCCCATTATTTGGTATCCTCTTGAAGGGTATCAGCTTGACTATGAGTTACCTGAAGGACACGAAGAGGTAGCCTTTGCAAACCTGGCACAACATCATGGTCTCAGACCTATTACAGACAAATCTTCTCTAGCCTACTCCTTAACTTCTTTACATAAGAATTATTTATTTTTCATGGGGACATGAAAAAAGGTAAGCAGGGGAGTATGTTGAGCCTTGCAATAGGTATGTATTTACTCTTGATTATTGTCCTTTTTCCTCTTTATTATCCATCTTGTGCCATGATATAACAATATAATGAAAGGATTTTGATGAAGAATGAATGAAAAATTATCCTGATACGATTTAACCATCCAAACTAATTCCCATTGCTTTTTATGCTGAAAATAATAGATGGAACAACAGCTGCTCCCAATAAGGAACATCAAGATCTAATCATGGGAAAGAAGAGACGTTGAATGCAATCAAATCAGAAGAAAAATCAGTAAGGATTAGCACAAGAATGAACGAACTATTTGAGGATATCATTTTTGTCATGGATCCCTCAAGATCCCCTGATCCTGAGGGATCACATTTATCTTTACTTTTAGCTATAAAGGGACAGGGAGAGCTAGTTCTCAGATATGCTGTATCTTTCACTTCTACATAATTTGTAATTATAATTCACAGAACATAGTTCTGAACAACGAGATCGTATTGTGATGTCAGTTAACTGTGATGATTAATATATAATTCGCGTTATTGTTCATTCAAATATTCTAGAGTAGTTAAGCAATATTCACTGGTGGCTAAGGGCCTGGTCTCTGGTGGATCTCACTGCTATTCCCTGTGTTATACTTTTCCATTTATTGCAAGTGTATTATTCTTTTCCGCTCTGCAGTTGAAGTACTTTTCATAATTCAGATTTCTGGTATTTATTCCCTTGAATACGCATTTCCAATTTATTTCCTTAACGAATTATTTACTAGTTAAAAGAACTGGTTTTGATTACTTAAAGCATATATAGCTATTTCCAATACTTTCCTTCTGTTCAATAGTTCAAATCCAGCTGAAAGAGGTCGGTTAATGCTTCAGTGCTCTCAATTGATTGTCATTGGAATTAGTTGAATTAAGAATGAATCACAGTTTTGGGTTATTATTCTTAGATGAATCACTTTCTTTAAAGATTCAAGATTTATGATTGCATCTATATGAAACAATTGATTTTAGCATTACTCTTTGTATGTATAGCTTGCAAATATTGTGTACACACTTGAGATAAGAGGACTTACCCATGTTGATAATTAATGTGAGGAAATTAGGAGTTTTTAAAGACACCTGTTAGAACCCAACAACAATCAACATGGATGATATACGGTGTGGATGACAGATCAATCTGAATGGTGCCAAAAGAAAAAAAATGAGATGATGGGATATGAAAGCTACCTAAATGCATGAAAAAAATAAATACACGCATGTCAATGGGATATGTTATGGGTAAAATTTCTTGAGGTAGTCTGCATTGCGAGAGTTAGGAAGGAGTTGGCCTTTGAAATCCTCTGGAGGGTATGCCCCATTTCCCAAGTCCTTACAAATTATGTAAGGTCTTAGCCATAATTATTCAAACTTCCCATGACCAAGGACATCATGAGATTGGTCATATGCTAGAACAAGGTCACCTTTATGAAAGGTACAAGGCTTGAATTTTCGGTCATATTGGGCTTTGGTGCGCTTTTTGGCCGCTTTAATGGTTTTCAATGGAACACGACAGTCTTCAGACACACACTCAAGCATGATAAGTATTTGTTTTAAGGGTTAGGTGTCAAGGAGAAGTTTGATGGCTAGGTGGAGGGAGGGTATTTCACACTGGATCGATAAGACTACCTCCTTGCCAAAAACAAGGTGGAAAGGAGTAAACTTGGTGGTAGTTTTAACAGAAGTCCTATAGGTCCACAAAGTAGGGAAGAGCATAAGGTTCTAGTTGGTTTTGTGCTTGTTCACCATTTGTTGAAGCATAGTTTTAAGGATTTTGTTACACCAATTTTTGGTCATCTAACCATTTACAATTAGATGGATCAAGGTACACCATGTAAGACCAATTTTACAATAGTAAAATTTCTTTCACTATAGAAAATAATTTAATAAACCATATTTTATTAAGTTATTTATGGTTCAAACAGGAAACCCATGAGGAATAAATAAATAAATCCTTTTTATTTGATTTTCCTCTAGGAATAATTAATTAAATCACTGTTTAAATAATATTCTTGGTCATATTTGACCCAATTATAAGAAATAATTAGATAAATCATTATTTTTCTTATTTTTCTTTAGGAATAATTAATTAAATCATTATTTCATTACTATTCCCTGTTAAATTTGACTAAATCACCTAGAAATAATTAAACAAATCATTATTTGTTAATTATTCCTTAACCCCATTCTTGAAATGATAAATAAATCATTTATTTTTTTATTATTTCTAAATAAAGGTATATAACCAATTTAAATACCTTTTCCCTACAACAAAATGTAATAAAATTTTCCAAGCAGTTAGAACTAGATCTTGCTTAATAATATTTTATTATTCGCCATTATCGAGGATAACTCAATATTTTGTTATAAATAGAAGGGTTTTTCATTCATTATTCACTTTGATCACTTTCATTGTCACGCTTTGATCATTCTCATTGCTGCTACAACTTTGTTTGCTTCTTGAGCTCCCATAGAGTTCAACATATTTTGGGTTTTTTACACCATTGAGAGAGAGAAACTTCTGGATATCAAGCATTGAGGATAACCAAAAACCCATCCCTTTGAGGGGGACTAGTAACACTAGTCCTTGTTCCCTTCCCAGGTGTTATAGTACATATAAAATTCTTTATATCTTGTCTTCTCTGTTGAATGTATGGAGAATTTATTATTTATTTTCATTTTTTAACTACTTTTACTACATAGATCGGGTTTCTAGCAGCATTTTTTCTAACTATCAATTGCAGATCTAAAGAAGTTAAGCATCCATATTTGTTGTTAAGGTTGTTTGTCACGCATAGCTAAAGTGAGCTCTTTTCGTGCACTTGCGTTAAGAATTTACGCTAACAGATTTTATTGACTGCTTCAACTTGTCCATTACCTTGGGGATAATTAGACGATGAATATTGGTTCTAAAAGCCCAATGGAGAGGATATCTCATGTCATATCTCATGTTAGAAATGTCGGCCATGGTCAAATACTGATTGCTTCGAAACCCTGAATCTAGCGATAACATGGTTAAAGAAAAATAGGACCACATTAGGCGCAATGTTATTGAACGTTGGCATAGCCTCAGCCCATTTGGTGCAATAGTCGACGACCACGATAATATACTTGTAGTTATTAGCAGAGGGGGGTCGACACTCCATAAATTTAATGGCTCACTTGCAAAAAGGACCGGTTGATATGACAAGATGGAGGGGAGAAAGTGGAGCTCATGCCTTTGTGGCGAATACCTAGCAATTGGGACAGTGTTTGACTATGCCAATGCAATCGCCAAAGAGAGAAGGCTAAAAATACCTAGTGTGCATGATTTTATGAGAAATAGCCATACCGAAGAGGTGGCCACTTGTTGACTTGAGGGGTCCTGACCCAGGTTCAAAGTTTATCGTGCAACTAACAAACCCTCCAACTACTATCCCTTTCGGCAATGACCTGATTACGTAGATCAAAGTCTCACCCGAAGAATTATGGGGGGGTTTTAGAACCAGGTTTCCACACCCCGAGGAAGAAAATAATGTAGTGGACCTAAAAAGATTAATTACAGAACTTATGAAAATCTTAATAGATATGCACAAATACAAAATAATTATCAGATCACAGATCAATTCGTCGGATATATATCATAACAGAACTAGATCAAGATCTATATAAGGTGTAATCAATTAAGCAGATTCGTCCACATATTAAATCATCAATATAAATTCATGCATAAATAACATATGTATTTGCGCAGATAAAAATAAGAATAACATAAGTAAAGCGTTCTTAAGATAAAATAGTAAACAAATAACTCAGATAGTTAACACAATTTTTCCACAAAAATCAATCCTTGTATTAATTCAGAGTAATTCAGTAGATCAGAATTTCCCTTACACTTTACCCTTCCGTGCACACAACCAGGAATAGGTCTCCAATAACACAATGATTTCGCCAAAATTAGTCCTTGTATTAATTTAGAATAATTCAGTACATCATAATTTTCTTTACACTTTACCCTTCCACGCACACAACCATCAAATTCCAAACACAACTAGGACTAGGTCTCTGTGCACACAGCTAGGAGGAGCCTTTCTACCCAAAAAAAACTATAACCCTTACAAAGGTATCACAGATGCATAAATTTAAATCAAAACATGAATAGTCATTGACTACTTACTTAGAATCAATCTATCTATTTATATCCAAATTAGAACACAGATAATATGGTCTCAAACCATGGTTTGAGGCCCACAATTTACCCTTAAAACCATTTTTCATAGAATAGGGACTTTGACCCACCCTAAAGCCCCTTGATCGTTTTGTGTGGCGTGTATATACAAAACTTATACAAAAATATATCCAAAAAGTGTACTCGAGGGAACCCAGCTGCAACAGGCCCCCAACACAAACATGTGACTCATCCCGAGTCACTGTGGCATCTGATCCTTCATTTTGTCTTGGAGAGTGATGACAAAAGATCTAAGAGGGAGCACCATTTCCAGACTCTGCGCAACAACACCTTGCGATTGAAGAACCAATTTCTCAATGGTGGGCCCTTCAGTGGCTAGCTCGATACTTCTCTGCGTCTGCTGAATAGCCTTTAATGTAGTTTCCAAAGTCTGTGAGAGTTGAAGAGCCTTCTTGGCCCATGGTTTCATTCTTTCCTCTAGCAGGTGCTCCTTTTGACAAATGTCCTCGATCTTAGTTTGGATGATCCAGCCCTCCTATAGGTAGGCGAGGTGCTTTGTAAGAACAAGAGTAGGCATCGTCATCCTGATCTCACCAAACTGTTGTTCCTTTATGTGCAGCTCATTTCATTGCACTCTCCATGGCCTCAACCTGTGCGGAAATCTTCTATTGGCCCAAGGGCTGGCGCAGATGTGGGAGTAGCATAGTAATAAACCACTCCTTATGTTGAGTATCATTGATGGTAAATCCACCATGTCCGATAGTGCGTTTCAGCCTCTGATCTGCCTCCCACATAGATTCATTAACCTCCTGATGAATCTCTTTCATTTCTGTAACCAAATGGGTGTATGACTTAGGCTTCTTGAAATGCTCTTTTAAGGCATACTTTATTTCATCCTGTTGATATTTTAGGGTGTTGGGGTAGCATCAGATGTGATCTAGCTCCTTAACTCTGTGGAGGGACTAGAGTACATAAGATATCCAAGACCCAGAAAGCGTTTTAATAAATTCCATCAGGATTAAGATATATTTAATTAATTAATATTTTAAATTAAGGACCCTAAGACTAACTTAGAAAAATTAAAAGATTAAAGGTAATTAAATTAAACATGTGATGAAAATTACTTAAGTGACGTGGATAAAACATGTTTTAACATTATCCATCGATTCAAGATTAGATCATGAACGTTTATGTTTCAAATAGAAAATTATAAGAAGAGGGCTTGGGGTCAGTTGGAGAACACACACCATGGCAGAGCATTGAAGGTAAGCTGAAATTCTAGGGCGTGGTTTGCTAATAATTTCAGAAGTTTTTCAGCTGTAGCGAGGGGAAGTATTGGCAAGGGGGATGGTCTAGTCCTAGGGCAAGAGTACAATAAGGGAAGAGAAGGAGCAATCCAGAGCAGTGCAGAGGTAACAACTACCAAAAGCAGCCGAGATCCCAACAGCAGCAGTGTAGAGGCAACAAGAGGCTAGGAGGGCTGACGCAGGCCCGGCTAATGCAACGCAGGGGTAGCGTAACCTAGTCTAGGGTGATGTAGGTCCTTCCTGAGCAACGCAGAGGCTAGCACATGCCAAGAAGGCTACTGCAGAGGGCATAAAAGGAGCACTGGGGTTTCCAAGGTTGGAAAATGGCCGAGTTCTCTAAATCCTGTTTGAGGGTTTGAATCAGTCAATTTTGTTGTCTTCTGAATAGAGGTATTGCTACCCTTTTTATTTCTTTGTTGGGTTAACCAATTTGGTGCCCAGATTTTTTGTGCTTAGAATCTTCTTAATAATAAAAATCCTCTATAAGCTACCATCACCAGTTTTCCCGCATTGGGTTTTTCTAGGGAAATTTGTCTAGAAAATCTTTGTGTGTCACTTTTTCATTGAGCATGTTATTTGATTTAGATCTACATGTTTAGGTTGTTAATGTATTTACCTGGATGTTAATGTTGAATTTTTAAAATTAATAGCTTATGTAACTAGGGGAATTAAATCAAGGATTTAATGTAGGGTTTCTGTAATTTAGATTCAGAAATTTTCATATGGCATAAGAGAGATTGAAGATCAAGTTGGATCTCCAGCAAGTTAGCTAAAGAAATCTGTGTTGAAGAAAACAACAGAGAAAGAAACAGCAACAACAGATAAACTGGAAAGAGCAATGTAGTAGTAGAAGGGCGTAGAGGTAGCAAGAGGCACGTAGGGGTTGATGCAGTCCCAACTGGGTGACGCAGAGACAACGCAAAGTCTTCCAGAGTGAAGCAAGAGCAACTTGAGCTGCACAGTCGCTTCTCTGAGCTAGTCTACTGATGCAGAGGCCAACCAGGGTGACGCAGTCCAAAATTTTATTGTTGTGTAGAGTTCTAGGAACTGGAAGCTAAGATGCAGACCTTTAGTAGTTGCTGGTGGGGTGAAGATTCTACCGATGCAAAATTTAGCCTAAGTTAAGTTGACAAAGAGCAAGAGGAGAACAACTTCTCAGTATATTTCTTGCTAAAGAAATCAAAGGATCGATCATAGGATCGAAGACAGCTGTTTCGTTGTGTTTGGAAGAATTCCAAGCAAGGGGGTAAGTTATCAGATGGAGCGGAGGGTTCCTTTATTTCCAAGGACCCTAGATCTAAGTCTATAGAATAGAGATGAAGAAACGTTTTGATAAATTTTTGAGCAGATGCTGCAACACAAACTTCATGATCAAGATAGGTTGGATGACCTGTCAAAATTTTCTATCTAGAAGGCTAGAATCCTAGTAGTCCTGGAGGCCTACAGTATACAGGAGCATGCAGATAAAGTCCTGGCTACACCAACTGCTGCAGCTCTCCCGGAGAAGCATAATGAAGCAACGACACATGCCAAGCACTTCATTATGGATGGGGTCAAAGATCATGTGATACCACACATAGCCGAGAAGACGACGGCTCATGAGATGTGGGAATATTTAACCACATTTTATCAAGGGAAGTCTGTCCAGAGAAAGATGTTTCTAGAGAACCAGCTGAAGTTATTAATGATTTCCAAGGGAGAGGAAGTCAATCCTTTCCTATCCAGATTGCAGTCGATCCAGGATCATCTGAATGGTATGGGGTTCAAGGTGGATGATGATGACATGGTGAGGACTGCTCTAAATGTTGTCATAGAGGACTGGGAAACATTTGTCCAATGTCTCTTGGGTAGAGTGGATCTTCCTAACTGGGACAATATGTGGGCTATCCTTTGACAAGAGGAAATTCATCAAATCACCAAGAGGTATTAAAACACCAGATTGAGCAAGATAAATAAGGAGGAAGAGGATGATGTCGCCCTTGCATAAAAGAGACAACAAGCGAAAAAGAAGCATGATCTGTCAAAGATGAAATGCTTCCAGTATAACAAACTTGGAAATTTTGCCAACAATTGTCCTAAGAAGAAGAAGGACAAGAAAGCTTCTATTTAAAAGGTTGTTGTAGCATATGATGGCTCCGACGATGACATATCCATGAGTGCTCATGAACCACGAAAGTGGGGAAATATTGATCTGTAGCCAAATATAGAGTGGTGAGAGGATCCTTGAGTAGCCCAACAATTGGATCGTTGTTAGTAGGTGAAAATGCCTAATTTTTAACCCTTTTCCTACCTTAAAATCACGATCATAAACCTTTGTTTTATCCTCATAAACTTCTGTATACCTGCACTAGTTTAAGAATCATGTCTTATCCCTGCACTAGTTTATATTTCATACTTAAGGTTTAGTAAGTGATTAATTAATCATTTCTAAATAGATTTTATGCCTTTTATATTCTTGCAACTAATATTTCTCTTCCTAAATTATTTTGATAAGTGAATGTATTAATCTCAAATCAGCATGGTCTAGTGCAGGCAGATTCCTGCACCGTTGGCAATCGACTACTCCTAGACTTCCGCAACAAATTGCTACCTAACGCAGGATTTTTTCTCCAACTCGACCTGTTCAGTTGCGGTCATATTGAGTGGAACTTGGAGCAGATGATAATCAAGGATATGGCTAAAGATTGGATCACCGGCCAACGAATAGTTAGCGTTTTATTATAGCTGATGGCTTATTTCGTAATGCTAGTTGTTATTTTGTTCTAACTGAAAGATTGGAATTGGAATAACAATATGTAATTTTTTTATGGCCAAGGCCAAAAGGGTTGTATAAATTTAGATCTTAGATAGGAAATTAGGGAGTGATAGCCATGTCCCTATAACTCTGGAAAATTTGTAAATTTGTGTTGTCGCCCTTGTTTTGGGATGGAACTATACTTATAATGTATTTTTGTTGAATCAAAGTACTACAAGGAGCTATGCCATGTTGTTTACATCTTGAATTTTGATCTGTTATTGATGCATCTTTGAGCATTGAAGCTTTATGTTTCCTAAACGGGAAACGAGCTAGTCGGCTAGGGCCTAGCCAACCCAACTTGTTTTCCCTCTTATGATTTCGTCCAATTAAAGGTGTGCATGTTGATTTTATTTATGAAAGTTGTGAATTCAATTTTTAATTCATGTATTTATAATAATTCTGGCATCTTTTCCTTAACATTGAAGTGTGGCGGATCTGTGGTGTGTTTAACTACAGTTCGATTTATTTTAATTCATTTTATTTTCCACGAATCGTAATTGATTTCCACTTGGAGTAGTGTAAGCACATTCATGCACTAGTGCAATTATAATTTCTGCAACTTAGTCTTTCAGTTCATCACAACAAGATTCTTTCATTTCCTTTCCTTTGCAAGAATTTGATTTATTTCCACAACTGAATTTTCATTAGTAATTAGAAGTATTTTAAGTATTAAAAGTTAAATATTAGGAATTAAAATATGTCCAGTTAACTGATGAACAAATTTTGTTACGATACATTGATATGTGTCTGCACTTCATATTTCTAAAAGGAAAGAATTGAAACATAAATTTGAACAATTAAAAGGAACCTTTTTGAGTCTACAAAAGATTAGAGGAAGATTTTGTTTAAGTAACTGTTGCAGGGATAAAATCCTGTTGTCATGCTTGAGTTATTTATTTCATTGCATTGAAGAAAGTGTGATTTAACTTTTGGAGTTTTGTTTTATTTCAAATTTATTATCACTGCAAGATTGAGTTTGGTTGAAGAATTTCTTTTTCATGTGCAAGTTATTTCAAAATTCTGATTCGCTCTTCATAAATTTCTTTCATAGATTAACACACTCTTTCTTTTCTCAAAAGTAATTGGAAAGTTGGTGCAGGAATCTCTGTTTCGGTATAGGAACCAATATCCCATTACAAGAATAGAGTGCTCGAAGCCAGAAGCTTTGAGCCCCTTGCACAAAGACATAAATTTCCAGTGCAATTCAAAATATACTTCCCGCACCTAAGTACTATACCTGTACTAGTGCAAGAAAATTACAGGAGTACATGACTAAGAACTTGGTGCAGGAAGGAAAATCCTTAAGGAGGTAGATATTTCTAAGGGCCCACTTGTGAACCTATGAACACCCATACCAAAAATAACATATAATTTTCATTTCAGCAATCAAGTTTGTTTACAACAAGTGTGAAATTTCCTTTATTTGATTTCTTCACAAAGTAATTTCTTTCGCTTTCCTACACTAGAACTTATTTGGTGTAAATTTATGTGTGATCTTTCTTTTCAATTCTGCAAGACCTTGATTTGAGAAGTAGGAATAGATAGGAAAAGTTCATACCACTTCTGGCATTTCCTATGCTTTGTCTAGAAGTTTGAAAAACTATGGATGACAATTAATTGTTGAAAGGAGTTTGATTAACTATGATTCCCGCACCCAAAATTTTGGTGCCATTGCTGGGAAGGTGATTTGAATTGGTAAGAATTTTTCATTTTTCTACAATAGGGGTAAGTCTGCTATTATTTTTTCTACAGTGTGCTTCTATTTATTGAAGGAATTTTTAGGTGTTGAGTTACTTTTTAATTGCAACATTTTATTGAATTTTTGTTTTGTCATTTTTTGAAATGAATGCTTAAAAGGGGTAGGGGTCCGAAACCCACTAAGGGCCGAGGAAATATTGGTAAATATGAAAAAAATTCTCATAATGGGCCTTCTTTTGCAAGCATAAAGTCCAAACAAATCCAGACTCATCATGCAGGAACTGTCCATTTAGACTCTGGAAATAGTAGTCCCGGAGTGACACATCCAAAAAAGGGGAAGAAGGAGACTGTTGGAACCCATATTCAACCTTCTCAGCCTGTTCAAAGCAGTTCGATTGGAGGAACAACAATGGAAGATCATGAACACCATGCCGAGGGAACTAGAAAAAATCAGGTAAATGAGGAATAATCCACTTTTGGATTCCCAATTGTGAATCTTGATGTAATTGTGCAAATGAAGAATATACTACCATCAAGTCTTCCTCATTTATATGGTAAAGTACATGAAGACCCAAACACTTTTCTATTTGAGTTTGATATTTTGTGTAGGAGCTATGATTATTCATCTGATGCTCATAAATTAAAGTTGTTTCCTACAACTCTCAAGGATGGAACATTGCGCTAGTTCATGGGACTAGGGGGAAACACTATAGGTTCTTGGGAATAGATGAAGATAGTGTTCTTGTCAAAATATCAAGATTATTGTAAAACTAGAGATATTCAAGATGAAATGTTTACTATTGTGAAAAGTGATGATGAGACCCTAGAGGACTACTTAGAGAGATTCATGTATATCCTTCAAAGGTCAAAGCACAAATTTGATTTGAGTACCATTAGGACCTTGTTCTTACGTGGAGTTACTGATGACGATCGGAATAATTTAAATCTGTTAGGACAAGGAGATATTGCCCAGAAACCTTTTGATCAAATCTGTGACTTGTGCAAGAAATTCTCAAGGAATCAATACGGATTGGGTAAGGGAATTCGAAACAAAAATAAGAAACCTGAATTTACTGATGCTACGTTCATTGGATTGGAGAAAAAAATGGATAATATGAAAACTGAAATAATGAATACCATTAACAAACAAATAGACTCTTTGAAATTTCAACAAAAAACTTGGAGAGGAACAAGAGTCATTATCAATTTTTTGTCCAAAATGTAGAAAAAAACATATTTTAAGAGAATGTCCTCTTGATTTTAAAGAAACTAATAAATTTTAAATTTGTGCAGAGAACCATGCCATGGAGAAATGTCCTTCCATACCTGAGCTGAAAGCTATATTTGAGGGAGGACAACCTAAAGCCGAATCATTACATGCTATGGGAACATGAAGAAACTAGCCTCAGGTAAGTGCAGGTATGGCTCCTCAACTTCCACCTCATTTTTTTGGTTATAATGGACATCCATATTCCTATCCTAACACTAGTCACTCTCAAAATTGGTAGCATGGGAACCAATATCATTATGGAACACCCTCCCAATATTGGCAAAAAGGATGGAGAGGGCCAAAACATTCACAACATTCCTATCCTGCACTGATGCAATCATACCCACCAACATATGCACCTTACCCAATGCCAAAACCATCATTGCCCCAACTGAGTCAACCTATGCCACCATTACCTTTACCTCCACCGTTTTGACCTCCTCAACTCCCTGCCCAACCCATAACAAATCCCAATAATAAAGTGGTACAAATGATCCATTATATGAACTCGCTTTTTCCATCCAGATATCAGTCTATGCCATTTGGAGTCAATGATCTCCAATTGAGATTGGGGAAGATAGTAACCTTAGAAAAGCAAAAGAAACCTATGGTGATTATCAAAGAGAAGGGTGAGGAGGAAAATACTGACTATTATGTGAGAGATGTCACCATTCAGCCCATCCCCTTACCTTTAGAGTCTTTTCCATCCTCTTCAAACTAGCCTCCCTATCTAGAAAGGCTAGTTGTGGAGAGGAATGACACCATTCCTAAGTCTAGCTTGGCTTCTGAACTTAGGAATATTTTTATAAAGGTACCTTTTCTCCAGGCTATCAAAGAAATCCCCATATGTACAAAAATCATTAGGTATCTATGTGTCAAGAAGCCAGGAAGGAGAATATTGGAACCCTAAACCATTCAATTTGTTGGAAGAGAAGCAGAGTTAATGGTGAGATGTATACCCATGGAAAAATACACTGACCTAGAAATGTTATTGTCTCTGTTCAGATAGGTGATGTCCTTATCTCTAATGTGCTTATAGACCTGGGGGCAGCCATTAAGGTTATGAACAAGAAAAACATGGATCAACTTGGATTGGTTCATATTCTTCCTACTCCTAATGTGCTTGAATTGGAAGACATATGTAAAATCAAGCCAAAAGGGGTGTTTGATGATGTGATGGTGTCATTAGATTTGTGGGAATATCCCGCAGACTTCATTTTTCTTCAGCAAAGAATCGCATGGGAGGACATCCCTTGATCTTCGGATGACCATGGCTTGCTACGACCGATGCTTACATTGGATGTCATTTTGCTGACATGTATATTTCTCATGGAGATTCTAGGAAGAAGGTCACCTTATACCCACCTCCTAGATCCATTCAGGAGCTTTGAGACACCTTGTGGCTAGATTATAGTAGTGACGAGGAGACACAGCCTGTTTCCATGTTGCATCATTGTGCTGAGTCCTCACAAGAGAGTGAGATACATGAATTCCTAAACAATCAAGACATCATTCCTAATTTTGAATCATTGAGTCAAATTTTTAGTCCGGATTTTCAGGAAAGTCACAATTCTCAAACTCCCTCATTACCATCTCTAGCAACGCTAGTGTGTACTATTGAGCCCGATAACACTCTTGTTGATATTAGTCCATGAAAATATTTTCATATCAGTTCAGACTTGGATTCATCCCAACAAGAGCATATCGTGAATTTGTTGTGAAACCATCTTGGGGTTAGAAGATATGAAAGGCATCCATCCTGAAACATGTAGCCATCATATATATATATATATATATATATATTCACGATGGAGCCCGACTTGTCTGACAACCCTGAAGGCACATGAACTCGGCTCTAAGAGATGTTGTAAAAGAAGAATTGCAAAAAATCTTGGATGTTGATTTTATCTATCCTATTTCCGACATCGAGTGGGTATCCCCATTAGTGTTAGTCCTAAGAAAAGATGGGAGATGTCACATTTGAATTTATAATAGATAGATGAACAAAGAGGATTACTTCCCCCTTCCTTTCATCGATCAGTGCTTGATACCCTTGCTGGTAAGAAGTACTTCTCTTTTCTAGATGGATTTAGTGGTTATAACTGGATACAGATTGCACTTGAGGATGAAGACAAAACCACCTTCACATTTCCATGAGGTACATTTTCTTACTGAGGGCCTCCCTTTAGGCTATGTAATGCCCCAACCACCTTTCAAATGACTGTCTTGTCCATTTTTCTGACCTTGAGTGTGTGGAAATCTATATGGATGACTTCTCTATGTTTGGTGATTCATTGCAGGAGGGCCTCAAAAATCTAGAAAAGGTGCTTCTTCGTTGCCAAGAATCTCATATTACCTTGAGTGATAAAAAGTGCATATTAATGTGCAAAGCAAGTATAGTTCTTGGCCATCTCATTTCTAACAAAGGTATCTAGGTTGTCCCGGCAAAGATAGAAATTATTTTGAGTCTTCTGGTACCCAAAACTCAGAGGGAAGTGAGAGGTTTCTTTGGACATGCAGGCTACTATAGGAGATTCATTGAGAACTTTTCTAGGATAACTACCCCCCTTTTGTGACTTTTAGCTAAGGATAGTGAGTTTTCTTGGTCCACAGCTTGCCAACAATCATTTGAGACTTTGAAGGAAAAACTAGTACAGGCGCCAGTTTTGAGAGGACTAAACTAGTCTCTGCCATTTCACATTTTCTCTGATGCCTCAGATATTTCCATTGGAGTAGCTTTAGGACAGGAAGAAGACAAACAATCCTATGCTATCTACTTCATCATTAAAAACTTGTCACCCACCGAATTAAACTACACAGTCACTCAGAAAGATTTTTTAGCTGTAATTTTTTCTATTAATAGATTCAGAAACTACATTACAGGGTATGAAGTCTTTGTGCATACTGATCATTCCACAATAAAATATTTGATCAATAAACCATTAACTTGCGGTAGAGTGACTATGTGATTATTATTATTACAGGAATTTAATGTTACTATTTTTTATAGACTGGGAAAATATAATGTAGTAGTAGATTACCTTTCAAGATTAAATAATCCTGGTGAAGTAATTCCTATTGATGGTGGTTTCCCTGACGTACATCTTTTTTTTGTGCCAACGGAATCTCCATTGTTCAGTCACATAGCTAACTATTTAGTCACCGGAAAGACACCACCTGACTTATCTGGTCGTGAAAAGAAGAATATTACAGAAAAGTGTTGTATACTCCTGGCTTCAAGGAGACCTCTTTTACAATGGGCGCGACCTCATTATCCATAGGTGTGTAAGATAGGAAGAAGTGTTTGAAATCTTAAAATCTTCTCATGACGAACCTTGTAGAGGTGACTTCCCTAATAAGCATACCACATACAAATTTATACGAGCTTGCTATTTTTGGCCCTCCTTATTCAAGGATTCCAAACAAGACGTCTAGCGATGTGATAGTTGTCAGCGAATGGGCCAACCTAATCAAACCAATGAAATTATTTTATGTCCTCAAGTTATGATTGAGCCTTTTGAAAAATGGGCTATGTTAGGGTCCTATAATAATAGGGATCATAATTTTGAATTGGCTATGTTAAGTCTTGTAATATTGTACATACCTTTGCATTTCTACAAAACATTTCCCATATTAAAAAATGAAAAGAGCGTATGTCCTAAGAGAATAATGAAAGGAACAAAAGAAATAAAGATAAAAAAAGATATAAAATATGAACCCCATAAAAAGAAACAAAAATAAATTCTGAAAGTGTTGCACATTCAAATGCCATTACTCTTAGTATACTTTACTTTTGCAAATAAATTATGTGAATCTTGTTCAAAATGCCACAAAGTTCATGATTATCATGCAATCTAATCTTGATCATTCATGCCTTTAAATTTTCTGTTATGGTAGTTAGTGAATAAAGATCTAACCAAACCATTTAATGTTGGCAGATCATTAGTTAGGTAGAGAATAAAAATGAGCTCATAAGTTTAATCTGAGCCATTGGAAGATATAAGGTTAGAAATAAGTTAGTTTACTTATCAAAAGAAAATAAAAGGGTCAGCAAGCTCAAATGCCCCCAATAAAGGAAATAAAAAATGTTAGGATGAATAAAAGCATAGGTAGAGTACTTTTCGAAGATCATATAAGTCTCATCATGCTTATCCATTATCAAAATATTTTTCTAAACACCTTCCCCTCACAAAAATCCCTTTCCCCTTGCTAAAATCCCTTTCCCCTTTCAAAAAAATTTTCTAACCTCTTCCCATTTTCCTAAAAAACCCTTTTCCCCTTTGAAAACCCCCCCTTTCCCCTTGACTAACTTTATGTTTTCATAAAACAAAAAAACCCACTTTTTCATAGTTTAAAGTGCTAAATATTAATCGGGCCGAATTTTCATTTAACCCCCCCCACTCCCCCCCGCTTAATATAATTCCCAACCCACTTTGATTCAGCCTCGCACCTAATATATTTCACAACCCCCACTTAATATATTTCCCAACCCACCTCATTTGAATGATTTCACAACACTCGTCAACCGTCCGATCACAGCCAATCAGATCTAATGGTCTCTGATCCCTTTCACACTCCCCGCTGTTCGAATTTTAAAAAAGAGGGGGCGGGGGGGGGGGGGGGCAGTTGCAAAATGGGTGGTTTCATTCCCCCGCTCCGCTGTCACACGACACTTCCTCATTCTATCACACCCCCCACTCCCAAACCACCGAACCACTTCCAAGGCACGTGATAAACCAAGACCTTTTGAAATAATATAACCCTCGTGCCATGCTATAAAACCTAGTTTAAAAAAAATATAAAACCTTGCATTACTGTTATTTCATTATCTCTGTTGATTTTTGAAAGATATCAAAAGAAATTTCCAACCTAAATTGAATCTTGTCGGTATACAAACCCCTTCCACGACCAAAATTCCATTACTCTAAGGAACTCTAAGCACCCACCTTCATCAATTAAGCATAGAAATTGATAATTAAATTGAATCAATGGCTTATAAAAATATTCAGACAGTAAACCCTTTGCGACCACCCTTGATAGACGTCAACCACACTCCTTTGGCCAACAAATACTTTAAAATAAATGAAATTGTGTCTGATGGTGACCTTTTGGAGCTTCATTGCTGGAGCCATGAAAAATTCGCTGATCAGGAAAATGATATTCATTTGTGGGCTTTCCCAAAGACACATTTCCACAAACCTACCAATTTGTTGAAATCATCAGACTGTGCCAACTCATCTATTTACCAAATGAAAGAGCCATAGTCACCCCTAACCAAGAAATCTTGATTACAGTCACTATTTAATCCATTAATCGAATGTTGCAAGTTAAATCACAACCAGAGGGAGTGTCTTTCTCCATTGAGACCCTTAATGAGCTTTACTTAAAGCTAGATTTCCCTAAAAGGTCTCAAATCTTTTTGACTTTCCTCCCTGAATCAGCTCAATTTCCTAAGAACAACACACAATATTCTGCTACCATGTTCCCAGAAAGAAAAAAAAAGTTGTGACCATGTTGTCCTATATTTTAGGATATTTCATGGATGAACATGTAGATGAATCCATCCTTGGTTTCCTCTCTATTGTTTTCCCATGTCAGCCTCCATCTATACTTTTCAACTTTACCCAATTCCTGGCATATATTATGCGTGATCAACTGATCAAACTTCCAGAAGAAGAAGTGTTAAAATAGTCCTCAATATTTTTTCATTTGTTCATATATTTTCAGTCAGAAAGGTTTGTAGTTAACCTACAAAAACTGGACACAGAGGGTAATCCCCAGTCTATTATCTTTTGGACATCCTTGATCATAAAGGATTCCACTGAATTTAGTTTCAATGGCTTTATTGATTCTTTTTTATACCTATTGGTTAATATTATTAGCAATAGCATTTAGCTCGGAATCAGTGATGAAATAAAAAAGGTTCTACTGTTATCAGATTACAACAAGATAGTGTTGAGATTCAACAAGATGATGAGCCTAGTGAAAATTAAGCACCTTCACTAGGTGGGGCCCGTAGGCTATTTTTATGTGCATGTCTATTTGTAGAATGGTGAGCATATTCTAAAATTAGTAGGATGTTGATTCTAGATGGTTGAGAAAATTATATCTTTGGATGAATTTCTATTTTTAGAAGATGGGCGAAGTCTATTTGTAGATCACTAATCTAAAAATAGAATGTATGTCAATTATTATTAGCCCTTAATAATAATCAGACAATAAATAGTAACTTATTCTCTTGGAGCACTTGAGTTCAGTGAACATATGTGGCACATCAGTGGGCTAAAGGAATTACACAATTACTAGGGTCGTTGGTGATTCATGCATGGAGGAATTCGTTATAACTGATTGTGGCAAGTTGTAACAGAGTTGGAAGAGTAGTTATGGGAGTTGTTATTTTGTTTAACTCAGTTAAGTGAGTTAAACTCAATTGTGATAGTTGTAACTAAAGATACACTAGTGAAAGATGAGTGAATTAATTATTTAATTAATTCACAAGTAGTGTCTTACTTGCAACTGAAGAAATACAATAGTTAACTACTTGCATGTCAGATCCAGTGGAGATCCATTGGAGAGATAGGTGAAATGGTGTGTTTGACTATCATTTGTGACTATAGTGATGCATTCAATGAATCTACACAGAAATTGGAGATGCCAATGAGGATTTCACAGTACAAGCAAGGTAATATCGAATTCATTCAGGGATCTTCTTTGGTGGGATTGTGCAATGGAGGTAGGCTGTCAAGAGGCAAGAAATTGGTGCATAGATATGCAAATTTCTGCATGACAGTGTGTGACGATTGTATATTGTATTGAGAGCTATACGAGTTGAGATTTGTATGATATTTTTACATGTTCCATTGATATACATAATATATGATAGTTGGGGTTTTTAGATTTAATCTTTCCTGGTAAAACATCTTTTTATGTGCGATTGATTTTTCTTCTTATGTTTGCAATTGGCGATTTAATTTCCGCAAAGAATTAAGTGGAAGGATTCTGTATTTCACATTAAATTAAATTGTTAGATTAGGAGAATCTGGAAATACATTATTTTTTTTATAAATTTCTACATGGTATCATAACAGTGTTAATCACTGAAGATTGCAATATTGAAGTGGTGTTGAGTTTTATGCTGGTGGGACAATTCAAATTTGTTACAAGAATTTCTTGGTGTGACAAATGAGTAAACATTTAAATGGCTTTCAATGGGTTGTGGTTGGAGTATGCACTCGAGGGCAGCTCGAACTACATAACCTAGAAGGACATGATGGAGGTGTTGCTCGAAGATAATGGTTTGAAGGAGTTCATCGATAGCGATGTTCCAAAGCCCACTTCGATGGATGTTGCATTACTTGACGCATGGCAAAATAAAGTAGCGATGACAAGAAGAATTTTGTTGGAAGGTGTGAAAGACCATATTGTGTCAAGTATTCATAGGAAAGCCACTCCATTTGCAATGTCGAAGGCTTTGAAAAATATTTTCCAAAGAAGCAGCGACCACAGGAATTGGGCGCTGAAAGATAAACTCAGAAAAATCCAAATGGAGAAAGGCGACAATATTCCAAGGTATCTCACGAAGTTTGTCCAATGTAGGGATGAGCTGGGGAGTGTGGGAATTACAGTTTCTGATGATGAATTGGTGAGCTAGGCTCTCCTTGGACTTCCAAATATTTGGCATGATTATCAAGACTCAATGGGCAGGAGAAACTGCCGGATTGGGAGCGACTTTGGTCGGATCTAGTGAAGGGGGAGATAAGGTAGAATACTAGGGTGGCTCCTCATCAAAACATGATGATGAAGCAGATTTTTCTTTGGTTGCCAAAGTGAGGAAAGGGAAGGGGAAGAAATACCATCCAAAATCCGAGGCTACAAGAAATAATTTGAATTTGTCCAAGGTGAAGTGTTTTCACTGTTACGAACATGGGCATCTCGCCACTAACTGCCCACATAAAAATAAGAGAAAGGAGGCTGCCAGAGCTATAGCTGGTGAGGCCATTGCCTCACAATTTTGACTTGATTTCTCTTTGATTGCATGCTTGGTTTCAAGCGCAATAGGATCAGTGTGGTATCTTGATAGTGGTGCTTCCTTCCACATGACGGGAGATAAGAAGTTGTTCAGTGACTTGGAGGAGAAATATCTCCAAATGCATATAGAGATGGGAAATGATGGGCGATACAGTGTGAACGGAATTGGAACCATTACATTTTAGATGGATTTAGGTAAAACATTTATGTTGAAATATGTTATGCATGTTCTAGGTCTGAAGAATAACTTGGTGTCAGTCGCGATGTTGGAGGACAGAGGTTATGACGTTGTTTTCAGTGAGGGAAAAGCTTTCCTGCGACACAAAACAATGGGTAAAACCAAGAGGATATGGATTCAATTCAAGAATCTCTACAAGCTAGAGGTATATGGTTGTGCTGCAATGGTGGGAAAAGAAGAAGAACTGGTGAGCCGGGATGAGGGCGAATTATGGCACAGAATATTGGGCCATGTTCACCATGCCACCCTGAAGATTTTGCAGCAGATTTCTACTGGAATTCCCAAGGGTACACTTGTGCAGTTAGATCAGTGCAAGGGATGTACTATGGGTAAGTTTTTGAAGACCACCTTACATGAAATAGAGAACCGTGCTTCGGTGATCCTCGAGAGAATTCACACAGACGTATGTGGACCATTCTCGTTTGCTTCAACAAAAAAACATAGGTATTATGTAATTTTTGTTGATGAATTTTATCATAGATGTTGGATCTTCTTCATGCAGAAGAAGGACAAAATATTCTCAAAGTTCTGTGAGTTTAAAGCATTGGTGGAGAAAGAGTCGGGGAAACAAGTGAAGGCTTTGTGGAGCGATAATGGTGGTGAATATATCTCAAACGAATTCAAAGACTTCTGTAGCAAAGAACAAATTCGAAGAGAAATCATAACGCCTCATAAACCACAAGAGAATGGGGTCACAGAGAGGAAGAACAGAACGATCATGGGCACTGCACGAGCTATGCTACATGATCAGGGCCTACCAATGCACCTGCGGGCGGAAGCATGCAACATTGCAGCTTATGTGCAAAACTGTTGTCCTCATAGAGTACATGGCATGAGTACACCTAAAGAAGCTTTTACTGGTAATAAGCATGATGTTTCTCATTTAAATATTTTTGGCTCATATCTTTATGTTCATGTGATCAAGAAGGCCAGGAAGAAGCTGGAGCTGACTGCAAACGTTGGGATATTTGTGGGGTACACAGAAACACCCCATAATTATCGCATGTATTTTCCAAACAGTTGGGTGAATGTTGTGTGATGGGATATAAAATTCAATGAGGAGAAATCCATGAAGTTTTCGCTTGAGAGGGAGCTACACTTCCATGCAAAGGAGGAACTTCTAGTTCCCAAAGATGAGCCTCTAGATGTGGATCAACCATAGGAGGAGATTCATGGAGTGGAGGAGTCCACTCATGTAGAACCAAACATCAGAACAGGCAGAAAGCATACAGCAGAAGCTGAGAGGCTAAAGCTTGATGCGACACAGAATGTAGGAGCTCCTACTTCACATCACAAATAGAGACAGTCACCTGACTGATTCACTAGATACATGGTTCTCATAAGCAAGTGTATCGTTACATGGCCATCTTCCTTTGAGGAAGCAACACAGGAGCCGACATGGGTAGATGCCATGGTGGAGGAGTATGAATTCATTGTCAGAAACAGTGCTTGGAGGATTGTTCCAAGGTCGGTTGGTAAATTAGTGGTAGGTTCAAGATGGATCTACAAGGTAAAGAAAATTGCTGATGGGAGCGTCGAGAAGTATAAGTCAAGATTTGTTACCTGGGGATTCTCATAGATTAAGGGTATTGATTATGAAGAAAACTTTGCACCTGTCACAAGATATTCTTCCGTAAGGACTATCCTTGCTCTCTCAGTGCAGATGGGTTGGCACATTCATCAGATGGATGTGAAGACTACGTTCCTTAATGGGATCATTGAGGAAGAAATGTACATTGAGCGACCTGAAGGATTTGAGATCTTCAGCAGCAAGTCGCATGTGTGCAAACTTAAAAGAGCATTGTATGGGCTGAAGCAAGCACCATGTGCTTAGTACACTCGGATAGATATCTATTTCACTAGACTTGGCTTTACCAAGAGTGAGACGGATGCAAACCTATACCAAATTGTGGTGGAGGGTAATATTTTAATCATTGTTCTTTATGTTGATGATTTAATATTGACTGGTGATGACTAGTTGATACACTCATGCAAGGAGGACCTTTTAAAGGAGTTCAAGATGAAGGATATGGCCCTCCTTCATTATTTCCTTGGATTGGAAATATTGCAGTGAGAAGGTGAATTGTTTGTGTCTCAAGGCAAGTATGCAGAAGAGATATTCGGTAAGTTTCACATGGAGGATTGCAAACCCATGGATACTCCTCTTCTAGGAAACTGGAGGAAAGAGGATGCTACATCGACAGAGGTAGTGGATGCTACTGTCTATCGAAATTTGGTGGGTTTTCTCATGTATTTAGTTAATACAAGACCGAACATATGTTATGCGGCGAACCAGCTTAGCCAAGCGATGGTAAACACTAACAAGTGCTTTTGGAAGGTGGGAAAACATGCCCTGAGATATCTTAGGGGCACATCTGAGTATGGATTATGGTATAGACAGACGGATGAGCTGAAGTTTCATTGCTTCACGGATGCAGATTGGGCAGGCAGCCCAATGGACAGAAAGAGCACATCAGGAGGGGTTTTCAGTATTAGATGTACAACTATTTCTGGGTACAGTAGGAAACCGAGATTTGTGGCACTCAGTCCAATGGAAGCGAAATACATGGCAGTAAGTCAAGCTGCATGTCAGGCTATCTGGATGAGGAAGATCCTGGTCAGTTTGTTCAATTCTCATTTAGATCCTACAATGATTCATTGTGATAACAAGAGTTGCATTAAAATATCGATTAATCCTATGTCTCATGATAGATCTAAGCATATAGATATCTGGTATCATCATATCAGAGATTTTTTGCAGTGGAAGATCATGTTGCTTCAGTACATTCCTATGGAATATCAGGATGCAGATATTCTGACGAAGGCGCTCACTAGGAGAAAATTCGAACACCATAGATACAGGATTGGGGTGAAGGATAATCTCTTTCTTATTGAGAGGGAGTGTTGAGATTCAACAAGATGATGAGCCTAGTGAAAATTAAGCACCTTCACTAGGTGGGGCCCACAGGAGATTTTTAGGTGTATGTCTATTTTTAGAATGGTGAGCATATTCTAAAATTAGCAGGATGTTGATTCTAGATGGTTGAGAAAATTCTATCTTTGGATGAATTTATATTTTTATAAGATGGACGAAGTCTATTTATAGTATATGTGAAAATTCTATTTATAAATCTCTAATCTAAAAATAGAATGCATGTCGATTATTACTAGCCCTTAATAATAATCATACAATAAATAGTAACCTATTCTCTTGGAGCACTTGATTTCAGTGAACAGATGTAGCACATCAGTGGGTTGAAGGAATTACGCAATTCCTAGGGTGGTTTGTGACTCATGCATGGAGGACTTCGTTATAACTGATTGTGGAAAGTTGTAATAGAGTTGCAAGAGTAGTTATGGGAGTTGTTATTTAGTTTAACTCAGTTAAGTGACTTAAACTCAACTGTGCTAGTTGTAACTAAAGATACACTAGTGAAATATGAATGAATTAATTATTTAATTAATTCACAAGTATTTTCTTACTTGCAAATGAAGAAATATAGTAGTTAACTACTTGCATGTCAGATCGAGTGGAGACCCATTGGAGAGATAGGTGAAAGGGTATGTTTGATTATCAGTTGTGACTATAGTGATGCATTCAATGCATCTACATAGACATTGGAGATGCCAATGAGGATTTCATAATACAATTAAGGCAAGATCAAATTCATTCAGGGATCTGCTTCAGCAGGGATTGTGCAGTGAAGGCAGGCTGTCAGGAGCAAGAAATTGGTGCATAGATATGAAAATTTCTGCATGACAATGTGTGATGATTGTATATTGTATTGGGAGCTATTTGAGCTGAGCTTTGTATGATATTGTTACATATTCCATTGATATACATAATATATGATAGTTGGGGTTCTTAGCTTTAAGCTTTCTCAGTAAAACATCTTGTTATGTGCGATTGATTTTTCTTCATATGTTTGCAATTGGCTATTTAATTTTCGCAAAGAATTAAGTGGAAGGATTCTGTATTTAACATAAGATTAAATTGTTAGATCAGGAGAATCCGGAAATACATTATTGTGTTTATAAATTTCTACAGACAGGAGACTAATATTTATACCAGAATCACGCAGAAATCAGAGTGTATGGAAGCCAATTAGACTAATTAGTCCCTTACAAGCTTCCCAAATATCTCCCAATGAGGATATTTGCATTAGAGTATATCAGACAAATTTTGAATTTTGATGAAGTAAAATTTCCTTCTGCCAAAAAGAAACTCAGTTCAAGATAAAAAACCAACAGGTTGAATGCCGGAAAGGAAGCAGAAATATGCTTACAAAATTTAAAGTTTAGTAGTAGTTTCAAATGGTCATATGGCCCCTTGGGTCTCATAAGTAAATTAAAAATTAAGCTCAAACTCACCCCTTTCATCCATGAATCTAAGATTGAAATTGAAAAATATTCCAGCCAGTCAAAGTGGTTGGAAAAAACTCTACAGGAGCTGGAGAAGCAGCTTGATACTAGTTCTATCCTACATACTCTAGACCCACAGGACATAAATTCAAAAATGGCTAGAGAAGAAGGCTCTTATTCAGCAGAAGCTACATTTGATAATAAATTCAAGCTTATATACAGAAAGAAAACAAAGCTAAATCTAGTCATAGAGAAGGAAGAAACCATTGAAATAGATATTGTTATCAGGGATGATGAACCTACAACACATTTAGAAGAAACACCTCTGCCATCAACTTCTAGTGCACAAATAATTCAAAAGAAAAACAATGTAGATATTTCATCATCCAGCAAGCCAGTTGAGAAAGAAAAATATATCATGAGAAAATATAAATAGATTAAAATAAAAAATGAATCATTGAAGGCTGTTACATATGCACAATACTAGAAGTAAACTCCTAGTCATCAGAGTAGGTTGCTTTCAACTTTTGACCTCAAAACAAGGAAGATGCAGATGAAATTCCTACAAGTGAAGGTATAGGACCCTAAAAATTTAGAATACTATACAAAGACAAGCTTTGAAGTTCCTGCCAAGGATGTGCATCCAATTGACCAAATTGAATTCCACAAGCAGGTAGAAGATATGATATATTCCACCATGACACATAAATATTTAAGTGTTCAGAAGTTGCACTACTCTCTAGAAAATATAAAGTCATAGTTAAAGCTAGAGAGAGTCTCATCACAAGCACAAGACAACAGGATAAAGTCACTAGAAGATTTGGTAATTGAAAATGGTTATAATCCAAAAGACATCAAAGCAGCAGAAGAGCTTATAAATAAGAAAAATGCAGACATAGTTGCGCTGAAGAAACAGTTAAAATTTTCAAATACTGAGCATCCAAACACCATGGAGGTTTTGGAGACAGACAATCAAAAGGATGAAATGAGGAATTTAATAATTCAGCTGACAGCTCAACTAAAGGAAATGGAAACATAAATGGATAAACTTGTACCAGAAAATCAAACTAGCATGGAAGCAATTCCCATTACTATTATTCCCATAGCATCTACGTTAGCTCCAACATCTACATCAGCTCCAATAATTACATCAGCACTAGCATCAACAATACCAACAGCCCATCCCACTGACGGGGCCAGTAAATTAATCAAAGAAATGGAATATATGTCCATTCAAACTACAGAGATCAATAAGATCAAGGAACAAGTAAAGAACTTAGAAGATGGAAGGAAATTGTAGAAGTAATGGATCAAGCTGAAGTACAGAAAGCCAATAGACTGTCTGATAGAATCCACAATCTAGAAAAGGAGTTGTCACTAAAATATCCTTTAGCCCAAGAAAACCAAAAATTGTGGGCCAATATCATTAACTCAGTTAATGATGTTTTTCCTTCTATACAAATTATATTTGAGCAAAATGACTTGATAAAAGAATCTAGTGATGCAATTCATAAAGTCAGAGCCAATCTTGGAAAGAAACCAGAGGAAGTATCTGAAATAAGAAAATTCTTGCATTCTAAAAATAATATGAATTGGAAGATCTCAGGTTAGATGATAGAACAAAGAATATCTTAGAGGTGAAGAAAGTGATTTCCAAAAGAAATCTGATGATACAACTTGAAGAGAAATGTCAGACTATAGAACTCTCAGTGAACAGGTTTTTCAATAAGTTTGATGTATTAAAATAGAAGGGTCTTCCTAATCCTCTTGTAATCAATGAGAAACTCATGAGACATGAAGATTATGACAAAAAGTTAAGGGAAGTAGCCAAATAAACTTCCAATTTTTCTTTAATGAAGGGAATTCCTACATGCAAGGTGCTCTTTCAAACTATAAAAAACTTCTTTTACCTCCAGCATGAGGTAAATCACCTTTTTGTAAATAAGCCTACGTTCTCCAAATATACAAAGGCATATGAGATTTACCATAAGATGATGAAAATAAAACTCCCAGATGAAGAAACGTGGGAGAAATGGTGTGATTTTCTATAAAGGGTGAAATAAAACAAATATGAAAGAAGATAGATGAAAGAAACAAACAGGTAACAACAATCAAAGAAACAGGGCCTTAGTCAGTTGAAAGGTGTCACTATCTTTTTGCATAAAGATATTTTATTTTCCTAAAATAAATCCTAGTCAGTTGACAGGATATTTTTGTAATGTTTTGTATAAATACTTCATCATTCGAAGTATTAAGGGTCAGTCAAGTGTGGACTTCTGAACATTTTTTTAGCTGACTAATCTCTTTCCTATGGGTTATTTTACCAATTTCCAGTCGACAAATTGAACAAGTTATAAAGAAACTTCTTTATAATATTCATTTGATGAGCTATCTCAGTGAAGTATAAATTTCAATTGTTAATGTTATCTTTCTAAGTATTCCATAAACTTATATGTGTTATGAATTTGAATGTTATAACAAGAGTTTTACTGCAAAATTTGTTTAAATATTACACTCTGCTTTTAACTGTTATTCATTTCTACGTTTTCTTCTGATATTCGGTTTAGAGAATTATTAATTTCCCTCTGATCCCGATTGACTCCATCCTTCTTCGTTATCTGGTTTAAAGAATTCTTAATTGCTCGATCCTGATTGAAAAATCACTTCACCATTCAGCCTTGAGATATGATATTGCTCACCTATCTTGCCCTGCAACACTTTCCTTATAATTTGATTCAATTATGTTTCAAATCACATTGAATCCATAGCCCAATGGAAATTTTATAAGCACCTATTCAACTAAATCATTAATTACACCAACCAACCAAAACCAATCAAAAACCAACCCAACCAAGCATACATAACTAACCTAATATCCATTAAATCAACAAAGTTAAATCATATAGAGAGATCCCTCTATGAGTTTATGAAGGCTAGATCCTAAGCTCCAAAAGTGCTTTGTAGTTACCTCTGATATTTATTTTTAACGCAAGAACAACCTTTGGAAATTTCTGAGTGATAACATATTGGTGATCATACTGGGGACAAATCAGTTCCTAGTTAAAATAAATCTTAAAAGGAAACAATTTTCCTCATTTTTCACATTAAGGTTTTAAAGGGTTGTTTGAATTTACCAGAGAATGTTAAAATTCTGGCTTCTAAAAGAAAATATTCTACCAGGGCTCATCCTGATCCACAGTCTGCTACAATTGTTGATGATCTTGATAGAATTTTAAGAACACCTAAAAAAGTAGAGAGTTAAGGAAGTAGTAGTGAGTTAATCAAAGAAAATTCACTTCCTAAGGAGTTATCAAGGATAAAAGATATTCAATTTGATTTATCATTTTAGAATTACTTATTTCGTACTAAATCTAAAAAATCATTCCATGGTATTGTAATAGACCCCAATTTTATTCAATTTGTTGAATCAAATAAGGATACTATACAACTTGATTTATATCAACAGGTTCTAGATACTTGTGACAACCTTGATGCTTTAACCTCAACTTTGATAAAAGACATAGACGAAGCCTATGTAAATTCTGCTACCCCTAAGCTCTCTACAATATCTTCAGAAACTATAAATACAACTTTATTTAGTTCCACCTCATTTATAATCTCCACCACAGTTCATTCCACAAAACCATTCATACCTAAACTTCCTCTCCAACCTAACGTTTCGAGTTCATCTTCAAAAGTTTCAACTCCATCTTCAAGCACCACTACCTTACCTCCCAGTCAAGCTAAAGTATTAGCCATGGTAGCTAGATTTTTCCCTTTGGTCTTACAGGCCCCTTTACATGCCATTCCACAAGAGTAATGGAGACAAAAATTTCAGTTCGATGGTACTAGTCACTATACTACTCAAAAACATGCAGATAAAATGACAGACTTTTTTGAGTTACATGAAATTGATGAGGTAGATGTACAAATGAGATTATTTGCATAAACACTAGTAGGAGATGTTAAAAAATGGTTTAAATCTTTACTTGCTGGCCATATTGCTGATTTAGCTTCTTTCCATCGATTGTTTATCAGTAGATGGGAAAGAAAGAAAAACCCTCCCCAGATATTATCTGAATATGAGAGCATTAGAAGAGCTCCTAATGAGTTTGTTCAGGATTACTGTATTAGGTTTAACAACATTTACAATGCAATTCCAGTGAATATCAAACCTCCACCAAACTTAGGCCTAACTAAATTTCAAGATGTTTTTGACACTGATATGTCCTACCAGTTAAGAGAAAGAAACCCTGAAACTTTAGAATAGATGAAGAGTAATTTTTAACACTGGAAAATCATACAAGTAGAAGACGACATTGTTTAATGTCAAGCAGAAGGATTTACAGGGCTGGAAGACATTACAGAACCTGGAAAGTATTTAAAAATCTCTAAGGTCTGAGGAAAAATCAATTTTGAGCAAGTCATAAATTCTTTTGCGCTCATTATCATGAAGAGCGCCTTTGCACACCTTATGACCTGAAATGCACGCAATCCTGTGAGTGGCAAAATGTCACTTTTTGGGACCACACAAAGCACACTCCAGGACAGTGATTCCTCACTTTAATCTACCTAAGGACAACCACCAAAGCCTCCTTAAACATCAAGTAAGCACACAATGGAATATTTGGAGAACACAAAGGAATCATCCCCCTCTCCTGGGTCACCATCCACAATGTACCAAGAGAGGGAAGGAGGATTTTAATTCTCCTATACAAGGCCACCATGAGATGAAGAATGGGTGAAAACATTGTTATGTTGGCCTTAATTGCCCAAGAGATACCAGCAATGTGTGATCCAGAGTTGAAGATAGAGGGGACTCAATTGTTGGCCATCCAACAAGTTCAGTCCACCACATTAGAAATAGAGGGAGACTTTTCACCGAGGCAAGCTTAGGGTGAAAACATACTTGCATCGGGACTTAGAAACCATGTTCTAGGGGCCCTTTGGAAAGAGGGTAAAGTTTCATCCTTGTTTCCTACAAGCACCCAATAAGATGGGTCGAAGAGCCACCATTCGTATTATTTTATATGTTTGACTCTTTTTAGAGCTCATGTTTATTTGTTTTAGTTTTAGTTTATAGATGCATGCTATTTCTCCATCTAGTATGCTTATGATTCTAGCTTGATCCACTAACTTGCTTGACTCCACTTCTTTTTCTTCCTGTTACCAATAACTTAAGTGGGTATACCACACCCGTTAATTTGGTGTGATTTCGTACATACGTACACCAAACACACTTAAACATGATTGGTGACTCCACTAACGTTTATTACCAAGATTATGTGGTCGTGCCTTTTTTGCAGAGACCTCTTTCTGTGCTGTGGAGTGGAGTTGAATTTCCCCTGATTTCTCTTGCAATCCTTAGTTCATCCCAAGTGAAATACTGAAGTAGAACACCTCCCAAAATTAATTTTTTAGGAATTTGTGTGTTTTTCCTTCCCACAGATGCGGCCAGGGGGCACGTTCAGAGATGACCCACGCACAGACATCGCACCTGTTTCAACCTTTTGTGCGCAAAAGACAAAAATAAAAATTCTCCCTTATTTCTATCTTTTATTGCTTGTAAAGTGCTTGGCAACCCCTAATACACCTACCAACACTGGTTGTGGTACCCTTTAGCTTGCTAAAGCTCAGTCTTAGCTTCTTTTTGTAGGCTTAGTGTCAGTTTTATTTCAAGTTGATTTTTTCAAGGTTGACACATAGTTTAAGTAGGGGGGAAAATAACTTGCATTCTGAAAAAAAAAATTATGTTTTTCAAATTTTGATACCAACACACCTAGATAACTAGCCAAAGTAATTTTCCCAATACCACACATGCGTAGCTAGTTTCCTTTTTCTAATGTAAAAGATATTAGTTTAGTTCAATTTTTGCACTAGGATTTTCGGGACTAGGATTGAATTGTTTATAGAAGAGAAAGTAATATCTACTACCTTTTCACCCTCCGGTGATCCTAGGTAAGCATATGAATGCTCCCTATTCACAACTTTCCATATCTCTATAGTTGATCGCATAGATTAACTAGGAAAAATAGAAAGTGGCCCATATCTGCACATGTTTTTCTTTTGAGCAAGGAACAATAAAACATAGTTTAAATAGGAGATTTTGAAAAGGATCATCGAATATCCACACATTCAAACTATGTGCTTGTCCAGTTTGTGCTCACACACATTCATTCACTAAGCAAAGGAAAGACACCTAAAACTAACTTAACCAAAACTCACTAAATTCTCCCCATAGGGGGCACAAAACAATTTATAGTTTAAGTTAGGATCAAGGGGGTAGGAATCCAATAAGCCACCTTGATCCTTATTCATCTTGAAACATAGAAGTTTACTATTTAGGGAGCTTTAAATCCACCTATTAGCCCATGGAAAAGAAAACCTGAGTGCGAAAGAGACCCATTTCAGAGGGGGTTAGGCTTAGGCATAGTGTGTGCAGTATCAGTTGGGGCTATGTGACCTAGCTGATACTCGTTGCTATTAGTTGACTTACCAAGAAGCCAAAGACTCGAACTCTCACGTGGGATGGTGGTACTTAGTGACCAAAACTAGGGCATACTTTCCCTATAGGTGACGGTGCAGGCAAGCGCTAGACCCTCTACCCTTACCTTGGTGGATTTTCTTCAGTTGAATGGGGTCATCGCCAGCTCTTATGAGACATTGTGCCACCACTCACAAGATATATTATCAAGGCCCAATTACATTTGAGTGTGTGAGGATGAATAGGTCTTCTAGGATTTTGAGTATCATACACAAACAAACAAAAACCAATTTTTTGATTGCTTGATCACATAGAATTAATTTAAAGGGAAATTTGATTTTATTTTAGCTTTGTTTTATGTATGTGACCATTATTTTCTTTGATCATAGACTCTATCCTCTCAAATGTTTTCCAAAACCAGACCTAGTCAACACCAGAATGGACCCAATGGGACCTCGTCGATCTAGGCGTCTTTTGGACCTCCCCCCATTACTGGGAGGGGTTCCAGGTCTTTCGCCATTTAGGCGTCAAAGACAGAATGCTTGCACCATTATTGGTTTTTACTTTATTGGGGCATCCTTAGTTGGGAACCCTAGTCGGTCTCCCAACACCACACCACACACCACTCCTTCCAAAACCCCTAGGGGGCAGACGATTACATCCCATTCAAGAAGCCAACTGAATACACAACAGGGTACGTCGCAAAACTTTATGTTTTCACACATTGCAATGGTGTGAACCTCCCAGTCACCTTTATTAGCTTTGTTGAATCTATTCGATTTAACCAAGTTGATGAATGACCCCATTGCACATAATCGTACATGGCCTCCCATGCCCACGAAGCTCCCTTCGAATATTCCAAAGTTCGAAGGAAAGCAAGCGGAAGACCTAGGTAATCATTTCATGACCTTCCCACCTGTGGTTCTCATTGAACAATACCATTGACAACACTATTCGATTGAGACTATTTGAACGCACCCTGACAGGAGTAGCCATGAAGTGGTATGTGGAGCAACCCTCAACTTCACATGGAACCTTTGGCGCCCTCGCCATCGCATTCCTAACATATTTTCAATTACCCATTCACCATGATTCTAGAATGGAATTATTGGCACATTTCAGACGAAACCCCACTGTCCATATCTCGGACCATCTCCACGAATGGAGGTGGCATCGTAGTTTATGTAAAATAGAACTTGACGACTGGGTTATTTTATATTTGTTCCTGAAAACTCTCACAACAGAGATTTCAAAGGATGTGGCGCAACAAAGGCCCACATCTGAAGAGGATGCCATCAGCAAAGCCCAACAGCTTGAGTTGATTTATACTCAGTCAGGATACATTTACAACATCCTTCCTAATGCCCCACACCTGCAAACTTGTCAAGAATTTCCAGGTGTGTCAAACTCTGCAGATGGACTAATTGGGTCATTGACCCAAGGTTACCTAGGCAATAGCAGTTAAAACATTGGTTACACATATAGTTCTACCCAGAACATAGCTCAAACTAGTTTTCAAAGTCATCATATGCCTCACCAAAATTTGACCAATAGGGCGCCAGCGTATCACCAGGGAGGACCTTATTCTCTAGCTCAGGGGATCCAGTATGCAGAAAGAAACACTGATGGAAGATATCCCCTCCAACAACCAGGTATAAACTAGGGATCTCATTATGTGCAGTCCCCAACAGAAGACCCGCTTATGCAGACCAATGCACAGGTGAACTTTGTGTAGCCTTCCCAAAACCAACCTCACCAATATAACTAGGAGAAATACCATCCTAACATGGTGAATAAAAAATAAAAAAACAAGCAAAAAGGGAAACCTGGACAGGGGTCAACAACCAAAAATGCCCTCCATGATCCTAGGATGGAGGCAACTCCAACTGGAATTAGAGCTAGGAGCCAAGCAATGCCCAACAACAGAGAAAAAGGCCACCTCTCCAAAAAAACCATTCTTGTTTGATATGTGGTGTGTACGACCATTATACTCACCAATGTCCCGATCTCCCTAAGCTAAATAAGCTACAGGGTAATCGAGGACAAGGAGGATCTTCCTAGCAACTAGATGTGATGCAGGAACCTTTCCCCCATCAAGGGATGGTAAGCACTCAATAGAAAAATACAAACGACTTCGGGAAAATCACCCATGCAATATACATGACTAGCGAAGAGATGTTTTTCCAAACATGGAATCATAATTACGACACCCCACTAGACACCAATATGTCAGGGGTAGGTACCAGTGCACCGACTACACCTTTGACCATTTCAAAGATGCTTATCGAACCATTGCCAAAAATGGCGAAGGGACCCAATAGGCAAGCATGAAACTACTCTAAAGTGGCCCATAATTATAGCATCGTGGATGATTTAGCACAATCCCCCACTGCTATGTCAACTTTCAAAGTATTTTAGTCATGCCCAAAACAACAGAAAGCCATACTTTCCACATTAGGCACTATCGACCCTGCCAATACATGTCTAAAGGCTTTTGACTTAGATAAGGCCACCTCCAGGCTTCTTTCCATGGTCGCATTCCAGATACTAGTGTTGGTCCAGAATATCACAATTCAACGATGTGTCATAGACAAGGGTGAATACACATGCATCATGTCCAAAAATGTTTGGCAGAAGTTAGGGTCTCCCGAACTAAAACCATCAGTCATCACGCTTAGAGGATACGACGGTCGTCCATGAACTCCTTTCAGCCTCTACCAAAACATCCCGGTTTTCTTAGCTGGAAAGACAGTCCACATAGACATTGAAATCTTGGACACTCACTTGGACTACAATATACTCCTTGGGTGGAGTTATATGTATGCCATGTCAGCCATAGCCTCCTCCATCTTCCGCATCATGATGTTCCCCCACGAGGACCACATCATTACTGTAGACCAATTGATGCATAGTGAGAAGTGACCCCTAAAAAAAATTATGTGATTCTACCCTATGTATATACATCCTCGGATGCTCTCTCACGACATCAACAAGATGGCCCCAACCAATTCAAACTGTCGCCTATTCTAGGGTCATTTCCAGGAGATCCACCAATTATCCTTGAGTCATCACCCGATGTCACAGGGGCTCTAGTGTGCATGATTTCCACATCAAGCATCAAAGCTAGTTAGGATATAGACACAAGCAGTAATGGCACTGATTCATCAGCCACAACAGCCTCTCTAGCCTACGCCACCTCCCAAACCCCTTTCCTCTACCCCCCAGCTGGTTTTGTCTCCCAGCAAGTTTTGGAAACACTGGTATTACCAAAAATATCATTGGGAATACTAGTCTAGTACCTCATTCCCCCTGTGGGAACAGGAGCCAACCACGTCACTGCCACAGGGTTAAAGCCCCTTAGTCTTGAGGAGGCCCGACCCTTCCAAGAAACAGTCAAAACCATCCTTGCAAAGGAAATGTCCATTTGAAAACTGGTGATTACAGCTAAGAAAACTGAGAAAAGAGGAAAGAAGATGGTGACCCCCACCATACAATGAGAATCACTAGTCTGCACCATATGCGATGTAATAGGTCACCCTACCCATATTTTCCCAGAGATGGATGAATTAAAACAACTCCTTGGCTATGAGAAAGACATCACAATGTCGCATTCCTGTAAAAAGTAACCTACCACCAAAGGTAAAGGTAAATCATTGCGTACCAATCACGCATGCACTTTGTGAAACAACTATGGGCACTATACCCATTATTTCCCAGAGATCTCGTGATATAGGGACACCTTACATGCAATAGAGTGATCCTATCAAGAGGATCCCTCCACCCAGGAAACCAAAAATTAACCTCGTACAATCTTGTACCTATAGGCAGAATGAAGGGCACAAGAAAGACCCCCAGTCATGCCCCCTCCTATTATACGTTGTACACTATATGATCAACATGGTCACTTCCTCAAAGAATGCACAGCCTTGGAACTCATCCACAGATGGTATCCCATAGAAAGGATTTACTAGGTTGGATTAGAGGCAAAAAAATTCACATGTCCATTATGTGCCGACAATCACCTTCTGGAGAATTATCACTATATCCCCCGATTCTGGCTAGCCCTTGCTATTTTTCACTTAGGCATAGTTTTCCTCTCCCAAGAAGATGACATGGACACAGAATGCATGGACGGCTCCACAAACCAAGAAGATTTGACGAGCAGATCCATCCTATTCTTGTCAGCTGAAAAACAACCAAACAGGGAACCCCTAATTACCCCCAAATGCTCTCTAAAGAGGCGACCAACATGCACATTGTGCAAGATTCCCAATCACGCGATCACCACTTACCCTAATTTAACATCATTACGACACTAGTCCCCCACAAGGCCACAACTAAGCACGACAGGTCTCCCATATCTAGGCTATTTTGCCTTATATGTCAAGGCAATCGTTATGAGCGACACTGTATTTATGCCTCCCAACTTCATCTCACCATTGATATGATTCATACCATAGAGAAGAGAGAGGATGACCTTTGTAATTGGTATAAGAGGTACACCACCTCCAGATCAGTAACCCCACCCCCGCATAAGAATGATCGGGGAACTAGGACAACACACCAACCCAGCATGACACAGGCCAAGCCTAGGATAACATGTGGACTATGTGACCTAAATGCCCAGCGAGTCAATCAGTTCAGAGAATTGAAGCCTCTTCCAAATAGTTTTCTCATAGTCTCTTCTCTCCCTTAGAAACTTCTCTCTAACCAAGAGAAGATCATGAGTACCTATTGCCGAATTTTTTCACACTTTCACCATATGATTAAATGTGTGTAAATCCCCAAGCTAAGAGCAGCAAGAGTAGCATTGAGTATACACTCCCCCAAAGAGTCAGATGCACCTAAGCCAACAATATGGAAGTGGAAGTAGAAGAGAACCTCTTCTACAATAGATCCTTTCTAAACGTCCACATCTGGGACATCGAGTAGCGTTGATTCCCATACAATATACTCCGTTGGCACAATGATACCATGCACTATCTGCACTGGCCAAAATCACACACCAAAGGTATGCTCACTAATGGAAACATTCAAGCAACTCTGCAGCAGGCATAATTTCCACCCATAGGAAATTAACCATCCTAGCGGGGAACCCAACCTTGTGCTCACGCAAAACCCCATCACAAAGATTCTCCCCCCACCAAACTTCGACGCCACGATTCACCATATATGATTTGTATAATCACATACCCGAAATATGATTTCAGCCTCCCCCACATCCCAGGATTTCCACCTTATTCGTGTCGCAAAAAGATCAAGGTAATTTGTGCTTTTTCATTGATTTCCACAAGATCCCAAATTTGCACGCTGCCATCAAACTCCTTAATGATACCTAGCCTCTAGAACAATGACTAATACAACTAGAGCTTGTTGACAAAATCTCACGACAGACACTACAACACAACGAGGCCCACAAGAAAAGGGTAAAAGTATCATTCGATCGCCACATCAACCCTCGCTCATTCACCAAGGGAAAACTATTCCTCCTCCATGATGATGCAAAAGAAGCCCTGGGGCGAGGAAAGTTTGAAACATTTTGGAAAGGACCCTACATCATCAAAAATTTCCTTTGATAATGGGCATACATCTTGATGGAACTTGAGGGGACATGCCTCAACAACCCCATCAACGACCTTTACCTAAAGAAAGTCTACCCATAAGGGCCAAGGTGGCCCTCCCTTATAGTAAATGTGCAAAAACCTAACCACTGAAATTTTTTGACCAAAATACTTATTAAAAACGCTCAAAGTGCCACCATGGATCACCAACCTGAACCTTATTTCAGATTTGCTGATGGAGCATCATGATGGTCTCAAAGTTTAGCTGCAGCTGCCTCGGTCATGTACCACCCTGACTAATCGTCACTCTGCTCAAACGGTGTGTGCATCAGTTCAGCAACAAAAAATCAGGAAAAATATGATGCCGTCACCAGACTTATGTGCGATGCCCTCCATCGGGGCATACACCATATGCATGTCTACCTCGATTCCTAGTTAGTAGTGTCATAGTTAAACCAAACATTTGAGACAAGAGACACACATCTATTTAGAAAATATTTGCACGCAAAAAGATTAATTAGACAATTTGACTATATTACATTCACACATGTACCAAGGAGTCAAAACCAAGTGGCTAATCACATAGCCAACAATATCCTAAACTGGAATGCATCTTAAATAAATCATCATACATAAAAAACCAAAAATATAGGTATCTATCAACATAACATCATCCATAAACCAAAACAGGTGACACAACATGTAGAGCCACATAAACATATCTCTCATTAATATATATATATATATATATATATATATATATATATCACAATCTATATGTCTGAGTACAAAAATAGTGTCGCTGACCCAACGGTCATCCCAAAGATACAAAAAGTCATCAAAAATGGGGGAAGCATCCTTATAATAGGTGCTTTCCCCATGTACAAGTATACTTTAGGGTGGTGCCCCCTCAGGAGGGGAACCTGGACCCACAACCATTCCAGGTACCACCCTAGAGCTGTCGTCACAACCAAGACTACTACCCTGTGTAAAATAGGTCGATAGTCCCTCTCCCGGGCCATCATAGTCTCTAGCCAGACCTCCTTGAGATCATCCATAAAAACTCGAGCAGGCATCCCCTAGGTCAAGTAGTCCAATTTACCCTAGGCATTCTCTAGAACTGGCACCCGAGTAGCTAGTTCCACAATACGAGCCTCTGTCATATCTGCATGTGCGACCTCTACGTGGACATGAGCTCACTCGGTCGCAATATCGGCATTGGTCGAGCTACTGCCCTCTCTTGAAGGGACACAACCACCACTGGGTCCACCACCAGGTCCTCCAGCAGAATTCCCTCTGAGATTGCTCCTAAGCCTCTGCAGAGGAATGTGGTCGACCAACTGAGCCACAGGGTGACCCACCTTGCCAACATCTGCAAGAGTAAACAAAACTATGTCAGTGTCACTAGAAAAACAATAAGAACATACATACTCAAATAAATGTACAAAATATAGAAAATGTACCTGTTGGTCCCCAAGCATAACTAGGAGGGAGACCCATATCTGGATCCCCCCAGAAGTCCATCCCTGCATATGGGAATGGCAAGAACATCTATGGGTTCACCTCAAACCAGGCTTCTATCGTGGCATTCTAGTAACGCCCTACCATGCCCCGACCACCTCGTGGCATCACCAGAGCCCACCTCCTCATACAAGGCTCCCGTGGTCCCCTAGGAGGCACCACCACCACTGGCCTCAGTAGCACTACCCTCTCATACATAATGTTGCAAAAAATGCTGGCGTATGCAAACAAATTTGGTCCACTGTGGACCTTGTTGAGTTGCACCACCGTCCCGTCATAGAAAAAATGGGCAAAATCATAGAAATGTACAAACCTCAACCAACACAATAATCCAACCTGCGGGCCTGATGCCCGATGTGGAGCCGCAACCCTGCAATTTTCACAATCATTTCTAGAGCACATCTCTCTACGAAATCTATCATGAATACAATGTTGATGCACCCCTCTATCAGAGGCACCCCACCACATTGACGACTCTGAAACCTCTCTAGATCCACTCTCTCGGAAGGGAGTGGATACCTCAGTCCCTCACCATGAGGCAATAACCCAGTCATAAAACACATCCCTCTTAGGACAGATGAGGAGATTCTTCCCACACAACACAAACATGTTGCACCTCCTGCGCCAATGTCAGATAAAGTAGCGTAGCAATCGGTCCCGCGACTTAAGAAGCTCGTTCTCCGCGAAATTTAGGAGCCCCCATTGCACCAGATGAAAATGCGCCCCAGCATCAGCAGCCAGTGCAATACAGATCTCGGGCCAATCTCCCTCCCTCCATAACAACCTGTCATCCAAACAGGTACCCATCAGCAACAGAAAAAAGACAAAAATAGGCAAAATCTAATTTTTTTTTTCCTTAGCCTTTTGCGCGCCTGTCCCTCAAACAGGCACGCTTAGGGTGCACTTGTATTTTCCATAGATGCATTTAAGGTGCGCCAAATAAGGGGAACAGAGTGCTTTAAGTGTGTTTATGCCCGGAAAATACACACAAAAGGCATGCTTTTTCTCTGATCGCCCACACAATCGAGGGAAAAAACAAAAAACACTCAGAATCCATACAAACCTAGTCTGGATGGACCTCAACACCATCAAAATGAAAAAATTAAAGTGCAAGATGTCATGGAGGTTACTTGGGAATGATATCGTGAATCCCTGGTGCTCAGGCTAACCACAATGACAAGAACTGCTACACAAAAGCTTCTGACCTCTCCAGAACTCATCAAGTACAAATGAATTCAATTAGGGCCATATTCACCCATATATAATCCTTTTCAAAAACTTGGGAGGACCATAATGAGAGATTAGAAAGTCCCTTCTCCGAACCATAAGCTACACCGTGATCAACACTCCATAACGAAAATAGGTGATGCCACACATTCACACCCTCGAAAAAATAAATTTTCAACGCTGACAGGTATGCCCTCTCTCATCTTCTTTTTTAAAGCTCGTGACTTTCAATAATATTTGATAAAGAAGATGATTTCACTTGAGGTAGTTGTTTTTGTAGGAAAAGCTCGCAAACCGTCCACAACTCCATCTACTGAAAGTTCCAGAGAAGTTATCATTCTACCCAGCATGATAGAGTCCCATAAAATATGCATATCTTGACATCATTTCTCCATGAGAAATCAATCATAAGGTCCTCATATCTGATCGTGTTTATCATCACCTCACCTCGCACATGATAAACATCCTCGTTGGTTGATAGAGCCTCCCCTACATGGAACTCGTCACCCACAATAGACCACATATCATAGCAAAAGTGACGCCATGGTCATACCACTTTAGTCAGGGAAGCACCTCATGCCCATCCATTTACCATGCATAAGTTCAAGTTTATCATACAAGCTAAAACCCCCTTCCCTGACGATCACACTACCGCACCTCGCATTTGGGTCACCATACCTCCACTAGCATAATCTGATCTACGATAATTTTTTATCTGCTTCATCAACCCCACACATGAGACCAACCAATGGGACCCCCACCCTCAGCAAAACACCTTCCTCACAACATCAGTGAGTGAACACTTTCATGTTTTAGGGTACCTGTCTCTATGTTTTGTACAAACCAAATCCCCATTATTTTATTCTTTTGGTAAGTGTACAAAGACTACAAAACGGTGCACTACGTCCCCCCACCCTCTTATCCATATTTTTATACCATGGCAGTAGTCCCTGAACACCCTTGGTCGGAGTATTACACCCCCATGCACAAGCCACCATGAAATTCATAGCCACTTTATACCCACCCTGGAAGTCCTATAGACTCCAGGGATTTCCCCATCAGAAATTACTACGACTGCTACCAAACTGTTGAGTATACTCCAACCTTGGGCCACTGAGTCCCCATAATTAGTTTTTAGTCACCCCTCGCCAACATGCCTATGTTAAACCCCTCACATCCAGGTCCCCGACCCTTCATGTCGGCAACCCCTTGTTCGGTTGAGGCTTCCTTTTTTCTCAAATTCGACAACTATTTTCCAAAAAGGAAGCGGTACCTTGGATTACCCATCTCCAGAAAAGGGGAATCCTCGGTTGGCACTATGGGAGACATCATTTCCCATAGATGTCATCGATCCTCCTGAAATTCGCGTACAACAAAATCTTTCATTTCAAGATGGTATCATACCTTACAACCATTGCACTTTGATCAATTTCATCGAAGACCCATGCCTCCATAAGTGTCTCTTTCAACAATGCTTACACGTGAAGGTCCCAACTAGCGCCTATGCATATAATGCATAGCTATATTCCATACCAGGTTTACGCATATTGGTACCATATTCCACCTATTGTCAAAGAAAAAATGCCCCAGAGGGCGTCAATAGTCATTGTCAACAACCACCAGATCACTACCATATTAGTGATATAGACATAACATATATCTGTCAAATAGATTCGTTTAACTAGCCAAAAGATCCCGAGCATGGGACATGCCCGCCTCATAGAAAATTTGTATATGTATTGTATTATATTTTCTTACAGGGGTCCCTTAGGACATGGTCATTCTTGGAACCGGTGTAGGGTGTTTCTAATTCCAAGCTTCACGCAGGTCTCTCTCTCCCTATGCACGATATATAGAAAAGAAACTATAATGTGTTTCAGCTATACAGTTCTTCCTAGACCTCATACATTAGGGGGAAACTGTTAACATTGGAAAATTAGACAAGTAGAAGATGACATTATTTAATGTCAAGTTGAAGGATTTACAAGGCTAGAAGACATTAAAAAATTTGGAAAGTATTTAAAAATCTCTAAGGTATGAGGAAAAATCAAATTTGAGCAAGTCATAAATGCTTTTGTGTGCATTATCCTTCGTGAAGAGCACCTTTGCGCACCTTATGACCTAAAATGTGCGCAATCCTAGGAGTGGCGAAATGTCCCTTTCCGAGACCACACGAAGCACACTCCAGGACAATGATTCCTCACTTGAAGCCACCTAAGGACAGCCACCAAAGCCTCCTTAAACATCAAGTGAGCACACAATGGAATATTTGGAGCACACAAAGGAATAATCCCCCTCTCTTGGGTCAATATCCACAATGTACCAAGAGAGGGAAGGAAGATTTGAATTCTCCCATATAAGGCCACCATGAGATAAAGAATGGGTGAACACATTGTTATGTTGGCCAGAATTTCCCAAGCAATAACAACAGTGTGTGATCCAGAGCTGAAGAGAGAGGAGACTCAATTGTTGGCCATCCAAGAAGTTCAGTCCACCACAGTAGAGAGAGAGGGAGACTTTGCACCGAGGCAAGCTTGGGGTAAAAACATCCTTGCATCGGGACTTAGAACCCATGTTCTAGGGGCCCTTTAGCAAGAGGGTAAAATTTCATCCTTGTTTCCTACCAGCAATTAATAAGAGGGGCCGAAGAGTCACCATTCGTATTATTGTATATTTTTTACTCTTTTTAGAGCTCATGTTTATTTGTTTTAGTTTTAGTTTAGTTTTAGTTTATATATGCATGCTATATCTCTATCTTGTATGCTTATGATTCTAGCTTGTTCCACTAACTTGCTTGACTCCACTTCTTTCTTTTCATTTTACCAATAACTTAAGTGGGTATACAACACCCCTTAAGTTGATGTGATTTCATACATATGTGCACCAAACACACTCAAACAGTAATGAATTTAGTGTAGAAGCTAACTTACTAGCTAAAAAAGCAAGGTCGAGGAATGAAAGGATAGTGACCATTAAGGAAGAACCTTCCACTTTAGATGTTAAGATAGATAGTTTAGCTAAAAATGTAGAAAGACTAATGGATAGAATAGAAAACATGGAAAGAAAACCTCAGTGGGAAAATCAACAAGGTCCCCAAATTGGAAACCCCAACTTTAGGAGAAATCCTAACACTGGTAAATCAAGAGAAGTAGTAACCGAATAACATATTAGACCACCTTTCCAAGAAAATTATGTTGAAAGTTCTCAACATCATGAAGAAGATCAGGACACCCAGATTAACTTGATGGGAATAAACAATGTAGATTTCATTTTTCTTACCCGGGAAGAACAAGAGTTGTACATGTTACAAAAATTACAATTAGAGTATGGAGAGTCCTTTGACTACAAACAATGCTATGAATCTTCTATCTACAAAGTTCATAAACAATATATCCTTAGAAGCAAAAATAATGCAAAGGTTCCTATTAAGAAATCAGTCCACACCCAAAATAAGAAACCAATAAAAGCTCTTGTGACCAAAATTCTGCAAATTCTCCCTAGAGAAACTCAAAATACTTCCACCCCAAAGATTGTAGAGATCACATCAACTGCTACTCAAACCATTCTAGACAAGGAAGTTGAAAACAAAACAGTTGAAACACAAACTGAATTAGCAAGTGATGATAAAGAAGACAAAATCACACAAACCATAATTGGTAAAAATGAAATGATTAAATTAGACAAAACTCAAATTCCATTCAATATCAAAAGTGAGATAGAAAAATTGAAAATACTAGTTCCTTTAACAAAGATGGTGAAAAATGACTCATACAAGGCACAAATTACTGAAACATTAAGCATAGATGAATGTGAAGATGCTTTCAACCTCAATTATGATCAACCTAAGTTATTATTTGGTCCTAAAGTAGATGGAAAACATCAACAAGGGGGTGTTCCTCCATTCTACATTAGCTTAAAAATTCATGATAAAATCTTGAATAATGCTATGTTGGATTCAGGAGCATCTCATAACTTAATGCCTAAAGCAGTCATGGAAAAATTAAACTTAGACATCACCTAACCCTACAAGGAACTTTTTTCCTTTAATTCTAGTCAAGTCAAATGCCTTGGCCTGATCAAAGATCTGTGTGTAACTTTAGTCCAGTGCCCAACAAAGAGTATCATTATGGACATAGTAGTTGTTGATATCCCTCCAAAATATGGTATGTTATTAGCTCGCTCATGGGGAGAAAAATTACAGGGATCACTAAAATTAGACATGTCATATGCTACCATATCTGTTTTTGGTCAGCAAAGGAAGCTATATAGAGAAAAATTGATGAAATACATGGTAATTGGTTCAGAAAGACCACAAAATTTCCCTATCTATTCCATGCATTCTGATCTGGACTCATTTATCTTATGAAATTCAGACAACGACAAAGATAAAATCACAGCTGTAGAAGAAGAAAACAAAGAAATCGATTCTGAAAATATAACACATGAATATTTGTGGAATCTAGACTTTGATGCCTTTGTGAATAGATTAGGAGCAGGAGCTAGAGTATGGATCTACAATTCAGAAAATGATCATTCAGAAGGACATTCTTTCAGATTAAATTTCAAATTCACTAATAACATGGAATAATATGAAGCATTAGTGTCAGGCCTTCAAATCGTAAGAAAAATTGGAGATAAAAGAGTTTCCATCATGGGAGACTCAGAACTCATTACAAAACAAGTCAATGGAGAGTACATTTTTAATAATCCTAGACTTAGCCGTTACATAGAAACCATCCTGGACTTAATAAGATATTTTCTTGAGACTAACTTTGCTGTCATTTCAAGAAAGCAGAATATCCAAGCACATAGCTTGGCCACTTTTTCCAGCACATGCAGGTTACCTTTTCAGCTAAATCATCAGTAAAATGCTGAGGTAAGACATAGGCCAACCATACCTGATAATTTGAAGTATTGGAAAATATTTTCACAAGACTCACAAATTTATGATTTTATGAATTGTGAAGGAGAATTTCAAAACTGTAATATAGACATTGACTATACATTAGATTATATCGTAAATAATGAGCTAGATGGAAATGATGTAAATAATATAGAAGCAAATAAATTCACTAAATTAGAAATACTAGAAATTGAGGAATTATCAATGATGAATCATAAGTTTTAAATCTTAAAAACGACATTTTTCCTAAGGGATTAGCCCCAATAGAAGACATATTTAACTCCAATGATGTGGCTATAAAACCTAAAATGGAGCCTCTAAGGTCATATATAGAGGAATGCAACATAGGAACAAAGGAAAACCCCAAGATTATCAAGATATCTAAGAAATTACCTCCAACTTAAAAGTTGAAGTACATTAGCTTGTTTAAAATGTTCCAAGGCATCATTTTTTGGAGTTATGAAGAACTCAAGTCTTATGATACCAACATTATTAAACATAAGATACCAATTAAAGAAAATTAGAAGCCCTTTAAACAAAAGCTAAGGATAATTGACCCTGTTCTTATTCCATTAATAGAGAAAGAAGTTAAAAGGATGTACGATGCTCAAATCATATCACCCATCAGATATTCTGATTGTGTCTCTAATTTAGTCCCCACTAGAAAGAAAAAAGGAGAAATCAGACTCTGTGTTGATTTCAAAAACTTGAACAAAGTATCACTGAAGGAAAACTATGCCCTCCCTAAAATGGACCACATTCTCCAGAGGGTAGTAGGGTCATCTATAATTTCATTACTTGATGGATTGTCTGGATACAACCAAATCCTAATCTAACCTAAAGATCAAGCTAAGACTATATTCACAACTCCCTGGGGAAATTTCATGTACTTGAAAATTCCCTTTGGACTGGTGAACGTTGGAGCAACATTCCAAAGAGCCATGGAAATTTCCTTTGCAAATGAAATACATGAATTTTTACTCATTTACATAGATGATATGTAATATTCCCAAAGGGGGAATGCAACAATACAATGCAGAATAGCAGAAAAATAATGCAGATCACCATAGACAAAGAAGGAGACCAATATAGAGACCCTTCATTTGTTATAATAGTAGAAAAATAGACATAAAGAGTGGCCCATAAGATGTATAATAGGAAATAGAAGTCTCCAATAGAAGAAAATCCTCAAAAAGAGGTGCTGCAACCATATATATAAACTATACAAGACTTACATCATTATTTTATTAGACTTCAATAGTTGTAGATTACACTTTGGATCTAGATCAGATAAGTGAATGAAAAGTCAAATCTATAACAGATCCATACAATATATAGATTCCTCTTCAAAATCCCCTTGGGGTTTTCAACATTACACCATGTACAAGTTATAGATCTGAGTTTTAAGACTGCATATCTGCAAAAATATTCAGATCTGGAACTGGATTTGATATGATATGATCATGAGAATGATCTCCTCCAATGGATCTCCAAAGTGAAGGTCAGATCCTCAACACTTGAAAACCAATTTTCCAGATGGTGTGCCAAAAGACCCTGCAACTACACCAACAGGAATAACACAGATCTGGAAGAAAAACTGCACTGTAGGGTTCAAAATGTGGTTGGCCACATGCCAAGATCAGAAAATGAAGCTCAATACATCCAATACACTCCTCCCAATGAATTAGAAGTCTCCTCCACTCAAAAGGAGCACTGAAATGGTCTAGACCTGAAGAGATCTAGCCTCCACTTGTTGCAGCTTGCAAAGACAACCAAACCCTCAACAAGATCTGCATTGTAGTTGAAAGAAGAAGCTCGACCTTCAGCCAGATAGTGCATAATACAATGCAAACTCTTCCAAGGTGCCTCTCAAGGAAAGAGGTGGGATTCTCAATCAAGAAAACCCAATGCTAAACAACATTAATTCTCATCTAAACAGCAAGAGAATAATATATTTCTAAACAAACAATATATTCAGAAAATATCATGTCATCAACAACCTTCTAATGCTACCATCCTCTTCCTTTTATAATTTAAGAGCTTGCAAACACTAAACCACTTCCAATGAGATCACTCCTTTCACACAAAGAATCTCCATCTAAAACTTCATTGTGCCTCATTGATGGCCACTCCTCCAAGATAGCGCTGTATATTTGGTCAAGGTTGACCTAGTCAAAATGTCCAGCCCTTTTAACACCTAGGGGTGCTTGATTTAGCAGCCAAGATTCAAACTTTTTACATTTGGATCTGATTTATTTATTATTTAGCAGTATTATGTACCTCCTTTACACTTTTATTCTTTAAACAAAGATATAAAACAAAAATTAATATTCCAATTAGCTTAAGACTAATTGGGAATATTATAGTCCTCCCCTCCCAAATGTTGCTTAAGCAACTGATAAGGTGAGTGATGCAACTCTTCTCCTCCTCCATTGGTGACACCAACATGTGATAAGATTCCTCCTGTTAGCTCCCTGTAGTCAGCAAGATTGGAAAAAGTCCGACCGCAGGGAGAACACCGTTTCAACCACTTTGGGATTCTAGGATCTAGCCCTCCTGAATCCAGAGAGGGATCTCTCCAATAAGTTGCAAAGATGGATTTGTCTTTGAAAGGTTTATGGTAATGATATTAGGCTAGTTATGAAGGACAAGGGTTTTTTTGTTTTTTGATGGTTGAGCATGATTATTATTTGAGGTGGAAAGTCCTAAATGCAAAGAGTTTCAAAGGTGAGAAGTTGCAAGCAATCAGAACAAGCTTTGGCAAAAAATATAGATAATTGCAGGTTTTAGTCCATTGGGCTATGGAGTCATAATAGGGTTTAATTGAAACAACAAGAGGCAAGAGTGGTCCATGGGGCAAGTCATCTATGTCTAAGGATCTCTCTAAAGTTTGATTTATGGAATGAAATGGTACAATAAGAAGGGGAATTTAAACAAATGAAGAACAAAGTGCAGCCCAGGATCTGGTAAGTACTTTGAAAATAGCTAACCTTTGAAAAACACTTAAGAAAGACATAAAAGCAATCCAGGATCTGGTAAGTTCTTCGAAACTAGCCAACCTTTGATACACTTTCAATAGAAAACACTTAAAAATAGGGGGGAAACTTGAAGGCAACTGTTGGAGTAGAAACTAGCGAGCCGGGCTCACCACAAATCCTCTCCTGGCTCTACTTTACTTGGTAAATTTCAAGAAAAACACAAAGATAACAAAGAATTGTCTAAGATCTGGTAAGTACTTCGAAACCAGCCATCTTTTAACACATTCCAAGGGAAACTTTCAGACAGTCTTTTGGGATAAAACTAGGACCAGGGCACACCATATCTTCCTTAGTTCATCTCTACTTGACATGAGATGAAAATAAAATTCAAGAATAATAATTAGCTAAGACAGGAGGACGAGGGAACGCCAGCATTCCTACTACTTAAACTGAATTAAATTATTCTGAAATAACACAATTTGGAAGAAAACATACAGATAAAGATTTCCAGTCAGAGAAGGGTACTGATATACACTAGGTCCTAACTCTATGCATGCTGCTATTTATAAGAGAAGATGAACAAAGTGAAAACAGAAGTAAAATAACAATTCACAATAAGAAATAACATCACTGTCGACATAGAACAGGATCCCATAAATCAGCTTGTATTGATGCTCCAAACCGGTTACAGCTTTAAGTCCAATGCTTTAATTTAGCAATCATCTACACTTCCCAGACTAACTTATCTATCACAAGCAAAGCTCCAAGAGCCAGTGAACACTATTTACAAGTAGAAGTCTCAAGCTCAAGTATATTTCAAAGTTGAGCAACCAACATTTTCTCATCTTCTACAGAAGAATTTATAGAAGGATGAGGAGGTGGGAGAGGATAAAATATCTCCCAATATAATTAATACAGATTAATGACTTCTCGGCCTTTGAGGGGCTCGATGGAGAAGTTTACAGGTGTTCTATCTATATTAATGTTTTACATTTAAGATTCAAGCTCGGTGAGAGCTCTTATTGACTTTTGAGGCTTTGTGTCATGTTGGAGTAACTCTCCAGATATTTAGTCATTAATTTCTTTGGCAGAATTAACTCTTTGGCTACGCTGAGGCAAATATCTGATTTTGATCAATAACTCCGGCCTATGTTTGAATTCTTGTGGCTACAGGTGGCTTTGTGGTAGCTGAGAGGAATCAATTTGCCTCAGATGTGGCGTTGGAGGCCTTTCTGTTTGATAAACACTTACAATTTTCTTTAACTGTGTTTTAATTTTGAGGATTAGGCTTTTGATAATCAATCTTAGCCATAATCTCCAAACTGTCTTCAATTTTCTGTTCTGCTATGTTTTGTCTTCGACACTGATACTTTTTTAATTTGATTTAAATAACACTATTTCTTGTTGATGTGCAGACCGTGCAGGGCTCATATTGCATCAATGCCTCATGAAACATTGACGAGATGTGGAGTTTGAGCCCTGTAAATGTTTCCCTTTGATGAATCAAAGGCATGGGAATCATCATTCCCAACCTTCAACTTTTCTTTTAATATAATGGAAAACCATTGAAACCTGCGAAATACGAAACTTATATTATAAAATCCTGCATGATTGGGTAAACTGCTTCAGAGAGCGTGAGAAGAGAGCACGGCCGTTGGATGGCATCATCCAATGGTTGGGATTCATTAGAGGTGGTCAAAAGGAGAGCGGAGGAGAATAAGTTAGATCCATCGATCGTGCAAAGATCGATGATGGGGGTCAGTCAAAAAACATGAAGTGGAAAGGCACTTTATAATGAAATGGAAGAAAAATGTGGAGGAAAAGGTTTAAAACCTTTGATTTGGAGGAAAAATGGTTAAAAATAGAGGTGGGAGCTCGGGATGATTGTGGGTCGTCGAGTGAGACCGGCCCACGAGATCAACGGCGGTGATCGTGCATTGAAAACCTTCGGTGAGGGTAGAGGGAAATATGTAATGAAGGTTTAAATCCAAACCTCTAATATGCAGAGATAAACGATGGAGGGCACGCGCAACAATGAACAAGGGAAAAGAGGGAAACTAGTTTCAGAGCGCAAACAGCTGTTTTCGCGCGGCGAAACGGCGAGGAAATGGTTTTGCCTTTTGGAACACGATATATATCCTCGCCCGACACGTGGCCTTAGAAAACCACCCATATCGCGTAATTTTTAAGAATTATCTTCCGTGCTCGAAGTTGCACGACTCGGGATGTGGGTCGTCAGATCAAGGGTCTCAGATCTGACGGTGGAAAAGTGAACGTGATACGAGGTAGATGCGCGGGCGGTAGTTGGGTGGGCGGTTTCATTCTGGGCTGTTAGATTTGAGATGGACGGTTGAGATTAGCTCTGAAGGGAGGTAGGACCCACAGGGGTCAGGCTCAGCGGGGTTAATATGAGCCGTTGGATAGAAAAGATCAATGGCAGAGATTATATCTGAGGGTTGAATGGAAAAAATACAATGGCAGAAGACGGGTTAATGAGGGCCATTGATCTACAGAGATTCAACGGTCGGGATTTGGCCTAAAACATTATAGTGGGGGGCGCATGAATTTAAACCAAGATCGGTAAATGGGATCTGGACCATCCGATCTGGACACGTTGACAGTCCAGATGCAATCGGGGGCAAGGCATTGGTGGGGCAAAGAACTTGTAATGCACCGATGCGATTGAGCGATGGCCATTGATCTGGTATTGGTGGAAACCATTTGAAACACATGAAGCCAATTTTTTTTTAATATAATACAAAGTTTTTATGCGTCGGGGCGGGTTTTAAATATATGAAAGGGATAGGCGCCCGACTGTGGGGCCATGGGATGTATGGAATATGATGGTCCCGAGGCTTATGCATATGAGGGCTAACCAGAATCGGAGGTCGGGCTTCAGATTTTCAATCTAACCATTCGAAATCCTCCGATGCGATTAAGCACCTTGGGACTTTAACCTTTGATCTCGGGCATGAGTTATATGAATGAAGTGGAGGGTGAAGAGTTTAATATGATGCGCTAATCACATCAGAAGTTTTAATGCGGTCTTTTCGATCTACCCATTTTTACATTAAAAAACATAACTCCAACGCATTAGACCTAAACTTTGGGTAAAAGGGTTTTTTGGATTTACAAAGGAAAAAATGAATTGGGAATGAATATTTATAATGTTATAGCACCCGACTGTGGGCACAAGGGTTTATGAAGCGATAATATGATCGAGGGATATGAAATGGAGGGCTAATCGCAATCAGAAAACTTTGTGAGGCAAAAAGACTTGCGTGCTGCGTTTTTTTCCAATGCGATAAGCGCTTAGATGGCTAGCACTTGGTTCCAACACCAAGGCATATGGAGGGGAAGTGGTTAGGACTTAGCCCAAGGGGGCTTAAGTCTTTATACAAAAATATGTATTTTTCATGAAATGTTTCAAGTTTTTCAATGGATTTGGGGGTTTCAACAGAGTTCAAAAAGGAGTTTTAAACTCTGTAAAAAGGATTTTATGAAAGGGGAAAAGGGGAAAATGAGAAAATAGAGGATTTTCATGAGAATGAAAGGGGTAGAAAATGAGGTTAGTTTTGAAGTGGAAGGAGGGGAAAATGGTGTTTGCAGTAGTATTTTCTCTCATTGAATCAGCAAAATTTCTGATTTCTAAATGGAAACAGTAGTGATTGAAACAAGGGCATGATGTCTTCAAGAATCTTTAAGAGATAACACTTTTTAGCAGTAAAATTTGTTCCTTGAAGACTCCAAAAATGTTTTAGCCACCATTTGATATGACAAATTTTATAGGTGGCTAACAGTGGCTCCACTTGGGGATGGTGCCTTCTTGAAGGCATCAATAACTTTAGACTTGCATTATCTGGGAGGCTGATTAGTGCCTTATCCATTGGGCTGCCCTTCCTTTTTTGGGATGATCTTGCTCTGAAAACATATTAGCAGCCATAAAACAATTGATTTTTCATCAACAAGCTTTCTGCCTACCCAATCCTACTGATCTAACATTGGCAAACTCTTTTACAACATTTTATTCTTTTGAAAGCATAAAAATAATCTAATTCTACTCCTTATCTCTCCATGAACTCAGATTAAAAAGTTGATTCCATATGCTTCTCTACCTAATCTACCATCTGTTGGGATTAAGCTGTCCAACATATTTTATTCACTAATTTCTAAAATAGAAATTCAAAAGCATACAAGTCAGGATTGAATAGTCTAACTTGTTGTTGATCTATGGCATAAAAAACAAGCTGCACATAGATCTTATTTTTCATGAATATAAAACAAAATGGAAGGCTTAGGATCTGAAAGTTCAAGCACTTCCTTCATCTTTTACAGCTCTTTTTTGACTCTTACTTGAGTTGTTCTTTGTTTGTCCTCTGGTTCAGATTTTGAGCTAATTAGAACCAGATTTACATCTTTTTTGACTCAGAATTTGAAATAGATTTGAGTCATTCTCTTTGGAAACTTAGGTTCAGATTTTGAGCATGTTTTAACCTTTAATTTCTATCCTAATCTATCTACTGATAAGCCAAGATTAAATAGTTTGGAAAATTGAATTCACTATCCTATCAGCAAAAAATTTAAAGCTAATTAGTCAAGATTAGACTGTATGACTAATTAGAAGTGCGTTTTTTCAGGAGTGGCATTTAAGCTTGCACACTTTCAGATTTGTTTCTCTTTTTTGGTATGGGGCTATACCTTTCTTGTTTTTACAATCTGCCCTCTTTTCTCTTTTCTATTGTTTTTGGTATTTTTTTTTTAATTTTTTCTTCAAAACAGAAATCAACAACTAACTAAATGCTCAAAGGCTGAGCTTTATTGACATTCCTATCTAACCTATTCTAACTTGTAATATTTACATTTGAACCTACAAATTCTCTTTCGCAATACATCCAGTCAATCAGATGATTCCATGACTGGTCTTTGCTCATCTCTTTGAGCATGTAGGACAGACAGGGGCATTCCCATGTTCTCTGTTTCTTGGCAACAACTCTGAAAGACTTTGTTGCACTTGGTGATATGCTGTTGTCTACAACCTTTATCCCTTCTTCAGATGTCTTCAAGAAATCAACATAGGGATCTTGAAATAATGCCTAGTTAGGAATATTTAACAAGTAGGTTGTTGGCAATATGATGCAGAGTGTTGTCCTTGATGGCAACCCACTGAATGAAGATGAAGACATGCGACTATTGACATGTGTTGTCCTTGATGGCGAACCACCTAATGAAGTTATTCTTGACCTGATGGACTTGGTAAATGATGTAAAATGATGTTTGTTAGCAATATGATGATGAGTGTTGTCCATGAATGACAATCCACTTGATGAAGATGATGGAAACTTACTTGATGAAGTTGTGCTTGATAGAATATGTCTTGGTGAACTAATTATGATGTATCTACAGTGTGTACAGAAGGCAATGAAGAAAGGAATTCAGCATGAGCTAAATCTATGGTGAAAAGAGTATGTCTCTAGGCATACGCGTATTTGTCTAGGGGAAGTCGCGTATGCACGCGGAAAAGAACGTGCCAAATCGCGTATGGGCAAAAGCGCTCAAAAAGTGCAAAACCAGGGGTAACCACCATGGTATTGACCCATTATATTGGGTAATGATCCGCGTAATTGACCCCGTCCAGGAATACCATCGGAAGTAATGTAGTTTTGGGCTCATGGTATTGTTTTGGCTCATGGTATTGAAAAAGGGTAAACCTATATAAGGAGAAGAAATTCATTGTGCAAATCATGAGTGTGGGAGCAAGATGTATGAGCTTGAATGAATACTTCTCTGTGAAGTATATTTGTATGGAAAGGGTAAAGGTTTGATGATAGATCTGAATCTATGATGCACTTATGAGGAAATGATGAAGCGGGATTTCTAGATCTGAAATGTACTTGTATTTGCTAGATCTGTTTATGGAGCGATTAGATCTGTGATGAGGCAAACATCTGTCTGAAGTAAAGGGTTGAATCTGAACTGAATGTCTGATCTGAAGAAGTATGCAGCTCTGTAATGATTGAAGATCCATACGCTACTTCGCCGCAGAGGAAGCGCGTATATACGCGGCTTCGCTGAAGAAAAAGCACGTATGCGCAGTGAAGTTTATGTACAGATGTATACGCTAGTTTATATGAACGGAAGCGCGTATATACACGACATCAGAGAAAGGAAAGCGCGTATGCAAACTAGGGTTTGCTGAAGTATGGGGTATGAAATGTCTGATCTGATCTGCTCTGTTTTAGCTATCTGTTGTTGATGTTTGACTGTGCTTAAATGTATGAAGAGGGTCCAGTTTGAAAATATGATGAAACGTGGCCTGCAAGTTGTGTCCTAGAGGAAGCTTTGGATCCAGTGTGAAAATTAATGAAACATGGTCCATAGAGGTGCTGAGGGTTGTAGCCTTCAGTCAGGGGGTTGTAGCTCCCTTCCAGGTGAGGCTGGTAAACGAGATCAGGGGGTCGTAGCTCCCTTCTAGGAGAGGCTAGTAAACGAGTCAGGGGGTTGGAGCTCCCTTCCAGGAGAGGCTGGTAAACGAGTGCAGGTGGGTGCCTGCGTGCTGGTAGGAGTCTGCACCAGCACATATGTTGTAAGATGTTTTCTCTATAATAAAATATTGAAGGCTGAGCAACTGCAGCGGTGGTTTTCTCCCGACTTGGGTTTCCACCTAAAAATCCCGGTGTTCATGTGTGATGCTTTGTGTGATGGTTTATTCTGTTCTTACTGCACATGTTTACTGTTTATTAAACATCTGATGAATGAATGATGGAATGATATAAGTGAAGAATTAATGACATAATTAGATCTCTATGTATACGCGAGTTTCATAAAGGGTATCCGCGTATATACGCGAGTCTGTATCAGGAAAGTAGCGTATGGGTTTTAGAAGCAAGAAAAAGTAAAAGTTTTGAATATGCAGTAAATACTGATTCACCCCCCCCTCTCAGTATTTTTCCCAACAATTGGTATCAGAGCTAGGTCCTTCTGCAGAAGCTTGATCGCTTGAAGGAGATCCATCACAGTGGGAAGTGTACAAACAAAAGCTTTTCTGCAAAATCTTGGTGCAAAAGTATGGGCAATCGTGAAAGAATGTGAACAAGAATCTAGAAAAGAAAAGGGTACTTTTGTGGATTCTCTAGAAGACAATAATCTTCTTGAAGAAAACACTCAACTCAAAGTAAGCCAAGAAGAAAAGAACATAATCATAGAGACTCTTGAAAATCAGCTTGAAGCAAGAGAAAAACACATTGAGGAATTGGAGTGTGAAGTAGTAAGTCTAAGGAAAGATAATGAGAAAGTGAAATCTCTCAATCTTATATTTCCTAAAGGTTCAGAAACCTTGGATGAGATTATCAAGGTACAATGGTCTCCTCTTATAAAAATAGGTCTTGGATATACTGGGGAATCTTCCCAGACATCAGCATCAAATTTTCTAAAAGCAGCCATAGCTGGTTCTCTACATTCAGCCACTCAGCAAGGGAACAAAGGATCTTTACAGGTAAAGCATGATCATCTCAATTCAAGGAACACTAACAAGGAGATCTTTCAAAATGGCTACAACCAACAGGTAAACTCTAATAGAAGATTTCATGATCACAGAAATTTCTACTTCAATGGACAATGTTTCTCATGTCACAATTTTGGTCATAAAGCTGTTCAATGTGTTGCATATAAAACCATCATGACAAGAGAAGCAAGAAAGATAAGGATGAATGTTGAACCAAAGAAGAAAAACTATAACAACTTTTCTCCTCTTCAAAACGAAGTTGAATGTACTTATTGCAATAACTTTGGTCATGAAGAATCTGAATGCAGGAGCAAGGTCCAGCCAAAAGAACATGTTTCCTCAAGCTCTAAAGTGTGGAAAAAGAAAGAAATACCGGTTGAAAATTGTGGGATAGCGTTATTTGCAGAAGGTGAAGAAAATCAATGGTACATTGATAGTGGGTGCTCAAGACACATGACAGGTGACAAAAGCAAACTTCGTACATATAATGCTCTAGAAAAGGAAAAGAAAGTTACATTTGGAAATGATACTCCTGCTGTAATTAAAGGAAAAGGGTCAGTATTTCTAAAAGAAAAGGTGAAGGCTAATGATGTCATGTATGTGGATGGATTAAGGCATAACCTATTAAGTGTAAGTCAAATGTGTGATCAAGGAACAGAAGTGGTCTTTAGTTCAAAATAATGTGTGGTTCGTGATCTTGATACAGGTAAAATCATTATAAAAGGAAAAAGAAATCCAAGCAACCTGTATGTTCTAAACGGCATAGATCAATGCTACTTGAGCAAGTCTTCAGAAAATTGGCTATGGCATAGAAGGCTGGGGCATCTGAGTTTCTCTCAAATCAACAAAGCAAGCAGACTTCAAGCTGTTCGTGATCTTCCAAATATTAATCTTCCAGAAAGTGTCATATGCAAATCTTGTCAATTTGGTAAGCAGACCAGAGTACGATTTAATGCCAAGGAAGGATCATCAAGCAAGCCTCTTGAACTCATTCATACTAACATATGTGGACCTGTGAGGAAAAAGACACCACGTGGGGAAGAATACTATATCTTATTTATTGATGATTACTCTAGAATTTGTTGGGTCGGGCTCATTAAACACAAAGATGAAGCATTTGAAAATTTTCAGAAATTCAAAGCACTAGTTGAAAATGAATTGGATCTAAAAATCAAGTGTCTTAGATCTGATCTAGGAGGTGAATATACATCAAATGAATTCCTTGAATTTTGTGAACAACATGGCATAAAAAGACAATTCTCTGTAGCTGGCACTCCACAACAAAATGGCGTAGCAGAAAGAATGAATAGAACAATTAAACAAATGGCTAGAGCTATGATTGATGATTTTGGAACACCTCACACTTTCTGGGGAGAAGCAATGCTTACAGCATCAAACATTCTCAACAAAGCACATGTTCGGGTAAACAGTGATAAAACTCCATATGAACTCTGGTATGGTAAATCTCCCTCCGTAAAGCGTTTTAGAGTTTTTGGAAGCAAATGCTTTATCAAAAATAATGATGAAAAGCTTGGCAAGTTTGAACCTAGATCAGATAAAGGAATTTTTCTTGGTTACTCATCTCCAAGCAAAGCATACAAATGTTATAATGAAAGGCTTCAAAAGATTGTTGAATGTATTGATGTTGTTATCGATGAGTCTCCTGCAGCTCCTAAAGAAGAAAAAAAAACAACAAAAGAAGATGATGATGACTTATGGCCTTCTACTTCAAATATAAATGATATAGACAGTGAATCTAATGAAGAACCTGAAACTGATCTATCTGAAAAAGCTCCTTCTAGATATGTTGAAAAGAATCATCCTGAATCTCAAATTTTTGGAGACAAGGAATCAGGTGTACGGACAAGGAGAACTTTTGTGGGATCTTCTAGTCATCTGGCACTTCTATCCACAATTGAACCACTCAATGTCAATGAAGCTAGCAGAGATGAATGTTGGAAGCAAGCCATGGATGAAGAGCTTGTTCAAATTGAAAATAATGACACTTGGGATTTGGTACCAAGACCACATGATAACAATTTCATTGGAACTAAATGGATCTTCAAGAACAAGTTAAATGAGAATGGGGATGTTGTAAGGAACAAAGCTAGACTAGTTTGCAAAGGGTACACTCAACAAGAAGGTATAGACTTTGAAGAAAATTTTGCTCCTGTAGCTCGACTTGAAGCCATAAGAATGTTTATTGCTTTTTCAAGTTATCAACAAATCAAAGTTTATCAAATGGATGTTAAATCTTCTTTTCTTAATGGTGATCTAGAATAAGAAGTATATATAGAACAACCGGAAGGATTCATTTTGGGAAATGATGAAAATCTTGTTTGTAAACTCAAAAAGGCTCTATATGGTCTCAAACAAGCTCCAAGGGCATGGTATTATCGTCTTGACAAATATCTTCATCAACAAGGATTTTCAAAGGGGTCTGCAGACAGCAACTTATACACAAAATTTGAAAGTGATAAACTATTGATTGTAGTTGTATATGTTGATGATATCATTTTTGGGAGTAACAAAGAATCTATGAGTCAAAAATTTGCTTCTGTCATGCAGCAAGAATTTGAAATGTCTTTACTTGGGGAACTAACATTCTTTCTTGGCTTGCAAGTGCATCAATCTGCAGATGGTATATTTCTATCACAAGCAAAATATCTTAAGAAAATTCTGAAGAAGTATGGCATGGAAGAATGCAAACCTGTAAGTACACCAATGATAACCGGATGCAATCTCAGTTCTCATGATGATTCTCCCACGGTGAATCAACCAGAATACAGATCAATGATAGGAAGTCTACTTTATCTCACTGGGACTAGACCAGACATTATGCATGAAGTTGGGATTGTTGGACGATTCCAAGCTAATCCAAAAGAGTCTCACCTTCAGGCTGTTAAAATAATTTTCAAATATCTACAAGGAACTCAAGACTTTGGTCTATGGTATCCAAAGAATGTTGATCTTACTCTTCATGCTTACACTGATGCAGATTGGGCTGGAAGTGTTGATGATTGGAAAAGCACTAGTGGTGGTGCATTCTATATGGGACCTAGGTTGGTATCTTGGTTCAGCAAGAAGCAAAATTCTATTGCCTTATCTACAGCAGAAGCAGAATATGTGGCTACCGCATCTTGTTGCACTCAACTCCTTTGGATGATGTAAACCTTACAAGATTTTCAAATCAAATGTACTCCTCCTGTCCCCATTAAGTGTGACAATACAAGTGCCATCAGTATTTCAAAGAATCCGGTTATGCATTCAAAGACCAAGCACATTCCCATCAAGTATCACTTCTTACATGAACAAGTGCTTGAACAAAAAGTGAAGTTGGAGTATGTTCCCTCCAAAGAACAAGTTGCTGATATCTTTACTAAACCTCTGCCCAGGGAAGCGTTCGAGTATCTAAGACAGAAGCTGGGAGTGTTCTTTGCCAGTCAAAAGAACAAATATGCATAAATTTAAAAGATGGTATTGGATACGCGGGTTTTCTGAAACACAGTCACGTATATACGCGAGTTCATGCACATAAAACCACGTATGTCTGATTGCTGACATTTTTCTGTTTGGAGTCAGCTCTCTTCAGCACAGCTGCAGTGCTGTTTGGTATCTCTGCTACTGTTTGGTCTCTGGTGGTGTTCCAGTTCTCATAATTCTATTTCTAATGTTTTGATAAAGATGCCTTGATGATTTGTTGGTAAAAGTGTTCAAGATGTACAAACTAAGGGGGAGCCCTAGTCATATGAAAAGGATGCTTGGATGCACAGTTTCAGGGGGAGCATTAGCTTTGTTGAGTATAATGCATTGTTGGCATTATGATGGTTTTGAAATATGTTCTCTTTCTTGAGGACTTTCTGGTGTTGGTCTTAAATTTATATTTGTAGTTTGATGAAAAGGTCAAGTAGAGATCCATGATGTAAATTTGTAATATTCAGTCATGTAAGGACTTGATAAATTTGTAAACCCACTTGGTTGGGTAGCTGTGTCAAATTTTGTAAACCCACTTGGTTGGGTAGCTGAGTTGAAATGTGTAAACCCACTTGGTTGGGTACTTGAGTCTTATATGTAAATCCACTTGGTTGGATATTTGATGTAAGTATGAGTCTTTGGTGATAGGAAAGTCATAGAGTCATGTACTTCTTTGGAAAATATGTTTGAAGTTTCAGCATGAACTCAGGGGGAGCTTGGTCACTTCAGTATATATCAGATCTGCATAACACTTCTTCCACATGAGCAGAAAAGGGGGAGAGTATGTTGGCTTTGGTCCGCCCTTTGCCCTTGATGTCAAAGGGGGAGAGTGACATGGTGTTTGAATGAAGAGAAAGAATGGTGTCAAAAGGAGAGAGTGACATGGTGTCATTGTATTCTTAATGTACCTATCTGTTGTGGTGATCAAACACCATCGTGGTTGCCATCAAGTCCAAAGGGGGAGATTATTGGCAATATGATGCAGAGTGTTGTCCTTGATGGCAACCCACTGAATGAAGATGAAGACATGCGACTATTGACATGTGTTGTCCTTGATGGCGAACCACCTGATGAAGTTATTCTTGACCTGATGGACTTGGTAAATGATGTAAAATGATGTTTGTTAGCAATATGATGATGAGTGTTGTCCATGAATGACAATCCACTTGATGAAGATGATGGAAACTTACTTGATGAAGTTGTGCTTGATAGAATATGTCTTGCTGAACTAATTATGATGTATCTACAGTGTGTACAGAAGGCAATGAAGAAAGGAATTCAGCATGAGCTAAATCTATGGTGAAAAGAGTATGTCTCTAGGCATACGCGTATTTGTCTAGGGGAAGTTGCGTATGCACGCGGAAAAGAACGTGCCAAATCGCGTATGGGCAAAAGCGCTCAAAAAGTGCAAAACCAGGGGTAACCACCATGGTATTGACCCATTGTATTGGGTAATGATCCACCTAATTGACCCCGTCCAGGAATACCATCGGAAGTAATGTAGTTTTGGGCTCATGGTATTGTTTAGCTAATGGTATTGAAAAAGGGTAAACCTATATAAGGAGAAGAAATCCATTGTGCAAATCATGAGTGTGGGAGCAAGATGTCTGAGCTTGAATGAATACTTCTCTGTGAAGTATATCTATATGGAAAGGGTAAAGGTTTGATGATAGATCTAAATCTATGATGCACTTATGAAGAAATGATGAAGCGGGATTTCTAGATCTGAAATGTACTTGTATTTGCTAGATCTGTTTATGGAGCGATTAGATCTGTGATGAGGCGAACATCTGTTTGAAGTAAAGGGTTGAATCTGAACTGAATGTCTGATCTGAAGAAGTATGCAGCTCTGTAATGATTGAATATCCATACGCTACTTTGCCGTAGAGGAAGCGCGTATATACGCGGCTTCGCTGAAGAAAAAGCGCGTATGCGCAGTGAAGTCTATGTACAGATGTATACGCTAGTTTATATGAACGGAAGCGCGTATATACGCGACATCAGAGAAAGGAAAGCGCGTATGCAAACTAGGGTTTGCTGAAGTATGGGGTATGAAATGTCTGATCTGATCTGCTCTGTTTTAGCTATCTGTTGTTGATGTTTGACTGTGCTTAAATGTATGAAGAGGGTCTAGTCTGAAAATATGATGAAACGTGGCCTGTAAGTTGTGTCCTAGAGGAAGCTTTGGATCCAGTGTGAAAATTGATGAAACGTGGTCCATAGAGGTGCTGAGGGTTGTAGCCTTCAGTTAGGGGGTTGTAGCTCCTTTCCAGGTGAGGCTGGTAAACGAGATCAGGGGGTCGTAGCTCCCTTCCAGGAGAGGCTGGTAAACGAGTCAGGGGGTCGTAGCTCCCTTCCAGGTGAGGCTGGTAAATGAGCGCAGGTGGGTGCCTGCGTGCTGGTAGAGTCTGCACCAGCACATATGTTGTAAGATGTTTTCTCTATAATAAAATATTGAAGGCTGAGCAACTGCAGCGGTGGTTTTTCCGACTCGGGTTTCCACCCAAAACTTAAGTACCGGTGTTCATGTGTGATACTTTGTGTGATGGTTTTTTCTGTTCTTACTGCACATGTTTACTGTTTATTAAACATCTGATGAATGAATGATGGAATGATATAAGTGAAGAATTAATGACATAATTGGATCTCTGTGTATACGCGAGTTTCATAAAGGGTATCCGCGTATATACGCGAGTCTGTATCAGGAAAGTAGCGTATGGGTTTTAGAAGCAAGAAAAAGTAAAAGTTTTGAATATGCAGTAAATACTGATTCACCCCCCCCTCTCAGTATTTTTCCCAACATAGGTTTCAACCAGGATTACTTCCTCTTCCACTGGATCAAGGAAAAGATTCTTTTGAGGAAGACAATCTTCCTCATCTTCATTGTCATATGAACTGGAAAATTCATCATACACTGCAGTGTTGTCCTCTTGTAGTCTTGGTGTGTTCTGTTTTAATGGACTGGGCTCTGTGAAGAGGTTAATATTTTCTTGAGCAGGGGTATGTTCACTTGCTTCCTCTTTTTCAAGAGAAGGCTGCTTGTTTTCAACCTGCTAAAAAAATTCTTCATTGCTTTCCTCCTCAACCTTTGAGCTAAAAGACTGCTAATTCCCAATAACATGGAATTTATTACTGATGATCTGAGATGGAGTAGAGAAAAGATCCAATGAATCTTCAATTACTTCCAAACTTTCATAACTTTCTTCATCAATATCATAAATAGTTTGAACTGACTCATTACTTCTTTGAAGGAACTAATTTCCCTCCCATAAATCTACTAATGATGGTCTTGCAAGATTAAATTCTGTATGGGGAGCATCATCACTAGATAGATAAAAGTTAGGAGAATAAAAAATATAAGTAATAATATCAATCAAACATACTGGATTATCAGCAGGTCTTTCTTTATTTTGAGTTACAGAAGAACTTTCCAAATCTTTACAACAAAGTTCATTATGTGAATGGGCAAGAGTATTTGTTTTGCAATAAATATCAGAGACTAACTGTTTATTAATATTCTAATCTATCTTTTCTTCTGTCTATGGGGAGGATATTTCTATGTCCCTTTGAACAGAAGTACAACAGTTCTCTATCTCTTGTGAAGACTGATTTTGAGGCTGGATGTCTTGTTGAGCCTCAGTTATAAGGGAAGATGAATCATTTTTCATGTTTTCAAGAATATCTTGAGGAATTTCTTCCATTCTTGGATTGATTTATTCCTCAATTGGTTCATCTATAATCTTATAATTTTTCAACACGACATTGAACTCATGAATGGCTGTCAAAAGATCTTCAGGATGTATTTGTTCTAGACCTTTATCATTATCTATAATGTGTTGGGTGATGTTTTGTGATGGATCATAAGATATTTCACCCCACAATAATGATGTATTGTTTTCTTTATAGTTCACATAAAACATATATTCAAGGTCCTTTAAATAAAACAAACTACTAGATCTCAAGCATTCATACCAATCCCTAGCTTTTCCTTCTAATGTTAACATGAACATTTTCATTAGGCAATCTTCATGCCATTCAACTTTCAACCTCCATACATGCATGTGAAATTTGATGAGATGTAATAAAGGGTCATCAAATTTTTCACCTTGAAAAATAGGTAGGTTGTCATTCCAATTCACCTTGGGCATCTTATGTGGAAACCCAGGGATATGATCTCTACTCATTGGGACATATCTTCGTTGTATTCTTGGAATCATGTTTGTAAATCAAGAAAGAGGTCACTCTGTCTGGTCAATCAGTTCAGGGTCTTCTACTAGTGGATTCATTTGGTCTTTTGGGAGTTTCAGAGTGTGGAGTCGCCAGGTGGAAGTTTTTTAACTCCTATGGAGGTAAAAGGTTTAATGGTCCACCACCAATTTTTATTGAATACCAATCTGAAATATTTTTGGGTTTTCTGAGTTATTTTTTCAATCCTATTGGTTGTTTAAGAGTATGCTAAATCTTCTTCAAAACTTAGCTACAGTTATGAGACAAAGACAGTGTACTCTTATGGCTAAGCCAGCTGATTTTTCAAGGTTAGATAAAATCTTATGAGAACCCTAGGGTTTGCCTAGTTTGTCACTAATTCAAACAATTTTTATGATGATTATCACTACTTGGTAGTGCTTGAAAAGGCTGCTTTTAACTCACGATGTTTGTATGAAATTTGAAGGGGAACAAGAGATTTTGGGTTCGGTTCCCAGCGGAGTCGCCAGAAATGTTAGCTCCCTGTAGTCATCAATATTGGAAAAGGTCTGACTGCAGGGAGAACATCGTTTCAACCACTTTGGGATTCTAGGATCTAGCCCTCCTGAATCCGGAGAGGGATCTCTCCAATAAGTTGAAAAGATGGATTTGTCTTTGAAAGGTTTATGGTAATAATATTAGGCTAGTTATGAAGGCCAAGGGTTTTGTTTGTTTTTGTATGGTTGAGCATGATTCTTATTTGAGGTGGAAAGTCCTAAACGCAAAGAGTTTCAAAGGTGAGAAGTTGTAAGCAATCAGAACAAGATTTGGCCAAAAAGATAGATAATTGTAGGTTTTAGTCCATTGGGCTATGGAGTCATAATTGGGTTTAATTGAAACAAAAAGAGGCAAGAGTGGTCCATAGGGCAAGTCATCTATGTCTAAGGATCTCTCTAAATTTTGATTTATGGAATGAAATGGTACAACAAGAAGGGGAATTTAAACAAATGAAGAACAAAGAGCAGCCTAGGATCTGGTAAGTACTTTGAAACTAGCTAGCCTTTGACAAACACTTAAGAAAGACATAAAAGAAATCCAGGATCTAGTAAGTACTTCGAAACTAGCCAGCCTTTGATACACTTTCAATATAAAACACTTAAAAATAGGGGGCAAAATTGAAGGCAACTTTTGGAGTAGAAACTAGCGGGCCGGGCTCACCACAAATCCTCTCCTAGCTCTGCTTTACTTGGTAACTTTCAAGACAAACACAAAGATAACAAAGAATGGTCTAAAATCTAGTAAGTACTTCAAAACTAGCCATATTTTAACACATTCCAAGGGAAATGTTCAGACAGTCTTTTGGGATAAAACTAGGACCAGGGCACACCATATCTTCCTTAGTTCATCTCTACTTGACATGAAATGAAAATAACATTCAAGAATAACAATTAGCTAAGAGAGGAGGATGAGGGAACGCCAGCATTCCTACTGCTTAAAATGAATTAAATCATTCCTAAATAACACAATTTGGAAGAAAACATACAGATAAAGATTTTCAGTCAGAGAAGGGTATTGATATACAGTAGGTCCTAACTCTATTCATGTTGTTCTTTATAAGAGAAGATGAACAAAGCGAAAACAGAAGTAAAATAACAATTCACAATAAGAAATAACATCACCGTCGACATAGTCCAGGATCCCATAAATCAGCTTGTATTGATGCTCCAAACCAGTTACAGCTTCAAGTCCAATGCTTTAGTTTAGCAATCATCTACACTTCCCAAAATAACTTATCTATCACAATCAGAGCTCCAAGAGCCAGTGAACAGTATTTACAAGTAGAAGTCTCAAGCTCAAGTATATTTCAAAGTTCAGCAACCAACATTTTCTCATCTTCTAAAGCAGTATTTATAGAAGGATGAGAAGGCGGGAGAGGATAAAAGATCTCCCAAGATAATTAATAAATATTGATTACTTCTCGGCCTTTAAGGGGCTCAATGGAGAAGTTTACAGGTGTTCTTTCTATATTAATGTTTTACATTTAAGATTGAAGCTCGGTGAGAGCTCTTATTGACTTTTAAGGCTTTGTGTCATGTTGGAGTAACTCTGCAGATATTTAGTCAATAAGTTCTTTGGCAGAATTAACTCTCTGGCTGCGCTGAGGCAAATGTCTGAGTTTGATCAATAACTCTAGCATCTGTTTGAATTCTTGTGGCTACAGGTGGCTTTGTGGTAGCTGAGAGGAATCAATTTGCCTTAGATGTGGCGGTGGAGGCCTTTATGTCTGATAAACACTTACGATTTTCTTTAACTGTGTTTTAATTTGGAGGATTAGGCTTTTGATAATCAATCATAGCTGTAATCTCCAAACTATCTTCAATCTTTTGTTCTGCTATGTTTTTTCTTCGACACTGATACTCTTTTATTTTGATTTAAATAACACTGTGTCTTGTTGAAGCGCAAGCCGCGCAGGGCTCATATGGCATCAATGCCTCATGAAAAATTGACGATACGTGGAGTTTGAGCCCTGAAAATGGTTCCCTTTGATGAATCAAAGGTGTAGGAATCGTCATTCCCAGCCTTCGGCTTTTCTTTTAATATAATGGAAAACCATTGAAACCTACAAAATATGAAACTTATATTATAAAATCCTGCATTATTGGGTAAACTGCTTCAAAGGGCGTGGGAAGAGAGTAGGGCCGTTGAATGGCATCATCCAATGGCTGGGATTCATTAGAGGTGGTCAAAAGGAGAGCGGAGGAGGAAAATAAGTCAGATCCGTCGATTGTGCGAAGATCGACGGTGGGGGTCAGTTGAAAAACATAAAATGGAAAGTCCCTTTATAATGAAACGGAAGAAAAATGCGGAGGAAAAGGTCTAAAACCTTTGATTTGGAGGAAAAATGGTTAAAAATAGAGGTGGGAGCTCGGGATGATCGTGGGTCGTCGGATGAGACCGGCCCACGAGATCAACGACGGTGATCGTGCATTGAAAACCTTCAACGAGGGTGGAGGGCGATATGTAATGAAGGTTTAAATCCAAACCGTTGATCTGTAGAGATCAAAGATGGAGGGCGCGATGAAAATGAATAAGGGAAAAGAGGGAAAGTGGTTTCGGAGGGCAAACAACTGTTTTCGCGTGGCGAAAGGGCGGGGAGGCAGTTTTGCCTTTTGGAACGCGATATGTGTCGCCGCCTGACACGTGGCCTCAGAAAACCACCCATATCGCATAATTTTTAAGAATGATCTTTCGTGTTCGAAGTTGCACGACTCGGGATGTGGGCTGTCGGATCAAGGGTCTTAGATCTGACGGTGTAAAAGTGAACGCGATACGAGGTAGATGCGCGGGCTGTAGCCAGGTAGGCGGTTTCATTTTGGGCCATTAGATCTGAGATGGATGACTAAGATTAGCTCTAAAAGGAGGCATGACCCACAGGGGTCGGGCTCAGTGAGGTTAATATGAGCCTTTGGATAGAAAAGATCAACGACAGAGATTATATCTGAGGGTTAAATGGAAAAAATACAATGGCGGAAGATGGGTTAATGAAGGCCGTTGATCTGCAGAGATTCAACTGTCGGGATTTGGCCTAAGACATTATAGTAGGGGGCACATGAATTTAAACCAAGATCAGGAAATGCGATTTGGACCGTCTGATCTGGACACATGGACGGTCCAGATGAAATCAGGGGCAAGGCATCAGCGAGGCAAAGAACTTGTAATGCACCGATGCGATTGAGCGCTGGCCGTTGATCTAAGGATCAAATCAACGGTGGGGAGTGAATCAAAGGGACAACCAATCAAGGGTGGAGAAATATTTGATGCGCTCGGTGAAAACTCGCAATGCGATTATGCGCTGATCGTTGATCGGCTTTAGATCAACGGTCAATATTGTTTCAACATACGCACCAGTGGAAACCCTTTGAAACACATGAAGCCCAAAATTTTTTAATATAATACAAAGCTTTTATGCATTGGGGCAGGTTTTAAATATATGAAAGGGATAGGTGCTCGACTGCGGGGCCATGCGATGTATGGAATATGATCAGCCCGGGGCTTATGCATATGACGATTAATCGGAATCGGAGGTCAGGCTCGAGATTTTCAATCTAACCATTCGGAATCCTCCGATGCGAGTAAGCACCTTGGGACTTTAACCTTTGGTCCCGGGCATGAGTTATATGAATGAAGTGGAGGGTGCCGAGTTTAATATGACAGGATAATCGCATCGGAATTTTTGATGCGGTCTTTTCGATCTACCCATTTTTACATTAAAAAACACAACTCTGGTGCATTAGACCAAAACTTTGGGTAAAAGGGTTTTTTGGATTTACAAAGGAAAAAAATGAATTGGGAATGAATATTTATAATGTTATAGCGCCTGACTGTGGGCACAAGGGTTTATGAAGCGATAATATGTTTGGGGGATATGAAATGGAGGGCTAATCGCAATCAGAAAACTTTGTGAGGCAAAAAGACTTGACCGCTGTGTTTTGTTCCGATGCGATAAGCGCTTAGATGGCTAGCACTTGGTTCCAGCACCAAGGCATATGGAGGGGAAGTGGTTAGGACTTAGCCCATGGGGGCTTAAGTCTTTATACAAAAATATGTATTTTTCATGAAATTTTTCAAGTTTTTCAATGGATTTGGGGGTTTCGGTAGAGTTCAAAAAGGAGTTTTAAACTTTGTAAAAAGGATTTTATGAAAGGGGAAAAGGGGAAAATGATAAAATAGAGGATTTTCATGAGAATGAAAGGGGTAGAAAATGAGGTTAGTTTTGAAGTGGAAGGAGGGGAAAATGGTGTTTGCAGCAGTATTTTCTCAAATGGAATCAGCAGAATTTCTGATTTCTAAATGGAAATAATAGTGATTGAAACAAGGGCATGATGTCTTCAAGAGTCTTCAAGAGATAACACTTTTTAGCAGTAAAATTTGTTCCTTGAAGACTCCAAAAATGTTTTAGCCACCATTTGATATGACAAATTTTATAGGTGGCTAACACCTCCGTAAGCTAAGTGTTCAGCAATCCAGCCTTCCATGAATTGTTCCTCCAAAGTTCTCATGATATGTAAATAATCCATCCCATAAGGAGACACTAGCTCAAATGAAACAAACATGGCTTGCCCAATGTTCTCCCTGAAACATGTATCATAAGATGCATGGAGAATCTCCATCCCATAGGGCACATACATACCTCCCATCCTCCCTCCATGCATTCCCATAAAAGGTACAAGTACATCATCGATGTATGGGATCAAAATAAAATACATATAAACAAAAATTTGTGCATATGGAGGTGGTCATAGTCCCACATGTGGAACCAGTGCAGTGCATCTCCTGACTGCATTATATCATGATGTGGTAAGTGGTTTCTCCTCCACTTACTTTTTGCCCATGTAATCTCACCATGGTTGAAAGTGTGAGATATATTTGGTTATTTAGGAATGCACCCATCATGAAATAAAACCTACCTTTGTCCTCCAAAGGAGTGGCCATGTTCATAAAATTTTGTGGCCCAAAGTTGGCCATCAAATTTACAAGGTACAATACTCCTCCTTGGAGTCATGGCATGCATATACATGGTGAAATAATGAAAACAATAATCAAATGAAACATTATTTACATGAACATGTTTTTCACCAAAATTCCTCCTTAAACAAATGGAGTGGTGCATAGATCTATCCCCTTCCTCAAAAAGAGAAAGAGATGGATGAATTAACTCTTCCATAGAGTTATGTTTCTGCCCCATCTCAACATGGTACATGCATCTTTGAAAATGCTGATATAGTTCTCCTTCAAAGCCCTTCCAAATGTAGCTCCTCGTGATGATGTTGTAGAATCTCATGGAATATGTGTGGCTGAAACAAAACTCTTCATAGGCCCTTTATAGTAACTTCTCCTTAAGCTTGGAGGTTCTAGATAAGAATATCCTACCATGGTAATAGATGAATCCTTCTTAGACTAAATAGCCCTCTTCATGCAGTTGGTCATCAAGTATCATGCATGTGTGAAGATCCTTGGAGTAATCCACCAATAGTTGGGATTTCCAATATGGTTCTAAACTCCCCAATAATGACAACGCTGATAATCTATCAACTGAAATGTCTGTCATGTGGTCACTCTCCTCCTTGACATCTCTCATTCTAAAGGTATATGTTGGAAGGTCATTATCCCCTCCTTGTTTCCCTTCTTTCATATGCACATGCTCAAATGAAGGTCGAAGTTCTTGGAATTTAGTCTCCCATGGAAGGCTATCATATATCCAAAACCTCCTTGGTCTTGCCAAAGTATGCATGTGTGACCACCATCTTCGGTCATGTATGGAATATTTCTCTCCAAGTGCGATCATCTTCTGAGTCTCCATAGCCAAGGACTACTCTCCTTTCCCCATGATGGTGTCATCCTCCAATCTTGCAACATTTTCTCTCAACACAGTATGAGATGAGAGAGTGGATAATGGTGTTATTGGAAGAGTATCTCCCTCCTCCTTGAGCTCACCCAACACTCTCATCACTCTGTTGTGGTCTTCCAATGCTTCCTTCCTTCTTGGACCTATCAATGGAGCATCAAGATGTGAGACATTTTTTCATCAAATCTGAATCAGGTGGCCTCCTAGGTGGTTTACCACAAGATAATGATGTCTCATGGATCATACTCATGTGAATAATAGATGGGATCACCATATCCCTGCTTCCACTGCACAAATTCATCTATGTTTCTTGTGTGGAAGTTTCATGATAATTGGGTATCACTCTTAAGGATGCAAGAGTGCTTATGATTGGAGAAACTGCTCCATCCTCACCTCCATGTGGTGGTGGATCATCTCCTACAATGTAAGCGTTGTGATCCCACCTTTGTTCTCCTTATTCTTCCTCCTCATAATCTGAGAAGACCTCTATGTAATGTGCTTTTCCACCAGCACATCTATGTCCAGGTGGCCATGATTCTTGGCAAGTGAAGAAAACCTTCCTTCTTCTTAGATCTCTTCAAACATCATCATCAAGAGGCTTCTTATATAAGCTCTCCTTTGAAGGAGCAACTTTTTCTTCCTTTCCCTTTGAAGGAAAAGGGAGCTTATGCTAAAAGTTGCCTTTGCTTTTGGCAAGGCATCTTGAAGGTCCCTAGCCCTTTCAATAGCATCATGTAGGGTAGTGGGCTTGATAGATTTAACCAACCCATGAAGAGGTTCATCTAAACCATCAATGAACATGTACACCCTTCTTGCTGCAGACAAATCAAGAACCATACAGAAAGTCTTAAAAATTCAGAGATGTAAGTTTCTATATTACCTAATTGTTTCAACTTTGCAAGACCCATGAATGGTGCCTCTAGATCGCTTCTATCAAATATTTCCACCAACCTTCTAGTGAAGCCTGAATAAGCAGTCACATTGGCATGGCCCAATGTTGACAAGCCATGGAACCACCATTCATGTGCTTCACCTTCAAGGTGCAGCACTGCAATTTTGATAGCCTCCATCTCTAGAACCTTGTTCAACTGAAATTAGATGTCAAGTTTTTCTACCCAATATTTGGTAGAACACTTAGATGACCCATCAAAGTTGGGTAAAAATGATCTGCCCATAGTGTGGTGTTGATCATGATTCTGAATGAATCCACCCCCTCTATGATGATGCCTTGGTCATTTATTGTCCTTGATGTGACAAAATTCCTGAAAACTCAAGTGATCTTTGAATCTTTGATTTTGAGACTCATATTCTTCAAAATAGTCTTCAAGGGATTCATTCTCTTGAAACACTTCATTTCCCACAACCAAAAATGTAGGCATGGTATAGCATTGGGAAATTTGTGGTTGATGCATTGGTTGATCATTCCAGTGGTCAGACATGCCAGAGCCTTCTCCAAGATGAAATTATTTAGGGGATTCCTTCACTCTATCCATTCTCATCTCTTTGATCTCCCTAACAAGATCTTGCATGGCTCTAAGAAGGATCTTAGGAAAATCCTTTTCTTCATCTTCACCTCTAGATAAAGGGGCTTTACGCTTGTGTTCATTATCGTTTGTGTAATAAAATTTCTTCTGTCTTCTCTTTAGATGCCTCTTCTCTCTATCAGTAAGAGGCTCCTCTTCTTTCAGAAGACATATTGGCATCTTACAAAGCACAGGATGTGCCAAGATCATGCTCTGATTCCACTATAATATTCCCAAATGGGGAATGCAGCAATACAGTGCAGAATAGTAGAAAAATAACACAGATCAACATAGACAAAGAAGGAGGCCAATATGGAGACCCTTCATTTGTTATAATAGTAGAAAAATAGACATAAAGAGTGGCCCATAAGATGCATAATAGGAAATAGAAGTCTCCAATAGAAGAAAATCCTCAAATAGAGGTGTTGCAACCATATATATAAACTGAACAAGCCTTACAACGTTATTTTATTAGACTGCAACAACTGTAGATTACACTTTAGATCTATAGCAGATAAGTGCATGAAAATTCAGATATATAACAGATCCATACACTATATAGGCTCCTCTTCAAAATCCCCTTGGGGTTTTCAACATTACACCATGTAGATGTTGTAGATCTGAGTTTTAAGACTCCGATATGAAAAAATATTCAGATCTAGAACTGGATCTGATCTGATATGAACATGAGAATGATCTCCTCCAATGGATCTCCAAAGTGAAGGTCAGATGCCCAACACTTGAAAACCAACTCTCCAGATGGTGTGCCAAAAGACCCTGCAACTGCACCTATAGGAATAACGCAGATTTGGAAGTAAAACTGCACTGTAGGGTTCAAAATGTGGTTGGCTACTTGCCAATATCAGAAAATAAAACTCAATACATCCAATACTCTCCTCCCAATGAAGTATAATTCTCCTCCACTGAAAAGGAGCTCTGAAATGGTCTAGATTTGAAGAGATCTAGACTCCACTTGCTGCAGCTTGCAAAGAAAACCAAACCCTCAACGAGATCTTTGTTGTAGTTGAAAGAAGAAGCTTGGCCTTCAGCCAGATAATGGAAAATACAATGAAAAATCTTCCAAGAGGGATCTCAAGGAAAGAGGTGGGATTCCCAAACAGGAACACCCAATGCTAAACAACATTAATTCTTAGCTTAACAGCAAGAAAATGATATATATCAAAATAGACAATATATTCAGAAAATATCATGTCATCAACAACCTTCTAATGCTACCATCCTCTTCCTTTTACAAGTTAAGAGCTTGCAAACCCTAAACCACATCCAATGAGATCACTCCTTTCACACAAAGAATCTCCATCTAAAACTGCGTTGTGCCTCATTGATGGACATTCCTCCAAGATAGCATTGTAGAATTGTTCAAGGTTGACCCAATCAAAATGTCCAGCCCTTTTCACACCTAAGGGTGCTTGATTTAGCAGCCAAGATTCAACCTATTACATTTGGCTCTGATTTATTCATTATTTAGAGTATTATGGACCTCCTTTACACTTTTATTCTTTAAAAAAAGAAATAAAACAAAAATGAATATTACAATTAGCTTAGGACTAATTGGGAATATTACAGATATCACAATGTTTTCCAAATCAGATAATGAACATATAGATCATCTGAGAAGAGTATTCATAAAATGCAGAAAGTTTGGCATATGCTTAAATCCTAAAAAGTCACTTTTTAGATTAGAAGAAGGAAAACTCCTGTGACACATCATTTCAAAAGAGGGAATTATAATTGATCTAGCTAGAATAGAAGAAATCCTTCATATCCGTCATCCTAGAAATATTAAAGAGTTACAAGCATTTTTAGGAAAAATAAATTTTCTTTGAAGATTCATCTCTAACTTATCAGAGCTACTTAGAAATGTGAATAGCATGTTAAAAAAGAATTCAATAATTAAATGGACAGTAGAGGCTAAGAAATATTTTGAATAAGTCAAATAAGCCCTTACTAAAACAACTATCCTCATAAGTCCTATTTTTAATAAAAATTTCATAATTTTTTCATTTGCTTCAGAACACACCATTGCAGCAGTCTTGTTGCAAAAGAATCATGAGGTTTATTAACAACCCATTGCTTTCTTCAGTAAATATTTGAGAGATGTAACACTAAGGTATAATATCATGGAAAAAAAAGCTCTTGCTTTCGTGAAAGCCATAAAATATTTTAGAGTATACATTCTATACTCTCACATAATAGCATATGTTCCAAACTTAGTTGTAAAGGATATTCTAACTCAGAATGGGCCTGATGGAAAAAGAGGCAAATGGATTGCCACAATAGTAGAATATGACATTGAGATGAATCGTAAAAAATTAATCAAAGGCCAAGGTTTAGCCAAAATCATGGCTGAATTGAACTGTTGGACCTTAGACATAAATTTAATTGCTTCCCTAGATGATCAGGAAGAGATGGAGACTCCAAAAATCAGTGAAGCTTTCATAGATTCACCCTGGTATGCAGACCTTACATTTGTTTTACTCAACTTACAAGCTCCTCCTGGTTTATCTAGAACTAAAAGTAGATTCTTCAAAATGAAAGCAATGAAATATTGTATCTTAGATAATTTTTTATTACGGAAAGATCATGGTGGAATTCTGTTAAATTTTTTATTAAAAGATGAAGCTGACAAAGTCATGCAAGAATTTCATCCAGCTGATTATGGAGGACACCTGTACCGGAAAACAACTGCTAACAAAATTTTGAGGGCAGGTTTTTATTGGTCCACTCTTTTTGCAGATGTTAGAAAGTATGTGACCTCCTGTCACAAATGCCAAATATTTGAAGGGAAGAATAAAATTTTACCATTACCCGTCAAACCTATCTCAGTAGAAATTCCATTTCAACAATGGGGTTTATACTTCATTGGTGAAATTCACCCACCTTCCTCTGCCCAACATAAATGGATATTGACAACCACTGATTACTTTACCAAGTGGATACAATCCATCCCTTCTAGACAATTTTGAATTGGCTATGTTAAGTCTTGTAATATTGTACATACCTTTTCATTTCTGCAAACGTTTTACATATTAAAAAAATGAAAAGAGGGTATGTCCTAAAATAATAATCAAAGGACCAAAATAAATAAAGATAAAAAAAGATATAAAATATGAACCCCATAAAAAGAAAAAAAAATAAATTCTAAAAGTGTTGCACATTCAAGTGCCACTACTCTTAGTATAATTTACTTTTGCAAATAAATTGTGTACAACTAGTTCAAAATTCCATAAAATCCATGATGATCATGCAATCTAATCTTGATCATTCATGCCTTTAAATTTTATATTATGATAGTTAGTGAATAAATATCTGACGAAACCATTTAATCTTGGTAGATCAGTAGTTGGGTAGAGAATAAAAATGAGCTCATAAGTTTAATCTAAGCCATTGGAAGATATAAGGTTAGAAATAAGTTAGTTTTATTATCAAAAGAAAATAAAAGGGCAAGCAAGCTCAAATGCCCCAAATAAAGGAAATAAAAAATGATAGGATTAATAAAAGTGTAGGTAGAGTACTTTTCAAAGATTATATAAGTCTCATCATGCTTATCCATTATCAAAAACATTTTCTAAACACCTTTCCCTCACAAAAATCCCTTTCCCCTTGCTAAAATCCCTTTCCCCTTTCAAAAACATTTTCTAACCCCTTCCCCTTTTCCTAAAAAACCCTTTTCCCCTTTGAAAAACCCCCTTTCCCCTTGACTAACTTTATGTTTTCACAAAACAAAAAAACCCACTTTTTCATAGTTTAAAGCACCAAATATTAATTGGGCCCACTTTTCATTTAACCCCCCCGCTTAATATAATTCCCAACCCACTTTGATTTAGCCTCCCACCTAATATATTTCACAACCACCACCTAATATATTTCCCAATCCACCTCATTTGAATGATTTCGCAACAACCGATCAAATCTAACGGTCTTCGATCCCTTTCACACTCCCCGCTATTCGAAGTTTAAAATATAGGGGGGGCGGGTGTGAAATGGGTGGTTTCATTCCCCGCTACCCTACCACATGACACTTCCTCATTCTATCACACACCCCCACACCCAAACCACCAAACCACTTCCAATGCATGTGATAAACCACCACCTTTTGAAATAATACAACCCCAGTGTCATATGATAAACCCCAGTTTTCAAAAAATGTAAAACCTTGCATTACCATTATTTCATTATCTCAGTTGATTTGTGAAAGAGATCAAAAGAAATTTCCAACCTGAATTGAAGCATGTCACTATAAAAACCCCTTCCATGACCAAACTGCCATTATTCAAGGTAACAAAGAGTATCCACCTTCATTAATTAAGCACAAAAATTATTAATCAAATTGAATCAAAGGCTTCTAAAAACACTCAGATAGTAAACCCTCTGCAACCACCCCTGATAGATGTCAGCCACACTCGTTTGGCCGATAAATACTTTAAAATAAATGACACTGTGGTCGATAACAACCTTTTGGAACTTCATTTCTGGAGCCATGAAAAAATTGCTGATCATGCATATGATATTCATCTGTGGGACTCTAACTTGCCCAAATACACATTTTCATAGACCTACCAATTTGCTAAAATCATCAGACTGTGCCAACTAAGCTATTTACCAAATTAAAGAGCCACAGTCACCCTTGACTAGGAAATCCTGATTACAATCATTGCTCAATCCATTAGTCAAATGCTGCAAGTTCAATCAAAACTAGAGTAAGTGACTTTCTCCATTGAGACCCTTACTGAGCTTTACCTAAATCTAGATTTCCCTAAAACGTCTTAAATATTTTAGACTTTCCTCCCTGAATCAACTCAATTTCCTAAGAACAACCCACCATATTCTGCTACCACGTTCCCAGAAAGAACAAAACAAATTGTGATCATGTTGTCCTGTATTTTAGGATATTTCACCGATGAACATGTAGATGAATCCATCCTTGATTTCCTCTCTATCTTTTTCCCAGGTCAGCCTCCATATATACTTTTCAACTTTTCCCAACTCCTGTCAGATACTATGCATGATCAACTGATCAAACTGCCAGAAGAAGGAGTGTTAAAATACTCCTCAATATTTTTTAATTTGTCCATATATTTTGAATCAGAAAGGTTTGCAGTTAACCTACAAAAACTGGACACAGAGGGTAGTCCTAGTCTGTTATCTTTTGGACATCCTTGATCAGAAAGGATTCCACTGAATTTAGTTTCAAAGTCTTTATTGATTATTTTTTATACCTAGTGGTTAATATGCTTAGTAATAGCATTCAACCCAGAATCAGTGATGAAATAAAAAAGGTTCTAAAGATATCAGATCAGAGGAAGACAAGAGACTGGTACTTATAACAGAATCACACAGAAATCAGATTGTATGGAAGCCAATTAGTCCCTTACAATATTCCCAAATACCTCCTAGTGAGGATATTTGCATTACAGTATATCAGACAAATTTTGAATTCTGATGAAGTAAACTTCCTTTCTGCAAAAAATAAATCTCATTTAAAGATAAAAAAACCAACTAGGGCCCTTTATATGCAACAATAGGAATGTTGGAAAGGAAGAAAAAATATGCTTACAAGAGTTAAAGTTCAGCAACCGTTTCAAATGGTCATATGACCCCTTGGGTTTCATAAGTATATTAAGAATTAAGTTTAAACTCACCACTTTGATCCATAAATCTAAGCCTGAAATTGAGAAATATTCCAACCAGTCAGAGTGGTTGGAAAACACTCTACAGGAGGTGGAGAAGCAACTTGATACTAGTTCCATCCTGCATACTCCAGACCCACAGGAAAAAAATTAAAAAATAGCTAGAGAAGAAGGCTCTTATTCAGCAGAAGCTACATCTGATAGTCAATTCAAGCTTGTGTACAAAAAGAAAACAAAGATAAATCTAGTGATAGAGTAGGAAGAAACCATTTAAATAGATATTGGTACCAGGAATGATGCACCTACAACATATTCAAAAGAATCACCTCTGCCATCAACTTCCAGTGCACAAATCATTCAAAAGAAAAATAGTGCAGAGATTTCATCATCCAGCAAGCCACCTGAGAAAGAAAAATATATCATGGAGAAATATAAAGAGATTAAAATAAAAAAAGGAAGCATTGAAGGCTATTACATATGCACAATAAAGGAAGCAAACTCCTAGTGATTAGAGTAGGGTTCTTTCAGCTTTTTACCTCCAAAAAAGGAAGATGTAGATGACATTCCTACAGCTAAAGGTACAGGCCCCTAAAAATTCCGAATACTATACAAAGAAAAGCTTTGAATTTCCTTCCAAGGATGTGCATCCAATTGACCAAATTGAATTACACAAACAAGCAGGAGAGATGATATATTCCACCATGACACATAAAGCTTTAAGTGTTCAGAAGTTGCAGAACTCTCTAGAAAATATAAACTCACAGATAAAGCTAGAGAGAGTCTCATCACAAGTAAAAGACAACAGGATAAAGTCACTAGAAGATTTGGTAATTGAAACAAGTTATAATCCAAAATATATCAAAGCAGAAGAATATCTTATAAAGAAGAAAAATGTATATATAGCTGCACTGAAAAGCATTTCAAACTATCAACTACTGAGCATCCAAAAACCAAGGAGGTTTTGGAGTTAGAGAATCAAAATGATAAAATGATGAATTTAATAATTCAATTGACAACTCAAATAAAGGAAATTGAAACATAAATGGATAAACTTGTACAGGAAAAGAAAACTATCATGGAATAAATTCCCATTACTGCTATTGCCATAGCATCTACATAAGCTCCAACATCTACATCAACTCCAATAACTACATCAACACCAACATCAACAATACCAACAACCCATCCCACTGATGAGGCCAGTAAATTAATCAAAGCAATGGAAGATATGTCCATTCAAACTACAGAGATCAATAAGCTCAAGGAACAACTAAAGAACTTAGAATATGGAAATAAATTGGTAGAAGTAATGCATCAGGATGAAGTACAAAAAGCCAATAGACTAAATGACAGAATCCACAAGCTATAAAAGGAGTTGTCACTAAAAGAGCTTTTATTCCAAGCAAAACAGTAATTGTGGGCCAATATCATTAACTCAGTTAATGATATTTGGCCTTCTATATGGATTATATTTGAGTAGAATGACTTGATAAATGAAGCTAATGACGCAATTCAGAAAGTCGGAGCCAATATTGGAAAGAAACCAGAGGAAGCCTCCGAAATAATAAAATTTCTGAATTCTAAAAATAAATATGAATTAGAAGAGCTCGTGATAGCTGACAGAACATAGACTATCTTAGAGGTGAAGAAAGTGATTTCAAAAATAAATCTGATGATACAGCTTGAAGAGAAATGTCAAACTATGGAACTCACAGTGAACAGGTTTTTCAATAAGTTTGATGTATTAAGATAGAAGGGTCTGCCTAATCCTGTCATAACCAATGATAAACTCATGAGACATGAATATTATGACTAAAATTTAAGGGAAGTAGCCAAAAAAACTTCCAACATTTCCTCAATGAAGGGAATTCCTACATGCAAGGTGCTCCTTCAAACGCTAGAAACCTTCTTTTACCTCCAGCATGAGGTAAATCACCTTTTTGTAAATAAGCCTATGTTTACCAAATATACAGAGAAAAATGATATTTACCATATGATGATGAAAATCAAACTCCCAGATGAGGAAACATGGGAGAAATGGTGTGATTTATTGTAAAGGGTGAAAGAACACACAGGTGAAGGAACGCATGGATGAAAGAAGATAGATGGAAGAAACAAATAGGTAACAAAAATCAAAGAATCTGGGCCAAATATCATTCAGTTGAAAGGTGACACTATCTTTTTTCATAAAGATATTTTATTTTCCTAAAATATATCCTAGTCAGTTGATAGGATATTTTTGTAATGTTCTGTATAAATACTTCATCATTCGAAGTATTAAGGGTCGGTCAAGTGTGGACTTCTAAATATTTTGTTAGCTAACTAATCTCTTGCCTATGGGCTACTATACCAATTTCCATTCAATAGACTGAACAAGTTATCACTAGTATAAAATGGCTAATTAGTTACTAAAGAAATGACTAAATTTTGCATATAAATGACCATTTTTCAGTTGGTGACCAGTAGTAGCTAATTTACAGTATCTTATAACATGACCAATTTTTAGTGGGTTTTAGCTTCGTCATTAATTGGTTTTCCCAATTTTATTTTCTAGTAGTATATTTATTCATTAATTTGCTGATCAATTTAGTTTTTAATTGTCACAATTAATGACCAAATATACAACAAAATATATTACTATATTATCACTCGGGAAAACCAATTAATGACCAAAAATATGACAAGAATGTTGGTTGTGTTATAAGATACTGTAAATTAGCTACTAATAGTCATACATATGAAAATTCTAGTCATCGTTTGAAACCAATTAATGACTAAAAAAATATGACTAAATTTTGGTTGTGTTATAAGATACTATAAATTAGCTACTAATAGTCGTATATATGCAAAATTTAGTCATAATTTGTAATCAAAAATTTATCATTTGTATTAGTCATTTATGTTTTTTTGTTATTTTCATATTCATTATATAAACGACTAATTTAGTAGTTTATATTCATTTCATTTACTTTCATTAATGATCATTATAAATGACAAATTCATTTGTATATTCATTTTATTTGTGCTCATTCTTAATCAATATAAACTACAAATTTAGTAGTTTTAGATTGATTTTATGTGCTCATTATTAATAAACATAAATTAATTAGTATTCTTTTGCGACTAAATTAAAAAAAAAAAATCACACAATGTGCATGTTCATCTAATATGAAAACACAAAATTACGTATGTTAATTACAATACTAAATAATATCAAGTGCAACTATAAATAATTTCAACTACATAAATTATATTATATGAAATGTCAAGTATTACAATATGAGTTTCCAAATTAATATTGGTTCGACTACAATTTTCACATGAAATATTGTTTCATCACTTCAAAACATTATCATTGTGTTGCCAATGCATTGTAGATGAATTCAGTAACTCTAAAGACTTGATAATCAGTATCTATGTGTGTCTCATTTGAGATATTGTCTTTAAGAGTATCACTAGACCAGTTCTCTTCTCTCTCTCTCTTCCTATATTTGTCGCTCCAATGTTATTGTTCTCCTCTTTATTTAATTCCTGGTTTTGACCATCAAAAGTTGAGTTCCTCTTCTAAAATGAAAGAAGATATAATGAAATGTATAAGAAATGAAATATTATGAGCACTGGAATATAAAATAAAGTATACTATAAAGGATTTTTACGATATATACTTCAACATTAGCTATGTCAATGCCATTTTTTCATAGAAAAGAAAGAAACTCGAACATTTTTTCTTCAGTCAAGCAATAGTGGCCGCTATGTTGCTAGATGACCTATATAAAAAATAAAAATAAAACATCACCATAGAAAATTAAAACCTTTGTAACTTAATAAAAATCATGTCAGCTAAGTTACAATCTAAAAATATCAAGTTGTAGGTATCTTGTGAAAACAAATGGAAAGAAAAATACAACATATAATAAATAATCTATGCCAATTAATTGGAAAATTACATCATAGAAGAAAAAAATTCTCCTATGGTTACCCATACATGTGGGTGGGTAGCATGCCCCAATATGCCATGATCCTTAGGGTCTAGAGGAAGTAAACATCCTACTCATGCATAATGATTGATTGGTTGCATCTTGGCCTTACCTCTCCTTTGTGAGTCAAAAAAATAAAAATAAGTCCATCATTAACTCGTTTTACTCTATATTATTATTTTCACATGTTATCTCCACATACCTACCAAAAATGTTATATATTCCAAACAAATGGCATTTTTCAATTGTTTCTAAAACTATGTCATTTATACCCCATTCCATTGTATGTAACCAAATGTACCCACTTGATTTTCTTCTTTTATATTCATTTACATACTAAAAAGTATTCGTTTTAGAAAAAATACAACCCCAATATCTCTAGATCCTAATTCTCATCCATATTTTCCATAAACCATAAGAATTAATAATATCTTATGATTAATATTGTACAACAATGAAACTACAAAAAACAAACTATTCGTATAAATATAAAATGAAACTATTGTCATAAGACAAATAATGAAGCTACAAAATGAAGCTTAATCTATATTGGTAACTACACAAAATATAAACAAACTTATTGGTATAAAACAAAAAACAATGAAGCTACACAAAATGCTCAATCAATCAGTATAAATTCCAAGCATAATGAGAAAAGGAGAAGTACAACATTCTCTACCATGTGTTCTACCAAATAAAATGTTAAAAATACTAGAGGAAAACTCTCTTCTTTACCATGCATTTTAAGAAGAATAAATGGATATTAAATTCCTTATATTCTATTTTAATAAATCCATTTGCATTCCAATGTTGAAGTACCTCCACATAAAGAGATATAACATTTCAAGTTTCCACATAAATCATAGAAATTCAAGAAGATACTTCCATAAAAAGGAAAATGAATTAGACCCATATAAATCACATACTTGTGACAAGAAAAGGTATGCAAAGCATTGGTTATCTTGCACAGATAAAAAAATTTCATTGTTCTATTTGTGGATCCTGTAGCCAATACCCACTCATTGAAATAATTGAATGCAAGACAGATAAATTGAATAAATAGGAATACACTTTATTACAAGAAACCAAAATAATACCTCAACCCAAAACAAAACTCATACTACAATAGAAACAACAAAATGAAACTTATTGATATGTGCATGAATTGAAAGCACAATGAGAAAAATCACACAAGAAGGAAAGTGCAAGAGAAAATCAAATCGTACACTCTACATTTTATTAGGTATATACAAGAGTATAAAATTGGTGGATAGAAATATTTTATGATTTAGGAGAGTGATAATCTTTCACTCACCTCATTGTAGTAAACTTACATATATAATAAATATTGGACTAAATAAACTAGGAACAAGTCTCATCACTCAATGAAGTTACTACAATTACATCATGGAAGAATAGCCCAAACTCAAAAGCAAGTTTTGATACAAAGAAAAAAACGGGTTATTATGAGTATTGGCTGCATTTTTTTCTGCCTCCTACACCTTGTTTGGATTGTATTTATAAATTTCTCATTCAATCTAATTCAACATCTTATAATTTATATCTTGTTTTATGTTCTATATAATTCTCTTGGTTCAAAATCTAGCTTTTATAACAAACATGGAAAATCTTTCCTGGACAATAAACCTCAAAACCTAGTATTATTTGCCACAATCTTGCATGCTAAGAGGGTTAAAAGAGAAATTGTTCAGTTTTTTGAGCTAATGAAGAAATTATTAATCCTTTTACTCTTTTCTATGTATCACCAAAAGAAAAACAGAAGTAGGGCATGTCACATCTATCTAACAGGAGATATTATTAACTTTGGCTCTATAATTAATGAAAGTTGAATCCTTGGGTTACTTGATATATATCACATAGAGTGGACAAGGTTTAATAAAAGACAGTCCCATCCTAAACAAGGAACCAAGCATCCAATTAATGGGCTTTTGTAGATGAATCCTCACATCTTGGAGGAACATGAATGAGTGGAAAATATGCACCAAGCTTAGAATAACATGGTGATTTAATTCAAATCCAGGAATTCAAGGCCATATGAAGGACATGATATCTTTGAGAACCTTACATGTGATTCTGAATCTTTCAAATGTTCCAACTGTTCAAAAATTCCTATGTGTTTCAAAATTGTGGCCTCTAGTTCTTAAAGGTGTGAAAAGTAAGAAGCAATTAGCCTTGCAATAAATAACTAAAGTAGAAAATTTTTTAATAAAAAATGAAAATTTATTCAATTCAAACTTACTTTATTTGTCTCTTTCAACTCATTTTTAAAGTTCTTAATATGGTTTACAAAATCATTCAACAATTTTACTTTTTCCCGTGGAATCTAGGGATGTTATTCACTTAGCTAACTAACAATTTCTTCCACATGCTCAAGGCACTCCAACAGTGAATGAAGAATATTAGTTTTAGCAATATATTGTTTGGGCATATGATTTGATTTCTCCTTGGGTGTTGAATCAAAATTCCCCCTTAGATTGGTAGATCACTCTTCTCTATTTGAAACTTTTCTTCTCTCTACATCAACAACAATTACGTGGGAAAATGTTAAACACTTCACAAGAAAAGTCACCAATATTTCCCTTATCCAACCAAACAAAATTTCACGATGATATTTATTCTCAACCTTTAACAACAAGGTTTCTGGAAAATAAGAAAAATAATAACATAGATTAGATATTAACAAAATATGCCACTGGAAATGTATGATAAATCATTCATTCTTACCGCAAAAGTTAAATAATGCCAATTATAATTTAGTGGTGAATGTTGATAAAACTGAAGTCTATATTTCTTGATAATTATTTGAAATTTCAAAGAAAGAATTATCCATATGTGCTATTAATTTTTCCATTTATATAGATGGACACAATGTTAATAGGATCGTTATCCAATTAGGGTCAATGGTGAAAGAGTTAAAAAAGTAAGAAACAACTAAAATAAAATGATATATTATGAAACACTCCAATAGGATTTTGGAAGAGGGAACAAAGGAATCGACAACATTTGAAAGAAAGGTGGCCTTAATGAATGAAATGATAACCCATGTTGCTATTGTTGTTATAGCCAAAGTAAATTTAAACACATTATTTTTAGATGAAGAACCAGTGGTATTCAATATAGATAAAAATGCTTAAGGCAATGGAAGAAAGAAATAAAAATAGTGCTAGAATGTGCCCCCAGTATTGTTTTTAAATCAAAATCCTTCAAGCCCAAAGTGGGTGATTATTGATACAGGTCCATGTCATCAGCGTATATTAAATTCAAGAGGAATACTCTATAGATCCATCCATTTGTTCATGAACATATTTCTCATTCTTCTAAAATGAAGAGTAATTTTTTGAGCTCTGTTCATAGATTTGAAGAAAAAGGAAGCCTAAGTGATAATCAATGCCATTGATTAAAAAAGATAGATACAAAGTGTGTCATTTTCTCCAAAGTCTCTAGTCTTTGAATATCTCTGACAACAAAAATGAGATTCAGCTCTACCATAGTATTTTAAGGGTAGATTTTCAATGATATTTTTTTGGATTAAACTATAATGAGGTTCACCTATGGAATTATTTTAGTCCAATATGACATTCAACTTTAGCATGGGTTCTGTGTGAAAATTTTCCAAACCTTATGACACAGTCATGGAAGACTTAGTAGTAGTAGTAAATGAATCAATAAGTTCCAACTAGATGGTTCATGCCTTAAACACTACCTTTCTAGCTTACAAACTCAAAAAGGAAGAAATTGAAACATTTTCAAAATTCATACCGATTACATTCTGCAACACAAGAATTATAGCTAAGATGCACGAAACATGGAAACATGGGAACACAGAGAAATATGCCCCACCAAAAAATAGGCACATGAGGAAAATGCAATATATAAAAAATAAATACAAATATATATATATATATATATATATATATATATATATATATATTTAATCAATGTAGCTGACAGTGTGTTGGTGAAAATATCATCAAGGCTCTAAAAAAGAAAAATATTGTAAAACCAATTTTTTTTGCCAAATATCAGCAAAATTTAAAAGACGAAATGATAAAAAAGAATCCAAAAATAGTGTTGCCACAACCCATGGGTAGGTGATATTTTTTATTGTCGTGTGACATTATCGTGATAATGTCACCATCTAAATGTCATGAAATTTACCAACAATAATATCAACTTGTGGAAAAATTAGAATTTCATGATATCATCACAATATTAGCAGCATTGTTTTAAATAATACACTATCTTACAAGAAAATAATAATGATCCACAAATTATACTTTAGAAACCCATGTCTATATTAAATACCATAGAATTTCTCCTAACGCAAAATCTCATAAGTTTGTTGGCCTTGACCAATCCCATACCCTCATACATGATAGAATCCAATGGAAATGCTACAATCCTCCAAAGCTTAAAATCCTGAAAATTATTAAGTATGCTTAAATTCTGAATGAGATATGAACTACTTTCTCGAGATGAAGTCTAATAAGGTTGGAACCACTCTCTAATGCCCTGAAACAATTAATGATAATGTTAAAAATTTAAGTAAAAGGATAGAAAAGTTAAATAAAGGTGAATACCAACTTTTAAAAGATAGAAATTGTGAGGAAAAAAGCATAATGCCAACTTTCAATATAACCATTAATTATGAATGTGACAAACCCCTAAAATCTCGATCTCTTATCCCTTATCCAAGTCGGCTCAGAAACATACAAAAAGGTGCTCAAAATGTCACTAAAAATGACAAAAATACATTGGAAATACCATACAATATGGATGGTGGCATTTATAAGATGTTTCACATGTGTTTTGACATTTTGAGGCATTTTGGGTGCTAGGACATGGCCAAACTAGGCATTTACTACAAAAATTGGAATTATAGCTAACGTAATGAAATAGATACTTCCCAAACATGTCTCTCACAAGAATTCATGGTCTATCAAAGACAAACACATACTGGACTAAATAGTTAAATCTCAAGAACTAGTCATTCTCCCCACATAAGCACAAGGCACAACATGCTAATCAAATTAGATATGGCCAAAAGTTTAGACCAAATTAGGTTGGGTGTGTGTTAAAATATTCCTACAATAGTTTGCCTATGATTACATCCTCTTAAACTTTCTTGTCAAGTAACAAGGGAATCAAATATGGAGGAATCTTGAGGCCTTATCCCTTCATTCTTATGGCATGAGCCTCAACTAGATCTATATTTAAGTCCATAACATCCCAATGTTTCACAAATATGAAAGTGGTTGCCTCTACTGACCTAGTCTCACACCATCCATCAGAGATGGCACTTTCCTTCTAGGTTTACTGACACTAAAAAAATAAAAAACTTTGGCAGAATTCTAAATGAGTACCAAAATTCCTCAACCCAAGTCACCAATTATTTTTTGAATTTTCTTCCATATATCCCCACTTCTCTAATAGAAAATATGTCACAAAATTTCACTTCAAAGTAGTTCAAATCAAAATTACATACCTCGACCACTCCCTCATTAATTGAGGTCATAAAACTAGGAAATAGTCAAAAGTAATTAGTAAAATAAAAGAAAATCTCCATTCAAGTCCAATAGATGGCTTGCTAAGGTAAAGACACTCCTAATAAAGACAATCATGAAAGAAATACAAGTGTATAACTTCTCACTATTCCTTTCCCCATATACAACAATATAAGATATGAACAATGCTTTGGGATGGTATGAACACAAAGATAAAGGGAATCCCTTAGCTTTAGGAAGATTAATACATCTCTCAAAGCCAATTATAGTTGAGATGTTGTCAAGAGAAAAGTACTATGGGTTACAATCCTCTCAAAAATATAAATTTTCAACCTTCAATCTAATGATAAAGGAAGACTTCAACAATCACAAAAGGTAAAAAAGTGTGGAGCAATCTGGCATATGCCTCCAAATAAACACACCGCCAACTACTTTGCAAAGGAAAACCAATCTAGTGGGTTTCTAGGAAGATTCAATGGCTCAAGGAACTCTCTTGCAAATTTTAAATGCCAAAGACAAGAGAAGAGATGGATAATAGCAAAGAACTCTATAAAATGGTGATACTTAGCTAGAAGAAAAAATCCCACCATAGTGATGATCAATACCTACAATTGTGGAACAAAGAAACAAAATCAAAACCACCTTACCATACACAATTTAGAAGGGTTTTTCTAGTTTGGTATAAAAACACAACCCAATAGAAAAGGATAAAGTGGAAGAGACAGTAGGATTTTGACCCAAAAATCCATGTTCCTTTACATGGTAGCCAAACAAAAATCCCTACATAGGAGTATCTAAGAAAAAGGATAAGGATACATTAGTTTTTTCCTTGTGAATAGATGAGGAATAAAACAAGACGCCACTTGATTCTCACATATTCAATTTCCAAATTTGGAAAATATTTAGGGAAGAGAATTATAGAAAGACAGTGGGTGAAAATCTCGATATATCACTAAGGAAAAGTTACATAAAATCTTCACAAAGTTTTTTGAAAAGTTGAAGCAACACGACAAACCTTGGGAAAAAGGATCATAGACCCCAAGATACATATAAATATTCCTAGCAACTAGCAACCTCGTTATAAATAAGTAATATTTATAACCAATTCTTAAACCTTATTGTATTATTTGATTAATTTAAGAATTATTTAATATTCCTAATAACCAATTTACCTTAATAACTAACGACTATCTCTAGTCAATGGTGCATCCATGCTATTTATTCCTGAAGATATTTTTCACCTTGTCCTAAGGATGAACCACATTAAGTGGTTCGAAACGTCAACCAAGTCCTAATGATGTTATTAATCCGAAAGACATTTACTTATATTAAGGATCACAAAAGTCTTAGATCTAACACTAATAATCGAAACCCCCAAAATCTTGTTAACTTTATAGCCCAAACAATAATGTTTCTTATTTTTTGGTGGTTAGGTTTAGTTAAAATTTTCTTGGGGGGAATTTAATTTAATTTAATTTTCAATTTTTTTAGAATATTTGGATTTTGAATAGTTAATCCATTTTTTATATTAAAAATTTGGAAATATTTAATCAATTAAAAATAATTTTAGATTATGTTTTCAAATTAAAAGTAGTTTTAATATTTATCAAGAAAATCAAGTGGCCTTTGGATGGAATATATTTCCAATATTGTTTAATGTTCATGCATTTGAAGGATATTGCCAATTGTGTTTAGTTTTTAAGCTAATGTAATAGAATGAAGAATGATTAACCTCCTAGGAGGACAAAAGGCCATGATTATGTGACATCAATGATGAGCAATGTTATTAGAATATGCCAAAAGAGATCAAATACTATTAAAAAAAAATCAAAAGGTTAGGCCTCCTTACTCACCTTCAATGTCATGATCCTCCTATAAAAGATAAAAAAGGTATTCACATCTCCACACATACATATAAAAAAAGGAAATGAGAAAAATGAGGGTTAAAATAAATTTAACTAGGATATAGAAGATGTCTTTGGTGTTTGCTAGAAGGGTATCAATCTCACACCTAACAGACATAATTTAATCCTTCCTTTGAGGTGATAATTTAAGGAGAGGATCAAACAAAGTGTGAAGAAAGTATGATTCTGAACACTCAAATAAGCATGTGAGAGCAACATGTCACAGTAGGCTTGAATATATTCCTTTCATTTCTTACAGGATTTGGCAATAAAATGCAGCTTTTTGATATGGGTTGGGAATCTATGAAAACCTTCATAGAGTGTCTCGCTACGATAAAACATCAAGTGTTTATGTCATGTGGGAACTACATCAAAAAAATGAACAATTGGCTCATATGGTCCCTTTTGTGTTGGTATTCATCGAGAAAATCCACTTCCCTAGTGCGATAGAAGTGAAAACGGATAATTGCAAAGGTAGGAATAATGGTGTTAGAGTTAATATTGTTTCCATAAATAAGAGAACCATAAATAGGCTCATGAACACCATTGATATCTATTGGAGGTTCTATGATGAAAGAAATAATAAATACAAAATTTGCGGTCAATATGATATGGATCATGAAGATGTTGAACCATCCAATGTAAAGATGGTTTTCAATGCTAGTGATCTAGTCACATAAAAGACCTTATAAATTTGTGCTTTGGGATACCCCCAGCATTCAATAAGTAATCCAAAATGAGAGTATTTTTTTCTAAGGTGATTGGTTCCATATCAACAACCATTGTGTTTAGCTCAAACATTTTGATAAATCTATAGTGATATCCTTTTTCATCCTTAAATTGTAGCACCACAAGAAATCTATTTTCCATCATGTATGAGAATTCAAGTAAATCCATGGATATCATAAATCAAGGCATATATTATATTATCCTAACAATATCTACTAAAATAAAAATTATTAGAACAAGCCAAAAATGACCCACCAGGTATCAAATTATCATCATGAAGAGAAAAGTAACAGAAATATAGATTGAAAATGCAAGAAAGTGCTTGCAAGGCTTAAAAAAAAACTAAGGTAGGGACATTAACATACCAAGATTATAGGAATTTCCAAACCATTTGATCGTTAGATTGGATAGAATTACATTGATGAAAACAACCCTTGATTCTCTTGCTATTGAATTTCCAAGTAATGTTTCCTTAGTTTCAGAAGGGCTATATGCCAAAACAGCTTTTGGAGGACTGAGGAACTTGCACTACCGAAACAAATGAGGCATATATAATGGAAGAATAACCATCTCATAAAGTTCCTATTATCGAGTCAATGGTTACATAAATATCACGTATATTTATAACATCACAATCTATCACAACATGTAAGAGAAAGGAATCAAAATCGAAAAAGCACCGTTGTAACAATCAACCATAATAAAAACAAGGATATGGTGATTAGAAAAATACCATATGTGTAATAAAACTGGGATTTGTAGCAAAAAAAATATTGATATGTCCACATGGAGATCAAAATTATTCAACCTTACAAATTTCTCTCATCCATACATAGCATGCAGAGTTGGAATGGGAGCAACAGTTCGGATTCACACATTTACAAATATGTAGTACTTTTTAATTAGTCATATTTTTGGTCCTACACTAAATTAGTCATTCACGTTAGTCATTTTTAGTTGTATTACTTATTATCTAGTCGTATATTTAAAACCGAGACTAAATTAGTCATTTATGTTAGTTGTTTTTAGTTGGATCACTTGATATTTCTCATTTTTGGTAGTATTTCACTTGGAAAAGTTGTGGTGACTAATTGTTTTAGTCACCTGGTCACTAATTTCATCATTATTTGCTAGTGTATAAATAAAATTCTTTACAAGATTCATGTGATGAGCTATCTCATTAAAGTATAAATTTAATTTTTTCATGTTCTCTTTCTAAGTATTCCATAATATTATATGTGTTCCGAATTTGAATGTTATAACAAGAGTTTTACTGCAGAATTTGTTTAAATATTACAATATGCTTTTAATTGCTATACATTTCTATGTTTTCTTCTGATATCCAGTTTATAGAATTCTTAATTTCCCTATGATCCTGATTGACTCCTTCATCCTTCTTCATTAGCTGGTTTAAGGAATTCTTAATTGATCCTTGATCCCGATTGAAAAATCACTTCACCATTCAGCCTTGAGATCTGATATTGCTCCCCTATCTTGCCATGTAACACTTTCCTTATAATTTTATTTAGTTATATTTCAAAGCACATTGACTCCATAGCCCAATGCAAATTTTATAAGCACCTATTCATCTAAATCACTAATTCCACCAACCAACCAAAACCAATAAAAACCCAACCCAACCAAGCATACATAACTAGCCTAGTATCCATTAAATCAACAAAGTTAAATCATATAGAGAGAGCCCTATATGAGTTTAGGAAGGCTAGATCCTAAGCTCCAAAAGTGGTTTTAGTTACCTCTGATATTTATTTTTAACACAAGAACAACCTTTGGAAATGTCAGAGTGATAACATGCTATTGATGTCATAGGACCAATAAATCTTACATCATCAAATAAAAATAATATTATGGTTTGTACAGATTTCGTTACAAAATGGGTAGAGGCTAAAGCTGTTTCTTTTGCTACTAAAAGAGTTGTTGTTGATTTTCTGTTTACTGAAATATTTAATAGATTTGTTGTGCCTAGAGAGATCATTTCTGACAATGCTCCGCAATTTATTTCTAATCTAGTACAGCGTACGATGGAGTAGTACAAAATATGGCATAAGAAATCCACACCATATCACCCACAATAAAATTATCAGGTGGAGTCCACAGACAATGTAATTGAGTCCATCCCTACAAATACAGTGAACATGCATAGAAAGGATTGGGCTAACAGATTATCAGAAGCCTTGTGGGCACACCAAACCACTTGGAGGAACAACATGTGACATATACCATATGAGATGGTATACGGGAAACAAGTCCTTTTGTCGATAGAATTCCAGATCAAGAGCTTCAGGACTTGAGTCCAGTTGGGACTAGACCTCTCTGAAGCACAACAACAATGTCTTTTACAACTAAATGAGTTAGATTAATTTCAAAGGGATTTTGTTCAGGAAAACATATTGGTTGAACAACAGCGCAAAATGTGGCATGAAATTTCTATCCGAAAGAAGCAGTTCCAACCAGGTGATTGGGTACTCCTTTACGATTCCAAATTTAAATAGTTTAAAGGGAAATTCCATACACACTGGATGGGACCTTGTGAGTTGGTCAAAGTGTTTGAAAATGGAGTGGTATAAATCAAAACTATTGATGGACGGAATTTAGTGTTCCTGGTGAATGGGCATAGATTAAAGATATATTTTCAGCCCCTTAGTAAAGGGAAGTTTATGTAGCAAGTTCAACAGTAATCCGAGAAGGAGATGGTAGGTGGAAATGACAACCTATTGAAAATATGATTCTTTCTTTTCCAATTTTTTTTTAATAAAAAGAAAAAAAATGAGAAAATAAAAAAAAACAATTTTATTTTTTTCCTGTAACTGTGAAAATCAGTTGACTGACATCCTTGCAGAAGGATCAACCTGAAAACTAGCATGCTGGCAGGAAGATAAAAATTTCAATAAAAAGGGAATTTTTTATTTATTTTTAGATATGTTGGTTCTCACCAAGAAGAAGTAGATTCAAGTGGTAACCAAGCCCTTACCCATGTTTGGGGTAGCTAGCATGCAAATCTTTATCCAAAAAATGCTTAATTCCCATTGCATTTACTTTTTCCAACACCAGTGCAGGCATATTTCAGAGGTAAATTCTACCCTTATTCTATTTCCTGTTTCATATCTTCCTGCTATTTTTTCTTCTAAATAACACATGAATCACCTGCCTTTTTCTTCTAAGGAAACTATCCCTATCCGATTTCGTACTTCCCTCTTTTTCCCCTGAATTCTTTCCCCCAAAGTCCCTTTTTCATTTATCCCTCTTGGTGGCTTCATTATTAGAATCCCTTCCATGATATTCCTTCCCATTCTTAAAATTACCCTTTCCCACTTATTTTCTTCCCTCATGGATCAATTACAGGATCTGATATTTGTAAGCCAGATCAGAAGGCATACTTGACACCAAATAATGGAAAATAAAACTTCATTGTAAAATCAAGAATTATTTTTTCCAGCAAATGAATTGTATTCTATCAGAATTTTTCTTTTTCCCTTTCTTTCTTTGATGTTACATAGATCCTTGTTGCAGGCACGTCTTAGTGCACACACATTACAGTGCAAGCAGGTTCAGTACAAGCACATTGCGCTATAGGCAGAATCAGTGCAAGCGGGTTCAGTGCAAGCACGATCACTGCAGGCATGCGCCTAATGGTGAAAAAACATGCAATAATTATTAATCTGATGCAAAAATGTGCATTAGAAATTTTATCTCTTAATATTTTTTCAGATAAAGAAGACTACCCTATCAATGGACCATATCCTCTAATAAATTCAATTATAGTTAATACTTTTGTTTGTCATTTACTAATGTAGGAAGAAATTATTTTAAGTACAAATTATTTTAGGTCATGAAGTCTTATCTTTTTAATGGGTACTCAAGTATGCCTTATGTGAAATTATGAAACAAATGCGGGATAGTACGAACCCATTCGAACCCAACACTTACCTCTTTTTGAAAACATATTGCATCACCTATCCATAATTTCCTTACCTCATAACTCGATCGTGCATAACCATTACCTCCACCTCTTCCAATCATCATCGCGTACTTGTACTAGACCGATTCATGTGTACACCCATCCCAAAGAAATAATGATGAAGCACGATTGGATGGAAGAGGCCAAGAAGGCGGTGGGCTAACGACTCCATCACCATAAAATCCTTGACAACCCTTGAGCTTCTCCGTGTGATTTTTTTCTTGATAGAGAATTGGGGCAGATTCAGAAAAGAGATGGCTCCTGTGAGAATTGAACCATCTTCTGTGAAGGAGATTGAGTAGATAGCTGAGTATCGGAGTAGTCTTACATTGTTGCAAGAATTGGGATTTCTCCCATTTTTGCAGAAATTCGATGGATTCGATACAGCAATGGCATTATAATTTACAGGGACGTTTGAGGGAGGTTGAGTGAAGATCGGCTCACTGGAGTTTGAGATTGCAGAGGAATATATAGCTCAAGACACAGGCCTATCGACCATGGGAGAACAATGGTTCAAAAAGGATAAAATAGAGAAGAAAAGGTGGTGTAAATTTGTGATCGACCGAAACTTGAAATTTGATTGGAAGAAGAGGATTCCATGCAGTGCCATACTTGGAAAATGGTGAGACCTCCTGTACATACTAAAAAAAATTCTCACGTGTGAGGGATGTTACTGGTTAAAATTCCTCTACAATATCTGCTTGCTACTACACTTTGAGTCAGGGAAACTCATTAATTTTCCCTAATTCCTGCTCTGAAGTTTGGAAATGATGGCGAAGGGTGTTCAACAGGGGAAGGCGAGTGAGGTCGCATGCAAACTATACCATCATGGGATGATTTTGATTCTGGTTAGGAAAGATTTGGAGGCCAAAGGAATGACCTGGAAGGTATTTTTAAAGGAAATCCAAGGGCAGAGTATGGGAAAATCATCTAAGAAGAAGTGCAAGCAAGAAAATAACATCAGAAGCTCTGACATCAAACCCTACCAAGAAAGCACCGGTTCAAGCAAAGGAGCACATTGTCAAAGCGACTCCACCCACAGCAAGAAAAATGACTGGGAACTAGATGAAGATAGGGAATGCCTCTTTCAGGACGAGTCGCAATCAGTTGAGCTCCTCGATTTTGTTGGATGAGTAACCACCTGCTTCGATCGGAGCTCATAATATCTCGGTTCTTATAGAGGCAGTAGCCCATATCGAGGGAAATGAGGATCATGAAGAGAAGGAATAAAACATACCCTTTTCGACCCTCCTCCATACATTAAAGAAAATGAACGTAACATCGAGTGCGAGCAAGGAAATGAGAGAGGGTCAAGATGACAAGGCATAGCATGTTGAGACCCTCGATAATTTCGAGGAACAAGGTACTAAAACCCCTTATGAAATAAGTGAAAAGGGTAATGAAACCCCCAAGGAAATGAAGGCGTAGGGTATTGAAGCCCTTTGGGAAATGGACATGGAGGATACTGAGATCCTCGATGATATCTAAGTTCCAAGCACTGAAACCCTCAATGAGCTTGAAATGAAAAAATCGGGCGACCAAGATAACATTAACCACGACAATGATGATACATGTTTAGAGTGAGTTGCGGAGAATTTTCTTACACCAGATGAGTTGGAAATAGAGAAAAACACCCTCTACCTGAGTAATTAGATAGAAGAACGTGAGCAGCAAGTTCATGCCCTGGAAACATTGAACTAAGCTCTGAGAGCACAGGACATAGTGCAGAAACAAAGAAAAATGGAATTGACCGAAATAGTGAGACAAAAAAAATGATAGGTCAGGGTATGGAAGTTTCGGGCCTCGAAGTTATATAAAACGCTTAAAAAGGAGACCCAACAGCCTATGAAGGCTCGAGGAAAAAGAGTAAGGATAGTGGAAGAAGGCTTCAGTATACATGTCCAGGACTGAAAAGGAGACTTCCCATTTTTTATTTTTTGCAGTAGGTAAAGCTTGTGTGAGGTGTTAGAACTCAGAAAATTGGAAAAAATAAACTATAAAGCACAACATCAAACCACTTTGGAGTCCAGGACCTAGCCTTCCTAGACTCAGAGAGGGCTCTCTCTATTTTTAAATCAATTTAACTTGCTGGTTATAGTTTCAGATGTTAGGCTAGTTACAATGATGGGTTTGTTTGTTGGATTGATTGTGTGGTTGGACAGATATGGCTAGTTACAATGATGGGTTTGTTTGTTGGATTGATTGTGTGGTTGGACAGATATGGCTATAGAGGTTATTCCATTGGGTGATGGTGTCAAAGGCCGGAATGGCACATAAAAATCAAGATCAAATCACAGGGCAAGCTAACTGTGCAGAATGGATCTTAAGAGTTGTATGAATTATGAGGTGAGAGAAACAGTAAGGTTCAGTTTTGACTAAAGAGAATTTAAGAATTATTTACACAGACTTTAGCACAAAACATTCATCTTGTAAATTGGAGACAGAATTAAGGCGCTCCGATAGCGAATATTAATCTAAAATTTCTGATTTACACTTAGATGAGCAGATACACAACAGAGAAAACAACGGAAACATTTAAACAAAGAAGAAACACCTCACCATTTTAACATAGCTCAAGCATCTTATAACCAATATTAGATTATCGATGTATAGCTTTAAAAATTATAGTGCTCCAATAATAGTTCTTACAATACAGTTGCTAAAATATCCAACCCTTGCTAATGAGAATTATAGCAGTATTTAACTAACAAATAAGTCGGTTTGCCCTATTATACTATGGAAACCTTTGTTTTATTACAAACAAACTAAAATTAGACAAGTGTGGCCATGAAAGGCCTAAATAAAGAAAATCTCTTACGAACAGTGTCTGTATAATTTATTATGGTAACTCTTCAAGAATGAAAAACTCAAGCGGCTCTTCGTGAATCAACAAAGTGGTTTGGAGGCGGCTGTGATGGTTTTGAAGAGGTAACCAATGGAGGCTCTGATGTCTGGCTCTAAACTATAAAAAAATGGAATTTAGTAATTAATATAGTGCAACGATGGCTACTTCTCACTGATTGGTGTTGGTGCTGGTGCGTTTTGCTACCCCTTTAGTCTCTGCTGTTTGATCTATGCGTAGATGTCCGACTTGAATTTTACTGTCTTTTTCTTTGTGATTTTTCAGCCTAGCTCTACCTTTTGCTCCTTTCCCGGGTCCTACTCGAGTCCTCCTCTCGTGCGTAGCCTATTTCCTCATAAATGGCACACAGATCTTATATGCCCGATTGTGGAGGGATGGCGATTGGTGGATGTGGCACAACAGTGGTGGTAGTGGTCAAATGAATACGAAGGTAGTTTGGAGGTGAGAGAAAACAAATTTTTGGAGGGAGTATTAGCTGGTAAGCCATGATATAGAAGGGGGGTATGAAAGGAAGAGGCGAAGACATGTGGAAGAGTGGGTGGTATTGGATACCACCCATTTCGGACCCTCCTTTATGGTTAAATTTTGGAAGTTGAGGGGGGGGTGCGAAATGCACCACGACAACCGGATGAGGAGGGAATGTTTTGAGATGGAGAAAATATGGAGGGAAATGAGGAGATGGTAATGATGTGGCGGTAAGGTGGGACCAGACTCGAGCTTTTTCATCCCTTTGTTACCTCAACCCTTTTGGCCATGTTCAACCCCTTTTGTAGCTAAACAATGGAAAAAACCATTCACCTCGACTTGAAATTCTTTCGACCTTTTCTCTGAAATACATCGCATCCACACCAACATCTCACTTCACACAGTGCATGACTTAACATTTAGCCTTCACACTTTAATATTTAAAACTTGCAATGTGTGATTTGTGATCGGGCCCCACCACGTAGCACATTGCACTTCGAAGAATTTAACATTTACCTTTGCAGCTAACTTGTAAAACTTGTGATCTACGAAGTGCGATCGGGTCCCACCGGGCATTGCACATCGCACGTAGGAATTTTTAATATTTAACTTGGCAGATAACTTGTAAAAATTGTGATGCGCGATCTGTGTTCGAGTCACATCACAAGTTAAATATTTTAACTTGCATAGGTTAACTTTTAAATTTTGTGAAATGTGGGGGAGAGGGACCCACTAGCAAATGCGAGTTTTAATGAATCGAGGAAAATTTAAAGGCACTAATTATTATGGAATTTATATGATACTTATATGTATTGCAATGGCTTATGAATCGGGAGCGTATCATGCGGACTTAGGGCCGACTTATCGCATCGCAAAACTAAATGGATAGACCTATGGGAGTGCTCAACGGTAAGTAAAATGCGATGTGATATCACAAATGAAAATCGGTGATCTAAACATTTAGAGTTTAGGTTCGATGCCAAATATGTAAAGTTTGTGAAATTCGATGACGGCCCACTTTTCATCACGATCAGGAATCGGGAAGCAGAATAAGGGAGAAACAATGAAAAGGTGAAGTTTAATGATTTTGAAAGGAAAAATGAAACCGAAAGGAAAGTGCAGCGGGGATTTGGTCCCACATTATATCGCATCGATGGTTTTATAAGTTTTGGCATTTGGTTTATAACACAACGTTGCAACGAAGATATGCGATGAGGCATAAGTGGTCCCACCAAAGGTTTTAAATGGGTCTTGTCTTGTTTTAAAATGGTTGTTCGTGGGTGGCTGAGCTTGTAATTATAAGGTCCTAAACTTTATAATAAAAGGGTTTATAAAGTAATAAGCCCCGAAAAGTTATCTATGTGGGTTTTTGGGGGGGTTTGGGTGGGATTCAGAGAATGGGATACTATGGAGGAATGGAGGGAGGGAAAGAGGGTGAATGAATATGAAATGACATGAGGGTATAACTGAAGTTTGATCCCCATTATACCTTGTCAGCAACACTTCCTTCCTTCCACTAGAAGGAGAGGCGAATTGATTCCTTTGAATCTTTTTAAAGTTAGGAGTTTGGTTTCTTTATCTGAAAATAAATTATAGCCATGGAATATTATTTTCAGTATGAAAAATATAAGAATTAATCAGTCACATCGCGATACTATGAAATACAAGAGTCTAATAGTGACTTCTACTGGGGATTGTAGCTCCTTCAGGAGGGGTCAAGAACACTGTAGACTGGGGTCAAGAACACTGTAGACTAGTGGCCTGATCCATTGGGTCGATCCCAACCCTACAACCTGATCTACTGCAACTTTTGTCACTGCAACCTTCATGCTGATGTTGATGCTTTCTGAAAACTAAGGTCTAAAACACACTTGATCATGAGACTGAAAAAGTAAACTGAAACTGAAAAATGGAGACATGCTCATAGTATTAATATCTCATTTGCACACCTACATACCCAACCTATTGTTCTAATCATTTTTATTCCTTTTGGGGTGCATTTAGACTTGCAGATCCTGACATCAATTTTCTTTTGAATTTCTAATATATTACCTATCCCGTATTTCTCTTATTGGTTCAGATTAGGCTGTTGAACCAAGGTCATTTTCTACCTACCTATTGAGAAGAGAAGATTAAATGGTTTGGAAAATCTTCGTTTTCTAACCTATCAATAGAAAATTCAAAATTTTTACAATCATTCTTAAGATGTATGATTGCACAAAACATTTTTCAATAGTAGTGGCACTTTAATTTTAAACACTTTCAGAAAAATTTATATACATCCTTGCTTATCAGACTAGGGTTATGGCCTTCACTTTGGGCTTCGACCTGGTCCAATGGATTACTGAAAACTGTAATGCTATGGTATTTACAATGATGAAATTCTTATGAGTTTTAGCAGAGATAGTGTTTCAGCATCTTGCCATTGACTAGACCTCCAAACAACTCTATTCCATCCATTTCCTACAAGAAAAATGCATTATCACCTCTGAAAGAATGAATAGTGTATGTCCCTTTCCATAAGTTGTCGAATTTCCCATTCTTAGCTTTATCTTCTCACCTAGAGTCCCATTTCAACACTTTATCTCCAATTTTGAAATCATTGGCTTCTGTCCTCTTGTCAAAAATATTATTCATATTTTCTTGCACCACCTGTGTTCTATTGTACACCTCTTCTTTGGACTGATGTAGCTGAATGGTCTGGCTTATTATTCTTTTCACATCATTTTATTCATCCTGCACTTCTTGAATGAGCTTCATGGCTGGAAATCCTAGAGATGTTGGGAAAATTGCATTCATTCCATAGAATAACTCGTATGGTGACATGCCAATTGATTTCTTGGTGGTTAATCTATCAATCGACAATGCATGTATCAGCTTGTTATGCCAGTATTTATTATTATCCTCCAACAACTTTTTGATGACCTTTACTAGGATCTTGTTGGAGGACTTATCTAACTCATTGCCTTGAGGGTAATAAGCTATTGAATACCCCAAAGAAATGTGATACTTGTGGAAAAAATCTATCATCTTCTTGGAATTAAAAGCAACAACATTATCTGTAATGATATTCCTCGGATAATCAAATCTGGACAGGATGTTGGTTTCAAGGAATTTGATAATCACTGAACCAGTAGCATTTTTGGAAGGGATGGCCTCTATCCATTTGGTAAAATAAGTCTGTAGCAGTGAGGATCCATTTATGTTGGCCAAAGGAGGGAGGGTGGATTTCTCTAATGAAGTCTAAACCCCATTGTTGGAAATGAGCTTCAATAGAGATAGGTTGTAAAAGTAGAGGAAGAAACTTTCTTTTTCCCTCAAAGATTTGGCATTTATGACAGGTGGCTACCATTTTGTAAGTGTATGAGAAAAGGGTAGGCCAATAGAAACCAACTCTACGGATATTATTAGCAGTGGTTTTCTAGTAGAGATGACATCCACAATCTCCTTCATGGAATTATTTTGTAACTCTATCTACATATTCTTGAAGAAAACATTTAAGCAATATGCCCCCAGAATATTTCCAATACAAAACATTTTCAAGTATGCAGAATGTTATAGCCTTTAATTTCAAGAATCTAGCCTTTGTTTTGGACAAAACAGGAGGAGCATTTAAATAGAACAGAATGTACAGTATATCTACGTACCAGGGAGAATTCAGGTATGCTTCCTCAATAGGTGGAGTTGCTAGCTCCTTTGGTTCATCTAGTGAATGAATCATGTTAATATCCAGTGCTTGAAAAATTTTTCCAGCCGTTAATTTGGCTAGTCCTTGTCCCTTTATTAGTTTGGTGGGCCTAATATATAAATCATAATCCAAGATGACAACAATCCACTTGCCTATTTTTCCATCTGGATCCTATGTTAGGATGTCTTTGACAACGGTATTGGTTACACATGCAATGATGTGTGAATGCACAATGTAAAATCTGAAATCATTCAGTGCTTTGATCAAGGAAAAAGCCTACTTCTCCATGATATTGTACTTCAACGATGCATCTCTTAAATCTTGACGGAAAAATGCTATGGGTTGCTCTTGTCCATCCTTATTTTTCTACAGCAACACAGCAACAATCATGTGCACTGATGCAAAGGAGAAAATGATGAAATCCTTGGTGAAACAAGGACTGATGAGAACTGGTGATGTAGTAAGTGCCTACTTTACCAGGTCGAAGGACTACTTAGCCTCTCTGGCCCACTTGAATCCTGACTCTTTCTTGATCATGTCAATGATATTCCTCAAGAATTCTGCAAGGTTTGGTATAAACCTCCTAAAAAAAATTATCTTTCTAATGAAGGATTGCAGTTCTTTGATATTTTTGGGATGATTTATTTGTAGAATGCCCTCAATCCTACCGAGGTCAATCTTGATCCCTTCTTCAGATATTATGTAGCCTAGAAGATTTCCTTCTTCGAGCCCAAATAACGATTTCTTAGGATTCAGAGATAGGCCAAACTTTCTGCATTTCTCAAACACTCTTCTCAAATGGGCTAGATGCTCTTCATCAGTCTTTGAATATACCGTAATATCATTAAGATATATCATGATGAAGAGACCAATTTCTTCTGAAAAATAAATATCCATTTCTCTTTGAAATGTGGCATCAACGTTTATTAATCCAAAGGGAATTTTTACATACATGAAGGTTCCCCAAGGAGTAGTAAATACTGTCATGTGTTGATCATATGGATGTACCAACACTTGATTGTATCCTGAAAAGCCATCTAGCAAAGAGATTCTTTTGGAGCCCACTACCTTTTGTAATATGTGATCCATCATTGGTAAAGGGTAGTTGTCCTTAAGAGATGCCTTGTTCAGATTTCTAAAGTCAATGAAAAGCCTGATCTCACCCATTTTATTTCTTACCGGTACAATATTGGAAACCCATTCGGAGTATCTGATTGGGACTATTTTATTGGCATCATACATATTCTTGATCCCCTTCTCCACCAGAGGCATTTGGATAGGATTTATCTAGCATAGTTTCTGTTTGAAAGGCTTCTGGTTCTCCTTGAGTGGAAATTTTTGCTTGATAATATCTGTATCATAAGCTTTCATCTCTTCATAACTCCAGGAAAACACATAAATAAAATATTTAAACAGAGATATTTATTTCTGTTTTATTGTTGCAGGAAGTGTTCTTGACAGCTTTACCACCTTGGGCTCCTTCTCACTGCCTAGATTGCAGTCTTCGATATTTTCTTCTGTAGATTCCATTTTTGGTTTCTTAGCCACATCATTGAAATCAAATAGCTCCTCGAGAGGGACCAGTCCCGTCGGTAGGGTGTTGTCTCTGAATTCCAGTACTTCAAATTCTTCTTTTTCTGGATCTTCATGCACCTCTGTCCTATGCTTATCTTCACTTGCTAAAAAATTAACATCAAAATGGTGTTGGGGTTCCTCCATACACATTTGTATCTACTGGAAAAATCTTCTTCACCGTCTCGGTCCAAATCGGAATCTTCAAACTCACCCTTAGATTGGAGGAAATTCTCAAACTGTTTTTCATCTTCAAAGACATAGAAATATATAATATTGTCAAGGACTGGTGGGCGGTGGTTAACCTACACTGTATACTGTTTGTTGGGGTGAGGCAATTGACAAGTGCTGGTTGAAAATGCTAACCCATTAGCCAGGACATTCTAATTCCTTGGAATTGCAGCAAGGTCATATTCTTCAAATGTTTTTAGGATGTCAAGGGTATCATTTCTGTATGCTCTCAATTTGGGATGCTTGGTTGAATATTCTCCCATGATTTGTTTATTGATGAGCTTAGAATCCCCATGGAAAAATATTCTCTTGGGTCCTAGTTTCTTAAGCAATTGTAAACCCAAAAGGAGTGCCTCATACTCTACTATATTGTTGGTACGTTGAAAATTTATCTTGTGAGAGTGCCCTTCTGTGTATTTATTGTCATTATTGCATATCGAAACACCTGCTATGGAGCCATCTTTGCCACACGAACCATAAAAACTCATGTTCCAAAAGGGTACATTTTCAGACTTGTGTTGCACAATTTCCAGTTGGACTGGCTATTATTTATTATGGTCTTCTTCTATTTCAATTACTTGCTCATTAATATTTACATCATTGTAAAGAATAAATGAATCAAGATCAGAGTGGACAGAATATAGGGAGTAGTTATGAGGCTTTTCCTTGCTACTCACCATGTATTTCATTAGTCTCCCTATACAATCTCCTTTGTTGGCCAAAATCTGGTATGGTAGAATAAGTCATATCCATTTGGAGAGTGCCTGAAAGCTTGGCCCCCCGTGTGCATGATAAAATCATACCATATTTGGGAGGGATGTTAGCCACCATGATGTCCATCACTAAACCCTTGGCCGGTATCTGGGATAATGTAACACAAAGATCTTTGATGAGGCCCAAACATTTAACTTTGCTTGAGTTAAAAGAGTACAGGTCTTTGTAGGGTCTAGTTATTCCCAGGCCAAGTTTCTCCATAATGACCTTTGGCATGATATTATGATATGCACTTGAGTCTATCATGGAATTATGGAGAATTTTATCATGAATATTCAATCTGAGATAAAATGGGGGGACAACTCCCTCTTGGAATTTTCCCTCTACTTCCAATCCAAACAAAAGTTCAAGTTTGTCATCATTTAGATTGATAGTATTAGTGATTTCTCCTATGTTCAACGCTTTTAGGATTTGAGACCTATATACATCTTGGTTTACCAATTCAGTGAGAGGGAAAAAGATTTTTATTTTAGCAATTCCATTCTCAATGTTGAATGGTCTTTGTGTCTTTGGCAAATTTGAATCACTCTTCTCAAGCACTATTTTTGTAGCCATTTCAGATCGTTGACCTATATTAGGGATATCAACTGGAACAATTTTTCTAGGGCTGATTGTTGGTTTGCTAGTGCTTCTTTCTAGATCATTATTTCTAGTTATCTTAATAGTTTTCTTTGAACTTTCTGCTGATTTCTTATGACTAACTTCAGGGGCCTTAGCAACAGATTTTTTAGAATTATTTCTCTTGGGGATATTTGAATTTTTCTTGCTTTGGAGGTTATATTTTCTATGCACCTCCATGATGGAATTCTCAAACCCTTGTTTATAATCTTTAGATTCTTCAAATTCTACTGCAGTTTGAGTCGAAGAAAATACAGTTTGTTCTTCTTCGATGAGGAAAACAGTATCTTCATCATTAATTCCCACCAAATTAATTTGAATTTCCTCTGGCTCCTCAACCACCCCCTCATCCTCATCAGCATAATTTTCTTGGAATGGAGGCCTAATTTACTGGTTAGGTCCTCTTTTTTCTATTTGTCTTATTTGAGGGGGGTTTATTATAAAGTTTTGGTTTCTATTTTGAGGAGCTGGCTGATTTTCCCTAGGGACAACTCTCTCATTTAAGTTGATTCTCTCCATCGTTCTCATCAAACTATCAATCTTGGCATTGGGAGTGGAAGCTACAAGCTCTTCCCTAATCATGACTCTTTTCTCACTTCTCATTCTAGCCCTTTTTGCAATCAGATTTGCTTCCACACCTACAACTCTCTTCTGCATCTCTTCCAATGTAGCCGGATCTTTTTCTCTGAGTTGATAAGCCATCTCTAGGTCGAAACCATCTGAAAATTTCATTAGGGCTAAGCCTTGTGGGGGTTTCATGTGAGGATGGAGGGCATTGTATATATTGTTGAATCCAGTGCAATAATCTTGGACACTCTCTCCAACGTTTCTCTTGATGTTTCCATGTTCTCACAAGATTTGGAGAGGAATTTTCTTAACTTCCCATTTATTTATGAAAAACTGGTGAAGGGTAGGGAGTTCATAGACATTGTTAGCTGTTAAGCCTTTGAACCATTCTTTTACTCTTCCTCCTAGACTTTGAGAAAAAATTCTCATTTGGATAGTTTCATCCTCTATCTCTTGGTAGTCAAAAGCATCATTCATTTTTTCCACATGTTGTTGAGTAGTTTCGAGACCAGTTCCATTAAAATGTGGGATTTTGGATTGATAATCCTATGGCATAGGAACCATAGGTTATGGTAGCACTAATGGAGCATACTAGGGTGCCAATATTGGTGGTGGGGGAACCTAAGGAGGGTTAATAAGAGGAGGGTTTACCAAGTGGGGTGGGGGGTTAAATGGAGGAAGGTGGACAGTGAGTGTATGAGTGAAGGTTTGGGCACTTTGGGGGGAAAGGTTTGAGGGAAAGGTAGGAGTTGAAGCTACACTTGAGTAATTGAGTTAAGGATGAGAAAACTTGGAAACAACATAAGGGGATGCTGCAGTCAGAGCAGATAATTCTATAGACTAATGAAGATAATCATCATCAATAGTTAAGGTGAGCTCCATTACCAGACCTTGAAGGGAGTCAAAGTGTTGGAGAAGTTGAAAATCAGCTTGATTGGAGGTAGAGGCTTCCCCAAATGAAATATTTTGTAAAATGGCTGGATCAAAAGATGTTTGGTCTATCCAATTCTGAGATTTGTTTCTGAACAAGATTTTCTCAAGTGTAGGTCAAACTAGATATTTTGTAAGCTTGTAAGGTTTTCAAGGAGGGAATGTGCTTTGTGAATAGGACCGCTAATAGTTGGATTTTCAGATCTAGGAGTTTTTCTTAGGATTTTATCTGGATAGCCAACTATTGCAGGGGGATTTGGGTGAGGATGAGATCCAGTAAAGATTCTTCTGGAAGCCATAATTTAGACCCAAGGCACAAGTAAGCTGAATATTTTTGAAAAAACCAATCTGTAGTAATTACTTAAAACACACAGTATTTCGACTGGGGTTTCTGAGTTCAGATGAAATATTAAGCTTTTCAATAAGTCCCTAGTATGGTCGCCATTATGATAGCACTCTATAATTTAGAATATTGGAAAAAATAAACTATAAATCACAACATCAAACTTCTTTGGAGTCCAATACCTAGCCTTCCCAGACTCATAGAGGGTTCTCTCTATTTTTAAATCAATTCAACTTGCTTATTATAGTTGCAGATGTTAGGCTAATTATAGTGATGGGGTTGTTTGTTTGATTGATTGTGTGGTTGGACAGATAGGGCTACAAAGGCTATTCTATTGGGCGATGGAGTTAAAGGCTAGAATGGCACATCAAAATCAAGAGAAAATCATAGGGCAAGCTAACTGTGCAGAAGGGATCTTAAAAGCTGTATGAATTATGAGGTGAGAGAAACAGTAAGGTTTAGTAGTGACTAGAGATAAATTAAGAATTATTTAATCAGACTTGAGCATAAAACATTCATATTGTAAATTGCAGACATAATTAAGGTGCTCTGACAGTTAATATTAATCTAAAATTTCTGATTTACAATTAGATGAGCAGATACACAGTAGAGAAAACAACAGAAACATTTAAATAAAGAAGAAACACGTCACCATTTTAACATAGCTCAAGAATGTAACTAGCCTTTGATTATTGATGTCTAGCTTCAAAAATTACAGTGCTCCAATAGTAGTTCTTACAATACAGTTGCTAAAATATGCAACCCTTGCTAATGAGAATTCTAGGAGTATCTAACTAATAGCTAAGTCGGTTCTCCCTAATCTACTCTGGAAATATTTACTTATTACAAAAAAACTAAAATTAGATAAGTATAGCCATGCAAGGCCCGAATAAAGAAAACACCTTATGAACACCCCCTGTAGAATTTATTATGGTAACTCTTCAATAATGCAAAACTTGGGTGGCTCTTCATGAATCAACAAAGTGGCTTGGAGGCGACTGTGATGCCTTCAAAGAGGTAACCAATGGAGGCTCTGACATCTGGCTTTAAACTACAGAAAATTGGCATTTAGTAATTAATCTGGTGTAGTGCTGGATACTTTTCATTGATTGGTGTCGGTGCTGGTGCGTTCTGTTTCCCCTTCAATCTCTACTGTTTGATCTCTGTGTAAACACCTAATTCAAATTTTACTGTCTTTTTCTTTGTGATTTTTTAGCCTAGCTTTGCCTTTTGCTCCATTGTTAGGTCCTACCTGAGTCCTCCTACTGTGCATAGCCCATTTCCTCATAAATGGAGCACAGATCTTATATGCCCAGTTGTGGAGGGATGGTGGTTGGTGGACGTGGCATAGCAATAGTGGTAGTGGTAAAATTAATACGAAGGCAGTTTGGAGGCGATCGAAAACAACTTTTTGGAGGGTGTCTTAGGTGGTAAGTGGTAATATATAAGGGTGGTGCGAAAGGATGAGGGTAAGACATGTGGAGTAGTGGGTGGTATTCGATACCACCCATTTCAGGCCCTCCCCTATGGTTAGATTTTGGAAGCTAAGGGGGGGTGCAAAACGAACCATGACCGCCAGATGAGGAGGGGATGTTTTGAGATGGAGGAAAGATGGAGGGTGATGAGGAGAAGGTAATGACGTGGTGGGAGCAGACTCAAACCTATTTGTCCCTTTTCTACCCGAGCCCTTTCGGCCCTGTTCAACCCCTTTTTGAAGCCAAACAGCGTAAAATGACCATTCACCAGGACTTGAAATCCTTTAGGCCTTTGCTCTGAAATACATCGCTTTTGCACCAACATCTCACTTCACATGGTGCAGGACTTAACATTAAACCTTCGCACTTTGATATTTAAAACTTGCGACGTGCGATTTGTGATCGGGCCCCACCGTGTCGCACATCCCACTTCCTCGAATTTAACATTTACCTTTGCAACTAACTTGTAAAACTTGTGATCTATGAAGTGCGATCCATTCCCACCAGGAATCGCACATCGCAAGTTGGAATTTTTAAAATTTAACTTGGTAGCTAACTTGTAAAACTTTCGATGCGCAATCTGCACTCGAATCGCATCACAAGTTAAATATTTTAACTTGCGGGGGTTAACTTTTAAATTTTGCGAAATGTGGGGAAGAGGGACCCACTGGAAAATGCGGCGGAGCTTTCATGAATCGGTGGAAATTTTAAGGTGGTAAGTATTATGGAATTTATATGATACTCATATGTATTGCGACAACTTATGAAGCGGGAGAAAAGCATGCAGAGGTGGGGCCAACTTATTGCATCACAAAACTAAATGGATAGACCTGCGGGTGTGCACAATGGTAAGTCAAATGCGATGCGATATTGCAATCGCAAATCAATGATCACAACATTTAGAGTTTAGATTTCATGCCAAATATGTGAAGTTTGTGAAATGTGATGAGGGCCCACTTTTGATCATGGTCAGACATTGGGAAGTGGAATAAGGGAAAAGCAATGAAAAGGTGACATTTAATGCTTTTCAAAGGAAAAATGAAATAGAAAGGAAAGGGCAGCGGGGATTTGGCTCCACATTATATCTTATCGGTGATTTTATAAGTTTTGGCATTTGATTTATAACACAAATTTGCGACGGCGATATGCAATGAGGCATAAGTGGTCCCACTAAAGGTTTTAAACGCGTCTTGTTATATATATATATATATAATATAATGATAAGGTTTAATATAACATGTCTATAAGTGGGTGGTGGAGCTTATAATTATAAGGTCCAAAACTTTATAATAAAATGGTTTATAAAGTAATAAGCCCTGAAAATTTATCTATGTGGGTTTTTGGGGGGGTTTGAGTGGAATTTAGAGAATGGGAGACTATGGAGGAATGGAAGGAGGGAAAGAGGGTGAATGAATATGAATTGAAATGAGGGAAAAACTGAATTTTGATCCCCACTATACCCTGTCAGCAACACTTCCTTCCTTCCACTGGACGGAGAGGCAGATTGATTCCTTTGAAGCTCTTTACAGTCTGTTGGCGAGAAGTAAGGTCTCGTGGACAAGACCGAGGTTCAAGAGTTGTGGCCAACAAAGGGGTCCGGTGTAGTCTAGGAACACGCCGGCATTTTCACCCTGCTCTGGACAGCAGTGCGTCTCACCCGAGGCATGCCGCAACCACATGCAGAAGGGGATGAGATCAATGGCAAGGAACAAACCCGCAACTAATGAAGGACAATGCATCCATTACATATATAGAGTTATATACGCAAGATTACTTAATAAGCATTCAGACATTTGCAAATAAAATTTTAAACCAGCATAAACACATTACAAGCACATAGACATCTTATTGAGACAGCAACCTTCCATTATATTAATCTCTTGGTAGAACACATGATTACATGGCATTCTCACTGATAGCTTACAAATCTGATACAGATGGATTTCGGAACAGAAAGGTAGAATAGAGAAGATAAAGAGCCATAGGAAGGACATGCATGATTCCTCTGTAGCTGCTCTGTGCGTCTTTCCCTGTCTCGAGCCTCGCAACCTCTTCAGCATCCTCTTGTTTCAGCCGGGTGCCTGTTATTTATTCACCTGCTCGTGCGACTATCAGTTCCTCTGTGGCTTTACTTCGGCTTCTCCCGGCTTCTCTCCTGTTATCTACGTGTTCTACTTTCTGTCTTCTGTTGTGTGTTTCCCTCATCTGCATTTGTCCTTGTTCTATCTCCCGCTATCGCATGCTTCCGCGCCACCTTGATAGCTCCGCGACTCCTGGTAGTTGCGGAGCGGTCACGGTTGCCATGTGTATTCATACCGCAACTCAAAAAGGGTCAAAATTCAAAATGTCTTAGCCAAGATTTCAAAACTAAACAAAAACAAGGGCCCCAACAGGCCCCGACCACGATTCCTTGACTCGTCCCCGAGTCAATCACAAATAACAGTCTCCACTTCCATTGCCCCGCTGGCTCCCGTGCTCTGTTCTGCTGTGCCTTCGCCCTGCGCCCTTTCCTGCTGTGCTCTGCCGTGCGGTTGTTCAAACAAGGGCCCCAACACAGTCAGGAGTTCCCTTTCTTTCTATGAAAATAAATAATAGCTATGGAATATTATTTTTAGTATGAAAAATATAAGAAGTAATCAATCACCTTATGATACTGTGAAATACAGGAGTCTAACATGAGAAAACACAACAACTTTAGGATGGGAGGATGTTAGTAGGTGAAAATTCCTCATTTTTAACCCCTTCCCTACCTTGAAATCACGATCATTGTTTTATCCTCATAAGCATCCATATACCTGCACTAGTCCAAGAATCCTATCCTATCCCTACACTAGTTTGTATTTCATACTTAAGGTTTAGTAAGTACTTAATTAATCATTTTTAAATAGATTTCATGCCTTTTATATTCTTGCAACTAATATTTTTCTTCCTAAATTATTTTGATAAGAGAATGTATTAATCTTGAATCAACATGGTCTAGTGCAGACAGATTTCTACACTGTTGGCAGCCGACCGCTCCTAGAATTCCACAACAGCTGGTTACCTAATGTGAGATTTTTTCTCCAGCTCGACCCATTCAGTTGTGGTCATCTTGAGTGGAACTTGGAGTAGAGGATAATCAAGGATACGACTAAATATTGGATCTTTGACCAATGAATAGTTAGCATTTTATTACAGTTGATGGATTATTTTTTAACGTTCGCTGTTATTTCGTTCAAGTTGAAAGGATGGAATTGGAATAACAATATGCAATTTTTTTATGGCCAAGGCTGAAATGGTTGTATAAATTTAGATCTTAGATAGGAAATGAGGGAGCGATAACCATGCTACTGTAACTCTAAAAATTTTGTAAATTTGTGTTGTCACCCTTGTTCTGGGTTGGAACTATACTTATAATGTATTTTTTCTGAATCGAAGTAATACAATGAGCTATGCCATGTTGTTTACATCTTGCATTTTGATCTTTTATTGATGCATATTTGAGCGTTGAAGCTTTACGTTTCCTAAATTGGAAACAAGCTAGTTGGCTAGGGCCCAACCAACCCATCTTGTTTGCCCTCTCGTGCTTTCGTTCAGTTAAAGTTGTGAGTGTTGATTTTATCTATGCAAGGTGTGGATTTAATTTGTAACTCATGTATTTATAAGAATTTTGGTTTCATTTCCTTAAAAATCCAGTGTGATGGATCTGTGGTGTGTTTAATCACAGTTCGATTTATTTTCAGTCATTTTCATTTCCACGAATTCTAATTGATTTTTGCCTAGAGTAGTGCAAGCACATTCTTGCAGTAGTGTGATTACAATTTCTGCAACTTAGTATTTCAGATCATCACAACAAGATTTTTTCATTTCCTTTCATTTGAAAGAATTTGATTTATTTCCAAAAGTGAATGTTCATTAGTAATTAGAAGCATTTTCAGTATTAAAAGCTAAATATTAGGAATTAAAATATGTCTGGTTAAGTGATGAACGAATGTTGTTACGATACATTGATCTATGCCCACACTTCATATTTTTAAAAGGAAAGAATTAAAATGTAAATATGAACAATTAAAAGGAATCTTTCTGAGTCTACAAGGGATAAAAGAATGTTGTCATGCTTGAGTTATCTCTTTCATTGCATTGAAGAAAGTGTGCTTTAACTTTTGGAGTTTTTTTTTTTTCAAATTTATTTTGATTGCAAGATTAAATTTGATTGAAGCATTTATTTTTCATGTCAAAGTTGTTTCAGAATTATGATTCACTCTTTGCAAATTTCTTTCATAGATTAACACGCTGTTTCTTTTCTCGAAAGTAATTGGAAACTTGGTGCAGGAATCTCTATTCTAGTACAAGAACCAATATCCTATTACAGGAACGTATTTCTCAAAGTCGGAAGCTTTGAGCCGTCTGAAAGAAGACATAAATATCTAGTGCAAGTAAAAATATACTTCCCGCACCTAAGTACTATACCTGTACTAGTGCAAGTAGATTGCAGGAGTATAGAAATAAAAACTTGGTGCATGAAGGAAAATCCTTAAGGAGGAAGATATTTCGAAGGGCCCACTTGTGAACCTGCCAACATCCATACTAGAGATAAACATAGAATTTCATTTCAGCATTCAAGTTTGTTTACAACAATTTTGAAAGTTCCTTTATTTGATTTCTTGGCAAAGTAATTTATTTCGCTTTCCAGAACTAGAACTTCTTTGGTGTAATTTTTTGTGTGATATTTCTTTTCAATTTTACAAGATCTTGATTTGAGAATTAGGAATAGATAGGAAAATTTCATACCACTTCTGGCATTTCCTGTGCTTGAAAATTAAGTGTTGAAAGGAGTTTGCTTAGTTGTGATTCCCACACCCAACAATCACATCCATGCTATAGGAGCCTTAAGACTGTAGAAAGGAATGAATGGAAAAATGTTTGAAAAGATCACAAATGAAGCAAAGGTAGAGGATTAAAATCTGGAGAGGGAACAACACACTGCAGATGCAGTAGCAATGTAGAGGCAACAACGCGAAGGCAATGTAGAGGAGGTCTACTTACGCAATGAAGAGATGCAGTAGTGCAGAGGCTTCAGGAGGATAGCATAGATCATAAATATGTAGATATTTAGTGATGAGATGGAGACTAACTAACTTGTCTTTCATTTGGGTAGGGTTCCTTCAATTTATTACTCTCATCAACTGAGTTGTAGTTCAGTAGTTAGAAGTAACAGTGCTATGAGTAGCACAATGCAAAAATTTGAGAGGGAGCTTCAGTACGGATGTAGCAGTGGCGGTGGTAGTGTCATGGGAAGTAGTATAAAAGATAAGTAGCAGTGCAGTGATGTAGGGCAGCATGCCAAGCATTAGTGCAGAGACCCACACCAAATATCGGTGCAGAACTTTAGGGTGAAGTGTTTTGCTAGAGTACATTCCTTGCTAAGAGGGAGTTTTTAGATTTTGGGGTGTTGGGGTAGCATCGGATGTGCTCTAGCTCAAAAAATTTTTGGAGGGACTAGAGTACATAGCATCTCCAAGACCCAAAAAGTGTTTTGAGCAATTTCATCAGCTTTAAGAGATGTTTAGTTAATTATTATTTTTAATTAATGACCCTATTTCTAACTTAAGAAAATTTAAATATTAAAGGTAATTAAATTAAACATGTGATGAGAATGACTTGAGTAATGAAAATCAATCATATTCTAATCTTAGCCTTTGATTCAAGATTAGATCACAACTGTTGATGTTTCAACGAGAAAACTATAAGAAGAGGGCTTGGGGTCAGTTGGATAACACACACATTCACAGAGCACTGAAGCTAAGTTGGAGTTCTAGGGCATGGTTTGCTAAGAAATTCAGAAGTATTTCAAATACAGTGAGGGGTAGTATTGGCAAGGGGTATGGTCTAGTCCAAGGCCAAGAGTAAAACAAGGGCAAAGAAGGAGCAATCCAGAGAAGCTCAGAGGAAACAACTACCCAGAGTAGCCGAGAGCCTAGTAGGGGCAACACAGAGGCAACAAGAGGCCAGGAGGGCTGATGCAGGCCCATCAAGGGCTGTGTAACCCAATCTATGGTTACAAAGGCCCTTCCTAAGAAAAGGGTTTCCAGAGGCCGGAAAATGGCTGAGTTCTATGAATCTCTTTTGAGGGTGTGAATCATTCAATTTTTATTTCTTTCCGATAGAGGTATTCCTACCGTGTTTATTTCTCTATTGGGTTAACCAGTTTGGTGCCCAAATTTGTAGTACTTAGAATATGGTTAATAATAAAAACCCTCCAGAAGCTAGCAACACCGGTTTTCTTGCATCAGGTTTTTTCTGGGAAATTCTTCCAGAAAATCCTTGTGTTTCACTTTGTCGTTGAGCATGTTGTTCAGTTTAGATCTACATGTGTAGGTTTTTAATGTATTTACTTTGATGTTAATGTTGAATTTTTCAGATTAGTAACTTATGTAAGTAGGATAAGTAAATCAAGAAGTTAACAGTAGGGTTTTTTTAATTTACATAAAGAAATTTTCACAAATCCAAGGTGGAATTAGGGTTTGACTGATTATATTTGATATACCAATCTAATGCGTGATCTTGAAAAGAAGTGGCTAGATGCACTTTCTTAATGTAATCATTATTAACCTATTGATCCTTCCGTACAACATGAGTCACAAACCAAAAATGCTCAGTTTCCTCATTTCCAATACCTCTGAAATTAGGTAGCTTCATCGAGGCAGCCATATTTATGCCTGGGTGAGGTAGAGGTGGAGGTGGAGATGTATTGTGCGGTGGAGTAGGTGCTTTGTGAGATGATCTTGGAAGTGGAGTGGATGGAAGCAGGACCAGGGCTCTCTGATCGTTCTAGTTTTATGAAACTTCTTCTCCTTCAGAGCACGCAGATTCACTAGAGCTACTAGTCTCCGGTTCACCATCACTATTAGATCTATGCCTCAGAGGGCTATAAATAAATCATTTCTCTGGATTTTCACGATAATTTTTTCCACTACGTGAAGTCGGGCCTCTTTACGAAATTCAAGAAATATGTTGACACAAAGAGCCTTTTTCACACAATAGCATCTTAAAAAAAAACTACAATGAGCGTAGGAACTTACCTCTAGGACCCTTGAAAAATATTCTTTCTGCTTCAAAGTATGACATAAATTGATCAATTGCAAATCTAGTCACAAATACTCCCAAGGGATGATTGATCCAATGATATACTGCATGTGTGATCTTATTGTCTAGATTTTATAATTGTTGAATCAATTTAGGATTCCACTTAGTGATTTCGTCATCCTTTGCGCAGGTATTGAATTCAATCAATCATGACAACCAATCCTAAAACTAAATTAAAAAGAAGTAAAATAATATCTCATGACCTTATGTATAGATCTACTTCTGTACCCACTTTTCAACAAATATATTAGAGCTTTTATTCTCTTGGATCACAAATTCAATGATTTTTCTATCAAGCCAATCTTGTAATTCATTCTGCGAAGGGCACCACAACATCAAATATCCCTCAAAATGATCTCGGTCTTGGCAACAAAACCATTTTTTGGCTTGAGGGATCCTGGCCCAGGTTCAGGGTTTATCACACAACCAAAAGACCCTCCAACTACTGGCCCTTTCGACAATGACCTGCTTGTGCAGACCAAAGTCTCACCCAAAGCAGTATGGGGTAGTGCTGGAACTAGGTTTCCACACCCTGAGGAAAAAAATAATGTAGTGGCCCTAAAGAGATTAATTACAGAACTTATACAAACCTTAACAGATATGCGCAAATACAATATATTTATCAAAATCGAAGATCACTTTGTTGCAGATATATCTTAACAGAAGAAGATCCATATCTATATAAGGAATACTTACTTAAGCAGATTCATCCACATATTCAACCATCAGTATAACTTCATGCATAAATAATAGATGTATTGACATAGATACAAATAAGCATAACATAAGTAAAGTGATCTTAAGGCAGAATAGTAAACAAATAACTCAGATAGTTTACATAATGTTTCTGCCAAAATCAGTCCTTGTATTAATTGATAATAATTTAGTACATCAGAATTTCCCTTACACTTTACCCTTCCACGCACACAGCCAGCTGAGTCCACACACAGCCAGGAATAGGTCTTCGTGCACATATCCAGCAGGAGCCTTTCTACCCAACCTTGACTAGAACCATTACAAAAGTATCACAGACACATAAACCTAGATCAAAACATGAATAATAATTTACTACTTCCTAAGACTAAATCTATCTATTTATATCCAACTTAGGACACATATACTATGGTCTCAAACCATGGTTTGAGGCCCACAGTTTACCCTTAAAACCCTTTTACATAGAATAGGGACTTTGATCTACCCTAAATCGCCTTGACCTTTTTGTGCAACATGCACATATGAAACTTATACAAAAATATATCCAAAAAGTGTACCCCAGGGGACCCCGCTCCAACACCACCACAAGTGTCATTGTGGCAGGAATTAAGGACTTGGTCAGATTCAACGTGAGTGAGATAATGACGTAGGATAGTATCAGCACCGCAAAAATAGATATCATCGACAATGAGAAGGTAGTGGGGGGATTGGTGTTGTATACACTCTCGATCATCACAATTGAGATGGGGGGGGGGGGGGGAGATTTCTGGGTTCATAGATATCTTAGGATGTCACCATACCAAGGATCATTTGCAGTGATCACGCACATCATCATTAATCGGGTAAATCATTATTAACCAACGGATCACGCGAACCAATAGCAAATTCAGAAATAAGTTTGCCAAGGGCCAATACTTTCTTAATTTTTTGTGTGACAAATTCAAGATCAAATTCCTAGAGGATAATGATCCAATGGGCATATTTCTATTTAAACATATTTCGACTTAAGATGAAATTCATTGGGTTGTAATTAGTCATGACCTTGGTGGTACGCGTAAGGATATAATGAAGAATCTTTTGGGCGGAGAAAATGATGTCTAGTGCCAATTTATCTTCGTGTGAGTAGGACACAGGGGGGGCAATGAGTTTCTTACTAACATAGCAGATAACATGCTCATTTCCAACAACATCTTCCTGAATGAAAACCTCAAAAATCGAATAGATGGAATCTGATATATATAGGATGAAGTCCCTATCAAATTTAGGTGGACTAATCAAGGGAGCGAAAGTGAGAGCACATTTCAGGGCATCAAAAGTCTAATGAGCATAGTCATCCAAAACAAATGGAATGGAATATCGAAGGAGTCTAAGAAACCAATGCGCATTGGTGGCATATTCTGGTATGAATCAACGAAGGAAGTTGGCTTTCCCTTGGAGGCTTTGTAACTGGAACAAGGTAAGAGGAATCAGAAGTTCAAGAATGGCTTCAAATTTGAGAGGATCAAGCTTTATACCATCTTTGGAAATCACGAAACCCAAGATAAATTTGGTCGTAATGCAAAAGACACACATCAATCGGTTAAGGTAGATATTATACTTGCGACATCATAGAGAAATGGTATGCAAATCATGAATGTGTTACGCTCAAAGCCTAGAACGAGTAGTGAGGTTGTCAAGGTAAGCAAGGATAATATGGTCCAAGTCATGGAAGTAGTAAGTCATAGCCCATTGAAAGGTGGCTCTGACATTATTTAAACTGAAAGACATGATCGTATAGGAAAAATATTCCCTTGAACTAATGACCACAGTTTTAAGTTGATTAACACGACGGAGAATCCATCCATGAAGGATAGAACCTCATGCCCTGCACACTCATCAATTATTTGGTCAATAAAGGGTGTGGGTAATTTGTCTTTGGGACAAGCTTTTTTTAGGTCGTGAAAGTCAGTGCAAACACAAATGGTGCCTTGTTTCTTAAGAACCAGAACTGGGTTGGAAACTCATGTGGTATATTCAATGTTATAGATAAAACCAACATATTGATTTTGGCTTTGGTAGCCTCATGTTTGGAATGATTTATGGGTCTCAACTTTTGATGGATAGGAATGGCATTGGGCCATGTATCAATATGGTGTTCAACAATGGCGCTATCAAGTCTAGGCATTTCAAAATAATACAAGGTGAAAACATCACAAAATTATTTAAAGATCTTGGTTTAAGCCTCCATTTCTTCTGGGGCACAATGTGCCCCCAAGGTAATGTTTTCTTCAACCCCTGGTTTATCTGAAATGTTTATTTTAATGGTAAGAGAGATATTGGCCACGTTTCCTTCTTCGAAATCATCTGGTTCAAGGATGGGATTTCTAAACCAATTGACTTCACCATGAATGAATTCTTTAAACTCCACAACATATTAGTCATAAGTTTTCTCCGGAAGGAAATATGCACGATGGTGCATATCATCCGAAGGAAAATCAAGGGTGGTCATGGATTCCATAATGCCTTCATCAGAATGGAATATGGGAGAACTGGAGGAAGGGAGGCCACTTGTTGTGGCGAAGCTACCTAGTGCATCTTCATGAGAAATATGGTTCACAAACACATCGCTACCATTGTGGTTCCTATGTTTTGGCCAGATTGGCAAGACCAAAAGATAAGAAAACATCAAACCACTTTGGGATCCTAGGATGTAACCCTCCTGGATCCAGAGAGGGATCTCTCTATAGATGTAAAGAATGATATATCTTTAAGGCTCAAAAGGAGGTATTAGGCTAGCTATGAAGCACAAGGTTTTTTTATTTGCTTTGTTTTGTTGGAGATCATTAACTGAGAAGGTTATGGGAGTAAAGAATGAATTGAATAGAAGGATGTTTCAGCATGGGAAGATATTTCAAAAGAAAGGTTAATCCATTGGGCTATGGAGTCATGAAAGGGGATTACTTGCATAACAACCATCCAAGGGTTTTCATAGGGAAAGTCATCTATACTAAAGGATCTTTTTAGATAGATGGTGGAATGGAAAATTAAGAATGGGTGAAAGAAAGAAACCAAAGTGCATCCTAAGATCAAGTCAGATGTCATTTAAATCCAGGCCTTCTTTTGACATACCTCAAAGGAAACTCTCATAACAACACAAAGGGTAGCTTAAGATTAAGTCATATGTCATTCAAATCCAGACTTGATTTTGACATACTTGAGAGGAAGCTCTCAAAAAAGACACAAAGGGTAGCTTAAGATCAGGTCAGATGTCATTTAAATCTAGAACTGCTTTCAACATAATCTCAAGGAAGACAATCCAGCAGTCCATCATAACTACCTTCAGAAATTAGAACACATTAACTATTAAACACAGAGCAAGGCCTAAGATCAGAGAAAGACTTTTAACCTTCAATGCTTTGACACTAACTCAAAGGGATCTTAGAAAGGTTAACTGTTGGAAGATGCACCTAATGAGATAGGGCTAGCTCTAATCTCCTAGTTTCCAAATTCTTTCAGCTCAAACCAAACAAGAACATCTAAGAAAACAACTCTAGATTCATACATCAGTAAGCATGGACAGGCCAACTTCTATACTGGTTAAATCATGATTAATTTTCTCTTAGATACACAATAGCAGAAAACATATAGATAAATATTACAGTGAGACTTAGGGTACTTCCAGTGGTATGTCCTAATATATGCTTATTGTTATTTATCTGAGAAGAATGGACAGTGTGATAAACATGAAAGGAAACAAATACAGTAAGGAAAACATCGCCGATAATATAGACCAGGATCCTATGAATCTGCTTGATTAATTAATGTGTAAAACCAGTCACATACTTTGAGCTCAGTGGCCTTTTACAATCAAAATTCTCTTCCCAACCTACTATATTACAGACTACTCAACTACTTCCCCTCAATAATAGTTCTAACAACTAATAATATCCCAACAATCAACAACCTTTACAATGAAATTTACCGGGGTTCTTATAGGAGAGTAAGCGATAGTAGTAGTAGATGTGAGCTTTAAATGATTCATTAAGACATAATGGAAGAAGTATTCATGCCCACTTTGATTAATGGCTCTGCGTTGAATGTGTGTACCCTTTAGGCTGTTTCAGAAGTCCTTGTCATGTTGACAATATCTTCAAGTATGGTCTTTGAAGTACTCTGGTGGCATGGTACTTTGTGTTTCCCTCTAAATTAAGTAAGGTGAATAGAAGGCCTGCAGGTCTCCCATACTTCCATAACTATTGTCCTGACAGCTTCTGAGCCCTCTGTCAGTGTAATAATGATTCTGGTGTTCGAAGGAAGATGGTAGAAGTGATGTAGCTAGTCCTTTTTGGAGAAAAAGTGTTATGCTGATATTAAAACATAGATATGGCTTATTTCATGTGTTTTAGGCTTCATTAAGCCATTTGATCGCCTTTATGGTCTTCAATCTGTATCTTTGCTCTTTAAACCCAAGATTATAGCATTAATCTTTAATAAATAGGCTTAAATCCTTTAATTCTCTTCGGTGATACTCTTTTCTGCTTCTGGTGACTGTTTCTTGTGCATGTGCAGGTTTAATGGCGTAGGAGGGTCTAAATAAGAGTTCATAACCTAAGTCTTAATAAAAATCATGTTTTAACCTTTCTCAGGCATTCTTTTATGCGATCTCTAGCTCTAAAATTATCTTCCCGCGCTCTGAAAATCCTTGTCTATGATTGTGAAACTGAGTGGATTCACGCTCCTTTAGAACCTGCAAAAATACAACAAACTCATTATGAAAAAAAAAAACCTGTGGGAGTGGGAGGGATGCTATGGAGGCTCGTGGAGGATGGAGAGCAGTGGAAAAATGGTGTATCGTAGCAGAAAAATGGTGAAAAAACATGTTGGAATGGTGAAGAATGGGCTGATGAATGTTTGTGGTGAGGAGGATTTTAGGCCGTCGGATCCGATATAATAGTGGCAATCTACGGTCGAGATTGTGTGATAGGGTCGTTGGGAGGGTGAATGAAGTAGGGGAATGGAGGAGATATTATATCATGGTCGTCAGATTTTAATAATAGATGGCTATGATCGTTCGATGGACTTATTTGAAAGTTCAAATGAGTGGACAAGGGAGGAGGGTAAGATATATCGTGATCGTTGGATTAAAGACTTCAACATCAGAGATCGGTGGAAAGAATCCTTCGGGAGCATAGGTGAGCGGGGAAATGGAAGGGGTGAGATCACATGTGAGCTGTCAAATGAGACCATATTAACGGCCACGATTAATCATGAGATTTCACTGTGGAGGGTGGTAAGTGGAAAACCAGAGTGGTTTTAGCGTGGGGTTGGGAGCGGTAAATGGTATTCAAGAAATTGACGTGATTCCACTCACCGCGCGCCACGTGGAAAAAAAAAACTACTTACATCGTGCGATTTCGAACCGTTAATGTCCAGACACCAGAAAAATGCGATATGCCTCCTGACCGCTGGATTTAGGACGGAGAGATCCGATGGTGGAAATGAAGGCGCGATGGGGGAAAGGTGCATGAGCGGAGGAGGTGATCGGGTTTATTATGGACCGTTAGATTAAGCGATCTGATGGTTAGGATTTGATATTGGGGCGGGGAGCTTTACCAAGGGGCAAAGGTTAAATGGTTTGCGAAATAGATCCTGACCGTTGGATCTATAGATCCAACGGTGGAGATTAAAAGGTGAGGTAGAGTTATAAGAATAGTTGAAAGAGACAGGAAAAATGAAAGACGCCTTATAACGGTGGATCTATGGAGATCGACGGTTCTTTGTCAAATTCGAAACACAATTTTGGAGATAATAAAACAAAGGAAAAAGTGTTTCGGGTAAGTGTCTTTATGGGGTTTCTTTGGTTTTTTAGCACCCGGTTGTGGGCTTTAGGTCACATGGAGAAAAGGGGCCATATGAATTAAGCCCTCGGGGGCTTAGGTCCTATATAATGTAAATTGGATGATTTTTAGGCCAAAATGGGGATTTTTAAGCCAGAATGAAGGTTCCAGTAAGCAGAAAAGGGGATTTTTAAGCCCAATCAAGGGAAATATAAGGTTTAAAAAAGGGAAAATTGATGATTTATAGGGCTAATGAGGGATTTTATGAAGTGAATGAGTGTGAAGCATGGGGGATTTGGTGAGAGTGAGAAAGGGAAAAGGAGGCCTTTTGTAAGCAATTTCTTCATAGCAGAACAACAGGTTTCTTTAGGGTAAAGAGGGAAACAGTAGTGAAGATCATTTTGAAGGACAGAAAACACGTGGAGGCTTCAAGAATGAAAGATTTCCAAGGGAAATGTTTCTCTTGAAGGCTCAGAAGCATTTTTAGCCACCTGTTTTCTATGCCAAAAATTTATAGGTGGCTAACAGTGGCTCCACATGGGGATGACATCTTCTTGAAGGTGTCAAGAATCTCAAAAAATAATCTTTGGGAGTAGGCCAGATGCCTGGTACTTGACACATCTCTTCTTTTCTTTAATCAGCTGCCACAAACATGATGGATGTTATATCAGTAGAAAACATATTCCCAAACAACTACCTACCCATCCTACTGTCCTAACATTTTTTCTTCAAGGTGCATTTAGACTTACAGACCTTTCACATCATCATTTTTTGCAAACAGGAAAATAAGCCTCTCTACTGCTACCCTTATTACTCCATGAGGCCAGATTAAATGGTTGGCCTCATAGCTTCTCTACCTAAACTAATATCTGCCAGGATTAAAATGTCTTGCAGATTTTCATTCTCTATATTCTAAGATAGAAATTGAAACACATACAAACTAGGATTAGACTGTTTGGTCGACTGTGGGTTCATGGCATAAATACAAGTTGCACATGAACTGAACTTTGCAAAAATTAAAACTAACTAAATGCTCACAGGCTGAGCTTTATTGAGATTTCCTACCTATCCTACTCTAACTTGAGATATTTACATGTCTAGCTTACAAACTCTCTTTTCCAATACATCCAGTCAATCAGATGATCCCATGACCGATCCTTTCTTCTCATCTCTTTGAGCATGTTGGATAGGCAGGGCCACTCCCATTCTCTTTGTTTTTTAACAGCAACTTTTAAAAAAAATTTTGTTGTCTGCAACAAGCTGCTCTTGATGACCTTTGATCTTTCTTCAAATGTTTGCAGGAAATGAGCATAAGGATCTTTAAATGATACCTGGTTGTGAATGTTTGACAAGTAGTCTTCAACCAGGACTGCTTCCTTTTCCACTGGATCAAACAGAAGATCCTTTTGAGAAAGAAAATCTCCCTCATCTTCATCATCATCTGAGCTGGAGAACTCATCATATTTGGAAGTGCTGTCCTCTTTTAGCTCTAAGATATTCTGATCTGGTGTGCTGAGCTTTGTGAAAAGACTAACATATTCTTGAGTAGGGGTTTCTTTGATTACCTCAACCCTTTCAGGAGAAGGTTCAGTATATTCATCTTGCTCAAGAGTTTCTTCATTGCTTTCTTCCTCATCCTCTGCGCTGAAAAGTTGCTGACTTCTAGCTTCATGGAAATTATTACTGATGATGTGATATAAAGCAGAGTGAAGATTCAATGAATCTTCACCTGCTACTAGACTTTCATAACCTTCTTCATTAGTATCATAAATTGCCTGACTTGGCTCATTACTTTCTGGAAGTTGATGCACATGATCTTCTTCCCACCAATCTACTAATGATAGTCCTATAGGATTAGCTTCTATTTGGAAAAAATCATCATCAGATAGATAAAAACTAGAAGAATCATAATTGTAAGCGATGTCACCCATCAAACTTACTGGATTCTCAACAAGTCTTTCTTCAAAATAATCTGCAAGTTCATCTTCTGATTTGAAATCTTGTTCATCATACATGCTTCGCATGTTGCTTATGTCTTGCAGTGATCTGGTTTGTTTTTCCTGAGGACAAGGTGTGAGTAGTTTTTAATAAGCATCTCTAGTTTCAGCCTCAGACTCTTCCTCCTTTATGTCTATCAAGTTGTTGGCTATCTCTATCAATCTTTCCAACTTTGTTTCTGCAGAGATCAACCTTCTTTGCTCTGCTTGGTCCTTCTCTATTGCACTTAATTTTTCCTCCCTGCACCTTATGTTGTATTCGATAGTAATTGCTACGTTATGCATTTCTTCCAGGCTCGAAGGCTCTCTTTCTCTAATATGGAATTCCACCTCAGGGTCAAAAGAACTTGGATAGTGCAATAAAGCCCATCCCAAGGGTGGTTTTATATTAGTAGGTATTGAATTGTATACCTTATTAAACTTGGCTGAAAAGACTTGTACTGTCTCTCCTGGTTGCCTTTTCAAGTTCTGGTATTCTTCTAGGACGAGGAAAACATTTCCCGAGACTATCCATCTATCAAGGAAGACTTGAGCAAATTGATGAAAGCTGAAAATGCTTGCAGCTGGAAGGTTTTTAAACCAACTCTTAACATTTCCTTCTAATGACAAGGCAAACATTCTAACACACACTTCATCTTCTTCTATTTCATACAAGTTAATTAAATCCTCAAGCTTTTGAACATGCTCCTCAGCAGTGATCTTTGAATTTTCTCCATAAAAAAGGGGCATCTTATTTGTAAGTCCTGCATGAAGGGGCTGGAAGATAAGAGGAAAAACTAGAGGCTTATATCTTTCTATGACCTTTGTGGGTGTATGTAGTGCAACAAGAGACCTATGACTACTTGAAGTTACATTAGGGATGCGAGATACAGCATGAGGCTCGTGATTCACTAGGTTTTTCACAGGTGTATGGGTCTACTCATGGTATGAAGACTGAGGCTTGAGATCTTTCCCATAATCAATGTGGATACCATATTTCTATACTTGATCAGGCTTAAATTAGGATAGAAAGTAGTGGTAGATAAAAACCATGAATTATTTAAACCAAATCCAGCCTAAATGTTCTATCCTTCTATAAGGTCTGGCCATATTTCAGGTTCTTCCTCCAGTGGAGTATTTAGGTCCGTTAGGTGTTGGGGTTCCCATGTTTTGGAAAGGTTGGAAATACAAAAAGATGAGACAACATAAAACCACTTTCAGACCTTAGGATCTAGCCCTCCTGGGTCTAGAGAGGGATCTCTCTATATAAGTAAAGGTTTTATATATTTGAAGCTCGAAGTTTGAGGTGTTAGGCTAGTTATAAGGCTCAGGGTTTGTTTGTTTGGTTTTTTGTGTGGTTGTTGGTTATCAGGAAAAAGGGTTTACTGTAAGACAAGGATGAGAAAAGAGGAATAAGGTAGAGGTGAATTATTCCAGGGAGCATTCAATACCATTGGGAAATGGAGTCAGGAAAGGATTTGCTTGCTAATCAATATGCAAGCTTTCAATTGGGCTAGTCATCTAAACATTGGATTTTAAGATGATAGCGTGATATGGAATGGCAAGAGGGGATGAGACAACACAGATTCATGGCACAAAGTTAAAGACCAGCTGGTCACACAAGGATCCTAGTGGACAGGGCTAACTCTAATCCCCTGTGTTCCCAAATCTTCCAGCTAAATCCTTAATGAGAAACATCTAAGAACAGATTCATTTAGCTCATACATCAGAGAGCGGGCAATAACATCCACTACACTGGTTAAATTATCTAAAATCAATTCTTAGATAACACATTCAGAAGAAAAACATTAATGGCAAGGAGATCAGAAACATAGGGTACCTAACAAGGGTAAATCCTATGCCAATTTTCTGATGCAAGCTAGTAGAAATGAAATGAAATGAATTAAACACAGAGATAGGAAAAACCGCTACTTTAGATCAAGATCCAAAGAAATGTGCTTGTCATATTAAACATCAATACCAATCAAGTAAAACATTTCCAATAGCTGAATACTCAGTCTGAAATCATATTCCTCAGCCTATCTTACAACTTTACACAGAGACTGTGTCTCAAAAGAAACTACTTGCAGTTCTCTGATAACTGATAAACAACCTTTACAATTTTTCTTCATGAAATTTTATAGCAGAAAGATGGACTGAGGAGGTAGGTGAAAACTAAATGCAGCATTAAAACTTCGGTAAAGAAAGAGGGCCGAAGCCCATTCCGTTTAAATTCTGAGCTTTCAATTTTGGCACTCTGTGGTACTATTGGTGAATAAACAAAAGATAAATGAATGACTGAGAAGTCTGCCATACTTATGAAACAAATGCTCTCGTAGCTTCGAACTGTTGTTAGGGTGGAAATTTCTTTAGGAACATGCTGCATGGGTGCTCCGTCCTTTTTCTAGGAAAAAACATTCTGCTGATGTAGAAACCCTGATACACTGAATTTCATGTTGTACCTTCTACATGATCCATGGGTCTTCAATCTAATTCTTTACCTTTAAATCTCTGGACATAAGGCTTATATATCTTCATTTGCATGCCTTTAGCTCTCTGCTGCTTAATTTAAATCTCTTACTGTGAAATATGTGTGTTAATGGCACCGAGACATTTTCACAGAGTAATACCCTAGTCCTTTAATGCCAGTCCTGTCGTAGGACCTCCTCGGGTTTTCCTCATGATTTCTGCCTCTGCACACAGTCTTTTGCTGTGTTTTCTGTCACTCTGATAGCGGGTGCAAATCATGGCAGCTTTCACCACCTCAAAACCCTGCAAAACAGAAAAATTGTTATGAAATCCATGAATGGGGGGTAATGGATGCAGTGCGGATGATGAAAATGGTCGTGTGGCTGGTGAAATGGTATAACAATGCAGAGGAATGATGGAGGGAGGCCTTGGTGAAGTTTGGCGGAGCACAGAGGAAATTTAAATGAAAAGCTTTAACAAACCCGACTTTTGAACAAATATATGCAATGGGATGGGCGGATGTACGGTGGATACACGTGGGGGTGATGTGGTGGGATTGGGTGATGGCGGGGTGGTCAATGGCGGGGCAATTAAATCTGGACCGTCTGATCTCGGCGGAGATCGACGATGGAAAGCACGTCGGAGGGCGATGGACTGTGGTCTAGGGGTATGGATGCCATGGGTTAACTCGTGCACAGCTCTTTGGAACGACGACCGTTGGATCAACTGCCCCAGATCGGATGGTGCACATGCATATCGCTACGCATCCTCAGACAAACGTTAATGCGCAATGGGGTAGTGGTTTTGAAATAGTGTCAGAGCCACATGTCGAATGCTGAGTGGAATCGCTGGCCTATCGGAAAATACCGCCCTCCGCCCAAAGGCGGTGCGATAGAAACCGGATGGTTTTTGAATAGTACACAGGGATCACTGGGGCGGGTAGACTCTGAACTGTTGGATCTATGGGTAAATAGACGGCGATGGCGGGATTGGGGCGATGAACGGGGTGAACAATGGACACTGTGGGAGCCACGATCACCGTCTGATCTATATAGATCGACGGTTGAAACTGCGTCCGATATCCATCTGCGGTAAGCGCCTTTTGGGCCAGCGCTCGATTTTAGCGCCAGGGTCTCGTGGAGAAAAGGCTGAGGGGCTAGCAGAAAGGGGCTAAGGCCTAATGTAATTTGAAAAGTGGGTTTTTTGCCCATTTTTAGTGTAATTTGAGGGCAATGAAGGGCAACGATAGGGGTAATGGGTGTTTAAACGGCCAACCAAGGAGTATGTGTAGGACTTAGGGGGAATTTTTGGAGAGGTTTAGAAGGATTAGGGGGGTGATTTTGGGGTAAAGAAAAGGGGTTTTGACAAATGAAGAAGAGGTGAAAAGGGACATTCTGAAGGGATATAAGGGTTAATGTAGGCCTTTTGGAGCAGAATTTATGTAATCAATGAGACCTTATAAAGGGAGTCAGCAGAGGGAAATTTATCAAAGGCAAAGGCATAGGAGACTTCAAGGATGATGTGTCTTCAGGGGAGATGCATTCCTTGAAGGCTCAAAAACAATTTAGCCCCCTAATTTTCTTTGTCAAAAATTTATAGGGGGGCTAGCAGTGGCTCCACATGGGGATGGCTTCTTCTTGAAGGAGTCAAGAATTCAGAAAATGATCTTTGGTGTAGGCTAGATGCCTGCTGCTTAAGCCACCTTCTTCTTTGATTTTCAGCTGCCACAATTTTGAAGACATCGATTTAGCAGAAAAACTTTCCCAATCAATCTACCTACCCACACTACAGTCCTAGAATTTTTTCTTCTTCTAGGGTGCATTTGAGCTAGCAGACCCTTTACATCATTTTTATTTTTTATTTTTTTTAAGACTGAAAACAAACCTATTCTAAATCTACCCTTATTACTCCATGAGAGAAGATTAAATTGTTGGTCCCATATGTTTCTCTACCTATTCCACTATCTGCTGGGATTAAACTGTCCGATAGAATTCTTCTCTACATTCTAAAACTGAAATTTAAAGACAGTCAAACTAGGATTAGACAGTCTAGTTTGCTGTAGATCCAAGGCATAAAGACAGTTTCACATGGACAGAAATTTGCAGGAAACTGAAACAAAACTTTGAAGGCTTGAAATATGAAATTTGTAGTATCCTTCTTTCGTTTTTGTGACTCAAGTTTTGAGATTGTTAGAGTCACTCTTTTCCTTCATTCTAGCTCTGGTTTTGGGCATGTTGGAGCTGATTCTTCTTTTTTCTTTGCTGGTCCAGATTTTGAGCATGTTAGGACCAGCTGTCTTTACTTTCTTTGGCTCAGGTTTTGATCATATTAGAGCCAATATTTTGCACTTCAGAGGTTCATTTTTTGAGCATGTCTGAACCTCTCCTTTCTTTCCGTTTTTTGAAACATTTTCTCTTTTTCTTGAAAACAAAAACTGCAATGGTATGTACAATGGAAATGAAAACTGGGAATTGAAAATCAGCAGAAGTAGTGTTTGAGCATCCTGCCATTGACAGGACCCCCAAACAGCTCGGTGCCATCTAATTCTTGTAGGAAGAAAGCATTTGGGCCCACAGTGGCTTGGATGATGTATGGACCCTGCCACAAACTGTCAAACTTGCCGTGTTTTCCTCTGTCCTCTCTTTTTGAGTCCCACTTCAGAAATTTATCCCCAATTTTGAAGTCAGCAGCTTTGGTTCTCTTGTCAAACAACTTCTTTATGTTTTCCTGAACTTTGATAGCTCTGTTATAGACCTCTTCCCTAGTTTGCTGGAGATGGATTGTTTGGTTTATCCTCCTCACCATACTGTCCTCTTCTATCTGGATCTCTTGGACAAGTTTGATTACCGGTACCCCAAGGCTGGTAGGAAACAATGCTTCTGTCCCATAGACAAGCTGATATGGTGACATGCCAATGGACTTCTTTGTTGTAAGCCTATCAGCCCACAAAGCATGCACTAACTTGTTATGCCATGACTTTTTGTTATCTTCTAGCAGCTTTTTGATGATGATCACTAGGCTCTTGTTCGATGAGTCAGCTAAGTCATTACCTTGTGGGTAATAGGCAGTTGAATGACCAAGCGCTATTTGATACCTGTGACAAAAATCAACCATTTTCTTGGATCCAAAAGCAGCAGCATTATCAGTGATTATTTTCCCTGGGTAGCCAAACCGAGAGAGGATATGACCTTCTAGGAACCTAATGATGACTGAATCTGTGGCATTCCTAGTAGGTATGGCCTCTATCCACTTAGTGAAGTAGTCTGTGGCTGTTAAGATCCATTTGTGTTGTGCAGAAGAAGCAGGGTGGAATTCTCCAATAAAATCTAGGCCCCATCGCATAAAAGGACCTTCAACCATGATGGGTTGTAGAGGTAAGGGAAGGAGCTTTCTTTTGTCTTCAAAAATCTGGCATTTGTGGTAGGCAATTATCATCTTATGGAAATCATTGAAGAGTGTGGGCCAAAAGTAGCCAGATATGAGTATTTTGTTTGCAGTAGCCTTCCAGCTCAGGTGGCCTCCACACTCTCCTTCATGGAATTCTTGTTTAATCCTCTCTGCCTCATTTTCAGGCAAAAATTTAAGCAATAGGCCATTCAGATTCTTCTAGTATAAGCAGTTATTCAATATGTAGTAGCTTCTGGCTTTTATTTTTAGGAATCTGGCCTTGGTATTTGATAGTTCAAGGGGGGCATTGAGGTGTGTAAACACATACAGAATGTCAGAATACCAAGGAGAGCTCTGAAAATTTTCCTCAACTGTGGGATCAGGAAATTCTTGTTGCTCATCCAAGGTATTTACCATGTTAATGTCTAGGGCTTGTAGATTTGTTTTAGCCATTAATTGAGCTAGGCCCTGACCTTTAATCAGTTTGGTGGGTTTTATTTCAAGGTCATATTCTAGGATCACAACAATCCATTTGCCCCTCTTCCCATCTGTGTCTTGGGACAAGATGTCTTTTACCACTATATTTGGCACATAGGCTACGGTGTGGGAATGCATTATGTACACCCTAAAGTCTTTCAAGGCCTTAATCAGAGCGTAGGCCTGTTTTTTCATTATGTTGTATTTCAAGGGTGCATCCCTAAGTGCTTTGCTGAAGAAAGAAATGGGATGTTCCATTCCCTCTGAATTTTTCTGCAGTAGAACTGCAGCAATCGTATGCTTGGAGGCAAATGAAAAAATCAGGAAATCTTTTGAGAAATCTGGGCTGATTAGGACAGGAGCCTGGGTGAGTGCAAGTTTAACTGATTCAAAATATTTCTTGGCTTCAACATTCCACTTAACTCCCACACCTTTCTTCAGCATATTAGTCATGTTTCCGAGGTGTTCAGCTAAGTTGGGAATGAACCTCCTGAGGAAGTTGATTTTCCCAATAAAGGACTGTAACTCCTTGATGTTTCTCGGGTGTGTGATTTGTAGTATTCCCTCAATTTTTTTTGGGTCTATCCTAATCCATTTCTCAGATATGATATGGCCAAGAAGTTTTCCTTCTTGCAGCCCAAATACAGTCTTTTTGGGATTTAATGACAGGCAAAACCTCCTACATTTTTCAAACACCTTCCTCAGATGTTTTAGATGTTCTTCTTCAGTCTTGGAATAGACTGTTATGTCATCCAAGTAAATAACAATGAAGTGCCCTATCTCATCTGAAAAAGCTATATCCATTGCTCTTTGGAAGGTTGCACCAGCGTTCATCAACCCAAAAGGCATTTTTACATACATAAAGGTGCCCCATGGAGTGGTAAAGGCTGTTTTGAGTTGATCTTCTGGGAGAACTAGGACATGGTTGTAGCTTGAGAAACCATCTAGAAGGGATATTCTCTTGGAGCCTACTACTTTCTGAAGAATGTGTTCCATTTTTGGCAAAGGGTAGTTATCTTTGAGTGAGGCTCTATTAAGGTTTCTGAAGTCAATACACAACTTGATCTCCCCTATTTTCTTTCTCACCGCCACTAAATTCGAAACCCAATCAGAGAACCTTACGGGAACTATTATGCCTGCCTCATACATATTTTTAATCTCTTTTTCAACTGCATGCAATTGTTTCGGGTTTATTCTACGAAGTTTCTGCCTAAAGGGTTTCTGATTTTCTTTTAAGGGTATTTGTGCTGTATGATGTTCGTGTCATAAGCCTTTAAGTCTTCGTAGCCCCAAGCAAACACGTCTACAAATTCCTTGAAAAGGTCGATGTATTTCTTTTTCATGTTTGCAGGAAGGGACCTAGCCAATTTAATAATTTTGGGCTTATCTTCTGTGCCTATATTGCATTCTTCTACGTCAGAGTCCACGTGCTCAATGGTGGGCTTTTTTGCCACATCATCGAAGTCAAAATGGTTTTCTAACGGCGCCAGACCTCGAGGTATGTTCTTATCTTTGGCTTGCAGCACCTCTACTTCTTCACTGTCTGCGTTTTCACACTCTGTAGTTGAATTTCCAGTTTCTTCATTTAAATCGTTCATTTCTACGTTTCTGGGTGGATTTTATTCCTCGTATGAGGGTTCCTCACTTACGCAGCTATCACTAGACGTAGAGTCTGAATCAGAAAAAACAAACTCGTTCCTGCCCATCAAAAAATATTCAATTTGTTTATCGCCCTCGAAGACCTGCCAATATTTTTCGTTATCTGGAACTGCAGGTCTGAATCGGGTTTGTATGATAATTTGTTGGTCGCTTGGAGTCTTAGGATATGAACTAGCTAGGCAAGCCAATCCGTTTGCAATGACGTTTTGACTCCTGGGGACAAACACTAACTCATATTCAAAAAATGTTTTCAATATATCTACGGAATCGTTCCTATACGCCCTCAATCTAGGGTGTTTGGCTATGTATTCACCGTTCACCTGTTTTATCACCAGCTCAGAGTCTCCTTGCAATGCTATCTTACGGGCCCCTAATTTCTTCAACAGATTTAAACCTAGGATTAGGGCCCCGTACTATGCAATATTGTTTGTGCATTTGAAGTGCAAGTTGCAAGCGTGGCTCTCTGCGTAGTCATTCTCTGTGTTATGCAGCCACACCCCAGCTCCAGCAGTTCTCCTTATGCAGGACCCATAAAAATACATCTCCCACAGGGATTCACTCTGGGTTTTGTTATCATTTCTTTCCCTATAGCTGGGTTTTCCATTATGTTATGTAGTAGGGTCCCCACTAGGCTGTGGGCTATTTAGTTCTTCGTGTGATGTATGGGATTCAGAGAGCTCGCTAGAGAGATGTTTGCATTCTTTCTCCTGTCCATTCTGAGCTAAGTTTTTAGTGTGTTGTCCAGAGTTTTCTATGTGTTTCTCCTCTGAGTATAGAGTAGCCATTATGTTAAAGTCCATGGCCTCTATTTCCTTGTTTGTAACTCTATTTTGGGACGTTGACCCTTCTAAGGATTCGTCATTACAAAGGATGAAGGAGTCAAGGTTTGTATGTATAGAGTATAAAGGATAGTTTTCAGGCTTTTCAGGGCTACTAACCAGGAATTTCATTTGTGTCTCCTTGTATAGTCTTCTAAGTTGGCCAAAGATTGGGATTGTGGCATAAGCCCCATCCATCTGCATTGTTCCTTGCAGCTTGGCTCTCCATGATCTTGATAATAACATGCCATACTTGGGTGGCACATCTGCCACAACAACATCCATGACCATACACTTGGCAGGAATCTGAGTCAGGCTCACACATAAATATTTGATCAGGCCAAGACACTTTACTCTACTAGAGTCAAATGAATATAGGTCTTTATAGGGACGGGTTATCTCTAGGACTAATCTTTCCATCACTACTTTAGGCATCAGGTTCTGTGATGCCCTAGAATCATGCATTGCATTATGGAGAATCTTATCATGGACATTAAGACTGATATAAAAATGAGGCACTACCCCTTCCTGAAACTTTCCTTCTATCTTTGGACCAAACAGAAGGGAAGGTTGATCATCACTGAGATTTACAGTGTCACTATTCTCACCTAAATTTAATGCTTTCAAAATTTGGCCTTTATATACATCCTGAGTGGCCAGCTCAGAGAGTGGGACAGAGATTTTAATTTTTGCAATCTCACTCTCCAAATTGAAAGTGGAATGACTCTTTGGAATGTTCAACTCTGTTTTGTTAGTCACCACCTTAGTGGCTAAATCAGTGTGCTGATTCTCACTATGTACAATGTTAGAAACTGTTTTATTAGGAGCACTAACTGCAGTGTCAGTGCTGCTTGTTGGTTGACCTTGTGTATCAGTGTTTTGGTTGTCCTTTTCTTTGTTCTTCCCAGAATTCTCAACTGCTGATTTGTTGCTTTCAGCAGTTACTTTAGAAGTTTTCTCAGGTCTCTTCTTGATGGTGACCTCAGAATCTTTTGGTTTGGTAGTTTCTAAGCTCTTTTTTCTTCTAAGTTCATATTTTTCTCTGACCTGCATCATGGCATTTTCAAACCCTAACCTGTAATCTTCAGATTCTAACCATTCCTCACCCCAATATGAGGGTGAGGGCTGATATTCTTCTGAGTAACAGTTATGGATTGAATCCTTTGTTTCAAACATATTAATTGTGTTTCCCTCAGACTCTTCTATGATTCCCTCATCTTCATCAAGAAAATTCTCTTGGAATGGGGGAATAAATTGCTGATCTGATTCTCTTTGTCTGTTGGGAGTGGCATTGTTTCTTCTAAAGTTATGGTTCTGGTTATGGTTTTGATTTCTGTTTTGGTTACTAACTGTGACAACCATTTTTTTCACCATTTGTTGTAGATCTTCCATGTTTTTAGATAGACGGTCATAATTGGGGTCAGATGTGGAAGCTACATTGTCATCTCTGTATGTTACCCTCCTCTCAGCTCTCAGTCTTGCCCTTTTCTCAATCAAGTTGGCTTCTATATTCACTGCTCCTTTCTGCATGCCTTCCAATGTGTTGTACTCTTTATCCCTAAGTTGATAGGCCATGTCAGCATCAAAGCCTTCAGGGTATTTCGCTAGGGCCATACCTTGGGAAGGTTTCATATGTGGAGGGAGAGCATTGTAAATGATGTTAAATCTTGTTGAGTAATCATGGACACTCTCTCCTACGTTTCTTTTAAGGTTCATATTTTCTGCTAGGAGATGGCGAGGGTTAGCCCTAACTTCCCATTTGTTGATGAAAGTCTGATATAGAGATGGGAGGTCATTTATGCTACCCGGAGGTAGGCCCTTAAACCATTTATTCACATCACCCCCTAAGCTTTGGGAAAAGATTCTCATTTTGACTGTATCATCATCTATCTCCATGTAGTCAAAAGAATCTTCCATCCTATCTACATGGTGTTGTGTTGTGGTAGATTCTTTTGCAGTGAAGTGTGGGATCTTTGATTGATAATCATTGGGTAAGGGTACTAGAGGCTGAGGTAAGACCAAAGGTGAATACCAGGCTGCCATAATGATGTTTTGATGAGGTAAAGGATTGACTTGGGCAATTGATATATGGATGACATGGATATTGTGACCAGGAGAAGACTAATAAGCAGATCTAGGGTGACTGAGCCCCAATTTTTGAATGAAGTGTATATCAGGAGGTGTAGATGGAGGGGTCTGTCTAATCCCAAGGTGCTTACCGCTTTGAGGTGGTGAACCAGGGAGCTCAAGGTCTGGCTGGTCTAGGACACTGAATGACCTAGTTCTAGGTAATCTATTAGGTAGGTCTAGGTCAAGGTGAAAGTGTGATAGAGCTGTAAGATCTTCTGGTGCAGAGTTAGCTCTATGGATGTGGCTGGAAATAGTTGGTATTTTAGGTGTAGGGGCTCCCTTGAGGATTCTCTCAGGGTTGTCAACTATTTCCAGTGGGTTTGGGTTAGGATAAGCTCTTGTGTGAATGGTTCTTGAAGCCAGAATGCTATTTTCCCACTAAGAAGCTTAACCCTACTTGCTACTTCTACTGTGGTTGATGTTGTTTTGGAGGCTGGTCTCCCAGTGGAGTCTTATGTGCAACCAAGATAATCAGCAGGCCTACTAATCACCAGTGGAGTCTTTGAATCATTTAGGAATTATGGAGTCGCCAGGTGGAAAGGTTTAGGATGTTTGGGGAGGGTACACTATCCACCAAAGTGCCTATGGGATGCTCCTTTTCGAGGATATCTTGCAAACACAGCAAAATCTACCCAGAGATTGACTGGGAGGGCATTTACCAGATATGTCACCTCTAAAAGAGTGTGAGATCTGGAGGCTACCCGGCCCTTTCCAGACTCTATCCAAGAGTATGGGAGAAACACAACAAATGGTATGGAGGTTGATGTGTCAATAGGAGTGCTTGACTGCCAACCTAACCAGATATTGTAGGTAGCTGAGGCTCTTATGATATGGTAAGTTGAGGAATACTCAGAAGTTCCCCAGTGGAGTTGCCATTATGTTGGGGTTCCCATGTTTTGGCAAGGTTAGATATACCAAAAGATGAGACAACATCAAACCACTTTCAGACCTCAGGATCTAGCCCTCCTGGGTCTAGAGAGGGATCTCTCTATATAAGTAAAGGTTTTATATCTTTGAAGCTCGAAGTTTGAGGTGTTAGGCTAGTTATAAGGCTCAGGGTTTGTTTGTTTGGTTGTTTGTGTGGTTGCTAGTTATCAGGAAAAAGGGTTTACTGTAAGACAAGGATGAGAAAAGAGGAATAAGGCAGAGGTGAAGTATTCCAGGGAGCATTCAAGACCATTGGGCAATGGAGTCAGGAAAGGATTTGCTTGCTAATCAATAGGCAAGCTTTCAATTGGGCAAGTCATATAAACATTGGATTTTAAGATGATAGCGTGATATGGAATGGAAAGAGGGGAGGAGACAACATAGATTCAGGGTACAAAGTTAAAGACCAGCTGGTCGCACAAGGATCCTAGTGGATAGGGCTAACTCTAATCCCCAATGTTTCCAAATATTCCAGCTAAATCCTTAACAAGAAACATCTAAGAATAGATTCGTTTAACTCATACATTAGAGAGCAGCCAATAACATCCACTACACTGGTTAAATTATCTGAAATCAATTCTTAGATAACACATTCAAAAGAAAAACATTAATGGCAAAGAGAGCAGAAACATAGGGTACCTAACAAGGGTAAATTCTAAGCCAATTTTCTGATGCAAGCCAATAGAAACGAAATGAAATGAATTAAACATAGAGATAGGAAAACATCATCGCTGCTTTAGATCAGGATCCAAAGAAATGTGCTTGTCATATTAAACAGCAATACCAGTCAAGTACAACATTGCCAATAGCTGAATACTCAGTCTGAAATCATATTCCTCAGCCTATCTTACAACTTTACACAGAGACTTTGTCTCAAAAGAAACTACTTACAGTTCTCTAATAGCTGATCAAAAACCTTTACAATGTTTCTTCATGAAATTTTATAGCAGAAAGATGGACTGAGGAGGTAGGTGAAAACTAAATGCAACATTAAAACTTCAGTAAAGAAAGAGGGCTGAATCCCATTCCGTTTAAATTCTGAGATTTCAATTCTGGCACTCTGTGTTACTATTGGTGAATAAACAAAAGATAAATGAATGACTGAGAAGTCTGCCATACTTATGAAACAAATGCTCTGGTAGCTTTGGACTGTTGTCAGGGTGGAAATTTATTTAGGAACACAGTGTATAATAAAAGCTGCATGGCTGCTCCATCCTTTTCTTAGGAAAAAGCATTTTGCTAATGTAGAAACTCTGATACACTAAATTTCATGATGTACCTTCTGCGTGATCCATGGGTCTTCAATCTGATTCTTTACCTTTAAATATCTGTACATAAGGCTTATATATCTTCATTTGTGTGCCTTTACCTTTAAAGCTCTCTGTTACTTAATTTAAATATCTTACTGTGAAATCTGTGTGTTAACGGCACTGGGACATTTTCACAGAGTAATACCCTGGTCCTTTAATGCTAGTCCTGTCGTAGGACCTCCTCAGGTTTTCCTCATGATTTCTGCCTCTGCGCACGGTATTTTCCTGTGTTTTCTATCACTGTGATAGCGGGTGAAAATAATGGCGGCTTTCACCACCTCAAAACCCTGCAAAACAGAAAACTTGTTATGAAATTCATGAATGGGGGGTAATGGATGCAGTGTAGATGATGAAAATGGTCGTGCGGCTGGTGAAATGGCGGAACAATGCAGAGGAATGATGGAGGGAGGCCTTGGTGAAGGTTGGTGGAGAACAGAGGAAATTTAAATGAAAAACCTTAACAAACCCTACTTTTGAACAAATATATGAAATGGGATGGGCGGATGTACAGTGGATACACGTGGGGGTGACGTGGCGGGACTGGGCGATGGCAGGGTGGTCAACGGCGGGGCAATTAAATCTGGATCGTCTGGTCTCGGAGGAGATCGACGGTGGAAAGCACGTCGGAGGGCGATGGACTGTGGGCCAGGGGTACGACCGCCATGGGTTAACTCGTGCGCAACTCTGTGGAACGATGACCGTTGGATCAACTGCCATAGATTGGACGGTGCACGTGCATATCGCTATGCATCCGCGGATGAAAATTTAATGCGCAATGGGGTAGTGGTTTTGAAATAGTGTCAGAGCCACGTGTCGAATGCTGAGTGGAATTGCTGGCCTATCGGAAAATACCGCCCTCCGCCCAAAGGCGGTGCGATAGAAACCGGATGGTTTTTGAATAGTACGCGGGGACCAACGGGGCGGGTAGACTCCGAACCGTCAGATCTGCGAGTAAATAGACGGTGATGGCGCGATCGGGGAAATGAACGGGGTGAAAAATGGATGCTGTGGGAGCCGCGATCACTGTCCGATCTATACAGATCGATGGTTGAAACTGCATCCAATATCCATCTGCGGTAAGCACCTTTCGAGCCAGTGCTCGGTTTCAGTGCCCAGGTCTCGTGGAGAAAAGGCAGAGGGGCTAGCGGAAAGGGGCTAAGGCCTAATGTAAGTTGCAAAGTGGGTTTGTTGCCCATTTTTAGTGCCATTTGAGGGCAATGAAGGGAAACGATAGGGGTAATGGGTGTTTAAACAACCAACCAAGGAGTATGTGTAGGACTTAGGGGGAATTTTTGGAGAGGTTTAGAAGGATTAGGGGGGTGATTTTGGGGTAAAGAAAATGGGTTTTGACAAATGAAGAAGAGGTGAAAAGGGACATTCTGCAGGGATATAAGGGTTAATGTAGGCCTTTTGGAGTAGAATTTATGTAATCAATGAGACCTTATAAAGGGATTCAGCAGAGGGAAATTTATCAAAGGCAAAGGCACAGGAGACTTCAAGGATGATGTGTCTTTAGGGGATATGCATTCCTTGAAGGCTCAAAAAAAATTTAGCCCCCTACTTTGCTTTGTCAAAAATTTATAGGGGAGCTAACATTAGGAATTGTGGAGTGTGGAGTCACCAGGTTGATGAATTTGAAAGCTTGAAGTAGGATGTTGCCCACCATCAGCAAGTAAATACCAATCTAACCAGAGATTTTGGGTCTTCTGAGGTCTTAATGATATATAAGATGAAATTCACTCAGAGTTCCCCAGTGGAGTCACCATTATGTTGTGGTTCCTATGTTTTGGCCAGATTGGCAAGACCAAAAGATAAGAAAACATCAAACCACTTTGGGATCCTAGGATCTAGCCCTCCTGGATCCAGAGAGGGATCTCTCTATAGATGTAAAGAATGATATATATTTAAGGCTCAAAATGAGGTATTAGGCTAGCTATGAAGCACAGGGGTTTTTGATTTGGTTTTTTTTGTTGGAGATCATTAACTGAGAAGGTTATGGGATTAAAGAATGAACTGAATAGAAGGATGTTTCATCATGGGAATATAGGTCAAAATAAAGGCTAATCCATTGGGCTGTGGAGTCATGAAAGGGGATTACATGCATAACAACCATCCAAGGGTTTTCATAGGGCAAGTCATCTATAATAAAGGATATTTTTAGATAGATGGTGGAATAGAACATTAAGAATGGGTGAAAGAAAGAAACCAAAGTGCAGCCTAAGATCAGGTCAGATGTCATTTAAATCCAGGCCTGATTTTAACATATCTCAAAGGAAACTCTCATAAAGACACAAAGGATAGCTTAAGATCAGGTTAGATGTCATTCAAATCCAGATCTGCTTTTGACATACTTGAGAGGAAGCTCTCATAAAAGACACAAAGGGTAGCTTAAGATCAGGTCAGATGTCATTTAAATCTAGACCTGCTTTCAGCATACTATCAAGGAAGACAATCCAGAAATCCATCATAACTACCTTCAGAAAGTATAACACATTAAAGATTAAACACAGAGCAAGGCCTAAGATCAGAGAAATACTTTTAACCTTCAATGCTTTGACACTAACTCAAAGGGATCTTAGAAAGGTTAACTATTGGAAGAGGCACCTAGTGAGATAGGGCTAGCTCTAATCTCCCAATTTCCAAATTCTTTCAGCTAAAACCAAACAAGAACATCTAAGAAAACAACTCTAGATTCATACATCAGTAAGCATGGATAGGCCAACTTCTATACTGGTTAAATCATGATGAATTTTCTCTTAGATACACAATAGCAAAAAACATATAGATAAACATTATAATGAGACTTAGGGTACTTCCAGTGGTATGTCCTAATATATGCTTGCTGTTCTTTATCTGAGAATAATGGACAGTGTGATAAACATGAAAGGAAACAACTAGAGTAAGGAAAACATCACCGATAATATAGACCAGGATCCTGTGAATCTGCTTGATTAATTGATGTGCAAAACTAGTCACATACTTTGAGCTCAGTGGCCTTTTACAATCAAAATTCTCTTCCCAGCCTACTATATTATAGACTACTCAACTACTTCCCCTCAATAACAGTTCTAACAACTAATAAGATCCCAACAACCAACAGCCTTTACAATGAAATTTATCGAGGTTCTTATAGGAGAGTAAGCGATAGTAGTAGTAGATGTGAGCTTTAAATGATTCATTAAGACATAATGCAAGAAGTATTCGTGCCCACTTTGCTTAATGGATTAATAGAAGGCCTGCAGGTCTCCCATACTTCCATAACTTTTGTCCTGATAGTTTCTGAGCCCTCTGTCAGTGTAATAATGATTTCGGTGTTCGAAAGAAGATGGTTGAAGTGATGTAGCTAGTCCTTTTTGGAGAAAAAGTGTTCTGCTGATATTAAAACACAGATACGGCTTGTTTCATGTGTTTTAGCCTTCATTAAGCCTTTTTATCACCTTTATGGTCATCAATCTATATCTTCACTATTTAAACCCTAGATTATAGCATTAATCTTTAATAAATAGGCTTAAATCCTTTAATTCTCTTCGGTGATACTCTTTTCTGCTTCTGCTGACTGTTTCTGGTGCATGTGTAGGTTTAATGGTGTAGGAGGGTCTAAATAAGAGTTTATAACCCGAGTCTTAATAAAAATCATGTTTTAACCTTTCTCACGTGTTCCTTTATGCAATCTCTGGCTCTGAAAGTATATTCCTGCACTCTGAAAATCCCTGTCTGTGACTGTGAAACATAGTGGATTCACGCTCCTTTAGAACCTGCAAAAAGACAACAAACTCATTATGAAAAAAAAAAACCTATGGGAGTAAGAGGGATGCTGTAGAGGCTCATGGAGGATGGAGAGTAGTGGTGAAATGGTGTATCACAATAGAAAAATGGTGTAAAACCATGTCGGAATGGTGAAGAACGGGCTAATGAAGGTTTGTGGTGAGGAGGATTTTAGGCCGTTGGATCCGATATAATAGTGGAAATCTATGGTCAAGATTGTGCGATAGGGTCATTGGAGGGTGAATGAAGAATTAGGGGAATAGAGGAGATATTATATCATGGCCATCATATTTTAATAATGGATAGCTGTGATTTTTCAATGGACTTATTTGAAAGTTCAGATGAGCAGAAAAGGGAGGAGGGTAAGATATATCGTGATCGTTGGATTAAAGACTTCAACGGTGGAGATCAGCGGAAAGAATCCTTCAGGAGCATAGTTGAGTGGGGAAATGGAAGGGGTGAGATCACATGTGAGCCATCGGATGAGACCAAATTAACGGCCATGATTAATCGTGCGATTTCACTGTGGAGGGTAGTAAGCAGAAAACCAGAGTGGTTTTCGCGTGGGGTCGGAAGTGGTAAAAGGTATTCAAGAAATTCACGCGATTCCACTCATCACGTGCCACATGGAAAAAAAAAACTGCTTACATCGCGCAATTTCGAACCGTCAACGTCTGGGCACCAGAAAAACGCGATATGCCTCCTAACCGTTGGATGTAGGGCAGAGAGATCTGACGGTGGAAATGAAGGCACGATGGGGGAAAGGTGCATGAGCAGAGGCGATGATCAGGTTTATTGTGGACCATTAGATTAAGCGATCTGACGGTTAGGATTTGATATCAGGGCAGGGAGCTTTACCAAGGGACAAGGGTTAAATGGTTTGCAAAACAGATCCTGACTGTTTGATCTATAGATCCAATGGTGGAGATTAAAAGGTGAGGAAGAGTTATAAGAATAGGGGAGAGAGACAAGAAAAATGAAAGACTCCTGATAACCGTTGATCTGTGGAGATCAACAGTTCTTCGTCAACTTTGAAACACAATGCCGGAGATAATAAAACAAAGGATAAAGTGTTTCGGGTAAGTGTCTTTATGGGTTTTCTTTGGTTTTTTAGCGCCCGGTTGCGGGCTTTAGGTTTCATGTAGAAAAGGGGCCATAGGAATGAAGCCCTTGGGGGCTTAAGTCCTATATAATGTAAATTGGGTGATTTTTAGGCCAAAATGGGGATTTTTAAGCCAGACTAAAGGTTCTGGTAAGCAGAAAAGGGGATTTTAAGCCCAATCAAGGGAGCTATAAGGGTTAAAAAAGGGAAAATTGATGATTTAGAGGGCTAATGAGGGATTTTATGAAGGGAATGAGGGTGAAGCATGGGGGATTCTGTCAAAGTGAAAAAGGGAAAAAGGAGGCCTTTTGTAAGCAGTTTCTTCATAGCAGAACAACAGGTTTCTTTAGGGTAAAGAGGGAAACAACAGTGAAGATCATTTTGAAGGACAGAAAACACATGGAGGCTTCAAGAATGAAATATTTTCAAGGGAAATGTTTCTCTTGAAGGCTCAGAAACATTTTTAGCCACCTGTTTGCTATGCAAAAAATTTATAGGTGGTTAACAGTTATGATTGGTAGATGAAGCGCTAGCAGATGAAACATCTACCGATGTTGAGACAAGGGTGTTCAACGAAGAAGGTTTGATAAAAGCATAATGGGAAGATCCATAGGGGTATTCCTCCATGGATTTCATGGATGATGACAGATAGAGAATTGTGACCGATGATTCTATCAAATTGACATCAGGGGGGAGGTATCACAATGGGTGCAAAGAGTCCTCAAATTCTGGTGAAGTAGTGGGACCATAACTCACAATTATAGGAGTAGATGATCTAGTATGAGTGGCCTTGATTTCATGAAGCATGTGAAGGGTATCATGAAACTCATCAAGTTAAGGAAAATGATGGGAATAATGGACATAATGACCGCACAAATCACAAGGGTGATTCATACGTAACAATTTGAGTTTCTTGGTTGAATAAGGTAAGGTAGCATGGACCTTTGGGATGTCAGATTCAGTAAACGTCTCATTTCACACAGGTTTGAGACAAGGGATCTCAGGACAGTTATTGGTGGCATGCCCAACAATATTACACAAAGCATAGAAAGGTCCCAGCTTTGGAGGCTTAGGCAGAGCTGAAGTTGTTTGGGGATCCTTGTTCTTAGGTTCCTTATTTTTGGCTTTGCCCCCCTCACTTGATGCTTTCACAATGGGAGTGGGGTCCTGTTGAGGTTTCTATGGAACTTAAGCAAAGGGAGGGGTCATTGAGACTAGTTTAACTGGGTTTAAAGAAGTATATGGTTTGAGTTGATTTGGTGAAGTGTCTGCGGGGTGATCAATGTACCAGACTGGGATCTCGAGGGTTAAATTTCGTAAAAGACTCCATATGGGGGAGCTAAAAATGGTAACTGGCCTGCATGGTAATGGCACAAAAAACCAAATCCTGGATGGTTAATACTTGAGGGAAATATTCCTTGTTGGAAAAGATGAGGAGAGACACCAACAGAAGGATATGGTCCTTGAGGAGCTGGTCGTGATGGCTCGTTGGAGTGAAAAACAACAGGTTATGAAGGCGTTGGCTACTGAGTAGCCACACCAAACTGCTTGTGGCTATCCCACGATGCTTTAAACATGAAAAAATTGATGATATGGGCTCATAAGGGGTAGGTGCTCGACCATGAAATGAAACAAGCAACAGGTAATCTCTATAGACTCTTGGAGAGACATTGGTGAGAGGTGAGATAGGTTGCTTTTCGGTCATCAACGAGATGGTAGACTGGGGTAATTTCTAAGACTTCAAATTGTAATATGTCAACTGATCGACGGTAATTATCTTTCCATTATGGAGAAAGCACATCTTGCGGTGAGCCAAATATGTGACAACTAACATCACATAGGTGTAGATACGACCCAAAATATTACTGTAATCCAAGGGGGCATCGATGACTTCTATGTCAACACAAACATTCTTTCCTGCAACTGTGACAGGACATTTTTGATACATTCCAAGGGGATATGAAGGATGACCATCCCAAGCACGCAATGTGATGGTGGATGGGGACAGATCAGGGGACCTAAGTTTCTCCCAAACATATGTGGACATTACATAGGTGGATACACCCTTGTCAATGATACATCATTGGATAGTGTCATTGCGGATCTTCACTGGTATTTGGAAAGAAACGGATTAGGGTAAAGGGGGATGTTCTGACTTGTCAACATCAAATAAAATCAAGCAATCACTTGAAGGATCCACAACGACTAGAGAAGATAGTAGAGATTTCCTTTAGGATGGGAAATTATGGAGAACTTCCAGTGTTGACATGGTAGCAGGAGACTGTGCAAAGTCATCTATTATGCTATATGTGTGGAAATATTTTTCAGAAGCAGTATTACGGTGTAATGGAACTTTGGGGATATTTATTGAACCCTTGGTTAAACTGAGAGGGGGGGGGGGGTGAATCAGTTTAACGCAGTCATGGTATTGTAAAACTTTCTTTTACACTTATTTACATCTTCATTTTGTGATCAACTTAATATTCAATGGAACAACAGTATTAATAAGTGAGAAACAAGTATTAAGCATATTAAATACAGAATATCAACACATAATCATCAAGCACATAGACAACAGATATAAGTGGAAACCCATAAGGGAGAAAACCACATCTTATTATTGTTGTGATGCAAAGGAAAGCTCCAACTCCCTCTCATCACTGATTTTCTACAAGCTCCAACCTACATGAGGCTACTACCTCAATTCTGCAAGCTACAACTTGCAAGGAAGCTCCAACTCCCATCTATTTTCTACAAGCTACAACCTACAGGAGGCTCCTACCTCAGCCAGCTACAACTTGACTTTTATCAAGCTACAACTTGACATGGAAGCACTAACTTCCTCGTTGAACAATAAAATCATATGCTGATTTACCTGGATATCAGCTCTGTTTTTATCCTTCTTTACTGCTTTCCTTCCAACCTTCAAATTTTCTTTATATCATCTCTAGATCTTCACAACTCCTCTCTCTGCTCCTTTTTCTTCTTACATTGTCTCACTCATTTCTTCATTCTCTCTCATCCATTCTGCAGTTCTCTCACACTTTATGCATATGTTGGTAACATTATTTATAGAGATCACCTCATAACTGTTTGCATTCCACAGGGAATTTGAAATGAACAGATATGACTCTTTCCCTTCCCCCTTCTCATTTTCTTGTGCAACCCATTCAGAATAATATAATAGTATGTATAAATTTTAGTATTACAGAGGAGTTTTGATTTTCCTTTGGAGACTTGCCTTTGCATCACATACAATAAAAATAATTAATACATTTACATTTACGGTTACAACAAAAATATTTCACTTAGTCTTTTCATCTCTTTGCTTGTTGTGCATTTGTCTTTTCTGCTGCTGTCAGAGTCATTTCGTTTCCTACGATTATATTCAACACAGTTCTGTATAACTATCATTTTGGCCTAACTTGACCTAGCTGTTTGTTTTCAACAGTGCCACTATATTTCTTCTTTTCCCGACTCTGCCTCTTTTCCTCGTGCCCACAACGTTTAGCCTTTACCACTATTATAAACACTCGGTTCTGCCTTTTTCTCTTTTTCGGGTCCTTACCCGAGCCTTTCTACCCGCGTTCATACTTTCCTTTTTGTTTTACATTATAGTCCTCCTATTTCTCTCTGAAACGATTTACAAAATAAATCCACATAATGCCAGACTTGAAATGCTTTAGGCTTCGACTTTGTTCTTTATTGCGTCCGCTCTCTTTATCGCACTTCGGCAATTCAAATATCCCATGTGCCTTCATCCATTTGATCTCCTGATATGCGATGTGTGAAGGGTCCCACCAGGCTATATTATCACTTTATTGCACCTCGGCATTTCAAACATTCTTTTCTATATGGCTCCTTTTCTTTCCAATGCGATTTACAAAGGAAAATCACTTACACGCGGACTTGAAATCTCTTTAAATAATGGTTCTGAGCTGCATCGCATCTAGCTCCTTTATCGTGCTTTGTCCTGAGCTTGCAGTGAGCGATATGCGATCGGGTCCCACTTGAATTTATCACTACTTAGCATTGCATCTATCCATTGCATCGCAATATCGACTATCGCAATATCATTTTTCATACCGTGCGAGCCCATATCATGTGCGATATGCGATATGCGATCGCATCGCATTGCATATTCGTATTGCATTGCATTGCCACTTCACAGTATGTGATGGAATTTGCATCGTCAACGTGTGATATTGCGTTGTGCTACCACGTGTCCCTTCACATCGGCACATCGCATCGCTTCTTTGCTCTTACGATCTTCACCCCTCCAATCTTACGATTTGCGATATGCGGGCCAGGTCCACGTCATGTCCATGTCATCATGCCGCGTCGCCTTGCCATGCCATCACCACGTCACTACCACATCATCTTTCCACATCATCTTGATTTATTTAATAAAAATGCACCACGGAAGCTAAAAGTCCCTTTTCCCTTTCAAAACATTATAATCCACTATTATAATATTCGGAAGCAAAATCCCCTTTTTAACCTTTGGAAAAATATAACTCACTTTAACCCAATGTTTTAAAATATTTTTGAATGAGTATCAGCACCTTTGGAAATGTTTAATTTACCTTTAAACAAAGGTTAAAATCCCCTCGGCAGTGTATTTCCAAACTTCAACCACTTTAATAAAACTCCATTGAAATATCATTAAATCTTCGGAAATATTAAAAAACCTTCGGAATCTTTAGACGTTCGGAAATAATTCCAGACCTAAAATCCTTAATAAAACTTCATTGCATAAAACGTCGGATCCATACCTTTTTTTAACTCTCACGCAGCTTTTAACGTGAACTCCGTTGGATCTTCCACATTTCTAATCAGACGGTAATCGCGTTCAATTGACTGCATAACTTTATCACCCAAAAGCAACGCGAAATGGGTAGTATTGTGCTCGTGATGTGTCGCAATATCATTCGATCGCGTTTGAAATGGGAAAAACCACTCACAACTCAAAGGCTGTGTGACAACAGTGTCCGGTTTCCTTCAAAACCACTTAACCTACAAAGTTTGTTTAAATTGCGTTTGAAGCCAGATTTCTGCTGGATTTCAGTTTTAACTTCGATTTATCTAGAACCTTCCTTCTCCATATTTACATAGAGGCTAATACACATTGAAATACCCCTCCACTCCTTTATACAAAAGTTAATTCTACACACTTCACAATCTACATAGAAAGACCATAAATTCAATGAATTTGATGAGATGAACCCTTCGGGAAATTTACCAAGTATATACAGATAAACAAAATTCTGCAATTTATTAAAACAGAGACAAAAATCCTCACAATAAATTATTCTATGGTTTAACCTCTATATTCAATTTCTATGGTTCTTATCCATTATTTTACATTACAGTAAAAACCCCAAATGGGCAGCCGCAGCCCACTGATACATTAAACCCTGTGTGACATCTCTGCAGCAATTCCATCTGAATCTGAGCTGCTCCCTTATCTTGGTGCTGCTCCTTTCTGCTCCTTTGCCATCAATGAAAATATTTCCAACAATCTCCCCCTTTGGCATTGATGGCTACACAACCACCAATACTCCCATACTTCCTTAAGGACTTCCTCCCATTTTCATTCTAAGAAGTATCTTGTCTTTCTTCCTCTGCCTGCTTTACAGAAGACCCTTTCTTCTTTTGCTTGCTTTTCATCCCCCTTTGACATAAATGTCAAAGGGTTGCACTTTTCCGAGTGTGGTTTCTATATTTTCATAATACTGTGATCTTGAGGACCTGTTCCATGCACTGCTCCATTGCTCTAGCTCTTTTGTGACAATTTATTGATTGCTCTCCCCCTAGAAAGATGATTTCTTATTTGATATTGACTATCTCTTGTCTTCTGCACTAATCCTATTTCTTGTATGCAACCCCCCTTTTTTTTCTGATTTCTGATCATGTTAGAGAGTAACATCTGCAGACACTACCTCTAGTTTATCTCTTAGATATTCGAATGGTTCTTTAGCAAGAGGTTTTGTGAATATGTCTGTTGTTTGTTCCTTAGTTGGTACATATTCCAACTTCACTAATTTCTGTGCTACTTGTTCTCCGAGGAAGCGGTACATTATTGAGATGTGCTTTGTTTTTTAATGAAGTATAGGATTTTTTGATATACTTAATGCACTTGTATTGTCACATTTGATATAAATAGGTTCATCAATGCTTACCTTCATTTCTTGGAGAGTTTGTTTCATCCACATTACTTGTGTGCAACATGCTACTGCTACTATGTATTCTGCTTTTGTTGTAGATAGAGAGATAGAATTTTGCTTCTTGCTTAGCCATGCCACTAGAATTTTTCGCAAATAAAATTCACCTCCACTTGTGCTTTTCCTGTCATCCACATAGCTGGCCAAATTTGCATCTGTGTATGCTGTCAATGTGAATCTTTTTCCTTTTGGATACCATAGGCCATAATGTGAAGTTCCTTGAAGATATATAAATATTCTCTTGATTGCAAGTAAATGATTTTGTTTTGGTGCTGCTTGATATCTTGCCATAAGTCCTACTGCAAACGTAATGTCTGGTCTAGAGGCTGTTAGGTATAGTAGACTTCCTATCATGGATCTGTAAAGTTTTTGATCTACATCTTTTGATCCATCATTAGCACATAGTTTGCATCCAGTGATCATGGGAGTTGACACAAGTTTGTAGTCTTCCATTCGAAATATTTTCAGCATTTCTTTTAAGTATTTTTCTTGTGAAATGAATATTCCTGTGCTCTTTTGTTGAATTTGAAGTCCTAAATAGAATATGATCTCTCCAATCATAGACATCTCAAATTCTGATTTCATTTCTTCAGCAAATACTTTTGCTAACTCATCTTTGTTGCTACCAAACATCATGTCATCTACATACACTACTATAATCAAGAGTTCATTATCATTAGCCTTTATGTACAAATTGTTGTCTACTCCTCCTTTCTTGAACCCTTGTTTTTGCAAGTATTTGTCCAACCTTGAATACCATGCATGAGGAGCTTGTTTCAGGCCATATAAGGCTTTCTTTAATCTGCACACATAGTCATGTTTATCTGTTAATGAGAATCCTTCAGGTTGTTCCATGTAGACTTCTTCCTCTAGATCTCCATTCAGGAAGGCATACTTCACATCCATTTGATATACCTTGAAATCATGATAGCATGCAAAGACCAAAAACATTTTGATTGCTTCCATTCTGGCTACAGGGGAAAAGGTTTCATCATAATCAAGACCTTCAATTTGTGGATATCCTTTGCATAAAAGTCTGGATTTATTTCTGATTACCTGCCCTTTTTCATTCGTCTTATTCTTGAATATCCATTTAGTGCCAATGACATTTTTCCCACTGGGTCTTGGAATTAATTCCCAGGTATTGTTCTTCTCAATTTGGTCCAGTTCTTCATTCATAGCATTTACCCAGTTTTTGTCTTTGCTGGCTTCTTTGAACTTCTTTGGCTCTATTTGAGATAGCATGGCTAGGTATACTTCTTCCGTTTGTTCAGCAAGATGTCTTCTTGTCTGTACTCCCACACTCTTTTCCCCAATGATTTGATCTTCTGGATGGTTCTTTTGAGTGTGTCTTGAGGGACCTTTTGAGTTTAATTCAGTATTTTCTGTTGTTTTGCTCCGTTTATCATTATCTTGGTTCTCATCTTCATGATCATCTAGAGGATTGTTTCATCTTGTACTTCTCGTTCTGTTTGGTAGATCTTCATCAAATATTACATCAATGCTTTCCACAATTTTGTGCAGTATTTTGTTGTAGCACCTGTAACCTTTACTCTTGGATGCATATCCTAAAAATATTCCTTCATCAGCTCTTGCATCAAACTTCCCTAGTTTTTCATCATTATTTTTTATGAAACATTTGCTTCCAAAGACTCTAAAGTGCTTGATTGATGTTGGTTTACCATGCCATAATTCGTAAGGAGTCTTATCACAATTTGGTCTTAGATGAGCTTTGTTGAGAATGTGAACAGCTTTGTGTACTGCTTCTGCCCAGTAGGTTTGGGGAATGTTACTTTCTTGCATCATAGCTCTGGAAATCTGTTGTACTGACCTGTTTTTCCTCTCTGCCACTCCATTATGTTGAGGTGTACCTACAATTGTAAACTGTTGTTTTATCCCATGCTCATTGCATAGGTCTCCAAAATCATAGTCTGTGAATTCACCTCCTCTGTCTGATATGATGCACTTTAGCTTGCATCCTGTTTGATTTTCTGCCAATGCCTTGAATATCTTGAATTTCTCTCAAGTGCTTCATATTTATATTTGAGAAATGATACCCACATCATTCTAGAAAAATCATCTATTATCAGCATGAAATAAGATTCTCCGCTTGGTGCTTTAGTTCTTGAAGGTCCACATATGTCCATGTGTACAAGATGAAGTGGCCTGCTTGTTGATAGTTCATCTTTGGTCTTGAAAGATGTGCGGGTCTGTTTGCCCAATTGGAAATATTTACATATGGTATTTAAAGGCTTCTTTATTGCTGGCATATCTCTAACTGCATTCTTCTTGCTCAGACTGATGATGTGGTCAAAGTTTAGGTGTCCCGGTCTTCTATGCCATAACCATGATTCATCAAGTTTGCTTATGTGGCATGTTTCATTCTCTTCTTCCACTATATAGACATTAATTTCTGTTCTAACACCTTTGATCAAGGTCTTTCCTATGGTGCTTGATCTTACCTCACAATCTTGGGCTCTGAAAAGGACCTCCCAACCTTTATCACACATTTGACTAACACTTAGCAGATTGGCTTTCAGCCCATCCGCACATAGTACATCTTGAGCCTTTCCTCTTCCATTATTCAGATTGACTGAGCCTTTTCCTTTGATTTTCCCTGCTTTATCATTGCCGAATGTTACATTTCCACATTTCTTTTCATCAAATGTTAAAAACTTGCTTCTATCTCCAGTCATATGCTTTGAGCATCCAATGTCCAAATACCATTGACTTTTCTGATCTTGGGCTATTAGAGCCAGGTCACACTTATTCGAATTATTTTTCCACTACAGGCAGCTATTTGTTTGGCACCTTTTCTGAGAATATGGACCACATTCTTTGAGAGGACATTTGGAAGACATGTGTCCAATTTTATGACATAAAAAGCATTTGATTATATTTTTAAATGGATTATGTGTACGAGTGAACTCCCCATTGTTCATAAATCTTCTTGGGGTTTTGAACATCATTCTTTTTCCATATGTTCTGCACTCCATGGCTTTATGGCCAAACCCCTTACAACAAAAACAATACCCATGGAAATGATTAGTGTACCTGGTGAAGGGTTGTCCTATCCATTTGTTTGCATGAGGTAGTCTTTTCAATTTCTGCATCTTTTGCTGGTTGAAATCGGTTATCTTTTTCTAACAGTATGCAGCAATATGTCCCAACTTGTGGCAGAAAAAACAAGTGATATTTCTCATAGGTGGAAATAATCTCTTTTGAAAGCTTCCGAATTTATTCAATTCATATTCAGGATTGTAAGAGCCTTTTTCAGCTGACTGTTTCTTCATTTTGTTCTTTGTCTCTTGATGTTGCTGCTTGTTTCTATTTGTTTCATCACACATCAAGTTCTTGCTAGATTCTAATTTTGTGGTTCCTTTTTGAGCTGTTTCATTATCCTTTACAGCTTTAAAAAAAATGATATTCTTGTTATCTTCTACCTTGGACTTAATGGTTTCTCCTTCATATCCTATCCCAGCCTTTATGAGAGGAGACCTTTGAGCATTTAGAATCATGTCCAACTGTTCAGTGCTTGTCATTTGAGGAGTGTTCATTGCCAATTCCCTTTGGGTGTTTTCTAGTTTCTTTCTTAGCCATACCACTTCTTCTTCCAATTTCTCTTGCTCCTGATGCTTATCTTTAATGTGCTTTAGCAGAATCTCTTCCACCTTCTTAGCTTCTTCAAGTTCTACTTTCAATTGAATGAGGTATTCTGAATTTGGTACTTCTTTTACATATTTGAGGAGAATGTCTTTCTGTTTTCTGCACTTGATTTTAAGTCTGTCTATTTCCTCCAAGGCACTTCTTAGCTCCCCCTCAAGATCTACCTCACCTTCTTCCTCATCTTCTAGAAGGAATCCTTCAAACTCTTCCTTGGCCATCAACCCAAATTCAGAGGTTCCTTCTTCATTTGATGATTCATCTGAGTTTTCAGATGCACTGCTATCTTGCTGAGAATAAAATGATCTTCTATTGAATCTCTTCCCTTTCTGCCAGTTATTTGTTTTGGTTTTCTCTATCTCTTGAGTTTGATTCTTTGTTTTCTTAAGAGGACACTTAGATGCATAGTGCCCAACTCTTCCAAAGTTAAAGCATTCAAATGGAAGTTTACCTTTATACTTTTTTGAGCCTCTATCCAATATTCTAACAAATTTGGCCTATTCTTCATCAGAGCAGGATCATGTATCTTCTATTTCTTCTTTGCTCTTCTCTGTCTTAAAGGCCGCCTCCCTCATATTTGACTTCCTCTGTGGAAGTCTCATCTCATAGGCTGTTAAGTTTCCAAGTAATTGGTTCATGGTCAATGTTTCCCAATCAGTTGTTTCTTCTATGGCAGAAACCTTGGGGTTAAACCTGGATGGTAAAGATCTCAATATATTTTGAACAATTACACATTCTATAATGGTTTCTCCTAGATCTTTCATGTTATTCACAATTTCTGCAACCCTTAAGAATAAGCTGCCAACATATTCTTCTTCATTAATTTTTATATTTTCAAATTGAGCTCTATAGACTTGCAGCTTGGTATCCTTCACCTTTTTATCTCCCTCATGGATACTTTCTAATGTATCCCATATTTCTTTGGCAGCCTTGTTGTGAATTAATTTGATAAATTCTCCCTCACACAAACCACTTAAGAGGGCATTCATGGATTTTGCATTAGCTGAAAAATCTAGTTTGGAATCTTTCTTTGGGTCAGACTCCTTTGGGGCATATCCCAATTCTACAGCAGCCCAAACTTCTATTCTTAGAGACATTATGTACGTCCTCATTCTTATTTTCCAGAAGGCATAATTTTTACCAGTGAACAAAGGGGCTTTATTTGTTGAGCATCCTACTAGGCTAGCCATCTTGGGGACCTAGGATCTCCTTCCAGTTGTTAAACTGATGCAGAAGGAACCTAGCTGTGATACCAATTTTTGAACCCTTGGTTAAACTGAGAGGGGGGGGGGTGAATCAGTTTAACGCAATCATGGTCTTGTAAAACTTTCTTTTACACTTATTTACATCATCATTTTGTGATCAACTTAATATTTAATGGAACAACAGTCTTAATAAGTGAGCAACAGTTATTAAGTAGATTAAATACAGAATATCAACACATAATCATCAAGCACATTGACAACAGATCTAAGTGGCAACCCATAAGGGAGAAAACCACATCTTATTATTGTTGTGATGCAAAGGCAAGCTTCGACTCCCTCTCACCACTGATTTTCTGCAAGCTCCAACCTACAGGAGGCTACTAACTCAATTTTTCAAGCTACAACTTGCAAGGAAGCTCCAACTCCCATCTATTTTTTGTAGGCTACAACCTATAGGAGGCTCCTACCTCAGCCAACTACAACTAAACTTCTATCAAGCTACAACCTGACATGGAAGCACAAAATTCCTCACTGAACAATAAAATCATATGCTGATTTACCTGGATATTAGCTCTATTTTTCTCCTTTTTTACTGTTGTCCTTCTAACCTTCAAATTTGCTTCATATCATCTCTGGATCTTCACAAATTCTCTCTCTGCTCCTTCTTCTTCTTACATTGTTTCACTCATTTCTTCATTCTCTCTCATCCATTCTGCAGTTCTCTCACACTTTATGCATATGCTGGTAACATTATTTATAGAGATCATCTCATAACTATTTGCATTCCACAGGGAATTTGAAATGAACAGATATGACTCTTTGCCTTCCCCCTTCTCATTTTCTTGTCCAGCCCATTCAGAATAATATAATAGTATGTATACATTTTAGTATTATAGAGGAGTTTTTCTTTGCCTTTGGAGACTTTCCTTTGCATCACATACAATAAAAATAATTAATACATTTACATTTATAGTTACAAAAACATATTTCACTCAGTCTTTTCATCTCTTTTCTCATTGTACATTTGTCTTTTCAGCTGTTGTCATAGTTGTTTCGGTTCTTGCTATTATATTCAACACAGTTCTACATAACTTTTATTTTGGCCTAACTTGACCTAGCTGTTTGTTTTCAACAGTGCCACTATATTCTTCTTTTCCTAACTCTGCCTCTTTTTCTCATGCCCACAATGTTCAGCCGTCACTGCTCTTCTAAACACTCAGTTCTGCCTTTTTCTCTGTGTCGAGTCCTTACTCGAGCCTTTCTACCTACATTCATACTTTCATTTTTGTTTTACATTATAGTCCTCCTTTTTCTTTCCGAAACGATTTACAAAAGAAAATCCACATACTACCAGACTTGAAATGCTTTAGGCTTCGGCTTTTTTCTTTATCGCATCTGCTCTCGTTATCGCATTTCAACTTTTCGAACTTTCTTTGCTATATGGCTCCTTTTCATTCCGATGAAATTTACAAAGGAAAATCACTTACACCTGGACTTGAAATCTCTTTAAATAATGGTTCTGAGCTGCATCGCATCAGGCTCCTTTATCGCGCTTTTTCCTGAGCTTCCGATGAGTGATATGCAATCGGGTCCCACTTGACTTTATCGCTACTTCATATCACATCTATCCATTACATCGCAATATCGGCTATCACAATATCATTTTTCATACCGTGTGAACCCATATTATGTGCGATATGCGATATGCGATCGCATCACATTGCATCTTCGTATTGCATCGCATAGCCACTTTGCGGTATGCGATGGACTTCGCATTGCTGATGTGTGATATTGCACTGTGCCACCACGTGTCCCTTTGCATCGGCACATCACATTGCTTCTTTTCTTTTACGATCTACACCCCTCTGATCTTGCGATTTGTGATATGCGGGCCAGGTCCGCGTCATCTCCATGTCATCGTGCCACGTAACCTTGCCATGTCATCGCCACGTCACTGCCATGTCATCTTGCCAGATCATCTTGATTTATTTAATAAAAATGCACCACGGAAGCTAAAAGTCCCTTTTCCCTTTCAAAACATTTTAATCCACTTTTATAATATTCAGAAGAAAAATCCCCTTTTTAACCTTTGGAAAAATATAACTCACTTAAACCCAATGTTGTAAAATCTTTCGGAATGAGTATCAGAACCTTCGAAAATGTTTAATTTACTTTTAAGAAAAGGTTAAAATCCCCTCGGCAGTGTATTTCCAAACTTCAACCACTTTAATAAAACTCCATTGAAATATCATTAAACCTTCGGAATATTTAGACATATGGAAATAATTCTGGACTTCAAACCCTTAATAAAACTTCATTGCATACAACGCCGGGTCCATACCTAGTTTTAACTCCCACACAGATTTTAACGTGAACTCTGTCAGATCTTCCACAGATCTAATCGGATGGTAATCACGTTCAATCAACCCCATAACTTTATCACCCAAAAGCAACTCGAAATGGGTAGTATTGTGCTCGTGACGTGTCGCAATATCATTCGATCATGTTCGAAATGGGAAAAACTGCTCACAACTCAAAGGCTATTTGACAACAGTGTCTGGTTTCCTTCAAAACCACTTAACTTGCAAACTCTATTTAAATTGCGTTTGAAGCCAGATTTCTGCCGGATTTCAGTTTTAACTTCGATTTCTCTGGAACCTTCCTTCTCCATATTTACACAGAGGATAATACACATTCAAATCCTCCTCCACTCCTTTATATATAAGTTAATTCTACACACTTCACAATCTACATAGAAAGACCATAAATTCAGTGAATTCGATGAGATGAACCCTTCGGGAAATTTTCCAAGTATATACAAATAAATAAAATTCTGCAATTTATTAAAACAGAGGCCAAAATCCTCACAATCAATTCTTCTATGGTTTAACCTCTATATTCAATTTCTGTGGTTCTTATCCATCGTTTTCCATTACAGTAAAAACCCCAAATGGGCAACCACAACCCATTGATACATTAAACCCTATGTGACATCTCTGCAACAATTCCATCTAAATCTGATCTGCTCCCTTTTCTTGGTGCTGCTCCTTTGTGCTCCTTTTCCATCAATGACAATATTTCCAAAAATCTTGGTAATGACTTCTACCTTAGGCTGAGGGTTTTTTAAGGGAACATTTGGTGCTGTAATAGACTCTTGGTTTGGGAATCGACTGTAGACATACTGGGTTGCTTGTCATATTGGCGTGACCAGTTCTGAATTTTAACAACATTGGTATTAACCATGTTAGAGTTCATCATGAGAATATAGTAATTAGTGTGACTAGATTGCTGAGGTTGAGGGGCGGCCTAAATTTGTGGCAGTTGAGAATAAATATATCCTTTATGTTCAGAGGAAGTGATGTTGTGGGTTGTTGTCCTCGAGACGCTGCTTGGGCTTCCCAAATTTGACGCACTTAGGGTAAAATGGGACAATCATGTGTGTAATTCCCATGTACAACACAACATGCACAGTGCTTCTTTGTAAGAATGGACTTGTTTTGCTTGGGTTTATCACCCTATCGTTGGGTTATAGTATTAGGTTGGTTCCCCTAGGTTGCATTCAGTTGAGTACCTTGGAGACCTTGGTTACCCTGTGGTTGTTCGTTCCGGTTTCCTTTCCCCTTATTATATTTCTTTGAATTGGGGATATTAGTCATGCTCTTCTAATCATACGCTTTAGATTAAGGAGGAGGTGGCTACTATGGAAGAGGTTGAGAAGGCGTGGGAGGTAGGGGCACTGATGTAGGAGGGGCTCAAGAACTGGTTTGTGCATAAGGATAAAAAGGATTTGGGGAATTATTCTGGTAAACAGGTTGAGAAAAAGTTGGCCCTGACATCAGTTCATTCAGTTGGGAAAATGTATAAGATGTGCTCTGACCAAAATACAAGTTTCTTGGAGGGGGATAGGTGTTGGAGGAATTGGCACCCCCCAAGGGTAACCATAACTCATATGAGGATGAGCATCTAGAAATGGGTGTGAAAGGGATCCAATGATACCATTAGTGGTGTGAGATGCCCCTAGTGTAGTGGCACCATAAAGTCTAGAAATATCCAGTAAAATGGTATAGCATAACCTGACTATGCATAGATCAAGTCATATTTTAAAACAATCTAGAGAGGTTCTTACTCGGTCTGAGGAAAATGAGATGCAATATATTTTCCTATGGGAGCTAATATCATTCTAAGAAACCAATCCATATATACACGTTCATTGAATGTAGGAGCTCTACACATGCTCCTTCTATGCCATTATTGGACATGGTCAGAATGGAGGGTGGAAAATTATGACGGAATGTGGTCAACAACTTGATACCGATATCATAATGGAGGGGAAACTAGAAATATGACAGAAATTGTTTAGCAAGACTCACAAAAGCGATATGAGATGTGGAAGTCTAGTCAACATACCACTTTGCAGCTTCTCCAGTGAGCATGTGTTGGAACAACCGAAGACAAATGGAGTCATTGGTGATGGAATTAGGCAAACACCACATATGAAAGGAACAAACATGATTAGTGGGGTCCTCTCCACTATTTCCTTCAAACTTGGGGATGTAAAAAGGAAGTTTAATTGGCATATATAGGCAACCTACATCGTGGAGTATGGGGTCATTGATTAACTGGTTAAAATCGAGAAGGCTTAAACCCATCATGAAAGGTAGCAAAGGAGTAGCTAAGACGGTTCCTGTAGCGCTTATGCTAGAAGTGACTCTAGGATTAGGTTCAGAGACACCGTTGGGTTGGCTTCCCTCAACAGCATTGGCACCTAACATGGTGACTATATGAGGTTGATAAGAAGCAAAATCAGAGGAAGAAACATATGAACTAGAAGAACCAAGGTCAGAATGGGGACTCAGGGTGGGAATAACTTGGACCCTATGGGAGGGAGTGAGACGTCCTAATGGAAAGTGAGGGAGAAGAACTTGGAATCTCCACAACAAATGCCTTAGCGGCACAATGATGGAAAGACACAACTGACATGGAAAGGTTTAAGAGTGATAAAATAGGATCTGTATGGCAGAATAATTAAATTATGATGTTTATGTCTTGGATTAGCGCTCTTCGCGTTAGGTGTGAGTGTGTGCAATAATTGTGTTTATTTTAATTAAGCCCAGATGCTTGTATAAAAAAAGGAAAATGTTGAAAACTGTAAATTAAACTGAAATGATTGTAAAATAAACAGATAATCATACATAAATCGTAACCCAACCAAGGCTCTCAAAAAACTCGACTAAATGGAGGAAAAATTGACTCTAAACACACTCAAATTGCCACAAGATCTAGTTTCCATGGGACTAGGATCTAATTACTCAATGCTACGCAACAAAACATCAAGAAACCAAAGGGGAAGAGTGTTGCAAATATAGGGCTAATGGTAAAAAACCTAGGGAAAACAAGGAGACCCTAAGGGAAAATACAAAACAAAAATCAAGAGGTATTTTTGGATGAAACAATAACCTATCTTAAAGATTTGAAAAAATGTTGGATCAGAAATTGAAACAATGGTTGAAAACGCTACAAATCTCACACTACCTACTCAGATCAACTCCTCCTAAAAATTTGGAAGTGTACTAAAACCCTAGGGTGCTTATTTATCCCTCAAGGAGACAAACTGAGCATATCTAAGCCTAATATGAGTAGAAACATAGGTCAGACAAGCCAAAATAGTGCTCTCAGAAAACCCTGACAATTTCATAAAAAAATTAGAAAAATATTCCAGAACGAAGATTCTGACATGTAAAGAGGTGATATCAAACTTTTTGGGAGGACAACTGTGATTTCTAGGTGAAATCACACTTTTTGGGCTGAAAATTTTGATTTTTCTCTTGAGTTCTTGGGTGACAGTTTGCGGAAAAATTGTCATCTCCAGTGCGGCTAGTACCTGTTACTTGCAGAAAACATCAGAAAAACCTTCGGAATTTATAATTTTGACTGAATGAGTGCAATAAATCTATAAAACAACATCAAGAGGCTAAAAACAACTGAAGAAATACCTTGATCGACGAAGCTGATGGTCACCTAGGAATCCGAATTACAAGAGTGGAGTTTCCATTTGTTAGTGTAAAATATTTTGGCAAGTGTACCAAAAATACCTTACTTAAGATACATATGAATTATAGCCCTAGCAACAGAAATGGTTGCTTAACCCGTTATATCTGCAATCAAAGGTTAAAACAAAACCTGCAAAAACCTAGATCTATGCAACAAAATTAGTTAAACAACAAAAAGAAATAATAACTGATGCAAAAGTAACTCCAAATGACCAATAGACAAGGAAATTTTAAAGAATTATTTTGATATTATATAAAACCTAGTGAAGGAAATAAATAAAGTGTTACCAATCCCATCAAATGGATGGGTTCTTGGTTGTCCTCAGTGCTCCAGCTTCATGAGTCTTTCTCTCTCAAAGATATGGAAACCCGAAATATGTGGTGAACTCAAGTAGGAGCTTAGATGGAAAAAGAAAATGGTAGCAAAAATGAGAATGATCAAAGTGAAGAATGAATGGGAAAACCCTCCTATTTATAACAAAATACATATTTATCCTCGAAAATGGAGAATAATATAATATTATTAACTATAATATAGATCTAACTGCTTGGAATATTTTATTATATTTTGTTGGAGGGAAAATATATTTAAATTGGTTAAATACATTTATTTAGAAATAATAAACAAATAATGATTTGTTTAGTTATTCATAGGTTATTTAGTCAAATTTAATAAGGAATAATAACTAAATAATGATTTAATTAATTATTCCTAGAAAAAATAAGATAAATAATGATTTATCAAATTATTTCTCATTATTGGGTTGAATGTGACAAGGAATATTAGTTAAAAGTGGTTTAATTGATTATTCCTAGAGGAAAATCAAATAACTAATGTTTTATTTAATTATTCCTCATGGGGTTTCTTGTTTTAACCAGAAATAAATTAATAAAATATGGTTTATTAAATTATTTCGTATACTAGAAGTAATTTTACTATGGTAAAATTTGTCTTACATAGTTATAAATGGTTAGGTGATCAATGTTTGTTGATAACACTCTATAAGGACCTTTAACAACATAGTGACCAACTCTTCCATAAGAGAAACATTTTAAGGGAAGGTTACCTCTGAATCTACCAGTACCTACTTGAAGTTTCTTCACAAAGTTTTTCTTTTCTTCATCTGATACAGAACCCGTTTCCTTAAGTTACTCCTTTTCTTTCCCTTTAGAAGTAGCCTTCAGTTGTAATATTCAGAATTAGCCATGAGCTAGTTGGAATATTAATTTTTGTTTTGTTGTCTTGTTATATGAATAAGGGGACAATGGAGGTCCATAATTTTCCTTCATAATGAATAAATCAATGCCAATGTAAAATGAAAACATCTTGGCAGCTTATTCAAGCACCCTTAGCTGTGAAAAGGGGCTGGAACATCTTGACTAGGTCAAATTTGACCAAATCAACAACACAGTCATGGAGGAGTGGAAATCAATGAGGGAAAGCATATTTTTAGATGGAGACACCTTGCATGGAAGTAGGGTCATAAATGAATGGGGGTTAGGGTTTGGAAGCTCATATCTTATAAAATGAATAGGATGACAACCATATTCATTATGTTTATGTATTTGATATTTCTAAATATATGGTCTATTTAGACATATAGCTTTCTCTAGCTGTTTAGCTGAGATTGTTGTGATGTTTAGCACTAGGTGTTCCTGATCGGGAATCCCATATCTTTCGTTGAGAAGCTATTCGAGAAGTCTTGCACTTCATGTCCACTATCAGGAATTTGGCTAGAGCTTCATCTTACATCTACAAAGCAGATCTTGTTTAGGGTTGAGTTGTTTTGCAGGTTGCAGCAATGGAGACCATCCTTGGGTCACTTCAGTACTTATTTTCAATGGAGAAGGGTTCCTTTCCATTGAGAGTACTGTAAGGAAGGCCCTTGATCTTATTTTCAGATCTTGGCATCAGGCCATATATTTATTTTCCCCTGTAGCATAGTTTCTTTCCAGATCTGCGTTATTTTGAGGGAGGAGTTGTAGGGTTGTTTTGGCACACCATTTAGAGAGATGATCTTCTAGTGAAGGGATTAGCCTTTCATATAGGATATCTATTAGAGGAGGCTGCATTATTTCTTATATCATATCAGCCACACTTTCCAGATCTATATGTTGCAGTGAATCTTCAGCCCTAGGTCTTTGATTTTGATCTTGTATATGGTGTTTTTCTGAAAACCCTTGAGGGGTTCTTCATTGGATGTTGTATAGTGCCTATATCTATATTAGATCTATGTTTTGTGGCATATATCAGCCCATATTATGTTGTATCTCCATTTTCTGTATTAGTGCCTTTTAAACAACACTGTAGCAGTCTTCCAGCATTTTGATATATAGTAGCAACACCTCTTTTGAGGGTTTTTTCCATTGGAGGCTTGTTCTATATTATTGTAACTCTTATGGCCCATTTCTTATGCATATTTTTCTGATGTTATTATGATTATAAGGTCTCAATATTGGCCTCTTTATTTTATATGATGTTTAACACTATTGTTCCAAAATTTTTCACTATATTCCTTCTTTTCCCATTTGGGAATATTACAGCGATATCAGAGCATAATCTTGGCACAGCCTATGCATCTTGAAAGGCCAATATGTTATCTGAAGAAAGAGATCCTCTTATTGATAGAGAGAAGAGGTATCAAAGAACAAGGCACTAGAAGTTTGATTATACAAATGACAAAGAAGACAAGGGTAAAACCCTTTATCTGGAGGAGAAGATGAAGAAAAAGAGTTTCCTAAGATTCTTCTCAAAGCTATGCAAGAAATTTCTAGAGAAATAAAGGAGATGAGGATGGATAGATACAAGGAATCCCCTAAATGATTCCAACATGGTAAAGGATCCAACATTTCTCATCACTAGAGTGATCAACCAGTGCAGAAACAACAAGTTTCCCAATGCTCTATAATGCCTACATTCTTGGTAGTGGGAAATGAAGGGTTTCGAGAAAAAGAATCCCTTGAAGACTATTTCATGGAGTATGAGTCTCAAACTTATAGATTCAAGGAACACTTCATTTTTCAAGAATTTTGTTAAATAAAGGACAATAGGAGACCCAGGCATCATAATAGAAGTGGTGGATTCATTCAGAATCATGATCTAAACCGCACTATGGGCATATTTTTCTTACCCAACTTTGATGGGTCACCTAAATGCACTACCAAATCATGGGTAGAGAAGATTGATATCTACTTCCAGTTGAACAAATTTCTAGAGATGGAGATCATTAAGATAGTAGCACTACACCTTCAGGGTGAAGCACATGACTGGTGGTTCCATGGCTTGTCTACATTGGGTCATGCCAATGTGACTGCATATTCAGAGTTCACAAGGAGGTTGGTGGAGAGGTTTCATAGAAGATATCCTGAAGTGCCATTCATGGGGCTTGCAAAGCTAAAACAATCAGGTATTTCGAAAACTTATATTTCTGAATTTTTAAGACTTTCTATTATGGTTTCTGATTTATCTACATCAAGAACGGTCTATCTGTTCATTGATGGGTTAGATGAACCTCTTCATGGGTTGGTTAAGTCTACCAAGCCCACTTCCCTTCAAGATGCCATTGAAAGGGCTAGAGATCTTCAATATGCCTTGCCAAAATGAAAGGAAACATTTCAGCATAAGCCCTCTTTTCCATCAAAAGGAAAAGATGAGAATTCTCGTCTTCCAAAGGAGAGCCAATACAAAAAACCTCTTGATGATGATTTCGAAGAGATTTGATGAGGAGGAATCTTTTCTTGACATGCCAAGAATCTTGGGTACTTGGACATAAATGTGCAGCAGGAAAGGCACACTACATAGAGGTCTTCTCAGATGATGAGGAGGAAGAAGAATAATAATAAGAGAAGGGTCACAACGCTGGAATAGCAAGATATGATCCACCACCACCAGGAGGTGAGGATGGAACAATTGATCCAACTAGAGGGACCCTTGCATCATTAAGAGTGGTACCCAAATGTCATGAAACTTCCACACAAGAAATAGATTTGGATTTGTGCAGTGGAAGCAAAGACATGATAGTCCCATATATTATGCATATGGGATTGGTCCAAGAGACATCACTATCTTGTGGTAAACCACCTGGGAGGCCACCTGATCCAGATTTGGTTAGAGATGTCTCACATCATAATGCACCATTCATAGATCCTAGAGAAATGGGAGCATTAGAAGGCCAAGATACAACGTTGAGAGTCTTGGGTAGACTCAAGGAGGAGGGAGACATTTTCCCATCATCATCATTACCCACTCTCATTTCAGGTTCTGTGTTGTGGGAGAAGAAGCATGGGAAGGATAGCAGCCTTCCAACATATACATTTGGCATGAGATATGTCAAGGAGAAGGGCATCCATATGAAAAATTTTCTTTGTGATAGATCATCAGCGTTGTCACTATGGAAGATTGATCCATATTGGAAATCCCAGCTGTTGGTGGATTATTCCAAAGGTCTTCTTACATGCATGATACTTTATGACTAGCTACATGAAGAGGGCCATTCAGTCCAAGATGAATTCATCTATTATCATGGTAGGATATTCTGATATAAAGCCTCAAAGCTCAAGGAGAAGTTGCTACAGAGAGCACATGAAGAATTCCTTTTCAGCCATATTTATTCCATGAATGCCTACAACACTATCATGGAGAGCTACACTTGGGAAGACTTTGAGGAGGAACTATATCAGCATTTTCAAATATTCATGAACTATGTGGAGTTGGAAGAGAGACATAACTCAATAAAGGAGTTATTACAACCTCCTCTTTCCTCTTTTGGAATGAGAGGGGATCTATCTATGGACCACTCCATTTGTATGAACAGAAATTTTGGTAAGGAACATGCTTATGTACATAATGTTTTATTTCATGATTAATTGCATTACTTTACCATGTATATGCATGCCAAAGCTCCAAGGAGGATCATTCTTCCATATAAAATTCATGGCCAAATTTGGGCCATAAGAATTTCTGAACATGGCCACTCCCTAGTGGAATATAGGGACATGTTGTGTCATTGTGGGTGCACTCCAAAAGCACCAAACATATCTCACACTTTTAGCCATTGTGATAAGACTTGGGCAGCAAGTAAGTGGTGGGAAACCACTTACCATATCACTATCTGATGCAGCCAAGAGATTTACTATGTTGGTTCCACATATGGGACTATGACCCACCTCCATATTTGCATATTTCTATTTGTATGTACTTAGTGTTGATCCCATACATTGATGATGTACTTATTATTTTTATGGGGATGATTGGAGGGAGGATGGGAGGAATATATGTGCCCTATGGGACAGAAATTCTCCATGTTCATTATGCTACATGTTTCAGAGAGAACATTGGGCAAACCATGTTTATTTCATTGGATCTATTGCTTCCTTGTGGGATGAAGTACTTGCATCTCATGAGAACTTTGGAGGAGAATTTCATGGAGGGATGGATTGGGATACACTTAGCTTATGAAGGAATATTATCACATGATAGTGTCACCAATAGTGGAGGAGATGAATTGCAACACTCACCTTGTCAGTTTCTTAAGGACAAGAAACATTTGGGAAGGGAGGACTGTATTATTCCCAATTAGCCATGAGCTAGTTGGAATATTAATTTTTGTTTTGATGTCTTGTTATATTTATAAGGGGACAATGGAGGTCCATAGCTCTCCTTAATAATGAATAAATAAATGTCAATGTAAAAGGAAAACATCTTGGTAGCTTAATTAAGCACCCTTAGGTGTGAAAAGGGGCTGGAACATCTTGACTGGGTCAACATTGACCAAATCAACACCGTTGTCATGGAAGAGTGATAATCAATGAGGGACAACACAGTTTTATATGGAAACACTGTGCATGGAAGTAGGGTCATAAATGAATGGGGCTTAGGGTTTGGAAGCAAATATCTTATCAAAGGAGGAGGATTGTAGCCATATTCATTATGTTTATGTATTTGATATTTCTGAATATATGGTCTATTTAGACATATATATTTCTCTAGCTGTTTAGATGAGATAGTTGTGCTTTTTAGCACTGGGTATTGTTGATAAGGAATCCCACCACTTCCATTGAGAAGCTCTTGTAGGATTATTGTACCTTTGGATGCATAGGATAAATCAGTATATGAACCCGATCTTCCACTGCGGAGAACATGTAGCGACTATGCGATCAAAATCCTCGTCTGTAGCCATATATGGGAGCAAGACCCAAGTTTTATCCTTGTGCACCCTGATTTGGGTGTTGTGCATGGTAATCTGAAATGCCATAATGGTCTTGTAATTTTCATAGAATGTTGGATACAAGCACGGACGGGAGTTGATAGTTGCTTCCAAGCTGCTCTAAAAAAGGACCCAGAAGTCTTGATTATCCTCGATACCTTGCACGTCCTTGGAATCCCATAAGTTGCATAGCGCACCCCTTTGCACATGTCAGGAGTAATATTGGGGAGGAATACTTCTTCCAGTGCTTCCCATGTGACCAATGCAATGAGCAGCAGTATCCAAGGATAGCACAATGGGCACCCCTGTTCCTGGGCTTTGTAGACATTTGCCAAAAATTATGTACACAGGTGCTGGGACCAATTGAAGAAAATTCCCTTTTCACACTGTCCCAGCAATTGAATGACATATGCGGGGATGGTGGTGGCCTGGAACTTGCACATTAGCTTGCATGCTAGCAAAAAAGTACCCATCTTCATTCCCGGGTCGCTGATGGTACTGATCATGAACCCTCGCATATTCCGTAGCACATGGTAAGTCTCGCGCACACTATCAGTGGTCTTCTGCTCATACTTCTTACACACCCACAACATCGGGTTAAGCCATTCCATAGGGAGGCCAGTAATTCGGTGAATTAGCGCAGTATCAATAGGGATGTGATCTCGGATCGAAAAGTTATCGTCATGGACCAAGGCGAGTAGCTAGCACACCAAGAGATCTGTAACATTGTAGTGGCCAAAATGTGGAATCCTTAGCAGGTTCAGTAGCCCAAAACCCTCCAATCCATGCACCCAGCACATAGGGATGACTTGCACCTCGTCATCTTTCAGTATCCATTCCAGGTAAAACTCAGGTGCCAGCTGGGGAAAGTCCTCATAGTTGGCTAAGTCATAATCGTTGAAATTCACCTCATGAAGCTTGCGAAACAGTTCGCCAATGAGGGGGACCTCGCCCGGGGTCAGTGGCATATGCAAGTAGGTGATCAGGCCATCGAGGTTCTTTGGTGTGCGGGTTGAGGGCTTGTGAGGCCAGAAAAATGGTGGCAACCAATTGATTGGTTGACCAGATGTAGGGCGACTTGCAGGTTTAGGTGAGCCGACTAGGGCCGCCCCTCACAGTGACATCACATTACGGGGAGAATTGCAGGGTTTTACATGAGCCCATTTTGCAGGCTTTCCTGACCCTTGTGCTTTCTCTTTTCCTTTCATCACTGTTGGAGGTGGCGTCGAGATGACTACTTTGACTTCCGATTTGACCTCTACTACCTCCTCGGTTCCTGGCTCTTTTGAGGATATCGTTTGAGAAGACTCATTAGGGTTGGTAACCATCATTCTAGTACAGAAAATGAATCCCAACCCCACGCAGCTACTACTAGAGGGGATGGGTTGTGCAGACATGAAAGGAGTACAGTAGGCCCAAACTATCTTAAGGCATAAACCCGCAGAGCACAACCAAGACAAAATATACAGAACCCTCTTCCGACCTAACCTTCTTCTTTTATAACTACATAGAGCCACTAAAAATTGGGTGAACCTTAATTGATACTTACCCTCAGATAAATGGTAAAAAATATTCAGAAATCGTGTTATTAAATGTCAGCCGCCCGCTCCTTTCAACAGTAACTTTAGATTTTTACCCGATTTTACTATTCCAACAGCTATTGTTTTCATCTCTTGTGTGCCCAACACACCCCTGGCTCCCAACGCACCTACTGCATTTTTAACAGACACCTTCACCTCCCACGCAACCCTCTGGGCTTCCAAATTTGTGGTCGCTTCCTGCGCATACCTTGGTCATACTTATCTGCCTTGGTGGGCATATCCTGCCCTATATAGCTACTCCAGCCATATAGTCATTTGATCTGATATGGTTTGAGCTGGATACCATTGACATATCCTCGGAGAATATCGTCGTGTAGGGTAGCTAGCCTAACAGCTCCACCATCTGTGATTTCCTTAACTGTGTAGGGACCCATCCAGTGTTGTCGGAACCTCCCTGGGTGTTTTGCAAACTGGCTATCGTATAAGAGGACCAACTCACTGTCCACAAATGTATTTTGGTGAATATGTCAATCATGCCATGCCTTATCGTGGGCCTTCTGAACATGCTGATGGAAATTAGCAATAAACCGATCTTCCTCCAAAGCCATAAGCTGCGCTAAATTCTACTCCATGACTGTAGGTTCTGCCATGTTCATAAATGTTGTGATACGCAGACTAGGAACAATGTACTCCATCGGCATAATGGCCTCCTTGCCATAGACCATCCTGAATGGGGTTTTCCTTGTTAGCTTCTTCCAGGTCGTCCGATAGGCCCAAAGAACCGCTGGGATGTGCATGCCCCAATCACTGTGATTGGCGTTGCAGACCTTGGTCAGTGTTTGCTCTAGGATTTTTTTAAAAGCCTCGACCGCTCCGTTAGCCTGTGGATGATATAGGGTGCTCTTCGCACGATGGATCCAAAATTCCTCAGTCAGATCTTGTATTGTTTCATTAACAAAGTGCGTAACTCTATCGCTCATAAGGATCTTTGGACATCCAAATCTGGTCAGAATCTGCTCAAAGATGAAGTGTGCATCAGTATCTGCAGTACAATCCTTCACCACTTGTGCTTCGGCCCACCTAGTTACATAATTAGTGGCAATAATTATGTAGCGCACACCCGTCTTCTTCCCTGGTGGGTTGATCGGTCCCACAAAATCGATGGCCCATTTTTCAAAGGCTTGGAGAGCCATTTGCAGCTACAAAGGCATTTTGTCTCTGCATGATGGCCTTCCTATCCATTGGCATGTATCGCAGGCTTTACAATAGTCGTGGGAGTCACTATGCAGGGTAGGCCACCATAGCCCAGCTCATAAGATATTTTGTGTCATCGCCTTGCCTGTGCAGTGACCTCCTACTATGCCTTTGTGAGCTTCTGCCAAGATAGCATGCCTTTCATGCTCCAGAATGTATCTTCACACCACTTCATCAGCCCCTAGTTTATATAATTGACCTGCGATAATGGTAAAATCCACTGCCCAGGTAACCAATTCCTTCTTTTTTTGTACCGAATATTCTGTCGGTGCCATGCCTGTAGTTAGGAACTGAATGATATCAGTGAAGTGTGCATAAATGACCTTAATGGAAAATAGCTACTCATTAGGCAAGACTTCCTCCAGGTTAGTGGGTTCCTCGCCTGTCTCAATTTGGGACAAGTAATCCAGCCCAACATTCAACTTCCCTGGTTTGACTATGATTTCAAAATCGTATTCCTGAAACAACAACAACCATCTACAGATTTCCCCCCTAATAAAGGCTTGTTTACCAGGTACTTTAAAGTTGAACGATATATAAAAATTTTAAAGTGTCCTCCTAACAAGTAGTGCCGATACTTCTGTAGTGCATAGACCATGGCCAATCGTTCCCTCTTCGTGGTGGCATAATTGCACTTTGCACTCGAGAGTTTTCAACTAGCAAATGCGATTGGGTGATTAGTGTCCCAGGCACGAAGCTGTGTAAGGACCGCTCCCAGGGAAATCCTTGAAGAATCAACATGAATATGAAATACCTTTGCCCAATTGGGAAAAATAAGAATAAGTGCAGACACCATCTTTTCCTTGAGTAGTTGAAAGCTCTTCTAGCACTCGTCATCCCAAAAGAATGAAACATCCTTCTTAAGAAGCTTTTCCATGGGTGTTGTGATCAGTGCATATCCCTGAACGAATTTTTTTGTAGTAGCCTATATGTCGAAGGATTGAACGCATAAATTTCTTAGTCATAGGTACTTCCAGATTGATAATAACTGCTACTTTCACAGGGTGCACCATCAACCCATGGCTGAAAACTATGTACCTGAGCATGGTTCTGAAGGGTACGCAGAAGATACATTTCTTGATATTTATGGAAATCTGGTGTTTCCGGCAGGCATCCAACATCATGCGCAGGTTTGAAACATGCACCTTTACTAGGCTGAAGATAGTCTAATCATCAAAATACACTTCTAGGAATTTGTGGATGAATTCCTTGAACACTTGTACAATGACCCGTGAGAAGATAGCAGGGTCATTCTTGAGTCCAAACAGCATGACTGCATACTGGAAGGATCACCATTCAGTGGAAAATGTAGTTTTGTTGTGATCTTCTAGTGCGATTATGATCTGATGGTATCCTCAGAACTCGTCAGTGAATGAGTATGCTTCCTGGCCTCCTACACTATCTAGGATCTCATCGGAGAATGGTGTCAGAAAGGGGTCATGTACATAGGTATCATTTAGTTTGCATAAGTCCGCACAATTTCATATTTCTCCCTTTATTTTATTTTCCTGAACCACCATTGTACTTACCCAATCCAACTGCTCAACTGGCTCAATAATACCTGCAGCAAGAATTTTATCGATTTATTCCTTAACCTTCTACTTATACTTAGGGTTCAGTCGATAAGGCCGCTGCTTTACAGGGCACGCATCTGGTTTTAGCATCATGCGCATAACCCCTAGGTCCCCTATGATCCGTTTGAGCTTCGAAAACTTTGTTGAGAATAATTATTGATATTCTGTGGGAAATTCAACAACTTTTCTTACAATGTCATTAGTCTCCAATTTTAGCCAACTTAGTCTACTCTACCATGCCAATATTGCTTTCCTGCAGTTTCAAAGGCTTCGTCACATCCATAGTTTGTAATGGTGGTCCCGCAACTGCGCCCTCCCCCTCTGATTCTAGGATAGAGATATTTCGTGGATTCTCATCACACTCTTCTATCGTTATATTGCAACAATTGACAATATCCTACATCTGCGTTTCCCATGTTGGTGCCTCGAATACTACAGAGGAGCTAGATTCACCAAATACAAACATATCTGTATCCTGCAAAGCTTAGTCAAGTGCCTCTGAACCCCCTGTCAGTCTGAATGTTCCTATGAATTCATCCTTCATAGTTTCCCAGTGGTGGGTGCGTTGATGTAGCTCGACATCCAAGTACCATGCAGTAGGGATTCGACCTAATGCATGAATGAACAAGTGAACCCATTATTCTATAGTTCGGTCGCACCACTTCTTTATCCAGGTGAACAAGTGTTCATGTGGATCCCGTGGGCAAAGGAAGGTTTTGACGGGCACCTCATCCGGAGACTCAAATTGTAGGATCATCATGTCCTAACAGTCCTCCCAGTCCTAGAATGCCTCCTTATGTGTATCCCACCATCTTGTAGGTGTTGCGTGCATGGCTAGATTAAGGGCCCACAACCTTCTCTCTCTGGGAACCTTGGATTCGAATGTTCACAAAAAATATTTCACACTACCAAACTCATAAAAGTAGGGTAGTTCGCTCACCTCAAAAGATATGAAATGAAATTCCCTTGTAATTTGAAGGCAACGCAGCGTAGTGACATCATGCAGCTGATTTTGCCAATTTTCCATTTCCTCGTCGGAGTCAGAGAAGCATTCACTATCTCCTTCCTAGTAAATCATACCATCAGTCATAGGATTAATCCAGTCTTTGTCCCTCGTAGTTAGCTTATACATGTGATCCACCTCTTCTTCCTCACGCACTAGATTTGTATACCTTTCTCCTTCTGCGGGATTTAGCAGTACTATCACCCGTGTTCCTTCACTTTCAAATACCAATCTCCTCTTTTTTAAGTTGATAATACCGCCCATATCTATGGCCCAGTCCAATACTAGGAGCGTCGAGTAAGGGTACACATCTTCTACAATATGAATGACTTCAAAGTTAGCACAGACCCTAACTCCTGTGATATCTACCATGATCTTCGATAGTCTTCCTAACGGGATGTTCTTCTACTGGTTGGCCATGCACAGCTGGATAGTGGACCACTCCAACTTAGGTTCCCCCATTCGTTGCCAAGTCTGTTTAAGGAGTATATTTGCATCCGATCCCAATTCTAGAATAACTTGATCCATCTCATAATCACTGATTTTCCCAGTCAACTGCATTTCCCGACCAGTACGTCTCTTATGCTTATAGAGTTTGTGTACATCCTTAACTTCCATAGCTAGGGTTGTATTTTATGAACGACTATTTATCAAATCTTGGATGTTTTCTATGGCCCTTTGGTTGCAGAATAGCTTCATACATGCTTGCAAGAATGGTTTGACCTCATCATCTACTTTGAGGTTCACAAGGGATTGATGAGTAGCTGCCTTAGCTTTAGCAAAGTCTTAGCGAGCTACGACCAAGGTTTATTTTTATTTCAGTAAGTCCAAACCTTCTTGTTTAATAGCCTCTTTATGGATGAGAGGCTCCACCTCAGCTTTCTCCGCAGCTCCTCCGATGGCCATGCCGCTGTGTGTTATAACATTAACACTTGGTACTTTATATCAAGGTTCCACCTTGACACTTTTTACATTCTGCGTAGGTGTATGATGCTTCTCTTGCATCTTGGCTATTAGAATTGGGAAATCTTCAACCACGTGATCCAAATTTCTATATTATCTGCAAGATTGTCTTGCAGGGTTCATGCAATCCCTTGCAAAGTGGCCCATTTCTCCACAGTTATAGCAAATCATTTTCCCTCTCCCCCTACCCGCGCTTCCAACTCGGCTCCCTCCCATGCCCCTGGCTAGAGAACCACCTATGCCTGAGGGGGATTCTGGTGATGATGAATCCACCTGTACCCTATACAGATTTCCTCAATCTATTATTAGATCATACGTTCGGCAATTCTGTTCATCATGGCCTATGGATCTGTAGAACCTGCACCATTTTTGCTTTATTTCAGGGACATATGCGGCAAGGCGGGGGCAGTGGTTCATATCGTGTAGCCCAACAACACAACAATCATCTCACCAAAGCATGGAACTGGGTCCTGCAGCTTCCCTAGGTCGCAATAGAGTGGGTCCCCTGTCCTGTATGTAGTCTGCTAGCAGAGGACAATTATCCTTGGTGTGTCCATTCACCTTGCATCGTATGCACCATCTTTTAGGGCTAGCCTCCATTCCTCACTCCTTCCACAGATTCTGGATCTCTATATGCATTGCTTCTAGTTGGCCTTATATCTGTTGTACTCCTAACTGGGTATCATATCTTGGTGCAACTTCTAGCTTCATCGCAATTTCCAAGGCCTTTTCCTACGATTCAATGGATTGATGTTCCATTGGCATGCATAGGTGGGGCAACAGCATAGAAATGAACCACTCCATGTGCTTCTTGTCATCATAAAAAAATCCTCCTTCTCTAATTACCTTCTTTAACCATTGGTTAGCCTCCCATACGAACTCGGACGGTCCTTGCATGAAATTGTTCATATCGTTCACTATCTGCGAGTAGGATGTGGGCTTTTTGAACTGTTTTTTCAAAGAATTCTTAATTTATTCAATTTTTTCATTCGCATGTTGGTTGATGTACCCCATATACTAGTTCAAGGCCCTTCCTTCAAAGGCAAGGGATAGTTGTGCCCTTTTCACTGCATCACTAGCTACGTTCTGTGTAGTCCATACCGATCCTACAATGAACCAAAATCGATCCATATCCTAATATCCTACACCCTTGAAGGTGGGTAGCTTCATGTGAAAATCCATATCGTCTTTTGGTGGTGGAGGCGGTGAGTTCTTACCCCTATGAGGGTTTGACGGTGACGTAGATATAGAGCTATGTGCAACAGAATTTCTTACTAGACTATAGACAGATCGATCTCGCTCCTGATTGGTTTTGTAGTATTTACCATTGCGCGTTGTATCCTTGCTCTGATCAAAGCTCATTCACTCCATGTGACTACACAAGATGGTTTTTTCGCACAACAAGATCTTAATCAGTCATGGCAGAGTTTTTAGAAACTTACCCCGAAACCCTTTGAAGAATCTTTGCTCTACCTCAGAGTAGGACACAACTTGATCAATTGCAAATTCCATAAAAAATATTCCTATCACACTGTCCACCTAGTGATCTACCATGCGTGTGCTAGTGTTATTAGTCTTTTCTAACTGCTGGATCAGCTCTGGAGTCCACTATGTAACCCTTTCATCCTTCCAACAATTCTGGAAATCTACAAGCCTTGCGAGCCACTCCTGAAGCTTGATCGCAAATGTCACAAAGAAAATTTTGTAGATCTCTGTGAAAAATTACTTATTCTTCCACTCTTTTGTGGTTAGCCTTGTACTGTGATTCTCTCTTACTGCAAATTCCTGATTTTTTTTTTCAAACCACTCGTCGATCTCCTTCTTTTCAGGTCTCTAATGTGTTCTTGACATTACCCGATCTCTCTCAAAATGCTCCTAGTCTCGGTAACGAAACCATTTTTTGGCTCGAGGGGTCCTAACCCAGGTTAGGAGTTTAAGATTTTCCAACAAACCCCTATACTACTAGCCCTTTCAGTAGTGAGCCGCTTGCGCAGGCCAAAGTCTCACCCAAAGCACTATGGGGGGGTGCTGGAACTAGGTTTCCACACCCTGAGAGAGAGAGGGTAAGTCAACAGAGTTGTGTTCCCAGTTTATCAGCTTCATAATTAATAGATCTAGCTATAGAATTATATCGCAGATTTGATATCTATTGATTACCTTCACATCCACGTGCGCAACATCAATATATCAGTATAGAAAATATAATTGCATTAATCAACAGATCATAGACTCATATAACAGAAACAAGGATACTCTCGCAACTATAAAATATATCTATCCGCAGGTTCGCTAATCATTATAGTCCACAACTACCAAAGTTACTATCAGTCATAGATCTAATCAGCACCTTCGTATCAACAATATCACATGTAATATCATAAATGCATGAACAATGGATCCCAAGAATACTCCGTACTATAACACTGATAGATCCATAGCACAATAGATAACCAATAGTAGATTCAATAGTTCACATCAACAGTAAGACATAAACTTCATACAACTCACAGATAATCTAACCAGATCGACATATATAAGCATCCAAAATTCAATATGATCCCACATAGCCCACGCACACAGCCAGCAGGGTCTGCACACAACAGGATTGAGGATCTCCACGCACACAACCAGCACGAGTCCTTACCTTAGCAACCCAAACAGATCTAAAAATTCGTAACTATCATCAATATCTATTGTTTTCTACCTATGACTAAAAAAGGTTCATTTACTTATACCGATTTAGCATATGCATCCAATGGTCCACAAACCATGGTTTGCGGACTCTTCGTCTACCCTTGACCCGTTACAATGCATTAGGGGCTTTGACCCACCCCAAAACCCATGCGTTAGACTAATTAAGGCCAAAATATACAAAACTTATACAAAATAGCATCTTTTAGGGGACCCTGTTCCAACACTGTAGCTTTTCCTTTTAAACAACGATGTAGCAGTCTTCTGACATTTTGATATATAATAGCAACACCTCTTTTGAGAGTTTTGTCCATTGGAGGCTTGTTATATCTTATTGTACATATTATGGCCCATTTCTTATGCAGATTTGGAGCTGTTATTATGATTATAAGGTCTCCATATTGGCCTCTTTATTTTATATGATGTTTAACACTATTGTCCCAGCATTCTGCACTATATTCCTACTTTTCCCATTTGGGAATATTACATCAATGCAACTTCTATGATATCTAAGGGAACCCCATTTTTCATTTCATGTGATGTTAGAATCCCATTAAGTTTTTCAACAGTAAGGTTATGCAAATATTGCATTTCTTCAATGGCAGAGACGTTTGTATCGAATTTTAGGGCTATAGATCTTAATATTTTCTCAACCAGAGATGATTCATTTACTCTATCACTAAGATTTGTCATTGAATTAACGATCTAATCTACTCTAAGAAAGAAACTTGTAGTTCTTTCATCTTTATGAATTTTGAGAGTTTAATATTGAATTCTATAAGTTTGAATTTTGACACTCTTTACCCTCGTGTCACCTTCATAAATTTGGAGGATATTGTCCCACATAACCTTTGTTGTATTCGGTTGCATGGATTTAACAAATTCTGATTCTGCCAAGCTTCCTAAGAGAACATTGGAAACCTTTGCATTGGTTTCAAATTTATTATTTTTTCCTTCATCCATGGGAATGGAGAATGGATATTGATAGCCTCCTTCAACGAATCCCGAAAAAGTTTCTCGAAGTGACTGTAGGTAAGATATTGTTCTGAATTCCTAGAAAACTTGATTGGATCCATTGAACATTGGCAACCTGATAGACATCGATACCCCTTGGTTTCTCATCTTGATGAATCTTCCTTCAAGCGATCAAGGTTCTTTTGAAGGACTTGCTTTGATATAGGAAAAATACTGAGGGGGGAAGGGTGGAAGGGGGTGGGGGTAAATCAATATTTTAAAGCTTACTTGACCTTCTCAATTTCTATTCAGAATTATGTACGCGGCTTTGATGAGGTAAACCAATGTATGCATGCTAATGTTATGAAGACAACATGCGTATATCCTGTTAACTAACTTATCAATTAATTATTCATTAGTTTAACTTGAACCAATGTATCAATACTTGATCAAGATTTAAATAGTGAGAAATCAAGTTCAGTATGAATAAAATAAATCATCATACAAGTCAACACATATGAACACCAAGATTTTAGGTGGAAAACCAATGTGGGAAAAAAACCACCATTGTTATCATCTCTATCTTAATATTCTTTATTTAAAAAAAAAAACTTCCTTACAATTTAGTAATAGCACATAATCATACTAGTATGTAGGCACCCACCTGTAGAAGGCTACAACCTTCTCTCATTTTCCAGCACCTACTAGAAATAAGGTACAACCCCATTATCTTCAATTTTTTGTGGACCACTTTTCAGAAATTTTCACACTAGATCCACCTGATAAAAATATTAGAACCTATAGGCCACCTTTCATAAAATTTTCAAACTAGACCCACTATCATCACTGAATCAACAAATCAATCACTGAATCTTAATTAACCATTGCAACCAATCAAACTAAACTAGAACACATTATGTCAATGCACTGTCAAATATTAATCCCTACACTATTATTCATCACTGAAATCAACTTCTTCAACTACAAACCCTAATAAAAAATATGTCAAAATGTATATGCTACTATTTTGAAAAATACTCGCTTATACACACTTTTCTTGAAGAAAACCTGTGTACAGATCTCAAAACACATAACCTTTAGACTGAGTCACTGTACTGGTAAAATCAATCACAAAAAAAAAATTATCCTCCATCACATATCTATGAGCTACTTAGATCTAATCATAGACCATGATCAATAATATGTCAAAATGTATACACTATTGTTATGAACAATACCCACATATACACGCAAGTTTCCATAAATGAAACTGTATAGATATTAAAAACAATGAACCCTCAAACGGAATCACTATCATTATAAAATGATCACAAAACCATTGAATCATTCTGAAATAATCACATACCATCACAAATATCTGAACCACATACAAATAACAACATCATTACTATTCAACATATCAATCTACAATCAATTCAAATCCAATCCGCACTGTTAAACCTAGATCATCATGTAAGAATTCATTTTCAGACAATAGAAAACACATCAATACTGATTAGAATGACCATATATCATATTCAAAAAATACCTAGCATATATACACACTTCGCACAAAGCACTTTTGTGTGTATATGTGACTTTCAGGAATCATACATCTATAAAAATTTGTCCATTCTGTAGAAACGATACACGACTTACTAGAATGAAACCCACATATGCACACAATATTCCTAGGACAAACCTAGGTATATATATGAAATTATTGACTCATAACTTTGTTGCACAACAAAAATTCAGATAAACCCATATCTCGATATACATAGTAAAAACATGCATCAAACATTATTATCACATATCAAACCAACCATTAAGCATTTTATATGTGTACAATCATTTGAAATATATTGGATTTGATCCATCATCATACTCCCAATTTCAAACTTATTTTAGATTAAATAGTTCATCAATAACCCATAACATGCACACTGAACACTTCGATCTCCATGTCCTTATATAGATTTGGCCTTAGTCAATACCATGGGTCAGAAACATACTAATACCATGGCGTTCCTTGATGGGATCAAATAAATGTTGCCATGGTCAATATTGTGGGCGAATACCATGGTAAATACCCTTGGTATTTTGGATACCATGGTGCATAAACTCTATGTGCTTTATCTTCTCCATACCTGCATATATACACAAATTTTATTTACAAAACCCAAATGTATTTCTCAAAATATCACTTTCATTATTCCTCTATTTCTGAGCTACTATGCCCTTGTCCAAACACTCCGTCACATGTGTACTGGTTTGTAAACTCATATTATTATCATTCATGTTGACATATTCATCAAGTAGGCTGTCGTCAAGGGAAAATCATCATATATGTTACCATCAAGGACAACACATTTGTCATAATGCCAACAATATACATATATGGACATTTCCTCAACCAAAAAATAAAATGACACAATGGCCACATGAGCAACAAGGGAATCCAAAGGCTCACACCTCCACCCTTAAAATTAGTACCAAGATTCACCTCCTTTCGAGGAATTCCATAATCCACTACTAAATTCAAACCTACATCTAATGTATAACGCTACGATCATGTGCCACTTGTCATCTCAGTGAATAGTTTATGGATCATTGTTCTAGGGTGTGCCCCCATTGTGCATTTGATTCCATATGGAAATGACAATGACCAAAAAACATTCATCCCCCACCTTCCCTTCTCTGTTACACAGTCCCTCGGGAAATCCATTCACCCCCTTCCGTGTAGTCACACACCTTCCAAGTTCCGCAGGCATCCCCTTCTATTCTACACAGTCCCTCATCGAGACACCCCATGGCAAGGATTGTTTGCATCAAAGGGTCCAAAAACTAATGCATATCCATGACTAAAAATAATCACACCTATCATAGCATGATCGTGGTAATAAATGGAAACTATTGGGTTCAAGTGTCCCACAATGGCCCTTCTCTTAAAGTGCTTAACCAACATATTGTTGCCTATTCCAATTCCTTTCATTACTGCTGCTAATTCTTGTAGCCATTTCTAACTATCCAATCAGGAATTTTCATGCCTTCCTGTACCAAAAACATAATTTCCATCACATTTAAAATAAATTAAATTAAATTCATATCATGCCTCATTGGTGGTTCATCAATAAGGTACACCTGCAATTTTGTTCACTTTCTGTCACAACAAGTCAAACTAGTTGTTTGATAAAATCATCATGTATAAACATATCACATCCAGTTAGCTCAAAACACAAGCATCATTATCGAAATTATAGATCACATATAGCCATCATAAATCATAATCATAGATCACATTTAACCATAATAAATCATAATGATAGATCACATGCATAGTTAAATATGAAATAAAATAATGATACTTATCCTTTAATCAATCCTTAGCTTCTACATTTATCCTTTCCGTACACACACCAGATTAGTTGCCACACCCGACAACACCTAATGCCTTCTCTTCAACCACATACACATACACATAATGTGCATCACACACATGCAACTACACATTGCATACAACACCATACAATGCATGCACCTACACCTGAAATACAACACATACACCTACATCTGATGTACAACAAAACACAATACATACACCTACACCTACACCTGGTGTAAGACACAATGAATAAACATGTCACAATACGATGACTATGAAATGCATATACACAATACCACATGTGGACAAAATAAAATGTAAAACATGCATAGAATACCACATGTGCACAAAAAAACATGTAGGTCATGCACACAATACTACATGTACAACATGTACACTATACCACCTATACACAACACCACCTCCACGGCATGTACACAACACCACCTGCACAACATGTACACAACACCACATGCACGACATGTACACAACATCACATGCATGACCTGTACACAACACCACCTGCACACAACACCCCATGTATAACATGTACATGACACCATGTGCACAAAACACGACATGTCCAATCATATACAAAACACCACATGTACAACATCTACACCACTCCATATGTACACAACATCGCATATGCAACATGTACAAAGCACCATATGTACATAACACCGCATATCCAACATGCGCACAACACCATATGTACATATAACCACATATCGAACATGGGTATAATAACATATGTAAAAAACACCACACATCCAACATGTGCACAATTTTCAGGTCCCACCTTACCACCCATCATTATTATAGAGAAATATTATATTGAATCAAAATGTGATATATGTTTTTAGGACATAAAAGTTAATGCAAGGTCATATATATATTTTTATGGGTATCCTTTACACTACACCCTAAATTCTAATAACTTATCCTCAAAGCTACAAGGTTCAAGGTTTATCAAGATTCAAAACATACAACCATAATACTTGCTTCTCAAGACTACAATCATGTTTAAAATATAAAGTATTTAGTGGGGTGAATAAATGTGAACCTTTATGAACCACAATTTACAATAAGCTAATTGTTAATTCAGTTGTAATTAAATGTGCTCAAGAGTGACTAATTTGATTTTGTTCTAAATAACATGCTTACGAATTATTTGCTTAAAAGGATAGTTCACATTATATATGGTTGGTATCAAATAATTAGGAATTCATATGTGAGCTAATATTTCAACAAATTAGTTACCCCAATTTTGACTTTTTAGTAGGACCTTTTAGATCAATGGAGTTATTACACTAGAAAAACATTGGTTGCAAATCCTAAATTAACTTAAGCCTTTTTTTATGGACAGATCATAAGAATAATTACATGAAACCATTGAACATTATGATAATCAATTTACAAGCATGAAATGTACAACCATTGACACATTTTTTCAAACACTTACAACCATTATCTCTTAAGGTGTTTTCACAACAATTAGATAACATGAATCCAAAATTACATGACTTCATTTTTTTCTTTGTGAGTAATGCCAATAATTGAACTGAAGATATAAGTATACTATCAGACATATCCATTGTTGAATCTATACCAATAAATGAATATAAATATTTAGGAATTTTTCACATAGCTCATAACATTGTAAGGTACAACCATTGCGGAATTTTGACAAACTGTTGGCAGTCATAAAAGAAGTTTCCATAAAGCTATTGAAATTTTCAAAGTACTAACCATTTAGACTTTAAACACAATTTCCAAGTGGTTAGCATATATTACATTAATCAATATAAATTAACAGGAAAATCAAATATAAAATGAACCAAATAGCAAAACAAAATAACAGGTGGTTCCTACATGCAGCAACAAATCTGCAAAAAAGAGCAGAGTTGGGAACTGATGTCTACAAACTTGAGTTTTGAAATCAAAGTTGGGGTGAAATAATCTATTGGTATGGATACCCCCTGAAGTTGAGCTAAATCACAACAGGGATACCCAGAAATTCGATTCTTCAAAACAACAACAACCAAAAATCCTACAATCTCATTTATGACTTCTGTCAAACACATAGTATGCAAACTTATCTAGAGCTGTGCAAAGAGGAGGAAAAACAGAAATTAAGTCATTAAAATGTTTTCATCTAATTCATGGCAGCCTACATGCTTCATCCATTAGGATTTGTTGTCAATCGATTCAACACTATATAATAAAATACTACTACAACCATTACAAAATTTCTTCACATATGGTGTGAAACAATTCGTATACATGTAAGTCTCAAAAAACAACCAAATCAACAAAAACTATGAAATGAACTAAAAAAATACATAATATAATTCGATTCGCATACCTGAAATTGAATTTGTACAACTCCAAAAGGATGGACATATGCTCCAGCACTAATAAGAGTATGCTTCAGTGCCAATATCCTTACCAACTCATCATGAACCACCTGGTTTTCCTCCCAACCATATCTAGGAAGAAATTCTCCCCCTGGAACTCCCAAGTTGAAAAAGCTCACAAGCAGTACCAAAATACAAAAATATAAAGAGATGCAAGACAAAATAAGGAAGATAGTTTTCACTTCCTCTAAATACCACTCATGTTTAGTCTCAATAGATACTTAGCAGATTAGTAAGGATTTCAGATTTGTTTTGTAAGCAATTGGATACTCTGCATATCTCTCCCTCTCATAATCTTCGTCAAGTCTCTTCCACTCTTGGCATCACCCTCCCCCCTCAAGTGATACTAGATGAGACTCATATATAGGAGGAGCAACAAATTCTTGTCATAAAGGAGGAGTAATATGCATGCATTGTAGTCCATTTAGAGGTGTGTAACTTATTCCATTATGGAGAGGTATGCATGCCTTATTTAAGGATAATGTAACATATGCATTAAAGAGATTCTAAGAGGAATATTTTATGAGATATCTTTAATGAGTGTAAGAGGAACATGCCATTTTTTTATGAGTGCATAAAAGAGAGTGTAATGTAATATGCAAAATAGAGAGAGTTACATAGATGCATGAGAGTCATGAAGGAGAGAGGTGTGAAGTGATTGAATAGATGAAGTTAATTTGTAATTCCCTTTTAATAAAATATCATAGTCTCATAAAATATAATGAAAATATTAATAATATTGAGGATTAATTCAATATTGAACTATTAGGATTAATTAATGATAAGTTAATTGAATTTCATTCAACTATGCTTGATTACCAATTTATGCAAGGAGATTTACTATTTTTTGAAAGTCATGCTTGAGATGCTAGACATGAATTTTTATTTTTAGAAAGTCATTCTAGAATTTTTAGATTCAAATTTTATTCAAGGAAGTTTATCCATGAGTGTTATTTTTATTTCGAAGAATAGGGATTCCACACCCAAGTTTGATGCATCTCCGTGCCTTAGTAGATTGAGGACTCTGCGCCCTGATCTACTCCAAAGATCCAAGATTCCACAACTTGATATTTTTACATATTCAGGACTTTTTTCCCTAAATATACAAGACTCTGTGTCTTTATATTTCTTGTATTTAGGACTCTACACCCTAATTTTCGTGCTTTCTCATCTATTATGCTTTGAAACTCTGTGTTTCTCCTTATGGTAATGATTGTGAGCTTTTACCCATTTGATGGTTCGCTGGTAAGGCCTTGCTCGAAGACCTGACACATCACAATATCATATCTCAAAGGAATCATATTAATTTCATAATAAAATTAAATTAATCACGTGCATGAATTCCACAATCATTTAGGTTTTGAAGAAGTGACTTCCACAATCAATCATAATTGAACATCCTTGTTGGAAAAGGACCAATCCCCCTACCGCATCCTACTCAGTACAAGGTTAGACATATATATAATCATACAAGTTATGTATCATCCATAAATCATAATTTAACCATATGTTCCACATAACCATGAGCATCCATGGATCTATGTGTCCCAATCCTGGATCACCATCCATGTCATACACCTATGTCAAAACTAGAATACCAAAGGAGAAAACATAGCTAATACACTATTAACCAAAATTAGTTCTTATACACAAAACCATAGATATTATCATAACCACACAACACTGCAGGTGACCCAAACCAGGTCTATAGTATATAATCATCTACATAAGTCTGTCATGCATAATATTATATCATTATATCAAAATCACCCTCTCTAAGTGTCATCAACGTTATCTCACCAAGAAGAGACACTACATACTCCCCCTCTTGGGTTAAACTTGGCCCAAAGTTTTTCCTACTGCCATAAGATACTTGGTTCTTTTTTATTATCTTATCAATAAGTTTTTAACCTTATGTATATGTATTTGATATATTTTTCTTCATGCTAATCCATAGTTTAATTTTTTCTATATTAGAAGCAATTCAATGAAAACTGAAACATACCATTCTTAATCAAGTAGAAAATATATCCATGCTATATTATGCATGTTTTGATATATAAAATACTAAATATTTCTATATCAAAACCAATCATACAATTTATAGAACCATATCAAAATACTATTTTTTGTAATTGATATGACATCTACGTAAGTTATCTATAATAATTTTATATTCTACATGTTTTTCTTTCTCGTAGTCTGTATGAATCCTACATGTGTCATCTTCTTGGTTCTGTAGTATTTTGAGTTTTCTTATCTATAAATAGATCACACATTGGTTGTAAAAACAAAAATGTTGGTCCATCCCATATCACAATCAAATTTGCATACAATAAGCATAAAATCATACAATTGTGAGTGAAATTATACAACAAAACATGATGTCATATATAGAAGCCACTATTACATCCCACTTGATTTATGTCTTCTCAATACAAGTTTCCCCTTTTCATTCCATAAGGCATCTTTGCAATCAAAATATCTATGATCCACCTTTAGTTTTTACTAAAAGTTTACTCTTTAGGAAAAATCACAATTTGTGGTTCAAGGCACCATTTTTTTTTTAATAAACCAACAAGCTAAGGTTTAATACAATCACCATTGACCCAGTTATGTATTATATACCATTCCTTTAGTTTCCACAATCTTAATTATTATTCACTTTTATAACTTGAGAATCAATTATGAATGACTCTATTACAAGGTCTTCATTACGAAAACAAATTAATGACATCGTTTCTAAAGCGTCTTGTAACCAAGAACAATTCTCACAATTATGAAAATACAGTATCTATATCGTTGAATCTACCTTGATAACTATAAGTCAATTTGTTTTCCAACTATGAAATCAATCATGATTTCTATTCAGTAATTAATAAATTCATTTGGTTTTATGTCTTATTCCTTACTATTAATATGTACGCAACAACAAGCTATAAAAAACATACATTTCTTAAAATGTGATGAGTCTTGTTGAATCTAATAATATTTATACCATCACGAGGGAATTTCTAGCCTAAAGTTAAACCCTTGTGAATTACCACCCTCTCAAATTATTACAAAATTTTGTAGGACTAATAAATACTCATCCAACTATACATTTCAACACAAAATTCCTAAATCAAACAATCTCTTCCATTCCATATACAATACAATCATCTTAGGCTTGTAAATCATGCAAGAGTTCCAATTCACAAAAATCTGATCTCACTCTCCTCCAATTTCTCCCTCAAAAAATATCACAAGCACATATTCTTATAAAACAATAAGTCAACTAAGCTTTTCATTAATCACATACCTTTTTTCTTTAAATTCAAATAGAAAAACTTTATCACCACATAATTTTTTACCTTCTAAACATGTCATTCTCTTAACAATTTATCAACAATATGAATTTAGACTCGATCACCTAAATAAGAATAGTTTAGAGCAGTATATGAATTAAATCCTCATAATTTCTCTAATTAATCTAGTTAAATAGAATTCAACCAATATTCAACTGACAAAATCATTAAAGAGACTATTATGGCTTTCCTAGACCTAATTTTTTTAATCCAATAGAAAATATATTTCATCAACTTATCACAATAATCGTTTTCTACATTTCAAGAATTTGAAAATAATTTTAATTCTACCTAAATCCAACTCATACAAAATGATTAAAATACTGTAGGATAGACACCTAGTTCACACAGTTTTTTTAAAATCAATTATTACAAACATTTTAAACCACCTAATGGTGTTAAATATACCAATCTTAGTATCTTCATTTGTAATAAAAATAAAAAAATGGATTTAAATCTCAAGAAAATTCATGTTACGAATCTATATCCATTTACATTTAATTACTCATCATCACTTCTCCTTAATCATGTCTATGAGATTCCATCAAAATATTATAACCAGAAGAATTACTTATCTCATAGATATATTTTAGTATGGATTCCACACCCATACCTTAACTCACTAATTAGCTCATAGATATATGCTAGTATGGATTCCACACCCATACATTTTCTCCTAGATATATGCAAGTAGGGATTCCACACCCATACATTAGCTCATAGATATATGTTAGTATGGATTCCATACCCATAAATTATCTCATAGATATATGCTATTATGGATTCCACACCCATACAATTTCTCCTAGAGATATGCTAGTATGGATTCCACACCCATACATTAGCTCATAGATATATGCTAGTATGGATTCCACACCCATACAATTTCTCCTAGATATATGATAGTATGGATTCCACACCCATACATTAGGTCATAGATATATGTTATTATTTATTCCACACCCATACAATTTCTCCTAGATATATGCTAGTATGGATTCCACACCCATACATTAGCTCATAGATATATGTTAGTATGGATTACACACCCATAAATTTTCTCATTAATATATGCTAGTATGGATTCCACACCCATACGTTAGCTTAAGTAAAACATAACCTTCAAATGTTCCTTAAAATGGCTTCCACAACCCTTCATGCACCAGTCATTTAAGCCTCTTGTTTATAGGAAGATCATACCTCAACCTAGTATTTGAGTCATTTCAAGTTATTTGATGGAGAATGTCAACCCAAACTACACAAAATAATGTCAAAGAAATAAGAGGAATTTCATTCTTATTCATTAAGAATTTATTCCCAAATCATATTTTAACACATCTAATTAATGAACATACATTACTCTTGAATCTACATAGGTTGAAAGTGACATCCTTCAAGGTAGATTTTGTTAAGTTTCCATTAGTGTAGGTAAGAAAAGATTCAAAATTAACATGAAGAACTCAATAATCATGTTAATTGAATCTCAACCTTACACTTGTTACACATTCCCAAATCATACACACCAAGGTCATGATAATATAGTCTAGATTAAGCCAATATTTTTCAGTGTAGATACGATTTCATCTAGCAAAGATGGATACTAAACCCATATCACATTGATAATGATGCATTAAACATATATAAAACCATGTATATACTCCACCTATCTCCCTCATCGATTGACAATCAAGCCATTAAAATGTTTGGGTTTAACCCCAGCTTTCCCAAGCACATCCTTTCCAAGCATGTCTTTAAGCATTTTAAGATATTTCAAATAACTTATCTTAAAAAAAGTATAAAGGAACATAAGAAATAATTATTTTTCTTTCATGAGTTAATAAATGACATAATAATAAGAATATCCTTTATGCAACCAATATGATTCCATGTCAAGATATAAAAAAACTCAATATGCATGCAAAATAAACAATCATGCATCATGAACCTACAAGTAAGCATGTCGGACCATTAGGCCCTAGTGTTGTAAACTGGCTCTGATACCATATGTAAGGTCCCACCTTACTTCCCATCATTATTATAGTGAAGTATTATATTGAATAAAAATGCAATATATATATTTGTTTTGTAGGACATAAAAGTTAATGCAAGGTCATATATATATTTTTATGGGTATCCTTTACAATACACCCTAAATTCTACTAACTTATCCTCAAAGCTACAAGGTTCAAGGTTTATCAAGATCCAAAACATACAACCATAATACTTTCTTCTCAAGACTAAAATCACCTTTAAAAAATAAAGTATTTAGTGGGGTGAATAAATGTCAACCTTTATGAACCACAATTTACAATAAGCTAATTGTTAATTCAGTTGTAATTAAATGTGCTCAAGAGTGACTAATTTTATTTTGTTCTAAATAACATTCTTATGAATTATTTTCTTAAAAGGATAATTCAAATTATATAGGGTTGGTATCCAATAATTAGGAATTCATATGTGAGCTAATATTGCAACAAATTAGTTACCCCAATTTTGAATTTTCAGTAGGACCCTTTAACTCAATGGAGTTATTACGCTACAAAAACATTGGTTGCAAATCCTAAATTAACTTAAGCCTTTTTTATGGAAAGTTCATAAGCGTAATTGGATGCAACCATTGAACATTATGACAACCAATTTACAAGCATGAAATGTATAGACATTGAGGCATTTTATCAAACACTTGCAACCATTATCTCTTAAGGTGTTTTCACAACAATTATCTAACATGAATCCAAAATTACATGACTTAATTTTTTTCTTGTGAGTAATGTCAATAATTGAACTCAAGATATAAGTAGACTATCAACCATATTCATTTCCAAATCTATACCAATAAATGAATATAAATATTTAGGAAATTTTCACATAGCTCACTTGGGATAAAGACTACCAATAAATGAATATAAATATAAAAATGTAATAGGCAATAAAGACTACCACTTGGGATTTGAAAATGTAATAGGAAATATGACCTTAGGAGAAAAAATAACCTAGATCCCCCAAGAAAAGCCAAATAGATACTGCTATTAGGAAGACACCTGAAAAAACCTCCAAAAAGACAACAGACACAAACATTATGGCTAAGAAAGCCGACCCAAACAAAGAAAAAATCAGCCAACCAGATAGTGATCAAAGTTTCCCTAGTACCTCAACTAGTGGCCCTCAAAAAATCTTGTTGTCTAGAATCCCAAATCAAATTCATCAAACTAGAACAGTGGAAAAGGTTATGCCTGAGAAAGATGATATAAATTTGTCTAAGACACAAATACATTTCAGTTTTGAGGGAGAGATTTCCAAAATTAATATTACCATGCCTCTCACTGAACTGATTACCCAAGGCACATACAAGTCTCAAGTTCTGAAATTTCTAAACATGGGAAATGATGCTTACACTTTGTACTTGGCTGATGACACACCTGAGCTTTTGTTTGGACCCAAGATAGAAGGAAAATATCAAGAAGGAACCATTCCCCCTTTCTATGTTAGTTTATACATACATGACAAAATCTTACATAATTCTATGCTTGAGTCTGGTGCCTCCCACAATCTCATGCCAAAAGTTGTGATGGATAGACTAGGCCTAGAAATAACTAAACCTTACAAGACATGTACTCATTCGATTCAAGCAGGGTGAAGCGTTTGGGCCTGATCAAGGATCTTTGTGTCAACCTAGCACAAGTAGCTCCTAAGAATCTGGTCATGGACATAGTAGTTGTAGATATTCCTCCCAAGTATGGCATGCTTTTATCCAGATCTTGGGGAGCCAAGCTTCAGGGGAACCTTCAACTAGATATGTCCTATGCTACCATCCCTGTTTTCAAACAAAAAAGGAGATTATACTACAAGTCACACATGAAATATATGGTTAGCAGTCAAGAAAGACCAGACAATAATCCTCTTTATTTTGTTCATTAAAATCTTGATTCTTTCATCTTATGTAATGAGGAAGACATTGATGAACAGGTATATGAAGTTGAAACACATCAAGACACACTACAACATCCAAAGCAGTCTCTACATGAAGAACTCAGCATTCAGAACTATAGCAGCCCTGAACAACCATGTAATGATAAATCCAAACTTAAATTTCTACAAACTAAAAATAAGATCTCAAAACCAAGAGTCAGTTTGGAATATGAATCAGGTTTCTCAAAGAGAGGACAAATCTCAAAAGCACAACTATTCTCGTTTACCAATCCCGAAGTGCTAAAATTCCCTCACAAAACAAAAATATTGGGGAATCTAAATCAAAGGAGTCTTATTTTTTTACCTTATCTAGACACCTTATTATCAGAAAGTTGGGTCCCTCCATAAAAGCTTTTAATTCTCACCGATGTCGCCATGAATCCTAAAGGGGTGTTTGTTGAAGCTGATATAGAGGAATACAATCTAGGTAGCCTAAGAAGGCCCAAAGTGATTAAGTTATCCAAAGCCTTGTCCTTACACACAAAACTGAAATACATAAGGTTATGCAAGAAGTTTCAAGATGCTCTCAGTATATAGGAGTAAAAGCTCAAAGCCTGATGACATAGACATTGTTCAAAAGGAGCCTTTTTCCAAAAAGAACTATGAAACCCTTGGTAAAATGGTGTCACTAACAAAGAATTCCAAAGGGTGCATACTATGTATGGACTTTAGACACTTAGGCAAAGCCTTCATGGAGTTCAAATACCCTTTTCCCAAGATAAATCATCCTATTCCAAGGATAAAAATTTCTAACAAGATGAAATTGATTGGTAGTGTTTCAGGTTACCATGAGATGATACCACTTCAGATCAGTCAACGCAACGACATTTTCAAAGTTATTTTGAATAACTACATGTTTGACCAAAATTTTCCTAGAATAAGGAATGCTGAAGACACCTTCCAAAGGGCCATGACACATGTTTTGAACTTCTTCACCATGATGTAGATTGATGACATCCTCATATGTTTGGGGGCTAATGAAGAATGCCTTCTTCACCTAAAAATTTTCTTCCACAAACATAAGGTTTGGAAGCAAGACTCAACGAAGAAATATAAAGGAGAACTTGGCCTGTTTGAAACTTTTTGGCAGAAATATTGCACCATGCCTTCAAAAATAGATAGCCATGTTCCTTATCTACAAGAGCTGAATGAAAAATGGTTGGTAGATGATCCTGTGGATGACAGGGTGATCAAATACCATGGCCATTTAGAGTCTTAGTTATAATTTCTGACTCATTGTACATACCATGGTTTAAAGAAAGGTTATAGAGAGAAAAAACACAAAAAATAGAAAAATGGAAAAGAGGGCAGATTTTAAAAGAGGTAAAGCCCCATACCCGAAAAAATAGTACTAATGAAAGTGTGTAAGCCTAAATACCACTACTAGTGCATACAAGAGTCTAGTTTTAGTCATCTAGCCTAATCATGGCTGAAACATGTTTTCAATTTATTGTTGATAAGTTAGTGAAAGATAGTTGGTCAAATTATTTAAGCTTGGCTTATCAAAAGATAGATTAGGAATAAAGATACTGGTTCCACATGCTTAAAACAGAACCAAGGAGAAAAATGGGGATGAATAGCAAACAATGTATCCCAACCTTGATTTTTCTAAATCTTATTTTGTACGAAAATAACATTTGTGTGCAGCTTGTTCTTATGCCACAAGCCCATTGTAAATCAGAATGTCTAATCCTTATTTAAACCATGTTTTCAATTTCATGTTTATAGCTTAGTGAATGAATCCTGTCAAATAGGTTAATATTGAGAGCTGAGTAGTCTAGGTAGAGAATAAAGGAGTTCATTAGTATAATCTGAACTCTTGGAAGAAATAATATAGAAGTAGATAGTTTTTTTTTCTTTCAAAATAAAAGATGTCAAGGGTTTCCAGCTCAAGTGCACCCAAGGAAGAAATTTTTTTTAGGCAAGTAGGTTGCGTAGGTAGAGATGAAGTTAAGCTAATCATATATTTCAGATTATTGAGATCATAGTTTCAAACAAGTACCATCAAGTGAGAAGAGGTAAAAATATCCCAAATCGATGAGGCACTGGTCTCCATAAAGCCAGATATCTGAAGTTCTGGACATCTCCTGAAAAGGAGTTGCCCTCCCCAAGTGGAGCCACTGTTAGTCATCAATAATTTTTTCCTGGGTAGACGATTAAATGATTGCCCTAGATTTCTAGAAACAAAGTTCATCAACATTGTGAGTTCTAGAAATCTCACTTCCTTAATTATCCTTAAGATAATTTTTCACTATTTCATCATTTCATCATGTCAAACTCTGTTTACCAGTCGCAGAAAACCCATTAGGGGCTTATGTCACTCATTTTGTCTAAATTTTGTCACCTTTGGCCCAAAACCCTCTGTTTTTTCTTTCCTAAACCCTCGATTGCTACCTAAGGTCACCAACCAAACAACCATCTCTCATACATCTCCAGAAATGCCTCAAGCATTGATGATCTCAAAACTATCTCTATAGGCTCTTTAGATAAATCAAGTAAACTGGATTTTGGATCTTCAATACATCAGTCTATAAAAACTTTTTTTTACCCCAAATATTCCAAAGTCTAAGTTTTCAGTCAAAAACCCAGTCCAAGGAACCTTCCACTAGGTCACTGAGGGTTTCACAGGCCATAGCGTGGATTTGGTATCCTAAAAACCTCTATTTTATTTGTATGAGGATAATGCTTTCAAAGAAGAAGAGGGACAAGTAAATTTGTCCAAAACTGATCAAAGGGCCATTCAAGAAAGTTCTCCTTGGCCTAGAGCACAAATTCTACAAGGGAAAGTTGCCCTTGTTCACATTTCTGCAAAAATGATCAAGATGGCCATCGGCCTAGAAGAGGTAAGGTAAGGGGGTGAAATCATAACTAAAGGCATCCATAGCCAAGAATAAGGCAACAAGGCCTTTGTTTAAAGAGAATCAGGGTTTGTGAATAATTTGGCAAAATAGTGAACTAGGCAAAGAACCATCACAAGGACTACAAGGACAAAAGTCACCTCAACTCCATCAAGTGGATATTGAAGATTTTTAGAAATAATAAATGAGTTTTGAAAGGCTATAGAGAATTTAGAAGAAAACACTGTATACTTTTCTTTAAACAGCCTCAAAAGCTAGGATTTTTGGAAGATGGCCAGAACAGGTCCAAAACAGATGATAAGGCCTCCTTCTTAAAAGAAAAGGGCATTCAATAAATGAATATAAATATAAAAATGTAATAGGCAATAAATAAGTGGTAGTCTTTATTGCCTATTACATTTTTATATTTATATTCATTTTCAAATCCCAAGTGGTAGTCTTTATTGCCTATTACATTTTTAAATATGTAAGGTACAACCATTAGGGAATTTTGACAAACAGTTGGTAGTCATAAAACAAGTTTCCATCAAGTTATTTTAATTTTTAATGTATTAACCAATTAGAATATTAAAAAAATTCGAAGTGGTTAGAATATCTTAGATTCATCAGTATAAATTATCAGGCAAATCCAATATAAAAAGAAACAAACAGAAAAACGAAATAGCAGGTGGTTCCTACATGCATCAACAAATCTGCAAAACATAGCAAATTTTGGAATCACTATCTGGAAACTTGAGTTTTGAAGTCAAATTTGGGGTGAAATGGCTAGTTGGTACGGATACCCCCTGAAGTTGAGCTAAATCACAACAGGGATACCTAGAAATCCTATTCTTCGAAACAACAACAATAAAAAAATCCTACAATCTCATTTATGACTTCTGTCAAACACATAGTATGCAAACTTATCTAGAGGTGTACAAAGAGGAGGAAAAAAAAAATTAAGTCAATAAAATGTTTTCATCTAATTCATGGCAGCCTACATGATTCATCTATTAGGACTTGTTTTCAACTGATTCAACACTATACAAGAAAATACTTCTACAACCATTACAAAATTTCTTCACATTTGGTGTGCAACACTTCATATACATGTAAGTCTCAAAAAACAACCAAATCAGCAAAAACTATGAAATGGACTACAAAAATACACAATATAATTCGATCCATATACCTGACATTGAATTTTTACAACTCCAAAAGGATGGACATATGCTCCAACTCCAATAAAAATATGCTCCAGCGCCAATATCCTTACCAACTCATCATGAACCACACAGTTTTCCTCCCCACCATATCCAGGAAGAACTTCTCCCCCTAGAACCCACTGCAAAATCTGACAAGAAGTACCAAAATACAACAATATAGAGAGATGCAAGACAAACTAAGGAAGACATTTTTCACTTCTTCTAAATACCACTCATGTTCAAACTCAATAGATACTTAGTAGAGTAGTAAGGATTTCAGAGTTGTTTTGGAAGCAATTGGATACTCTCAATATCTCTCCCTCTCACAACCTTCCTCAAGCCTCTTCCACTCTTGGCATTACCCTCCCCCATCAAGTGAGAATAGATGAGACTCATATATAGGAGGAGCAACAAATTCTTGTCATAAAGGAGGAGTAATATGCATGCATTGTATTCCATTTACAGGAGTGTAACTTATTCCATTAAGGAGAGGTATGTATGCCTTATTTAAAAGAGAGTGTAACATATGCATTAAAGAGAGTGTAAGAGGAATATTTTATGACATATCTTTAATGATTGTAAGAGGAACACGCTATTTTTTGATGAGTTCATAAAAGAGAGTGTAATGTAATATTTAAAATAGAGAGAGTTACATAGATGCATGAGATTCATGAAGGAGAGAGGTGTGAAGTGATTGAATAGATGATGTTAATTTGTATTTCCCTTTTAATAAAATATCATTGTCTCATAAAAGATAATGATATTATTAATAATATTAAGGATCAAGTCAATATTGAACTATTAGGATTAATTAGTGATAATTTAATTGAATTTCCTTGAACTATGCTTGATTACCAATTTATGCAAGGAGATTTACTATTTTTGGAAAGTTATGCTTGAGATGCTAGACATAACTTTCTATTTTTAGAAAGTCATTCTAGAATTGTCTGATGGAGATTTTATTCAAGGAATTTTATCCACGAGTGGTATTTTTATTTCAGAGAATAGGGATTCCGCACCCCTGTTTCATGCATCTCCATGCCTTAGTAGATTGAGGACTTCACGCCCTGATCTACTCCAAAGATCCAAGATTCCACAAATTGATATTTTTACATATTCAGGACTCTGCGTTGTAAATATACAAGACTCTGCATCTTTATATTTCTTTGATTTATGACTCCACACCCTAATTTCCATGCTTTCTCATCTATTGTGCTTTGAAACTCCGCATTTCTCCTTATGGTACTGATTTTGAGCTTTTACCCATTTGATGGTTCGTTGGTAAGTCCTTGTTCGAAGACCTATCACATCACAATCTCATAGATCAAAGGAATCATATGAATTTCTTAATAAAAGTAACTTAATCACATTATACCAAGAATGGTGCATGACTTCCACAATCATTTAGGTTTTGAAGAAGTGACCTCCTTAGTCATTCATAATTAAACATCCTTGTTGGAGAAGGACCAAGCTCGCTACCACATCCTACTTAGTACAAGGTGTTAGGGTTCCCATGTTTTGGCCAGATTGGCAAGACCAAAAGATGAGACAACATCAGAACCACTTTCAGACGTTAGGATCTAGCCCTCCTAGGTCCAGAGAGGGATCTCTCTATATTAGCCAAAGCATATGTATTTGAGGCTCAATGTTTCAATGTTAGGCTAGTTATGGGGCTCAGGGTTTGTTTGTTTGATTGAGTTTGGTTGTTGGGAATCAGGAAAGAAGTGTCCAGTACAAGACAAGGATGAGCAAAAGGGAAGCTAGGCAAAGGTAGATAACTCAGAGAACATCAAGGCCATTGGGCTATGGAGTCAAGAAAGGGTTTATTTGTGTTCAATGTGCAAGCTTTCAGTTGGGCTAGTCATCTAGAGCATTTGGATCTTAAAGGATGATTGGTGGGATGGGACATTAAGGATTGAAAATGAGCGAAGGGGAGCCATCCAAATCTGTCTATAGATCAGGCCAGAGGTCATTTAACTCCAGGCCTGCTTGGACCAAATCAGAGGCAATACAAGGGATCTTAGAAAGGCTAGCTGGTCGCACAAGGATCCTAGTGGACAGGGCTAACACTAATCCCTAGTGTTCCCAAACCTTCCAGCTAAATCCTACCAAGAACATCTGAACACGGATTTCACCAATTCATACATCAGAGAGCAGGCAATAACATCCACTACACTGGTTAAATCAATAGAAATCAATATTCAGATACACGTATAAGCAGAAAACATTGAGGCAGGGAGAGCAGGAAATATAGGGCACCTATCAAGGGTGAATCCTATATTATACTTCTGTTGCCTACCAGCAGAAATGAAATGAAATGTAGCATGCAATGAGAGCAAGTCAATCACAAATATAGAGAAAGAGGAAACATCACCAGCTGCTTTAGATCAGGATCCAAAGAAACATGCTTGTCATATTAAAAACAACACCAATCAGGTACATCATAGCCCATAGCTTGAACATTCAATCTGAATACATCTGGTCTCAGTCTATCTTACAATGTACAGAGAGAACTTGTCTTAAGAGGAAAATACTTGCGTTTCACTGATTTCTCATCAACAACCATTACAATGTTTCCTTCTGTGCTTTATAGAAAAGGGTGAACCTAAGATGGACTGAAGGAGTAGGTGAAAATTAAATGTATCATTAAACATAACAACGAATGCAGGGCCGAAACCCATTCTGCTTGAACTACTATGTATTTAATCTCTGTCACCTTCCTTGTGAAAGAATGATCTGCTTTGGATATGATCTTGACATTTTGGCTTGTTGTACTCCAGGTGATTTGAAAAAAATAAAATAAACTACTGAAAGGTCTGCCTCATAAATGTTTTGGTTTCTTCAAACTGCTGTCAGGGTGGGAAACTCCTTCAGGGACACGGTGCATAATAAAGAATGTATGGGCGCCCTGTCCTTTATGGGGAAAAACATTCTGCTGGCAAATAAACCCTAATATTACCTCTTACTGATGTTCAGGACCTCTAGGTCGATCCTCGGGGTCTTCAAAATGATGCTTCGCCTCTTTAAATTTCTGATTTAGGGCTTAAGATCTTCGTTGATGCGCCCTAATCCCTCTACTCTGTACTGAAATGACTCTGCCTTTTCATCTTGCTTCTGACAGGGTAGCTCGGGCCTTTAATGGTGCTGGAAGGTTTTCACAGATCCTGAACCCTGTTCTTTGAACAAACGACCTGTCTTCACCTTCCCGGGCCTTTTTCATTAAATGTACCACCGTACAGAGCTTTCTTCTATCTCTCAGCCACTGCATGGGAAACTGGGCGATCATGGCGGCCATTCTTTCTTTATATCCCTGCAAGAACATGAAAACTGTGAAGAAATCCATGGACGTGACTGACGGATGAGGTGGATGGAGGTAACGAATGCATATGGTGACAAGGCGGAAGAAATTACGGAGAAAATAGTGAAATTTTGCTTTGGTAGGTAATTGACGGAACACAGAACGAAAACGAATGAGAAAACATTAAAAATACGAAAGGAATCAAATATACGCGATGGAATGGGAGAAGGTACGGATGGAACACGTGGGGGGACCGGGTGAGGGTGGAATATTCAACGAAGGAGGACAGACGCGGGCCATTGATCGCGAGAGAAATCGACGACTGTCAGTGCAGTGGGGATAGGTGACGACGGGTCAGACGTACGGAGGAGTCAAGTTATCGGGGGTGCAACTTCGCTGAATGAAAAGCATTAGATGAGCCCCTCCAGATCCGACGGTTTTGAACAATTCTGCTGGGCATCTCGTATCGGAAGTTAATGCGCGAAATGGGCGGTTTTGAAATAGTACACTCGGACACGCGGCAGAAGATGAGTGGAATCGTTGGGTGCCCAGGGAAAACCACTCAGCACCCAACGGTGGTGCAGAAAAAACCACGGCTGTTTATGAATAGTGAAAGCGGGGGAGGGGGGACCACCATTTCGAGTGCGCTCTGCGCCATTGGATCTGGTGCTAATTGGACGGCGGAGATTAACTACGGGGGGCCAAGACGTACGGGCACGGGAACTTTGGAGCGACCCCCCGTAGTGAATAACGACCGTCGATCGGGTTCTCCCACATCCCGAGGAGTCAGCTACGGGGGCTCCGTGGTTTGACTCTATGGACGGGGAAGAGCCCCCGCAAGGAAAGAGCCTTGGTCACGGCGCCGGGTCACATGGCAGATGAAGGAGCGCGGGGATATCAGAAGAAGGGCTAAGACCCAAAAACATAAAATTTATCATTTTAATTCATTTTTAATGTGTTTTGGGGGCAATCAAAGGGTAACGGTAGGGGAGATGGAGGGGGAAACTAGGGAAATAAGGGAGATGGGGAAATTTAAAGGGGATTTTGGGGGATTTAGGCATAGAGAGGGGGAGTCTTGGGGGCGAAGAAAGGGAATTTGGATAAAGGGAAAATAAGAGAATTGATGTATTTTGCAGGGGTAAAGGAGGGAATAATAGGCCCCTTTTGAGCAATGTATTAGCAGAGAGGATACATGTTAGGTACATCACACAGAGGCTTCAAGGAGGATGAATTTTTAGGAGAAAGGCATTCCTTGAAGCCTCCAAAACAATCCAGCCCCTAGCTTGCTTGCCAAGAATTTCATAGGGGGGCTAGCAGTGGCTCCACATGGGGATGGCTTCTCCTTGGAGGAGTCAAGAAACCATAGATGATATTTGGAGTAGGCCAGATGTCTGCTGTCATAAGCCATCTTTCTTCTTCAATTTTAGTTGCCACAGTATGATAGAAAAATCATCAAAAGTATTTCCCAACCAATCTACCTACCCAAGCTACAGTTCTACAATTTTCCCTTGGGTGCATTTGAACTTGCAGACCCTTTACAATTTATTTTGAAAAAAAAAAACAAACCTATTCTAAATCTACCCTTATTTCTCCATGAGGCCAGATTAGGCTGTTGGCCTCATAAGCTTCTCTACCTACACTACTACCTGCTAGGATTAGACTGTCTAGCAGGTTTCTTCTCTACATTCTAAGACAGAAAAAAACTAGCTACATGCTCATAGTCTGAGCTTTATTGAGCATCCTACCTACCCTACTCTAGCTGGAAATCTCTGATGCTCTAGGTGATACAATAATGCCAATGCAGCCAGTCAAGTAATAGCAAAAAAGGATATGAGCACTGACTGCCTGTTAGAGATAACCACAGGGTGCCCTGCATGTGGTTCTTCAAAACTGGGGTCACCATCAGGAGTGACCATTCCTGATGAATTTGGCTCTTGCAAAGGATTGATGCTTGAGGGACTGAGCCAATAAGGGCCTCCATGTATTCTGCCACAGGATCAATGAACACACAATGTAAACTTTCTTTTTTAAGGCCTGCCATGGCTGGTAGGCTGTCTGTATCCCGGGTAGCTTCAATCATTGCATTTGCAATGAGGCCTTTGTACTCACACTCCTCTTCTTCCTGGTTGGGAGTATTTGGTATTTGGGCATCAACCAGGAACACCTCCTCCTCGGGACCAAGACAAATATGTCCGTGGGAAAGGAGATCTACCTCATCCTCACTGCAGCCTGAGCTAGAGGGCTCATCGTATTCGACAGCGCTTTCCTCTAGCAACGCAGGCTGGTTCTGCTGGAACTCTGTGAAAATATTAACATATTCTTGGGCGGGAGCTTCTTTGATTAGCTCAACCCCTTTGGGAGAAGGCTCCAGATATTCGTTTCACTCAAGATCTTCTTCAATTATTTCTTCCTCGTCCTCTGCGCTGAAAAGCCACTGGCTTCCGTCTTCTTGGCAGATATAACTGATGTTCGGATATAAAGCAGATAGAAGATTCAATGAATCTTTGTCTGCTATCATGATTTCTGCGCTTTCTCCATCAGTATCATAGAAAACCTTCCTTAGCTCGTCGTTTTCTTGAAGTTTATGGTCGTAATCTTCCTCCCATGAATCTACCGATGATGGCCCTGCAAGCTCAGTTTCCCCTCGGAAAAAATTATCATCAGACAGATCAACATCAGAGACATTGTAATTACAAGCATAGTTACCCATCAGATCTTCAGGACTCTCAGCCAGTCTTTCTTCAAAACAGTCTGCAATTTCATTTCCTGATTTAAGCTCTGGTTCATCATACATGCCTTGCATGTAACTTCTATCTTGCAGCGATATGATTTGTCTCTTTCGAGGACAAGGAGTAGGTTTATTCCAATCATCATCTCTGGTTTCAGCCTCATATTCTTGCTCTTTTTCTTTCAGCAAGGAACTGGCAGTCTCTATCAGTCTTTCCAGCTTGTCCTCTAAAGAGATCTGCGCTGTTTGCTGTGTTCGGTCCTTCCTTTCTGCTTGTAATCTTTCTTCCCTGCACTGTATGTTGTATTCGACACTGATTTCTATATCATGCATTTCCTCCAGGATCAAAGGCTCTTTTTGCCTTATATGGAATTCCACCTCGGGGTCAAAAGAACTTGGATAGTGTAATAAAGCCCATCCCAAAGGTGGTTTTATATCAGAAGGCATTGCATCATATACCTTATTGAACCTGGCTGAAAAATTTTGCACTGTCTCTCCTGGCTGCCTTCTCAAATTCTGATATTATTTTAGGATGAGGAGAGTGTTTTTCGGGGCTGCCCATCTATCAAGGAAAACTCGAGAAAATTAATGAAAGCTGAAAATGCTTGCCACTGGAAGGCATTTGAACCAACTCTTAACATTTCCTTGCAATGACAAGGCAAACATTCTAATTCACACATCATCTTCTTCTATTTCATACAGCTCAAGTAAATCCTCAAGGTTTTGAACATGTTCCTCGACAGTGGCCCTTTCATTTTCTCCGTCAAAATGAGGTAGCTGGTTAATAAGTTCTGCAGGCAGGGGTTGGAAGAAAGGAGGTAAAACCAGAGGCTTATATCTTTCTATGACCTTTTTAGGTGTGGGTGGTATAACCATGGGCTCATGGCTGCTTGAAGCTTCTTGAAGGGTGGGAGATACAACATGAGCTTCTTGTTCCACCAGGTTTTTCACAGGAGTATAGGTCTGCTCACGGTCTGAAGAATGAGGCTTGAGATCTTTCCGATACTCATCATGGGTCTCATTTTTGTGCACTCGATTTGGCCTAAAATAGGACAGGACATAGTGATAGAAAAAAACAATAAACTCTTTGAACCAAATCCAACCAGTATATTCTACCCTTCTGTGAGGTCTGGCCATCTTTCGGGTTCTTCCTCCAGTGGAGTCTTCGAGGATAGTGGAGTGTGGAGTGTGGAGTCGCCAGGTGGATGAATTTGACTATTTGGAGTAGGCTGCTATTCACCATCAGCAATAGAATGCCAATCTAACCAGAGATTTGTGGGTTTGAATGCCTAGGGATGTTCAAATTACAATGCACTCAAATCCCCAGCGGAGTCGCCATTATGTTGGGGTTCCCATGTTTTGGCCAGATTGGCAAGACCAAAAGATGAGACAACATTAGAACCACTTTCAGACCTTAGGATCTAGCCCTCCTAGGTCCAGAGAGGGATCTCTCTATATTTGCCAAAGCATATGTCTTTGAGGCTCAATGTTTCAATGTTAGGCTAGTTATGGGGCTCAGGGTTTGTTTGTTTGATTGAGTTTGGTTGTTGGGAATCAGGAAAGAAGTGTCCAATACAAGACAAGGATGAGCAAAAGGGAAGCTAGGCAAAGGTAGATAACTCAGAGAACATCAAGGCCATTGGGAAATGGAGTCAAGAAAGGGTTTACTTGTGTTCAATGTGCAAGCTTTCAATTGGGCTAGTCATCTAGAGAATTTGGATCTTGAAGGAGATATTTGGAATGGGACATTAAGGACAGAAAATGAAAGGAGGAGAACCAACCAACTCTGTCTATAGATCAGGTCAGAGGTCATTTAACTCCAGGCCTGCTTGGAAAAAATCAGAGGCAATTACAAGGGATCTTAGAAAGGCTAGCTGGTCGTGCAAAGATCCTAGTGGACAGGGCTAACACTAATCCCCAGTGTTCCCAAACCTTCTAGCTAAATCCTACCAAGAACATCTAAACATGGAATTCATCAATTCATACATCAGAGAGCAGGAAATATCATCCACTACACTGGTTAAATCAATTGAAATCAACATTCAGATACACATATAAGCAAAAAACATTGAGGTAGGGAGAGCAGGAAACATAGGGCACCTATCAAGGGTGAATCCTATATTATACTTCTCTTGCCTACGAGTAGAAATGAAATGAAATGGAACATAACATAAGAGCAAGTCAATCACAAATACAGAGAAAGAGGAAACATCACCAGCTGCTTTAGATCGGGATCCAAAGAAACATGATTGTCATATTAAAAACAACACCAATTAGGTACATCAAAGCCCATAGCTTGAACATTCAGTCTGAATACATCTAATCTCAGTCTATCTTACAATATACACAGAGAACTTGTCTCAAATAGGAACAATGCTTGCATTCCACTGATTTCTCATCAACAACCATTACAATGTTTCCTTCTGTGCTTTATAGCAAAGGGTGAACCTAAGATCGACTGAAGGAGTAGGTGAAAATTAAATGTATCATTAAACATAACAACGAATGCAGGGCCGAAACCCATTCTGCTTGAACTGCTATGTATTTAATCTCTGTCACCTTCCTTGTGAAAGAATGATCTGCTTTGGATATGATCTTGACATTTTGGCTTGTTGTACTCTAGGTGATTTGAAAAAAATAAAATAAACTACTGAAAGGTCTACCTCATAAATGTTTTGGTTTCTTCGAACTGCTGTTAGGGTGGGAAACTCCTTCAGGGACACGGTGCATAATAAAGACTGTATGGGTGCCCTATCCTTTATGGGGAAAAACATTCTGCTGGCAAATAAACCCTGATATTACCTCTTACTGATGTTCAGGACCTCCAGGTCGATCCTCGGGGTCTTCAAAATGATGCTTCGCCTCTTTAAATTTCTGATTTAGGGCTTAAGATCTTCGTTGATGCACCCTAATCCCTCTGCTCTGTATTGGAATGACTCTGCCTTTTCATCTTTCTTCTGACAGGGTAGCTCGGGCCTTTAATGGTGCTGGAAGGTTTTCACAGATCCTGAACCCTGTTCTTTGAAAAAACGACCTGTCTTCACCTTCCCGGGCCTTTTTCATTAAATGTACCACCGTACAGAGCTTTCTTGTATCTCTCGGCCACTGCATGGGAAACTGGGCGATCATGGCGGCCATTCTTTCTTTATATCCCTACAAGAACACGAAAACTGTGAAGAAATCCATGGACGTGACCGACGGATGAGGTGGATGGAGGTAACGAATGCATATGGTGACAAGACGGAAGAAATTATAGAGGAAACAATGAAATTTTGCTTTGGTAGGTAATTGACGGAACACAGAACGAAAACGAATGAGAAAACATTAAAAATACGAAAAGAATCAAATATACGCGATGGAATGGGAGAAGGTACGGATGGAACACGTGGAGCTGACGTGGGGGGACCGGGTGAGGGTGGAATATTCAACGAAGGAGGACGGATGCGGGCCGTCGATCGCGAGAGAAATCAACGACTGTCAGTGCAGCGGGGAGAGGTGACGACAGGTCAGACGTACGGAGGAGACAAGTTATCGGGGGTGCAACTTCGCTGAATGACAAGAGTTGGATGAGCCCCTCCAGATCCGATGGTTTTGAACAATTCCGTTGGGCATCTCGTACCGGAAGTTAATTCGCAAAATGGGTGGTTTTGAAATAGTACAATCAGACACGCGGCAGAAGATGAGTGGAATCGCTGGGTGCCCAGGGAAAACCACTCAGCGCCCAACGGTGGTGCAGAAAAAACCACGGTTGTTTATGAACAGTGAAAGCAGGGGAGGGGGAACCACCATTTCGAGCGTGCTCCGCACCATTGGATCTGGTGCTAATTGGACGGCGGAGATCAACTACGGGGGGCCAAGGCGTACGGGCACGGGAACTTTGGAGCGACCCCCCGTAGTGAATAACGACCGTCGATCGGGTTTTCCCACATCCCGAGGAGTCAGCTACGGGGGCTCCGTGGTTTGACTCTACGGATGGAGAAGAGCCCCTGCAAGGAAAGAGCCTTGGTCACGGCGCCGGGTCACATGGCAGATGAAGGAGCGCGGGGATATCAGAAGAAGGGGTAAGACCCAAAAACATAAAATTTATCATTTTAATTCATTTTTAATGCGTTTTGGGGGCAATCAAAGGGTAATGGTAGGGGAGATGGAGGGGGAAACTAGGGAAATAAGGGAGATGGGGAAATTTAAAGGGGATTTTGGGGGATTTATGCATAGAGAGGGGGAGTCTTGGGGGGGAAGAAAGGGAATTCGGATAAAGGGAAAAGAAGGGAATTGATGTATTTCGCAGGGGTAAAGGAGGGAATAATAGGCCCCTTTTGAGCAATGTACTAGAAGAGAGGATACATGTTAGGTACAGCACACAGAGGCTTCAAGGAGGATGAATTTTCAGGAGAAATGCATTCCTTGAAGGCTCCAAAACAATCCAGCCCCCAGCTTGCTTGCCAAGAATTTCATAGGGGGGCTAACACAAGGTTAGACATATATATAATCATGCAAGCTATGTATCATCCATAAATCATAATTTAACCGTATGTTCCGCATAACCATGAGCATCCACGGATCTATGTGTCCCAATCCTGGATCACCATCCATGTCATACACCTATGTCAAAACTAGAATACCAAAGGAGAAAACATAGCTAATACGGTATTAACCAAAATTAGTTCTTATACACAAAACCATAGATATTATCATAACCACACAACACTGCAGGTGACCCAAACCAAGTCTATAGCATATAATCATCTACATAAGTCTGTCATGCATAATGTTATATCACTATATCAAAATCACCCTCTCTAAGTGTCATCAACGTTATCTCACCAAGAAGAGACACTACATACTCCCCCTCTTGGGTTAAACTTGGCCCATATTTTTTCCTACAGTCATAAGATACTTGGTTCTTTTTGATTATCCTATCAATAAGTTCTTAACCTTATGTATATGTATTTGATATTTTTTTCTTCATACCAATCCATTGTTTAATGTTTTCTAAATTGGAAGCAATTCAATGAAAACTGAAACATACCATTCTTAATCAAGTAGAAAATATATCCATGCTATATTATGCATGTTTTGATATATAAAATACCAAATATTTCTATATCAAAACCAACCATACAATTTATAGTATCATATCAAAATAACATTTTGTGTAATTGATATGACATCTACTTAAGTTATCTATAATAATTTTATATTCTACATGTTTTTATTTCTCGTAGTGTGTATGAATCCTACATGTGTCATCTTCTTGGTTCTTTAGTGTTTTGATCTTGCCAAGATATAAATAGATCACACATTGGTTGTATAAACAAAAATGATGGTACATCCCATATCACAATCAAATTTCCATACAATAAGCATAAAATCATACAATTGTGAGTGAAATTATACAATAAAAAATGATGTCATATATAGAACCCACTCTTACATCCCTCTTGATTTATGTCTTCTCAATCCAAGTTCCCCCTTTTCATTCCATAAGACATCCTTGCAATCAAAATCCCTAGGATCCGCTTTTAGTTTTTACTAAAATTTTACTCTTTAGGAAAAATCACTATTTGTGGTTCTAGGCACCGTTTGTTTTTTTAATAAACCAATAAGATAAGGTTTAATACAATATTCATTGACCCACTTATGTATTATATACCATTCCTTTAGTTTCCATAATCTTAGTTATTATTCACTTCTATAACTTGAGAATCAATTATGAATGACTTTATTAGAATATCTTCATTCTGCAAACAAATTAATGATATCATTTTGAAAGCGTCTTGTAATCAAGAACAATTCCCACAATTATGAAAATACAATATCTATATTATTGAATCTACCTTGATAACTATAAATCAATTTGTTTTCCAACTATGAAATCTCATTATTTATATTCAGTATTTAATCAATTCGTTTGGTTTTATTTCGTATTCCTTACTATTAATATGTACACAACAACAAGCTATAAAAACCATACATTTCTAAAAATGTGATGAATCTTGTTGAATCTAAATAATATTTATACTATCACAATGGAATTTCTAGCCAAAATTTAAACCCTTGAGAATTAATACCCTCTCAAATTATTACAACATTTTGTAGGACTAATAAATACTCATAGAACTATACATCTCAACAAAAAATTCCTAAATCCAACAATATCTTCCATTCCACATACAATACAATCATCTTAAGCTTCTAAATCATGCAAGAATTCCAATTCATAAAAATGTGTTCTCACTCTCCTTCAATTTAGCCCTCAAAAAATATCACAAACACATATTCTTGTAAAACAATAACTCAACTAAGCTTTTCATTAATCACATGCCTTTTTTCTTTAAGTTCAAATAAAACAAAGTTATCACCACATAAATGATTACCTTCTAAACATGTCATTCTCTTAACAATTTATCAACAATATGAATTGAGACTTGATCACCAAAATAATAATAGTTTAGAGGAGTATATGAGTTAAATCCTCATAATTTCTCTAATTAAAATGGTTAAATAGAATTCAACCAATATTCAATTGAAAAAATCATTAAAGAGACTATTATGGCTTTCCTAGACCTAATTTGTTTTAATCCAATAGAAAATATATTTCATCAACTTATCATAATAATTGTTTTCTACATTTCAAGCATTTGAAAATAATTTTAATTCTACCTAATTCCAACACATACAAAATGATTACAATACTAGAGGATAGACACCTAGTTCACACATTCTTTTTTAAATCAGTTATTACAAACATTCTAAACCACCCAATGGTGTTAAATATACCAATATTAGTATCTTCATTTGTAATAAAAATAAAATAATGAATTTAAATATCAAGCAAATTCATGCTACGAATCTATATCCATTTAAATTTAATTACTCATAATCACTCCTTAATCATGTCTATGAGATTCCATAAAAATATTCTAACCAGAAGAATTACTTAGCTGATAGATATATTATATTATGAATTCCACACCCATACCTTATCTCACTACTTAGCTCATAGATATATGCTAGTATAGATTCCACACCAATACATTTTCTCCTGGATATATGTAAGTAGGGATTCCACACCCATACATTAGCTCATAGATATATGTTAGTATCAATTTCACATCCATAAATTTTCTCATAGATACATGCTAGTATGGATTCCACACACATACAATTTCTCCTAGATATATGCTAGTATGGATTCCACACCCATACATTAGCTCATAGATTCCACACCCATAAATTTTCTCATCAATATATGCTAGTATGGATTCCACAGCCATACTTTAGCTTAAGTAAAACATAACCTTCAAATGTTCCTTAAAATGGCTTCCACAACCCTTCATGCACCAGTCATTTAAGCCTCTTGTTTATAGGAATATCATGCCTCAAACTAGTATTTGAGTCATTTCAAGTTATTTGATGCAGAATGTCAACCCAGACTACACAAAATCATTTCAAATAAATAAGAGGAATTTCATTCTTATTCATTAAGAATTTATTATCAAATCATATTTTATCACATCTTATTAATGCACATACATTACTCTTGAATATACATAGGTTAAAAGTGACATCCTTCAATGTAGATTTTTTTAAGTTTCCATTAGTGTAGGTAATAAAAGACTCAAAATTAACATGATTAACTCAATCATCATGTTAATTGAATCTCAACCTTACACTTGTTACACATTCCCAAAACATACACACCAAGGTCATCATGCTATAGTCCAGATTTAGCAAATATTTTTCTGGGTAGATACGATTTTAGCTAGTAAAGATGGCTACTAAGCCCATATCACATTGATAATGATGCATTAAAAATATATAAAACCATGTATTCACTCCACCTATGTCCCTCATTGATTGACAATCAATCCATTCACATGCTTGGGTTTAACCCCAACTTTCCCAAGCACATCCTTTCCCAGCATGTCTTTAAGCATTTTAACATATTTCTAATAACTTATGTTAATAAAAGTATAAAGGATATAAGAAAGAATTATTTTTATTTCATGAGTTAATAAATGACATAATAATAAGAATATTCTTTATGCAACCAATATGCTTCCATGTCAATATATAAAATAACTCAACATGCATGCAAAATAAAAATTCATGCATCATCAACCTACAAGTAAGCATGTTGGACCATTAGGCCCTAGCGTTGTAAACTGGCTCTGATACCATATGTAAGGTCCCACCTTACCACCAATAATTATTATAGAGAAATATTATATTGAATCAAAATGTGATATATATTTTTTTGTAGGACATAGAATTTAATACAAGGTCATATATATATTTTTATGGGTATCCTTTACACTACACCCTAAATTCTACTAACTTATCCTCAAAGCTACAAGGTTCAAGGTTTATCAAGATCCAAAACATACAACCATAATACTTTCTTCTGAACACTAAAGTCACCTTTAAAATATAAAGTATTTAGTGAGGTGAATAAATGTGAACCTTTATGAACCACAATTTACAATAAGTTAATTTTTAATTCCGTTGTAATTAAATGTGCTCAAGAATGACTAATTTGATTTTGTTTTAAATAACATGCTTATGAATTTTTTTCTTAAAAGGATAATTCAAATTATATAGGGTTCGTATCCAATAATTAGGAATTCATATGTGAGCTAATATTGCAACAAATTGATTACCCCAATTTCGACTTCTCAATATGACCCTTTAACTCAATGGAGTTATTATGATAGAAAAACATTGGTTGCAAATCCTAAATTAACTTAAACCTTTTTTTATGGACGGTTCATAAGCGTAATTAGATGCAACCATTGAAAATTATGACAACAAATTTACAAGCATGAAATGTACAACCACTGAGGCATTTTTTCAAACGCTTACAACCATTATCTCTTAAGGTGTTTTCACAAGAAGTAGCTAACATGAATCCAAAATTATATGAATTCATTTTTTTGTGAGTAATTCCAATAATTGAACTCAAGATATAAGTATACTATCAGATACATCCATTGTTGAATATATACCAATAAATGAATATAAATATTTAGGAATTTTGCACATAGCTCACAACGTTGTAAGGTACAAACATTGGGGAATTTTGACAAACAGTTGGCAATCATAAGGAAAGTTGCCATAAAGTTATTTAAATTTTCAAAGTATTAACCATTTAGAATTTAAACACAATTTCCAAGTGGTTAGCATATATTATATTCATCACTATAAATTATTAGGAAAATCCAATATAAAAAGAACCAAACATCAAAACAAAATAACAAGTGGTTCCTACATGCAACAACAAATCTGCAAAACATAGTAGAGTTGGGAATCGGTGTCTGAACACTTGATTTTTGAAATAAAAGTTGCGGTGAAATGGTATATTGATACAGATACCCCCTGAAGTTGAGCTGATTCGCAACAAGGATACCCAAAAATCCTATTTTTCAAAACAACAACAACCAAAAATCCTACAATCTCATTTATGAATTCTATCAAAAACATAGTATGCAAAATTATATAGAGATGTACAAAGAGGGGGAAAAACAAAATTTAAGTCATTAAAATGTTTTCAACTAATTCATGACAGCCTACATACTTCATCTATTATGACTTGTTGTCAATCGATTCAACACTATACAAGAAAATACTTCTACAACCATTACAAAATTTCTTCACCTTTGGTGTGCAACACTTCATATACATGTAAGTCTCAACAAACAACCAAATCAGAAAAAACTATAAAATGAACTACAAAAATACACAATATAATTCAATCCACATACTTGACATTGAATTTGTATAACTCCAAAAGGATGGATATATGCTCCAGCTCCAATAAGAGTATGCTCTAACGTCAATATCCTTACCAACTCATCATGAACCACCCGGTTTTCCTCCCCACCATATCTAGGAAGAACTTATCCCCCTGGAACCCACTACAAAAGCTCACAAGCAATACCAAAATACAACAATATAGAGAGATATAAGACAAACTAAGGAATATAGTTTTCACTTGCTCTAAATACCACTCATGTTCAACCTCAATAGATACTTAGTAGATTAGTAAGGATTTTAGATTTGTTTTGGAGGCAATTGGATACTCTCCATGTCTCTCCCTCTCACAATCTTCCTCAAGTCTCTTCCACTCTTGGCATCACCCTCCCCCCTCAGGTGAGAATAGATGAGACTCATATATAAGAGGAACAACAAATTCTTGTCATAAAGGAGGAGTAATATGCATGAATTGTATTCCATTTAGAGGAGTGTAACTTATTCCATTAAGGAGAGGTATTCATGCCTTATTTAAGGAGATTGTAATATACACATTAAAGAGAGTATAAGAAGAATATTTTATGACATATATTTAATGAGTGTAAGAGGAATATGCCATTTTTTGATGAGTTCATAAAAGAGAGTGTAATTTAATATTTAAAATAGAGAGAGTTACATAGATGCATGAGAGTCATGAAGGAGAGAGGTGTGAAGTGATTGAATAGATGATGTTAATTTGTAATTCCCTTTTAATAAAATATCATAGTCTCATGAAAGATAATGATAATATTAATAATATTGAGGATTAAGTCAATATTGAACTATTAGGATTAATTAATGATAAGTTAATTTAATTTCCTTCAACTATGCTTGATTACTAATTTATGCAAGGAGATTTACTATTTTTGGAAAGTCATGCTTGAGATGCTAGAGATGACTTTCTATTTTTAGAAAGTCATTCCAGAATTTTCAGATTGAGATTTTATTCAAGTAATTTTATCCATTAGTGGTATTTTTATTTCGGATAATAGGGATTCCGCACCCCTATTTCATGCATCTCCGTAACTTAGTAGATTGAGGACTTCGTGCCCTGATCTACTCCAAAGATCCAAGATTCCACAACTTGATATTTTTAGATATTTAGGGCTCTGCGTCTTTATATTTCTTGGATTTAGGACTCTACACCCTAATTTCCATGCTTTCTCATCTACCATGCTTTGAAACTCTGCATTTCTCCTTATGATACTGATTGTGAGCTTTTACCCATTTGATGGTTTGTTGGTAAGGCCTTGTTCGAAGACCTGACACATCACGATCTCATAGATCAAAGGAATCATATACATTTCATAATAAAATTAACTTAATCACATTTAACAAATAATGTTGCATAATTTCCTCAGTCATTTAGGTTTTGAAGAAGTGACTTCACTATCATTCACAATTGAACATCCTTGTTGAAAAAGGACCAAGCCCCCTACCACATCCTGCTCAGTGCAAGGTTAGACATATATATAATCATACAAGTTATTTATCATCCATAAATCATAATTTAACCATATGTTCCACATAACGATGAGAATCCATGGATCTATGTGTCCCAATCCTAGATCACCATCCATTTCATACACCTATGTCAAAACTAGGATACCGAAAGAGAAAACATAGCTAATACGCTATTAACAAAAATCATTTCTTATACACAAAACCATAGATATTATCATAACCACACAACAAACAGGTGACCTAAACCAAGTCTATAGCATATAATCATGTACATAAGTTTGTCGTGCATAGTATTATATCATTATATCAAAATCACCCTCTCTAACTGTCATCAACTTTATCTCACCAAGAAGGGACACTATAGCAACATCATCTATACATAGCGCTGCATAAACAACATGTACACAACACCATCTATACATAGCATTGCATAAAAACCATTTACACAACACCCTATATACACAATATCGGATGCACACAACATCATAGGTGCAACATGTACAACATATATACAACAGTAGTACTACACATCCATAGACCACAAAATTAATCTAAAAAGAAACTTTTCTTCTAGTATCTTTCCACCATCCATGCTTGTCCTAGCATATCGCGGATCATACTAATTTTTTTTCACTGATGTATCCCTCAGCATAACTTGTCCATAACATAAATATAGACATAATATAATCACATAATACTAACTTCATATATCCATCAAGGGTACTCTTCCCACCTGATTCCTCATAAACCAAGAACCTCTTCATGACATTCACCTGCATAAGAAATCATTTCTGCATAAGAATGATCCCTGAAGACCCTATCAGACAATGACATACATACATACATACATCCATATATATATATATATATAAATGTTAACATGATCATCATCACAGTACAATCACCCAATATCATAAGGTTAAGGTTAAGAGAAAATCCTTTACCCATGCATAGAATGCACAACATTGAGAAAAATAGTTCGCAACATAGCTAAGACATCTAACGCCTAAAATCGATTTACTTTACCTTTTCCGATTACCTTTTTTATGATTGTCCTGCAACCATCCATTTATCCCAATGGACCTAACTATCATACGCTTACCTTCAACTTCCCTTTATATGCACTGAGCTTCATTTGAGTCTTACATTACCTTTTGGGTTTCACTCATTTCTCCCCGAGCTCCATTAACTTTCCTATTTTGCAACCAAATCCCAAGACCCTCAAAACATAAAAGGCAAGAACCAAAAGAAACTAAGAAAAAAACCATGAAAAAACAATTTTAATATGAAACTAAAAAAAGTGGCATTTCTATTCACTAGACACAAAAAAACTGCAAATCAAGTGCAAAAAAATCACAAAATATCGAAAGCACAAAACTAACAACAAACACCATGACTCAATCCCATGGCTTCCCAATTCTTCCAAAGGAAAGCTTAACCTGAGCCTTCTCAAATATTTCATGGAAGGCTCTTTTCCATGCTATTTTATGTATCATACTACCATAAACACATAACTATCAGTGTATAAACAAATATAACAATATACTGGTTACCTTACTTTGTTGTGCCAATCACGTTGCCTTGTAATTGAAAACACAGGTCAACCACATGTTCCAAAGATTAATAAAACATATATATTATTTTTGAATCAACCTTTACCAATGCTAACAAACATATCATAATAAAATCATATTCATTAGTCATAATACTACAACTATCACCCACTTACACTCAAGTGCATATCAACTATTCTCAACACATATGTGCTAGTGCAACCATCTAAAAACAAGATCATTCCATCATGCAATATTATAGATACAGAATCATATCATGTGACTAATAAAACATTAAAATAATAGATATATTACATAATAAACACCGAACAATCAAGCACCAAATAGACGACATAATCAAACATTTAATCATGAAGTAGACAACATAAGAAAACACATACATTAATGTATCTCAGGGGATTTTATCTTGACTACACGATAAATCTAGATTAGCATGATATAAATTCATAATACATCAACTCAAACATAAATAAGGTCATGATGTCCATAAGAATAACCAACTAACATGTTCACATCATAAACTCATAAACAATTGTCATTCATGCGTAACAATTAGATATGCATAGTCAGTCTAGATTAGTACAACACAATATCACAAATAGGTCGAGTCATACCTGAATGTCATAACACTAACCATCTTCATAGGAAAAAAAAAATTAGAACGATACATATAACATCAATATCTTGCTTGCAATGACCATAAACATGATTCATATGACCATAATGCATATAGCAACAAGTTAATATGCTTCATAACTAATTGATGCATGTACATGTGATCACACTAATTAACTAACATCTATCATACCTGTAACCGCAAAAACCATCAACTAACATACATTTACATAGCCCTATTTATTATAAAAACATTAAAAAACATTCTTGTGTACTCACCATACAAACCTGTATGACGATATGCTCTTACTATGACGTTTTTTGTTGTAGCCTTGTTGTGATGATCTTCGTCTCTTTCTCTATCTCAGCCAACATGTCAACATCATAACATACCAAGAGCATCATGATAACATAACTACATATAATGACCTCATGGAAAACAACCTTAACCATGAAAATTCATGCATAACAACATATAAACATGACATGCATAACAAATGCATATACCATGTACATGCATTCATGAAAAACACAACCCAACAACGACATTATCAACTTCTACATGAAAGAAAAAATGCAAAAAATGACCATCACCATGCATATATAACGAGAACATAGAGCACGATAATAAATAACACATATGCAAAAAATATGTATGCATGACCAACACACTCATCCAAGGAGAAATGAAACCAAAAATCACCCAAGGAGAACAAAATCGTGCTCTAATACCAGCGTCTAACTGCCTCCTCCCACATTTACCCAAGATAACTATTCCACTAGGGTAAACATGTGAGGAAGAGTTACTATGATATGATTCAAATTCTGAAGTATAGTTAAGGAAGTGGTTCCAACATGAAAATACCAATATGACCTTCCACAGATGCTACAGAACCTTGAGTGGCCAACCAACCCTTCTAGGTGACCAACCCTTGAGACAAAAAACTAATTTTTTGAGCTAGAGCCATAGTCGCACTAATGAAAAGTAATGCATGCAAATGAGTACCTCCAATTGCTCCAAACAATGCATCCATGTGGTTGTGTCCCTTTTTTAGGAATTTCTATGCCAAAGACCTTGGATTCTGAGCCACTTTTTTAGCGCTAGGTCTCATGCCACTTCCTAGAACTTCATGAAAATCTCAGAATTGATAAATAACATTGAAATAGGGTTACTAATGTAAACACTTGAACAAGGACTTGACCTGAACCCCAGTAGTCATGGCAGGAATTTTGTGAAACATATCATAAACATGTAATCTACAGGTCATAACAACAAATTGAAGTACATCAATCTCATACTTATATCAGAATCATCAAGGAGGACCAATATATCCTCCCAATAGCTAAAACATTATCTATTAGGTCATGCATTCTTTGATATTTCATCTACTAATCAAGAAATGATGAGATCCATAACTCAAGTCTGTCATAAACCATGCTCATAACCAAAATATAACCAACATAACAGCAATGATAAAACAACCATCAATATCACATAATAACAATTACATTTACCCATAAAATACAAGAGGAAAAGAGCTCTTATTAACATATGAAAAATGAAACCAAGTATGGGAATTCCACGTACCACTTGATCATAGAGTGGGATAAACCAAATATTTCTTTCATATAATCACCCCCATGTCATATTACAAGCATGAATGTGGGATCTCCTGGAATAAACCAAACAACCCAAACTAGGGTTTCCAAAGGCTAAGCCTCCTCAACCCTCAACCAGTGATTCCACCTCACGGCTAGACATCACTTGCAATCACCAGATCGATCTCTACTTAAGCTATCCAGGGCTCCAGAGTGTTTGTTCCAACAAATTCTTCCAGGACTAGTAACTCAACCCACAACTGTTGTCGGGCTTCTAGAGTGTTTGTCCAACTATGGTTTCTAGGACTAGTAACTCAACCCACCAAGGGCTTCCAGGACTAGTAACTCAACCTAAGATATTACAAGGCTTCTAGAGAATTTTTCCAACCAAGGCTTCCAAGAACTATTAATTCAACCCACAACCTTAAGGAAGATGAGCACCAACCAGAAAAACAAAGGCAAACCCGCAACACCATGGCTATCTAGGAAATGAATAGGCTAGGAAAAACCACTATCAACCTAGGCAATCCTCCGTGCCAATCAAATATCATAACCAAGAAACCACATGCATGTTCCATGCATGCAAAAGCTAGCAAGGAAACCATTTATGCAACTCAATACCTGCAATAAAAACCCACTATAGTTGTTGATTCTACAACCCTCTTGCACTTTCCTATGTTTCCTTTTCCTATTTGCTCCAAATCCCAAGTATGCCACACTCCTCCAAGAGTGATCCAAGAAAACTCTAACTGTTCAATATTGTGTGAGAAAGAATAGAATGAGAGCTCCACCCAAAACCTATCAAAAGGCACTGAACTGATCCTCAAATCCTTTTTTATCAATGAGGCCTCTAATTTCTTCAATTTCCATTATTTTCCTTCAATTTCCTATTCACATGCAACCTGTGACCTTTCAATTTCCCTTTATATTATTCTCATTTAGATTTCATAAATAAATTCCATTTAAGTGCCACTTTGCCTTTCCAAATCCTTTTCCATTAGCTATGAAAATCACCTTAGCCATAATAAATTAAATGAACACACAGTACAATATTTTCCCACCATTTAGCTTGGAATACGTGTACCATGACCTTGGTTTTATATCTTTTTTTTACATGGATTTTTAACCAAGGATGTTACAGTATGGAAAATAGGTGGACCAATGGCATGAGGGCATGTGGTGAATGCTTAATGAATGTACGGTTTATGTGGTGTACCATTCATAGGTCACCACATGGGTCAAACATGGGGCACCATGTGGACCTATGAGAGGCCGCCAAGTTTCCTGAGTTTTGGCACCAAACATATGTTGAAAAAACTGAAAAACCTTCATATGAATCGAACATGTAACCTCTCATCTGTCAAACTGAAGCCCTATTGATGCACCACACATGTTTCTTGGTATTTAATGGAGGCTAAAATTATTTAAATTTTATGAGTTCAGAATTTGTGGTAATGGGCAAGACAGAGAGCACGCTCTACCAACATGACCCTTGCTTCTTTGGTGTATACAAGATCACCAAAAACGAGAAGGTGGTGGGGCATGCAGCACTGTTCCCGCGCCCTACGCCTAAGTTATATCAGCGCCATGAGACCGAGACTTGGGCTTGGCCTATGTACTACATCGATTGGTCACATGTGGTCCACATGACCACCAACGCATGAGGCGGAAGGGGATTTGGCCCATATCATTTAAAAAGTTTTAAGTTTTTTTTTATAAAAAGAAAAATTCCAAACCCACTCAAAATTGTGGATATAACTCGGACCTCTGAGATACCAAGAGAGCGCCATACTAACACACCACCGAATGATTCAGTTGCCAAGGTTTACAGAGTATTCTTTTTTGCAGAGAAGTTAACAGGAAACTTTGGAAAAATATGCTTAAGTTGGTGAATTTTGAACCTTTTTTGTTGAGATTCAACAAGAAGATCCTAGTGAAAATTATGCACCTACACTAGGATGGACCCTCAGGATATTTTTAGGTGGATTTCTATTTATATATGCATGAGACAATTCTATTTATAGATGAGGTCTATTTATAGATGTATGTGCAAGTTCTATTTATAGATTTCATGTCTATCTATAGATGAATGTCGGCTATTATTATCCCTCCATATTAGTTGGACAATAAAAAATATTATATTCTCAATGAGCACTTGGAAATAGTTAAATGAAGTGGAAAGTCAGTAAGCTATAAGAATTTCAAGTTGAGTGGTTGGTCGGTGGGACATGCAAGTGGACTTAGTTGTAACTGAGTGATTCGAAGTTGTAACAGAGTTGGAAGTGTAGTTATGAAAGTTGTAAAGTATTTTAACTCAGTTAAGTGAGTTAAACTCAGTTGTGATAGTTGTAACTATATACACTAGTGAGAGATCAAGTGAATTAATTATTAATTAATTCAAAATCAATGGCCTCACACTCAACTAAAGATTTACTACCTTTAACTACATGCATGTTAGATCCAGTGGAGACCTAGTTGAGATGTAGGTGAAAGGGACAATTTGACTATCAGTTGTGACATTAGTGATTGCACACATGAGACCGCACACACATTGGATGCACCAATGATGATTACATAGTCAAGGTAAATAGGATTCCATTGATTCATGGATTTCTATCAGCTGGGATTGCGTAGTAGAGGCAAGATGTCTGGAGGTAGTAAATTGGCTTAGTAACTTGCCAATTTTCGTATGACAGTGTGAGACAATTGTATGATATACTGAAATCTCTTGGATTGGGAATTTGTATGAGATTGTTTCATGATCCATGATATATACATAGTATATGATAGTGGGGTTTTTAGATTTATGATTTCCTGGTAAAAACATATGTGTTATGTGTGATTGATCTTTCTTCATGATATTGCTATTGGTGATTGTGTTTTAAATTATGAAAATATTTTGTAGAAGCGATTATGTATTTAACAGTGGCATATAATTTCTAGATTAGGAGAATCCAGGAAATACATATTTTTTTATTATATTTCTACATGGTATCAGAGCACAGGAGATTACAATTGTGAAGCAGGAGTTGAGTTTGTTGGTTAAAAGAATTCAAATTTGCAGAAAGACTTTCTTGGTGCTACAACTGATTTAACATCAACATGGCTTTCAATGGCTTGAGGTTAGAGTATGCACTCAAGTGTAGATCAAACTACATTTCTTGGAAGGACAGGATGGAGGCGGTATTCAAAGATAATGGCTTGAAGGAATGTATTGACAATGATTTTCCTAAGTCCACTTCGACAGATGATACGTTACTTGATGCATGGAAAAAGAAAGTGGAAAAGGTGAGGAGGATTTTTTTGGAAGGTGTATGAGACCACATTGTCTCAAGCCTTCATGGGAAATCCACACGATATTCTATGTGTAAGGCTTTGACAGATATTTTCCAAATCAATAGCGACCATAGGAAACTGAGGCTCAAAGATAAACTCAGGAAAATCAATATGGAAAAGGGCGAAAACATTCCAAAGTATCTCACGAAGTTTGTCCAATGTTAGGATGAATTGGGGAGTCTGGGAATAACTATTACTGATGATGATTTGGTGAGCTTGGCTCTCTTAGGACTTCCTAAGAGTTGGCACAGTTATGAAGACTCTCTAAACAGATGGGAAAAATTTCTAGATTCGGAACGACTGTGGTCAGATCTGGTGCAGGAGAAGTTCAGGTGGAACACCAGAGATGGATCTTCATCAAAGCAAGGTGATTAAGAGGATTTTTCTTTGGCTGCCAAGGAAAAGGAGGGGAAGGGGAAGAAATTCCATTCTAAATCTAAGTATAAAGACAGGAAGTTGGATATTTCCAAAGCGAATTGTTTTCATTGTCACGAACATGGGCATCTCGCTACTAACTGTCCAAAAAAGAAGAAGAACAAGAAGGCTACTAGAGCTATAGTTGGTGAGGCTCTTGCATCGCAATTTGAGCTTGAGTTCTCTTTGATCGCATGCATGGTGTCAAGTGCATTGGGATTGGTGTGGAATTTGGATAGTGGTGCTTCCTTCCACATGACGGGAGATAAGGAGATTTTTAGTGACCTAGAGGAGAAAGATCTACAAATGCATATAGAGATGTGTGATGATGGATGATACAGTGCGTTCGGAATTGGTACCATTACCTTTCAGAGGGATTCAAGTAAACCATTTCAATTGAAATATGTTATGCATGTTACAGGTCTGAAAAAAAAACTTGGTCTCAGTCGTAATGTTGGAGGACAGAGGCTATGACGTTGTTTTTCAGCAATGGAAAAGCTTTCCTGCGACATAAAAAAATGGTTCAAGCCCAGAGGATATGGATTTGAGTTAATAATCTCTACAAGCTAGAGGTAGATGGTTGCATTTCCATGATGGGCAAGGCAGAAAAATTGGTGAGCCGAGATGAGGGTGAATTATGGTACAGGTGATTGGGCCATCTTCATCATGGAACCTTGAAATTCATGCAGAAAATATCTACTGGACTTCCAATGGGAACACTTTCTTAGTTAGAGCAATGCAAGGGTTGTACGATGGGGAAGTATGTAAATTCCACCTTTCATGAAAAGGAGAACCGTGCTTCAGAGATCCTTGTTTGAGTTCACATAGACGTGTGTGGATCATTCTTGGTTGCTTCAACAACAAAACATAAGTACTATGCCATTTTTTTTATGACTTTTCTTGTAAATGTTGGATCTTCTTCATGCAGAAGAAGGATCAAACATTCTCAAAGTTTTGTGAGTTTAAGGCATTGGTGTGGAAAGATTCCGAGAAGAAAGTGAAGGCTCTCAGGAGCGATCATGGTGGAGAAGACATCTGTAATGAAATCAAAGACTTCTATAGCAAAGAAGGAATTCGAAGAGAACTCACAGCGCCTCATAACCCACAAAAAAATGGGGTTGCAGAGAGGAAGAAAAAAACGATCGTGGGTGCAACATGAGTGATTTTGCATGATCAGGGCCTACCAATGCATTTGTGGGCTGAAGTAAGCAATACTACCTGAAGAATTTTTCATTGTTAAGAAACCAGATGTTTCACAATTTAAGATTTTTGGCTCATCTGTTTATGTGCATGTGACCAAGAATGCCAGGAACAAGCTGGAGCCGCTTGCTGAAGTTGGGATTTTTGTGGGGTACACAGAAACACCCCATAATTATCATGTGTATTTTCCTAACAGTAATATGAGTGTTATGCGTCAAGATATAAAATTCTATTAGGGGAAATCCATGTGGTTGTCGCTTGAGAGGGAGCTAGACTTGCATGCGGAGGAGGAATTGTCGGTTCCCAAAGATGAGTCTATAGATGTGGATCAGCCATAGGAGGAGGTTAATGGAGTGGAGGAGTCCACTCATGCAGAGCCAAACATCAGAACTTGCAGAAGGCATACCATAGAAGTTGATAGGTTGAGACTTGATGCTGCATACAATGTAGGAGCCCCTACTTCAAAGCGCAAAAAAAGATAGTCTCCTAACCGATTTAATGGATACATGGCTCTCATGGTAAAATGTATTATGATTAAGCCATATTCCTTTCAGGAAGTAGAGCAGGAGCCCACATGGGTAGATGCAATGGTGGAGGAGTATGAATCCATTGTCAAAAACAGTGCTTGGGAAATTGTTCCAAGGCCAGTTGATAAATCAGTGGTAGGTTAGAGATGGATCTATGAAGTAAAGCAAGCTTCTAATGGGAGTGTTGAGAAATAAAAATCCAGATTTTTGGCTCGGGGCTTCTCAAAGATCGAGGGGATATATTATGAAGAAACCTTTGCACCTGTCACAAGGTATTCCTCCATAAGGACCATCCTTTCTCTCTCAACGCAGATGGGCTGGCCTATTCATCATATGGATGTGAAGACTGTTTTTCTCAATGGGATCATTGAGGAAGATGTGTACATAGAGAAACATGAAGGATTTGAGATCTTCAACAATGATTCACATGTTTGCCGACTCAAAAGAGTGTTTTATGGGTTGAAGCAAGCACCCCATGCTTGGTACACTCAAATAGACAACCATTTCACCAGACTGGGCTTCACCAAAAGTGAAGCGGATGCAAACCTATACCAAATTGTGGTGGAAGGTAAGATTTTAATCATTTTTCTTTACATTGATGATTTAATATTGACTGGTGATGAGCAGCTGATACACTCATGCAAGGAGGACCTTGCAAAGGAGTTCGAGATGAAGGATATGGGACTCCTTCATTATTTCCTTAGATTGGAAATATGGCAGCGATATGGTGAATGTTTTTTGTCTCAAGGCAAGTATGCAAGGGAAATACTTGGTAAGTTTCACATGGAGGGCTTCAAACCCATGGATACTACTCTTCCAGGAAACTGGAGGAAAGAGTATGCTACTTCTGGAGAGGTAGTGGATGCTACTGTCTATCGAAAATTAGTGGGTTCACTAATGTATATAGTGAAAATGAGACCAGACATTTTCTACGTGGTTAACTAGCTGAGTCAAGCGATGGTTAAGCCTACCAAGCTCTTTTGGAAGGTGGGAAAGCATGTCTTGAGATACCTGAGGGGCACATATGAGTATGGTTTATGGTATAGATAGACGGATGAGGTGAAGTTGCATGGATTCATGGATGCAAATTGGGGAGGCAACTCATCGAAAAGAAAGAGCACATTAGGGGGGATACTTAACATTGGATCTATAGTTGTTTCTTGGTACAATAGGAAGTAGAGATCCGTGGCACTCAGTTCAGCAGAAGCAGAATACATGGAAATGAGCCAAGCTACATGTGAGGCTATCTAGATGAGAAAGATCTTGGTTGGTTTATTTAGTTCTCATTTAGATTTGACAGTGATTCATTGTTATAATTAGAGTTTCATTAAACTCTCAATTTATCAGGTGTCTTATGATAGATCTAAGAATATAGATATCCAATATCATCATATCAGAGATTGTGTGCAGAGGAATATCATGTTGCTTCAGTACATTCCTACGGAAGATGAGGATGTAGATATTCTGACAAAGGCGGTCACCAGGAGAAAATTTGAATACCATAGAGATAGGATCGGGGTCAAGGATAATCCCTTTCTTGTTGAAAGGGGGTGTTGAGATTCAACAAGAAGATCCTAGTGAAAATTATGCACCTACACTAGGATGGAGTGTAATATTCCCTTTTCTTGATCCAGTCAAAGTGGATAGAATTGATCCATGGTATTTACTGTGGTATTTTCCCATGGTATTGACCCATGGTATTTCTTGTTGGTATTGACCCATAAATCCTATAAAAGGGGAGAGAAAATAGGCATTTAGGGAATTATGGATTATCTATCTTATTATGTTTGGGTTGAGAACCTGGCATGGCCAGTTCTATTATTGATCCCGGGACGAAAACCCCACGGTGATGTTTATGTGGTGGATCCATCGAGGATTCACAAGTGGGCTTCAGTTTCTTATATTTGTCATTTTCAAGCAGCTGTGCATGCCATTTGTAGGATTTTATGGTTTGGGCATGTATTTTACTTTTAGTGAATAATAATATAAATAAAATGGTTGCATTTCTTGTGTTCTGGTTCTTGATGAAAGACTGTATTAAATGAGAACACTAATATGTTTTATATCTCTCAAAAATTTTATTGTTTGGAATCTTACAGTGGTATCAGAGTTGTGCATCCTACCAGCCTGAGAGTTTTATGCAAGGAACTTCGATGAAATTTATTTTCACCCTAGCCAGCATTTCTCACTTCGGTGATATTTATCACCCTAGTTGGATTTTTATTTTTTAGTAAATTATTTTTATTGGGAGGCATAAGTGAATGGAAAATCATTTATAAGTCTGTGGGTTAAATTTGTGAAAATATTTGAAGGCATGATTGACAAAATCATTTATAGCTTGTATATAGCCTCTTATGAATAAATGTACCCATAATATTTATTCATGTGTATGGAATATTATAAATGTACCCATGATATTTATTCATGTGTATGGAAGACTCATATCTTTCTTGCAAATATGGTCATTGTTGAAAGGCTGGAAAATTATTGCTAGACAGGGATCATTCCTAGGTTTCTCATTAGCTAAGTATTGAGATCCATTGATGCCAATGTCGTCATTTTATTTTTGGAAACGCCACAAGAATCAACATAATGATATATCAGTCGATTCTCCGGGCTACAATACTTCTGTGGATCAAAGATGGCAACAACATAAAAATCAGAAGCAAGAGTAGAGCAACAGTCCTTTCTCTTGAAAGGTCCATGTTATCCTTTAGTAGTCAAAAGATATCCGGAAGGAAGATGTAACAAGCAAGTGTCTCTTCGAACTTGGATCCAAATTACTGGGTACAAAGTCAAATATGTTCTCCTACAGCTAGGCACATTAAATATGGCTTTGAGCTTGATAGAGAAATCAAAATGAGAAGGTTCAAGTTGGGCCTTGAAGCCATCCATGCTTGCTTTGATACAACCTAGGTTCTTAGAGCATTCTTGTGAAAATGTTAGACTCACCATCGTTTCTTGTCTTAGTAAAATCATAGCCTTAACAACACCACTCCTGCCCTATAATGATGACGTCATGAGGAGGACTCTTCGGGTAATGGTAGAAGCACTCCAAGGGTTGGACAACACCACCGTTCTTACTTTTTTCCAGAAGCGCACAATTTTGGAACGCATGGCGAAATTCAGATTTGGTATGCTTATGATGGATCTAGAGTGTGATGATTTAATCCTTCAGATGTTCCAATAATTCTGCTATGGAATTACAACATCTCATCCAAACTTCATCAAAACAGACATGAAAAAGATCATATCTCTGATCTTAGGAGAATATAGGGCCATTTGTGAACAATTGAGATCCAAATTGTTGGCCATTTGGAGGAAGGAGCTAATTGCATCACCTGCTGCTTATGAACTGGTTGAGGGTTTGATCAAATAGAGCATCAAACTACTTAGAAAGAAGTTAACCAAGGAGGAACTAAAAAATATTTGTGGAGAAAACAAGAATGAACTAAGGATGAAAGGCTTATGCTTTGTATGCAAGGGAGTTTGGGCACTTGACCATTCATGCCCAGATAATAAGGAGGCGACAAGGATAGAAAAATTAGAGACTTCTTCAGATCATGTGGATTCATCCATAGATGGGTTTGCTGATTTTTAGGAGAGGACCTATGAAGGATCTATGCAATCAAGTACAAATGGTGAACAACAACATCATGCTCTTCAGAGAAACTTGCAGGATACGCTGATTAGTCAACTTGACAAAGTACATGATGAAAGGAAAGATGGAATTCCTCCTGATGATGTGGTAGTTGAATCTATAAATACAATGGAGGACATCCATAAAGAGTATGGGAAATCAGGTATAGACAAAAGTCCACCAGTACATCCATGTTTGACAACCAGAGAGGATGGACAACTGATCCTCACATGTGAAGAGGTCCACGATGAATACACCCAAGGAGAATCAAATGAGGAGCCAGTAGTAATGAACCGATATGATGAGCATGAACATGCAGGCTAGCAAGACAAAGATAGTATGCAGGATGAGTCATTTATAAAGGGCCAATCAAAGATTCAAGTTGAAGCAGTGGTCGTGGGGCATCCAGTGTAGTCAAATACAAATACATTCAGTAGGGCACTAGAATTTCCAGTGAAAGACTTTCAGGAGAAAATCATGCATTTCAAGACAGATCTTATGTTGCTGAAGCAAAGAGTCTAGATAGTCCGAGACACTGTCTTACAGGAGAAAAAAAAAATTGAGGAACTCATAGGGGTATGTGCCGAATCAATGACCAAGTTGTCTAGTGTTGAGGAACGACTCAAGTCCATCACAAGGCAGCAAGAGGAGTATAGTTGGGAGTTCCAGAGAAACCCTCTACAAGAGTACATAGATAAGTCTTGCAACACTACCAACAACCCACCTTTATACATTGGGAAGAGAAGGGAAGAGTTCTCCAACTACATCATGTTGGGTAACCAAGTAGAGAAGCATGAATTGAGCATCGAACAACATCAACATAGTAGATTTACAGATATTCATTCTTTCCCCAGTATGGATTGGCGAGTGACTATGAGTTGGTATTCTATTGATGGGTTGATTATTTGGAGGATACCCATAGCCAAGAGAAAATTACAGCTTGAACCATTTGGTGCAGACAACGATGGAGGGTTGAAATGGTACCATAACCCACAGGTCCTAGGATTTAGGTGGCATTGGGATCCAAGAGAATCCATTGGGGAAATGATTCGCCAAATGATTTTTTGGGATCCAGGTAAATCTATTGAGGGAAGTATTGGTCAGAGGATTGTTTGGGATCTAGGTATTGAAGGATCCATTCAGGACCATTCAACATGGATGGTACATCATATTGTATGGGATCCTGGTATCAATGTACAAATCCTTCTGCTGTGGATAGAAGTGGATCGCTTGAGGACAAGCAATATTTGGGTGGGAGGATTTGTAATATTCCCTTTTCTTGACCTAGTCAAAGTGGATAGAATCGATCCATGGTATTTACCGTGGTATTTTCCCATGGTATTGACCCATGGTATTTTTTGTATTGGCCCATGGTATTTATTGTTGGTATTGACCCATGGTATTTCTTGTTGGTATTGACCCATAAAGCCTATAAAAGGGAAGAGAAACTAGGCATTTAGGGAATTCTGGATTATCTATCTTATTATGTTTGGATTGAGAACCTGGCATGGCTAGTTTTATTATTGATCCCGAGACGAAAACCCCGCGGTGATGTTTATGTGGTGGATCCATCCAGGATTCACAAGTGGGCTTCAGTTTCTTATATTTATCATTGTCAAGCAGCTGTGCATGCCATTTGTAGGATTTTATGGTCTGGGCATGTATTTAACTTTTAGTGAATAATAATATAAATAAAATGGCTGCATTTCTTGTGTTCTGGTTCTTGATGAAAGACTGTATTAAATGAGAACACTAATATTTTTTAGATCTATCAAAATTTTTATTGTTTGGAATCTTACATGGAGGCTTGGGCTATTTTTAGGTGGATGTCTATTTATATATGCATGAGAAAATTCTATTTATAGATGAGGTCTATTTATAGATTGCATGTCTATTTATAGATGCATGTCGAGTATTATTATCCCTTAATATTAGTTGGAAAATAAACAATAATATATTCTCAATGAGCACTTGGAAATAGTTAAATGAAGTGGAAAATCAGTTGGCTATAGGAATTCTGAGTTGAGTGGTTGGTTGGTGGGACATGCAAGTGGAATTAGTTGTAACTAAGTGATTCAAAGTTGTAACAGAGTTGCAAGTGTAGTTATGAAAGTTATAAATTAGTTCAACACAATTAAGCGAGTTAAACTCAGTTGTGATAGTTGTTACTAAAGATACACTAGTGAGAGATCAAGTGAATTAATTATTAATTAATTCACAATCAGTGGCCTCACATGCAACTGAAGATTTACTACTGTTAACTACATGCATGTCAGATCTAGTGGAGATGCAGTTGAGATGTCGGTGAAAGGGACAGTTTGACTATCAGTTGTGACATTAGTGGTTACACACATGCAACCACACACACAGTGGATGTGCCAATGAGGATTACGCAATAAAGGCAAGGAAGATTCCATTCATTTAGGTATTTCTATCAGTTGGGATTGTGCAGTAGAGGCAGGCTGTTTGGAGGCAATAAATTGGCTAAGGAACTTGCCAATTTTCATGTGACATTGTGAGACAACTGTATGATGTACTAAGAGCACTTGGATTGGATCTTTGTATGATATTGTTTCTTGATCCATGATATATACATAATATATGATAGTGTGGTTTTCAGCTTTATGCTTTCCCGGTAAAAACATATGTGTTATGTGTGATTGATATTTCTTCATGATATTGCTATTGGTGATTGTGTTTTAAATTCCACAAAGATTTTGTAGAAGCGATTATGTATTTAATAGTGGCATATAATTGTTACATCAGGAGAATCCAGGAAGTAAATATTTTTGTATTAAATTTCTACATTTTTGAGCCCAAGAAGAGCATACACAAGGGTCTTTTGGGCATTCTAGATGCAATGGAAGTGCTGTTTTTTCAAGTTGAGGCTTGTGTGTTGATATATTTGAACATTTGAGTATATTATAAAAAATTCCATGATTGAAAGTTGGACATGGAGCATAGCCTAGGGTGAACTCTGTCATCAATTTGTTGTGTTTTAATGCTACTTGTTGTCAAATTTAACTATTAAAAATTCTGCAAAATTTACTTTAGTTTGTGTGATTTTGCAATCACGGTGCAATACCTAAAAGACATAAACTAAATTGCAAATCATTTCATGAAAACTTCATATTTCTAATTTTGGATCAGATTGGTATCAGAGCATGGTTTTTATGATTACTTGACAGAATTTTCAATGTTTTTTAATTCTTACAAGGTTTAAATTAGTAAGAGGAGAAGGAGAACTTGAATAACCTAGCCCTAAAGTTAGCTCAAGGAGGCCACAAAATCCATAATTCATGGTACATAAATAAGGAAAAGGACAAGAGCTAATTCCTGAGGTTTAGAGAGCTTTTAGAAATGATTTCTTTGATATGAATGGGATGGTGAAAGTGTTGTACAATGCGAGAACAATAAGGTTGCAAGGAGAAATTTCTAACCAACCAAAAGGTAATGGGGGTAATGGAAGCAAGCCTCCACCTCCTCCTTCTCCTTCACCTTCACCTCCATCTACACCTCCATCCTCACCTCCTTATTCACCTCCTTCATCCCATAGACCTACTCCTCTTACATCTCTAAGAGGACATGCTAAGTCTCCTTTGATTAAGATTCATGTTAAGTTTGAATTGACAATGTACAATGGGGAGGTAAATGCAAAAAATTTGGATAATTGGGTTTGTCAAGTTGAAGTCTAATGTAGGATTAAAAATATTGATGGGGATTTCACAAACATCCATCTTTCTTCTCTTCGCCTGATAGGTTCATTCCTCATCTAGTGGGAGGTAAGAACTCAAGAAGATTTGAAGAAACATTGTAAAATTATCTCTTCTTGGAATGATTTTATAATTGCATTAAGAAGGAAATTTTATCTATTAGCTTACATGAAAAATAAATTATGGATTGGAAACATTTTAGACAAGCTAAAGGCCAAATTTTCTAAAGTTACACACAAAAATTTAGTAGAAGAGCTTTAATATTAGATGTTGTTTTAACCTCAAAATATACTCTCCTTAAGTATGTAGGTGTATTACATAGTTATTTGAGAAATATTATACTTGTGTTTAATCACACCAATCTAGATGAAGTATGCATTCAGGAAACTAATTTAGAATCAAGAGGTAAGAATTTTCCTTAATATTCCAACAAGAAACCCTTTAAATTTGGAGGTAAAGGAAAGGGGAAGTTTAAAGGAAAAGGAAATAATAATGCTACTATCAAGAAAGATGGAGAGAAAATTACTTGTAATCATTGTTCAAAATATGGCCATGATGAAGAACATTGTTGGAAACTACATCCAAAATTGAGAACAAAGAAGTTAAATAACAAGTGGAAATAAAATATTGTTGCTACAACTCAACAAGATATATGATCTGATTCAGGTGATGAAACTAAAATCACATCCATGGGAATGAAAGGTATAACTTCTAATGCAAGTACTATTTCTTCTAGTAAGCTTATTGAATATTAAAATGATAAATAAAGAAGTGACATTTTCCATATTAGGGTCATTATAAAACATACAAAGGTTGATACATTGTTTGATAGTGGATCTCAAGTCAATCTTATATCTGAAGTATTTGTCAAGAATATTAATTTAGAGACTATACCTCATGAAAAACCTTACCCTTTGTGTTTGGTATGTGATGATGCCAAATTACAAGTGACAACAAAATGTGAATGCAAATTTTCCTTCACAGTAGATTTTATATATGAGGTGGATGTTGATGTTATACCACTTTATATTTGTGGGATTGTCTTATGAAGTCCATACTTATATGACCGAAAAGACATATTCTGTTTTCATGAGAACAAATATCATGTTTTCAAATATGGATTTGAGTATATTGTTAGAGCACATCGCAAGAAGATGAACTTATCTCTTGTTAGTGCTGGTCAAATGAAAAGGATTGTGAATGCTAGTAAGATTTTTGTCTTGTTGGTGATTAAAGCTAAAGATACTACTAAATCTAAAGCTTTCTCAAAATTTGGTTTCTAAACTCAAGCATGAACTAGTTGAATTTGCTAACAATTATGATAAGATGTTTCAATAACCTTAAGGGTTACCTCCAAAAAGAGGAATCCAACATGAGATTCAACTGTAGCAGAATATACCATTTATGACTATTGGCATGTATAAAATACAAGTTTTGAAGTATGCATAAATTAAGAAGAAAATTCAAGATCTACTTGACAAAGGACTCATCATACCGAGTACATATCATTGCAGGTATCCTATTGTTTTTGTTTCAAAGAAATATGGTACATGGTGCATGTGTGTGGATTTCTGATATTTGAACAAGATCATGGTAAATAATCACTGTCCTCTTCCTCAAATTTATGATTTGATATATCAATTAATGGATGTTTTTTATTTTACTAAACTATATTTGAGAAGTGATTATCATCAAATAAGGATTTCTGAAGGTGATATTTGGAAAACTGCTTTCAAAACAAAACAAGGCTTGTTTGAATGGTTAGTTATGCCTTTTGAGATTTTCAATGCCCCTGCCACATTCGTGAGAGTTAGGAATGATATATTGCAACCATTCCTTGATGATTTTGTCATAGTCTACTTAGATTATATTTTTATTTTTAGTAATACTCGTGAAGAGCATGTAAAGGATGTAAAGCAAGTTCTAGATGTCTTGAAAAGGGAAAATTTGTATTTCAAGATATCTAAATGTGAATTTTGGAAAACCTCTTTGGTTTATTTGGGTCATACTGTAGGAGGTGGTGAACTGAAGATTGATCCCTCCAAATTTATTTGTATTGTGGATTGGCCTAAAACCAATAATGTAACAAAACTTAGGAGCTTTTTGGGGAAAACCCAATATTGGATAAAATTTATCACTTACTTCTCATTCATTGAAACACCATTACATGCTTTGAAAAGTGTAAAGTAGGTATTTTAGTGGGGATTCAAGGAGAAGAAAGTCTTCGATAATTTGAAGGAGAAAATTAGTACAACACCAATTCTAACACTTCCAGATCTTAAGTAGCCATTTGAAATTAAAATCCATGCAAGAAAACAAGCTATGGGAGCATTTTTGATTCAACATGGTAAGACAAAAGGCTATCATTATGAAACCTTTTCCATTGCAGTAATTAACTATCCAAACTATGATAAACAGTTGTATGCTTTGGTGCAAAGCATGAATAATTGGAAGCACTATTTGATGGGTAAAGAAACGATTATTCATATTGACCATCAAGCTTTGCAATATTTACAATTGTAAACCATGTTACAACAAGCTAGATATTTCATATGGATTCGATTATTACAACAATTTTCAGTTGGTAATCAGGTATAAGAAAGGTATATACAACAAATTTGTAGATATATTATCAAGGCCTATTTTTAATGCATCTGTTATTCTAAAGCATAACTCAATGCTGCATTAAAGTTATATTGAAGAATATTCTCAATATGAATACTTTAAGGATATTTATGCAACTTTGAGTCAAGGAAATCATGTTGAATAGTTGGATTATCATTTTCATAACAAGTTTTTATATTATCTTGGAAAGTTATGTGTTCCACAGGGTGACAGATTCAATATTATAAGGGAAGCCCATACTTCTCTTATTGTTGGTCACTTTTGTGTAGACAAAACAATTTCTAAATTATAGAGATATTGTTATTGGCCTTGTATGGATGAAGCTATATAAAGGTATGTAAAAGGATGTTTTATGTGTCCTATTAGAAAGACAAGAAATAATTCCACTTCCTATCCCTTCTCATCGTGGCTAAGTATTTTTTTTTTTATAAGGTTGTCATTGATGTCAATATGAGGATCAATATTCTTGTAAAGACCTAAAAACCTTAAGGGAAAACCTTTGCAGTGATATCATGCAAATGTCGTATGAAGAGGTCCTTGCTCATGATGACAAGTCCCTCTTGGTTAATAAGGATGCCATTAATGATGATGTGCTTACTCTTGATAAAGAAGCCTAGAACCAACATGATGTCAAGATGGAAAATATTCTTAAGGTGCCAAGTGTCAATCATGTACCGTAACCTAGAAGACTACATTTGATGATGTCATTCGATGAAGGTCTTGATGACATGGTTGGGGACCATTTGATGACATGGAAAATGATTGGGGACATGACATGAAGGACTTGAAGAACACTTGATGGCATATGATGACATTGTTGGAAGATCTCATTTAATGATCTAAATGGTGGTTGGAAAACTCTTTGAAGCTCTCCAAATGGAAAATTATGGATTCATTATCATGATGACTTTGTTGGATACTCGAATGATGACACTCATAATAATATTATTGGTGTAAAAAGTGGAGAAGCCATCAATAACCACATGCTGTCCCAAACACTCATTATGTCCCAAATATTTTCTGCATAGAATTTCAAGGTCGGTCTCATTAAAAAATAATTTTCACTACCCTAGATGCAGCTTCTCAATTTAAATCTTGTACCATCTTTTAGGGCATAATTTTTCCCTTCTAATGAGCCCTTACACACCTCAAAACTCCAAATAGTTTGTGAGATAATGAATTTTTAAGATAGAAAAATATAATTTTCTCCCCAACTGACCTATGCTCAGTTACACATGTCGGCCTCCCCTCTTAGAAGGACATGTCCTTTCAAACATGGTAAAATACTATAAATACAAACCTCTGCTCCTCATTTTTAGCAATCAAATTTGGTGAAAAAACTCAGAGTACAACCGCATGAGTGACTTAGAGGCTAAGGAATATAATTTGTTTGGGTTGAAAATCTGTGATGGTTATCTATTCCTTCAGACTTGTAATAAGAAGTGTGATGGAAGGGAAATTTTCAGATTGCAGAACAAGATACAACACTGGTATTTTCTGTGGCTTGATCACTTGAATGCAGAAACCATGATTTGGACCTCCTTGATGCAGTGTCGAACCAGGGATCAAGTGCTACAGACCTCAAACTTTGCAAAGTCTAGTGGAGGATTCTAAAGTGTATATTGCAAAGTCTAGTAGCTTATATCCTTTGAACATCTTGGAGACCTAGACTGTGGACAGGTAGGATCATTATGACAGAGCATATTTGTAGCTCGGAATAGTGACAAAACTTACCACATAACTTAGAATTGAAGGGTCAACAGTGGACTTTCATTTGACTGTGATAATGTAACAGGATTGCAGATTTATATACCAACTTAGATCAATAAATATTTGTTGTGGAGGAGACCTAATCTAGGCTTAGATCTGCTCAGTTTTGTGGATAGTGCCTCAAACCTGTGATGGCATATGTGCTTAGAAAGTTACCTGTGGTGATTTCACCTTGTGTGAAGGTGCAATGACTTAGTCTTGTGTGAAGTATCATTTCTCATGGGTAGACTGAATCTTGGGTCTGATTTTATTGACCTGTGATAGTCTGGTGACTGTGGAGATAATTTTGAAACATTCAAGACCATTCATTGAAATAATTTTGGAGAGATGTCTTACTTGGGCCAAGGGTTATTGAAGACACCCTTGAAAAATTCTTAGGACAACAGATTGAAGACCTGAAGATTATACTTGGACAAATTAATACATTGTGAATTTCTTAATTGGGCTTTGGGTTTGAAGTACTCTTGAAGGAATGTTGTTTTTAAGATCTATTTGGAGTACTTTGATGGCATCTTGGAGCATCTTGTGAAGACACTTTGAAACTAAAATTGGAGATATTGTTATCATGATGCATCACTGATGAAATCATGAGGTGACTTGGAGAAAATTTTTGGGTACGATGAAGAGTAGCGGTGACACCTTCTTAGAAAAAAAGGTTGTCATTGATGATGTGACATGGAGACTAAGTGTGACAGGGCTTGTTGAAGAATACTTTGGGAGCCATGACAAATAACCAAACATATTTTTATGAAGTGAAGTTGAGGGTTGGAGCCCAAGAGGTTGGTGCCTCATAGAGACAACGTTAGTGCCTTGGAAGATAGGGCTGGAGTCCTCAAGAAACCTAGCCGGAGCTTGTACTAGAGATAGGGTTGGATCCCTAGAGGTTGGTGCCTCAAATTGACAAGGTTGGAGCCTTGGAAAGACCAAGTCGGTGCTTGGCACAATACAGGCTGGAGCTTGGAAGTTTTGATTCTTCATCTAGGGTTGGAGCCCTATATCATTATTATACTTTACTTATTGTAAAGAATAAATTAATAAAAGTATCTATTCCATCATTGTTCATTTTGTGTTCTAAATATAAGTGATCTAACTGGTAAAATTAACAATTGAAAAGAAATACTGATTCACCCCCCTCTCAGTATTTCCAACAATTGGCATCAGAGTCAGTACCTTCACTCAAACCCTAACAGCTTGAAGGTTGATCATTAGAACACAAATGGAAAATCCAAGGAAGAAAGTCTCCAATCCTCCTAAAGATGTGTCTTCCTCAACCATTGAAATTGAAGTAAATCAATTTGCGAAGGCTCCATTGTTCAATGGAAATTTTGATATATGAGGAATTTCTTGAAGACTCAAGGAATTGAAGTTTCGAAATCAGTGATTACTAATGACATGATGGACGAAGAATCCAAGGAGTACAATACAAGCACAATGAAGGGAATTTTGAATGGGTTACCAAATTCTGTGAAGGCCAATTTTGAAAAATGTTTGTCAGCAAAACTCATATGGAACAAACTTCATGATCTTCACTCAAAAGGAGCGTTGACAATGATCTCTAGTCAAGAAGATGATGGAAAACAAGAAATAAGTCCAGAATCCATCAAGGAAGCTGAAGATAAGAGAGATGGCAACAAGGTTATAGAAGACCTAGAAGATGAAGAGAACAAAGAAGACTTTGAAGAAGAACTCTTGAATAAACTTATGGCTTCCATGGAAGAGGTTAACAGTTTGAAAACTGAAAATGAGGAACTTAAGAAGAAAGCTCAAGATGGTAACCTACACAAGACAAGGAAGGAAGTTGACTTTTTCAAGCTTCAAGTACAAGAAAGAGATGAGGAGCCTGCCAAAATTAAAGAGGAATTTCATCAAAATAAAAGAAAGCATCAGGAAGAATTCATATCGATAACAAATCAAATGGATAAGGCAAATAAAAGGGAAGAAACTTTGTCAAGCCACCTTGAACAAAGAATTAAGAGCTTGAACAATCTTGAGGCAGAGATTGGTCAATACAAGAAATAGGTCTCCTCTCTTAGATCTCAACTAGAAGAAGCAAGGAAACAAGTGCAAGGAGTTAAGAAGGTGATGGAAACTTTGGCATTCATAGAAGGACAAGTTAATGAAGTAGAGAAGGAGAGAAACACCTTGATATTCCAACTAGACAAAAAGGATGAAGAAATCCTGAAACTAAAATCAGACATCAATCTTCTCAAGGCCGAAACATGTGAAGCTACAAGAATAAAAGAAGAAATGGAGAGAAAACTAGAAAAGGAGAATGAATAAGTCTTCATAATGAAATCAAATATCATCTCCCTTAAAATCGAAGCACATGAAGCAATAAGGATGATGGAAGAAATGAAGAAGAAACTACATATGAAAGATGAATATTGTGAAAAGTTGAAAGGAGAAATTGTCTTTCTTGAAAAGGAAGTTGAATTGCTGAATAAAAACTTGAAAATCTCTCAAAACCTAGATGGAATCCTAAGTTAGCAAAGATCTCCCCTTGATAAATGAGGTCTTAGCTATGCAGGTGAATCCTCAAGCAAGAATGATAATGCTTCGAACAACAAAAATGTGAGGAACCTAGAAAGAAATTTTGATGCTCCCAATTCCAACATGGGCAAGGAGAAGAATCAAGACAACAATGGAAGAAATTCTACTCTAAGGAGACTTGCATATGGTGTCAAGAATAAAAAAGGCAATGAATATCATCAAAGAATCCCAAGGAAAAAAGACCTCAATAGTACTTCAAGGAACTCTTCACCACCCAGGTACCAAAGTATATTTCTTGGATATTTCTATTCTTGTACAAAGTTTGAGAACGTGGTAAAAGTTTGTAGGGAATATCAAAAAGACAAATATAATGGTCCCTGTCAATATCTTGGAAGCAATTTTTCAAGAAGAATTCATGATTTCTTATTCATGAACAAGATAGAGTGCTTCAATTTCCATAACATTGGACATATGGCACATGATTGTATCTTGACCTGGGCCCCTACACAAGCTAGAACCATGACATAGAAGAAAGTTACACAAGTATGGAGAAGGAAACAAATTGAGTTCGGAAGTCTCTTTAACACTCCAACGAACAACACATGCTTTTGACTAGATTAAGTCATCCTTGATATTCCAAGTATTTGATGGTGAAACCCTGCCAAAAAGAGACAATGCATACAGCTAGGGGGATTTTGTGATTCTTGAGTATTCTTGCAGAAAGTGATCCGTGTGTGGGTCCTATGAAATCCTTGATGAGTTACACATGGAAAATCTTGATAAATAATCTCTTAGAAGTAACTCCATTGAATAAAAACATGATATTATGATGATGCCTTCTACTTGATCACACAAGGTGAGAAATACTTCATGATATAAAGGAATTTTTGCAGATAGGGGGAGATGGTACATCACATGAAGAAATAAAAACATACCTATGAAAATCTACAATTCATGAAGAAAATAAGCACCTTGACAGGGGGAGTATTTGGCCACCCCTTTTGCCATTGATGTCAAAGGGGGAGAAAATGTTGGAAGGGCAAGAATATTTCCATCAATGACAAAGGGGGAGATTGTTGTTATATGGTTGTCATTGATGTCAATATGAGGACCAACATTCTTGTAAAGACCTAAAATCCTTAAGGGAAAACCTTTGCAGTGATATCATGTAGACCTCGTATGAAGAGGTCCTTTAACATGGTGACAAGTCCCTCTTGGTTAATAAGGATGCCATTAATGATGATGTGCTTACTCTTAATAAGGAAGCCTAGAACCAACATGATGTCAAGATGGAAAATATTCTTAAGGTGCCAAGTGTCAATCATGTACCTTGTTTGGTAACCCTGAAGACTACACTTGATGATGTCATTCGATGAAGGTCTTAATGACATGGTTGGAGACCTCAAGTTTTCTTCAAGTCCTTCATGTCATGTCCCCAATCATTTTAATGATGACATATGATGAAATTGTTGGAAGATCTCATTTAATGATCTAAATGGTGGTTGGAAAACTCTTTGAAGCTCTCCAAATGGAAAATTATGGATTCACTATCACAATGACTTTGTTGGATAGTCGAATGATGACACTCATAATAATATTATTGGTGCAAAAAATGGAGAAGCCATCAATAACCACATGTTGTCCCAAACACTCATTCTGTCCCAAATATTTTCTGCATAGAATTTCAAGGTCAGTCTCATTAAAAAATAATTTTCACTACCCTAGAGGTAGCTTCTCAATTTGAATCTTGTACCATATTTTAGGGAATAATTTTGCGTTTCTAATGAGCCCTTACATGCCCCAAAACTCCAAATAGTTTGTGAGATAATGGATTTTTAATATATAAAAATATAAATTTTTCCCCAGCTGGCCTATGCTCACTTACACATGTCAGCCTCCCCTCTTATAAGAACATGTCCTTTGAAACATGGTAAACTACTATAAATATAAAACTCCGCTCCTCAGTTTTAACAATCAAATTCAGTGAAAAAACTCAGAGTATAACCGCAAGAGTGACTTGGAGGCTGAGGAATAGAATTTATAAGGGTCAAAAATCAATGATGGTTATCTATTCCTTCAAACATGCGATAAGAAGTGTGCTGGAAGACTGATTTTCAGATTGCAGAACAAGCTAGAGCACTGGTATTTTTTGTGTTTTGATCAGTTGAATGCAGAAACCATAATTTGCAGCTCCTTGATGTAGTGTCGAACTAGGGATCAAGTGCTACAGACCTCAGACTTTGCAAAGTTTAGTGTAGGATTGTAAAGTGATCATTGCAAAGTCTATAAGCTTATACTCTTTGAACAGCTTGGAGACCTAGACTATGGACAGGTAGGATCATTGTGACAGAGCAGATTTGGAGCTCGGAATAGTGACAGAACTTACCACATAACTCAGAATTGAAGGGTCAACAGTGGACTCTCATTTGACTGTGATAATGTAACAGGATTGTAGATTTATATACCAACTCAAACCAATAAACATTTGTTGTGGAGGAGGCCTAGTTTAGGCTTAGATCTGCTCAGTTTTGTGGACAGTGCCTCAAACTTGTGATGGCATAAATGCTCAGGCAGTTACGTGTGGTGATTTCACCTTGTGTGAAGGTGCAGTGACTTAGACTTGTGTGAAGTATCATTTCTCATGGGCAGATTGAATCTTGGGTCTGTGTTTATTAACTTGTGATAGTCCGGTGACTATGGAGATAATTTGGAAACATTCAAGACCATTTCTTGAAAGAATTTTGGAGATATCTCTTACTTGGGCAAGGGTTATTGAAGACACCCTTGAAGAATTCTTGGGATAGCAGATTGAAGACCTGAAGATTATACTTGGATCAATTAAATACATTGTGAATTTCTTGATTGGGCTTTGGGTTTGAAGTAATCTTGAAGCAACATTGTTTTGAAGATCCGTTTGGAGCACTTTGACGGCATCTTGGAGCATCTTGTGGAGACATTTTGTAACTGAACTTGGAGATATTGTTATCATGATGCATCGCTGATGAAATCATGAGGTGAGTTGGAGAAAATTTTTGGGTACAATGAAGAGCAATGGTGACACCTTCTAAGAAGAAAATATTGTCATTGATGATGTGACATGGAGACTAAGTGTGACAGGGCTCATTGAAGAAGACTTTGGGAGCCCTGAAGAATAACCAAACATATTTTGATGAAGTGAAGTTGAGGGTTGGAGCCCAAGAGATTGGAGCCTCATAGAGACAAGGTCAGTGCCTTGGAAGATAGGGTTGGAGCCCTAGAGGATTGGAGTCCTCAAGAAACTGAGTCGGAGCTTGTACTAGATATAGGGTTGGAGCCTTAGAGGTTGGTGCCTCAAATTGACAAGGTTGGAGCCTTGGAAAGACCAAGTTGGTGTTTGGCACAATACAGGTTGGAGCCTGGAAGATTGGAGTCTTCATCTATGGTTGGAGCCCTATATCATTATTATACTTTACTTATTGTAAAGAAGAAATTAATAAAAGTATCTATTCCATCATTGTCCATTCTATGTTCTAAATATAAGTGATCTAACTGGTAAAATTAACAATTGAAAAGAAATACTGATTCACCCCCCTCTCAGTATTTCCAACATTTATATGGATTTTCTTGGGGGGTGACCAATATCTAGGAAATTTCATTATTATTTATATGTTGTAGTGGATTGTTGCATCAAAATGTTTGTGTTGATGCCATGTAAGATACATTTTAAAACTAAACAAACCACAAATATGTTCTTCCAAAATGTATGGGATAATTTTGGGTTACCAACTTTGATTATTTTTTATCGAGATTCTATATTTATCATGAAGTTTTGGTTAATTTTTTGGGAATTCATGCACACAAAGTTGAATAAGAGCACAACATTTCTTCCACAAACTGATGGATAGACAGAAGTAGTGAACAAAACAGTAGTGCATCTCCTTCGAAGATATTGTGGTAAGCATCCTAAGCTTTGGGATGAGAATTTGCATTACATCCAACATGAATAGAATCGTTTCATGCATTCATATACATAACTATCTCGATTTGAAGCTTGTTTGGGTTATTTTACAAACTATCCTTTGGTTTTCATCTTTGGTAAATATACTACAGTAGGTGGACATAGTGATGTGGAAAAATCCAAGAATTTCATTGAACAAATTTAGCTAGTGCATCAAAGGGTACAAAAACAACTAGAGAAAGGCTAAGCTAAGTACAAATCAAGAAATGATAAGCATCAGGTTGATTATGATTTCCAATTGGGAGATCAAGTTTGGTTGTACATCAATAAGGAAATATTGCAAGGTGAAGGTAAACAAGTCAAGCCAATCAAATATGGTCCTTTCAAAATCTTGGAGAAGATTGGTAACAATGCTTTCTGATTATATTTTCCACCTTACATATAAATTATTCTATAGTGAATGTGGAAAACTTGAGACTGTATGAACCTCCTATGATTTTTAATCAAAAAGAGAATGTTTAGACTCTATATATAGAATACTTTTCTCTTGAATATTTAAATGAGTTTTAGGAAGACTCATTTTTTGGCAAGAGGATAAGAAATTCACGCAGAGGGAACATGGAGTATCTTCGTATGGGGTTCAAAGGTACCAATCCAAGAAAAGCAAGATGGATAGAGATCAGGAAAGTGACGAAGAAATACCCTAACTTACTTATTGAGTAAAAATAGACTTTTGGTGGTCCAAAAGCTTACAATGGGGAGTAATTACCTAGGCCATAAAAAATATGCTAAAAAATGTAAGTTCTCAAAATTTACCGAAACTAGCTCCGAATCGTAGATCTGATCGTTCTGATTCCAACGATCCTTGAATTGCCTCAATCAGACACTATATGAGGAAGTTATCACATTATGAAGTTTTTAAGAAACAATTAAAAATTCAACTTGCAAGGTTAATTGTACAGGGTGTGGATGCCACATGGCAGTCTATATGATGATGTCATGCTGATATCATCATTTGACTAAGTCGTACATATATCATGTGGACCAATGGCATGATGGTACATGGTGCATAGTGAATGGTGTATGGTTGATGTGGTGGACCAATATTAGGTCACAACGTGGGCCAACCATAGGGTGCTACATTTCCCTATAAGAGGTTGCTATGTGCCCCTAGTTTTGGCAACAAAATTTGTTAAACGAACTGAAAAACCTCCGAAGGAATAAAAAATTTAACCTCTCATTTGCCAAACTGACACCCTACTAGTACGCCAAAAGTGTCGCTTGGAATTCAATGGAGGTTGACCCTATTTAAATTTTAAGAGCTTATCAGTTGTGGTAATCTGTGGGCCAGTGGGCATGCCTTGCCGACCCAACCCTTGGTTCTTTGGTGCATACGCGACCACCGACGGAAGCAAAGGTGGTGGGGCGTGTGCCACCCTACCCACGCCCTAGACCCAGGTTATATGAGCTTCATGAGACCAAGAGTGAGGCCAAGGAGGGATCGTGGCCTATGGCCCACATCCCTTGGTCACATGAGAGGCGGAATGGATTTCAACACATATTTTTTCTTTTAATTAATTTTTTGTCTAACAAAGGAACATCGACCCCACCAAAAAGTATGGATCGAACTTTGGCCCTATGTGATACCAATGGAGCACCATACCAATGCACCACTAAACAATTGTGTTGCCATGTTTTGCAGAGGACAATTTTTTGTAGAGAATTTCATAGAAAACTTTAGAAAAAGAGGCCTAACTTCGTAATTTTCAAAACTATTTGAGCCCAAGAACATCCCAAATAAGGGTTTTTGGGAATTTTTGACACAATGGTAGTGTTATTTTCTCAATTTTAGGCTCATATGTTTATTTATTTCAGAATTTTAGCATATATTAAAAAATTCCACAATCGGAAGTTGGACTTGGAAACGTATCCCAAAAGGGGTGAACTCCGTCATCAATTTGTTGTGTTTTGATGTTTCTTATTGTTCAACTTAACTATTAAAAATTATGAAAATTTTACTTTATTTTGTATGCTTTTGTAATCACGACCCATTTCCTAAAATACATAAACTAGATTGCAAATCATTTCATGAAAGATTCATTTCTAATTTTAGATCACCACTAGGTTCAAGTCAAGGAATAAGAAACATGGAATGCCAACTTTAAAACTGGGAAAGGTTTGTGAATGGTTGGTCATGCCACTTAATTTATGCATTGCATCACATACGTTTATGAAACTAATGAATTATATATTAAATCCATATCCATATTCATTTGCTAAATTTTATTTAGATGATCTACTAGTTTATAGTTCTACCTAGAAGGAGCAGATTTCATACTTAATGCAAATTCTAGGGCTTGTAAAGAAGCACCAACTATTGGAAAAATTTATGAACTATGAGTTTTAGAATTAGTATTTGGTGTTTTTTTGGTATGTTAATGGTGGAGGGGAGCTTAATATATGTCCTAGGAAGATGGAGGCTATCATGAAGTGTCCAGTTCCTATATATGTATTTGACGTTGGGAGTTTTATTTGGAAAATGTAGTATTTGTAGAATTTAATAGCTTCATTTTCAACAATAGCTACACCACTTCATCTTATAACAATTAGTGAAAAGATATTTTAGGGAGGGAATAAAAAAAATAAAAATTTAATGAGTAGAAAAAAAAATTAAGCGAGCATCATTTCTTGCATTACCAAACTTGCATAAACCCTTTTAAGTGGATATGAATGCATTTGGGTATGCCATGTGAGTGATTTTGATGTAAGGAGGAAGGAATGTATGCTATCATTCCAAATTATTTCATGGTGCATCTCTCGAATACGCTACATACATTAGCGATATATATTCCTTAGTAAAAGCTATCCAAAGGTGGAAACATTATCTAAGGGGGAAGGAGACCATCATCCATATAAATCACTAGTAGTTACAATATTTGCAGTCCTAGAGTAATCTACAATAGACCAAACTTTGTAACTGGATGGGGTTATTGAATTTTTTTTGTCTAGTCATTAAGTACCAGAAGGGTGGTGTTGTTGTTATCATATTCTGACACATAGGAAATAGTTAAGTATAACTTGGCCAAGCGTAAAGTTAGGTAAAGTGTGTTTCTTTACTATGTACCTTTGTAACTTATAATCAGACTGTCAAGATATGTAGTGATCCAACGATTCATTTTCTCCTTAGTATTACTGACACTTGATCCATGGATTAACACCCGATTGGTCCATGTTCTCTATTTAAAGAGCATGGAGGGTCATTTTTCCGATGACCATTTATGAGAGAAGCTTATGTAGATTTTCTTTCTTTATCTTAATAAATTTCATGAAGTGGTTGCATTAGCTCAGGTCGTGGATTATTTCCCCCTTTGAGGGTTTTAAACACATCAATTACTGGTGTACTGATCTATGATCTGTCTGTGATCAAATGACCTTTGGTATTTGATCTAAGGAACTTACCCTATAAACTTGTAGATGGTCTCAGAGATATTGTGAGGGCCACATATGTTGTTGATTCAAATCCAAAGACAGTTTGACTGCATGCGACTGTCATTTTCTAGATCTATTGTTTCTAACCACTTTCGAGCCAGGAGAACTACTCTATTGTGTCTATAGTATCTATTCCAGTGACGAACCCCTTTTGTTTTATGTGCACAGGTTTCTGGTTTCCCAAGTTATGTCATTTTAGATGTGGAGGTATAAAGTATTTTTTTTTGCAATTATATTTATTTATCCCTCTGTTTATTTTGGTTTGTAGTCTTTTTTTTCTTACTAGATCTATACCCTCTTCTTTGTGTATGCTATTTTCTCTATGTGATCTGGCAAACCAGAAACAGAAAGACAAGATTTTTCTGCTATCTATGCTCTTTCCCTGTGACTTTGTGTGATCTCAAGAAATTAGAAATAGCAAGAAAAATATATGGTTGACGGACGGAATAACCTGAAATATAACGTTTTGCCGTAAGGTTTGTATTTTTATTGTTGTTTGTGTAGTTTTTTTTAATAAAAAAGCACGCATCACGAATAGTAAAAAAAAAAAAACCTTCCTTCTTTCCAACAATTATAGAATCATTTTACTAGCTCACTTAGTGTAATGTTACTTTATGAGAATAGAGGTCTTGGGTTCAAGTCTCTTTGTGAAGCTTCGTTTTCTAAAAAGCTTTCTGTCAAATTGCTTTTCCTTAAAAGGATTTTTGGCAACTTACCTATTTTTTTAAGGGTTTTATTTAAAAAGCACATGTAATCTATGTTTTAAAGTTACTTTATGTAATAGTGTTTCTCACCTGTTATAAAAAGTGAGTCACTTACCATCTAAAGTCACTTTATCTTTTATTTAAGTTGTAGTCTTCTTGGTCATTAGTTCATAAAGTAACATTGTAAAAGTGATTCTCACTTATTTATAAAAGTGGATCAAATAAAGTAGTATTAAAAAAAAAGTGAGCTTATTATATTAAGTTTGGAAAAGGGGGGGAATTTGTTTTTAAAAGTAAAATCTCATCATCAAATTTCAGCCTATCACGTGACTACTTGACATCTACTACAACTTTTCTTCAAAAATGCATAACTTATTCATCTGGAAGTCGTTTTTGGAGCCGTCTTTTTTGAACCGGCCTAATTTTTTGAGATCTTTCTATTAGAGTAGTTAGTTTCAACCTTTTCAACTTCAGTTTTTAAAAGTGGAAAGCACATGCCCATTTATTCTTAACAACACCAATTATTTCCAATGGCTATCCTACATGGTAGACTTACTTAGAAGTACAGAGTTTTATATAATAGCCTCAGGAGTAGAATATAAACGTACCGATGGAGATAAAAAGGCTAAATGGGAAAATAAACAAGATCAAGCATGACGGTTGATAGGAATGTCCATTGATTAAGATCTTAGATTTCATATCCAAGAAATTGACTCCCCTGATGAAGCTATGCGATAGCTAAATACTATTTTTGGCATTAAAAATGAAATCAGAGCCCACCAATTTGAAAATGAGTTGCTTACATTGGACCCCAATAATTTCTCCTCTATTGAATATTTTTTCTCCAAATTCAAGACCCTTAGACTTCTCTTAGACGGTTGTAAGGTCAAAAAGGAAGATGGTAGTCTTATCTACTCCATTCTTGTTAAGTTAGGCACTGCATACTCTGTATTTGTTTCCACCTTCCATTCCACTATGTTGGCACGGGATAAATTTTAAATTTACACTTTGTCCTGCATATTTTCAAATACATTAGCAAAAATGGGACAAATTTGAAAATGGCTTCACCAAATTTTATTCCAAAGGAAATCAGATTTATTTAAAATATATTGAATTATTTAATTAATTCTATGTTTAGAGAAAATTTGAATTAGTATGGAGTTAAAAACATTGAATAAATGTCCTTAATGAATGATCCAAAAGATTAAGGGGAAAATCAAGGTTTTTTATTCTTGGATTTTTCAAATCACCAATGTGATATGGTTGCGTACAAGCGTATACAAAAGATGTTGTGTTAGGTTGTGACAAGAGTGAAAATGTTTCATTTGAGGAGTCTCCCATTCAGCCTGATGAGGAACAAATGGCACAGGTTAAGTCTGTATTCCTTGATGGATTGCCTGCACCTTGAGATGAAGAGCGAGTTAAAGAGGAAATCACAAAATTTGGTCAAATTGAGAAAGTCCAATTATCGAAGATTAAAGATGAATATAGGCACCAAACCTTCTCCACAATTAGGTGGCATTGCAAAGAAATCTCTCTATTCAATAGCTCAGTGTGCAGCAGTACTTTTCCTTGTTGCAGGAGATCAGAAATGTGCATCCATTGTCGAAATATTGATGAACATTCTGAGAGACAGTAGTGGCTTCAATTCGGCTCGAAAACACCTTGCTCTGCTATGTATTGGTGAAATTAGTAGACGGAAATATCTTAGCTAGCATGAAAACATAGAAGGAATTGTGATTGAGTATTTCCAATCTCATTTTGAAGAAATAAAGTAAACCGCTCCTTATGCACTTGGAAACATAGCTGTTGGAAACCTCTCTAAATATCTTCCATTTATTTTAAAGCCTCACAAACTGTGTATCTGTTCTTGAAAAGATGAATATATTAAAGTTCCAATGCGAAAGAAAATTAATTTAGGTCTCTGTTAGATGTTATGTGGCCAACATTAAATTTTAACAGCAAATGGGTGAGAAATTGGTGTTGTGGGAGCTCGATTCCTTGTGCTCAACAGCCGACGATGTATAGCACTCCGTAGACAAAATGGAATTAGCCTATAGAGAGTGGATCCATGGTCATGGTAACCCAATTAGGGAACTTATTACCGCCTATTCAAATTGACAACCAACAAAATAAGCAATACATTTTGTTACATTCCTTGAAGGAGGTTATTGTTAGGAAAACTCTAGATGAAGCTGGCCAGGTTGACTTACATAATGAAAATGTTGAAAAAATACTAAAATTATTATTTAATCATTGTGAAACTGAGGAAGAGGGGTTACACAAAGTTGTTGCAAAGTTCCTTGGGAAGATTTCTCTTATTGAGCCTTAGAAACTTGTCCCAGAACTAAAGGAGCAAACTATCATCCCAACTGCTTTCACAAGGACCAATTGGTTATTGCTATGAAGTATAATTTTGTAGACCACCCTGAAAGAATTGATGATGTTATCCAGCCTGTCATATCATTGTTAATTTTTCTACTCATGAAGAAGATCAGGCTTGTGTTGATAGTCTCACTAACATCGAGATCACAGAGGGAGATCAGGAACATGTTAGTGCAAGACAATGAAAAGGCCCAATTAACTCAAGTAGTCCAAAAATGTGTTGATATTATGCTAAAAATCATGCATGTTTGCCTTTGAATGATGATTGTTAATTAAAAATAATTCTTCAAATCTAATTCCGAACCCCCTCAGTGTTTCGAAGTTTAATGGAGGGGGGGGGTCTAAAATGGGTTTTTTCAAATCCTAACCATTAACCACGTGGCAATCAGAGGATATGTTCACACCCCCTCCCTCTGATACCACTTACCATCTGTTGGGCCCTCCGAAATCCGGTTTCAGGTTTTCGTAAAACAAGCACAACCGTTGAATTTGCCTCCAGTTTAATTTCTTCATAAAAAAGGGTGGCACGATGGAGGAGTGGCACTTTGATCTCAGGAACGGGTTTTGTAGTGCATGTGTGTGTCTTGTTTGTTAAAATTTTGACTTTGCTTCTAATACATGTAGTTGGGTTGGCTGCGACATTTGTATGCACTGGTGTCATATAGATAGTGGTATTCACATGAAAGTGAACGTTGAAGAGGAAAGAAGCTGTGGAATTGCAGTATAATAGGGAGAAGACCCTATTTGTGAGAGGATTTTTTTCCATGGCCGGGTTACACTCTGTGACTAGAAAGCGAACAACTTGGAAAATGAGCTTGCGGATACCAGTGACAGAAATAAGAGGCAAAACAATGATAGTGGTAGAGAGCAAGCTTGGCTTGTCGCTGATAGTACTGTGTATCGCATATTGTGCACTGGTAATGTTGTTGGAAATGTTATAGGAAAGGGGGGTAAAGTATTAAGATATATAAGACAAGATACGTGTTCGAAAATTAGATTTGTAGATGATGTTCTGGGATTTGATGAGCGCATGATAGTAGTTTTCAACCCACCTGCTAGAAAGGAGAAGGAGAAGGATAATGAGGATGGGGATGAAAATGAACATATTTTTCCTACCCAGGATGCTCTTCTTAGACTGCATTCTATTATTTCCTAAGAATCCTCTATTAAATATGAATATAGTGATGTTGGCAAAAAGGGTCAACAAAATTTTCGATCGCTAGTTGCTAACAGCTAGATTGGAAGTTTGATTGGAAATGGTGGAAACAACATTAAAAAAGGAGAACTAAATCTAGTGCACTAATTCAGATACCGCGAAAGGATGAGCTGCCAGGATGTGCTTTTAGTTTTTATGAACTCTTTGTGATATCTAGAGATGCAACAACTATAAAGAAAGTAGTGTATGTTGTTTCAGCATTTATTTATAAACACCTACCCAAGGAGAAAATTATTTGGAGTCTTATCTTACCTACAATAGATCAATGTTCGGTCATTCCTCCTGTAGTGCCTTCATTTCCTTCAGCAGCAAATTATCTTCCACAAGTAGATTCACTATTTTCACATCAAAATTTAGGTTCCCAATTCTCGGTTATGCATCCCATTTATCAGGACTTGGAGGATGTGGAAGTGAAGCTGGAAGATACACGTTTATATTTTCTATGGTGAACAATCTGTATGAAAATTTTATGTTGACAGAAGAAGAGATATTTGTGGAAGCATCAGAGAAATATTGGGAAGTGGGAAGTTGATTTTCAATTTCCAAATGTTGAATGTGCCTAGTTTCCAACATATGTTGACAGTTAATTTGTGTACTTTGAATTCTGTTCAATGCAAATTCGACCAGGGAAAGTGTGTGGTGTCTAAAATTCAGCATTTAGAAGGCATTGGACCGTTGCAATTTAAAGCTTTCCATTCCTGGCATACCGATCTCTTTTTGCACTATTCCATTATGTAAGTATCGTGTTAAATGTTGAGTATTGGAAATTTCAGAAAAATTAAACGCGCAACAAGCTATAGGGTGTTTTTTCCCATTGTCCATAGCCAGAGACATTAACATCAAAATTTCACAGTGGGAAAATGGGAATGAAATTGTAAATTATGAGAGAGATTTTTTACCAGAACAGGGCAATGAAAAAAAACCTCTCTTCGATTTTAAACATGTGTCAGGAGCAGGGAGAATTGATGACATGTTTGAGGGCCATTTTTCAAGACTCTAATTTTCCTATTTAAGGAATTATTTTATGGTGACTATTGTGGAGAACTGGAGATGAAATTTGAAAATAAGAGAGAGGTTTTTGACCATCACGAGGCAAAGAGAAATAACCTCTCTCTGATTTTGCATAGCTATCATAGTTGAGGAGAAACAAATGTTTGAGTGTACCGCTATTCTCAGCAGATTGAGCCCAAATTTCAGTTCATATTTTTAGGATTTTACTTACACTTTTTGGCCCAAATGATTGAGTTTGATCTCCTGAGCCTAAGGATTGTATTTGATATATATATCTATTTTTGTAACAAAGAAAAGGGAGTAGGATTAAAGAAGCAGCAGTGACAACGCCACATTATACTTAATGATCCAGCAAAGGCGGTCTGAATGACAGAGCCAAATGTCAGAGCCACCATTGTTGCCTCTTTGATATCACCTCAGCCACCTTCAGCCTACTCTTGGATTCATGAAGAGTTGCCTAAGTTAATGTTATAATCAGAAGTTAATGTTACAGTCGTTGTTTTTCCAAAGATATTTTTTGTTCGGGTTGTGCATGGCCACAGTTGTCAATTTCTAATTAAATTGTAGTTAATGAATATTGTCGAAGTAGATTAGGGCAACCAGAATAGTTGCAGTTAAATACTACTTGTATTTTCATTATCAAGGGTTGGTTTCTTAAACCTTGTTGAAACTTGCATTGTAAGAACTATTGGAACACTATAATATTTTGGAAGCTAAAGCATCAATAGAAAGAAACCATTTGCAGGATACTTGAGTTGTGTCTGTCTGGTGATGTGATTCCCTTTCCTAAGTTGAATGTTTCCACTGTTTTTTCCTCAGTGCGTATCATTTAAGCTAATTTTAAAACATAAATTTTAGATTAAGATTTGATGTTGGAGCACCTTAAGTCTATTTGTGATTACAATCTGAATGTTTTCTTCATGCAATCTGGTTAAGAAATTCTTAATTTATTTTTAACCACTACTGCACATTCCCTGCTTCTTTCACCTCAAAATCCCTACTTCTTTAAGATCCATCACACATAGTTAGCTTTCCCTGTGATGCTTTTGAACCTTTTGATGCGACCGAACTAGCCCCTGTTTGACTCCATAGCCCAATGTATTAGCCTCTGCAAACCTGCTCATCCAACCAACAAAATAAATTACAAAAACCAATACCACCATCACTATAACTAGCCTAACATCAACATTTATAACCATCAAGCTAAATCATAAAAAATAGAGAGATCCCTCTCTGAGTCTAGGAAGTTTAGGTCTTGGACTCCAAAGAGGTTTGATGTTGTCCTCTATCTTTTATTCTTGCCAATATTATAAATTATAGGGCCACATCCCCCTATTTTTATGTGTTTTGTGATTCTTTGATTATAGAACAAGAAAAAATATTATAGTTTGGTCTTATTAATACTGAAAAATATTCTAAGAAAGCCTTAATAGCCCAACAAAAACCATATCCAAAGAATCCTAAGAAGCAGCATCCTAAAAAGAATGGTCCTAAACAAAACAAGGGTCTTAAGCAATCTCAACCACAAACTTAAAAATAAACTCAACAAATTGATAAGGAAAATAAAAACAAAGGGAAGAAGACAGATAAACATTGCAACTTTTGTAATCATGATGGTCATGTAGAGTTAAAAAGTTTTAAAAATATGGAAGCCTTGGAACCAACAATGAACAAGCATAGCATCCATTTGGAGAACTCTTCAACTTCATCTTCGGGAATGGAACTTTCTGCAAGAGGTTTTCAAACATCAAGATATAGTTATGCATTGAATGTATATTCTTCTTCTCATTCTCATGAGTGACTCATTGATTCTAGAGCCTTTTACCACATGGCCAAAAATAAAGCCATGTTTTCTTCTCTAAATGATAGTAACACCAAAAATATTTATGTTGGTGATGATAGATCTCTTAGTGTTGTAGGGTCTAGAACCATTCATCTAGATAATGGTCAGCTTAATGACGTATTATGTGTGCCTACCTTGTCCTACAACCTTCTATCTGTTTATCGGATAAATCATTCAGGTGAAGGGAAAACAGTAGAATTCTCACCTCGTGATGTTGTGATTGAGGACCTAAGATATCCTAGACATATTTTAGCTACTGGCATTGCTAATGATTCCACAAGGTTGTATAAGTTTTAAAAATTTCGGTCATCATGTCTTCCTTCCATTTTTCTTTCTCATAATGATGAAGTGAGCAAACTTTTTCATTAGTGATTTGGTCACTTAAATTACTGCTCTGTTCAAATTCGATGTAAATAAAATATGGTGATAGGAATTCCTATGGTATATTTTCGAGATGGTGTTTTTTGTGGTTGCGTACTTGGAAAACATCATCGAGATAGTTTTTACAAATGCGCCTCTTGGCATGTTCAAACCCCCTTACAGCTTGTGCACAGTGATTTATGTGGTCCACTTCCAGTTGTTTCTTTCTCTGGCTACAAGTACTTCTTAACTTTCATTCATGATTTTTCCAGACGCACTTTGGTATACTTCTTAAAACTCAATAGTGAATTTTTTAACATGTTATTGGCCTCTAAGGCCTTTGTTGATAAACGATTTGGACATCACATTCTTAAGTTAATATCTGATAATGGAGGAGAATATGTTAACAAAACATTTATCATCTTTTGCACTGAACATGACATTGAATCACAACATATTGTTCCGTATACTCCACAAAAAAATGGTCTAGTTGAAAGGAAGAATTGCACTCCAAAAGAAATGGCTAATTGTATGCTTCAATCTAAAGCACCTAGTATTAATTTTTGGGAAGAAGGAATTAACTGTGAAAATTACATAGTAAATCACACTCCTACTAAGTTTTTAAGGAATATCACTCTTGAATAAGCTTGGAGCTCAATCAAACCAGATGTAAGTGACAGCAACAAATTTTAATTCGGGCCCCCCTAAGGAAAGCTGGTATACTATTGTGGTCTGTCATCATTGTCACTCAATTAACTCAGTTCATCTCCACGTGGTCTTCCACAACTTTCTTGTAATTTTATTTATCAATTTCGAAGAAATTGGCAAATAAATATATTCAGTAACCCTTGGAAAATTAAATGTATCCCGACTTTAATTCTCTCGTCGAACCTTATACTAAGGTTGTCACCCTTCAGTATCTCATATTAATAAACCAACGCCTTTTAAATAAACAACTTTAGTCCTTGGGCCCACACCTACACAATGTGGATTTTTAATTAATTATACACGTCATACCTTAGGTTAACCTTCGAGCATCTCTGGGGGCAATCGTCATTCAATGGTCAGTCTCCAAATCGAACGGTATACATCAATATTGCACTGGCTCCGATGTCAATCGTTAGCACACAATGGGAGTGGTTTTGGAAACCCGCCTTTGCTGTGTGTCAGCCTGTCTATAGGATCGCTTCGAATTCTCAATTATCGCTCATCTCAAAAAGGCAGTACAATCAAACTACTCCAGGTTTTGAATAGTGATTGACCGTGGGGTTAATGCCTTCCTTCCTGTGCTCTCCCTTTCACTAACTCAGGTTCAACTCTCGGGACAACATCCTCAGTTCACAACCAACCGAACCATTTCTGTGTATGCGGGGGTTTCACTACCACTGAACAGAGTTCGACGGCCACGATCATACACGGACCTTTGCTACGAGTGGGATTTTCAATTGTTCAGACAATTCAAGAGAAAACAATGGACAGAGAGATGCGGAGATTATACAACAACTCAATTCACCAATTATATATAGAACAATCTTCAATCGCCTCACAATTAAACAAATTCCCTCACAAATATCAATTCAAGACAATTTGATAATCCACGAACACTGAAATTTATTCAACCGGAAGAAATTTCTTAACACACAGATTTTATTGCAAAAATCTCCTCCTCGCAATACATTCGGGGGATTTAATTTATATGCATTACAATGTGTCTCTTCGGTTCCTCGGTGAGGACCGTTTATCTTCTAAAAAAACTTAATCATACTATTTGAATAACTGAACATGACAGATGGACTGAACTAAACTATTCGACTTCTACTAACTCTAACTGATCTAAATGCAACAGTCAGCTAAGGTATTGACACCTTTCTATTACAATTCGAATGATTTTGAACCCTCCTAGCCACAACATGTGGAAAAAACCTCTTGGATTATTGGCTAGTGTCTAATGCCCCTGTATCAGACTCCCGAGGGAAATTTTCTTCATGGACTCCTATCCATGAGCTCTTCCATTGATCTGCCTATCTTCTGCAACATTCCTTCAGTCATCCAAGTGGCATCTTCCTCTGGCTGGTCCTTCCATTTGATCAAGTACTGAAAATACTCTTGTCCTCTCGTCTTTCTAAACACTCGTTTACCCAATATCTCCTCTGGTTGCAATGGTTGTGCTGGAGGTAGCTGCTTTTCCCACTCAGTTTGTTCCTTGTCTGTTGGTCCCTCTTCTGCACCATCCTCTTCATACTTGTACAAATCTACAACATTAAAAATGGGAGATATTCCAACATCAGGAGGTAATTAAATCTCATAAGCATTAGCAGAAAACTTTCTAAGTATCTTTCATGGCCTGATCTTTTTGAACTTCAGTTTATTATACTGCTTCTTTGGGAATCTCCCCTTTCTCAAGTGCACCAAAACCAGATCTCCTACTTCAAAATGGACTTATCTTCTGCTCAAGTTTGCTCTGCCCTTGTATTTGATGCTGCTGCCTTGTAGCTATTGTTTCACTTGTTCATGTATGGCTTGGATTTCTGAAGCAAATTATTCACCATCAGCACTCTTTAGCTCTGCCTTTCCCAGATTTATTAATTCTGATATTCCCCTAGGGTGCATTCCATAAACAATATGGAATGGAATCTGCCCTGTGCTTATGTTTGGTGAGTCATTATATGCATATTCTACCCGGGGAAAAATATGATCCCACTGCTTGGGATTCTCTCCTACAACACTTCTCAACAAATTTCCCAGACTTCTATTCACTCCCTCAGTTTGTCCATAAGTCTGAGGATGATAAGCTGAGCTGAAACTCAATTTGGTATGAAGTTTCTTCCACAGTGTCCTCCAAAAATGGCCCACAAATCTGGTGTCTCTGTCTGAAACAATACTTTTGGGCAACCTATGCAACGTAACAACTTCTTTAAAAAACAAGTTAGCAACATGGGTGGCATCACTAGTTTTATAACTAGGAAAAAAATGTGCCATCTTGGAAAATCTGTCCACTACAACAAAGACTGCATCATTCCCTCTCTGAGTCTTGGGAAATCCTAGAAAAAAATCCATACTCACCATGTCTCAAGGCCTGTCTGGAATAGGCAAGGGAGTGTACAATCCTGCATTTTGGCTCCTTCCTTTGGCATATTGACAGATTTTACAATTTTTCACAAACTTGTCCACTTCTGCTCTCATCTTGGGCCAATAATAGAAGTGACTCAGCTGCTCATAAGTCTTATCAGTACCAAAGTGTCCAGCAAGTCCTCCACTATGCTTCTCCTTGATCAAATTTTCTCTCATGGAACATTTTGGTACACACAGTTGGTTTCTTCTGAATAGTAAGTCCTCCTGCAAGAAATAATCTAGCCACTGGCTTCTATCTGTTAGAATAGGGTTACAACATGCCTCAAATGCTTCCTTAAAATATGAATCTGTTTTATACAATTCTTTGAGAAAATCAAATCCTACAACTTCAAAATTGGTTTCTTGAACAAGCATGTGCCTCCTACTCAAAGCATCAACTACTTTATTTGCTTGGCCACTTATATGTTTCAAAACAAAGTTAAAACCTTGGAGATAATCAAACCATTTGGAATGCTTATGATTCAAATTGGGATGCTGTACAATGTACTACAAAGCATGATTGTCAGAGTATAATACAAATTCCTTGGACATCAAATAATGCCTCCACTTTTTTAGGGCCTAAACAACTGCATAGAATTCCTTCTCATAAGAGGAATACTTCCTTTTGTTGTCATTCAGCTTTTCACTGAAATAGGCTACAGGCCTATCATCCTAATTCAGCATAGCTCCAATGGCTTCTCCACTGGCATCACACTTCACTTGAAATGGTTTAGCAAAATCAGGCAGAATCAAAACAGGCTTTTCAGTTATCTTTTTCTTCAAAAGTTTAAAGCTCCTTTCCGCTTCAGCAGTCCATTTAAATGGTTGTTTGTTATTTTTTATTGTCTCAATGATGGGTGCATTTTTCTTACTGAAGTTTCTTATAAATTTCCTGTAAAAACTGGCAAGTCCATGGAAACTTCTTACCTCAAAAACATTTCTGGGTGAAGGCGACTCCACAATTGCCTTAACCTTTTCTAGGTCCATCTTCAATCCTTCTGTAGAAACAACGAAGCCCAAATACACCAACTCTTCCTTCATGAATGAGAATTTCTTTAAGTTTATCAGCAGTTTCTCTTGGTGTAGCTTCTTCAAGACATAATTAAGATTCCTTAAATGTTCTTCTTTGGTTTTGCTGAAAACTAATATATCATCCAGATACAGTACCACAAATTTACCAATGAATTCCTTCAATACTTCATTCATAAGTCTCATGAAAGTGCTAGGTGCATTTGACAACCCAAAAGGCATTGCCATCCATTCATACTGTCCATCATTCGTTTTAAAGGTAGTTTTCCACTCATCACCCTCTCTTATTCTAATTTGATGATATCCACTTTTTACGTCTATCTTTGAAAAATATTTAGCACCACTCAAACAATCCATTAAATCCTTAACTCTGGGTAAAGGGAATATGTACCTAATTTTTATCTTATTGATCGCTCTGGAATCAGTACAGATCCTCCAGCCTCCATATTTCTTTGGGCTCAATACTGATGGTACTACACATGGACTCAAACTTTCTCTGATCAGGCCCTTGTCCACCAATTCCTGTACTTGTTTCCTGATTTCCTCGTTTTTTGTGGGAGTCATTCTATAGGCTGCCTTATTTGGCAGATTTGAACCAGGGATAAAATCTATCTGATGGTTGATCTTTCTCATAGGTGGCAGCTCATCAGGTAAATCATCCACAACAATGTCACAATAACTGTCTAACATCTCTTGGATTTCTATTGGCAAATCAGAAATATTTGTAGAAGTAAGAACTACTTTAGGATTGCAAACTAAAGCAAAGCTTACCTCTTCTTCTTCAATATTCTGTAGATATTCCTTCCCGCTCAGCAACAAGGTCTTTGGATCAACCACTCTGCTTAATGTCTCTCCTTCTTCCATGGGTATCAATGTATGATGTACCCCATCCTTGAAGAACTTGTAAGTGTTATTATTTCCATCATGCATGGCTGCTCTGTCAAACTGCCAAGGTCTACCCAGAAATATGTGACACACATCCATGGGCATCACATCACACAAGACTTTGTCTTTATAGTTTCCCATTTGCAGCTCTATCTCACATTGTTCTTTTACAATCAGTTGGTGCCCTTTATGCAACCAGGACACCTTGTAGGGAGTTGGATGCTCCCTTGTCTTCAACTTCAACTTCTTTATCACCTCAGTGGAAACTAGATTGTCTGTGCTGCCACTATCAATGATTAGCTAGCATCATTTCCCCTAGACTTTGTATATGCTCCTAAACAAAGTCTTCCTTTGTGCAGGCTCAGTAACCTCTTTGGCTTGTTTCAATAGGACCTTATTAACCACGACTCTCCCCTCTCTGTTAAAATTTCTTCTTCAATTGCTGCCTCTTCTCCAGCCTGGGAAACAACAACATTTCCTGGACCAACACCCACATTCTCTGGGCAATCATAGTGCTTGTGTCCCACTTGCTGACATCTATAGCACCTCAATTCTCTACCTCTACCTCTGCCTTTGTAAGAACCCCTTCTGCCTCTTGCATCACCCTATGTAGATGCATTCTGAGGTGAGCTACTCTTAGCTCCTTCTCTGGGTGTAGTAGGCTTTCCTCTACCACCCTGACTTCCCTTTCCGCGGAAAGTACCTCTCCCTTTGGTAGACTTCTTCCTCAGGAGTTTCTCTTCTTCTTTCAAGGCCATCTGATAGGCCTCTTCAACTGTCTTAGGAGATAGAAGACCAATCTCATCTTGGATCTCCAGCTTGAGTCCATTCACATATCTGGCAGTCTTCTCTGGTGTGTCTTGAAATTTCCCAGCTCTTATGCTTACTCTATAGAATTATTCTGTGTATTCCTTTACTGTCAGCAACCTCTGTCTCAGGTTCTGCATTTGCCTAAAAAATGTTAGCTGATAATCACTAGGCAAGAATTTACCTTTTAACTTAGCCATCATTTTGGTTCAGCTTTTGATAGGTTGCTTGCCAACTCTCCTCCTTTCTGCTTGCACTCCATCCCACCAAAGTGCAGCATGTCCCTTCAGCTTTGTTACTGCAAACTTGACCTTCTTATCCTCGCTCATTTCTTCATAGTAAAAGCACTTGTTCATTTCATTAATCCAGTCCACCAACTCCTCTGGATTTATTCCTCCTGCAAAACTTGATACTTCAATCTTGGGCTTAACTGCAGACCCCAGAACAGTTCTGAGGAGCCTCATGTCAGGAGGAATCTCAACAATTTCTCCAGCTTCTTCTGTTTCAACTTCACTAATGTCTTCAGAATCTCTGGGCTATCTTCGCTCCATGGCATCCATCCTGGCTTCGAACCTATGCAAGGTATCCAACACTTCTACATTGGCAACGGGTCTCCTTCTGCCAGCACCTCTACCAATTCAGATTGCCATGTTAATTCTCTGCAAAAACAACTCATAAAAAGCTCTGATACCACAATTGACAGCAACAAATTTTAATTTGGGCCCCCCTAAGGAGAGCTGGTCTACTATTGTGGCTCTGTCAGCATTTTCACTCAATTAACTCAGTTCATCTCCACGTGGTCTTCCACAACTTTCTTGTAATTTTATTTATCAGATTTGAAGAAATTGGCAAATAAATATATTCAGCAACCCTTGGAAAGTTAAATGTATCCTGACTTTAATTCTCTCGTCGAACCTTATACTAAGGTTTTCACCCTTCAATATCTCATATTAATAACCCGACGCCTTTTAACTAAACAACTTTAGTCCCTGGGCCCACACCTACACGACGTGGATTTATAATTAATTATACATGCCATACCTTAGGTTAACCTTCAAGCATCTCTGAGGGCGATCATCGTTCGATGGTCAGTCTCCAGATTAAACGGTATACATCAATATCGTACTGGCTCCGATGTCGATCGTTAGCGCGTGATGGGGGTTGTTTTGGAAACTTGCCTTTGCCGCGTGTCAACCTGTCTATGGGATCGCTCTGAATTCTCAATTACCGCTCGTCTCAAAAAGGCGGTACAATCAAACTACTCCGAGTTTTGAATAGCGATTGACCATGGGGTTAACGCCTTCCTTCCTGTGCTCCCCCTTTCACTAACTCAGCTTCAAATCTCAGGAAAACATCCTCAGTTCACAACCAACCGAACCATTTCTGTGTAAGTGGGGGTTTCACTACCACTGAGCAGAGTTCAACGGCCACAATCATACACAGACCTTTGCTACGAGTGGGATTTTCAATTTTTCAGACAATTCAAGAGAAAACAATGGATAGAGAGATGTGGAGATTATACAACAACTCAATTCACCAATTATATATAGAACAGTGTTCAATTGCCTCACAATTAAACAAATTCCCTCCCAAATATCAATTCAAGACAATTTGATAATCCAGGAACACTAAAATTTATTCAACTGGAAGAAATTGCTTAACACATAGATTTTATTGCAGAAATCTCCTCCTCGCAATACATTCGGGGGCTTCAATTTATATGCATTATAATGTGTCTCTTCAGTTCCTCGGTGAGGACCATTTATCTTCTAAAAAAACTTAATCATACTATTTGAATAACTGAACATGATAGATGGACTGAACTAAACTATTTGACTTCTACTAACTCTAACTGATCTAACCAGATTGAAAAGTGGATAAACATAAAGCTCGTCTAGTTGCTAAAGGATTTTCAGAAGTTCAAGGCATTCACTATACTGCAACCTTCTCCCCTCTCGCCAAAATGAATTATATCTTCTTTGTTCTTTCCCTTGTTGCCTCCTTTAAATGGGAATTCCATTAGATGGATTTTAAATCTTCCTTCTTACATGGGGACTTGCATGAATAAATATACATAGAACAACCCCATGGCTTTATCCAAAATTACTCTAACCTTGTTTTTCACTTTGGAAATCTCTATATGGTCTCAAACAAGCCCCTTGGGCTTCGTATGCCAAAATGGATAGCTTTCCCTTAGATAATGGCTTTTCTAGATGGAATTCCGACAACACTATCTACACCAAGAAAGTGGGTAAGTCCTTAATAGTCCTTGTTATTTATGTTGATTATTTAATCCTTATTAGTAGTGATCCCAACCATATAAACCATGTGGATTATAGCCTCAAAAATAATTTTTAAATCATAGACTACGGACACTCTCATTATTTCCGTGGTCTTCAAGTATTGTAATCCAAAGAAGGTATTACCCTTTCTCGGTCCAATTATGCATGTGATATTCTACAGAAATTTCACATGGAAGAATGTAAGTCGACCCCTTCTCCCTTTCAGTCTGGAGTGAAGCTTTCAGTCACTTATACTTCCCTTGAAGTTGATGCTACCTTGTACCGTCAAGTGTTGGTAAAATTTTGTAGCTAACCCATACCCATCCCAACCTTTCCTTTGTCGTTGGTATTGTTGATCATTTTATGCACAAACCTCATGAAAGTCATTGGAAATAAGCTAAAATAATACTTTCATATATTCGAGGTACATTTCAGTTCGGGATTCATTATAGTGTAGGAGAATCTCCATTGTTGGTTGGTTTCATTAATTCTGATTGGGATGGTGACCCTGATGATTGAAACTCTACTGCATGTTATGTATTCACTCTTGGTTCAGGACCTATTACATGGTTTGGTAAGAAACAAGGTTCCATCTCTCTTTCTTCAATAGAAGAAGAGTATCATGGTGTTGTTGACAAGGAAGCCATGTGGCTTCGCCAGATCCTGTCTGAATTTGTTCTTCATCAACAACATCCAGCTACAATTTGGTGTGATAATTAGAGTGACATTCAACTATGAAAATATCGAGTTCAGCATCAACACATGAAATACATTGCGCTACACATACACTTCATTAGAAATCTCATTCATGATCGTGATCTTGAAGTGCACTATTGTTCAACCAATGATCAAGTTGTTTATATCTTTACAAAGGCTCTCACAGAAGCGAAGTTTACCAAACTTCTATCTATGCTTGGAGTTTAGGAAATTTAATGGGGGGTAGACTCTAATTCCTCCTTCCTTCTCCTATTGTGTCACCTTTGTAAATCCTTCAATCCTATCCCAAGTTTTTTGTAAGGGGGGATGTTAGGATATTTCGACACATAGGAAATAGTTAAGTATAACTTGGTCTAGTGTAGAGTTAGGTAAAGTGTGTTTATTTACTATGTACTTTTGTAACTTATAATTTGATGGTCACAATATGTAGTGATATAAATGTTTATTCACTCTTCATTATTACCGACACATGATCCATGGCTTAACATCCGATTGGTCCATGATCTCTATTTAAAGAGCGTGGATGGTCATTTGTCAAATGACCATTTATGAGAGAAGCTTATATAAATTTTATTTCTTTATATTAATAAATTTCTTGAAGTGGTCATGTTGGCTCAATTCATGGACTATTTCCCTCCTTGAGTGTTTTAACCACGTCAAATATTGGTGTACTAATATATGATCTATTTCTGAGCGGTGACATTTGGTGTTTGATCTAGTGAAATTACCCTGTCAATTCCTATATTTGTAACTTATTTTTATCATAGTATATTTTCCATTTTCCTTTTATGTTAAAAAAAAGAAAAAATAAGAAAATAGAAATGAAAAATAAAGAAAGAAGTAAATCAAAAAATAAAAAGAAAAGTGGATAAAAGAAAAAGAAAAAAATAATGAATTAATAAAGTCCCTAATATAGGAAAACTATTTAAAATGTCATCGTAGTTATTCTATATATTTTGTATTTAATCCTTTTTATACTCTTTTTTAAAGGATTATAATCTAATTGTAAATAAAGTTGAGATTTGACCCTTTTTTCCTTTTGTTATAAAATGTGATTGAGATTTAACGAAGGAGATCATCCCCGCATGAATCAACCGTTGAGGATGAAGCATGATACCCCCCCACACTATCAAATTTTAATGAAGGAGAGGGGGGTGGGGTCTCAAAAGATGTTTCTAATAAACAACCATTTGATACGTGGTGCTTCCACAACAAGTTCAAGACCCCCCTCGACTAAACTGCTAACCGCTCTCTTTCCCTCTAAAAACCACTTCTCACTCCTACTGCACTCCCATGCCTAGTCACACCTTGTCACTTTTCCCCTTCCTATTCACCCCAACTATATAAGAGTTAAAATTTAAATCACTCCCACCAGCTGTTCACATAGTTGTTTCATCATTTATCCTTTGGGCCAACCTTTAAATATTTAATTTCTGACGCGCCAAAAAATGGTTATAACTTATTTATGCATTCTAATCCCCTCTTTTAAAAAAATCACACATTCCTATGCATATTCTCTTTCACCATTTCAGCTCCCAAAATTTCTCGTGTGACCTTGGATTTTAGAGTTATGTAGCAACCTCGCTACCAGTTACCATCACAAGTCTAGTAATTTGTCACTCCTGCTTGTAAATTCCTGATTCATGATGTATTCATCTAAAGGAAAATAAAAAATAGTTGTAGAAAGACCTATGCTTCCTTCTATAATTAATTTAGATGAGATTTCCATGGTAGATTCTTAGTACAATATCTCAAAAACCCAGTGTGAGTTTGATCTTTATGAACTCCGTAACTGGGGAAACGAGAAATTTTTAGATGTGAGTGACGAATTGAGCATTTGGGAGTCTCTCCTACCTCAATTAATTTTCCCGCAAACCCATACCTTCCCTGAATGTTTTACCTTGTGTCATCTTAGATATCTTCCTAGCCAGAGGGCTGTAATTGCCCAAAATAATGAAGAATTATTTGTCGTTACTCCATATTCCATATGTCAAGCAGTTCATATAACTCGTACATCTCCCCTACACCCTTTTTCTATATATTTCATCATGGAGATTTACCAAAAACTCACATTTCTTCAACGATCAAAAACATTTGAGTCATTTTTACATGAGAATTCTGAGTGACCAAGAACAAAACCTCCCTAATACTCTTCAATGTTTCTATAAATGTCTAGGCAAGTCATCTCTGTGGTCACTTGTATTTTAGGTTACCCTACCGATCGGTGGGTCGATGAATTAATATTAGGATTCTTATTAGTATTCTCTTTGGGTAATAAACCCTCATCCATTTTCAACTATAGTCTATTTTTGGTAGACTATATTCATGATCAATTTTTGAATTTTCCTACAGAAGGTGCTTTTAATCATCAATTAGTTCTTATGTATTTGCTTCAATTTTATCACAAAAATATATTTAAATTTCCATTGCATAAGTCAGATGCACAGTGGAAGCCTCAGTCAGTTATTCATTGGACCTCCTTGGTAAGGAAGAACACAGAAAAATACTCCTTCGATGATTATGTGAACCGGTTTTTGCATGTCTTTATTTCTTCTCAGTAGTCATGCTATTCCAAGTTTTTCACCTAAAATTAGAATAATTTTGCACCTCACTGAACAAGGCAGGATTGGAGACTGGTACCTCTACCAGAATTATACAAAAATAAGAATATATGTATGTGAACTTCCCCCCTATAGGGTTCCAATATTTGTACCTATCAGGATCTTTGCATTGGAATAACTCATACAAATTATGAACATGGATGATTTAAATTTTGTATCCAACAAGAATAAATCCAAATTCATACTAAAGGCACAAATTGGTCCTTTCATTTTCAACACCAGATCAGCAACAAAGGAGGCATATCTTTTATTAAAAAAATGAGTGTCAAGTCAAGCTTCACCTAGTCGTATGATCCCTTGGGGATTATTTCTAATTTGAGGCTTAAGAAAGAAACAACTCCATATGTTCATATAATGAGACCAGAGATAGAACAATATACAAAAAATGAAGAATTGCGTGGGAATATATTATAGGAAGCTAAGGAGCATATTTTTAGTCAAACATCTTCACAGACTCCAATTCCTCAAGAAAAAGAAACCGAAAGACCAAGAGAAAGTATGTATCCTACAAGCTAAAAAAGTTCAAGGCATAGGTTTCACAGTGTTTAAAAGTATAAAGAAGACAAGTACTAATCAGGAATCCTTAGAGGAAAATATTTCGCAGGAGAAAGACATGGTGGTGTTGTCAGGTTTTCCCACCACTTATTTTCCACAATTTTAATAAATGATTTATTATCTATATCTATTGTTTATCATGATACAACATAGAAAAATATATATTATATATACATAGAAATTAAAAGGAAGAATGAAGCATTAAAACCCACCACTTATTCATAGCTTAAGAACCAGTATTCCACTACAAAACACAAGATTCTTTCTGCACTTGATACTGAGAAGGGGTAGTTTCAATTAGCTTTCTTGGAACCTAAAGTTCCATTCCCTAGAAGTGAAGAAGATTACAAGGCATTAGTTTTTACTTTTTCCACCAAGAATATTCATGCCATTGATCAAAATGACCTGCATAAATAGGTTGGTGAAATGATATATTCCAAATTAACAAGCTCATCCATGGCAGCCTCCAAACTGCGGGCTTCCCTAAACAATATTCATACACAGTTTAATATGGAAATAATGTCATCTCTGGCCAAAGATAGTGAGGATGAAAGCTCTCGAATATTTGGTGATCAAATTAGGATATGATCCTAGTAATATTAAAGCAACAAAATAGATGATTAAAAATAATGATGCTGACATTTAATCAGTAACGAAGTAGCTGAAATTTCCTAATACTAAACATTCACAATTTAAGGAGGTTGGTCAACTTAAAAAGGAAAAATAAAATATGTTCAAGTTCATTGTTGAACAAAATATCCAAATATAAAAGATGGAAGTTGATAGGGAATCACTCCTAAAATAAAAAGAGCCATGAGTCAAAATTTGAATAGCTATTCATATATCTAGTACTTCTACAACATGTACTTCATCAACAACGACATATTATGCAACAAAAATTGCACTGGACACACAGTCCAATGATGGAGAAACATAACTTGTCAAAATACACGAGATAATTATCTTTAAAGGATCAAGATAATTAGAAATTAAAGACACATGCCCAAATTATTCAAGAACAAAATATTATGTATGATAATGCATATTTGGTTGAGATTCAAAAGAACTATAAGCTAACTAAACAATTAGAGAGTTATGAGAATGAGTCTTTAATTGCACAAACTATTGCTCAAGCCAAGGAGAATATTTGGTTTGATATTAATGAATCAATCACTCAATTATTGTATTCTATTGAGATCATCTTTGAACCAGATTATTTATGACAGAGATCAAAATAATCATTGTCAGAGATAAAGAAAGACTTAGACCATAAAATAGGAGATACAACAAGGATTATTAAATTTTTAAATTCGAAGACAAAGGATGAGATGGAAGAATTTGGCATTGAAGACAGAAATGAAGTTGTCTTGGAGGCATGAAAAGTTCTTACCAATAAAAGTTAATGCTACAACTTGAAAACAAATTCCATAACTTCGATGTGCATATTAAAAAATTTCACAAGAAATTTAATATTTAGCATTAGAAAGGACTTTCAATTTCATAGGACATGGGTGGAAAATTGATTCCACTTGAAACTTATCAACATAAGTTACATGAAATAGTAGTGGATAAAAGTAAATTTGTCAAAATCAGAAGCAACATAATTGGAAAATATTTTATTGAAGCTTAAAATTTTTATTCTCTGATTGAAGATGAGGTCAATCATTTTTTCATAAATCTACCTACATATGAAAAGTATACCTAAGTTAATGATGCATATAGAAAATTGTTAAAATTTTCTATCTCTGATGAAAAAGGATGGGACAAATTGTGTGAAGTCGTCCAATAGGAAAAAAATGCATTAATTTAGGAGAAGATAATATAATTTCATGGAAAATGAACAAAAAGGCATATTTTCCAGCTACAGTATTCAACAACAACCCTCAAATCAATTCAGATCCTCTATTTTTTAGTTCTAGTTTTTTAAATATTCTAATTATTTTGAATAATATTTTTTTTGTAATAAATTTCAGTTCAAGTTTAGATATTCTTGAATCAAATTATATAAGTATTTTTTAATTCTAAGAGAAAAGGGTTGAACCATTGTGATGAATCATTATACATGCTTGTAACTTTCCAAAGTAATTTTGAAGTTAATAGAAGGATTCTAGACTTATTTTGAGCAACCCTTGTACCTTTGTGAGTTGTTCTAGTTATTCATTTATGTTTCATTTTGATTTTCTCTTCAAATTTTAAAATTTATATAGAATTTTGGGTAAGAAAAGATTGAATTTCAATCTCTCAGAAATCCCCTGCAAATTTATAATAATTTAAAGAGATTAATTAACTAAAAGTTTCCATTTTAGTTAATTCCTCTACATCTTTAATTATTTCCTTCTGTTTTATTTTGGATATTTTTTTTAAGTTGTAGAAGATTTATATATGCATCTATTGTATATGACAAATTAAATATTCAATCTAAATTTCTAAAGAACTCTATATTTTCTTAAGTTCTTCATTTCACACCATTTTAAAAGCTAAATTCTATTAAGGGTGAAGAATTAGCCTTCTATTTTCTCAGAAGTAATTAGGACTTACATCTATTTAAAGATTTAAAACATTGGTATTCCACATAAAATCAAAACCCCATTTTAAATTCTTTGACATGGTTACTTAGCCTATAATTGTCTACAAATGACAACATCAGATTTGTGTTGTTGCTGGGGAATGAAATTTTGAAGTTTCTTTTCACTACGACAACGAAAAAATGTCTTCTTAAAGGTGAATAAGAAGTTAGCCGGCTAATATCATTCATATGGTGACTCCATTTGGTGAACCTGGATTCATCTAAGCATACTAGGTCACATTCTGACTCTGACCTTTATTATCCATTAGCAGATCTAGAAAGGTTAGTAAGAACTAACTCTTCTATATGAATATTTGAAGCCTCCTCTTCCATTCCTTATTCCATTCCACTAGAAATTGTATCACAACCTAATCATTTTCAACCCATCCCAATTCTTGCTGAATTATCAGATCTACCACCTAAAGTGCTAGAACTATTATCTAAAGGATTTTACCTTCAGTAATCTTTATTGCTTCATCAACTTGAATCATTCCAGCCTCCCATTTCTTTTTCAGAGGCAAATGACAAAAATACTAAACTTGGACTTGAATTCCTTGATTTTAAACCAAGTGATTTCATTTATTTTGTGATACATAATTACCCATCCACCTTTTTTAAACCCGAGGAAGGTTTTGCAATCTATACTAGTCCAATGGATTTTGAAGAATAAGATAAATCCATACCATAAGTTCCAAAATTGGTTATCCTTCCTCAATTCATACAACACCCTACCACCTCATATCATTCATCCTCATCTCAAGTAACTTCTTCTCAATAATATTCTTCATATTCATATTAATATTCACCCTCATCACCACATTCAATGGCGATTTTTTGACCAATTATACCAGCTTGCTATGCAACACTAGTTCTTCCTCCAAAAAATCAACTCCATCCTTTTCATGATGAGTACCTGAAACATTTACCCATATTCAATGGAGAAAATGGGCCATATATTGAAGATCACTTAGATTCATTTTTATATTTATTGATAACTTGAATAATGAACATGAAGATGTTTATAAAAAAATATTTTTGCAATCATTACAGGGAAATGTTTGAATATGGTTTAGAAAATTACAAGAAAATTCTATAAATTCATGGGATGAACTAATAAATATTTTCAAAAATCAATTGGGAATTAAAAAAGATGTCATTTACTATTTAACAGAGTTTTAAGACTTGAAAAGAATCCCAAATCAACTTGTTTATGATTTCATTAAGAGATTCAACAAACTTTATAACAAAATGACTCCAGATTGCAAACCTCCAGTTAATGCTGCTAAAGTGAGATTCACTAATGAATTTGAAGATTATTTCACTATAATTATTAGAGAAAGAAAATATGAAACTTTAGCATATATGCATAATAATGTAATAGAATTTGAATCCCATATGATAGCATCTAGTAAACTGAGAGCAAAATCTGAAAAGGATGAAAGAGGATGAAAGTTACAGAAGAAGGTGCATTATCATTAAAAAACTAAATTTGAATACCATAAAATTGATGAAATAAATTCTGTTCTTAGAAATATATATAATATAATATCTAGAATGGAAGCTCAACCCAGAGTAACCCAACCAATTGCAAATAGACCACAAGTTTAGTGTAGAAGACCTTTTCAACCTCAAATTTTACAAAGACTAAATAATGATGAGAAAATTGAACCTCCCTTATTGATTGATAATCATGACACTAAGGAAACCATTCCTGTTGTTAGAAATGATATCAATTAGTTTGAAAATTCAGCATCTCACAATTCTATTGTTCCAATTAGTCAAGATTAGTCTTCAAACCAAAATCAATGAAATTCTCAAATTTCTAAATATCAATATTTTTCTAAATTTCTCATTGCTGAGTTAAATAGAAGATATGACTTAAGGTCAAGGAAAAGACTTGGTAGGCCAGTTAAAAAGGTTAATTTTAAAGATCCTATATCTATATATATATATATATATATATATATATATATATATATATAAACATCATCAATTGAGACACTTAACCAGTCACCAGAACAAAATACTCCTAAAAAATTCACTCCAACAATTTTCAATGTTGAGAAAGAATTATAGAGAGTTAAAATTTCAATTCCATTATCTGACGTCTCAAAAAATCTAGGTTATAAAAATCGTGTTTCCAAATGGGTTCAATCTTGAAGTATTGATGCAGAGAAATATGTCATAAGTTTGCAAGATGAAAGGCCTCAAGTGGTATTTGGTCCTAGCTTTGATATGATTGATGAAAGTGTTCCTTATTTTTATGTCCCCTTGAAAATCCATGATTACCTTTTATATAAGTGCGTGTTATATTCTAGGGCTTTCGATAATTTGATTCCTAAAGCAATCATGGATCGACTTCAATTACAAATCACTATACAACATCATGATTTGTATACCTTTGATTCCAAGAAAGTACCTTGCCTCAGATTAATTAAAGACTTAGTTGTAACACTTGCTCAAATCCTTGTCAAAAGTATAGTCTTGGATATAGTGGTCGCAAATATTCCACCAAACTTTGGAATGTTATTGTATATATCTTATTGTGCAAAGTTGAGGGGAAGATTACAAATGGACATGTCTTTTGCTACAATCCCAGTTTATAGAGGTGAACATTTAAGGTCATATATAGAGGTCAAATTTGTTAATATAGTTTGTAAATAAAATAAAGCTATTAATCATCCAATTTATGCCACTGAACAAGATTTTGGAAGTTTTACTTTAGCTTCCAATGATATTACCAATCCTCAAATTAATATTAAAGAAACTATACTGTGCCTCAAATTTCAAACACTGATTTTTACAAAGTGTATTTTGATGGAGCAATTTCCAAAGATAAAGATGGGGTTGTAATTGTACCCATATATCCTAATAAGAAAAACATAACACAATCTTTTAAATTACACTTTGAGGTAAAACACAATGTGGCAGAATATGAAGCCCTAATTTTAGGAATAGAGTTAGCTAAGAGTCTAAATGTTGAAAAATTGGCAGTATTCAGTGATTCAGAGTTGATTGTAAAAAAAATCAACAAACGTTTGTCAAACCAAGCATCCCAAGCTTAGAGCTTATAGGAACAAAGTTTGGGATTGTGTAGAAAATTATTTTCAATCCTTTAACATTACATAAATCCAAAGAGAAGAAAACATTCATGTTGATGCTCTGGAAATTTATGCTAGTTCTTTTAAATTTCTTAATCCTATGCAATTGCATTATCAAATCAGAGTAAAATATAGTCCTTCCATTCATGACAATCTCAAACACTGGCAAGAATTTGAAGATGATGAACAATTGAAATTTTTTCTACAAGCAATAGATGAATTTTCTGCTTTGTGGAAGAAGAACACGTTGATGAAACCAAATTAAATGAGGATGATTAGAATTCACATTTAAATAAAAAAAATCTGATCATGATGTCATTTAGTTATAAAATAATTACATTCCAAAAGGATTAGTTCCCATCGAAAAATTGTTTGATAATAATGATGTTTCATGAAATTCATTATCAAATTCACAACAAGAGGATGTTCAAGAATGTAATATTTGTACTTCTAAAGAAATAAAAAATGTTAGAATTTCAGCATCATTTCCTTAAGAAATTAAACACAAATTTATCAACATTTTCAAACATTATAGTGACATATTTGCATGGTCATATGAAGAATTGAAAACCTATGAAAAAAATATTATTGAACATAAAATCCCTCTCAAACGAAAATCTAAACCATTTCAATAGAAAATAAGAAGAACCCATTTTTCCTTACAATTATTGAAAAATAAATTAAAAAGTTATTGGATGCAAAAATAATTGCTCCCTTGAGATATTTTGAATGGATAGCTAACCTAGTACCTGTTAGGAAGAAAAATGGTAAAATACGATTGTTTCAACTTTAGGAATATGAACAACTTATCTTTAAAGGATAATTATCCATTACCAAAGATGGATCAATTACTTCAGAGGGTTTCAGGTTCAAATAGGATTTCAATGTTAGATGTAACTTCTAGATATACCGAGATCTCTGTTAGTCCATAAGATAGAGAAAATACAACATTTAGAACTTCGTAGGGTACATTTATGTATGCTAGAATTCGATTTGTCTTAATAAATGTTGGAGCAACATTTCAAAGAGAAATGGATCTTGCATTTGTTGGTAAGATAAACAAATTCATGTCATTTATCTGGATGATTTAATTTCATTTTTTAATTCTGGTGGTAAGAACTTAAAGCACTCGTGAGAATTTTTTGAAAGATGCAAGAAATATGGGATTTCTCTTAATCCCAAAAAGTCACTCTTTGAAGTGAAGGAACAAAAAATATTGGGGCATATACTTTCAAATGAAGGAGCTTTTATTTATCCAAAAAGAGTATAAAAAATTGAGGTAATTAGTTCACCTGGAAATAAAAAGGAAATTCAAGTATTTGTAGGAAAAATAATTTATTGGGAATATTTATACCTAATTATGTCAAGCTAGTCAAAGATATTACTGATATGCTTAAAGGGGATCATGAAATCAAATGGACATTAAATGCTAGATATTGTTTTTCACAAATCAAGAAGGCCATTTTTGAAGCCCCAGTACCAGCAACTCCATACTATTAAAAACCTTTTAGTACCTTTTCTGCATCTTACTCTACCATAGTTGTTGTTTTACTAGAAAGGAATGATGATGGATATGAGATGCGAATTTAATTTTTAGTAATGTGATGAGGGATGTTGAACTTATATATGACATCATAGAAAAGCAAGCCTATTCTCTTATACAAGCTTTAAAAACATTTAGGATTTATGTCTGTCATTTCTCTATAATTTCTTATGTCCCCAATAATGCAATAAATAAATTCTTGTCATAAATTGATACAGATGGAAAGAGGGGATATGGATTGCAAAGGCAGTTGAATTTTACCTAGATATTAGACCCACGAAACTGGTGAAAGTACAAGTTTTAGACAAAATTTTGGTTGAATAAAATTGTAATATTCTTTGTATCAATACCATTTTTTAGATTTTAGTAGCAAAGAAGAATAAAAAATAACCTTCTCAAATAATAAATGAGAAGAATCCACAAGAATCTTCTTCCAGTTCAGATCTTTCCCCTTTTCCTTTACACATTGATGACAAATTTCTACTTTCAAATTGTTATAAAGATATAGTGAATTTTCTTTGAGATTTAAAGTATCCTCCTGAATTGAAAAGGAATAAATATAGATCTCCAGGTATTAAAGCTATGAATTATTGTATTATAAATGATATCTATATTGGAAGGATCCTCTGAGAATCCTTTTGTTATGTTTAACTGAAAGTGAAACTGAAGGATTTGTTAAACAATTTATTGAAGGAATTTGTGGAGGACATCATGCTTCGAAAGAAACTCAATACAAAATTTTTAGAGTAGGTTTCTATTGGCCCAAATTATTTCCACAGGTTGAAGAAGAAGTAAGGAGCTATATCTGATGTCTGATATTTTCTGGAAAACAAAGACTAGCAACACTTCCCCTTGTCCCAGTTTTAATTGAAGCTCATTTTTTACAATGGGGATTATATTTCTTAGGTGAAATAGTTCCAGATTCTAGCAACCAACATATATGGATCTTAATTGCTAAAAATTACTTCACCAAGTGGGTAGAGGAAATTCCTTTGAAAAACGCAACATATACAATGGTGATAAAGTTTATTGAAGAGAATATATTATCTAGATTTTGGTGTCCAAGGCATATTTTACAGACAATGCACACGCCTTCAGCAACATAAAAATGATAGAGTTTTGTCAGGAATATCACAATTCATTCCATCATTCTACAACATATTACCCACAAGGTAATGGGTTAGCATAATCATCAAATAAAAGTCCCATAAAAGTCATTAAGAAAGTATTGGCTGGTCACAAAAGAAGTTGGGATAGTCATATCAAATATGCAGTCTGGGCAAACATAATATTACCCAAAAGGTCTACTGGTAAATCCCCTTTTCAACAAGTATATGGGACTAAAGAAATTTTCCTACTCAACTAGATTTTCCAATCATGAAATTTTTCCAGGAATCATATGAAGAAGCTAATTATTTTTCAAGGAGAATCAATCATATCATTGAACTAAAACAAGAAAAAAATGAAGTTCAATTAAAAATTCATCAAAATCAAAACAAAATGAAAACTTTGTTTGACACAAATGGAAAATAAAGACATTTTAGACAAGGTGATCTAGTTCTATGACAGGATTTCAGAAGAGAAGAAAGAGGCAAACATGGAAAGATTGATAATTTGTGGCTGGGAACATTCAAAATTGCAGAAGTCGAAGGACACAACACATTCATTCTACATAACATGGAAGGAAAGTATTCTTCATTTCCAGTCAATGGGAAATTTCTCAAACACTAAATTTAGTATTAAAATGCTTGCAACCAAATCCATTGTAAAATTTCAGTTTCCTTTAAACTTTCTGCATCAAAGTGTGTTTTTACAAAAAAAACTCCATAGCCAGAGTAGAAGACACATGGATATGCAAGTTCTCTGCATCCCATAGGGGGAAGCAATCCCTATATGGAGTCGATGTTGTAACTTATTTTTACCATAGTATATTTTCCATTTTCCTTTTATGTTAAAAAACAAGAAAAAATGAGAAAAACAAAAATGACAAAGAAATAAAGAAATAAAAATAAAAATAAAAAATTACAAAGAAAAAGGGATAAAAGAAAAATAAAAAATTATGAATTAATAAAGTCCCTAATATAGGCGTGCTAGTGAAAATGTCGTTGTAGTTATTCTATATATTTTGTATTTAATTCTTTTTATACTCTTTTATAAAGGATTATAATCTAATTGTAAATAAAGTTGTGATATGACCCTTTTGTTGATTTGTTATAAAATGCAATTGGGAGTTAATGAAGGAGATTATCCCCACCCGGATCAACGACAAAGGATGAAGTTCGGGACCCCCCCGACACTATCTAAGTTTAATGAAGGGCGGGTGGGGGGTTCAAAAATGTGTTTCTAATAAACCACCATTTTATTCATATCACTTCCACAACAAGTTCAATACCCCCGTCTCCTAAACCACTAATCGCCCACCCCCCTCCTCTGAAAACCACTTCTCACTCTCGCTCCACTCTTGTGCCCAGTTACACCTGACCACTTGTCCCCTTCCTTTTCACCCCACTATATAACGGATAAACATTTAAATCCCTCTTTCCAAACCTTCACATATTTGTTTCATCGTTTATCCTTCACGTGAACGTTTAAATATTTTATTTTGAATCACACAAAAATGGTTCTAACCTCTTTATGCATTTGAATCCCGTCTTTTAAAAAAATTGTGCATTCCTTTGCACATTCTCTTACACCAATTCAACTCCCAACATTTCCAATGTGACCCTATATTTCATAGCTACGTCGAAATATTGCTCACAATGATCATTATGAGTGTGGTAATTTGTCACTCCTTCCTGTAAATTAATGATTCACGATGTCTTAATATAAAGGAAAATCAAACCTAGTTGTAGAAGTCACTATGCTTCCTTCTATAATTTATTTAGATGAACTTGCCCTAGTATATACTTAGAACAAGATCTCAGAAACCCTGTCGGATTTTGATCTTTATGAAATCCAAAACTGGGAGAACCAAAAAAATTTATATGCTAGTGATTACTTGAGCATTTTGGAGTCTCGCCTACCTCAATTAATTTTTCCTGAGACACATACTTACCCTGGATTTGTTACCTGGTGTCATCTTAGATATCTTCCTAGTCATAGGGCTGTAATTTCCCAAAATAATGGAATTTGCAATTACTCCAAAGTTCATATGTCAAGGGCTTCAAATAAATCCTATAGCTCCCATGCACTCTTTTTCTACATATTCCCTCATGGATATTTACCAAAAAATAACATTTTCTCAATGAGCCAAAACCTTTGAGTCATTCTTACCTACGAATTCTGAGTTACCAAGAACTAATCCACCCTACTCTTCTTCATTGTTTCCAGAAATGTCTAGGAAATTCATCTCCATAGTTGCTTGTCTCTTAGGTTACCATACTAATCAATGGTTTGATGAAGTGATATTAGGATTTTTATCAGTATTCTCTGTGGGTAATAAACCCTCATTGTTTTTCAACTATAGTCAATTTTTGGCAGAAAATATTCATGATCCGTTTTTGAAATTTTCTACTGAAGGTGATTTTAAGAATCAATTAGTTATTGTGCATTTTATTCTATTTTATGAAGTAGACATATTCAAATTTCCATTGTAGAAGTTAGATGCAAAGTGGAAGCCTCATTTATTCATTCACTGGAATTCCTTGGGAAGGAAGAACACATAAGAATACTCCTTCAGTGATTATGTGAACCCATTTTTTCATATGTATTTATGCCTTCTCAGTAGTGATTCTATACCAAGGATTTCATTTAAAATTAGAATAATTTTTCACCTCATTGAGCAAGGAAAGATTGGAGAAAAGTACCCTTACCATAATTCTATAGAAATAAGAGTATATGGATGTCATCTTCCTTGCTATAGGTTTCCAATATTTGTATCAATCATGATCTTTGCATTGGAATACATCAGAGACATGATTACATTTTTTATTGAACATGAATAAATTCCAAATCGAACTAAAGGAATAGATTGGCCCTTTCGTTGTCAACACCAGGGAAACAAAAAAAGAGGCATGTCATTTATTAAAACAAATGAAGTTCAAGTTAATCTTCGCATGGTCCTATGATCCCTTGGGGATTATTTCTAAATTGATGATTGAGTAGGAAAAAAAATCCATATGTGCATACAACTAGATTAGAGATATAATAGTATGAAAACCAAGAAGAATGGCATGAGAATAAATTATAGAAAGATGAGGAGAATATTGTTAGTCAAACATTTTCACGGACTCTAGTTCCTCAATAAAAAGAAACCAAAATACCAAGAGCAGTATGTCTCCTACATGCTCAAAAGTTCAGACCATAGGTTTCATAGTTGCTAAAAAAGAAAGAATACAAATAATAATAAGGAATCCTTAGAGGAGAAGAGTTCACAGGAGAAATATATGGTGGTGTTGTCAGGTTTTCCCACCACTTATTTTCCAAAGTTTGAAGATATTGATGATTCTCTTGTATCTATCATTTCTCATTTTACAACATAGAAAAATAACTTTGCCAGATACAGAGAAATTAAAAGGAAAAATGAAGCATTAAACACCATGACTTATTCAAATTTTTGGAAGCATTCTTACACTACATAACACAGGCTTCTATTTTCACTTGATATTGAGAAGGGGAAGTTTGAATTAGCTTTCTTGGAACCTAAAGTTCCATTTCCTAGAAGTGCAGAAGATTACAATACATTAGTTTTTGCTTTTAACACCAAGTAGATTCATTCCATTAATCAAATTGAACTACATAAACATGCTAGTGAAATGATATATTCCACATTAACAAGGTCAATAATGGAATACTCCAAACTATAAGCTTCCCTAAACAATATTCATACATAGTTGAATATGGAAAGAATGTCATCTTTGGCCAAATATACCAAGATCACAGCTCTGGAAGATATGGTGATCAAACTAGGATATGATCCTATAAATATTAAAGCAACATAAGAGATTATTAAAAATAACAATGCTGGCATTCGAGCACTAAGGAAGAAAATTAAACTTCCTGAACATCCACGGCATAAGTAGGTTGTTCAACTTGAAAAGGAAAAATAAAATAATTTCAAGTTGATTGATGAACAAAATATACAAATCCAAAAAACGGAAGCTGATATGGAATCAATCATAAAAGAAAAAGAGCATCAAATCAACGTTTCAACAGCTATTCTTATAGATACTACTTCTACAATAGGTACTTCAACAAAAACATTTTCACTAGACACATAGTCCAATGATGCTGCAACAGAACTTGTCAAAATCCATGGTATAATTATGTTTAAAGGATCAAGAGATTGAGAAATTAAAGACACAATTATAGAAGATTCAGGAACAAAATATTAGATTTGATAATGCATATTTGGCTCAGATTCAAAAGAACTATAAGCTAACTAAACAATTAGAGATTTATGAGAATGAGTCTTTAATTGCACAAACTATTAATCAAGCCAAGGAGAATATTTGGATTGATATTAATGAATCAATCACTAACTTATGGTATTATATTGAGTTCATGTCTGAAAAGGAGAATTTATTATAGAAATAAAGAGAATCAGTGTTAGAGATAAAGAAAGACATAGACCATAAACCAAGAGATGCAATAAGGATTATGAAAATTTTTAATTCCAAGAAAAAGGATGAGATGGAAGAATTTGGCATTGAAGAGAAAACTAAGGATGTCTTGGAGGACAGAAAATTTCTTACCAGGAGAAAATTAATGCTATAGCTCAAGAAAAAATAACAGAATTTGGAGGTGCATATTAAAAAAAATCATAGGAAATTTAATATTTTGCATCAGAAAGGACTTCCAGGTTTATAGTACATGGGTGGAAAATTGATTCCACTTGAAACTTATAAACATAAGTTCCATGAAATAATAGTGGATAAAAGTAAATTTTCAAAAAAGAGAGGCAACATAACTGGTAAACATTTTGATTTTTTAATTCAGCATGAGGTCAAAAATTTGGTCATAACTCGACCTACATATGAAAAGTATACTGAAGTTGATGAGGCATATGGAAAATTGTTAAATTTTCTATCCCCAATGAAAAAAGATGGGACAAAATATATGAACTCATCAAATAGGTATAAATTGCAAAAGTTGAGGAGAAAACAATAGAATTTCAGGGACAGTGAATAGACAGGAAAAATTTCGAGCTACGGTCATCAATAGAAACCCTCAAATCAATTCATATCCTCTATTTTTGAGTTCTATTTTTGTAAATATCCTAGTTATTTTGGATGATATTATTTTTGTAATAAATTTCATTTCAAGTTTAGATATGATTGAATCGAGTTCTATAAGTATTTTGAAATTCTAAGATAATTTTTTTTAACCCTTGTGATGAATCATTAGACATGCTTGTAACTTTCCAATGTATTTATGAAGTTAATAGAAGGATCCTATATTTACTTTGAGCAGCTCTTGTATCTTTGTGAGTTCTTTTAATTAGTCATATATGTTTCAATTTAATTTTTATTTCACATGTTCAAAGTTATATAGAAGTTTTGTAAGATAAGATTGAATGTCAATCTCTCTACAAGCCCCTGCAAAGTTACAATCATTTAAGGAGAGTAATTAACTAAAACTGTATGTTTTAGTTAATTCCGCTACATATTTTAATTATCACCTTCTATTATTTTTAGGATATGTTTGCTTGGCTGTAGAATATTTCTATACGGATCTACTATGTATGAAAAATTAAATATTCAATACGAATGTTTAAGGAATTATATAATTTATTTTAAGTTCTTCATTTCACACCATTTTAAAATCTTAATTTTGTTAAGGGTGAGGAATCAACCCTTATATTTTCTTAGAAGTTATTAGGAATTACATATGTTTAAAGATTTAAAACATTGGTCTTCCACATGAAGTAAAAACCTTCTTTTCAGATCATTTGACACTGTTCCTTAGCCTAGAACTGTCTACAAAGGACAAAGGGTGGCACAAACAGGTTGGAATACATGAACTCAAGGCCACTTGAATAAAAAATTATAGTTTTTTTAAAGTTTTACACACATGTAGCCTTTCATCCATGATTCATATATAGAGTAGTAAACAAGAGATGAGGACGTCAAGGGATGTTTTCATAGCTACATGATTAGAGTAATGTAAAACATGGTGATATAAAAGGCGACTATCATCGCTATATTGGGTTATATTAAAAGATGGATAAGATTTGTATTCCTAAAGGTGGAAACTAAATCTTATTAAAGAGGCTCACACCTCCAAGGTTGCAATGAATTTTGTTGTTGGGAATAAAATTTCCAACTTGTACAGGTATGTGTACTAGCCCAAAATGTAAAAATATGTAGTATAGTATGTTAGTGGATGCAAGCCCTGATGAGTATCCCATTTGGTTGAATCCCCATTAACAAGTCCTTAGCCTTCTGTCATGAGGCATGGGTTCAACTCTCCTTGGGTCCATTAGGGTTATTATTTGATAATTGAGTTGATTGGGCTTGCAACCCCTTCAGGTGGCCTCCCTAGGGGTCTTGCTAGGGAAAAAAGAGTATATTGGAGGATGTATACTTTGGTGTGCAAGTAATGTCAATAATAGGAAGCAAGATCCATACCGTCTCTTACTTCTAGCCACTTATCCTAGGGAAAGCATTTCCAATGATTTTTCGGGAGTTTTACTAAACAAAAGGAAGGGACATAATTGCATATTTGTGGTATTTTAAAGGTTAAACAAGATGTGAAATCTCATGCCATAGAAAAATGACACTAAATCAAAATAGTTAGCAAAAATTCTCTTTGAATAGGTCTAGGGAAACTTTGGGATTTTTTATCTGTATGAGATCTATATGTAAATGTGCTTGAGGTGGTTTAAATTGCAAGTGTGAAAAATGAGTTTTTATGTGGTTTTATGTTAAATTATTATGCACATAAAGCATGAATTTAAAATTTGAAATAGAAGAAAACAATAGAAAAATACACAATAAAAATAACCACAACACAAGTGATGAAGGAGTTCAACCCTCTTGGGCTATATCTCCTAGCCCAGCTTCCAATGTCTTCACCTTATATCATTATGCTAAAAAATGGAGATTAAATTAGTTTATAGTACTCCAATGTCTTCGAAAGTTATTCCATTAGCTTGAGAGCTATCCAAAATCCCTGTCTAGCCTTTTTCTTCTCCCAAATTTGTCAAAAATTAAAGAAGTTATGAGTTTCCCTAGCTTTGATGCTAGTCGCTCTACAATTTCCCCAAAATATGATATCATCCTACATTTTCTCCTGAATTTCACTAGCGGAGTGCCAGTTTGGCAAAATTCATTGAAGAATTAAAAAAAAATCCAAGTCTTAAGGTCCAAATTTTTAATTAATAAAAAAAAATGTGGTCGCACCCACAGTTATGTGCCAAGGGTCATACGGTATGGTTTGTTGTGGGGGGCGGGGGGGGGGGGCGGGTGGTCAAGGTTAAGTCATGACCCCTTACCACATTAACTCTGCCACCTCAAACTTAAATAGTAGTTGGTTCATGGGTTAAACAAGGACCAATGGTTTTCCCAATTGGTTAACGGGATGTGCTATTAGTTAAGTAGTCGTGGTATCGATTCCTATAGAGTCTAGTTTGGAATTCAACCAAGTTTTGGTGGCCCACGTGCTGCCACGTGGCAGCCTCCGATTGGGCCACATGGAAATATCTACTTGGCCACCAACCCACCAATGAAAAAAACCCAAATCAATGCCAATGAACTTATGACAAGTGATGAAATATTATTGGCCCAATAGAGCCAAACCAACCATGCCGTGTTAGTAGGCCCAGTCAGCTATACAAACTACTGACTGGGAAAATTACACAACTTTTGCCAATTTTTTTCCTATTTGGGAAAATGAAGAGAAATTACTTTCGGTAGAATAGGGTGTCAATTTTCCATAGAAAGAGTTGTGCAAGATTCAAAACAACGAGATATTTGCAAGTTTACATGTTTCAATCCATTCTAAAAATTTTCATTTTTGAGAATATTTTTTAGCACCTATTCACTCCTTCGCAGTAAAAGTTTTTGGATCCCAAAAGATAATTTTTAGTTGTTTAGTAGATGAGGGTATAAAACCCTCACCTTTCCAAGCTCAATCCATTTGGCTTTTCTTGGATTTTTTCCTTTGAGCCCCACACTAAAGTACTCCACATTTCCTCATTTTGAAGTTCTTGTTCCTTTTTCAAGAAGGGTGTCTTGCTATAGTTCTTTAAGGTATTCAGGAGAGAAATCCTCGATAGAAGGAATATGAAAATTCTCTTCTTGACCTTCAATCAAAGGAGGCATATACAACCTTAAGTTCTCAATATTAAGAATAACATAATTTTGAAAATATGAAGGCAAATCCAACCTAAAGGCATTATCTCCAATATTTTCAAAAATTATGAATGGACCATATTGAATTGGTTTCATTATTTTACCTTATCCTTTAAGCCCTTATTTTCTAATGTGAATCCAAAATTCATCACTAACTTGGGAATTATGATCGACACGATGCTTATCGTGCCTTATTTTGTACTTGAATTGGCGCTTTTCCAACTGTTCTTGAATTGCTTGATGTACCAATTGGATTTATTAAATGAACCTTTTAGCTTTGTCTATGTTACTATGACCATCAATAGCAACATCCTTTCCAAAAAATAAATCCAAAGGAGAATTGGGCAAGTCTTGGAGTGTGTTTGGTGCATGTATGTACGAAATCACACCAACTTAAGGGTGTGGTCTACCCAATTAAGTTATTGGTAAGAGGAAGAAAAAGAAGTGGATTCAAGCAAGTTAGTGGAACAAGCTAGAATAATAGGCATACTAGATAGAGAAATAGCATGCATATATAAACTAAAAACTAAAACAAATAAACATAATCTTACAACCTTAAGTTCTCAAGATTAATAATAACATAAATTTGAAAATATGAAGGAAAATCCAACCTGAAGGCATTATCACCAATATTTTCTAAAATTATGAATGGACCATATTGAATTGGTTTCATTTTTTTACCTTATCGTTGAAGCCTTTATTTTCTAATGTGAATTCAAAATTCATCACTGACTTGGGAATTATGATCTACACTATGTTATCGTGCCTTATTTTGTACTTGAATTGGCTCTTTTCCAACTATTCTTGAACTGCTTATGTACCAAAAGGATTTATTAAATGAACCTTTTAGCTTTGTCTATGTCACTGTAACCATCAATAGCAACATACTTTCCAAAAAATAAATCCAAAGGAGACTTGGGCAAGTGTTGGAGTGTGTTTGGTGCATGTATGTACGAAATCACACCAACTTAAGGGGTGTGGTCTACCCACTTAAGTTATTGATAACAAGAAGAAAAAGAAGTGGAGTCAAGCAAGTTAGTGGAACAAGATAGAATCATAAGCATACTAGATAGATAAATAGCATGCATATATAAACTAAAAACTAAAATAAAAACTAAAACAAATAAACATGAGCTCTGAAAAGAGTCAAATGACAACAATAATACGAACGGTGGCTCTTGGCCCCTCTTATTGAGCACTAGTAGTAAGAAGAGTGAAACTTTACCCTTTTTCCAAAGGGCCCCTAGACCATGGGTTCTAGGTCCCAATGCAAGGATGTTTTTATCCCAAGCTTGGCTCGGTGCAGTATCCCTCTCTCTCTAGTGTCATGGACTGAACTTGTTGGATGACTAACAATTGAGTCCCCTCTATCTTCAGCTTCGGCTCACACACTACTGATATTGCTTGGGAAATTCTAGCCAGCATAACAATATGTTCACAAATTCTTCATCTCATGGTGACCTTATGTAGGAGATTTCAAATCCTCCCTTCCCTCTCTTGGTACATTGTGGATGGTGACCCAAGAGAGGGGTATGATTCCTTTGTGTGCTCCAAATATTCCATTGTGTGCTCACTTGGAGTCTAAGGAGGCTTTGGTGGCTGTCCTTAGGCAGCTTCAAGTGAGAAATCACTTGTCCTTTGCTTTGTGTGGTCCTGGATAGTGACATTTCACCACTCCCAGGATTGCGTGCATATCAGGCAGCAAGGCGTGTAAAAGGTGCTCTTCATGAAGGATTATGCACGAAAATAGCATTTAGGACTTGTTCAAATTTGATTTTCCTCAGACCTTAGAAATTTTTAAGTACTTTCAAGATTTTATAATGTCTTCTAGCCCTGTAAACCCTTTTTCTTGACATTAAATAATGTTGTCTTCTGCTGTATGATTTTCCAGTGTTAACAGTTGGCCCCTAATGTGTGAGGTCTAGAAAGAACTGTTTAGCCGAAATACATTATAGTTTCTTTTCTATATCGTGCATAGATAGAGAGAGAGAGAGACCTGCGTGAAGCTTGGAATTGAAAACATCCTGCACCGGTTCCAAGAATGACCATGTCCTAAGGAACCCTTGTAAGAAAATATAATACAATATATATACAAATTTTCTACGAGGCGGCATGTATCATGCTTGTGATGTTGTGGCTAGTTAAAAAAATCTATTTTGATAGATATATGATATGTATGTATCACTGATGTGGTAGTGATCCGGTGGTTGCTGACGATGACTGCTAATGCCCTCAAGGGTATTTTTTCTTTGACAATAGGTGGAATATGGTACCCATGTGCGTAAACTTGGTATGGCATATAGCTGCACATTGTACGCATAGGTGCTAGCTGGGACCTTCCTGTGTAAGCATTTCTGAAAGAGATGCTTATAGTGGCACGGGTCTTCAACGAATTTAATCAAAGTGAAATGGTTGTAAGGTACGATACCATATTGACATGAAATCTTTCGTTATAGTTGAATGTCAGGAGGATCGATGACATCTATGGGAAATGATGTCTCCCATAGTGCCACCCAAGGATTCCCTTTTTATGGGGGAGGGGTAATCCAAGGTACCGCTCCTTTTTGGAGAATAGGTGTCGAAGTCGACAAAAAGGAATCCTTAACCGACTGAGGGGTTGCCGACATGAGGGGTTGGGGAACTGGGTGTGATGGGTTTAAGATATTCATGCTGGTGAGGGGAGACTGAAAACTGATGATGGCAATTCAGTGGCCCACAGTTGGAGTATACTAAGCATCTTGGTAGCAGTCACAATTATTTCTGATGGGGAAATCCCTGGAGTCAGTAGGACTTCCAGGGTGGGTATAAACTAGCTATGAATGTCATGGTGGCTTGTGCATGGGGGTATAATACTTCGATCAAGGGTGTTCAGGGACAATTATCATGGGAGAAAAATATGGATGAAGGGTGAAGGATGTAGTGCACCGTTTAGGGTCTTTGTACACTTACCAAAAGAATAAAATAATGGGGTTTGGTTTGTACAAAATAAAGAGACGGGTACCCCAAAACATGAAAGTGTTCGCTCATTGATGTTGTGAGGAAGGTTTTTTGTTGAGGGTGGGGCCCCCATTGATTGGTCTCATGTGTGGGGTTGATGAAGCAGATGAAAAAGTATTTTAGATGGGATTATGCTGGTGGAGGTATGGTGGGTCGAATGTGAGGCACAGTGGTGCGCCTTTGATCTTCTTGTACATCCTGGTCGTCTAGGAAGGGGGTTTTAGTTTGTATGGTAAACTTGAGCTTTTGCATGGTGAGTGGATGGGCATGAGGTGCTTCCCTAACTACAGTTGTATGGCCATCGCATCACTTTTGCTATGATATACGGTCTACTGTGGGTGACGAGCGCCATGGAGAGGAGGCTCTATTGACCAACGAGGATGTTTATCATGTGTAGGGTGAGGTGATGATAAACATGGTCAGATGTGAGGACCCTGTGGTTGATTTCTGATGGAGAAATGAAGTAATGAAGAGTTTTCTGGGACACTATCATGCTGGGGGTAGAATGATACCTGCTCTACAACTTTCAGGAGATAACATTATGGATGGTTTGCGAGATTTTCTTGCAAAAACAACTACCTCAAGTGAAAGAATCTTCTTTATCAAATTTTATTGAAAATCATGAGCTCTAAAAAAGAAGATGAGAGAGGGAATACCTTTCGGTGCTGAAAATTTTTTTTTTCGGGAGTGCGAATGGGTGGCATAGCCTCTATTCATGATGGAGTGTTGATTTTGGTGCAACTTATAATTTAGAGAATGAACCTTCTGATCTCTTGTTATGGTCCTCCGAATTTTTTGAAAAGGGCGATATATAGGTGGATATGGCCCTAATTCAATTCATTTGTACTTGCTAAGTTTTTGAGAGGTCAGAGGATTCTCTGTAACATTTCTTGCCGTTGCGGTCAGCCTGAGCACCAGGGATTAGCGAGATCATGCCCGAGTAACTTCCATGACATCCTACACTTTAATTTTTCAGTTTGGTGGTGTCGGGGTCTGTACAAACTTGGTTTGTACGGATTCTAGATATTTTTATCCCTATATTGCATGGGCAATCAGGACAAAGGAGCACCCCCTGTGCACTTTTTTGGGTGATAAACTCGCTAAAGTGCTTAGTTCCCCCTTTTTAGCATGCCTTAAGTGCACCTATGCAAAATACAGGCACGCAAAGCTGAGGAAAAAAATATTTTGGTTTTTGACTATTTTTGTGTTTTTTCTATACTGATGGGTACCTATTTTGATGACAGGTTATTGTGGAGGGAGCGGGATTGGCCCGAGCTTTGAACTGCATTGGCTGCTGATGCTGGGGAATATCGTCAGCTGGTGCTATGGGGGCTCTTTAAGTTCACAGAGAATGAGCTTCTTCGGTCCTAGGACCGATTGCTACGGTACTTGATCCAACAGTGGCGCAGAAGGCACAACATGTTCATGTTGTGGGGGACAAACCTAGTCATCCATCCTGAGATGGATGTGTACCTTGTGACCGGGTTATTGCCTCAGGGTGAGGCGCTGAGATATCCACTCCCTTCCGGGAGAGTGGACTTGGAGATATTTTGGAGATGCCACTGTGGTGTGGCACCTCTTACAGAGGGATGCATCAACATTGCATCAATGACATATATGGCAGAGTGATGTGCTCTAGTGGTGATTGTGAGACTGGCAGGGTCGGTTACTCTCCATCGGGCATCAGGACCATAGGTTCGAGTACTACGCTGGTTGAGGTCCGGGCATTTTTACGACTTTTCCCATTTTAGCTTTGATAGGATGGTGACACAACTCAACAAGGTCCATCATGGATCTAAGTCATTTGTGTATGCCAGTATCTTGTGCAACATTATCTACGAGAGGGTAGTGTTGCTGAGGCCAGTAGTGGTGGTCCCTCCTGGGGGTCCACAGGAGCCTCGTATGAGGAGGTGGGCTCTAGTGATGCCACGAGACGGTGGTGGTATGGTAGGGCATTATTGGAACACCACGAAAACAACCTAGTTTGAGGCCAACTCAAAGATGTTCTTTCCATTCCCATGTGCGGGGATGGACTTCTGGGGGGATCCAAACATGGGTCTCCCTTTTGGTTATGCTTTTGGGCCTATAGGTATGTTGCATATGTTTTCTACATTTATATGAGTATATATATACTTATGTGTTTTTCTAGGGAAACTGACATCGTTTTGGTTACTCTTGCAGATGTTAGGGAGGTGGGTCGCCTCATGGCTTGATTGGTTGGCCATGATCCTCTACAGTGACCTAGGGGTGATCAGGAAGGAGGTGCTACTGGGGGACCTAGTGGTGGTGCTAGCCCTTCAAGAGAAGGCAGCAGCTCGACCACTGCGGAGGCTGCGGCTAAGCGAGCTCGTGTTGATGCAGTGGTAGCACGTGTGGATATGGCGAAGGCTCGTATCGAGGAGCTGATTGCTCGAGTGCCAGCTCTTGAGGATGCCTGGGGTCGAGTGAACCGCTTGACCCAGGGGATGCCTACTAGAGGTTTTATGGATGACTTTGAGGAGGTCTGGTTGGAGACCGTGATGGCCCGCAAGAGGGAGTATCAACCCGTTCTACATCTGGTGGCAATCTTGGTTGCGACGACAGCTCCTGTGGTGGCACCAGGAGCGGTTGTGGGTCCAGGTGCCCCTCCTGAGGGGGCACCACCCTAGAGTATACTTGTACACAGGGAAAGCACCCATTACGAGGATGCTTCCCTTATTTTTGATGAATTTTGTATCTTTGGGCTAGCAGTTGGGCCAGTGACACTATGTTTTGTACGCAAACTTGTATATATATATGTATATATATATCTATATATATATATATATATCTGTGTGTGTGTGTGTGTGTGTGTGTGTGTGTATTGCGGCTCTACGTTTTGTGTCGCCTGTTTCAGTTTATGTATGATGTTATGCTGATGGATATCTATATTTTTGGTTTTCATGTATGATGGTTTATTCGAGATGCATTCCAGTCTAGGACATTTTTAGCTATGCGATCAGTTGTTTGATTTTGACTCTTTGGTACATGTGTGAATGTGATATAGTCAAATTTTTTGCTTAATCTTTTTGTACGTAAATATTTTCTAAACAGATGTGTATCTCTTGTCTCAAATGTTTGGTTTAACTGCGACACTACTAACTAGGAATCATGGTAGATGTGCATATGGCATATACCCTGATGGAGGGAATCACACATAATTCCAATGATGACGTCATATTCTACCTAATTGTTTGTTCCTAAACCGATGCATACACTGTTTGAGAAGAGTGGCGATCGGTCAGGGTGGTAGATGACCCAGGCAATTGTGGCTAAAGTTTAATACCATGTTGATGCTCCATTAGAAAATCAGAAATAAGGTTAAGGTTGGTGATCCATGGTGGCACTTTGAGTGATTTTAAACAAGTCTTTTGGTCAAAAATTTTGAGTGGTTAGGGTTGTGTACATTTACTCTAGGGAAGAGTTGATTTGGCCCTTATGGGTAGAATTTCTTGAGGTAAAGGTTGTTGATGAGGTTGTTGAGGTAGGTCCCATCTGGTTCCATCAAGATATATGCCCCCTGTCGGAGGAAACGTTTGATGATGTATGGTCCTTTCCAAAAGGTTTCGAACTTTTTGGGCCCTAGGGCTTATTTTGTGATATCATAATGGAGGAATATTTCTCCCTCAGAGAATGAGCGAGGGGTGATGTGGCGATCAAATGATGCTTTTACCCTTTTCTTGTGGGCCTCGTTGTGTTGCAGTGACTGTCGTCTACTTTCGTCGACAATTTTTAGCTGTAGTGTGCGTTGTTCTAGAGGCTGGGTATCATCAAGGAGTTTGATGGCAGCATGTAAATTTGGGATCTTGTGGAAATAAATTCAAAAGTGAAAGGTACCTTGTACTTTTGCGATAGGAATGGGGTGAAAATCCTGAGATGTGGGAGCGGCTGCAATCCTATTTTTGATATGTGATGATACCAATCATATATGGTGGATCATGTCATCGGCATTTAGTGGGGAGAGAATCTCTATGACAAGAGTTTGTGGAAGCAAAAAGTTAGGTTCCCCGCTAGGATGGTCAATTTCCGGTAGGTGGAAATTGTGCCTACTGCAGAGGTGCCTAAATGTTTCCATTAGCAGGCATACCTCTAGTGTGTGATTTTGACTAGTGCAGATAGTGCATGGTATCACTGTGCCAACATAGTAGATTGTGTGAGATTCTACACTACTCGTTGTTCCTAATGTGGACGCTTGGAAAGGGTCTGTCGTAGAAGAGTTTGTCTTCTATCTCCATTTCTGTATTGTTGGCTTGGGTGCATCTGCCTCTTTGGGGGAGTGTAGAATCAATGCTTCTCTTGCCGCACTTAGCTTGGGAAGGTGTACACATTTAATCGTATGGTGAAAGTGTGAAGAAATCCGGCAATAGGTACGCGTGATTTTCTCTTGGTTAGAGAGAAGTTTCTGAGGGAGAGAAGAGACTATACAAAAAATATTTGCAAGGTGCTTTAGTTCTTTGCACTGGTTGACCTGGTGGTCATTTAAGTCACATAGTCCACACGTTATCCTCAGCTTAGCTTGGGTCATGCTTGGTTGGTGTGTTGTCTTAGTTTTCTTGTTGCGCCAATGCGGGGGTTGGGACGTTGACACGATGATGTAATTTTTATGCCATTATTGGAGGTTGTCCTGTATCTTATCTATGGTATGAATCATGTCGATGGTGGGACGAAGTTGCAAGGCATAAGTACAGTGTCGTTGATAATGATTGCCTTGACATATAAGGAAAAATATCCTTGATATGAGGGTTCCATTTTGCTCAGTTTGAGGTATGATAGGGAACCATCATCGTAACGTTGCTAAATCAAGACAAGTGGTGACCGCATCATTGGGTGTTTTGCATAAAATGTATGCTGGTCTTCTTTGTAGAGAGCGGTTAGGGGTAACTATGTGTTCCATGATCGGTCACTGTTCAACTGACAAGAACATGATGGATCTGCTCATCACATCTTCTTGGGTTGTGGAGTTTTCGGTGGACTCTACATCCATGTCATCTTCTTCAGAGAGGTGGACTATGGTAGAGAGTAAGCTAGCGAGGGCTGGCTAGAATCGAGGGATATAGTGAAAATTCTCCAAAAGGTTATTTTTAGTGCATAACAGACATGTGAATTGCGATGCCCACAATCCAACGTAGTAAACCCTTTCTATAGGATACCATCTGTGGATGAGTTCCGAGCTGCGCACTCTTTGAGGAAGTGACCATGTTCATCACATAGCGTGCAATGTATAACAGGCATGGCTGGGGGTCTTTCTTGTGCCCTTCGTTGTTCCTCCTGTAGGTATAGGATGGTATGGGGTTCATTTCCAAATGCCTGGGTAGAGGGATCCTCTTGATAGGATCGCTCGATGGCATGTAAGGCATCCCTATATCGTGGGATCTCTGGGAAATGATGGGTATAGTGCTCGTATTTGCTGCAGAGAGGGCATGCATGATTGGCACGCAGTGCTTTGCCTTTACCTTTGTGGTAGGTTCCTTTTTACATGAACATGATGTCACAATGTTTGTCTCAGATCCAAGGAGTGGTTTTAATTCATCTATCTCTGGACAGATATGGGTAGGGTGACCTATTACATTGCATATGGTGCAGACTGATGATTCTCATTAAATGATGGGGTTCACCATCTTATTTCATGTTTTCCTAGTTTTCTTAGCCGTAATCACCAGTTCTGCAATGGGAATTTCCTTTGTAGGAGTGGTTTCGACTATTTCTTGTATGAGTGGGGCCTCCTCGGGACTGAGGGGCTTCAATCCTGTGGCAGTAACATGGGTGGCTCCTGTTCCTGCAGGGGGAACGAGGTACCAAAATGGGATTTCCAATGATATGTTGGGTAATACTAGTGTTGCGAAAACTTGTTGGGAGATGAAACCAGCTGGGGGGTAGACGAAAGGGGTTTGGAAGGCAGCGTAGGCTAGAGAGGGTGTCGTGTTTGATGACTCAGTGCCATTACTACTTGTGTCCCTATCCTTACTATATTTGGCACTTGATGTGGACATCATGTACACCGGAGCCCCTATGACATCAGGCGATGACTTAGGGATTATGGGAGGATCTCATAGGAATGACCCTAGAACAGACGACGGTTTGAATTGGTTGGGGCCATATTCTTGGTACCATGAGAGAGCATCCAAGGATGTATATACATAGGGTAGAATTACATCAATTTTTTTTAGGGGTCACTTCTTACTATGCATCAGTTATTCTACAGTAATGATGTGGTCCTCTTGGGGGAACATCATAATTCGAAAGACGGAGGAGGCTATGGCAGACATGGTGTACATATAACTCCACCCAAGGAGTATATTATAGTCCAAATGAGCATCCAGGACTTCAATGTCTATGTGGACCATATTTTTGGCTAAGTAGACCAGGACGTTTTGGTAGAGGCCGACGGGGGTTGATGGACGACTATCGTATGCTCGAAGCGTGATGACTGAGGGTTTTATTTCGGGAGAACCTAACTTTTGCCAAATTTTTTTGGACATGATGCATGTGGATGAACCTTCGTCTATGAAACATAAGTGAATTTTGATATTCTAGACCGACACTGGTATCTGGAATGCGACCATGGAAGGAAGCCTAGGGGTGGCTTTGTCTAAGTAAAAAGCCATTAGGCATGTATCGGTAGGGTCGATAGTGCCTAACGTGGAAAGTAGGCTTTTCATTATTTTGGGCATGACTGCAATACTTCCAAAGCTGACATAGCAGTGGGATATTGTGCTAAATCATCCACGACGCTATAATTATGGGCCACTTTGGATAGTTTCCTACTTTCCTATTAGGTCCCTTCGTCATCTTCGGCAATGTTTCTACAGGCATCTTTGAAATGGTCAAAGGTGCAGTCGGTGCACTAGTACTTTCCCCTGACGTATTGGTGTCTGGTGGGGTGTTGTAATTGCAATTATATGTTTGGGAAAACATCTCTTTTCTAGTAATGTAGATTTCATGGCAGCTTTTCCCAGAGTCGTCTGTATTTTTCTACTGAGTGCTTACCATCCCTTGATGGGGGAAAGGTTCTTGCATTACATTTGGTTGCTGGGAAGATATTCCTTGTCCCTGGTTAATCCGTAGCTTATTCAGCTCAGGGAGATCAGGACAGTGGTGAGTATAGTGGTCGTACTCACCACATATCGAACATTAATGGTTTTTTCGAAGAGGTGGCCTTTGGATCTGTCGTTGGGAATTTCTTGGCTCCTAGTTTTGATTTCGGTTCGAGATGCCTCTAGCCTCATATCATGTTGGGCGCTACTGGTTGTTGCCCCCCTATCCAATATTCCCTTTTTTCTTGTTTTTGGATTTTTTCTTCACCGCGTTAGGAGGGTATTTCTCCTAGTTGTATTGGTGTGGCTGGTTTTGGGACGGCTGCAAAAATTTCACTTGTGCATTGTTCTGCATAGGCGGGTCTTGTGCTGGGGACTAAGCATAACGCGGTCCTTGGTTTGTACCCGGGTATTGGAGGGGAGCTCTGATGTCAGTGTTTCTATCTACATACTGATTCCCCTGAGCCGAAGGATAAGGTCCTCCCTGGTGATACGCTGGCGCCCTATTGGTCAAATTTTGCTGAGGCATATGATGACTTTGAAAACTGGGTTAAGGTATGTTCTGGGTAGAACTATATATGTAACTGGAGTTTTGACTGTTGTTGCCTAGGTAATATTGGGTCAATTACCGATTATTCTGTTTGCAGAGTTCAATGCATCGAGCAATTCTTGATAAGTTTGCAGGCACGGGGCATTAGGAAGGATGTTATAAATGTATCCTGACTGCGTATAAATCATCTCAAGCTACTGGGCTTTGCTAATAGCGTTGTATTAGGATATGGGCTTCTGATATCCCACATCCTTTGAAATCTCTGCCGTAAGAGTTTTCAAGAACAAATCTAAGAGAACCTGATCTTTGAGTTTAGCTTTACGTAAACTGCGACGCCACCATCATTCATGGAGATGGTTCGAGATATGGATGGCAGGGGTTTGTCTAAAATGCATCAGTAATTCCATTCCAAAATCATGGTGAATGGGAAACTGAAAATATGTCAGGAACGTGGTGGCAAGGACGCTAAAGATTTCATGTGAAGCTGAGGGTTGCTCCACGTACCAATTCACAGCTACTCCTGTAAGAGTGTGTTGAAATAATCTCAATTGAATAGTGTCATCAATGATACTATTCGATGAGAACCATAAGTGAAATGTTATGACATGATTACCTGGGTCTTCTGCTTGCTTGCCTTCGAATTTTGGAACATCCGAAGGGAGCTTCATGGGCATGGGAGGCCATGTAGGATTGTGCGTGATGGGGTCATTCGTCAGCTTGGTTAAATTGGGTAGATTCAATGAACCTAAGAAAGGTGACTGGGAGGTTGACGTCATTGCACTATGCGAAAACAAAAAGTTCTGGTTAGGAAGAGGGTTAGTCTGTGAAATACCCTGCTATGTATTCGGTTGGCTTCCTGAATGGGACATACTCCTCTACCCCCTAGGGGTCATGGGAGGAGTGGTGTGGTTTTGGGAGACTGACTAGGGTTCCCAACTAAGGATGCCCCAATAAAGTACAAACCAATAATGGTGGCAGCGTTCTATCTTTGACGCCTAAATGGCCAAAGACCTAGAACCCCTCCCTGAAATGGGGGAGGTCCAAAAGACGCCTAGATCGACAAGGTCATGTTGGGACCATTCTGTTATCAACCAGGTTTGGTTTTGGAAATATTTGAGAGGATAGAGTCTATGATCAAAGAAAACTTCTTTTCACATACATAAAACAAAGCGAAAAATAAAATAAATTTCTCCTTAATTTAATCTATGTGATCAAGCAATCAAAAAAGTGGGTTTTTTTGTTTACGAATGATACTCAAAATCCTAGAAGACTTATGCATCCTCACACACTCAAATGTGACAGGGCCTCAAGAATATTTATTGCGAGTGCTAGCACAACATCCTGTAAGAGCTGGCGATGCCCCCAGTCAGCCAAAGAAAATCCACCAAGGTAAGGATAGAGGGTCTGGCGCTTGCCTGCACCATCACCTATAGGGAAAAGGATGCCCTAGTTTTTTTTGGCCACTAAGAACCAACATCCCACGTGAGAGTTTGAGTCTTTATATTATTGGTAGTCAGCTAACAGTACCGAGTATCAGCCAAGTCAGGTAGCCCTGACTGATACCTGCCCGCACTGTGCCTAAGCCTAACCCCCTCTGAAACGGGCCTATGTCGTGCTCAGGTTTTCTTTTTCGTGGGCTGGTAGGTGGATTTGAAGCTCCCTAAACAAAAAAATTCTATGTTTCAAGATGATGTATGATCAAGATGGCTTATTGGATGCCTTCCCCCTTGATCCTAACTTAAGCTATAAATTCTTTTGTGGCCCCTATGGGTAGAATTTAGTGAGTTTTATTAAGTTAGTTTTAGGTGTCTTTTCTTTTCTTAGAGTGTGAATGTGTGTGAGCAAAAAGTGTACAAATACATAGTTTGAACATGTGGATATTCGATGATCCTTTACAAAATCCCCTATTTAAACTATGTTTTATTGTTCCTAGCTCAAAAGAAAAACATATGTAGATAATGGGCTGCTTTCTATTTTTCCTAGTTAATTTATGTGACCAACAAAAGGGATATGGAGAATTGTGAATAGGGAGCGTTCATATGCTTACCTAGGATCACCGTAGGGTGCAAAGGTAACAGAGATTACTTGCTCTTCTATAAACAATTCAATCCTAGTCTCGAAATTCCTAGTGCAAAAATTGAACTAAACTAAAATTTCTACACTAGAAAAAAGAAAACTAGCTATGCATGCATGGTCTTGGGCCACTTACTTTGGCTAGCTATCTAGGTGTGTAAGTACAAAAATTTGCAAAACATAATTTTTTTTCAGAATGCAAGGTATTTCCCCTCCCACTTAAACTATGTGTGAACTTTGAAAAAATAAACTTGAAGTAAAACTGACATTAAGCCTACAAAAAGCAACTAACAGTGAGCTTTAACAAGATCTGGGGTACCACAACTAGTGCTGGAAAGTGTATCATGGGCTACCAAGAACTTTATAAGCATGAAAATACAGAAACATGAGAGAAATTTCTCATTCTGTATTTTGCGTGCAAAAGGCTGGAACAAGCACGTTGTCTACGCGCGAGTCAGCTCTGAACGCGTGCCTTGCACATCTGTGGGGAGAAAGTGCATGCAAATTCCCGAAAGAACATTTTGGAGTTTTTTTTCTTTAGTATGTGACTTGGGATGAACTAGGATCTACAAGAGAAATCAAGGGAAATTCAGCTCCACTCCACAACACAGAAAAAGGTCTATGCAAAAAGAAGCACAACCACATAAACTTGGTAATAAACGTTAGTGGAGTCACCAATCCTGTTGAGGTGTGTTTGGTGCACATATGTACAAAATAATAGCAACTTAAGGGGTGTGGTATACCTACTTAAGTTATTGGTAATAGGAAGACAGAGAAGTGGAGTCAAGCAAGTTAGTGGAACAAGCTAGAATCATAAGCATACTAGATAGAGAAATAGCATGCATATATAAACTAAAAACTAAACTAAAAAATAAAACAAATAAAAATGAGCTCTGAAAAGAGTCAAATGAAAACAATAATATGAACAGTGCCTTTAGGCCCCTCTTATTGAGCGCTAGTAGTAATAAAAGTGAAACTTTACCCTCTTGCCAAAGGGCCCCTAGACCATGGGTTCTAGGTCCCGATGCAAGGATGTTTTTATCCCAAGTTTGCCTCGGTGCAGTATCCCTCTCTCTCTAATATGATGGATTGAACTTGTTGAATGACGAATAATTGAGTCCCCTTTATCTTCAGCTCCGGCTCACACATTGCTAGTATTTCTTGGGAAATTCTGGCTAGCATAACAATGTGTTCACAAATTCTTCATCTAATGGTGGCCTTATAAAGGAGATTTCAAATCCTCCCTTCCCTCTCTTGGTACATTGTGGATGGTGACCCAGCAGAGGGATATGATTCCTTTGTGTTCTCCAAACATTCCATTGTGTGCTCATTTGGTGTCTAAGGAGGCATTGGTGGTTTTCCTTAGGCGGCTTCAAGTGAGGAATCACTTGTCCTTTGCTTTGTGTGGTCTTGGATAGTGACATTTCACCACTCCCAGGATTGCGCACATATCGGGCAACAAGGTGTGCAAAGGGAACTCTTCACGAAGGATAATGTGTGCAAGGATCATTTAGGATTTGTTCAAATTTGATTTTCCTTAGACCTTAGAGATTTTTAAATACTTTCTAGATTTTGTAATGTCTTCCAGCCTTATAAAACCTTTTTCTTGACATTAAATAATGTCGTCTTATGTTGTATGATTTTCTAGTGTTAACAACAAGTATCCCAAACATGCCTCAAATGGAGATGCTTGAGTTGAAGAGTGCTTGGCCCAGTTATAAGCATACTAATATAATAAAAATGATCATCCCACAACTTTGGATGCCTGTTGCAATAACCGCGAAGAATATGTATCACCGTCCTATTCACCACATTTTTATGACCATCTGTTTGTAGATGAAATGATGTATTCCTTTTCAATTTGGTGTCCATTAATCCCCACAAGCTTCACCAAAATTTCCCATCAAAGAAAAAATATCGATCACTAATAATAGATGTGGGAAATCGAAAATTCACCCATACATTCTGAAACAATAACTAAGAAGTTTGTTTAGCTCCAATTTTCTTTTTACATGGCATTAAAATACACATTTTTTTGAACTTATTCACAACTGTATAATGATAATCATGGTTCCTTTTTTACATAGGAATACCTCCAAAAAAATTCATAGAAAAAATCTCCCATATATGAGAAGGTACTAGAAGTGGTGTGTACAATCCTAAATTTCTATTGCTAGGTTTACTCGTAGCAGATAATGAACATCCTCTTGTTATTCATCAGTAATTTTTACTATCTATAGATGAGTAAATATTGATTATAGATTTCTGAAAAATAAAATTCCCTAAATATTGTGAGTTTTAGAAATCTCACTACCTTCATTATCCTTATGGAAAAATTTTCACTATTCTACCACTTTTCTATTCCATGGTCACCCTGCCACTCCTAAGAAAATCCTTATGGGCTTGTGCTAGTCATCTCCATCCTTTTTCCCACCTATGACCTCATTACTCTATTTTCTCCTTTCCCATAACTCCAATTTCCATCTAGGGTTACCTATAGCCGAACTCATTCCCATCATCCCCAGGTTCCTCAAGCATTGATGGTCTCAAAACTATCTCTATAGGCTCTTTAGATAAATCAAGTACGTTAGATTTTGGATCTTGAATACACCACTTTGTAAATACTCTGTTTTACACTTGAAGCCTCCAAAACCAATTTTCAGTAAAGATCGGGTCAAAGAACCCCCCTAGGTTAATTAGGGTTTCATATGTTCCAAGGTCATCATTGTTTTTTTAGACACTGTTTGTCTTTTTATGTCTGGTTCGGATGTATTGGTATGTGAGACATGGTTATTCAAGAAAGGATCTAAAAAAGTTACCAAAGAAGACTACCTTAGGAGGTATACTCATGAATGAAGACATATTGCAGCAAGGAAGGTAGGAAATTCTTGGTCTAAAGCAAAACTAGGGTTTTGTACTTAATATTCTAGCAGAGTGCCAACACAGTAATCAATTTCAGAAATAGCATAGGGAAGGTAAAGAAATAGTTCATCTTTATGATGCAGGAAAAGGAGTTTTATGAAGGTGTTGCCTTGTTTTTGAGTCCCAGAGATGTCAAGAGAAACATATCAAGCCTCCAGGATCAAAAGAAAATCCTAAATTATCATTTCAGTCACCTACAAAGCAGCAGTGGTCAAAAAGATGAAAAACAGGATGTTGAACTCCAAGGTGAAAACCAAAGACGATTTTAAAGTTGATGTTGTGTCAGAATGAATGTGTCAAGTTTTTAGGATCAAAAGAAATATAAATTTCCTAACTGCCAGCCAAGGTGAGAAAGACAAGTTTAAAATTGTAATGGAAGCTACAAAAAGTTTGAAGGTGTTATCATGACTAATCTAACTCCAAGGATGTCAAATGAGTATATTATGCCTCAAGAAGCAAAAAGAAAAGTGAATTTTCATAGCTTAAGAAAACCTGCAAAGAAAAAAGGTCAGAAGAGTTAGTGACAAAGAAATATCAGTAAAGAGGGAAAAGAAGGTTTGACACAGTAGGAAGTGGGTTTCAAATACTAAATTAAACTTCTATCTACCCATCCATCCCATATAACACTTCAACACATTCATTTTTGCCTTGCAGAGAGCTAGAAATTTCAAAGGGACAAGAAATTGTGAGTTTTTAATCCAAAATTTGACTAAGTGTTGAGGTGTTGCGCCCTCAGTTCGAAACTGTGCACCTGGAGTTGGGCACTGCGACCTTGGCGAAAAATCCCATGCAAATTTCTTCGGCGCTGAACACCTAGAGTGTGGCACTGCGCGCCTGGAAAAGCACTATGATTTTGCCCATTTTTTCCTGATAGGCCTGACAAGGACCTTGGTGTTGTGCCTTTGCTCGAACCGATTCACCGGTTTCCTGGATGCTGCGGATTTGGCCAGAAGGGCCTCCTCCACCCTAAAAACACTTAAGTCACCTCAAACTATTTTCAAGCTGCCAGAAGACCCTCAAGCATCTTTTAAGTGGTAGGTATAGCTCATCAAGCCCTTGTCAAGCATTTGTGGTGATTTTTAATTAAGGGAAATTGAAGACATAAGGAGAAAACCCTAATTTTCATGCTTAAACATCACTGTTTAAAATTTTTCTCCATCTGCATGCTAAGGAGACTAGTGATAGCCAGAAGGGTACATTGTTGAAATAATTTCATTCACCTAAGGTTGTGCCTACATTCACTCCATTTCACTCATACACTCAGTCCCTTACATTGAAAAAAAATTGACATTACATGCCCTCCTTCATCTCAAATTGTCATCAATCCAAGGTTGGCAAAACAGAGTTTGACATAGAAGTTGAGGTTGTCATTAGGTTTTTCCTCTCACTCATGCCTAATATACATATACCCTCATATTCTCAACTTCCTATCCCTAATCCTTCATCACCTCCTACTAATCATGCTTCTTCATCCATTCACATTCCCTCATGAATCATCCACCTCACCATCCACACATATTCCTATACCTCAGGACAACCCTCCTTCATCACCCTCTCACAATTTATCAGACAATGAGGGGAATGACAATGAGAAATGAAATGAAAATGAGGGAAAGGGAAATAATTAATCAAGAAATGAAGAGGAAGGAATTGAGGAAAATAGTGATGAAAGTAGCCATGAAAGATTAAGTGATGATGGTGATGAATATAGTAGTGAGAAATCAATCAGTAGGGCATATGTCAGTCAAAGAAGAGGATGTCAGTGAATAAGAAGCCAATGAAGGAGATGATAATGAAGAATCAAACAGTGAGGGAAATGAGGCTGATGATAGAAGTAAAGAGCACAATGAAGCTCACAAAAATAAGGCAAACAGTAGTGAAAGGAAGAAAAATGTCAGAAAACCAAGATATCAGTGAGGCAAAGGTAAATGAAGAAGAAACATGTGACGATAGTTGGACAAAGAGTGATGATGACAGTGGGTCAAGGAGCCATGAAGAAAGCAGTTAGGCTACTAAAAAATGAGGCCTATGAAGAATATGGTGGGACCAAGGAGGCTAAAGACAAATAAAACCTTAGCATTCTTTCTCATTCACTCCCTACTAGCATCCGAAACACCATAAGCAAGGAAAATTCAAAATTTTGGCAACTTTTGATAATTTTAGTTTTTGACTGATTTAAAGTACCAAGGGGAATTTCGCTCTTTTTTGGGGAACTTTATTGAGGATTGGTTTACGTTTTTGGGTTCAAATTTCCAATTACATCACACACACAAAATTTCAGATCATTTGGAGCAGATTTGGTCCTCCAAAAGGGTCAAAAATATGCAAAAATTCACCATTCTTCCCTATTTTCAGAGCTGGCATTGTGCCCTGAGCAGCCTTGGGAGATTGAGGTTTTGATCAAGCCAATGGAAAAAAAATGAAAAAATAAAGGTATTTTTGGAAATTATACTTGACAATATTTATAATGAGCTATCATGGAGCTCATTCAGACATTGGGAACTCCTTCAAAACGCAGCTGCAAGGTGACTGATTTTTCCAGTGCAGGCACTGCACCCTTGGACCTCATTGTTGTGCCCTTGCTTGCAAAGTCAACAAAAAACACTTGAAGATATTTTGGAGTTATTGAAGAGCCTCAAAGTCATTATTTTCCAAAGTTAGGTGTTAGAAGTTATTTTCCATTTATTACATTAGATATTTTATTCCTTGGACCTTGCATGGTCTTAATGGACAAATTTAGCATTTAGATGTATTTATGACATTTTGGAAATCCTAGTTATGGTTTTGGTCCTCCTTTATTTTTAAATATAGAATTGGGGCCTCATTGTACATGTTTTTTTGTTGTGGAGAAAAATCTCATAGACTTTGAGTTGTGAGGAGTTTTTGGTTTTGGAGCATTATGAAGGTTTTTGAACTGAATATCAATGAGACAAGCACTTTGCAGGATTCATGAACATGGCTAATGGTGATGTCTCTCTCATTTGTACTTGTTTGTTTAACATATTTTTTCATCTTTCTCTTGCAATAGAATATAAATTTTAGCTTAAGGTATGTTGTCAAAAGCACTTTAAGTCTGTCTGCTTCTCTTTCTCTCATGTTTTCCCCTGCTAGGTCAGTTTAGAGAATTATTAGTTGCTCTCTAATACCACTCAACATTTTTATCTCAATAATGATTTAATGGAGTCAGTTCCACAAAGGTTTATGGTTAGCCCTGCCCTTTGGAATCACTTTAAACATTGTTTTTTGAGGTCTTTACTTTGAATTATTTCTAATTAGGGTTTAGCTGAAGAGGTCTATGGTTTTCCCTACCCTTTTGTTTCATCTTAAATGGTTTCTTTGAAGGTCTCTGTAGTATTATTAAGAAATTTAGGGGTTCCCTTTCTTTGATCATTACTATATGTTTATCTTAGATTTTTTTCTTTACCTAAAGGTGAAATCACTAGAGACTTTACAAGTTTATTGCTCTCTAGGGTTTGCTGGATTGTTTCCTTGATGTTTACTTGATAGGGTTTTTTCAAAGAAGTATGGTATGCCCTTTATTTGGTTAGTTCTTCATGCATATTGTTCTTAAAGTCCCTTCTTGTTGTAGTATTTGAAAAAGGATTCTTAATTTCCCTTTGCACCTACTTTGTTCACAATTTAATGTTCACTTCACTCAATAAGCCTTCAAGATCCATTTAGCTTTGTTATACTTGCCCTTCGAAGCATCCTTGACCTATTGTTGTACCTTTCTAGACCTTTTGCAGACTCCATAGCCCAATGGTACAAATCTCTCTTACTCTATATTTTTTGCTTGACAACCTACCCAACCAACCAACCAAACAAACAAACCTTAATCCTTATAACTAGCCTAAAATCAAAACCCTAAAATCTATCAAGTTACGTCCTTTACACAAACATAGAGAGATCCCTCTTTGAGTCTAGGAAGGCTAGGTCCTAGGACTCCAAAGAATGGTTTGATGTTACCCTTGTACATTTGGTCTTGCCAATCTGAAAAATTACGAGGGCCTAACACCTCTAATAAAATGTGAAACACTTTCAAGCATACGAGGCTAATAAAAATACCTTTGTATATGATCTTGGTTTGTCGGCTACTGGATTTACCCATGATATTTTACTTCTGTGATGTGGTTATAATTACATTGAAAAGATCATTAAAAGAACACATATGCATGCTTAACCAAGAGGAAACATGATGAAAATCAGCAACACAAGAACATGAGACATTTTAGTAATGGATTTCACCCAGCGTGGGCTACTTTTTCGAGCCCAGTGTCAAGATGGTGTAGGTCGATTCATATAATTTTGTTAATAGATGACTATGTACATGGCCAACACTTTTTCATAACAAGGTCATACGTCCTCAATAGGAGTGGCTTCTCTCTCCACAAGATGTTCCACTTACATGATTTCTCACTCAAGAACGCTTCCTCTCAACATGAAAATCTAACATGATATCACACAATGTGGAAATGTGCATCCCTTCAACCTAATGCCATAGGGATCTCAACAACAACACATAGCATGAAAATCTAACTACATCTCACATAATGTGGCAAAAGTGATCCAGCAACATAACATCAAACAGGGATCTCAAAACATAATACATCATCCCAGCGGTTATGAAAGTAAACATTACATGACTGCTTCATGTACCTTAACTTATAAAATTTTCTAAAAAATTAAATGCTTGGCAGCAAAAACTTAATGCACCATTGAATTTATGGAATCAAGTGGTGTAAAATCGACTATCCATTCGTCGAATTATGACCTCGTAAAAAATTGGGCCTACAGGAATCTTTTAGATCCTCCCATGACTCTCCAAAGCTTTTTCTCCATGGGCTGACTGCAAATCTGATGCTCAAATGGTGAAACTGATATCACCACTGTGTTCCCTATGTAATTTCAAGAAATTTGACAATAAATTTGATACCATTCTGATAAAATGATTTTTTACATCCTTGGGAAAATGCTTCAATTCATGGTTCCACAACTTGTTTTCCTAGGAAAGGTTCCACCTCATGGAAATGTGTCATGGTTCCACAGCATCTGGGTTCTACCCACACATGGTTTCATTTTTTTTCTCAGCCTTTGTGTCAGTTCATTCTCCATTCTATTGCCTAATAATATGAAAATGAGTGTTTTAAATAATATGTGGTAGGCAGAATTCTCAACACCAAACCCTTTGGTGGATTGGTAGATGTGATTAAGTCGGCACATGCAGGTCAAGGGTTCCAACCCCACTGACCTCCCTTAGCACTTGCCATGTTTTAGTTTTAAACTTTAGTGGTTTGTTTGTTAACATCTCAACCGTTGGTGGGTTCACAATTTAAATATTGCACGTCACGGTTTTGCGGAGGTTTAAGTGTTGTTGACCGGTGGTTTTGGGTTTACACCGTCTACATTATCATTTGGATTGGATGGTTAAGGTTTTTTTATTATCTGGCATATATATATATTACAAAACCCATATATATGGTTTGTTATAACCACTTTAAACTATGACTTGATTGTCATTTGGGTGGTTCTAGACATGTGTTCTTTTTTTTCTTAATATGATTTTTTGGTTTGACCATATTAATACATACCCCATAACAAATTTTATATATGAGGTTTGAAATTCAACCATTCAACAATATTTGTTGATTCTGATTTGTTAAATTATTTTTGTTATAACCATATTATGACTTTAATATTTGATTTTTTTTTTTTGATAATGATTTTGTTATATAGTTATAAATATATTGTATGAATTTGATTTTTTATGGTATTTTAATATTTTGTTTTTGTATTTTCTACTAGGAAAGGATCCGATGATGGAGTGCCATGTGTTAATGGTTTATGGGCTGCCATGTGGGTCCCACTTTCTCACTGGGATGCCATGTGGCACACTGTGGGCCCCGCTTTTTCCATGTTTTGTCAAACTTTGAAGAGCTCTATCTCCCTCATACAAACTCAGATTTGAGTTTCATTCACACCACTCAAATTAGGGAAATGAGCACTATGATATTTTCCTAGTTCTAGAGTGTTCTATACCATTTTAATTTCGACCATTTATGAGCCCTCTTGGACTTCTGCATGTATTTGGAGCATCCTGGATCATTCATCACCACTGATGAGATTTTGGTCCTCCAAAATCATGAACATAATATGCAACTTTGATGTACATTGTTTGCAACACAGGTGTCTTGACATATAACCCTTCCTTATTCATCACCTTTGTTCTTCAGAGCCCTAAGCGATGAACTGACACCTAGATCTTTTGCAAACCTGTAGTGCAATATTATGCAAAATACATGCTATGTTACATTACCAACTATAACCCAAGCATCAAATACATGCCACGAGTTTATAACACATACTATGTGGTAAATTTTACAACAAAATGTAGACAATACCCTAGCTACCAATACAAGGCCAAAACATCATTGTTGCTACAACAAGTGATGGAAAACACATCATCACTTTTACATGTTGCAACATATTATTTAAAAAAATAATGCCACAACAAGCTAACACATCTAGAAAAACCATCTCTCACTTATCAAAGTGAATGGGTTATCTTCCTATGACGGAGTCGCTTGTCCAACAACTTATTCAATTAGTTTATTCATAAACACTTTTTCCTTTTGACGTTACTCTAGATGAAGCCTCCAACACGTGGCTCTTTGGTGACCACTTTTGTTGCTATAATTTCAATGAGTCTTCTTCCTCCAGACTTGATTTACGTTCTTCATTTCTTACGGTGGAGAGTGCCTTTCACGCCACATCCTCTTTCGTGCTGCCATTATTTTCCAATACTCAGAAAATACATGGTTATGTAATCCACAAAAACTACATGTTTTCCTATGCCATGATTTATGTTCATTATAAAAAACATGATTGTAATCAAAATGAAAATTAGAATACCGAGAATTTTCATACCCTTCCTAGTTGTCTTTGGTGAAATTCTGGCGATATGATCTTGCCTCGGCTCTTTCTTTGCAATGGGTGCTGCCATAGGATGATGGTGAAGTGTTCCCGTAAATCTCTTTCCTTGATGGTTTCAACCATGTCTTGGAAGCTTTTGAAACCTTTGAGCATTGTCCTTCAATGTATCCCAAACCTAGAAATCAAGGTCTTTTCATGACCTCCAATGGTTGAATCATGCCTTGGCCATTAACACCAAGTCCTTCTCCTTTATACCCCACCTTGGTAAGGATTCTCATGCCAGTTCTTGTAATGGGAATCTCCAGATTTCCAACAGAAATAACACCATGTGAAGATGAAACTGAAGAGTGATCAATATTCTTTACCTCAACTGTCGATTTTGAAATAGGTCATGAGGGCTTCTCTAAGCCTTCGTTTCACTTGAACTCCTCTAAGGCCTCTTCCGTGGCTTGTAGTTGAAGCTATAGTCTTTGTTTCTCATCTTTCTCTTCTTGTAGAAGCCTCCTTCCTCCTTAATTCAGCATCATTTTCTTCAAGGCTTTGGTGTCTGTGACTTGCAACTGAAGTTGCACTCTCTGCTTATCCTCTTTCTCCTCCCATAGAAGTCTCTTCAATTCAGTATTATCTTCTTGAAGGCTCTTGTTGATATTCTCATTCGAATGACGAGAAGACAATGAGATTAATGAATGTTCGCCGGAAGGTGCGCATGGAGCATCGTTCTCTTCTCTTTCCTTCTTCGCATAAGATTCATACATTATGTCCACCATTTTGGACATCCTGAGCATGGCCTCGTACATTTATTTGTGATCCTCCATTGTTGCACATTCAATCATTGTTCTTGGTCATAATTCACATCAGCGAGAAGACTAATATGATACCAAACTTGATCCAAGTCCGTTAGCTACCAGATATACCCATGATCTTTTACCAAGGAAAATTTTAGGGGCTAATATTCATAGCAGGACTAATTTTCCATGATTTCTCCAAAAAATGATTTGTTAATTTCCATTTTTTCTAAAAATTATTCGCCGAAATTTTATAGTATACAATTATTTCACCTCAAAAATGGCCAAAATTTTTATACATAGGCTGTATAAATTTATTAGATATTTGAATATTTTATGAAAATATTGTCAAACATTTTATAGATTGCATATGATGGACTATGAGATTTGCCAAGGTTTCTAAACTTCAATATAAATTTACATCCTTAAAATTTTCCCTGTCTTTTACTTTTGTGATGTGGTTAGAATTGCATTGAAATTAAAATTAAAATAACACATGTTTATGCTTAAGAAAGAGGAAACATGACTAAAATCAACAACAAAAGAATATGAGACATTTCATAACAAAGTTCACCCAATGTGGGCTAAAAAGTGTTTTCCATATCATGACCTTGCTCATATGATGACCTTGTTATGAGAATTTTTTTTCCATGTACATCATAGTCTCTTAACGACATTATATGAAACGAGCTACACCATCTTGACACCGGGCCCGAAGACGTAGCCCACACTCGGTGAACTCCGTTATCAAATGTCTCATGTTCTTGTGTTGCTGATTTTAGTCATGTTTCCTCTTGATTAAGCATTCATATGTGTTATTTTAATGCTATTTTCAATGCAATTATAACCACATCAATATAAATTTACATCCTTGAAATTTTCCATGTCTTTGACTTTTGTGATGTGGTTAAAATTCCATTGAAAATAAAATTAAAATAAAAAATATGCATGCTTAAGAAAGAGGAAACATGACTAAAATAAAAAACACAAGAACATGAGGCATTTGATAATGGAGTTCACCGAGTGTGAGATATTGCAGTTTTTTTCAACCAAATTTGTGCCAGAGACTTTGTTATTTAAGCCACTTTTTCAGGGCTAGTCTCCACACCAATGCCTGGAAATTGATGAGACTTTCTAAGGTCATCTATCTCATATGATTACCTTATTATGAAAAATTTTTTTTCATGTACATCATCATCTCTTAACAACATTATATGAGGTGGCCTACACCATATTGACATTGTTGGAATCATGACTGTTGTTAGACTAAGAAATGGAGGCGTTAGCCTTTGCTACAATCACTAGAGTTAGGATCCACGAGAGGCAATTAGTGCATGTCATGAAACCTACAGTGAGAATTGAACCCAATGTACAACAATCTTCCCCCCAATGAGATCCAGGTGAGTTTCGAACACAAGTGTAATATCCCAAAATGGGAACAACAACAATATTAAACAATACTGCTTCAGAAATAACGCAGTTTAGAAAAGTAAGAGAAGGAGGCCAATATGGAGGCTCAAAAATAACATTTATATCAAAAAATTAGATTTAAAATGGGGCCCATACAATGTATAACAGGAAATAGAAGACTAAATAGAATAAATCCCTCAAAAAGAAGTGTCGCAATCACATATGTTCACTGCAAAAGGCTTGACAACATTATTTTCATTAGGCTGCAAAAACTGTTGATTACAACTTAGATCTAGAGAAAAATAATGCATGAAAAGTTAGATCTATGATATATCCATATACTATAGCGTCTCTACTTTACATACCCCTTGGGGTTTTCAGCAATACATGAAGCATAAGGAGTAGATCTGAGATCTAAACCTGCAGATCTGCAGAAATCTTCAGAAATTATGAAGTAAATATAGGAGTATCCAGATCAAATATGAATATAAAATGGATTATATCTGAAATCCATGGATCACCACAGTGAAAGGCATATTCCTAACACTAGATATCACGGCTCTAAATTTATGCCAAAATCCCTTACAATAGCACCTACAAAAAAATGAAGATTTGGAAGGTGGACTGCGTTGTAGGGTTCAGGATGAGTTTGGCCTAATGCCAAGATGTGGACCTGAAGCTCCAATGATCCAATACACTCCTTCCAATGGGATAGAAGACTTTCCCACAGAAAAGAGGCACTAAAATGGCCTAGATCTGAGAAGATCTAGCCTCCACTTGTCGTAGCTTATAAGGACAACAAAACCCTCAACAGGATCTGCATTGTAGTTGGAAGGTGAAGCTTGGCCAAATTCCTGATAGTGGACAAGATCAGTAAGAATCTTCCAAGAGGCCTCTCAAGGAAAGAGGTGGGATTGCCAATCACGAACACCTAATGCTAAACAGCACTATTCTCAGCTAAACAACAAGAGAATGATATATGTCTAAACAGACAATATATTCAGAAATATAATATCATCAACAACCTTCTCCTGTTGTCCTCCTCTTCCTTTTGTAAGATAGAAATCTTGCAAAACCCTAAACCATCTCAATGATTTAGCTTCTTTCACATGTGCCACCTCCAACTAATATTGCACTGTGAGTCAATGAGGTTCATCCCCTCTAGATAGCATTGTTCATCTGGTCATGGTTGACCCAGTCAAATGTCTCAATCCCTTTCACACATAAGGATGTTTTATTAATATGGCCCAGATTTATCTTTGTCCACATGTGGCATTGATTTATTCACTATTTTAGGAGTTTTTATTGTCCTCCTTTACACATTTATTCATGCAATAGGAAAATGAAACAAAATTGTATATTCCCATTAGCTTGGCTAATTGGGAATATTACAGTCCTCCCCTCCAAAATGTTGCTTCTCCTCAACCAACTGATAAGGTGGCTGTTGCAACTCCTTTCCTCCTCCATTGGTGACACAATCAAGTGATAAACTTCCTCCATGAGCTAAGTGTTCACTAAACCAACCTTCCATGAATTGTTTCTCCAATGTTCTTATGAGAGGTAAATTACCCATCCCATAAGGAGTCAAAAACTCAAATGAAACAAACATGGCTGAACTAATACTCTCTCTAAAACATGTAGCATATGGTGCATAGAGAGTCTCCATCCCATGTGGTGCATACATGGCTCCCATCCTCACTCCATACATCCCCACAAAAGGTACAAGTATATTATCAATGTATGGGAGAAAAACTATGTACATACAAATAGAAATTTGAGCATGAGGAGGTGGGTCATAATCCCACATATGATTCCAACGCAGTGCATCTCCTACCTATCTCAAATCAAGACATGGTAACTGGTTTTCCCACCACTTAATTGCTGCCCAAGCCATCTCACGTTTGTTAAAGGTGAGAGATATGTTTGGTGCCTTAGGGAAGCACCCATCATGATGAAAAAGCTCCCTTTGATCATCAAGGGAGTGGCCAAATCTAGAAATTTTTGTGGCTCATTGTTTGCCATGAGATCTACAAGATGTATCACTCCTCCTTGGAGTCACGGCCTACATAAAAATAGTGAAAGAATGCATACAAACAGAAAATGAAACATGTTTTACATATGTATGTTCTTCATCAAAATTTTTCCTTATACAAGTGGAGGGGTGTATGGATCTTTCTCCTCCTTCCAAGGTAGGAAGAGATGGTTCAAATAAATATTTCATAGAGTCTTGTGGCTACCCCAACTCCACATAATTCGTGAATTATTGAAAATTCTGATGTAGCTCTCCTCCAAAGCCTTCCCATTCAAAGCATCTCATGATAGTGTTGTAGATCTTCATAGAATAGGTAGGGTTGAAACAGAACTCTTTTGATGCTCTTTGTAGTAACTTTAGCTTGAGCTTAGAAGATCTAGACAAGAATATCCTACCATGATGATAGATGACTCCCTCATGGAATAGATAGCCCTCTTCATGTAGTTGGTCATCAAGCATCATACAAGTGTGTAGATCTTTGGAATAATCCACCAACAATTGGGATTTCCAATACAGATCTAAACAGCTCAAAAATGACAGTGTTGATGATATATCAACAGAAATTTCTGTCATGTTGTTGATCTCCTCCTTGACACCTCCTATGCCAAATATGTGCGTTGGAAGGCCATTCCTTCCATTCTCCTCCTCCCACAGCGTAGATCCAGAAATGAGAGTGGGTGATAATGATAAGGGAAGAAGATCTCCCTCTTTCTTGAGCTTACCCAAGTCTCCCAGTGCTATAGCTTTGTCTTCAAGTTCTCTAATCCCTCCTAGATCTAAGTTTGGAGCATAAAGTTATGAGTTCTACCCCACAAAATATGAATCAAGTGGCCTCCCAGGTCGTTTGCCACTAGATAGTGAGGTCTCTCAGACCCTCCTCATATGTATAATATATGGGATCCTCATGTCCCTGATTCCACTGCAAAAATTCAGCTCTATTTCATGTGTGGAAATCTCATGAAGTTTTGGGACCACTCTTAGTGATGCAAGAGTGCTCCTGATTTGAGCATTTGCTCCATTCTCTCCTCATAGAAATACTGGATCATCTTCTACAATGTCAGCTTTGTGACCCCTCCTTTTTTCTATCTCATTGTCTATTATCATAGACACACGCTACTCATGTAATACATATGTAATATTCCTAGGAACTTCTTGCAAAGATGTAAGAGCCCCTCTAGTGGAAGCAATTGCTTCATCTCCATCTGCCAATAAAAATAGATCTCCTTCTGTTGTCACAGTGCTGGAGGATCTTCTCTTCTCTTTCTCTTCCTTCTCCTCATCAATGGATAATGCCTCATGATTTAGACACCCTTCTCCTTGATCTCTTCTTTAAGAAGGAACCCTCATGTCTTCTCTTTGAGAAGAGAGTTCTTGCTGAAGTGGGGCTTTTGCCTTTGGCAAATCATACAACAGATCTTCAACCCCTTCAACAATGTTTAGAAATGGAGTTGGCTTTACGGATTCTTCCAACTCATGCAAAGATTCATATTTCTTGGGTTTGATTTTATTCCTCAAGGAAGTTTCAGAACGTCTCAAATAAAATCTTTCCACTAACCTCCTAGTGAACGTTGCATAAGAAGATATATTTACACTTTTCAGGGAAGAAGACTCAAACAGCCACCAGGCATAAGCCTTACCTTGAAGATGCAATGTTGCTACTCTCATGGCTTCTTCTTCTGAAACTTGATGTAGCTGTAAATATGTGTGAAGCATCCTTACCCAAGACTTGGCTGAGTTCTTAGGTGATCCATCAAAAGTAGGTAAAGAGAATCTACCCAAATTGTGTTGCATGCACCCTCTTCTTCTATTGTAGCTATTGGATCTTCTTTCTTGTTTAAGTTGACAGAACTCTGGAAAACTGAGATGCTCCTTGAATCTCTCTCATTGAGACTCGTATTCTTGGAGATATTCGCCAAGAGATTCCTCCTTTGGTGTTCCTCCTTTCCCTCTTTCCTTTGTCAAGAAAGTGGGCAAGCTCCAATGTTGTAGATCAGGTTGTGTGGCTAAATGCTCACACACATAGTAAGGAGTACTGGGGCTTACTTGATGTAACAATATCCTTGAGGGATCTACATGTATTTCCCTCCTCATTCCCCAGATTTATCCTTTTAGCTCATACATATCTTGAGAAATATTTTTAGAGAACTCTTCTCCTTTCAATCTTCTAGATAAAGGGGTTTCACCCTTACTTTCTTTGTCTTCTGTGTAATCAATTTTCTTCTGTCTTATCCTTAGATACCTCTTCTCTCTAACAGTAAGAGGCTCATATTATTCTGAATACATATTGGCTTCTTAAGAAAGCACAGGCTATGCCAAGATGATTACTCCGATACCACTGTAATATCCCAAAATGGGAACAACAGCAATATTAAACAATATTGCTTCAGAAATAACATAGTTCAGCAAAGTAAGAGAAGGAGGCCAATATGGAGGCTCAAAAATAACATTTATATCAGAAAATCAGATTTGCAATGGGGCCCATACAATGTATAATAGGAAATAGAATACTGAATAGAAGAAATCCCTCAAAAAGAGGTGCTGTAATCACATATATTCACTGCAAAAGGCTTGACAACGTTATTTTCATTAGGCTACAACAACTATTGATTAAAAATTAGATCAAGAGAAAAATAATGCATGAAAATTCATATCTATGATATATCCATATACTATAGAGTCTCTACTTTAGATACCCCTTGGGGTTTTCAATAATACATGAAGCACAAGGAGTAGATCTGAGATCTAAACCTGCAGATCTGCAGAAATTTTCAGAAATTCTGAAGGAAATACAAGAGTATCCAGATCAGATCTGAATATAACATGGATTAGATCTGAAATCCATGGATCACCACAGTGAAATGCATATTCCCAACACTAGAGATCACTCCTCTAAATTTATGCCAAAATCCCTTACAACAACACCTACAGAAAAACACAGATCTAGAAGATGGACTGCACTGTAGGGTTCAAGATCAGTTTGGCCTGATGCCAAGATGTGGATCTGAAGCTCCAATGATCCAATACACTCTTTCCAATGGGATAGAAGGCTTTCCCACTGAAAAGAGGCACCAGAATGGCCTAGATCTGAGCAGATCTAGCCTCCACTTGATATAGCTTACAAGGACAACCAAACCCTCAACAGGATTTGCGTTGTAGTTGGAAGGTGAAGCTTGGCCAAATGCCTGATAGTGGACAAGATCAGCAATACTCTTCCAAAAGGCCTCTCAAGGAAAGAGGTGGCATTCCCGATTAGGAACACCCACTACTAAAAAGCACTATTCTCAGCGAAACAACAACAGAATGATATATGTCTAAATAAACAATATATTTAGAAATATAATATCATCAACAAAATTATCTTGTTTTCCTCCTCTTCTTTTTATTAGATATAAATCTTTCAAAACCCTAAACCATCTCAATTATTTAGCTTCTTTCACATGTGCCACCTCCAACTAAGACTGTGTTGTGCATCAATGATTTCATCCCCTCTAGACAGCATTGTTGATCTAGTCATGGTTGACCCAGTCAAATGTCTCAATCCCTTTCACACATAAGGGTGTTTTATTAAGATGGCCCAGATTTATCTTTGTTCACATGGGGCGTTGATTTATTCACTGTTTTAGGAGTTTTTGTTGTCCTCCTTTACACATTTATTCATACAACAGGAAACTGAAACAAAATTGTATATTCCCATTAGCTTGGGAAAATTGGGAATATTACAACAAGACCTGTTTCTCTGTGTATTTTGAGGCCTTTGTCTCAAGTTTCAAAGATTCTAGATCCTCATAATTATTCGTTAGAACACCATCTTCATCAAATGTAACATTTATGCTCTCCACTCTCTGTTTTCGTCTTAGATTATAGAATTTGGAGGCCTTTATTTTGCATGAATAACCAACAAATATACCTTCATCAAAACGTGAATCAAACTTACCCAAATTTTGATCTTCTCTTTTTATATAACATTTGCTTCTGAAGATTCTGAAATATTTTACATTAGCCAATTTTCCTTTCCATAATTCATATGGGGTCTTGTTGCAGTTATTTCTAAGAAGACTTCAATTGATAATGAAGACTTCTGTATCAATTGCTTGAACCCATAATCCAATTTTGAGTCCTTAAAAATTGTTCTACCCATTTCTTGTATGGATTTTCTTTCTCTCAGCAACTCCATTTTGCTGATGTGTTTGTGCTGTTGAAAATTGTCTTTTTATTGCATTTTCATCATAGTATTTTTGAATTAATTTGGAAGTGAATTCTCCTCCATTATCTGATCTTAGACACTTTATTTTCAAATCAGTTTCATTTTCGACATAAATGAAGGTTGACAGCTTCATTCATCACAACAAGCTCACATTTCTTTTCTAGAAACCTTTGAGCCTAGTAGTTTTGAGGAAGCCAGCCAAAATGAACATTGGGTAGCAGCTATGAATGAAGAATTGGATCAAATTGAGAAGAATAACACCTAGAAATTATCTCCATGGCCAAAAGATAAAAATGCCATTGGGACTAAATGGGTGTTCAGTAACAAATTGAATGAAGATGGACAGGTTACTAGAAACAAAGCTAGATTGCTTTGCAAAGGCTATGCACAAGTGGAAGGAATTGATTTTGATGAAACATTTGCACCAATTTCCAGAATGGAAGCCATCTGATGTTAATTCAACATTTCTGAATGGTGAATTAGAAGAAGAAGTTTACATCGAACAACCTAAATTTTTTTTACTATTAGAAAAAGAAGACTATGTTTGTAGGTTAAAGAAGGCTCTATATGGTCTCAAGCAGGCTCCCAGAGCATGGTATTCTTGTCTTGATGGATATCTACATCAACAAGGGTTCAAGAAAGGTACTTCTGATAGCAATATTTATGTACAAATAGATAAAGATAATTTAACAATCGTTGAGGTATATGTGGATGATACAATATTTGGTAGAAATGATGATCGACTAAGTAAGAAATTTGCTACAAAGATACAAAGTGAGTTTGAGATGTCTTTACTTGGTGAGCTGATATACTTATTAGGGCTTCAAATATCTCAGCAAGAGAAAGTAATATTTATATGTCAAGCCAAGTACATCAAGGAAATGATCAAGAAATTCAAAATGGAAGATTGCAAACCCGTCCTTACTCTGATGGTAACAGGTTGGAAATTTTGCATAGAAGACTCATCTAAGTATGTGGATCAGAGGTTTTACAGATCTGTGATTGGTATCTTGTATATGTAGCAGCCTCCCTGCCAAATGTTATGCAAGAAGTTGGACAAGTAGCAAGATTCAATGCAACACCAAAAGAATCCCATATTATTTTTGTCAAAAGAATTCTTCGATATCTAAAGGGCACAATAGAATATGGGTTGTCATATCCCAAGGGTAGCAATCTCATTATTCAAGCCTTTATAGATGCAGATTGGGTAGGAACTGTTGATGATCGTAATATTACTAGTGGAGAAGCATTATATCTAAGTGGTTTCAGAGAAACAAGTCTCAGGTTCAAAATTCACCTGGCTCGCATTGGGGGGGAGATTGCTGGACATTGGGTTCGATGCTCCCCATGTGTTTCGCGACATGGATGAACTGCCTCTCGTGGATCCTAACTCTAGCGATTGTATCAGAGACTAACACCTGCGGGTTTTGGTCTAACAACAATCGTAATTCCAATAAACACTGTGCCGGGAGACATAACCCACACTGGGTGAACTCCATTATCAAATGTCTCGTGTTCTTGTGTTGCTAATTTTAGTCATATTTCCTCTTGCTTAAGCACAAATATCTGTTATTTTAATGCCATTTCAATGCAATTCTAACCACATCAATATAAATTTACATCCTTAAAATTTTCTCCGTCTTTCAATTTTGTGATGTGGTTATAATTTCATTGAAAAGAGCATTAAAATAACACATATGCATGGTTAAGCAAGAGGAAACATGACTAGAATCAACAACACAAGAACACGAGACATTTGATAATGGAGTTCACCTAGTGTAGGTTATGTCTTCGGGCCCAATTTCAAGATGATGTAGGTTGCTTCATATAATTTTGTTAATATATGATGATGTACACAGAAAACACTTTTTCATAACAAGGTCATATTCCCTCAACGGGAGTGGCTTGTCTCTTCACGAAATGTTCCTCTTATAGGAATTCTCACTCAACAAGGATGCCTCTCAGCATGAAAAGCTAACATGACCTCACACAATGTGGCAATGAGTATCCCTTCATCATAGTTACATATGGATCTCAACAACAATACATAGCATGAAAAGATAGCTACATCTCGCATAATGTGGCAAAAGTGATCATGTAACATAACATCAAACAGGGATCTCAAAACATAATACATCATCTTAGCGATTATGAAATTAAACATGACATGACTACTTCATGTAACTTCACTTCTAAATTTGGCTAAAAAAATTAAATGCTCAGCTACAAAATTGAATGAACCACTGAATTTCTAGCATCGAGTGGTTTAAAATCGATTATCGATTAATCGAATTCTGACACTATCAAAATATTGGCCTACAAAAATATTTTAGATTCCCTTGTGATTCTCCAAAGCTTTTGCTCCATGGGATGAATGGAAATATGCTACCCAAACGGTGAATCTAATGTCAACACTCCGTTCCCTATGAAATTTCATAAAATTTGGCTATACATTTGATACCATTCTGATAAAATGAAATATTACGTCCTTGGAAAAATTCTTCAGTTCATGGTTCCATTGCGTCTTTTCCTGGGCACGATTCCACATCCTTGAACTGCATCATGATTCCAAAGTATCTGGGTTCCACTTCTTTAGAGTTTCATTGCTATTCTTGGCCTCCATTTCAGTTCGTTCTCTATTCCATTTCCTAAGCATATGAAAATGAGTGTTTTAAATAATATGTGGTCGTCGGAATTCTGAACACCAAACCATTTGGCGAAGTGGTATAGGTTCTTAAGTGTGTGTGTGTAGGTCAGGGGTTCAAATACCATTGAAATTCCTTTATTCAATTTTTTAATATTAAACTTCGGCGGTTGGTTTTTTAACATCTCAACCATTGTCGGGTTGGTAGTTTAAATATTGCACGCCACGGTTTTGCGGCGGTTTAAGTCTTGTTGACTAGTCTTTTGGGGTTTGGACCATTCACATTATTATTTGCAGTTGATGGTTAAGGTTCAATCGTTATATGGCACATGGATATCATAACAACCATATATATGGTTTGTTATAACCACTTTAAACTATGACTTGATTGTCGTTTGGGTAGTTCTAACCATGTGTTATTTTTTTTCTAATATGATTTTCTTTGGTTTGACCATATTAATACATACCCCATAACAAATTTTATATATGAGGTTTGAAATTCAACCATTCAACCATATTCATTGGTTTGGATTTGTTAAATGATTTTTTTTATAACCATATTATGACTTTAATATGTGATTTATGTTTTTATAATGATTTTGTTATATAATTATAACTATATTGTATGAATTTGGTTTTTTATGGTATTTTAATATTATTTTTTTGTCTTTTCTATTGAGGCAAGGAACCAACGATGAAGTGCCATGTGTCAATGGCTGATGGGCTTCCATGTGGGTCCCACTTGCTGACTGGGATGCCATGTGGCACATTATGGGCCCCATTTTTTTCCTGTCTTGTCAAACTTTGAAGAGCTCTATCTCCCTCATACGAACTCGAATTTGAGTGTAGTTCACACCATTTGAATCAGGGCGATGAGCACTAAAATCTTGTCATGGTTCAAGAGCGTTATGAACAATTTGAATCTTTACGATTTATGAGCCCTCTTGGACTCCTGCATGTCTCTGGAGCCACCTGGATCAGTAGATGTTCCATTGTCTTACTTACACCGAAATGACCAGAAATAATAAAATTATGTGCCTCTCTTATAATGTTGACTCTTTCTCCCTATGGAATACACAACTTACCAATATGGTACAACAAGTTATCATGCATGTGATAATCCAATTCCTCTACTTGGTTCCCTTGACTCAAGGTTGCATATACATCTTGAAAATCACTATCTAAAGCATATTTTTCAACATAGCTCTCTTGCAAAACACAATCATGCTTAAGAATAGTATCAACACTAAAAATAGGCCTATAAAGCATGTCAAAAAATTTATTATAGATACCTTTCGTATACCTTATCACCAAGTGGAATTGTTGAAGAAAACCCATCATCGAAAATTCCTTGATTGCTACAACATTGTTTGTGATTTCAAGTATTGCAATGGTTGATGTTGAATGTGAATGATTCTTTCCCTACCCATCAAGTAGTGTTTCCAATTTTTCACACTCCACACCAATGCATACAATTCCTTGTCATATGTAGGATAATTAATCACTCCACCATTATTATTTTTTGAATGAAACCAGATGGGCTTACTATGTTGCATGAGGACTCCACCCATGGCATAGTCACTAGCATTAGTTTGAATCTCAAAATTATTGTCTCAAGTCTGGAAGTGAAATTACTAGAGATGAAGCAATATTTTCCTTCAATGCAGCAAATACCTTTTGTTTTTTACCTCCCCACTGGAAGAACTGATTCACACTTGTCAATGCATGCAATGGAACTGCGATATAAGATAAGTTAGAAATAAACTTCCTCCAGTCTTGGGCTGCTCCCAAAAAATATCTTACCTCCGTAACTATTTTGGGCTTTGGATAATTAAAAATGACATCAACATTGAAGGGATCTATTTTGAATTCACCTCCTCTAATGATATGACCCAAATACACTACAGAAGTTTTTCCAAACTCACACTTTGACATCTTTAAGAAAAATTATTCTTTATTCAAGAAATCAAGTACCTTTTTGACATGCATGACATATTATTTTCAATATTTACTAAAATTCAAGATGTCATATAAATATACTATCACAAAATCATCTATAAATGGCATCAAGTCATCATTCATCACATGCATAATGGTAGCGGGAGAATTGCAAAGACCAAAAGGAATAACTAGCCATTCAAAAAAACCTTGTTTTGTTTTGAATGTTGTCTTCCATATGTCACCTTCAGCAATTCTAATTTGATGATAGCCACTCCTTAATTTCAACATAGTAAAATACTTAGAATCTTTCAATTGATCAAGTAAATCATCAATTCTAGGAAGTGTGTAATAGTTCTTTACCATAATTTTGTTCAATGCACGAAAGTCCACAGACATCTACCATATTCCATCATTCTTTGGCACCAAAACAACAGGTGACCCGCATGGAAAATTACTTGGTCTAGTGATCCATTTGTCTAGCAACTCTTAAATTTTATTTTTAATTTCTTCACTTTCCATCACTGACAGCCTATACATGCCAATGTTAGGAAGAGGAAAATATTGTTGCAATTGTATTTCATGTTGGATTCCCCTCTTGGGGGGAAATCCTTTAGGCTCCTAGATAATCTCATCATATTGGTTAATAACCTCAACCAAATCATATTTTAATCTTGATTCACAACCTTGAAAAGATTCATCCTCAACATCATTCTTTTGTTTGACCATTAAAATCACAAAACCCTTCTAGATTTAATGAGTCTCTTCATTTGACCTGCATTCACAAGTGAAAGATTTAGTTTTTATCGATGTGCTCTAACGATGTACTCAATACCATATTTGAAAAAGTGATATTTGTTTTCATGGTGATGAAAAATGGCTCTCCTATCATACAAATATGGGCTTCCCAAAACAATTCCGTAAATATCAAGTGGACTACATGAAGTTCAACTTCATCAAGAATTTTTTTTGTAATTGCAAATCTAAGTATGCATTTCCTTGTCACTTGTAAGTTTTCATTCTTGCATATCCAACCTAAAGGATAACGGATTGGATGAGGAATGGTCTCTAAATTTAGCTTCTTAACTAAGTCTTAGGAAATCAAATTTACTTGTGAACCACTATCAAAGAGTGTATCAATTTTGCTATGCTTTGAAATAACCCGAATATGGAAAAGTTCAATTTTTGTTTTCTCATCTTGAGTATCATTAGGACAGCTTGAAGAGCTAGTGATTGCTATGTACTTACATTTTCTTCCCATTGTTGTTATCCTTGTTTCGAAACGGAGCCTAAGTCATGTTGTGTAGTTGCAGCTGTCTTTTGCTTCCCTTTATTGTTAAACTAGTTTGGTTTCATCTCACGATGAAGCTTTCAATAATGAGATTCATCATGACCTTATTTGGAATAATGTTTTCATGTTAGTTTTGCTCCTTCCTTATTGATGGATGCACTAATATTTCCTTTCCCTTTGAACTTATTATTACCCTTCTCTCCACTTGTGAATGTATTATTGTTGCCCTCTTGTGAAATTTTTTTCCCTCTTGCTTCAAGATGTGTTGCGTGAACACAAACCTCATCTAAAAAAGTAGGATTAAACATAAGGATAGTATGCCTCAAATAACTATGTAAACACACAATATATTTCAACAAAGTTTCTTGTAATTACAAGTCTACACCTAGTATCAAAGACCTTCTTCTAAAATCTTGGGTCTAACTTTGCAAAATTTGACACTTTAGCTATCTAAAATTCTTCCAATCCATAATTTCCTTCTGCATATAAGCTAATGGATAAAATTATATTCTAAGTGCAATAATAAAATCTATCCAAGAGGTTAATATGTTACCATGTTTTTTCATATCCTCTTGTGTTTTGGCTTCCCAACAAAACAAAGAAGCACTTTCCAACCTTAATTAAGCGAGTTGAATCTTTGTTTCATCATCTCTGATGTTCTGAATCCTGCAATAAACTTCAAGTTTATGAACCCAACTATCAATTATTTTAGCATTCAATTCACCATTATACATAGGCAGTTCAAATTTAATATCAAGTTTTAGTAAGGGAGTTTTACCATGAACCCTTAGGGTATGTGGAGGTGTTTGAGTAACAGTTGTTGTGGAAGAGGAAGAAGACGAAGGTGAGGATGATGGTGGAGAAGAGGATAGTTTGTCACAATTTCCTTTTGAAGGCTTGTCATCATCTCCTCCTTTTCCTCCAGAATAACACTCTCATTTTGAAAGCTTTGAAATTTCACCCTGAAATCTTGAATTCATCTCTTCATAGAGAACCTTCTCCATCTCAGTGATGTCAAAGAAATATTTCCTAAAATCCTTTTCATCTTCTGACATATTATCAACTCCACCTTCATGTGACATTATTACTGAAGCTTTAGATGCAATTGGAGGTGTAATTTGTGGTGGATATTATGTAAAATGAGCTCTCCTTGGCCTTGTCACAACTTGAGAACCTGCTCCCACAAGAATTCCTTCTCCTCTCTTGAGCTTCAACCTTGTAAGCATCATAAACACTTGCAAACAATTAAATCCTCACAACAACAAAGAAAACCAGTGCTCTAATACCAAACTTGATCTGTATGATTTATATGTAAAAGTACTTGAGGTGGTTCAAATTTAAAGTGTTAAAATTGACTTTTTATGTGGTTTTATGCTAATTTTTATGCACATAAAACATGGATTTAAACTCTAAAATAGAAAAAAACAACAAAAAATTACAGCATAAAATAACCGCATCACAACAAGTGATTGGGGAGTTCACTCCTCCTGGGTTACATCTCCTAGTCGAGCTTCCAATGGCTTGACCCTATATCATTATTCTAAAACTTGGTCATTACATTAGTTTACATTGCTCCAATGGCTTTAAAATCTGTTCCATTCAAAACTGTCCAAAACCCCTCTCTAGCCTCTTTCTACTCCTAAATTGGTCAAAAACTAAAGAATTTATGAGTTTCCCTAGCTTTGATGCTAGTCACTCTACAATTTCCCAAAAAGCTGGCATCGTCCTATATTTTCTCCCTCAATTTCGCTAATGGAGTGTCAGTTTGACAGAATTCCAGTGGAATTTGTGAGACGGTTAAAAAATCTTCCAAGGCTTAAGGTCAGAATTTTTAATTAATAAAAAAAAATGTGGTCACGCCCACAATTATGTGCCAAGGTTTGTGTGGTATGGTGTGTTGGGGGGGTTAGGGTTAATCCCTAACCCCTTAGCCCATTAACTCCACCACCTCAAACTTAAATAGTCGCTGGTTCGTTGGTTAAACAAGGACCAATAGTTAGCCTGGTTGGTTAAGGCTTTGCACTATTAGTTAAGAGGTCGTGGTATCAATTCCTATAGAGTCTAATTCAGAATTCAAGAAAATTTTGGTGGCCCATGTGCTACCACGTGGAGACCTTTAGCTGGGCACGTGGAAACCTATGGTTGGCCACCAACCCACCAATGAAAAATACCAAAATCGGCGCCAATGACCTTATGAAAAGTGGCAAACTATTATTGGCTCAATGGAGCCCAGTCAACCATGCCCACTCAACCATGTGCATTCAGTTGTACGAACTGTTGATTGGGCAGCCTGCACAACTTTTGCAAAACAATTTCCTATTTGGAAAGACTAACATAACAAGTTTATGGGAGCATACAATGTCCATTTTCATTAAAAGAGTTGCACCAGATTTAGAATGATGAGATCTACGTAAACGAATATGTTTCGATCCATTTCGACAAATTTAATATTTGAGCATATTTTTGAGCACCTGATCAATTTTAGACATGGAGACCATATTTCACAATGTATTTTGGATTATTTCATGAGAGAATATGGACATGTTGTTGAAGAGGCTAAAAAAAATCTAAAAACAATCCATCCATAAAAGAAGGGGGAAAAGGAAGTTGCTAATAGGAATTTGGTCTAGCTTTTGATGGGTTACAATTAGAAGCATCCAAATACTTGGGATGAAAACTTGATCTATGTACATCACTCTTATAATAGAGGAGTCCATAGTTCTACTAGTAAGTACCATTTTGAAATTTTCTTTGAATATTTGTCACTTCCACCTTTGGATGTTGTATACCGAAAACAATGAGTAGTGAGGGACTAGAAGATGAATTAAGAGTAGAAAATTTGTGAGCAGATTAGGAAGACATGTTTGCAAGTATGTCATACATTGAATAAGTCATAGGAAAAATATAAGGCTAGGGTTTATCAACATAGGCCAGGGAAATAATTTAGAGTGGGAGATAGATTATGGCTATAATTTGACAATGAAAGAATGCATGGTCCAAGTAATAAAATCAAGGCTTTGTGGTATGCATGTTTTAATATATTGGAAAAAGTGGGACATAATTCCTACAGACTTTGTCTCCCCCCATACATGTACATTTACTTAATAGTGAATGTGAAATATCCCTATATTGACCCCTAGGTTAAATTTCAATTAATTGTAATTAAATATGTTAGTGATATTGTATTGCCTATATTGGCATTTAAATGTCACCATTATGACAAACCAAACTGGGCAATTTAAAATTATGCATATGTAATTATTTCTTTGATAATTAAAAGTGTTGATCTACTAACTAGATATGTAAGCATTGATTAAACCTGTGATACCACAAGTGGGAAAATTATAAGGGCATTGTGTAAGTTGTCTTGCTAAAATTCTTACCATGAGATTTTAGTCAAGTCTAAGATTTTTCCCTCTTCCTAAGAACCAATTAAATTTAAATAATTGGGTACTTGGGACAATCACCCTCATAAATATAAAATTTGGGGTGGAAAATTTAATAGTGCTTTAAAATTTAATGGAATGAATGGGATAATTACATTCCTTGTATTTTGAACATGACCCACATATTGCCCAAGAGACTAAGGTAAATGTGCGATTGTAAAATTGTGGACTACATAAATTAAGGAAAATTTTGGAAGGAGGTAGATACGCATGAAGGGAAAAGAGTGTTAGGAACTTATTCATAGAGGGGATTCATTCATTCATGAACAGAGACAAACACCCATGATGATTAGAGACATGCATGTCTAGTTCAGTGATTTCATCTAAAGAGAGATGCCATTTTCAAGAGGAAATATTGTTTGAGTACTAGTGTTTATATGGAGTTTTAGATGCCCGAATATGCCCATAAAATTACCAGTCATGGATTGGAATTTTTTTTTGTGTTTTGTCTCTCTAAAAATGAATTTTGCATGCCCATTACTAACCAAAGAGCTCTAGAATTTAGTTGAGTAGTGGGAGTCATGAATTTATGTACATTGGGCCAGTATAATATGTAATGGCCATGGAAATTTTTGAGGGAACTATAGTGAAGTCAATATTTATTTATTTTCAATATATCTTGCTAGGAGGCATCTAATAAATATTGCCCCTAGGCCTAGTAGGAAGAGGAGTTCTCTATTTTTTTTCTTATGAAGGAGAGTTTCCTTCACCCATCCTATTTTTCTATGTGTTGACAACTTCCCCTTATGGTATCATATCCTATATAGGTGGTGGCCAAATATAGAAATAATTGGTGTGCATGAGCCTACGATTGTGTGGAAAAAGGTATTTCCCAATCAGTTTTTAGCTTGAAATTTCAGATAAGTGATGCCCCTAATTCCTATGATTAACTTTCGTTTTTCTCTCTAAATTTTGTTGGTAAAAGTAGAGATGAAAAATACATGTTTCTTGTTTGGAATTCAAAATTAGATACATGTTTTAAAATCATATAAATTTTTAATGGTGTTATGAACGTGTTAATGTTTTCGTGTAACACATAATTTACTTCCACAATTATAGGGGTAATATATCGGTCTCGTATAGTTTGAATCGTTAAACTTGCATGAGTAACTCTCGATTTCTATAAATATAAATACAATCATACAGAAGTAAATTTTCTTAGCTTGAATAAGGATATACCAATGCATGACCCAAATATTAAGTATATACTAAGGGATAGTATAAATGATAAAGACCCGGTATATTTTGTAGAAATATTGGTTACTAACAAGGGAGAGTAAACATTATAATGTTAAATTTCTGATGGTAAAATTTGTTCACATGATTATGGCATATGGGTTTATTCATGTAGAGATATAGAGTTGTGTTTTATTTGATGTATAGTAATTTGATGATATAAGAGCTAGTTGAGAGTAAATTGATGTTGAGAGTAAATTGATGTCTGAAGTAAAAATATAATTTCATAATTATCCTACCAATATTTATGCAAGGAAGTAACACCTACTAAATTTACATTGTTAATAAATGAATAAATATTGGTGGGTAGTGATGCCCAATTACATATGCTTCATACCTATTTTGGTTCTTTCTTAAATTATTGTGGGTGTAATTATATTTATTTAATTAAGTATGAAGAATACCAAAATTTTTCTTTTTCCTAGGGTTTGAAATTTAAGCTTTAAATATATGATTTCTTATCTGTATGAAACAATGTTTTCATGCATTTTACATTTATTAGATGCACAATTACACAAATATTATTTTCCCAAAAGTGGAAATGGGTCCATTAGGGATGTGTGCCCATAAGAACATGTGTGTGTTCTTAGGAATGTGCACTTCCTGAAAATCCAAACTTGGAAACATCTGAGCTACTAACTAGGAGGCCATCCATGCTACCATCTTAGCATGGATCATTAACATGCACACGTTCCTAGGAATGTGTACACATTTCTAGTGTGATTGTTATTTTATGCATCAACAACCCCATTTTTTTTTATTAATTTTGGATTACATGACACATTTTTAGTTGTGATTGGGAAACAATGTCGATTCCAAATCTATGTCGAGCAACAAATCAACGCCATACATCATCTGTGGATTCTAGGTAAGCATTGTAATGCACATTTCTTCTTTAAAAACAAATCTTATTTTTAAAAATTTGGTTTAAAATTGAGAAAAATGTCTAGATAATAACCTAAACACAATCACCATATTAAATTGTAGGGAAATTGGTTATTATGTAACCTAGTTAGTGTTGAACCCTTAGTTAAACTGAGAGGGGGGGGGGTTGAATCAGTTTAACACATACATGGACTTTTAAAACTTTTCTCTGAAAACTTATTTACACCTTTACTTCATGATCAACTTAATATGTGAGCAATCTTTATTAGAGAGTAGCAAGTATCAAACAGATTTGTTAATGTAACAACAGTCTTAATATGTGAGCAACAAGTATTAAGCAGATTAGATAAATCACATCAACAAATGCACAAAGACACCAGATATAAGTTGAAACCCATAAAGGGAGAAAACCACATCTTATTATTGTTGTGATGCAAAGGCAAGCTCCAACTCCCTCTCACCATTTTTTTTCTGCAGGCACCAACCTACAGGAGGCTCCAACCTCAATTTCGCAAGTTACAACTTGCAAGGAAGCTCCAACTCCCATTAATTTTCTGCAGGCACCATCCTACAGGAGGCTCCAACCTTAGTCAACTACAACTGGCATTTTATCAAGCTACAACTTGATGTGGAAGCACCAACTCCCATATATTTTCTGCAGGCACCAACCTACAGGAGACTCCAACCTCAGTTAGCTACAACTGACATCTATCAAGCTGCAACTTGATAGGGAAGCTCCAACTTCCTTACTCTTTCAAAAGAGAAACACTTGCTGATTTACCTTGGATATCAACTCCGTTCTGTTCCATCTGCTCCGTTGTTCATCTATTCTCATATCTACCCTGTATCATCTTCTTCTCTGCTCAGCTCCTCTATCAGCTTCTCCTTCTTCTCTGCTCAGCTCCTCCTTCTTCTTTGCCTCACTGCTTCATTTCTGCATTTTCTTCACTCACTCTCTCTAACATATTTGTGCATATCAAATTGATATTATATATAGAGATCCTCACATGACTGTTTGTATTTCACAAGGAATTTGGAGTGAACAGTCATGACTCTTCGGCTTCTGTCTTCTTATTCCTTTATCCAACTCAATTTTAAAATATAACAATATGTACAAATTTCCATGCTACAGTGGGAGTTTTATTTTCCTTAGGATACTTTCCTTTGCATCACAAACAATATAAAAAATATTTACATTTACATTTTTCAATTATACATCTCAATTCCACTCAGCTTCTTTTCTGGATTTTGGATTTAGTGGCTTTGTCTTTTCTGCAGTTGTTGAGTGATTGTTCTGTGTACGTTGGTTCACTGTAATTGTGTGCACCTGTGAATGTATACCTGTCAAACCTGTAATCTCTGTTTACCTCTGTCAGACCCATGCTTTTATCCCTGTGTTTATTCACCTGTTCACTGTGCTTTTGTGCACCTGCTGCATATATACCTGCTGATTTTAAATCTGGGCAAAAATGAATTAATGCGGATATTTCATTTTTCCATGGTTATAAAACCATACATATAAATTCATTCATTTTCAATCTTTACAGTATTTCACACGGGACTATATATATCTGGACCCACATATTCCAAAGTCTTTAAATTTAAAACATCTTTTGAATAGTTTCAACTACAGACCCTTTGGTAAAATCAACTCTCGGCATCTTCAAAACTGTGGTCAAACCATAATAAAACCCAACCTTATGACTTTAGCACAGTGTATAAATGTATATCGTCCTTTGGCTCCGGGCCCATGATGCATTGCACCCTGCCTTTATATATATATTGCGCATCGTATATATATATATATGGTTTGGGCTTTTGCATATAAGGCGCATAATACTTTGGCTATTAAAACCATATTAATTGACCTTCGACATGTACATATATTGACCCACGTTCACATATTCCATTATACGTAATATATCTATATATATATATATATTACGACGTTCTTTAATATTGGAACCATTACAACGGAGTCCAACGATAATCGGGCAATCTTTTATAGATTTGAAACCTTAGTCTTCCACCTTATTTTAATAACCTGGCAAACCTTAATAAACATCATTAATATTTTCCATCGGACCTTGTACTACAGTTAATAAACCAGATTCATTTCATATATCTCCGCCCCAGGCCCACAATACAACCAAAAGACCAATCAACCGCACGCACCATACCTTATTTAACCTCTGGGTTCTTTCATTAAACTTCGGCCAAGTCTAGTGAGCGATCACCGTTAGATGTCGAGCCTCCAGATCAACGGTCTATATCAATATCGCTCAGTGTCTTTAGTCAATGTATAACGTGTGATGGCGCAGGTTAAACAGTGGTTTTCCAATTCTCTCAGGGACGCGTGTCAGTTGCTCTATGGAATTGCTGCGAATTTGGGAATACCGCTTGCCGACAGATGGTGGTGCGATGAAACCCACGGTTTCGCTCCAAACCGCCATCACTGTTCCTCTCGGTCACAGTTCTGTTCTCCACTCCAGGTTCCGTTCAGCTTCTGCTCCAAGGTTCCGTTCAATGATTCAACATTTTATTGTAATACAACCTTTGTTAATATTGTGGCTTTATCTCTGTTCCACTGATTTCTGTTTCCGTCCCTTTTTAAAAGAACTGTCTTCCTCTGTGTTAACTGTACACGCTGACGGTTTCGTCCTTTGGTTCCACCTTCTCCAACGCAGTTTCCTTAACAATCCTTAATTTGATTTTAACATTCGAGGACTAAGTATTAGTTTAGTATGTGTCCAGCATACAGTTCCACTCATGCAAGGTTCTCCATAGCATAAAATACAAATACCAACATATATGCCAGGTGTTAAGAACATAAATAGACCTCGGGCATAGGTATTCATATAACCTTTCGGGTTTACAACCAGAAATCCTCACGACATCCCCTGGGGTTCCAAAATAATATATTCACGTACCAAATTCCCGAGATTGAATTCAGAACTCCTCCCAGGTCATCAATCCTTGCAGGGATTGATGTCTGCAAGTAGAATTTGACTCAGCCAACACATCAATTTCCCACAGAACTTAATTATTCCATACATAAGTTCAACCAAGAATACTTTCTATGCACACAGAGCTTATAAAAAATTTCCTCAGTAGTATATATATATTTGTGATCAGTTTCAGAGTATTCACTTATGATTTTGTGGGTGGCCAGATATTTAATGACAGTGGCCTTGTTCCTCGTCTGTTCTGCACAGATCTCTACTTCAATTCACTACTTCCTCTGCTCCTTGACTGATGTTGCTCCTTGCATATATTTTTGCTGCCTCTGCTTCCTCTCTCCTTGCTTCCTCTGCTCCTCCTTTTTCATCTCCTTTGCCATCAATGACAACATTTCCAACAATCTCCCCCTTTGGCATTGATGGCAACCCATCCACCAATAATTCATTGCTTCCTCCAAGTCTTCCTCTGTCTGGCTTCTTTTAGAAGACCCTATCTTCTGTTACTTTCTTTTCCTCCCCCTTTGACATCAATGGCAAAGGGTTTCACATTTCCTAGTGTGCTTTCTATCTCTTCATTTCCTCTTTCTGAGATGTGTTTAGGCCTTCTTCTTCTGACTTTTTACCCTGCTGCTCCAAACTAGTGTATGAGAGTTGAGATGGAATATGTCTTCTTCTGCAATACACATCTGCAGTACCACACCAGTTCAATTATGATAATGATGCCAATATATCTTTTATTGCTGTGGTACACCTTTCCTACCTGTTGGTGATGATATGAGCTAGGATGCTGACAAGGATATTACTTTTAAAGATTGAGAGGTTATTGTTGTTGATGTGAACAAATGAATCACACCAGAGTTTACCACTTATTGTGAGATTAGGCAATATCTTACAATATGAGAGACCAAATGACTTTTACTGCTTGCACACTGTACTTTCAAAATAAATCCTTCAATGTATTGGTCAGTCTTATTTATCAATCATGCAGTTTTATTTATGACATGAGGAGGTATATATGTCATTGATAAATCTCCTTTTAAAGGTGGATTACCAGTAAATCCTTTGTGCTAAAGTAGGATTTAGATGATTTAAAAAACTTTTGATATTCAGATGGTAATCACAGCTAGTCCTTTATTCTTCAGATACTTTGACTATTTTATCAGAATGAACTTCCACAAAACATTTTCATGATGTTTAATTGATATCTTTGTAAACAGACTTCTCATGGTGCTATAACTGATCTTAAGGAAGAGGCCTTTAAGATATATAAGTGCTGACTTGCGGAAGGCATGCATTTATATATGGAGAAGGATACTGCTTCAAAGTTCAATATTTTGTTCAAGTGTGAACAAAATGTTGATCCTTTAGTACTGCTACTGACCTTTTCATGCTGGATGTACTCTTGCCATAACCTTTGATCCTGAGGACCTGTACCTTATTGCTGCTCCATGATAACTCTTGATATTTTTTTGATAGACATGCTACATGTACCTAGTACCAATTGATATTACCTTGATAAACCATGCAAAGATTTCATTTTAGCCTGCACATGAACCCATTGTTTCTACTATTGATCTTTCCACTGTTCACACCAACAATCATCAATATACTGAATCTGATCTTGGCATCATTAACCTGCTACTTATTCTGTCATTCTGATTTGAAAGAATGTCACTGCATTTTATTTTCTATGACAGTTCCAGAATCACTGCTACTTTATATATTGCTTTATATACCAATTCAACTATTCTAACATGATGATCTTCGGGAAGACATTTTCGATTTCTTTACTTGGAATCTTCATGGGCAGATCACTCTCTTAACTATACTTCTCCAAGAGACATAGATGAAGGAAGTAATGATATAGTGATGATAGGCTCTTTTCTTACTCATCCTTCTTGATGTGACACATTGTGATAGGGCATATTGTGATCATCACTTTAATGTTATAAAATCTTCTTAGCATTTATGTTCATTGCTAAGGTTTCCTCTATCATCATTGCTTCTTGCTCTCTTCTCTTCTTCCATCAATCTGTCAGCTACTTAATACTTCAGATGATCTTCTTTCTCTATAGTTCTCTTTTAGAGGAATTTCCTTTTTCTTCCTGATCTCATAGTTGTTCTCATTTCATGGAGCTCTTCTTAGACTAATTTTTGTGGGGACTACATATGAACTGCTCTCCCCCTGGGATGTTGCTTCATATTTATCACTAGTTGGATATTTTCTTTGTTTCCTAGAGCAGCTCCCCCTGAGCCTATGATGGATTCATTATGTTATTGAGGTAACAGGCTCCCCCTTTCTCTTTTCTTTCCATACTTTATTGGGGTTCTTCATAATGTATGTACTTCTTTTAAATTCATATTTTTGTTTGATTTGCTTTGTTTCCATCATCTGTCTAGAGTTCTTTAGTATATATGGCAGTTTACAGTCCTTTGCTTTGTGGCCAAGCTTGAGGCATATATAACATATTATTTTATCAAAGTATATTTGAGCTGATGTATAATATTTCATTCCCCTTTTTGAACATAATTTACAATCAACAGATTCATGTCCAAAATTATTGCATGCATAACAGTAGCCATGGAAATGATTCGTGTACCTGGTGAGGGATTGTCCTTTCCATTTTCTTGCTTGAGGTAGTCTTCTCTTTTGCTGCATCCTTTGCTGGTTGGACTGGATTGGCTTTGTCTTGCAATATGCTGCATTATGTCCTTGTTTGTGGCAGGAAAAACATGTGCTATATTTCATAGGAGGAAGGAACCTCCTTTGACATCTTCCGAATTTGTTCAATTCATCTTTAGGACCATGTGAGCCTTTAGCAGTTGATTGTTTCATCTTCTCATTCTCTGTTCTTTCATGTTGCTTCTTGATTCTATTTGTTTCTGTACAAATCTTGTTCTTGTTGGCTTCTTCTTCTGTGGGAATATTCTGAGCTGCTTCATTTTCCTTTACAGCTTTTACAAAGATGATTTTCATGTTATCTTCTACCTTGGGCTTACTGGTTTCTCCTTCATATCCTATTCCAACCTTTATGAGAGGAGATCTTTGAGCTTTTAGAATCTGGTCCAACTGTCCAGAGCTTTTCATCTTAGGAGTATTCATTAATAAGTCTCTTTGGGCTTTTTCTAAATTCTTTCTCAGACTCACTACTTCTTCTTCCAATCCTTCACATTCAAGTCTTTTCTCTCTCATTTGTTCCATTAGAGTGTCTTCTACTTTCTTTGCTTCTTCAAGCTATGTCTTCAGGCCAATAATTTCTTTCTTATCTTCATACTCTCTCTCATCACATATTTGCACCAATGTCTTAAGGTCTTTTTTTTCATTCTTTAGTCTTTCTATTTCAGTCAAGGCTATGTCAAGTTTGGCTTTTTCTTCAACTGCAATTTCTTCATGGTTCTTACTGCCATTCACACTAGCAGGTACCTCATTTGATTGAATATTTTCCCGTTGACCTGAATTTTTCTTCTTATTAATTCTCTTCTCCTTCTTGACAACGCAATCATTAGTGTCAACTCCATGCATGAAATGCAGTCTATCCCATATTTCTTTTGCAGAGTCTAGATCCATTATCAACTCTAGGTCCTTGTTATGAAGACTTTCATATATCACACATTTTGCCTTGGCATTCCTTTGTTGTTCTTTCACAGTGGGGGAGTCTGTGCAGTAACCATCGCAAACAAGCTTCCATACCTCAGGTTCATCAACCATTAAACCTGTTTTAACCTTATCTCTCCATTCAGGAAAGTTTCTTGTATTTAGCACAGTTACATTTTGATAGTCCATGACTCAACCAGATATCCTTCAAGCTATTAAGCTTACACCAAAGGAACCTGCTTTGATACCAATTTTTGAACCCTGAGTTAAATTGAGAGGGGGGGGGGGGGTGAATCAGTTTAACACATACATGGACTTTTCTTCATGATCAAATTAATATGTGAGCAATCTTTATTAGTGAGCAGCAAGTATCAAACAGATTTGTTAATGTAACAACAGTCTTAATATGTGAGCAATAAGTATTAAGCAGATTAGATAAATCACATCAACACATGCACAAAGACACCAGATATAAGTGGAAACCCATAAAGGGAGAAAACAACATATTATTATTGTTGTGATGCAAAGGCAAGCTCCAACTCCCTCTCACCACTGTTTTTCTGCAGGCACCAACCTACAGGAGGCTCCAACCTCAATTCTGCAAGCTACAACTTGCAAGGAAGCACCAACTCCCTTCAATTTTCTGCAGGCACCAACCCACAGGAGGCTCCAACCTCAGTCAGCTACAATCGACATTTTATCAAGCTACAACTTGATGTGGAAGCACCAACTCCACCCATTTTCCTCAGCACCAACCTACAAAAGAGGCTCCAACCTCGGCCAACTACAACCGCATTAATCTATGAAGTCAAGAATCCTTGATAGGAAGCTCCAACTTTCCTTACTCTTCAAAAGAGAAACACTTGCTGATTTACCTTGGATATCACGCTCGTTCCATCTCGCTCTCAATACTCATCTATTCTCATATCCTGGCTCGTACCAATTTCCCGCATCTTCTCAGCCTACCTATCGCCTTCTCCTTCTTCTCTCGCCTGTTTCTCCTCTCCTTCTTCTCTCATTTCACTCGTCTATTTCTGCATTTTCTTCACTCACTCTCTCTAACATATTTGTGCATATCAAATTGATATTATATATAGAGATCCTCACATGACTGTTTGTATTTCACAAGGAATTTGGAGTGAATAGTCATGACTCTTTGGCTTCTTTCTTCTAATTCCTTTATCCAACTCAATTTTAAAATATAACAATATGTACAAATTTCAATGCTACAGTGGGAGTTTTATTTTCCTTAGGATACATGCCTTTTCATCACAAAAAATATAAAAAATATTTACATTTACATTTTTCAATTATACATCTCAATTCCACTCAGCTTCTTTTCTAGATTTTGGATTTACTCGCTTTGTCTTTTCTGCAGTTGTTGAGTGACTGTTCTGTGGACCTTGGTTCACTGTAATTGTGTGCACTTGTGAATGTATACCTTTCAAACTTGTAATCTCTGTTTACCTCTGTCAGACCCATGCTTTTATCCCTGTGTTTATTCACATGTTCACTGTGATTTTGTGCACCTGCTGCATATATACCTGTTGATTTTAAATCTGGGCAAAAATGAATTAATGCGGATATTTCATTTTTCCATGGTTATAAATGGTTCCATACATATAAATTCATTCATTTTTCAATCTTTAAAATATTTCACATGGGGCTATATATATCTGGACCCACATATTCCAAAGTCTTTAAATTTAAAACACCTTTTGATTAGTTTCAACTACAGAACCTTTGGTAAAATCAAGTCTCGGCATCTTCAAAACTATGGTCAAAACATAATAAAAACCCAACCTTATGACTTTAGCACAGTGTATAAATGTATATCGTCCTTTGGCTTCGGGTCCACGATGCATTGCACCCAACCTTTATATATGTTGCGCACCGTATATATATATATATATATATATGGTTTGGGCTTTTGCATATAAGGCGCATAATACTTTGGCTATTAAAACCATATTAATTGACCTTCGGCATGTACATATATTGACCCACGTTCACATATTCCATTATACGTAATATATCTATATATATATTACAACGTTCTTTAATATTGGAACCATTACAACGGAGTCCGACGATAATCGGGCAATCTTTTATAGATTTGAAACCTTAGTCTTCCACCTTATTTTAATAACCCGATAAACCTTAATAAACATCATTAATATTTTCCATTGAACCTTGTACTACAGTTAATAAACCAGATTCATTTCATATATCTCCGCCCTGGGCCCACAATACAACCAAAAGACCAATCAACCGCATGCACCGTACCTTAGTTAACCACTGGGCTCTTTCATCAAACTTCGGCCAAGTCCAGCGAGCGATCACTGTTAGATGTCAAGCCTCCAGATCAACGGTCTATATAAATATTGCTCGGCGTATTTAGTCAATGTATAACGTGCGATGGCGCAGGTTAAACAGTGGTTTTCCAATTTGCTCAGGGATGCGTGTCAGTTTCTCTATGGAATCGCTGCGAATTCGTTAATACTGCTTGCCGACAGATGGTGGTGCGATGAAACCCATGGTTTCGCTCCAAACCGCCATCACTGTTCCTCTCTGTCACGGTTCCGTTCTCCACTCCAGGTTCCGTTCTCCACTCCAGGTTCCGTTCAACTTCTGCTCCAAGGTTCCGTTCAACGCTTAAATGTTTTATTGTAATACAACCTTTGTTAATATTGTGCCTTTATCTCCATTCCACTTATTTCTGTTTCCGCCCTTTTTTAAAAGAACTATCTTCCTCTGTGCTAACTGTACACGCTCACGGTTCCATCCTTTGGTTCCACCTTCTCCAACGCAGTTTCCTTAACAATCCTTAATTTGATTTTAACATTCGAGGACTAATTATTAGTTTAGTATGTGTCTAGCATACAGTTCCACTCATGCAAGGTTCGCCATAGCATAAAATACAAATACCAACATATATGCCAGGTGTTAAGAACATAAATAGACCTCGGGCATAGGTATTCATATAACCTTTCGGGGTTACAACCAAAAATCATCACGACATCCCCTGGGGTTCCAAAACAATATATTCCCATACCAAATTCCTGAGATTGAATTCAGAACTCCTCCCAGGTCATCAATCCTTGCAGGGATCGATGTCTACAAGTAGAATTTGACTCAGCCAACACATCAATTTCCCACAGAACTTAATTATTCCATACATAAGTTCAACCAAGAATAATTGTTATGCACACAGAGCTTATAAACAATTTCCTCAGTAGTATATATATATTTGTGATCAGTTTCAGAGTATTCACTTATGACTTCGTGGGTGGCCAGATCTTTAATGACAGTGGCCTTGTTCCTCTTCTGTTCTGTACAGATGTCTACTTCAATTCTTCGCTTCCTCTGCTCCTTGACTGATGCTGCTCCTTGCATCTCTTTTTGCTGCCTCTGCTGCCTCTATCCTTGCTTCCTATGCTCCTCCTTTTTCATCTCCTTTGCCATCAACGACAACATTTCCAACAGTTAGAACCCAAATTTTACATTACCAAAATAAAATTTAGAACTACCAAACTCCAACCAAGAACAGAGAAATAAAAATGATGAAATTTATGCATCCTTGTCTACCTTGAGCTCACTAATATATGATCTACAAATAACCAAAGAAACATCAGAATTGTCTCTTACCAATTTATTAAACTCAATTGTATCATTCATATCCAACGTCAAAGTCCAATCAACCAATATTTCGAATTACAAGGATAGAATTATGAACACCATATTATTGGTATAAATAAAGACCAAATTAGAGACCTCAACATTACTAAGCAAGATTTTTTGTCTTTGTTCGTTGACCCAAGAGACAATGAACATTTATCGTAAAAGATATATATATATATATATATATATATATATATATATATATATATACAAACTAGTGTACCTACCAATTGTTTGGAGATCATTGGATAGACAATTGTTTCATGTTATATGATAAATATCCTTGTAATAATATGGAGGTATCTCTATATTTCTTGAGGAAGTCATATAGATAGTTTAAGATAGAATTCCATGTCAACTAATTTGACATGGGATAATTATAGAGGGTGGTTTATGGGTCTATACAAGATAGACAATTTTTTATGCCAAATCAGACACTAAATCCTTGTTGACCTAGATGAAAGCATAACTGTACTATTCAACATCCTCTAGTAATGGATAGAATTATTGAAAACCAAATGGAAGTATCCACATTAACTTGCACCCTAGTGAAACATAACATCTTGGTACCATTTTCATGTCATTAGTTACCAAGAACTAATTCATTGGGAAGGAAGGGTTGGAACATCTGAATATATAACATAATTTAACTAGAAGAGGCCACATGGAGGCTCACATAGATGCACTAACTATGGATAAAATTGTTATGGGTAGATGGAGGAGGTTATTATCTTGAACATATTTACATTCTTTATTTCACACACACATGCGCCCCCACCCCCCCACCACACACACACACACACACATAAATATAAAGATTATTTTGTTTTCTATTATATATCTAATTGTATGTTGTTAATATTTTTTATGCCCTAATTGTTAATTTTTTCAACTAAGGACAAATTCCACATTGGACAGCTCAGATGATTAATATAATAATTTAATTAGATTCCTCTTTTCAAGAGGATCAAAATCGACCTATAGATCGCGCCAATCAGTTAAGAAGAGTTAAAGTTATGAATTAATTTAATATTTTATGGATTGGCCTAACCGCATGTTTATCCAGTCAAAGCCCCAAGCGGTAACTCACAAATTTATAAATAGAAGCGAACTCAAGTTCATTTGCACACATTCTCTCATGAGGTCCTCTCCATGCTATTTTCATTTTTGGTCATATTTTCGATTTCTTGGCTCACAGGAGTACGTCGAAAGGATCTCGTGCAATGTCACAAAGTGGATAGAGGCCAGAGACCAGTGCACATTTCAGATCTAAGTATATTGTAGTAGAGTCGTGGGCAGGTAAGGCCCTGGTAGAAGCCCTACTAAAGTAGAGCCACATGCAGGATGTGTTTTTCTCATAGGCAAGGTGCCAAAGTCACTGGCACAACATGTTAAGGGCACGACCAAAGCCATTAGGTGAGATTAGGCTATTCTCAAGCTCATTCATGGGCACAGGGTGTTGTGGTAGTGGCTCAGAGCCCTAGAGCTGCAGGTAAGCGTGTTAAGGTCGTGAATCAAAGATTTATTGGGAAAATCAGATTTGGATCAGCTTTAGTTGATTGTGCAGTGTTTACAGAATTCAGTCATTTAGTAACGATTGCGTTAGAGCGTCATTGACAGACTCCTAGATTCAGATCTAGGACTTCTGAGTTGAGATCACTTGGTGATATTTCAGATCCGAGTTTTGGTATTATGAATCTATTGATATGTAGATAAATTTTTTTTGTTTCTACTGCAGATTTATCTTCAGTCATCATTCAGTATCAACCATGTTCATTAGTTCACTATGGGTTTTTCCCTGGTCTGAGATGAATCCTGGTGTCTGTATGTGTTAATTTTTCTCTTCCTTTAATATTCTATTTTCCACTGCTTAGATGATGATGGCGATGATGGTATTGTTCTTTCTACATAGTGTCATCTTTTGATGGATAATGAAATAGATCTTTACAATGGAAAATTTATTTGGGGTGAATGCAACATGTCGATGATTAAATGTAACTATCAAAGTAAAGAGAAATACTACTTGATGAAAAATTAACATGGTATCGGATATGGTTGAAGAAAATCCATGAGGATCACACAAAGGATACACTTCTATGGAAGAAAGAAGAGGATGGCAGAGACCTAAAATGATTCTCGGGTTTGAATAAAACCATAGGAAGTTAGTAAATAAGGGTTTGAGAGGAACCCTGGTTTATGGTAAAGTATTGATATTTGGTTTATGAAACCCTCGCATGGCCTTTGTGAAGATTCTCAAGCACTTGGATTTTTTTGAAAGAAATGACCTGGTTATTGATAAAGTCAATGATTGAAGGCAAAACTTCTTTATGATCTATGGTTGACTCTTGAAGGTTGGTTCAAGAGGGAGAGGATCATATCTCATTAAAGATAAGTATTCCTTTAATTTTAATCATTACTCTTGTTTATGCTTATCGATCAAATTTATATGATTATTTTTTCTAGTCGTTACTTCTTGCATGTATATTTGATCACGTGGATACATTTACCCTCTGTGATGAGATGTGATGATAGGATACCTCTTGAGGAATTTGGAAATGCAGAAAAGATGGCCAATGTAGCTAAATCTGGAAAAGGAAAGATGGCTACATCTAGAAATGCAGCTTGGTCTGGACAAAGGAAAGATGGGTAGATCTACAAAAGGTAAATATGCACTTGCGCACTAAAATACGCCTATGTGAAGGTACACAGGTAATACCATAAGGCATGCATGTTATATTTTTTTTAATTGTATGATTTATCTACAACATTGGCTATCTAGGTGAGCCTTTCGATATATTGAGAATGTCTAATTTTAGGATGGATCATGCATGCACATATAAGAGTGATTGGGATTTATGTTGATGAAATAGTGCACCTGATATTGAATGGTTTGATCATGAAGATCTGCTTGATTCTGCGAGAGTATTTGATGTGATTTATGATCATGGGTATAGTAGCATAACTTAATGTGTGGCTAACATCTAATGCTTTTAGATAATGATTCTGATTTTTAGTGGATGGTACTCTTAATTCTTGATACACATAAGATATATTGGATCTCTTATGGAATTTTACCTCATTGATATGGTATTGATAATACTTGTGATCAAAATGATGAAAGCTCATAGAAAAGCATAATCTCACCCTTTTGGTTTAACGATTAACCTAACTTGATCCTATTGATTATGATATGCATGGTATTGGAAACCATGACTATAAAGGCATATTTATGAGATTGATGTTACAGATTGATGACTATATATGGTTATAGCATGTGGTGAAATCAAATTTTTTAACGTGATGTATTGTTATTCAATATTAAGGTTGTGATGTCACATCAACCTACTGCCCTTATCTTTCTATTCCATACCTTGATTAAATATGGATGCCAGGATATTGATGATCATGATAGATATGCGTTTATGATAGATCTACCATTAATTGATACCTGTAAATACTGGTTGATGATATAATTGATGTGGATTCTCATTCAAATGGAGAAATTCTCTTCTAAAAGAACCTTACTCATGATTTCTATTGAAATATGATTTATGAGTGTTTGACATTGTTAATCCACAGCATAGGGCTAAGCCTCATTTACGCAAAGGAAGGCTCATAGATGTGACTATGCCTTAGAGAAAAAAAATTGAATTTCTGTATAATGAATTTGATCTATACTCAGAATCCATGGATCTATGATTTGTCTTGTCATTGTGAACTAATTTCTGGTATTGTTGGAATTGAGTGTGAAATAAAATCATCATTTGGAAAATGTAATTTCTACATATGTATTGCAGATTCCAGTAACATATGTTAGGTAGGAAATTTCATATGTTTTAACTGAACTTGTGTGTGCAAGTGACTGAGACATTCATATGGATATGTCATTGTGTTTAAGGCTAATTGATATTGATAAACTATGTTTGGTACTTTTAGACATGATGCTTAATGGTTGAGACATGTATGGAATTATATATATTACCATGATTGGACATTTGGATTTGACATGATTTGATCTGGTGATACTTGATTTTCCTAGATAACTATGTTATGTGGAAATAGTGACCTTCAATGTCGTATGTGAGTATATAGATGTATGGTTCTGTATTGGCCTCTTTGTTCTTAGCACAGTGGCTATTGTGACTTAGTATGAACATGTGATTTAATTGTAATATGTATGCACTTACATCTAATGACGGAAATGGCCTATAATGACAAGTTAATTGAAAAAATTGAGATCTTGACATGAAATGAAGTCAAGACTTGATATGTGTTCTACCTGTCTCTGGTTGAAAGAATTGATAACTATGAAATCAATGTCTTTGATAATAGTTGTGACTGACTTCTATACTTGGATTAGATGATTTTGTTGACTCATCATTTATTTGAGTAAGGTTGGATATGTTGACATGATGAGACTTTCTACTCGTAGAGAGTGTTGCGTGATGCAAACTCCTTAATTTATATTTTTTTATATGTGACTATTATTTGGTGAAGTCAGGATACTGAGTTCCAAGGTATGCCATCGATTTTTTATTATGGATTTGATTATACATACTGATATTATATCATTGAAATGTGATGAGCCTATGAAAATATAAGTAAGAGGGAGATGACTTTTGAATATTGTAATGATGTATCATGGCATGATAAATTGATCTCTGGAATTTGGGAAAAAAACTCCATATAGAAATACTGTTGAAATTTCTTTGTGTAATGTAAATCCTTGGATACTCTGATTTAAAGTTTAAATGTTGATTGAATGTGATATGGAACCTGGTAGTTAGTTGAAGCATTGAAGTTCTGCGTTGAACATTCATCCGTATATGATGTGTATATAACAGGATTGAATTCATGATTGAACTGCTTCACTCAGAATTTCCACCAAAGAACTTTTATTTGGTTGAGATATGTAGTTGCATGAATGAAGTAATGATGTTTTTGATTGATGAGCACAGTTGGATGTTTCCTTAGTATGATATCTTCCATGACACTTTGGACGAGAGGTCTGTGGCACGACCGAGGTCAGGTATAATGCCACTAGAAAGGCTATTTGTGAGGCATGATGTAGAACCTCCTTAGAGATTTGATCGAGCATGATATAGATAAGACATTGATACATGATGATGACAAATAATCCCAAATACATATAGTTGGGACTATGTGTTCTCCATTCATTTGAGACAGTGCATATATTCGATAAAGTATGAGGCTTGTGATTGACACCCCCATGAGAGGGACGATGGTTATAGTATCCATGTAACCTCTATGAGAGGGAGGATGATTATAGTATCCATGTAACCTCCATGAGAGGTAGGATGGTTATAGTATCCATGTAACCTCCGTGAGAAGGAGGATGATTATATATCCATGCAGATTTGAGACCTCCATGAGAGGGAGGATGGTTTTGGTATCTTGTTGTTATTGGTATCTTGCTCCGATTTACATGATTATGTATGTTATAACATAACACTTAGTTTGATTTCCTATAGGTATAGGAATCAAAAAATACCAGATGAGAGTAGCATTGATCGAGGACATTGAGCCAACTCTTCTTCTCTGTTTGAGATCCCATAACAAGGAATTGAGATAGATGGCTCCTAGGGTTGACGGAGATCTGCAAAATAGGGTGTATACCATATACGTCACTCATGGGATGTTTGATCCTTGTCCGCTTTGAAAATTTTAGTATCTCCTCCACAGGTCATTCTATGCACAGTATACCCTAGTTGGAACGATACCCATAGGGTTTGTTGGGATTGGCCCTCCTCATTTTTCCAATGGGTTGAGGAGGCTTGGAGGTGTGTGATCATTACCTCTTGGTAAGTTGGGTATGTCATCCAAGCTAGATTATGATGCAGGTGTTCTACCACATGACTATTTAAGGTCATCGATGGGAATATCAATAGGTAATAGGATGGGTTGGGATAACCCTATGTGATTCTGAGTTGAGAGTGAGCTCCTCGATGTGAAATAACCCTATGTGATTCCAGGTTGAGAGTGAGCTCCCTGATGTTGCACCAGGCTTGAGATTATCTCCCCTGTGTGGATGGGTATCCTATCTCCTCAACATAGGGTTGTAGAGGTATATCTCCCCCATGCGATTCCAGGATATGCATTCCCTGAGATGTGCTCCATATTGATATTCTCTCCATTGATGATATTTGGGGTAGTAGCCTGATGGAAAATACTCCAGAATGATAGCCTGATGAATGAAGTGTGGTAGGAAAAGCTCCCTTCAGGAGAAAAATTATTCATCTAGATCTAAGAATGTTAAGAATAGAAGGAAAAAAATCAACAGATAAACAGAAATAAGCATGAAGAGTAAATTGATGATTTGTAATAAGAAAGGTTCACATCATGACAACTTTGTAGATGTTTAGTGATGAAATGATGATGCATGAATATCAGAATGGAATATTGATCGATGAACAAATTTCAACAGATTTTTTTGAGTCAAGATGACTCCATGATGCAGAGAACTACAAGCAAATATTGAAAAGTGGAACTCTTCCTAGTTGAGAGGGAGTGTTAATTTTTGCAACTAAGGTCAAATTCCACATTGGAAAAATCAGATGATTAAGATGACAATTTAATTAGTTTTCTCTTTTCGAGAGGATCAAAATCAACCTATAGATCACCACAATCGGTTAAGAAGAAGTTAAGTTATGAATTAATTTAATATTTTATGGGTTGGACTAACCACATGTTGATTTGGTTAAAGCCCCAAGAGGTCACTCAGAAATTTATAAATATAAGCGACCTCAAGTTCATTTGCACACATTCTCTCATGATATCTTCTCCATTCTGTTATTTTTTTTGGTCGTATTTTCGATTTCTTGGCTCACACGAGTAGGTCAGAAGGAGCTCACATAGTGGCACGCAATGGATTGAGTTAGAGACTAGTTCACATTTCAAATCTGAGTCTATTGAAATAGAGTCATGGGCAGGTAAGGCCCTGGTAGCGGCCTTGTTGAAGAAACATCGCTGGCAGGATGTGTTTTTCCAGTGGATAAGGTACCAAAGTCATTGTCACAACATGTTAAGGGCACGACCAAAGCCTTGAGGTTAGATCGAGCTATTATGAAGCTCAGTCGTGGGCACAATGTGTTTTGGTAGTGTCTTAGAGCCCCAGAGGCATGAGATGAGCATGTTCAGGCAATGACTCAGAGAGTTACTGGGAAGATTGTATTGGATCACCTTCAATTGATTGCGCAACACTTCTAGATTTCAGTCGTTCAGTCATAGTTGCATCAGAGCCTCATTGATGGACTCCTAGATTCAGATCTAGGACAAGAGAGTTGAGATCACTTGGTACTTTCAGATTTGAGTTTTGGTATTATAGATCTGTTGATTTGTATATCAGATTTTTTTGTTTATGCTGCAGATGTATCTTCAGTCCTCATTTAGTATCAGTTGTGTTCATCCGTTTTCTATAGCTACTGCTAGTGCATTTCAGTTCTCAGATTCGGTTTCCTTCATGCAAAAGTATGGGTATGGTTTTAGCTCCTGTATGCTATTTTTTTTCTGCATCGTAAATATATGTACTCATGGATCATTGTACTCTTGTTGCTGAATCATTCAATGAAGATCTAGGAACAATAATTTCCAAGGGTTCTCCCCATAGTGGGTTTTTCAATAGTCTTAAACCAATACCAATGTCTCTATGTGTTCATGCTTGTATTCCTTTCCTATTTTATTTTCCGCTTCTTAGATGATGATGATAATGATGATGGTATCTTTCTTTCTTAGTTTAATTTTCTAATGGTTAATGATATAGATATTTACAATGGAAACATTATTTGGGGTGAATGCAACATGTTAATGATGGAATGTAACTTTCAAGGTAAAGAAAAATGTTTCTTTATGAAAAATTAACACTAATGACCCCCCCCCCCCCCCCCCCCCCCCCCCCCCCCCCCCACCACCCAACCCATATAGATGCACTAGTTCCAATTTCATCCATTGATGTTGCTTTCTTTATTGCATTCTCATGCATGGTGAGTTAAAACAATCCCTAATTGTAAAAAATTTCATATTTTTTAATCCATATTATAAATTCTTTTATTTTGGGTATAATTTTAGTGTTCATTTAATGTTTTTATAGATTGTGATGATAGATGGTGAGGAGCTAAGCCCACATAAGGGAGGTATATCATCCCCTTCCTAGGTATCATGTGTATTTTTTTAAAAATGTTTATTTCATTATATTATTTTTGTTAACTAATGAAAATTATATAAATGTCTATATAGGTTCCTTCATTTTCCAAATTTTCCACACTATCCCTTACATATCATTCACGACCATCCAATATTCCTCCATAAATTGTGCATCATTATTATCACATTACCCCAATGTTTATCCAAATTAACTCAAATGGTGAACTTTTATCATTAATACAACCCATGGGTGTTAATCATCACCCACCTTCACCACCATTGACATCCCATCCACCCATAGAGACAACATCCATAAATCATTTGAAAACACCCCTCCCACCAACACCCCCTTATATTTTTCACTACAATACTTCATCCCTAGTGGTTTCTCTAAATAGCCCTCATGTTGTTCCCCAATTATTGACACATGATGAAACTTCAGTGGATTCAACAATAGATGTTACCTATACACAATTTGTGTAGCCAAATGCTCCACCCACTAGTGAGTGGCCATTATTTGGGAAGACATTCACGATGAGATCATTCATTGATGACTTTCTTTTCTGTCTGACGAGTTGAGTTGATTCTAAGCATTTTTTGTTTAAATTATATGGTTTGACTCTTCTAACTATTGCAAGGTGGCATAATATAGAGTTTGTGGGCATGGAGGAGGATGAGAACTTGTGATTAATCATATTATTTGTGGTAAGATCTCAAGGCTTAAATTATAAAGTATTAGTTTTTATGTGTGATAATTTATTGTGAAAAACAAATATAATGAGTGTTGTTTCTTTTTTTAGTCCCCAAACCAAAAAAATCGCACATGAAAGGAGAAATGGTGAAGCTCCTTCTTCTAGTATGTTGAGAAAGATCAAATTTTGAGATTTATCTAATGGTGGTGAGGAGGAAGTGGTTAATGAGAGACCAATGACACCTGATTTTTATATACAACATCATATGCCATGTATTAATGTTTGGTCATGAGATGTCATTTTTTTGTTAGAGCCATTTTTTATAGTTCACCATATACCATAATTCGATGCTTAAGCATGAGTTTTCATTTTATATATTGGACATGTTGTTCAATTTTGTTAAAAGTGTACATTTGAGACAAATCTGAGAATATATATATATATATATCTATATATATATATATATATATATATATATATATATATATATATATATATATATATATATATATATATTCCATGGCTCATATTGTATAAATTTAAGAGTTTGTTTATTTGATGTTGAAGTGCTATATTGGTTGGTTGAATTTTCATGCATGTGGTTTGAAGAAATATCACATACGATGAAGTGAGCACTCCGACATCAATGTATTGTTGAAGGTGTTTGTATTGGTATTTTATAGACATGTCAATTAGGCATACTTTTGGTGATAAATGTTGTTTATGATCATGCAAAACTAGTAAGGTCACAACATTAGAATTTTAAAAAATACTAAAATAAATTTTTTTTTTAAGTTAATATTATTTTGTATCCTTACACAAAAACCATGATTTAATACCTTATATTGATTCATATAATTTTTCACTTCTCTTAGCGTGTATTCCTCTCTTAGAGATGTCATTTTGTTGTTGTTTGTGTAAAAAATATGTTTGACTAAAAAATGAGGGCACAACTATCTCCTCTCTCCATCACTGTTTATCTATCTCTTATCCCATCACTCACTCTCTCTCTCTCTCGACCTATATCTCTATATACATCTCTCATCTTCCCTATATATGTCCGTTTCTCTATCTTCCCCCATCTCCTACTCTCTCTCTCTCTCTCTCTCTCTCTCTCTCTCTCTCTCTCTCTCTCTCTTATCCACTTTGCTTTCTCTTGTTCTATCTCCTACCTCCATATTTGTATCTATCCTTTTCTTTTACTTATATTTCTCCCTCACTCTTTCTTTTTCCTACCCATAACTCTCTCTGTATGATCTATATATCTCTCTTCTTCCCTCTATCTTCCCTCTCTATGCGTATCTATCTATCTCTCTCTCCCCCTTTACCCTCCCACTCTCTCTCTCTCTCTCTCATTTTTTACCCCATTCTATTTCCCTCTCTTCTTCACTTCCAACCTTGTCTCTATATCCATTCCTTTCTCCATATTCCTCTCCCCCCTTACTCACTCATTATCTCAAACTCTCTTCCCTTCTCCTCCTCACTTCCTCTATTTATCTATCCCTCCCTCCCTCCCTTAGTTTGTTCCTCACAAAAACCCCCTCCAACTATCTCTCTCTCTCTTTTTTTCTCTCTCCCTCTACCCTTCATCTCTATCTCCATCTCCCTACCTTTATTGTACTATATTTATCTATCCCTACTTCCTCTCCCCATCTCATTCTCTTACCCACCATGTAATATCTCTATCTCACACTCCTTCTCTTTATTCCCCCTCCACTCTCTCCCTATTTTTTCCCCACCCCCTTTTGGACCCTCTATCCTCCCTCTCTCACCCTCCCCATATTTCCAAATCTCACCTCAAACATTGCCCATAAACGAATTCTTCCCAACCCCTGCCCCCCCACTGCCTCTCCGTTTATTTCTCACTTTATCTCCCTTAGCTCATCTATCCCTCCCTCTCTCATGCTCCCCAACCCACCAAAATAACCTCAAAATTTTCCCATATTTTAAACTCATTAGATGCAGGAATTTCTGCACATCCTTGGTACTAGAACTACACATGTTTATCGCACTAAGGAAGTGCACATTATTTTGGTGATAGAATCACATAGACATTTTCAGTGCTAAAAATATGCACGTGATTTTTTGAATCTTAGTTTTTCTTGGAAGGAACTTTTCATGCACGATGAATTTGTTGCTTCGAATATAGGTTCAAGCTCATAAATGTGGTGGTTTTGGATGAAAATATATGAAAACATCATTTTTTGAGAAAACATGTGTATGTGTGTGTGGTGGTTTGGGTTGAAAATACATGAAAACATCAGTTATTGCGAAAACATGTGTGTGTGTGTGTGTGTGTGCGTGTCTATTTGACATTATTTTTCTATAAGTTAGAAAAATACATTCTCTATGAAACTGAATACACATATCGAGTTGACTAAATAGATTATAAATATATAATTAAAAAAATATAATAATTTTTACTATTTTCAATACATTTTAATCTCGACATATGTCGAAATTTTACAACACATCCTTCGTCTATTTCCACTATAACTTTTGGGAGCCATAACCATTTGGAGAAAAAATATATGGTGCAATAGCGGACATTAATATCTAAAATATATAGAGAATAAAAAAGAAAAAAATGATTGTTGTATAATGTTAAGACTCTTTTAGGTTGCACTAATGAAAAAATTTGTAATTTCAAGGATATAATGATTTTCATAGTTTATATGTATATGTATATGTATATATATATATATATATATATATATATATATATATGTATGTATGTATGTATGTATGTATGTATGTATGTATGTATGTATGTATGTATGTATGTATGTATGTATGTATGTATATGTATATGTATATATGTATGTATATATGTGTGTGTGTGTGTGTGTGTGAGAGTAAATTTTTGGTAAAATAGTTAAGCATAAGAACAAGATTCCTTCATTTATATACTCAAAGAATTCACTAATGGAAGGATATGTATTATATTTTGAATTAAAAATAACATGTCAATGTTAGAAAAACTCAAAATTCACATAGTTATACATAAATCATATAAATAAAAATTATATATTAGGAAATACAAATCATTTTTCTACATTTAAACTTTTTATACTATATTTAAATTCATTGTGTAGATAGCTCTAATAAACCCCCCAAGTTAACATATTGATGTGTTTGCATATTTGCATGGCCACAAATGTGTCATGAGAGACTATAATTAGATTTCCCGCACCTAGATGTTGGTAAGAAATTTTTATTTATATGTGATAAATTCTAGTAATAATCATTTCATAATATATTTTTTATTTATTTTTCATATAGTCACTCAAATTTATGAATTTCTCTTGTTCTTGTTTGTGTTTGTCTTTTCCAATACTCCATTTTCCAATGAGCTAACTATTAATATTTGTAAGTTCATGTAGGATTTATTATATGCTCACTTGTCACAGTTATCTTTAGTTAACTCTGATCCTCCCCCATTACTACATATAGAAGACTTATTTGTGTATATTTCATACAAAATTAGTAATAAAATATACTCTTACATGGTATATGTTGGTTCTTAAAAATTTTTGGTGACAAGACCATTTGAAGAAAACAATATTTGAAGACTAGGTTCTCTTGCTCTAAGTGAATAGGGTTGGTCTACCTCACACCACAAAGGAATATTCCTTGTTAATAATTTATGACAAATATTTAATAATCAAATAGATAAATGACCATATTAATGACGATGTGAAATAAGTTGATGTCGTAAGACATCAATTACAAAATAAATTTAAAATACACACAAAATATATGTATATACATCATTAACCGAATGAAACTACTTATATAACCAGCCTAGATCCATCTTACTCTGGATCTATCATGCGCCGAGAGGGATCAAATCTCTCGAGGTGCAAACCTATTTTTTGAGTGTAAAACTTGAGGAAAGGTTTGCACCTCGAGAGATTTTATCCCTGTCGGCGCATGATAGGTTTTATTTATTTATTCTTCCCTTCAACTCCATCTCTCTATCCCTCCCTCTCCTCCTATCTCCCTCCCTCTCTTCTCCTCTCTCTCTTCCTTCCTCTCCTACCTCCCTCTCTCTTCCCCCATCTCTCTCTTTTCCCTCTAATCCTCTCTCTTCCCCCATAACTCTCTCTCTCTCTCTTTCTCTCTCTCTCTCTCTATCTACCCTCCAATCCTCTCACTATCTCCATCCCTCTCTCCTCCCCTCCCCCCCCCTCCATATTTCTCTCTCTCTCTCTCTCTCTCTCTCTCTCTCTCTCTATCTACCCTCCAATCCTATCACTATCTCCATCCCTCTCTCCTCCTCTCCCCCCCCTCCATATTTATGTCTCCCTCTTCCTCGCGTACCCTTTTCTACCTCTCTCACTCCTCTCCCTCTCTCTCTTCATTCCTCCTCTCCCCTCTCCTTGATTTTATCCCCATCTCTCCCTTCTCACTCCCTCTATCTCTCCACCTCTATCACTCTATGTCTTTGTTCTTCCCTTCCATATATATCTAGAGTTAATATATATCATGATAGAAAATTTAATATTGTATTAATTCAAATTTATTAAATATAATAATATTAATATGAATATTAGATTTAATAATAATATTATTATTATTATTAATATTTTGATATTAATATTAGGGATAATAATGGTTTTTTTGGCATGATATTAATAATAATTTGGCCCAAAATATTTTACCTATAGGATTCAGCTAAATAAAACATATTTTTTGATTGTTGGTAAATATAAAGAGATTTATAGAGTAAATATTAAAAAAATAGGTTTTATTTATTTTTTTCTTTTATTTACAATGGTATTTGGCCCATAGACTTGGTATATAATTAGATGTTGATTTATAATGATATTTCATATGTTTTTATATATTTATCATGCCTCTTTATACCTCTTTTATATTGATTTATTTATTTACCATAGCTTTTTTATAAATATGGTATTTAGCCCATGGTATTAATAATAATATGGCCCATGATATTTGGCATATAGGCTTCACCTAAATAAAACTTGTTTTTTGACTTATTGTAAATATAAAGAGGTTTATGGAGTAAATATAAAAAGGAGGCTTTATTTATTTAGTGGAAGTAGTCAAATATAATTAGAAATCAAAATCTAATCTATCAGCTTCTATCCTCAAGCTATTCTCAGTTTCCGTCGAAAGAGGTCCATTTGTACTCTAAATGATTTATACATACATAAACACATTATTCCCATATTTAGAATTATAAAAGGATCATATGTCGGATACTAAGATGCATAAAATCCAATCTACTTTCTTGGCAGTGTGGTGGGATTGAACTTCGACTTCGTGGTATTTAATATCACAAAGCATTCCACTTATCTCATATACAACACATCCTTATTCTTCAGTCCCGTAGTGCAGCGCTAGTATCATGAAAAATATGGCTACAGTGAGGTCAGTAGAGTATATGTATTAACTAGTTTTGCATCCGCTTAGAATTATTCTTTGTTAACAATTTTATTATAAGGGTTCACATTGTCTAAATATTCAGACATTTACATTTGTGAAAAAGCTTGTTGATCCCCAAATTGAATCCGAATATGGCATATTTCCGTCTTTTACGTGATACTAAGGCTAAACATTGAGATAAATGATCATAAAATACAGTATGCCTATTTCAAAAGAAATATACTGAATAGGAGTCTTTCCATTCAATTACTCAAAAATCTCGCTACGTGCTTGGCTGAATAATGTTTGACACGAAACGTTTTCAAACTGTGATCGCTTGCTCACAATATTCGGGCAAGCTTCTGGTAGGATGAGTTAGGGTTTCCTATGAAAGCGCGGGGATTTTCATCTCAATGGCGTCTCTCCTTGGATTTATATCTGCTAATGAATTTTACCTGCATTGTTGTGTATTTTATTTACGTATGGAGAGTCAATTTCCTGGAATAAATAAAAATTGAAACGCTAAGCATACATTAAAGAATCTTGGTGAGGTGAAATTTTTTTTAAAAGAGCTCCCAGGTTCAAAGGGAAGGAAACTGTTAAATTGTTCCTGAGTTTAAGATTACAAATAAATTAATCTGATCACCCTTTAAATAGTTTCTAAACAATACTATTTAAAGTTGTTTATCAGAATTGAAAATTATGAAGCAAAACAGGAACAACAACGGATCGTGGAATGGGGCCAGATGGTTTCGAGAAAATAATTCATCCAGCCTACATTGTGCATCTTGTGCACACAAATGCTATTTTCTAAAAATTGTATGGTTGTTTTGAGAAAAACCAAGGAAACACTTTCTGTACCATTTCCGTTTCTCCGCCATCGTGTTGTCCTATTTCTGGTCATATATGTCATCCAGAAATTAAACAGTTTAATTTATCTACAACTAAAAACAGGACCATAGGTAGGTATTTTGACTTGTCTAAGTATTCTAACATTACCTGAGAGAACTCCAGTTCGGGAGCTTCCACTTTGAACCGCGCCGCAGAAACTCTATGTTTGATCAGAGCTGAGTTGTTTTAAATTTTTTTTGTTTGTTTATATGATTGTTAATTTATTTGTTAAACCCACACTTAATTTATTTTTTATTTTAATTTAAAACTTAAGGCGACATTTTGTATGAGGACGTGACCCACCTGACATCAGGGTCATATTGGGCCGTAGATGCGCCTCTCGGCACAACCAGAAATGAGTTTCCAATAGTATTAGAATAAAAGATAGAGAAAACAAACACGAGAAAAAATATACATGGAATCCTTTAATTAGGATTCATACACAGATAACTCTTGCCAAATATACTACAAAAAGTTTCATAACAACTATAGTCACTTTTACAACTAAAATTGGCAGGGTTTAAGCAATAAACACATGCCAATAATATATATATTGAAACACATATATTTCTATAGGTACTATAACAAGTTGACGTCGATCAAGTCAAACAAAATATTGTATAGATGTTGAATCATAACCACATTAATTCGACAAAAACCATTACAAACGATAATCATACAACAGATGAGGAGTACCTTCATTAGTTAACAAAATAAGATAACAAAGTCAATCTCTTGGAACCTTAGCTTGTAAAAATTAACAAAAAAATCTCAATTACATCACTCTCAATAATATGATATTAAAGAATGAGGTAATCAAGTTTAGTAGATGCAATCTGAATCATTAATCAAGATTAGAGTTAGGGGACATCTATTTCTGCATACGAACATACACCATTAAGAATAAAGTTGAATATCCATTTATAATTTTCATAAGAGAGTCGTTTACGTTAAAATATATATCTGTGTAGCAAGTACATTCAAATCGTTACGTTTCAAAAGGTTGTATCCTTTTGTACTTGACCCTCTCAAAATGAGAAATAGGGTATTATATACAAAAATAAAAATAAAAATAAATATAAATGAAAGGCTTAAGTATCCCTTAACAACATGTAATTGATTTAAAATAAATGAAATTAAAAGGGTGGTTGACTAGAATACTTTTTTTTGTGAGCTTCTTCACTTTATTTGGAGTTCATTTTGGAGCAGTGACTAGAATATAGATCTTCAGGATAAGAAAATTCCTTCTTCTAGGATTAGTAAAAATAGATCTAAATCCGTATTTGAGAGTTCAACCTACTCACTTGTAGACTGTAGAGGAGGAATTGATGTAGTATCTTACATAATTGAGGCCAAGATATTCGATCTTCCAATGCCCTTTAGTTTCAAATTTTTGTCCCATTCAAAGTCTGGAAAACAACGAAATGACTTCAGCTTTGACCCGATAGAAATTAGGTATGATTTAGGAATTTGTTGTACCAATTTATCAAGTAAAGTTAGAACGTTGAATTCTCGAAGGAAAGAGTCCAATATGGCTTGACTTGTAATACCCCCTTCTTCATTGTATCACAAATTTTTGAGATCGCATATGAACTTATTCAATGAATCATGAAATGTATGTTCTGATAACCATCCATCACTAATCCATAAATAGGGAAAGCCTAATATTTGAATATAATTCCATTTAGATCTAAATATTTCAATACTTTCCATAACCTTGACGATTTCATCACTTGTTTCTTAAATTAGTCTCTTGTATTCTACAATTCCTTCTTCCTTGTCAGATAAGTTCAAGCACTACAATTCTTCATTAGTTAGAGAATAAGAAAGATCAATGATGGAATTAAAATACTGAAATATTTCGTTAATTAAGGGAATCATCTTCTTGACTTCATTTTTCAAATTCTAAAGTATATTCTTTTCACAACTGGAAAAACATTGAGAATAAGGCTTCAGTAAAATAATTTTCTCATTAATAAACAACCATATTTTGTATTTTACTTCTAGCAATGTTTCTTTCTCCAGGGTGGATTATGTAAGATACTTCTGCCAGGATTTAACTTCTTCATGTTGTTGAGTTGACAAGGCCTGCAAGACTTCAATGTTTTTATTCCTGTTTTTGAGGATATTATTGAGTTTTGATCGTTAAAGTTTTCTTTGCTGCTATAATACAACGACTTTGGCTTCAAGGAGTCTCACTCTGTCAAACTTTACATTTCCTGATGCATTCTTCTCTAGGGCTTAATCCAAAGTGTTCTTAAATTTTTTGACTTCTCCTGAATGCATTTTCTCTTTGTTCTTGATTTCTTTAACTGCTTTATTTCACTTTTAATCTATTTTTTTACACTTGGATTCATTAATGTCTAGAGACTCCTTCAGATCCTTTAACTAATTTTCTTGTATTTATTTCGACTATAAGGTATCCACTAGATTGGTCATGTAGTAATCTTGAAACTTTAGACATTCCTTTAGATTCTTTATTTATTTATATTTTAATTGCAACAACCCTTTACTTATAATACCATCATTAGGCATACATGTTTGTTTGATTATTTTCTCCTCCAGTTATTTAATATAATTGACTCTAGTCCTTATAGTTAGACTTGCATAATTCAACTATCCTTGCACTTTAACAATGATTGTTTGATGGGAAATAGGGTAGAGAGAAAATTTGAAGCAATGGTGAGCGCAAGGGTTTCACAGGTCTCTGCACGTGTTGTGACTACCGCCACAAGGATAAAATCCGATGATGCACCTCTTGACCACACATTTGGTGGACAGATCCTTCTCCGCAGTAATGGATCAGATGGAATATGATGCCCTCCAAAAACCATTTCAGTATCTCCCAACATCTGTAAGAGAGGTGATCATTATAATGGAAGGGTTTGTGCTTGCGCAACATCTCCCATTGCCGACATGCAACGGTTCGATCTTGTGGATCTGGGCACTTTGAGACTAGGGGAGCCATTGTTTACTCTAATATCCATCCATGAAAGAAGCTAGGATGGAGAGAAGGCAGAGAAAGCTGGTGATTTCCTTGCTGGTAAGATCGGGATGGATCTCCATCCCAACATGAGGCCAAAGGAAGCCACGATCTCTAGCATGATGTTTAATAATGAGAAAGATGTTGAATGCTCTGACATACCCCTACTCTTCAATGCTTCCTCGATCCAGCGCACAACCCCATGATATAGGGGCCAAGGCTATTTTCTCAAAAAGGAAAACAACAAATGTGAAAAGATAGCCTTAAGTAGCAGCAGCCTATCAGGACCTATCAATCTGGCCTGCCGAATGAGTGCTAGCAGCTAGGGGGCACCAGATTTCTCATCCCCCTCCTTCTAGATTCAAATCTCTCTTCTCACCAGAAAAACCATGATTCTTTGGGTTCGCTCTACGGATCTGGTGAAAAGCGTTTCGAATGCCGTGGAGCACTAGATGGGGATTCCTTCTGTCGTTCAGCGATTTATCTATGGAGGTAAAAAACTAGAGGAATATCTTCCACTCTCATTTTATAATATGGAAAAAGATTCTTTTGTGGTTTCAACCCTTAGTCTGCGAGGAGGGGCAGTCAGGAAGCCATCCTCTGCTCAAGTTTTCTCTTACAAGGAAGTTGTCCATGCACAGCCTCTCAAGAAATATGATCAACCCTCTAAGGCTTCCAAGCCATTTTTCGTTGATAAAATGGGCAATGTTCCCTCTATAGAAATTTCCCATCCAGTAATTGAAAACAGTTGATCAGTGGTTGTCATTGATGTCAACCCAAGCACCACCAGGGGCTACGCCGATCTTGCATTGGAATTTTGACCTACCAAATTACTATATTATGGGGCAAGGATCTTTTTTATGGTTTCTAATTTTCAATATGTTTCCATTGATATAAGGCATGCCTCTTAATTCTTCATGGTTTGAGAGATATTCATGTTTGAAGTTAGTAACCCCAGTTAGTGGGCTAAAACCCCATGGGGTTGTGGCATGACACTAATAATTGGTTGTGGTCTTTGAACAATAAACTATTAATAATTTTTAAGCTCCTAAAATCCCTCCCACGTTCACTTGTTGAAGTCCCTCTCATCCTAAGCATTTATATAAATTGTGATCCTCATATCCTCCTCATGGATGGATTTCACTACTTGAAACAAGTCATCGTGGCGTTTTCACTAAAACGTATTTATACGAAGGTTCAGAAGCTGAAATTTTTACGAGGCAAAGTCGAAATCCTAAGGAAGCTCATGTAAAAATTTCAGATCATGGTGTGCAATATTTTAGAACTATGATATGTGGAAGTTAGCGTTTTTGCAGGCTCCTGAACTTCATCTCAAGGAGGTGACCTTGGGAAAATCGTCATAAATGTCTCTCTCAGTATCAAATTGGAATTATGTAAAAAGAGAAGGATATTGCACGGACTGTATTTTTTGTGTATAAAGTTCAGAGCCAAATGAGGAAACAGTGACACGTGGCATGCCGTACAATTTCACTCTACTAAACCAATCCATAATTAGGTCATTGTGAGAGATTGGGAATAACTTTGTCTTGAATCCCCGAAGGCTCAATGAAACATCAATATATTTTAGCATTTAAGAAATAATATGGAATGTTACAAATGTCAAAACTTTGGACACATAGCCGGAGATTTCATACTTGAAAATCCTCTAGAAGAATCTTCAAAGCCACAGAACAAATGAACATGGAAGGAGAAGAAAACTGATAATTGTGCTCTGACTCTCAAGGCTCAAAACAACAAAGATGTGTGGTATGTTGATAGCAGTTTCTCAAAAGATATGACTGGAGATAGAAAGAAATTTGTATCTCTGAAAGAGAAGAAGGATGGAACCACATCCTTTGGAAATGATGGATCTTCAAATGTTATACGATCAGGTACCATCAATATCGGAAGAAAATATGTTCTAGCCAAGAATGTTCTATTCGTTGAAAACATGAATCAAAATCTTCTCAGTGTTGTACAAATGTGTGATCAAGGACACACAATGCTATTCAAATCCACAAAATGTGAAATCAGGAAAGGTAGGTATGGTAAAAAAAGTCGAGCTCCAAACGACATATATGTTCTGGATGAAGAAACTAAAGCATGTCTACTAGATAAAGAATATGAAGTATGGCTATGGCACAAATGAATAGGTCACATAAACTTTGACAATTTTATTAGGATAAGAAAAAAGGAAGGAGTACGAGAAATGCCAAAAATCTCAAAACCTTCCAACACACAGTGTGAGGCATGTCAGCACGAAAAGCAGAAAAATGTTGAATTTAAAGAAAAAGAACACTTTGCATCACATCCATTGGAATTGATACATACTAATCTATGTGGTCTTGTGAGAAAAAAAGGCTTAGATGGAGAATTATATTTTATGTTAATGATAGATGACTATACCAGGATGATAGCCGTCAGTTTCCTAAAGAAAAAATCTGAAGAATTTTAGTGCTTTAAGATCTACAAGGAGTTGGTTGAATATGAAGCTGATTTGAAAATAAAATATCTAAGAGCAGATAATGGTGGAGAATTCAATTTCAAATTATTTCAGCAATACTGTGACGAAAATGGAATAAAAAGAAAATTTTCAAAAGCACGAACACCTTAGAAAAAAGGAGTTGTAGAAAGAAAGAATAGAACTGTACAGGAAGTGGGTAGAACAATGTTGAAGGACTCAAAATTGGATGAAACATTTTGGGTTCAAGCAACTGATATGACAATCCTCATTATCAACCGAAGTCTTCTCAGAAATAATTGCAACAAGATCCCATATGAATTATGGCAAGGAAAACCGACTAATTTAAAATATTTCAGAATCTTCGGAAGAAAATGCTATATCAAAAGAGAAGATCAAAAGTTGGGTAAGTTTGAATCACGTGTTGATGAAGGTATATTTCTTGGTTACTCACACAAAAGAAAGGCCTATAAATGTTATAATCCATGAAAAAAATAGATAGTAGAGAGTAGAAATGTTACATTTGATGAAGATGGTTTTCTAACAAATAATGATGAGGATATATAATCTTTGAAACTTGAGACAGAGGTTGAAAAAGACACAGAGAAAATTCTAGAACAAGAAGCAACTATCGACCAGGAAGAAGTAAATAATGATCATCAAGATATACTGGAACAACAACAAGAAGCTCCTCCAAAGAGAACAAAAGAATGGATTCAAAAGAACCATCCATCAAATCAAATCATTGGTCACATAAATGAAGGTCGATAGATTCATTCATCACAACAAAATCACATTTCTTTTCTATCAACCTTTCAGCCTAGTAGTTTTAAGGAAGCCAGCAAGAATGAACTTTGGGTAGTAGCTATGAATCAAGAATTGGATCAAATCGAGAAGAATAAAACATAGGAATTAGTTCCATGACCAAAAGATAAAAATGTTATTGGGACGAAATGGGTGTTCAGGAGAAAATTAAATGAAGATGGACATGTTACCAGAAACATAGCAAGATTAGTTTGCAAAGGCTATGCACAAGTGGAAGGAATTGATTTCGACGAAAATTTTTCACCAATTTCCAGAATGGAAGCCATCTGAATGTTTATCACCTATGCATGTTCAAGAAAAATCAAAGTCTACCAAATGGATGTTAAGTCATCATTTCTGAATGGTGAATTAGAAGAAGAAGTTTACATCGAACAACCTGAAGGTTTTCTACTATTAGAAAAAGAAGATTATGTTTGCAGGTTAAAGAAGGCTCTATATGGTCTCAAGTAGGCTCCCAAATCATGGTATGCTCGTCTTTATGGATATCTATGTCAACAAGGGCTCAATATAGGTATTGTTGATATCAATTTTTATGTACAAATAGATAAATATAATTTAACTATCATTGAGTTATATGTGGATGATATAATATTTGGTAGCAATGACGATCAACTAAGTAAGAAATTTGCTACAAATATGCAAAGTGAGTTCGAGATGTCTTTACTTGGTGACCTAACATACTTCTTAAAGCTTCAAATATCTTAGAAAGAGAAAGGAATATTTATATGATAGGCCAAGTAAATGAAGGAAATGCTCAAGAAATTCAAAATGGAAGATTGCAAACCTGTCCTTACTTTGATGGTAACAGGTTGCAAATTGAGCATAGACGACTCATCTAAGGATGTGGGTTAGAGGTTGTACATATCTATGATTGGTAGTCTTTTATATCTAACAGCCTCCCAAACAGATGTTATGGAAGCAATTGGACAAGTAGCAAGATTCCAAGAAGCATCGAAAGAATCACATATTATTGTTGTCAAAATAACTCTTCGATATCTAAAGGGCACAACAGAATATGGGTTGTGGTATCCCAAGGGTAACAATCTCATTATTCAAGCCTTTACAGATGCAGATTGGGTAGGAAGTGTTGATGATCGTAAGAGTACTAGTGGAGCAACGTTCTATCCAGGTGGATGTCTCGTATCATGGTTGAGAAAAAATAAAACCTCAACTCGTTATCTATAGCGGAAGTAGAATACATTGCAGCGGAAACTTGTTGTACTCAAGTCCTTTGGACGAAACAAACTTTGCGAGATCTTCAAGTACAATTCAGCGAGCCTATTCCCATCTTCTGTGATAACACTAGTGCCATTAGCATCTCCAAGAATCCTACCATGCATTAAAAAATAAAACACATTTCGATCAAATATCATTTTGTTAGAGAACAAGTCATTGAATTCCCTCTCAACCTAAGAATTTATATAAATTGTGATCCTCATATCATCCTCATGCAGGGATTTCACTCCTTGAAGCAGATCATCGTGGATTTTTCACTATAACTTGTTTTCTACGAAGGTTTAGAAGCTGAAATTTTTTGGAGGCGAAGCCGAAATCGTGAGGAAGCTCGTGTGAAAATTTCATATCATGGTGCACAATATTTTCGTAGATATGATTTGTGGAAGTTAGGGTTTTTGTAGGCTCCTGAACTTCATCTCAAAGATGTGACCTTGGGAAAATATTCATAACTCTCTCTCTGGGTATTGAATTGGAATTATGTAAAAATTGGTGGATAGTGCACAGACTATAGTTTTATGTGTATCAATTTCAGAGCCGAATGAGGAAACAGTGATATGTGGCATGCCGCACAAGTTTTCTCTACTGAACCAGTCTGTAATTAGGACATTGTGAAGATTGGGCATAACTTTTCCTTGAAGAATCCAAATTGGGTCAGACCTATGGCATTGGAAAAAAGACGCAGAGGACTACCACAAAACAAAAAATCACATATTGCGGATCTGAAATAACAGAGATACACCAAATTCGATATTGAGCTCCTAGAAGGCAAGAAAAAGATATATCATGTGTTGTCAAGGGCTGCAAAGGACCAAAATTTCTAGGGCAGCAAATCAAAGCAAGGTGCAACAGAGGTAAGCTCTAGGTAAGTATATTTTGTATATGCATGTTTGTCTCTTAATTTCATTAGGTTCTTTGTATTCTAATTTGTTTTTTTTTTGTTTAACACTGACATATGCTCTATAGGATGAGGTACGTTTTGCTATTATCATGTCATGGGTATTTCCTTGGAGAATCTTTGTAGGTATTATATATTCATCAAGATAAGACTCAATGCATGATCTAATGTTCTGAAGAGTGAGAAAGGGTAGCATGACAAGAGCAGCAATCAAGGTTCAAAACAACAGCAAGAAGTTCACCACATGAAGTCTTCACGTAGGCATCACTGCATACAATCATTGTAAAGGTATCATTGTAATGAGTCATTGTAAGAGTATCATTGTAAAATTTGTACAAGTTTCTATCTTCCAAAAAAGGAAGAAGCAGTGTAGGGAGTTCTAGGATCAGCATTAGTTATTTGTGTTATAGTTGGGGTAATGTTCTAGTGTGTCTTCTTCTTCTACATCATTCTATATCATTATAAATTGGACCATTTTCCCTAGTAAGAGAGTCCATTCTTCTTTTATTCTTCTATAGGGTGCTAGGTTGGTGATTGAAGTCACCAACAGGTTCAAGCCTATGAAAACTTCAAGGTCGTAGGGTGGTGCTAGCGTGAGTTCTAGCTCATTGGGTGTTGGGGCATCCGTTCAGTTGACTACTGAAGAATCTCGGCCATTGGAGCATCCGTCCAGTGGGAGCTGGAGAATAATTATTTTCTATATTCTAGGAAGTTGGAGCTTTCTTTTCAATTGTAGTTGAATATTAAATAATTATTATAAAAGCATTCAGGTGGTTTTTGTCCCGGAAGGGGGTTTCCACCTTAAAAAATGTGTACATTTGTGTTCCTTTTGTTTACTGCTATCATTGTACAAACATTGATAATAATTGAAGATTAACTAATGCTCTGAAATATTAATAATAAAACTAAATGAAGGGAATACTGATTCACCCCCCTCTCAGTATTTCCAACAAAAAACAGTTTCAAATGTATGCAGAATCTGCTATCATTTGCCAATTCAATGGATTATGGCCCCTCTCAGAAGATCTCTACTAATGGATTCATTCCACTTGGACCAATAATAGAAAGGTTATCTTCTTCTCTAAGGGTTTCTTTATAGTTATGTTTCCTTTCAATGAATATTATCAAAAAACCTTAACAGGTGGTCCTTGGTTTTGGGGAAAAGCAGGGCTATTCCTCACACCCTGGTTCCCATACTTCGACCCTTCAACGACAATCATTACCAAGCTTCCTATCTGGGTCAGGCTTCCAAATTAAACTGCTCCTCTATGGCACTCTTTTGTCTTTCAAGGAATTGGAAACACCCTAGGACAGTTTTTGGCAATGGATCCCTCCACAAGGGAGACATGAATATACACCTATGGTAGAATCTGCGATAAAATAGACATAAGAAAAGGCTTTCCCGATCAAATCAATCTCATGGTTGGTGATTTCCATTGGAAATATACCTCAGACTATGAGAACACCGCTTTATGATGTCATCATTGCCATCAAACATGGCATCTTCAGAAGTCATGTACTACGTTCCTCGCCTAAAATAAGAAAAGCAATCGCAAATCAAACTCTAAAAGTTGGAAACCTTGTGAACCGCCTCCCATGGATGACATTGAATCCTTTATCTCAAATGAGGAGGAGATTGAATCAGATGTGGAGGTTGCAAAGCGATAAAAGGATATGCTCTCGATGAACCCTAGAGGGCCCAAAGTTTCATTGAGTACTCAGAAATGATCTCAGCAGTCCTCCTCCTCAGATTTGGATAGGAAGACTTCTCCTTTAGTCAACAAAAGTATTCAAGTGGTTTTAGCCCATCCACCCAATGATGGCCACATTAAAGTTACAAAAAAGAAACAAAATAAATGTAGTATTGAGGATTTAGCCCATTCTGGGTAGATTCCTGTGTCTATCTCTTACGGTTCTCATGTCTATCTTATTGGCTCTCTTTGTTTCTCTCTTGGTTACTTGATGAGACCAAGGTTGATAGTTTATCATTTTCGGCCTCCCCTCTATCTAGCCTCTCTTGACTGTAACTCCATTTTCTACCATATGATTTTTTAATAGAATTAGTCCTATTTATAAAAAAAAACAATGATTGTTTGATTCTTCTTGTTGTTGGCAGACAATTCTAATAATATTCTTACCACCAACTCTATGATTTTTCCGTGCCAATCAACCATATCCATATCATCTATCCTCGACAAGTTGATATCCATAAAAGTGGCCCTAGAACCAAGTACTTATGTATTTTATATCTAACCCTGGTTGTAACAATGTCAGATTAAGCATATTCCTTTTAAATTCAGTAGCTAATAAAAACCTAGGGACAATTTTTTGAACATCATTTTCTGTTACTATTGTTATAGGTCAATTTGGGTACCATTCCCAATGACCTGGTTAACTTGACATCATCTCCAAAACCAATGAATAGGGTCTATCATTCCCTATCATTTCAGTTGTTACATGTCCTAACACAAAGAACGAGAAAAATCATCCATGACTTTCATTTGCAAAGGTTTCCAAGATTTGAAGTTTATAATATATCATATGAGAGCTCACCAACGCTGCCTCTAAAGGGACTAAGTGCATTTCATATGGAAGTAACCCCACTCAAGGGTGATCTACAAAGCACTTCCTAACATTCATGGGTGCGTTGGTCACATTGGGAGCGAAATTCTCATTGTTCCGGGATCTCCACTTTGCCAGTGCCTTCTAGAAGAGTCCACATGTGTCTAAATTTGAATCCATGTGTCCATTTGATACCTATGATACTGGGAACATGTCTTTCCTATTATTAGGAAGTCATTGATTGTAAAACTACCTTCAGCTCCTCTATAAATTGAGCACAGATCCTAGTGTTTGAGAAGGAGGAATTTGAGTAGAGAATTGTTGGTGGAATTACAATTGATTTGAGTAACATGCTGCTGGAGAGATGTGCATTGTAATGAGGCTGGTATGCTGCTGGAGATGGTGACACTAAATCAATCACTGGGTTGTAACCTCCCCTTCTATCCATTAATAAATATTGCTGCTTACTTTCCCACATATGTATCTGTATAATCTTTTGCCTTTCATATTATGAATTCTTATTTGATGCATATGGTTCATGTGTTATTGATTTAACTGAATAACTTGAATAAACATCTGTATCATTGCTATATTTTTTTGTTTAGTGTTAATCTTTGCAGGAAATATTTTGGCGATCTAGCTTAGATTTAAAGCTACAGCAAGAACAACAGAAGGAGAATAGAAAGAATTTGGATTCCAAGTAAGTTCTTTGATTTGTTCTATGTGTATATTTACTATTAGGAAAGTAGTTCAAATTCTCCAACCTGTTGTTCTAGATGAGCACTACATCTAGGGAAGAATTTTTTATCTGTAATCTATAATTCCCCATAAAAAATTGGTGACTCCACTGGGGAGTTTACCCTTCATCCTTAGTGTATTTGCCTCTGATTTTCTTTGTTTATTCACCCAGTAGAATTTACTCAGAAATATTAGGCTTTTTGAAATAAAAAATTTCATTAGAAGTGTGTTAAACAGTAGAGTTTTCATTCTCTGAATGCATTCAACGCATTGTTGAACAAGACACAATGTTTTTCATAGCATTGTCTCCCTTCCAGGGGTGCATTTCAACACACCGTCTCCCCTTAGAGACTGCGTTGCCCCCTAGAATCAAGAAAATTCCATTGAGTTTGTCATTTCATTTTCTTTCACATTGTTTTTTATTGTGTTTTAAAGAGCCTGATACCTCATATTGAACAATGACCTTACCTACCTCTTCATCCTTTGAAAGAAAAGTTTGTTCAATGTTTATTTAAAGAATTTTTATTTATCATTGACGAATTGATTTCAAAGTATTTTCATTGCTACATTAGATCCATTTTCTTTTGAAAAATGAAATTGTCGTTAAATTATTTGTTTCCTAATAGGAGAAATTGTTGTTAAATTCCTCATTTTTCCTTCAAAAGAGAAATTTTTGTTTAAATTCTTCATTTCTAAAAAGCAAAAGGCATTTGTTTTTATTGATTTGGTGCACTTAGTTTCTTTTTCTGCATTTATAACATTAAACGGACTGAAAAGAAAAACCTGCATTTGCATGTAGTGGATTGTGTGTTTTACAAAAGGAACAATTAGGAAAGTTGCATTTTAGTTTGTGCTTTTTGATAGTTTTCTCTCAAATTGATTGCTCTTTCCCTCTAGTAGCTAGGATTTTCATTGAAAAAATAAAATTTAAATATTTCTTATCATTTTATTTTGCATTTTAGGAATTTCCAATACATCATTGCGGTGAACCTTGAAAGGCAAATTGATAAACAAGATCAAATTAAAATTTATCTCAATTTACCTAACAAAGCATTGGAACTATAACGATAAGATTTAGAAGGTCTAGGCTAGAGACGTGTCCAACGTCGTAAAACATAGTAGGTGTCATTAATTTTCTGCGATACATTCCAAGTGTGGTACCTCACTCCACATACATAAGTATATCATACCTTTTCCATGTACTTTCAGGTATATCGAGAGGTGTTATAGTACGAAAAGTATAAAGGGGTGCTCTCACTATGCGGTTTCGCATTAGACAGTGCTAATACGGACTTGGGCCTCCATGTACCTTCGGGTATATTTGGGAGGACAAATTTTTGTTGCTATCCATTCATAGTGAACCGAGTCGGCCGCCTTGTAAATTGTGATACACCAAACACAACATTCGAGGGGATTGCCTACCCGTACTTCTTGGCTCGCCAGGAGGTATTCTGCAGTTCATAGTTTTTTGGTAAACCTTTAGCCTAGTAATACCCTTTTATTTTGTTTATTTGTTTTTGGTTAAAATAAATTAGTCATCGTGGAAGAATAAAATACTTTTCCCCGTCATTTGCGTAGATTAGCATTGAAACTGTTAAAATAATTATATATTACAGAGCAATGCAACACATAAAATATGTGGAAAACACAAGCACACAAAACACATTAAATCAAAGAGACAAAGATATACATGGTTCACCCATTTTGGGCTACATCCACCCCAAATAGTTAGTCCTTCATTTCTATTATCTAGCAAAATGAAGAGACACAACCTACAGCAAATCCACTGTAATATCCTTTGTTCTCTCTCATAGTCTCCCTATTTGTTTCTTGCTCTGAGAATACACATAAAATACAAAGCCGCAATACAATACCCTCATACAAAGGGAGGGGTTTCCTTCTAGGGGAAAAAACCCTAAACTAAACATAACTTCTACCGTCAGATCATCTGCCTAATGAATGGCCCAGATTGACTAGAAATTACTATACTTTTACAAGGCAATTTTATATCTTTTTTTAGCTTCAGGGGTGCAACTGCCCCCCCTGGATCCCCCAGGCAGCGTTAAATTATGGGTGGCATTTCCGCCCCATTCAGGTACAAGGTTCCAACTTTGTGATACAAAATAAACAATATAATCATGCTCCACACCCAACAGAAACCACCTTTACCACCGGAAGTTACTCCTGGTCGGCGAAGGCAACATCACTCTACCGAAACCAGTACTATTAGTACCTTTGGTGAAGCATCATCTTCATATATACCAAATTCAATACAATTTGTTTCTACAAATCCTGGTTTGTCTACTGTTATTGAGACGGATTCCTCACAGCTACCCGTGGTCATGATCCATCCAATCAGTGAGACCATACCTCCTGAACCAGACGTTGTTCAACCGAAAGCTGATCTAGATCCCATCGTGCTTTAGGGGGCAATTGTTATTGGTAAAACTAGATATCATCCCTGGGACCAATGAAATAGGGTCTATCATCGCCTTATATTTCAGTTGCTATATTCCTTAAGTGGATAAAATCTTGATTCTGTAGTCGAACAACCGAAACTTGTTCCTGTATTGGTCACTCCACAATCTATTGTAGCCATTAAGTCTCCCATATCGCAATATTCAACCACCTGAAATATACTTTGGGCCTGACGGTGAAGTTCTTCCACCTAGTTTAATTTTGATTGAATAAATACCACAAGACGAGACACCTTTAACTCCAACTCATTTTCGGTAGAATATTTACCTATACAAGACTTTTCCTCAATCACCTTCCTCCTCTTTTGTTGATCCCGTTTCACTTTGAGTTCCCATAGATTCTATAGGGTATACATTGGGTCATTTTACCATGGTTGAGATAACATCCCAGACTGAAACATCTATTTCAGCTACGACAACATCTACTTTTGCTTCATCTTTGATGTATTTTCCATTGACGTTACCCATGCCATCATTTGGAATCCTATATGATTCCTCCCTTATGAGTATTGAACGTCTTGATCCTTTATTCACATATTCAATGAAATATCGAGTTGGTCCCATTAGTTATTCCCCTTGGTGGCCAGTGATTTCACATAAATTACCCTCTAAAATTCCAAAATTCAATGAAAACCCTGGAGAAGACCCGTCAACGCATGTTATAACTTATCACTTTTGGTGCTCATCAAGCTCCTTCAATGATGACTCTGTTAGACTACACCTTTTACAGTGCCCACTCACTAGTCCAACTGCACAATGAGGATGGTCCTTTTCCTGTGTCAACCTTGTTAAAAAATGGATCAGGTTATGAGGATGGTTCTTTTCCTATGTCGACCTCATTAAAAAATGAAACAGGTGTTGAGGATAGTTCTTTTCCTATGTAAATATTGATAAATGAAACAGGTTCCCATGAGGATAGTTCTTTTTTCTTATGTCAACCATGTTAAAAAATGAAACAAGTGCCTTTGAGGATAGTTATTTTTCTTCTGTCAACCTCGTTAAAAAATGAAACAAGTGCCTTTGAGGATAGTTCTTTTACTGTGTAAACCTCGTTCAAAAAATGAAACAGGCCATGAGCATAGTTCTTTTCTTGTGTCAAGCTCGTTAAAAAATGAAGCAAATCCTCCCTTATAATGAACCTTCATTCCATCCAGCTATTAGTAACTAGTAGTTTACGTAGGTGCATGAAATGAAGCTTGGGGGGCATCTTCCCTTGGAGGGGGCTCTCAAAACATTCTTACTAATTGGACACAATCAACAGTTGAAGTTCATGGGAAAAACAGGTTCAAAGCTCCAAAATGAAAATGGTAACTAGTGAATGGTAAAAATGAATAGTAAAACTCTTTTTAATAGTCATTTAATTGTTTGCAAATCATATTTTTTGCTATGACTATGGTTTTATTATATTTTTTTATCATGAAATAGGTATTCTTAATCCATTTGATGTTGTTCTAAATAGTTTTTACAACTGATGAACATATTAGTCATGCAGATTTATTTCAAGAATGATTTGACCACAAAGCATAGTTTTTATCCTTATTTTTCGAGCTTTGTTAAAAACGAAAAATATTTTGAAGCGCACTTTTATCTCTTTTTTGATCTTCGATAACAATGAAAAAGGAACCCCTGGAGTCTTCTTTCAGCTCTTTTCAGACTCCAATAATGTGAAAATATTGCCGAGCACTTGCCTTTTCGAGCTCATAAAAGTAAATGAATTGATATCTACTCAGTATAATTTTAACCCTTTTCTGGATTGAGATAGATTTTTTACGAAAAAGGAATAACTTGGTCAAACATGACTAAAGAGGTTCCCTCAGATATTATTTTACACTTTTTCGGATTTGAGTAAAAAATTTACGAAAAAGTACTTATGGAATTTTATTTTCATCCTCTTTTTCAAACTCTCTAAATATAAAAAAGGACAGGGCTGTCACTATCGTTAGGCTCGTTAAAACATAAAATAGCGATGGGCTTGTCAATCATGGCAAGAATCGAGTTTCATTCATTACTATAATCATTAAATTATTAAAAAGGGATACTTTATTTGCCCGAAGGGTTGAATTATATATCAAGCAAATGTTATCCTCCTCAAGCTTGTTAAAAAATAAAGAGGTACTGGTCTATAAATGATGGGGGGAAATTTGGGAAACTGAAAAGAACTTTTTACGGTAGCAAGTCACTCCTGAACATGACACTTCACTCCATCACCATGAATGTTTGGGTTTGGTAATCTTCTTGACGATTCATTCGTACCTATGGTTAATCATACCTTCACTTCGGTTTTGGGTCAATGCTGCCAACTCATCTCAATGTCATCGATATGTTCAAGAGAAGTCATTCAGTGAATACTCATCCTTCTACAATACTCGTAAACCTTCATTCTCATGACAGTCATCCCTGAACATTGCTATATCAAGTCATACTTTTATCTCTGAAATCAGTAACTCTTGTTTCGCAATAAGTTGGCTTCCTGTCGACGAAAAATCATTATCCAGGAAGTTCACTTAGAAACATCATATTCCAAAACCATGAGGCTTGTTACAGTGTCGAAAAGATCCTCACTTCTGAACTTTTGACCGGAATATTTTGTTTGGCATTCGAGATCAAATCATCTATTCATGCCTTATGAAATGTACTACAGTAACTTGAAGGCCATTTACATCAATGGTGGTTCTCTCACATTTTTTAACAACTCACATCATTGGCTGGAAATCAAACGATGTCTTACCATGTTCGACTACAAATCATATATTCGCAGGGCTAGACTTGCACCCGAATGATCGAGTGAACGAGATAAGAAGACCCCGGATCTAGTTTTAGCTATCTGGGCTGCGATTTCAAGATTGTTGTACATATCATCTGTATGGTGACCTTACATATAGATCATCATCCGAACATGGGCCTATATCTGTAGGCATGTATGTATTTGGCAACTTTCCAATGTAGACGACTTTCTGAATTATGTACATGTTATTATAAATTTCGTGTGCTGAGCATGGGAATGCCTTCCCTCGGCAATTATGATCAAGAGGATATATCATGATGTAATTTATTGTAATATTGATGCATGTTGCAACTCTGCTTCATCTCCAGCCCATCATAGTGTAAAGCATCTTAATCAAAATATTGTTATTACTATATTGACTTCATGCTTTAGGGGGTAATTTTTATAGGTCAATTTGGGCACCATTCCCAATGACCTAGTTAACTGGACATCATATCCAGAACCAATGAATAGGGTCTATCATTCCCTATCATTTCATTTGTTACATTCCCTAAGACAAAGAACAAGACAAATCATCCATGAATTTCATTTGCAAAGGTTTCCAAGGTTTGAAGTTTATAATATATCATATGAGAGCTCACCAACACTACCTCTAAAGGGACTAAGTGCGTTGCATATGCAAGTAACCCCACTCAAGGGTAATCTACAAAGAAATTCTCGACATTCATGGGTGCGTTGGTCACATTCGGAGCGAAATTCTCATTGTTCCGGAATATCCACTTGGCCAGTGCCTTCTAGAAGAGTTCACATGTGTCAAAGTTCGAATCCATGTGCCCATTTCATACCTCTGAGATTGGGAACATGTCTTGCCTATTATTAGAAAGTCATTGATTATAAAAATACCTTCAGCTCCTCTATAAATTGAGCACGGACCCTAGTGTTTGAGAAAGAAGAATTTGAGTAGAGAAATGCTGGTGCAATTTCAATTGATTTGAGTAGCATGCTGCTGGAGAGATGTGCATTATGATGAGGTTTGGATGCTACTAGAGATGGTGACACTAAATCAATCAATGGGTTGTAACCTCCCCTTCTATCCATTAATAAATATTGTTGCTTACTTTCCCACATATGTATCTGTATAAGCTTTTGTCTTTCATATTATGAATTCTTATTTGATGCATACGGTTCATGTTTTATTGATTTAACTAAATAACTTGAATAGACATCTGTATTATTGCTATATTTTGTTGTTTAGTGTTCATCTTTGTAGGAAATATTTTGGCGATCTAGCTCAGATTTGAAGCTACAAAAAGAGCGACAGAAGGAGAATAGGAAGCGCTTGGACTCCAAGTAAGTTCTTTGATCTGTTATGTGTCTATTTACTATTAGGAAAATTAGTTGCAAAGTCTTTAACCTATTGTTCTAGGTGAGCACTACATCTAGGGAATAATTTTTTATCCGTGATCCATAATTCTGCATAACAACTATCAGCAAATCCTTTCCTCTAGTTTCCACCAAAACCTCTATTGTAACTGAATTTTCAGCCTTTATAAGACTCACCCCTGAGTCTTTCATTCTAGTTTCTTCGAGTGTACGCTCAATTTGATTTATCATTTCATCATTTACCCTTTGGAAGGTGATGCATTCCTTGTCATTTTCTTCATTTATTCTTAAATATTTCATATTTAATGGATTTCTTGTTTGGCACTGATCTCAACTAGATTTCTCTCAAGGGGATTCTCTTTAAGATTAGGAATAACATCATTTGTATTCGTTAAGGAGCTAATAAGCAAAGAATGTTCTTCTAGCCCTTGATCAGTAGAATTAGGTTGGGTTACAAATTTTTTGGACACCTACATGGCATTTGAATGTTCCCGATCCATAATAACACATTCAATATTAGTTATAATTTCTACTTTAGGATTCGAAACATTAGTGTATGTAGACATGCCAGCTGATTTTCTTGCATCTGAAATAATCTGAAAAGGATCAAAATGCCCTGATGTATATTTTTCCAATCCAAATACTAAATATTATTTCTCAATGATGACCAATTCATTTTTTTGTTTAATTATCAAGTCATCGATAACAAAAAGTGTTCCAACTAGTGCCCTTTTATTTTAAGATATAACGAGGGAATCATTTAGTTGTATCCGCTCTCTAAGCAACTCACATGGGAATAATTTCTTAGGGACAAATTTGGATAGCATATAAGGCTCTCCCTCAAAACCATAGATACAAATAACAATATAATCAAACATTAGAAACCATTTTATGATACTGACTTCCTTTCTTAGGTAAGGAATCCTCCCAGAATCTTAAGAAATTGTGTGAGAATTTTTTTGAAATAGATTTACTTGGAGATAGAAAGAAAACCATTCAATAAACTTTACATAATCTCCAAGAACTCTGCCTAGGTATAATGATGAAGACAAATAATATATGAGATTTTCCGTACCTGAACTGTCTGTTTAATTCTTAATTAGTTTGGTAAAATGAAATAAAATTTCATAGTTGAATAGGATTAAATGAACCAGATAGGTACAATTCGTAAAGATATATGATTGAGAGTTCATGTTAAGATCGACGGCAATAGTGTTTGAAAAATAAGTAGGAAAATTTATAGAAATATCATCATGGTTCTCTAACACATCTTTCATGAACATAATCTTGGTTTCATCTGAATTCAGTTCATCGGGATATCCTTAAATGATAGATAATAGTGAGGAAAAGTTCTGGTAGAGGGGTTTTAACAATTGGGTCAAGATAGGAATAGATAAGCTAATACACCTGTGAGCGTTTTTTACCAAAATCTGCAAGAAGGTAACATGTCCTTAATTATTCCATTTTTCGAATTTCAAAGTTAAGTCTCTATCGATTTTTTTTTTACCATGGCCGCTAGCTGGAGAATTTTAGTTAAAGAGGATTGGGACACTTCAAGAAAATATCATTAGTCCATGGGAAGATAAATTTCTTTCGGTTTCAGGTCGTGCACTTCTTATAAGAAATATAATGGTGTTAGGATTATAATGTACCATGGGTAAAGTGTCTTGTGGGGCTCCGATCAATACTAAGCACTCGTCGACTTCAAGTTTAGCTTCATTTCCCAATTACCTCCTTAGGGTATAGATAATCATATTAGTTATTAGCGTATCCCTGACATGAGACCAAGTATCGACGTAACTATCTTCGATGAGGATTTTTAGCAATGTATCCTTCTTAGCTTGCTTGAGGGACATTTGTTTGTATGGTTGTAGCCGTAAAAATACCCAGTCTCCCACATCCAAATTTCTCTCACTGCGATGTTGATTTGCCTATTGTTTCATTCGATTGTGTGCCAAATTTAGGTTATCCTTTAAGAGTTGGAGAACTTCTTGTTGATGCTCGATGTGATCCTCCACTTCTTGAGCCCTAGCATTTTCCCTTAAAGAAGATGTGATGGATGGTGGATGATATCCATAAAGTGCCATAAATGGGGTCATTTTTGCTATAGTATGGAAGGAAGTGTTATACCACCATTCAACGAGAGGTAACCACTTGACCCATTGTTCTTGCTTATTAGAAACAAAACAACGAAGATATCATTCCAAACATTTATTCACTATCTCTGTTTGACCATCGGATTGAGGATGATAAGATGAGCTATGAGTTAGTTGAGTACCCAAACAAGAAAAAAATTCCGTCCAAAAATTTCTTGTAAAAATGGGATCTTTGTCACTTACAATAATCTTTGGGTTTCCATGTAGCTTTTGAATTGTTTCCATAAATGTAGTAGCAATTGTACTTGCTTTAAATGGATGAGATAATGCAAAAAAATGTGCACACTTGGTAAGTCTATCAACTACCACCATGATGACACTCCTTCCTTCGGACTTAGGTAAACCTATGGTAAAATACATTGAAATCTCCTCCCAACATTGACTTGGAATTGATAAAGGTTGTAGAAGACCCAGGGTCTTAATTGTCTCAACTTTATTTCGCTGGCAAACCAAACATTCCGCCACAAACTTTTGAATGTCAGATTTAAGGCCATCCCAAAAAAATTCTTTCTTCACCATGTGGTAAGTTTTTAAAAATCTCGAGTGTTCTCCTAAAGGAGAAGTGTGCAATTCCAAAAGAATATTTTTCTTTAGTTGGGAATTCTTGCAAATATATAAGCGATCTTTGTACCATAAGGAACCATTTTTCCAACTAAATGTATTAGATGTACTAGGATCTTGCTGCAAATTTTGAATGAGAGTCCACACTTCTTCGCCCTTCTTCCATTCATCCCTTGCTTCAGTTCTCCAATCTGGTTGGATAATTGAAATGGCACAAAGTAATGCTTCCACCTTTTCATCCTTTCTTGAGAGTGCATCTGCAACAACATTTAGCTTCCCTTTTTTGTAGATGATTTCAAAGTCATAACCCAACATCTTTGTGACCCATTTTTTCTTCTCTTCTGAAGATAGTCTTTGTTCCAAAAAATTTTTAAGACTACCATGATCAATTTTCACCTTGAAGTGTCTTCCCATTAGATAAGGTCTCCATTTCTTTAGTGCATGTAGTATTGCCAACATTTCCTTCTCACAAATATCCTTTTGTAAATACTTTCCTTTGATTGAATGAATTTCAAAAGAAATGGGTCTTCCTTCTTGCATTAAAATAGCACTAATTCCATTTCCTGAGGTATCCCCTCAGGAAATACCCTGTTAACCCAAGAAATCCACATAACTTCTTTATGGTTGTGGGGACTTTCCATTCCTTAATGGCTTTAATTTTTTTAGGGTCTACCTTAACACCCTCGTGAGATACAATATGACCCAAATATTACACCTCTTGTACTCCAAAGGAACATTTGGATGTTTTTTCATATAATTATTTCTCCTCCAATAGTTTGAGCACCCTATCAACATATTGAACATGATCCTTCCAAGACCTGTTGTAGATTAGTATATCATCAAAAAATACTAGCACAAATTTTCTAAGGAAGGGTTTGAAAATGGAATTCGTCAACCATTGAAATGTAGAAGGTGCATTGGTAAGGCCAAAAGGCATGACCAAAAATTCATAATGACCCTCATGAGTTCGAAATGCTCTTTTTGGAATATCTTCCGTCTACATTCTAATTTGATGATATCCTGAACAAAGATCCAACTTAGTAAAGTAAATTTCTCCATGTAATTCATCCAATAATTCATAAATCACATGAATGGGAAATTTATCTTTAATAGTGAGCTTATTGAGCTCCCTATAATCCGGACACATGCGCCAAGATCCGTCTTTCTTGTGCACCAATACTATTGGAGCAGAGAAAGAAATTTGGCTAGGTTTAATTATAACAGCCTCTAACATTTCTGCAATCATACATTCAATTTTTCTCTTTTGGACATAAGGATATTTGTAAGGCCTCATGTTTGGAGGAACACTTCCTGGAATCAAATGAATAGCATGATCATTATCATGAATAGGTGGGAGTCCTTTGGGAGTATCAAACACCTTGGAATGATTGTCCAAGATGTTTTGGAGATCTGGAGAAATAGATTATTTCGATGTTGGAACTTCTAGTGAGCATAATTGTGCAATTATGTCCCATTGTTGTTTCTTCAGAAGCTTTGTCATGAAACTAGAGCTTATTATCTTTCTTGGCTTCCCTGCGATACCCCGTAATTCAATTTCCTTTCCTTCTGAAAAATTTTTCAAGAAAATTTTTTGAAAATTAAAAGCTACCGTCCCCAAATATTGTAACCATTGTACTCCTAGTACAACATCATCACCTCCCATTGGGGTGGAAAGCATTGGAATATTCAATACATATTCCCCCATGGCTAGCTTGATATTATGGAATTTTCAAGAGCAATTTATAGTTCCTCCATTTGCAACCATCACTTGACATTTTGGTGTTGGGTATATGAAACCATTCAATTCCTTGGCTACCTTACAATGAATAAAATTATGGGTACTACCCAAATCAATCAACACTATTACCTTTTTCTTTTTGATATGTCCTTCTATCTTGAGATTTTTAGGAGTGGTAATTCCAGCCAATGCATTAAATGATATGGTCAGACTCGTTTCCTCTTCTTCTACGGTTTCTTCGTGGTGTATATCCTCTACTTTTGAAGTTTCTTATTCATTTTCTTCCTCCTCTTCACAATCTATGTAAAATAATTTCTTTTTAGTGCACTTATGACCTTTAGTGTATTATCTATCACAACTGTAGCAAACCCTTTTGCTCTTTTTTCTTCCAATTGTTGTGGTGTCAAACTTGTAGGTTGTGAAAGTCCAGGAGTAGCAACACTTACATCTTTGTATATGTGAGTGGTAGGCTTCCTTGTCGCCATAATTTTACATTCAATTTTTATTTCCAACCTGAATGCCTTCTCCAATGAATCAGGTTCCCAAACACGAAATTCATGTTGGATATTATCGTTTAAAGTCCCTATGAAGACATCAATCCTGTGTTCCTCTAGAATATTAATTACCCTTATATTTAATTTTTGGAAGTCCTCAATGTGCTCTGCCACTAAACCCTTTTGTTTGAGATTTATCAATTGGCTAAAGAAGGTGTTTCTCTCTATATCCTCATAATGTGCTATCATTTCCTCCATAAAAATTGACGAAGTGACAATTTTTTTACGGGATCAAAGCCATCGATAACATAAAAATGTATTTTGTTCTAAATGTAAACTTGCAATACGTACCTTTTGTGTATTTTTCACATTATTGAGCTCAAAATATTGCTCCATCTGTAGTATCCATGTTACAGGATCCTTGCCATCAAACTTCCTCATATCCATCTTTGGAATATGGTGGTTCTTCAATCCAACATTATAGTTTATGAAACCATGATTAACATGTATTTTTTCTCATCATGAGTTTCCTCTACTATATTTTCGCCATTAGGAATCATTTCTTGTATCAACTTTCTCAAACCTTCCATGTTTGCTTTTAGATCATTCTTCATTTTTTCCATATTGTCTTTCATTTTATCTTCCATGTCCTCCATCTTAGCTTCCACACCATCCATCTTAGCTTCCAAGCCTTTCTTCAAACCATCCATATTATTCTTCAAACCATCCATCTTCACTTCCATGCCTTTCTTCAAAACTTCCACTTCATTTTTTGCTGCTCTTTGCGAGAGCGAAATTTGGTGCACTTGCTCTTGTAATTTTGATAGATCATGTTGCAATTCTTCATCTTCATGAGTCATAGTAGAGTATTCTGAGGGATTAATGGGTATTTAACTCTTTTTAGGAGGAATTTTAGAACCCAATACTAAAATATATGCTCAATAGGCCGTTGGAATCACTTCATACTATTTTTTTACACAAGACTTATGCAGTTCGGGAAAAAAAAATACACACCTTTTTCTTGCTTTTGAGGAGCTCTATATTGAAACTGAATTATCTCTTTGATTTTGGATCTTCAATATATAAAACTTTGCCCCAATTTAGCCCTCTGAATCCTCTTTTGAATATCACAGGTCTGACCTGATTTGGGATTCTTCAAGGAAAATTTATGTTAAATATCCCACAATGACCTAATTATAGATTGGTTCAGTAGAGTGAACTTGTACGACTTAACACGTGTCATTGTTTTCTCCTTCGGATCTAAAATTGATAGCCAGGAAACTAAAGTTCGTGTACTTGTAGACACTTTTTACAGCATTCCAATCCAATTCTCAGAGAGAGAGTTATGAATATTTTCCCACGATCACCTCTTTACGATAAAATTCGGGTGCCTGAAAAATCCCTAACTTCCACAGAACATATCTCCAAAAATATTGCAAACGAAACTCTGAAATTTTTTGACGATGTTCCTTGGGATTTCGGCTTAACACCATCAAAATATCAGCTTTTGAACCTTTGTATAAAAATTTTTATAGAGAAAATTCCACAATGACCTGTTTAGAGCAGCAAAACCCTAGAATCCAAACCTCTGATACCAAATGTTGTGAAATCAGTTCCAAAAATAGAATAGAAGGGATATAAATGCCTTAGAAATAAGCCACTTCAAGGGGGAAACCTCCAATACATTACATGAATGAAAAATTCTTGGATGATACAAATGATAAAACCTCCTTTCTATATATAGGAGTCCATGGGGCCACAATGTAATCCTAGCCGACCTAACAATAATAACTGAAGGGAACAATAATAACAATATGGGGGTTACAGGGGTACAACAATAAAAATAATGGGGTTACACTAACAACAATAAGGGACTATAATAGTAATATAGGGACCTAACAGAATCCTAAGGATAAGCTATAACCATGTAAGATTCCACGGTTAGACAAGAGTACTTACTTGAATTCCCTACACTCTGCTTAATTTTCACCAATATTTTTGCAAGGGTCAGAAGAAAGTTTTCCACAACACTAGTTGTGAAACAATGGGAATTTTGCAGTTGAAATAATCTAAAAATTAGGCATGTTATATAATTGAATATGCATGTGTACGCCCGTCGCCACCTACAATATTATAAATTATATGACATTTAGTAAATGTGCTTAGGGGAGGGAGAAATTGTGCATGTTTCATCACAAAATGAAAGGTTAAGAGTTCACTGAAATAATTTTAGGTGGAAAAATGCCACAATCATTCACGCATGTCTACTCCTGAACAAGCTGGGATTCGTTGGATCGAGCGCAGAAGTACCATTGGATGGTTTTGGGTGTGGGAACCTAATTTAAACCGCACACAATTTCCCACCTATATTGACATGAGCTATTAGATGTGAGTGTTTTCCCATTGATTAGTTCCAAAGGGGTAAGAATGTAGCCCATGTGCCTGATATATTAGATAAAGGATTCAAAAAATTTACTATGGATATCTTCTGCATGTGTGAAATAAGTAAACCATCAAACTGATGAACTTTCAAGGTGATATAAGATAAGTGGCTAGGATCATAGGATCGATGGTCATTTAAGAAATAACCATAGTAAAGTTTGTTACTAGAAAATTGGAGATTCAGGATTACGAACCAGAGGAAAATATAGGGATCTTCCCAAGCTAGGTCTTCCTAGGGTAAAATGCTTCATGAAAACGTGGATCGGATGAGAGAATAAATCAGGGAGATGCGAGAGAAATTGGCTAAGATGAGGGAAAGTATTTCAATTATACCACAGCTAATTAGAGTTATGCAGAACTTATCTTGAGTTGAAAACAATGTCGTTATACAACATTATAGAAATATTAGAGGCCAATTTGAAATGACACGATGCAATTAGTTCAATTTTGACATTTTACGGTGAAATTAGCAACTAGAAACATATGAAGCTTTTAGAAATTAAATTGGAATATTTTATGATTACATCACGAATGTTGGTGACTTGAGATTTTTGTTTTATTGGAAATTTATCCAAATATTTACTCTAGTATCCATATTTATTCATCTCTCCACCCTTTTTTCAAAAAAATTCAAAAGCAGTATCACATTAATTATTATTTTATTATTATTATGATTATTATTATTATATATTAGAATGTTAGAATTATGAATATAATGATACAATTTACTAAAAAATGAATTTCCATAGTGTCATTATATCAATAGCAATTGTTTTATGGACAATAATATTCCTTTATAGACCTGAGATAGAAAGCGTTTACACATTTAAAGAGAAATATGGAAATTATTCCTTTATAATCAAAAGGTACCTGAGGTAGGAAATGTAAGGAGAAACTATACTATAGATAATCTACTCATAAGTTTTCGTACAATTGTATCTATGGCATATATCATAGTTTCTAGTTATTCTTGATAGAATGAACCAACCAATCACCTGTTTGTATTGACAATTGAGACCTTCATAATGCGTATTCATTTCACATTTCTTGGTAATTTAAATGGTTTTATCGGTAAATTTTGATGGGATGCTTACTGACTCGGAAAAGAATTGAATAACACTAATATTGATCCATTTTGAGTAAGTGTCTATAGCGCTGGAAAAGGTATCAGCATCCCCCATGGATGAATTAATATAAACAACAAGTTAGATGTTCACGCACTAGATGAAGTACCCAATACCATTGACATTTCTCTATTTCCAACGAGTGTCTATAGCCCTGTTACAGGTATCAAAATTCCCCACAATACATGACTCTATGCAATACAACGTGGTATGTTAGTCACTATCACTGACATTGCTCCATTTCTTGTGAGCATCTATAACCCTAACGGAGGTATAAACATCCCCCACCCCAAGAGAGGACCAAATCATCTGTCAAGGAATAATATATAGTAGATGAGAGTTTTGTGAGATCAATAAGATAAATATATCCTCTAAAAATCATGATAAGGAATTACCATTACAAATCCAACTGCTATTTTTAAAAAATTACATATAGTTGAGGAACAATAACTGCTAAACACATCAAATTGGTGATTTTATATTTATTGTAAATGATATTTGAGAAATTATTTAATTATTATTATTATTATTATTATAATATATATATTGTTTAGACATATAGTAGGTCAAATAATGTTTGGAGGAACTACTCTTTTACGGGTGCTCTTTTGTCTTCTAGTTCAATATTTTTTAAAGAAAACAAATCATCCCCTTCTATCATATGAATTATAAAAGTTTCAAGCTAAAGGTTGTCAAATTTTCTATTTTTACCTGGTTTTTCATTTCATTTGTCCCACTTTATAACCCAATCCGTGGGGATAAAGACTCTTTCCCTAACATGTTTATCGAATAATTGTTTCATTTTAGCTTAATGTTTAGTAATCCTTTCATATTGATTCTTTGAAACTGACTTTTCAGATTAATCACATCATCAATATTTGTTGTTCGACATTTTGAACCCTCTAATGTGGTTTTTTATCATGGTCCTAAGGGTGAAACACATTAGAGGGTTTGAAACGTCGACCAAGAAATATTGATGATGTGATTAATCCATAAGTCATTTTCAAATTATCAATATGGATCACAAAATTCTAAGATAAAAAATCCTTTCATATATATGATCTCTTTCTTTATGTACACGGATTGTTTGATTAATCCTATGTTGCAAGTCATTGGGTTCCTCATTAATTTCTTGTAACCACTTCATGATTTTAGTGTCGAGATAGAGTGGAATGAAAACATATAAATTGTATACTAATCGAAAGGAGAGGTACCTATAGATTTTTTAGTGCTAAACCTATCTACCCAAATGACATACCTCAACATAATATGTCATTTTAAAATTTTAGAATTTAAATATTTCTTAAGACTTTTTAAGATGTTTTTATTCGTGGACTCAGCCAAGTCATTCCTCAAGGGGTAATAGGTTGTTAAATGTCCTAAAATAATCTCATGGTTTTCAAAAAAATCTAAAAATTTGCAGAGAAAAAGGGTTTAGTATTGTCAATAATAATATTACTAGGGCACCTGAAATGAGAAATTATGTTTTCTACCATTAAATCCATTACTCCCTTACGTTAATCTTCTTTAAGGGAATGGCCTCAACCCACTTTGTAAAATAATGTGTTATTTATAATCCAACAATTTTGGCTACTGTATGGGGGATCGATATCACCAATGAAACCTAGTCCCATTGTTGGAAGAGTGCTTTAGCTACAATGGGTTTTAGATGTAGCGTGACTAGTTTTTTCTTTCCAAAAAATACCTGACACTAATGATAGGATCTAAATTTTTTATTTATATTTGCAAACAATATGGCCAATACAAATTTCTTCTTATGATTTTATGTGTAGTGGATTTACAGGCATAATCACCACCACATACATCATTGTGGCATTTGGAAAAAAGATAATCGGTTTGATCTAGTAGAATATATTCCAATAACAAACCTATTGAATCTTTCTAATACAACTTACCATCTATGATAAAATATAATATATAATTTAACTTCAAAGAACACTTCATTGATTTTCTCATGTGAATTTGGAAACTGCAAAGTTTGGAGGTAGGTTATGATATCGTCATACCATTCATATGTTAAGAATATTTGACTAATTGGTGTGGGGTTGGTTTGAGGTAAAAATAACTCTAACTACTTATCCTGGTTCACAACTCCAAGTTGTGTAGTGTGGTCCACAAGATTTTAGAGATTAGCACCCGATGCTTCAAGATTAGTCTTAGTCAATAGCTTGGTGAGACCCTTTTGGGGAATTTAATTAGTGGTTAACTTACTTCAATAATTGTCAACCAATGTTCGTGTACTTATGAACTGCATGTGCACAATATATGGTAGGAGTTCTATTTTGATTAAAAGATGAAACTAAAATGTGACTTTTAATCAATTTAGGTAAAGTGTAAAAATATTGACTCGTATCATTCCTAATTCTCTCCATCAAAATTGTTATTTTGAAAGAAAACTATTCTTAAAGGTGAAATCAATAGAAATTTCTATGCTACTGAGTTGAGATGAAACTTATTATACTTTATAAGAATTGAAATTTACTTTACTGAATTGAATTGAAAAAAATATTCTAATGAACACAATTGAAACTTTATTCTACTGTTGCGAATCAAAATGTTATTCTAATTGCTTGGAAATTAAAGTCTTTACTTTATTCAACAAAAAGAAAGCTTTAATCTAAGTGGTTTAGAATTATATTAAGAAATAAAACTTGAAGGTGATGATCTAAAATCCAACTCGGAGGAACTACTGCCAGGCACAATTGAGACTGGAATCAATTTGGTCATTAACTTGTAAATATAAAACAAAATAATTGAAATGAGCAAATTAAGAAAGGAAATTTTTTTTTTAATCTTTTTCTCATATGTGAGCATTGAACCTATGTAACCCAATCAATTTCAAAGAAAAGAAATCATAGTACTAATAGATATCATGTAATCATTTGTAATGGAAAAGAGAATACTCATGAAATAAATAAACAACTAAACTAACTTACAATTGTTCACGGGGCCCTCCTGTTGAGAGTAAGCATGAAATAAATTCAATTAACGAGTTGTTCACCGATGCGGATAATCACCAAAAGAACAAAGTAATTACATGAAAAACATAAGTGTTCAATAGAAAATGATTACAGGACCTAGATATGCCCATTTTCTCACTCCAAGGATGTTTATAATCCCCTTTTGAATAACACTTTGAAGAGTTATAAGATGAGAAGCTAGTTTATATTCAAAAGTAAGTAATTAATGAGAAGAGGAATCATGCTTTTCACGAGTTTTTACAAGAAGAAAAAATCATGAGAAGATTTATATTTTTACATATCATAATATTTGATTCCAAAATTTTCTTGTTCAATCCCACGCTCGCTTGATGATGCCACAATATTCCTTCGAATTCTGTTCAAGGTTGAAGTATTATAACCTGAGCTGACCATCATATTTCTTGAACCCTGTGATTTGTCAAATTAGTGTAATAGGTGGATGCCCATATGTCAAACATTTTTCATCTACCTATATCCTTTATTCCTCCTCAAACACATTGGAACCTATCTAACCATGGATGTATCTGCAAAGTATTTGGTTAGTTGCAGAATGAGTGCAATTCGGTAGCCATAGATATGTTTTGATTAAATCTCATAAAATAACAATAGACTACAAACCATCATTGAATGATAGCTTTTATTATGTCAGAGTATATCTGAAGTGACCTTTCAATTTCAAAATTTAGCAAAAATTATCATGGAAAAGGATTGAAATCAAGGTAAAAGCATGTTAAACAAAAGTCAATTTAGGACTTCAACATTCCCCCACACAAAGGTTTTTGCATGTCTTCATGCATCAAAACTTGAAAATTGGTAAATTTTTATGTTCACTACACTATTTATGAAGCTTGGGTTAGAACATCCATACTAGTGCCTCCTTTTTGACTCTTTACATTATGTGCCTGTATTGGTTTCCCCACTAATATCTTTCTTTGCAATCCTCTAACTTTGTTTGTGTGAATCATATTTTTTGTTTTGAATTTCTTGTTTTTCTTATACTAGTGGCACAATTTCAATTTCATACTATCATATTAAGTCCTCAAGATTTAAATTTTTTTTTTATTACTTCATTTTCTTCTTTGATATGCCTATTTAATAGTTCTAACTCATATGTATCTTGCTTCAGAGAACATTCAATCTCGTGTTCTTTTTTATGAATGTCATCAGTCCAGGGAAGCTTTTCATTGAAAGGGTATTCATATTCAATTTGTAGAGTATAATTTACCTTATGTTTCACTCCCTACTCGAGTGTTTCCATGTATTCATAGATCTCCTATTGGATAGGGTTGATTTTAGGTGTCTTCCTGGTAGGACTTGGGGCTTTATAAAATAGTGATGCTCTTATCACTTCCTTCATATTATGATCTTCCTCCTCAAGGTCAACTATTTTAGGTGATTGTACATTTAAATGTTTAGAAATGAGTTGACTCCTTCTAAGCTTCAGTTCTAGTTCCTCTATCTTTCAGACATTATTTCTCTTGTGATCTTAAAGGAGTGTATTACTTCTGTTGTGCTAAGTGTCCTTTCAGTTAAATAAAAAAGTACAATTTGTCTTCATGTGTTTTCTTTAGGAATGAGTGTTTTAACCATGAAAATTAGATGAATTAGTGAACTTTAAGCATGTAAATAAGCCTTAAAAACATTGAACAACAGTGCATAACAGAGAAAAACATCCACAATAAGTTTTACACAGTAGGCATGATGAAGCAGTTCACCCCTTCTGGGCTACATCAGCTGGCCCAACTCCCAATGGCATGTCCCTCTTTGTCATTATGCTAAAAATAGTAATTACATATGCTTTCAGGCCTCTAATGGTTTTTTTCTCTGCACCAATGGATCCAGAATGCTCAAATTAGAGTCTAGGTCGTCTCTTGTTTCACCAAAATTGGTCGAAAATTGACCTCCCAATGCATTTTTCCTAGTGACAGCTAGAAAAGCTCCACTAAATGTGGAGACAGGTAGATAACTGAAGTTAAATTGATGGCTAAACCCCAAAATTATGGGTGCACTCCAAATTTATCGGATGGTTTAACTTGGCATTAAGTGGTAGTGGTAGGGTGGTCACATGCCGACCCCGCCGTAACCTCCCCATTAACGTTTTAAACACCGCCATATGAGTTGGAACCGAGAGTTAAGGTTTTGAAACCTTTAACCTTATCCATCACATTAAACCTTACGCTCTGCATGTGAACAACCATTGTATAAACATGATGAAGGTTAGAGTTATCACAACCATTAACCGGCCCGTTCTACAACCTGTCATGTGACTGGAGTTGTCGCGCCTTTAATTTTTGATGCTGCAGTTAGAGCGGAGCCATGGTTATGGGGGCATGGTTACATGACAGGGGGGGCTGGCCTCCCCAACCCTCAACGCATAAACATTTAAACTTGAAATACAACTTCCACCCCTCATATTTTAAGAACTATTGTGTAGGCAAGCTAGTAAGAAGGCTTTGCTGCGGGCATGAGGTCACGGGGTCGACCCCCAATAATTTTTTTCACATGCTCCAGAGGACATGTGGTGGACTTTGGGCTCACCACATGTCACTCATCCATTGGCTCACAAATAAAACCATCAATGTTCCAAATCGACTTCTGTACCATCAACATCCAACGGCCCAGACTGAGCCATGTGGTGTGATCCTATTAGTTGTGGACAAAAACGAAATATTCCAAGTATATTCTATTGACTGTACCTACATGATGACTGGGCATCTAGTCACAAAAATTTTTGGTGTTTGGAAAAATGAACAGAACATGATATCTTCCTCATACGACATCAGTTTTTCAAAATGTTCATGGCGCCGGAATCGCAACGACGATACTTTTTTGGTTGCTCAGGTTCGGACCTGTTTCGAGCACTTTCATTTTTTAGCATAAGTCTTGATCTCTTGATCACACCTCCCCACTGGGAAGATTTTGGACCCCAAAATCTCTCTGTTCTACTGAACATGAAGATGAGGAAACTGTGTCCCCACTCTTCCAACCTTATTCCACTGAAATTTCCCTAATTTCATTAATTAGAGCTTTTCATGAAATGAAATTTTTTTCCTTGATTCAGTTGACCAACCATTGCTAACTTTGACATATTCATGTTGCATATTTATTGAAATTTCACAATAAAAATCTATATTTGTTGTAAACATCATGTTTCTACATTGTTTTATAATCAAAGGAAACTTAAAATTACTCTCACCTTGCATCCTCTCCTTATGGAAATATTTTTTTGAATTAGCCTTGAACTTGTGTCGATTCCTAACAAAGTTTCTTCGCCATTGTACCATGCCTTTTTGAAACTAGAAATGAACTTTTCTAAATCCTATGCCTTCTTTGATAAGTTATTTTTCCCTCTCTTGGAACTTTGCAACTGCTTGCACTGACACTTTGTTTTCAGCATCGTTCAACACCAAAGTTGATTGCTGCAACTGCTTGTCATCTTCTTTCAAAGAAAACCTTCTTTCAAACTGAAAAAACTCATTATTTACATCAACATTTGTTTGAAAAGGATTATGTAAAATTTCTCTTTGTTTAATTGTCAACTTTTGGCTTGCATTGGCGAGCGTCTTCATCTACCCTGCATTAAATAAAGAAGTATTTAGTTTTTTACGATGAACTCTCATAATATCCTCCTTGCCATATTTGGATAAATGGTATTTTTTTCTCATCGCGATAGAAGATATATTTTCTGTCATACAATTAAGGACTTCCAAACACCATACCTATTATATCAAGAGAAACAACATCTGATTCAACTGTGTCAATGAAATGTGCAGTTATTGCAAAGCGCAACATGCACTTCTTTGAAACCTATAAATTTGCATCCTTACAAATCCAACCAAGTGGATATGGTTTTGGATGTGGAATCGTCTCAAGATTAAGTTTCTTGACCAAGTCTTTAGAGATTAAACTCACTTGTGACCCACTGTCAAACAATGTGTCAATCTTGGTATGTTTGGAAATGACCCTCACATGAAACATTTCAATTCTCTTTTCTTCACTTGGAGCTTGTATGTGACAGTTAGAAATACTAGAACTGGGTTTAACTTCAATCTCTTTCCCCTTCAAGTTTTTTAGTCCCATAGCTATGAATTTTGTTTCATCTCCTGAATCTGACACTAAGTATTGTTCAACTATTGCAACAAGTTTTCCTTTTTCCTTGGCTTTCTCTTTGGCCTTCAAAATTTCTGGTTTCAACTCTGGATGAAGTTTCCAACAATGGTCTTCATCATGGCTTGTTTTAAAATAGTGTTTTCAGAAGAATTTTCCCTTCTCTCTTCTAGTATTTTCATTTCTCTTTTTCTTCCATTTGCCTTTAAACTCATTTCCCCATTCTCATCTAAGTTTTGTTTTCCCATTGCCTCTAAATGTGTGGCTTGAACAAAAACTTCATCTAATCTTGTAGGGTTAAACATGAGGATTGTATGTCTTAGGTAGGTATGTAAGCCTCATATATACTTGAACAAAGTGTCTTGGCTATGCAAATTTACTCCTAACAAAAGAGCTCCTCCTAAATTATTGAGTATACACTTGTACATTTTTCCCTTTCAATCGCTTAAAATTTTTCCACTCCATTATGGATTTATGCATGTGAGCTAATGGATAAAACTATCATTTTATTGCAGAAATGAAATCAATCCATGAGAAAATAATCTTACCATATTTCTTGATCTCCTCCTTTGTCTTGGCTCCCCACCAAACAAGTGTTGCACCTTCCATTCTCAATGAAGCTATTTGGATTTCGGTATCATCATCATGATAATTTTGGATTATCAAATAGATCTCTAATTGCCTAATCCAATTATCTAACTTTTATGCATTAACTTCACCATCAAACATTTTCGATTCAAACTTGACATCAAGTTTTAGAGAAGGAATTTTACCAGTGTTCTTTGACTTGTATGGCTGACATACTGAAGATGAAGTAGAGGATGATGAGGATGAAGATGAGGGTGATGATGGTGACTTTCCACTACCTCCATTTCCTCCAATGCCCTTCTTTGATTTGCCTTCATCATTGTGAGCTCCTGATGATCCCCGACCTTCCTTGTGAAGTTTGGATCCTTCTCCTTCTAGTATTTCATTCCTTTATTGATAAAGGACTCTCACCATTTCAGTCATGTTAAGGAATTCTTTCCTGAACACTCTTTCTTCCTCTTTGGGATCCATCTCTTCATGGGTTTCTCCTTCTCCTAGAGGCATGCTTGATGCTACTTTTTCTTCTCTTGGAGGTGAACTAGGTGGTGGAGAATGTGGTAATATTTCCCTCCTTTATTGTGGCTCACTTTGAGAACCTCTTGCTTCCACAAATTTTCCTTCTCCTCTCTTAAGCTTGAGCCTAGTAAGCATGAAAACCCTTGAAAACAGTTAAAAAATCCTTGCACATAAAAACACCAGAGACAAAAATCTAGCTCTGATACCAACTTGATCTGAAAGGAGTGTATTATTTCTACTGTGCTAAGTGTCCTTTCAGTTAAATAAACATGTATAATTTGTCTTCATGTGTTTTCTTGAGGAATGAGAGTTTTAACCATGAAAATTAGACGAATTAGTGAACTTTAAGCATGTAAATAAGCTTTAAAAACATTGAACAACAGTGCATAATAGAGAAAAACATTCACACATAAGTTTTACATACTAGGCATGATGAATCAGTTCACCCCTCCTGGGCTACATCTGCTGGTCCAGCTCCCAATGGCATATCTCTCTTTGTCATTATGCTCAAAATTGTAAATTGCATATGTTTGCAGGCCTCTAATGGTTGCTTTCTCTACACCAATGGCTCCAGAATGCTTAAGTTATTCTAGGTTGACTCTTGTTCCGCCAAAATTGATCGAAAATTGACCTCCTAATGCATTTTTCCCAATGACAGCTAGAAAAGCTCCACTAAATGTGGAGACAGGCCGTTAATTGAAGTTAAATTGATCGCTAAACCACAAACTTAGGGGAACACTCAAAATTTATCAGACGGTTTAACTTGGCATTAAGTGGTAGTGGTGGGGTGGTCACATGCCAACCTCGTTGTTCCCTCCACATTAACAGTTTAAACGCCGCCATATGAGTCGAAACCTATAGTTAAGGTTTCGAAACCTTTAACCTTATCCGTCGCATTAAACCTTACACTTTGCATGTGAACAACCATTGTATAAACCCATCAGAGGTTACATTTATCACAACTATTAACTGACCCATTCTACAACTTGTCATGTGACTGGAGTCATCGCACTGTTAATGTTTCATGTTGTAGTTAGAGTAGAGCCACGGTTCTGGGTGGATTGTTACATGACAGGGGGGCTAGCCCTTCGGGGCTAGCCTCCATAGCCCTCAATGCATAAACATTTAAAATTGAAATACAAGTTTTGCCCCTAATATGTTAAGAAGTATTGTGTAGGCGAGCTGGTAAGAAGACTTTACCGTGGGCATGAGGTCGTCGAGTCGACCTCTGTCAACTCCCAGTAAATTTTGTCACACACTCCTGAGGAGACATGGAGGCCTTCAGGCTGGCCACGTGTTGCTCATCTATTGGCTCACAAATAAACCCATCAATTGTCCAAATCGACTTCCATACCATCAACATCCAACGGCCCAGATTGAGCCACGTGGCATCATCCTATTAGTTGGGGAAAAAATGGAATATTCCAAGTATATTCTACTGACTGTACTTGCATTCTAACTAGGTGTCCAGTCACCAAAATTTTTTTGTTTGGGAAAATGAACCAAACGTGATATCTTCCTCATACGACATCAATTTTTCGAACCGTTCACAGCACCAGAATCACAACGACGAGACCTTTCCAGTCACTTAGGTTTCGACCTATTTCAACAACTTTCATTTCTAAGCATAAGACTTGATCTCCTGATCATCTTGTGACCTAGCTTCCTAATTTTATATTTTTATTTATCCACTGCCTCTTCCTCTTTTATTTCTTTAGGCTACTTAATAATTGAATTGGCTTCCTTTCTTCTAACACTTTATTTTTCATTTTTCTAATTAATTTTCTCTAGAAACTAAAAAAATCAGGGTCTTTTTCTTTGATTCTTCTGGTGAAGCTTCCATATGTTCTACTTCGCTGATAGTGAAACACTCCTCTTCATTGAAGGGTTCAAGGTTAGGGTTTGAAATTATTTTATTCCAACTTATTTTAGTTTTTGTAACTACTTACTCTTCTTAAGCCTCTATAAAATGGTTTCAGACTAAAAATATTTGGTAATTATCTCCCTTAGTCCTTTTTTAATTAATGCATGATGATATAGGGCACTATAAATGTTTTTACAATCCAGTAGGAAACTAGAATCTATTTTCTTGAGACTAGAAAGTAGACATTATGGTAAATTCAACTCACTTCCATCAATGACGTGCATTAATTTGAACATGGTAGAGAAACATTGTGCCATATCGTACTTCACAAGTTAAAATTTTCTAAATGACTAACAAAAAATATCTCCACTTGGGTTTCAATGTAGTTACTGGTATCCCCTTTTTGAAGATGGAAGTGTCCATACCTGGGTTTCAGAGGAAGAATGTCCATTTTTTCCTTTGATTTTATTATTTTTTAAAAAAATCTCCCCATTTATGGTTAAGCCTTTTTCTTTTTCCATTATGGATTGTATAATTATCAGCTTAATGTCTCCAATATTCGCCTCTACTCCATCAAATTCCCATGTGAACTCCTCTATAACCTCTATCTCATGTCCATTAAGTTTCTAAGAAAAGTCAAGGAAACCCAATTTTTGCAACTCATCTTTAACTTGTGTATATGCTTTAAGAAATTTAACTCCATTGGGCTAAAATTTGATGATGACAACCATGGTGAAGGAATAGTTTTGATCTTGAATTGCTTCTCTTGAAAAGGGTGACGAAGGGGTGGTTGGAAATGTTCAATGGTTTGATGATGGTCAAGGTAAGGAAGAAGTGAAATAGATTAGTTATCGTGGTTTTCGGTTCATAATAAAAATTCTCTTATTATATATATAATTTTCTATTGTCCCTAGATCCATTTTTATGGGATCATTACAATCTAGGCTATTTTTTATACAATGAAGAGTTTTGATGGGACATATATGGAGATGATGATAAAATAAGTGTTAGAATTATGGCTAATGTATTGTCCTTGATGGAAACCTACTTGATAAAGATGTCAACATTGTGATAACATGATTATTATGGAACTCATGCAGATTGGTATAGATGTTATAGATGATATGGATAAGGAAATGGTAGTTCAGTGATAGATGGATGATAAATATGAAGTTTGATAAAGTATATGTGGATCCTATGTATAAGGGTCAAGCACATACGTAGGTATTATGAGTGAAAATCACATACAAAATCTGAACTAGGGTAATATGGATACCAAGGGTCATTACCATGGTATTGGTCCATAGTAATTAGAGTGACAATGGTTATTTTATCTCGTCTAAGAATACTAATAACATTAGCAAGGGATTTACCTAAGCTATTGGTCAAGGCTAAAGCTATATGAGGAGTTGGATATCAAGGTATTAAGTGAGTAGGTAATGGATAGTTTATGACCAATTTTATCTGGAATAGGTGTGCACCAAGGATTAAGGAGAAGACTCAAATATGAAAGTTATGAAGATATGTTGATAGATATGCTTGTTTTATTTACTCGTTGAAAATTTATAAGTAGCTAATAATGATGGATATGGGATTATGATGATACTATAATATTAATGTATGATAGTAAATCTTTTCACATGTGAGTTGTGGCTACAAAGAAGCTATTTTTTAGTGATTTAAGATCTATATTTTGGTTTGCTTTTGAATGTTCTCATACATACATGAATCTGTCTATGTAGGGCCGCGTACATATTTTGAGATATGGTTTTCAGTATGTTGATATATGTACATGGGTTTTATGCATGGTAGTCACATACATACATGGATATGTCTCATGGGTTTCGTGTATATGTTTTCTGGTATGCATTATGGCTTGATGATGACATTTTATGATGAGTCTTCTATGCTTGTTGTTGTATGTTAATGATGTATCTATCATTATGATATGTTTCTGAAAGTGTTGATTTGGTTAAATGTGGAATGGAATATTGATTGGTAATGATGATATAATATGGTGATCTATGATTGGTTCAGTGATATGTGATTGCTTCAATGATCTATGTATATTTTACAGGTTGATTCAGTGTTACAGAGATTCAATGATTTAGTGTTCAGTATTATGATATATGTACACAGGTTTCATACAAAGGAAGCACGTATATACAAATGTGTGCTTCATAATAGTAGAATATACATTCAGAAGTAAATATGATCATGGTTTGTAGTGAAAAAAATTTGTTTCTATGATAGTGAATATTATATGGCTTGGTATATTGATGAGTTACTATGCTTTGGTCTGATCTTATTATGGTGATTCAATATTCCTTTATCCAGTATGGTATCTTGATCCATTCAGTAATTGGCTTCCTAATGTTATAGTGATTTAGTTGATTCAATGAGTGTATTTCACATTCAGTATTTAGTTTGGTATTAGGCCTATTTTTGGGTGTGGGTCCAGTTTGAAAATACGATGAAAGGTGGCCTAGAGTTTTGATGTTTATTTGAGACAGGTGGATCTAGTATGAAATATTATGAAACATGGTACATAATAGGTGTTGAGGTTTGGAGCCTTTAGTATGGGAGTCATCGATTCCTTCCAATGGTAGTCAGTAAACTTTCTTAAGGGGTAGTGATCCCTTCCAATAGGAGTCGATAAACGAGATCACGAGATTTTAGATCCCTTATAGTGCATGTTGGAGAATGAGTGTAGGTTGTAGCCTCCTTCAGGTGTGTGTCTATGTGTTGGAAAGATCCTATGACAGTACAAGATGTAATGAAGTTTTCTTAATAATGAAATAAGAATACATAGATGGAGAAAGTGCTGGTTTTCTCCCACATTGGGTTTCCACCTAAAATCCTAGTATTAAATGTTTGTTTCTTATGTGTTATTTTTTATTTTTATTTTAATTCATATTGGATGGTTAATGAATTAATAATCAAATGATTAAGTTAAATCACTGATGGAATTTAATTCAAATTAAGTTATTTGGATATATAATGTTTGTATTCACTAGATCTGGGTACATACGTTGGTTGCATTAAGAACAATAGCATAAAAAATTCAGAATATGAAGTGAAAAGTTAAAGTGAGTTAAAAATATTGACTCAACCCCCCCCCCCCTCCCCCTCAATATTTTTATTAACAATTGGTATCATAGCATGTCACTCCAGTAGAAGCTTAATCGTTTGAGAGTGGATTAGGGACAATGGGAAAGAAGCGAAAGAAGAAGGAAACTCAAAGAAAGAATTCAGTTCAAGAAAATTGTTCCAATGAAATAGACTTATTATATGCAGTGATAGTTATAGATGTCATCAAATATTTAGCTACATGAACTCCTTGCTTTCTGTTGATCAAGAATGAAAAAGATAGCAAAGATAATGATGAGGGATTATCAAGTATTGGTTTTTGTTTTAGTTGTAGACATGATGATCATTATAAAAGTGATTTTCCATTCCCTTTCTCATGTATTAATGATGATAATGATCCTTCTTAATTTTCTCTTATGGGTAGAAGTGAAATTAATCATTCTGCAAAAAAATTAGATTCAAAACTAATGGCCCTAGAAGCATAAATTAAAAGGACTACAAATGAAAATAGAGAGAAGAAAAAGGCATTGCAATAGTTTGATGATAATGAGTATTCCTACAAAGAATATATTGTCAGATTAAAAACCCAATTTAAGGAAGGAAGGAGAATTGAAGAATAAATGAGGAAGAAATATAAAGAAAAATAATATCAGTGTCAAAGATAGGAGGATGAAGTAGCTTAATTAAGAAATAAATTCAAAAATTTGGAGGAAACAAGAAATGAATAAGATGCAACAATCAAAGACCTTAGAGAAAGAACCAATTATTGTGAAGGACTAGAATAAAAAATCATCTCTCTAAAATATGACCTTAAAAAATCAAACAAACGATATGAGTTTCTTCAACTATTTGAAGAATAAGAAAATGGCATTAATAAGGAAATCATTGATTTGGGAATACAATTAGAAAATAATGGAGGTGAAAATGAGGTTGAAGTAAGAATTCTAGAAGGTAATTTAGTAGAAAAGGATAAACAATTGAGATTTCAAGATACAACAATGATATTGGAAAATATTATTAGCAATCAAATGTATCCCTCCATAAAAAATGGTCTTCGTTTTCATGAAAACGTAAAAAGAGAATCTAGCTCACAATATTGTGCAAAAAATCATGAGGTTATCAAAGAAAACTCTGAAAAAAATAGTAAAGAATCATGAATTCATCCAATCCAACAACCAAAGAAAATATTCGAAGCAAATCAATTTCTTGTAATTATCGAAGTATCAATCAATTTTGTCCTCTTCAAAATGATCTTGAATGTTTTATTTGTCATAAATGTGGACACTTTGTAGCCAATTGTAGACGCATATTCATAAAAATATCATAAGCTCACAGGTATTCAATTTTATTTAAGGTATATTTTTTTTCTTGAAACATATTTGGTCACAAAGTTATTAATTTCAATAGGAGGAATATGAAACCGAAATATTATGATTCCTTTGCTCCATCTTACGATCATGTAAGATGTTATAATTGTAATAATTTTGGGTAGGTAACAAAATAATCCAGGAACACATCAATGGATCTCCATAGAGAACATGGAAAGTAACTAGTTAAGAATATTTTACCAAAAAAACTGAGAAATATGGATCCACCACCACTCTTCATACTAAGAAAAATGAAGAATAAATAATTATGTGTTTTCTTTCTCTATGTTCATTTGAAGATGAAGATAAATGGTACATAGAAAACATATGCTCTCATCACCTATATAGATATAAGAACAAGTTTGAGTTCCTCAAGAAAAACAAAGATAATAAAGTCATTCTTAGAAATAATTCTCCAACAAGGGTTCTAGGAAAAGGTAGTGCCAAGAAAAATATTATTAGTTCAAGGGCTAAAGAAAAATATTCTAAGTGTTCATCAAATAGATGATAAAGGACATATCATTGTGTTTACATCAACTAAATGCAAAGTTATAGAAGAATAAACTGGAAATGTTATAGCAAGGGGATTGAGAAATGCAAAAAAATTATATGTGCTAGTAAATAAGAATTGAGGAAAAACTAAGAGGTATAGTGCCTCTTCTTGAGATTCATATTAAATTAATATGGTCCTTACTACAATTTATTTTTTTTAGATAATTATTCTAATAGTGACTGTAGAAGTGAATGTGAGGTACGTAACCTCATGAAGAGCAACTGGTGATTATCAAGTCCATATGATGAGTGATGTATGATCTCAGAGGAGCTATGTATGTGTATATTGATAATGATTCCCTATTTTGGTTTGATATTATTTTGAAGATATTTATGGTACTGACATTGCATATGATTAAGTAAAAACGAGCGGTAATAGACATGACATGTTTAGGGTGAGTTGTGGCTATAAATAATCAGCAATTTTCTTTGTGTACATGAATCTCATGAAGGATAGTCACATGTATACACAAGCTTTGATCTAGACATTTGTGTATGTTTCTCCATGATGAAAAAGGAGTGACACATATTAAGGGGGATATTCTCATATGCTTCCATCAATTATTATTGGATTTTAGTTCTATTATTGACTTGTTGCAAAACTATTAATGATGTCCTTACGTTGCTTAGGAATGATGATTGGCTCATGATGATTATTTAAAAATGTTATTTCTACTATTGGAGTAGTTCTTTGGTACATTTTCTGGTTGATATGATGGATATAGTGTGATCAGAGTTGATGATGAGAAGTTGCATAGGTTGAGGGGGGGCATCTGTTATGCTTCTAATAGTGCATTCTTGGCATTATGGTTTCTTAAGCACTTCTTATAACATGATGGGTTTATGATGAGTACATATCATTGTTGATGTATGGTTGTTATTGTTTTCGCTACTGAAGATACATATGTTGTTTTTATGAGTTATCAATGATGCATAGATTGCATGTAGTGAAGTTATGGATGATGCTTATATGTTTCTTATGCTACATTCACTAAAATTATTAATGGTGTCCTATCCTTGCTAAAGCTTGAAGATATGTATATGATGTTGGTTGATGATGTTGCTGATCAGATTTATGATGACAACAGGTTCTCTGTATTTGCACATATGTTATTGATGCATGTACATGTTGCCTATGGTTTTTGATATTACTTCTTGAGGATTGTGGCTCTTCCTATATGTAGAGAGAGCATGTTAACCTTGATGGCATGAGATGAAGGAAATGAGTTTCTAACAAAGATTGATAGCAAAATATTATGCTACAATTGGTTGTTTATGCTTATAGCATTGTATACTTGGTCACATGTTGATGATATTTGATAGACTGATGCTACAACGTATTACCTTACATGTTGATAATGAGGATGTTTGTTATGAATTTTATGATTGTTGCTATCATATGATTATGTTGCAGATTCCTATATGGTGCATGGTGGTTGAATATGACTATCACGGTATTTCTACCTCATTATTGAGGTCCCTAATTTTGGTTATAAGTGTCATATATGTCTCTTGTTGTAAAGACCATGAAAATAACCATGTTCTAAATCATTGTAAAATCCAATCATGTATGGGCTATTGGGATCAAATCATGTAATGTATGTAATCCCATAATTTTGGGACATTGATGTAAATCATGGGTCAAATATGTAAACCCAATATGTTGGGTGTCTGATGAAATCATATAGGCATTGGTGATATGAAAGGCCATATTTGATTGAGTCATAAAGTCTTGTACTCTATTGAATATATACAGAAGGTTCAACATATTCTCATGGGGAGCATGGTCAATATCCAGATTTCATGATTCATACTCAACAGATCATACCTTTAGCAATAAACACTATAAGGGAAGTCCTTCATTCAACCTAGTTCAACACTTTTCCCTTGATATCGAAGGGGGAGATAATATTGGTGTTTAGTAAGAGGTGTTTCAAGAGAAGCCTCGATATTTTCAAGTGTGTTTGCATGTATTTATAGGTGTTGAAAAAACACTAAAGTGGTTACCATCATGCCCAAATGGGGAGATTGTTGGCATTATGGATAATGTGTTGTACTTGATGGAAACCTACTGATAAATATGTCAACATTGTGATAACGTGATGATTATGGAACTCATATAGACTGGTGTAGATGTTGCATATGATATGGATAGGGAAATGGAATTTTAGTGATAGATGGATGATAAATGTGAAGGTTGAGAAAGTATACACAGATCGTATGAAGAAGGTTCTCATACATACACAAGGCTTGTGAGTGAAAGTCACATACAAAATCTGAACCATGGTAATATGGATACCAGGGATCATTACCACAGTATTGTCCCATATTAATTGGAGTGGCAACAATTATTTGATCTCATCTAAGAATGCTAACAACATTACCAAGGGATTTACCTAAGATACTTTCTAAGGATAAAGCTATGTAAGGATATGGATATCAAGGTGTTAAGTTATTAGGTAATGGATAATTTATGACTAATTTGATTTGCAACAAGTGTGCACAAGGGAGTAAGGAGGAGAATCAGATATGAATGATCTAAATATATGTTGACATATATTCTTGATTGATTTACTTATTGCAAATTTCTAAGTATCTAATAATGATGGATATATGATTATGATGATACTATAATATGAATGTATGAATGTAAAGGTTGCAACATGTGATTTGTGACTGCAACGAAGGTATGTTTCAATTATTTAAGATATGTACATTGGTTTTCTTCTAAATGGTCACATAAATACACATATATGTAATTGTAGGGTCACGTATATATTTTGAGATATGGTTTTCAATATGTACATAGGTGTTATGCATGGTAGTCATGTATATACACTGATATGTCTCACAGATGTCTCGTATATGTTCTAGGGTTTCCAGTGCGGCTTGATGATGACATTTGATGGTGTTCTTCTCTTTTTGTTGTTACCTATAAATGAGGTATCTATCTTGATGATCTGTGTCTAAAATGTTGATTGGGTTTTTTACACAATAATTTGTCGCCATGCTCGTTTTCCAGTCCCTGATCCTGAAATGCCCCATGATGAATCCTGTGCAATGTTTCCATTATCAGTAAATATGCTAACATATATCCTTGAAATATTACTGGAGAAACTTGGTAAAATTCCTAGTTTCCTTGGTTACCACCCTTTCTGGTGCCATGACCGCGCTGATATCCTTATTCCAGTTCTGGCCCAGTGCTATCAGCACACTAATTTATTGTAAAACTGCACAAATTTCCTTTCTAGTAGTGCTTCCTCAAATGGAGGAGAAGCTTCGACCTTTAGAAGCTCAATGGTGATGAGTTGGTTGTTGAATAGAGATGATAAGGTCGAGCTCTCTCATTTTTTAGCTTTGATCTCGTCCATGGGGGGTCATCCCTTAGAAAGTGGGCCTTCCTCCTCCTTTCATGGGATCCCAACTTCCTTCTCCTTCCTATAAATTCACATCCCTCATTCCCCCAAGTTTAAAGCTTGGTTGATCATTGTTAGACTCATCTGGACTCTCATCCCTTTGCATGCTTGCATCTTGATTAAGCCTATGTTCACGGGAGAAGGAATTATTTTGAGCTAGGTGAAGGACTCATATTTTCAGCTAAGGATGCCTCCAACATCAAGGCCTAGTTGTAAGCTCTCCTTTTGTAATCTATCAATAATAAAATATGATGTTTCCTTTCTATATTTGTCTATATGATTATGGAAATATTCTGGTACTCCTTGATCTGCTAGATAGATAGTGTTTATGCTTATTATATATTGTATCAAGTTTTTTTTTGTATCCTAATCATCCATAGGTATTCACACACCATCGGTAGTAGGAAGAGAGCCTACAAGTATTGTGGATCGAGGTCACCATCAACGGATCCAAGGATAGAGATTTGGAAAAGGTATTTATGTCTCTTTCCTCTTTGCGTTGCAATAATTTGTTAAGAAATATTATTTTAGAAAGAATCTCGTGTTTCTAGACCCACTCTAGGGCTACAGAGATCACCTCTGTCCAAATAGGGGATTTATCTTGATAACAGAATGGTGACTCCGCTGGGGAGCTTTAGCCTTTTCAGTCCTCCTTCCCCAAACTGATCTTGGATCTATTTCTTGGATTTATGAAATTTAAATATGCTAAGGTCTCTGTTAGCTTGTATAAAGGTTGTTTGTCACTTCGTTGTGTCAGGTCTGGTGTATTTATGAGATTCTTTTTTATTTTTTCTATGTTTTTACTGACCAGCGCCATTTATGTCCTCAGAATAGTGCTGTCATCATTTTTCTATATAGTATATCCACACTGATTGGCCTTTCAACACTCTTCTTCTTAGTACAGAAGCATTGATCTCAGCCTTTGGAAAATTTGAGTTTCCTTCCTGACTATCCAATGTGTCCTGGTCCTTGAAGGATCCTGTGAGATCTCAGTTATCTCCTTGTTGCTTTTTTGACTTACCTATCTCCTGTAAGCGAGTATGTTTCCTCTCTTTGAGTTGTTGTAAGTTTGGGAACTTGTTTCCATTCAAACACTCTTTGTCGCATTTTTCTTGTCTTGTTTCGAAGAGAGTTGGAGTATGATTGGTCATCTCTGCATTTCTAAATTTTTCCCTTCAGTTCTATGTCAAGTAGGAGATTACAATTTGTTTGATGCACAAGTCTAGAAGAGTGTGTTTTTTCTAAATTCAAAAGAAACTAGAAGTGATTTTATTTTTTGCTTTTTATTTATATTATCCTTTTCATTTTAAGAAAAGTGAAAATCATTTCATTTGTTCAGTCTCTAAAGAAATTTTTGTTCGGTTTGATTGAAAGAAAAGTAAACATATTTTTCATTTCCTCCTTTGTTCATTCGTTTTTCTTTCATTTTAAAGTGAAAAACAAAACATAAATATTTCATGCATATTAGTGAAAGGAAAGGCATCTTCATTTTCAATAAGTTGCATTTGTTGGGAAAGTGAATCCAATTCGAAAAATCATTGCATTTTCGTGACTGTGAACTAGTTTGGGGGAATTTTCATTGCTGCATTGAGTGCATTCTTGTTTGTCTCTCTTCCATAAGTAGTTTAGATTTCATCGAAATTGAAAGCTTTCTTTTCGCATTTAGTCTGTATCATAAGGATTCAGGTAACATTCATTTTGAATCTTGAAACTAAAACTTTAATGAAGATCAACTTAAAATGAACCCAATTTACCTTAAGGAGAATTGGAATTAATGAGAATATTTAGTGGTCTAGGATAGAGACGTGTTCCGACATTGTTAAGCATAGGAGCTATCACTAATGGTATACGTTACAACCCAGGGGTGATATCTCATCCCACGTATGGAAGTATATTGATGTATGATACGTATATTTGGGATGATCTCATTGAACATTTACGTACTAGAAAGTACTACTATGGACTGGACTCCCACGTACCGTCACGTATATTTTGGGAGACACCACTAGGTTGCAAGCCTTCCATAGGTAACCGATTCAGTGCCTTTTAGATGTGATACACTGAGCATAACATTTGGGGAGACTAGTTGTCATACATTAAGTCCTTGGTCATTTCTCTTTCATTTGATCACCAAGGTGTATATTGCATTTTATGGATACTTGGTAAAAATTTATCCCTAGCGCATCCCTTTTTATTTATTTATTTATTTTAATTCTAAAAGTAATTTCCCACAAAAAGATATCACCCGTGCAGTTCTCTAGCTTTTATTGCTTGGTAAGTTGTGATTTTGTTCACCTCTTTCCTTTTTTTATATTCTTCTCAAAGGTAATCATGGTAGAATCCTTGAATTATCCCACTCGCTCCTATAACGGATCTCAGCAACCTCCCCGAGAGGTTCCACTTTTTTCAGTTGGACCCCTCAAAGCACAAAATGAAGAACTTGGAATTGTCATTAGTGTTTGACCCATATCATCACGAGCACCTCCTAACGATTCTCCTTGGACTACATTGGAAGAATCTGAGCTAGAAAGCCCCAAAAAGGATGCATAGTTCTTGGTCTTCCCTCTAAATCTACTCTTTGATCTGTTGCATTTTCTCCGGAGCAACCTTACAATGCTTTGAATCAGCCCGTAATCCCTTTTCAAGCTTCTTGGGTAGCATCTCGCTCTACCGTTCATCATTTTTTCCAAACGAAATGGCGTCAAATGTTGATGATGTTACCTTATTTAGTGCTCCTCAAAGCACTCTTCACGAAAATTCTGGCTTGTATATCCCGAAATCCTCTTTGTTAGTTTTCCCCTATGATGGATAACATTTCAGGTCTACACCTCATGATTCAAGTAGTGGAATTGAAATACCGTCTAATTATGTTGCATCAACACTCCTGCACAGTTATAACTCTTTGGGAAACCTAATTTCTAGAGCTTTCGGTGGTAAATCCTTATTTCTAGATCTCGTTTGGTCAACGGGTACTCCCCCATATTTTAGCTTGTTTGTTTCGAACGTGACCATGGTATCTCAACCCTTTGCTCAACCGATTGTCACCATTTGTCAAATGACAGTGTTTGTATCCTCTATTCCCTTTTTGCCATCAACGATTACTACAATCCCACCATTGAGTGCAAAATACATTGTTTCGTCCATGCCTAGGGGGCAGTTTAACCCTATCTATGTACCTCCCCTTTTGGGTGGGGAGCAGCTGAGTTTTGGATCTATTCCTGGGGAAATTCAACCTCATGTTCAATATTACCAGGTTTAGCAGCCCTTTCCACAACCGAAACTAGTATATTCGTATGTTCAACAACCTAACATTCCTTATGTTCAAAGGCCAAATGTACAATATCAACAGTACGTCCAACAACCCTAGTCTTTATTTAGTTTTGTTTTTTCAATTATTAATATTGGTTCTTAAACCCAAAATAGTCTGAATCTTCTTCTGGGTCAATATGGTATTTCCCCTCATCATTCTGGTACTCAGTACCAACCTTTTCCTCAAGATCAGTACCAGCAACCCTAGAATGGGCCTCAAACTGGTGCATCATATCAACAAACTACTCAGTACCAACAGGATGTGTCAAAGCTCACAAATGACCCCATCCAACATCAGCTGCATTGGCCACTGATTACAACTAAGATTCCAGGAGATTGTCTAAAGTTCATAGTAAAATCTTGGGAAGACCCTCAAACCCATGTTATGACCTACCATTTTTGGTGTTCCTATAATTCTTCAGTTGATGATTCTATTCTTCTTCGTCTTTTCCAACACACTTTTCCCATTATTGAGGCCAAATGGTACATTGAGATCCCTTGAGGAATCTTCTTATATTTCAATTCCTTGGCTATGGCCTTCCTCATTCATTTCTAGCTACCTATCTAGTATGAAACTAGCATTGATTTTCTCACTTCGCGGAAGTAGTCCACTGCTACTCATATCTTGGATCACATCCATGAATGGTGGCATCGTCATCTCCTTGTCAAATTTGAGATCCCAAATCAGTTGTTGACCGAATGGTTCACAAAATCATTCATTCCCAAAATTGAAAAATATCATGAAGTGGGAGCATGTATCACTGAAGAGGAGGTCATTGCTAGAACTCCCTTGACTTGGTTTATTCCCAGTTCGGGACACTATACGATTTGTTACCTGATTCGTCGCATCCTTCAACTAATTCTTCATCATCTCAGTCTCCTGTTACGCCTCCAGTAGATGGTGTTATTGGGAAAGTGGCCCATAATGGTAGTATTGCAGCTAAGGCTTATTTTAAGTCCAAATCTACTGTTACCACTACACCCTCTCCTTCTCAAAATCAAAATAATCCTTGTAAAAACTTAGAGGTAAATTTCGTTTTTTCTACCACAGTCGACAGATCCTCAAAGGGTAATAAAAATGGTAAAGTAAATTCAACATCTGAGAACCCTAAATAGGACTCAAAGAAGTATTTTTTTGGTGATTCTTCATCACGTAAGCCCAAATATCCTTTTCTAATATGTGGTGATAATCATTACACCAAGGATTGTTCTTGGCATGCTGAAGTTTCCTGCCTTCTGAAGGGCGCACCCGGGACTCTGGTAGTTTTGAAAGAAGCATTTCCTTCCCAACATACGTAAATTGTAGACCAGGCTCAATTATCTGGTAGTTCTCAGGTGTTCATGGCTAGAACTCAATTTGTTTCCATCACCACGAGAACAAAATATTATCCCAATCCATCCAATGCTCTTGTGGTGCCAGAAGTCCCAAATCACTCTTCCTCTTCTGCACCTCCTACCTTTGGTCCTCTCCAGATTGAGAGACTGAGTAATGACTCCATCATTTGACCAACCCCAAAAGGTATTCTTCAGAAATTGGCTTACAAGCCGAATGCGAGAGTAGCACATCACTACAATATTTTAGAAGATATGGCTCAGGCACCTTCGACAATGTCGGATTTCGAGGTCCTTCAGTCATGCCCATCACAATGGAAGGCATTACTCACCACCATTGGAGGGATTTATCCTTCATATTCCAATCTGATTATTTTCGATCTCAATAATTTCATTTCTCACCTCCCATCTCAGGTATTTTTCCTGATTCGAGTTACCATTATGGAGAATATTAATTGAAATGTCATTGATGAAGGTGCTTCGACTTGCATCATGTCCATCGCATGCTGGAAAGCCATTGGATCTCCCCCATTGATTCAGTCCCTGAATAACTTAGAAGATTTATATGGTTGAGGTTCTCAGTCGTACAACATTATCAAGGCATTTCCCATCTTGTTCGAGGGGAAAACGGTTAACATGGAAGTTGAAGTGGTAGAATACAACTTGAACTACAATATCCTTCTTGGACATAATTGGAAAAACACTATGGTTTGTGTGGTCTCCACCCTCTTTCATCTCCTTCATTTCCCTCATAAAGGGAAGGTACTGACTGTGGATAATTTGGATTTCTCCCCCTTTGAATCTTCAGCAACCAACATTCCATTTTTTGGGAAGGTCACTAGTCCTTATGAGAATAATGGGCTGGGTCGTTCAAAGACTCATCTCTTATGAGATTTTTTCTGCTTCTGCCTCTGAATGTCACCTCCGTCAATATGATTTCATATGGTGATGATCCATGGATTGTTCCCAATCCTGACTAGATTGAGATTTTTTTTTATGCTATGCGTCTTACCCCAATTGAGTAGATGTATCAAGATATCCTCACAACTTCTGAGGCTGCATCCAAGACTAATACTCATTTGGTTTCCTCCGTAGACCCTTATGCTTAGTCTCCTGGTTGGGTTCTTGGGACTCTAACGATCCCTTGAATGAGACTTTCCCCACTAACAATAGTATCATGGAGGTCACGTCTCTCGAAGAAACTCCATGGGATGATGGACATCATCGTTCCTAGTTTCTCGCAATCCCAGGTGACATCTCTGCCTGTCTAGGATCCCATGTTTTTCTGGTACCGACTGACCCACTTCAGCATCTCAGTTTGAGTCACAAAGTGTTGTACGAGGGAAACATGGGCAATATCACTCTGAACTTTTCGATCGACACCTTTGTTAAACCAACGATTGTCGAGAATGTGCATGTCGATGCATCTTGTTCTCCTGATGAGATCAAGATCTATAAGGAACGTTTTCAAGAGTTTTGTGATGTATTTGTGTGGTACTATGAAGAATCTCCCTACATTGATCCGAGTATCATGGTGCATGAAATTCCCACTTATCCGGAGTCGAAGCACATTCGCCAATGGCTTCATCCTATGCATCTGAGAAAGGCTGCCACTATTAAGGGTGAAGTTGATAAAATTCTTAAAGCTAGTTTTATCTACCCCATACCCTTGATAGATTGGGTCTCCAATATTGTTCCTATCAATAAGAAGCAAGGGAACATCAAGTTTTGTGTTGATTACCGAGATATCAATCAAGCTTGTCCTAAGGAAAATTATCCCACTCCATTTATCGATCAAACAATTGATGAATGTGCGGGGAGTGAACTATTTTCCTTTATGGATGGTTTCTCTGGCTACAACCAGATTAACATCGCTCCTTCTAATCAACACAAAACCACTTTTATCTATCCATGGGGGAATTTCACCTATAATAAGCTCCCTTTCAGCCTGAAAAATGTCGGAGCAACCTTCCAGTGAGCTATGTCTTATGCATTCCATGAAATCAAGAACATAGTTCAGCCATATCTCGATGACCTTCCTACTCATTTCGCGAAACATCAAGATCACCCTGAGCACCTTAGAGCTATCTTCCTACATTTTCAACACTATAATATCAAGCTAAATCCTGATAAGTGTGTCTTTTGCGTCAAATGAGAATGGCTCCTAGGCTTCGTGGTGTCTAAAGAAGGCATATGTATCGATGCTATGAAATTCGAGGCAATTGTCAACTTGCCTCCTCATTCTTCCATTCATCAACTACAAAATTTGCATGGGAAAGCTAATTTCCTCTTCTGATTCGGACTAAATTATGTTGAGCTTGACAAAGGCTTTATACGCTTATTGAAAGATGGAATCCCATTCTTATGGGGTGAAATTTATCAGAGCTCTTTCGATGTAGTAAAGCAAGCCCTCATCATAGCTTCGTTACTACATCCTCCCAATTATCACCGTGACTACTGATTGTATTTGGCCACCTCCGACAACACTATTTGCATGGTGCTGGTTCAGGATGATGACAATGTTTAGGAACATGTAGTATACTACTTTAGCTGTAATCTCTTTAATAATGAGACCCGATATTCTCATGTAGAGAAACTTCCATTGGTTTTTTTTCATGCCGTTCAACATTTCCATCACTATATTCTCCTACGCAGAGCCCTAGTGATTTCTGATTGCAACCCCATGAATTACATTCTCACACGTCAGTTACCTGGGGGGAAATACTCAAAATGGATCGTTATCCTGCAAGAGTTTGATTTAGAATTCACTGCTGCTAAGTAGAATAAATCATTGTTCTTTTCCGAGTTGATCTGTAATCTTCCTACTACAGATGATCCCACTCCTTTCGATGAGTCCATCCCCAATGAGACTCTCTTTCTCATTATTAATCGTGATCCCTGGTATGGGGACATCAACGTATATCTCCAAACCAAAACTTATTGGTCAAATCTATCGCACTTTGATCGAAGAAGGATTCGTTACCAGTCCCAACCATATCACATCATTAGGGACAACCTCTATTGTACTGGTGTTGAATCTATCCTCCTTCATTGTTTGACTCTTGAGGAAGATGATAGAGCTCTAGATTAATGCGACTATGGGGCTTGTGGTGGTCACATGTCTAGTTACGCCACCGCTCAAAAGATCCTCCCTAGAGGCTATTTCTGGTCCTCTATTTTTGAATATTGCATCATCACATTCTGAAAATGCCATGATTTCCATATTTACTCTCACAAAGAGTGCACCCGACCCTCACCCTTGCACCCAGTTGTGATTTTCGGTCCTTTTGCAAAATGGGGCATTAATTTTATGGCATGTAACCCTCACTCTGCCGGGGGAAATGGCTATATCATCGTTGTCATTGACTATTTCACTAAATGGACCAAGGCGATGCCTACATATGATAATGAAGGTCTCACTACAGTGAAATCATTATTCAATGATTTAATAGCTAGGTTTGGTATCCTAAAAGCGATTTTCAACGATCATGGCATTCATTTTCATAATCTTATGATGACATAGCTCTTTTCTTAGTTGGGATTACATCACAATAACTCCACCCCTTACTATCCATAGGCCAATGGCCAAGTTGAAGCTGTCAACAAAGTATTGGTGACCATGCTCCAATGTAACATAGGGAAGCACAAGAGAGACTGGCACCTCATGATTTTTTCCACTCTATGGACATACCGAACCTCTGCTAGGACTGCCACTAGATTCACACCATTCCAATTGGTGTACAGTATAGATACCACACTATCGATCGAGTGTGAGATTCCTTCCTTGAAGCTAGCTCTCTAACTTCTTCCTGGTACTTTTCTAGAAGAGGAACATTTCTTTTTACCTAGAGCATCTCGATGAGACTAGCAGGCTTTCTACTTTAGTTCTTGAAGTGTAGAAATGACAAGTTAAGGTGCAGTATGAAAAATATGTCACATCTCACATTTTCTCTGAAGGTGAGTTGGTCCTGTTGTACGAGAAAGCCCATGAAAAGTTGGGAGTTGGAAAACTTGAGCCTATGTGGCATAGGCCCTATATTATTAAATTTTTTTTGGAACATGGAGCCTATGAGATAGCTAATTATGAAGGTAATCCTTTGGCTGAGCCCTCAAATGGGCTCTATCTGAAGAAATATTACGCTTAATATTAAGTGTGATAATTTTGTACATTAGTGTGTTATTCATTAGTGTTCTTTGAGTTGATTTTTGGTGTGATTGTTTGCCCTGCAGACATGTTTACTCTGCTCACCTTGTCTTCCACTTGGTTTGCAGATGTCTTCAGATCACTACGTTGGTTTTGATGATGGCGCTTATCGTAGCACATGAAACTTGTCTTCCGCAACGTGGGCACTCTTTTCTCTTGATGGAGATTTGATTAATTTACATGGAATTTTTTTGTGTCTCACAACTAAAAATTTGGTCAATTATAGTGCAGTGATCAAACTATTATCGGATCCCATTGATCTTGGGATAAGAGAATTTTTTTTTAAGTTGGACTCACAGCTCGTTGTGTTACAATTGAATGGGAGTTATTTTGTGTGCAATCCTCAAATTTTTCTTATGTATTTACGTGTTAGATTATTGGAAATGAATTTTAATTTTCTCACATATTAACACATTACATGACATTTAAATACTTTAATAGATTCATTAGCAAACCATGTATTAGATAGACATTTGCGCAATATGTAAATCGAGACATCATGATGATACACAAGTAAGCATAGAAACATGCATATGTATATGTGTGTGTGTGTATATATATATATATATATATATATATATATATATATATATATATATATATATATTGGTCCATAAGTGTGTTACATCCAAAAGCTCAAAAATAAATATGTTATGTTATAAAAATGGCTCTTCGAGCCTACATCAGTACAAAAATGTATAAACAGGATTGTTATCCACCCACATGGTTCTCATGGTAGAAGGTGACTCCTTGAATTACTTGCCAGAGTAATCGCTGCAGTCTGCCCGGAACTCTGACAATGCGTCTCTGAAAACGCAGTGGGATGTCATCAAATGTGGGATACTCTAGGATTCCTCATGTGAGGCTGACCAGGTTCCTCTCCAACTTAGCCAATGTGTATGCTCCCTCCTCATAAGGAGCATCCTTTGTTGAACGTGGTACCCATTGTGCAATTGGGGACATGCCAGGAGGTTTGTGTGGACCTGTATTTGTAAACAAATCATAATTTTACGTGTCAGAACATATAAAAAAAACCTTGAAAAAGTAAAATATTTCTAAAAAACACCTTTTATCTTCATTGGTCCATAGTGTGTTTGGTGGGATTGGAAGATCCAGATCTCCTCTGATGTTGATGTCAGCATAGGCATAGTCCTCAACTAAGGTCAGCTGTCACCGCAACCAACTAAAGAAGGTTGTGGGAAAATGCATCTATTTCCCTCCTCCTTTTCTGGGCATTATGTCGCACCATCGCATCAGCCTCGAATTCCTCAGGGTCGGATCATGGATCTCCAACCACTGATGGCAGAACATGGGTACTCTCTCCAGAATGAAGGTCACCAGAATTGACCCGTACCCAACTGTTTTAGTCTTCTGGTCTTGAACTTGGGTAGCTGGCTCTTCATGTTAGCTAGAAACGCCTCGCACTAGTTGAACATTGTTGGTGCTAAGAAATCGACTACATACTGGAACTATGATTTCCTTGCCTCATGTAACGCCTAGGCTCTTGCCACTCTAGTGATACAATGTAGTATCGTGCGCAGGGGGAGCACTCTTATGGAAGATATTTCTACCTTCCCAATATCTATCTTCTGTGCTTGGGTACAATGTTTATAGATGAGCATGCTCATGCTTTCACCCCATGGGTGAGCCCCAGCGAGTTGGATTCTCTCTCCTCGCCTAGACAATATGGTGATAAAGTAGATGTCCATGACATATAGCTGAAATTCTTGGTCCCCAATGATGAACAACAATTGGTCCACATCCCAGATACTAATCAAGTACTAGAGAATCTCTAGTTGACCTCTCAAGCTAGATGTTTGAAATAATTTCAACAATCCACAATTCTGTGAAGCATTGAGGCAATCTTGGTCCTGCAAGGCTTGGTAGTCTTCCACCTCATGGCCTCGTTCTTTCCATTCGACCGGAATATTATCTGAAAGCACTTGTAAAACATTTTCAAATGGTCTATTAGTAGCATTCATGGAATATTTTTTAGAATTTAATGGTGGAGTTGAGATATTTTCTCAATTTAAAATCTTCCCCGTGGCTAGCACGACTTTCCGAAATGATTCTACGTTGGTGATGCACTACCCTAACGGGTTTAGCACGACCAATGTGACCCCAATAGTTTGAAATCACGGTGGTCGAAAGTGATTTAAAATTTTTAAATATACTCCCTAAAATCCCTAATTCTGAAAAGGAAATGCTAAATGAATAAGATAAAAATTAAAAGGAGGTTTAGAGCCCTTAGGTGGAAAAGATGGATCGACGAATGGTGTCTCGGATCAACTGCACCAATGATTTGAAATTTGGAGGGAATATGAACAAAATTCTCTTGTAAATATGGAAAGGTGAAAAGGATTTTGTTTTTTGGTCTGTTTATAGATTTTTGAAAAAATTTCGCCAATATTTTAATATTTTTCCCCGATATTCGTTATGTTTTTTTTTAATGTGCAATACAGGAATTTCACACTATTGATGATTGTTTTCGATGCAAACGAGTTTAATTTTATCTCTTTTTCGGGCTTGTTAAACATTTATGAAAAAGGAACCCCCCTGGAGTCAAATTTAATCTCTTTTTTGACTCGTGAAAAATGAAAATATTGTCAAGTACTTGTCATTTCGAACTCATTAAAGTGAATGAATTGACGTGATCTCAATATACATTTACCCCTCTTTTGTGATTAGATTCACTATTTACGAAAAAGTAATACCTTGATTGAACATGGGCAAGAGGTTCTCTCGGACATAGTTTTCTACATTTTCGAATTCGAGAGATGACTTACAAAAAGGGACATGATGGAGTTTCCTTTTTTTTTCTTGTCAAACTCCCTAAACATGAAAATTTATTGGGTTTACCTTTCGTTGGACTCGTTAACGATTAAATGACGAAATACTTGTCACCATGACGAGATTGAGTTCCTCCTTCCTAGGGCTCATTAAACTTACTAGGATGGATTCATTAGAAGAATTAACTTACATGCTCAACATATTCTATCCTCTTCTCGCTACCTATAAAAAATAAGTAGGTACTCGTTAGAAATAATGGGGGAAAATTGAAAGTGAAGATCTTATGTCTATTTTGGGTAGCTTGTCGCTCTTGAAGATGACACTCATCTGCAATCCATGTTGGATTGGGGACATCCTACATTTGTCACTTTGCCTCCATGGGTTTGGGAAATCCGTTTTCCTCTCATATGATTACCAATTTTGTCAACATGACTTATGATCCTATTTGAGTCAAATGTTGCCACCTTCTAGAGTTGTGTTGCGAATATGTTCAAGAGAAGTCCTTTTTTTCAAACACCTTCTGCATATTTGACATCCTCTGATGCAATCCCAAATCACTTCTATAATATTAACATATCTTCCATTTCATGTCGATGATGTAGGAATCCTTATGACCCTCCTTTGACGAATCACTTCCTGTCAACTTCAGCTCATTATCCGGGAAAGTGGTTTAAAGTCTTATTTCAGTACCTTGGATCTTCCATGCCTCAATGGAAATTTCTTCGTGTTCGACGATAGGTTCACATCATTGGCCTCTAATCAAATTATTCTACAAGTTTTCAACTTCAAAACATCTATTCACACTTGTGGATTGTACTATTGTACCTTGAGGTACATCATCATTATTGGTGGTCTCTCTCATGTTTGTTAACTATTTTCATCATTGACCATTAATCAGGTGGTGTCTACCATGTTTTACACCAGCACATTTATTCGTATGGCTAGATTTGTAGATTGGGTTGATTAAGATCATGGTGAAGACCCTAGGTTGCATCTAATATTTCGTCTAGGCTGTGTGGAGTTATTGAGTATTCATGATTGTATACATGGTCATATATATGCAGATGGCTACGTCCATACCTCATATCCATTTCTATGTTCTCTTTTAGACGTTTTGTTGTGACCATGTCGTGGGCTCATGTGTCATTTTATGCCTAGTGCAACATCATTTGGTTAGGCATATTTATACTAGAGATGTCATATATTGTAATTGTTTGATTTGGCAAATTCTCTGAAGGTGTTCTATGTTATTTTCCTTGGTTCATAAAGAATTTTAGCCATCACTTACTGTTATTTCTTCATGCTTTAGGGGGCATATGTTACATAGTAATTTGTCACCATGCTCATTATCCCATCCCTGATCTGGAAATGCCCCATGAAGAATCCTGTGCAATGTTTCCATCATCAGGAAATATGTTGACATATCCCCTTGAATATCTAAACAAGACTTCCTTGAAATATTACTAGAGAAACTTGGTCAAATTCCTAGCTTCTTAGGTCAGCGCCCTTTCTGGTTCCATAACCATGCTGATGTCCTTATCCCAGTTCTTTCCTAGTGTTTTCAGTGCCAGAATTTATTGGAAAACCACCCTAATCCCCTTTCTGGCAGTGATTCCTCAAATGGAGGAGAAGCTTTGACCTCTAGAAGCTCAAGGGCGGCGATTTGGTTGTTGAACATAGATGATAAGGTCAAGCTCTCTCATTTTTTAGATTTGATCTCATCCATGGGAGATGATCCCTTAGAAAGTGGACCTTCCTCCTCCTTTCATGGGCTCCCAACTTCCTTCTCCTTACTATAAATTCACATCCCTCATTCCCCAAAGTTTAGAGCTTTGTTGATCATTGTCAGACTTGTCTAAACTCTCATCCCTTTGCATGCTTGCATCATGATTAAGCCTAAGTGCACGGGAGAAGGAATTCTTTTGAGATAGGTGAAGGACTCATATTTTTACCTAAGGATGCCTCGAACATCAAGGCCTATTTGTAAGCTCTCCTTTTGTAATCTATCAATAATAACATCTGATGTTTTTTTTTCTATATTTGTCTACATGATTATGAAAATATTCTAGTACTCCTTGATCTGATAGATAGCTAGTGTTTAAGTTTATTATATATTGTATCACGTTTTTTGTTGTCTCTCGATCATCCACAAGTATTCGTGTGCCATCAGTAGCAGGAAGTGAGCCTACAAGGATCGTTGATCGAGGTCATCATCAACGGATCCAAGGATAGAGATTTGGAAAAGGTATTTATTTCTCTTTCCTCTTTGTGTTGTAATAATTAGTTAATATAGATTATGTTAGAAAGAATCTCATGTTGCTATACCCACTCTAGGGCTAGAGAAATCGCCTCTCTCCAGAGGGGATTTATCTTGACAACAGGGTTGAATGTGAAATTGAATATTTCTGGTAATGATGCTATATTATGTTGATATGTGATTGGTTCAATGATTTTTTATTGATTCCATGATCTATGTATGGTTTAGTGGTTTATTTAGTGTTACAGTGATTCAATGATTTAGTGTTCAGTATTCTGAGATCTATATGCAAGTGTTATATAGAGGAAGCATGTATATACATGAGTATGGTTAAGAACAATATCGTATACATTCTTAAGTAAATATGATTAGGGTTTGGAGTGACAAAACTTTGTTTCTATGATAGTGAGCAATATATGGCTTGGTATATTGATGAGTGTTCGTGCTTTGGTATGATATGATTATGGTGATATAGTATAGTTAAGTATTCTTTAATTCAGTGTGATATCTTGGTCCATTCAATAATTGGTTTGCTGATGTGACACTGATTCAGTTGGTTCAGTGAGTGTATTTTAAATTCAATATTCAATTTGGTATTAGGATTATTGTGGGGTGTGTGTGGAGTTTGAAAATATGATGAAAGGTGGCCTACAGGTTTGATGCATATTTGATATGTGGCCTACATGTAGTGATCTATCATATAACTGATGATTTTATATTAATAGTTGCATGCATGTGAATTTTGATGAATACCGAGTTGAGACATAGGTTAAAGGGAAGTTAACTACTAGTTGTATTTTTAGCAAATTTCTTGGGCCCAATTATAAAGCCAGAGGAAGGCTCATGAAGGATTGCGCAGTAAAGGATGGTTGATTTCCCTATTTAATAGGGATTAATTTCCTAGGGATTGAGTGAGAAAGGTTGGGATATGCAGGGGCTAAGAATTGGCTAAGTGTTGGTCAATTTTTCCTGAGAATTTCTAGTCAGTTTTGAGCAGGATTAGGGTGAGACAATCGGTAGAGTGCAGGATTTTCTTGGTGTGAGAAATAATTGTATTTTCTCATGATTCTTTGACTATGTAAAATATATGATAGATGGGTTCTGAGCATGTGCTTTCCCAAAGAACATCTTGTGTCGTGTGATTGATAATTCCCTTTCTCTTTCTTGCATGTGATTAAGAAATCATGTTTTATATACCGCAAATATAGTAGAAGGATTTAGTACCTTGTTTTGGTACATTACATGATCGGATTGAATCCATTGGTACAGAGTTTCTATATAATTTTCTACCTGGTATCATAGTGCCAAGAATCACAATAGAAGAGAATAAATTGATTTTGTCTTGATCAGTTCCAAATTTGTAGATTTATTCTTCAGGGTCCAACAACATATCGAGATGTCTTTCAATGGATTGAGACCTGAATATGCACTTGAGGGAAATTAAAATTATATAGCATGTAAATATATGATGGAGGTAGTTTTGGAGGACAACGAGTTTAAGGAATTCATATATTTTGATATTCCCAAGCCCGCAACAGCAGATGCCCAACTTCTTGATGCATGGAAGAAGAAGGTAGCAAAGGTGAGAAGGATCTTGTTAGAGGGAGTTCGATATCATATTTTCTCGAGTATCCATGCGAAGGTGACTCCATATGCTATGTGGAAGTCCTTGATAGATCTATTTCACAATATCAGTGACCAAAGGAAGTTGGCGTTGAAGGACAAGCTCAGAAAAATCAAGAAGGAGGAGGGCGAGATGACACCAACATACTTAGTGAAGTTCACTCAATGTCAAGATGAGTTTGGAAGTGTTGGCGTGACCATAGCCGATGATGAATTGGTGAGCCTAGCACTTCTAGGCCTTCCCAAGAGTTTTCATAGTTACTATGACTTTGTGAATGGGAGGGAGAAGTTACCAGATAGGGAGAATTTGTGGTATGACTTGGTAATAAAAGAGATAAGGTGGAGCACCAGAAATAGGACCTCCAGTGCTAACAAAGAAGAAGCTTGTGCAATAGTGGGAAAAAAAAATAATTCCAAGGGAAATAAATCCCAAGGAGAAGAGGGCAAGAGACACTTTTCCAAGATCAGATGTTTTCATTGTCACGAGCATGAGCACTCTACCTCGAATTGTCCACAGAAGAAGGCGAGTAAGGAGCTTGCACTTGAAGTGGGTGAAGCATCAGCTTCATAGTTCAAGTTTGATTTTACTCTCATTGCATGCATGGCCATTAGTGTAATGGGATGCATTTGGTCTCTAGACAACTGTGCCTCGTTCCATATGACGGGGAATAGAGATATCTTCAGTGACTTGGAGGAGAAATACCTCGAGCATAACAAAGAGTTTGGAGATGATGGGAGGTATATTTCTACTCGAATAGGTACAATTACCTTTAAGAGGGAATATGGCTCCCCTCTCAGACTAGTAGATGTTTTGTATGTTCCAGGCCTAAGGAATAATCTTGTCTCTGTAGCGGTATTAGAAGACTGTGGCTATGAGGTGATTTTTAGAAAGGGAAAATTGTTCCTTAAACACATATCCATGGGATAGGTGAAGCAGATCGGTTCAAGAGTCAAGAAACTGTATGCTCTCGAGGTTGAGGATGCATGAAAATCTTTCAGGAACAAAGTAGTGGTTAATGACTTGGTGGTTGATAGGGAGAAATTATCTCTCAACATGCAGCCTTAGAACCAGTCTCAGAAGGTTGTGGAGAAGTAGAGAGGAGACCGAGTGGAAGATTCCATTCAAGCAAAGACCTCCAAGAGGGGGGAATTTTGAGCCAGAAAGGTAGAGGGAGTACATGTATCTATACCTCCAGGTGTGAGGTTGGGTGATGTGCAGAATTAATCCCAAGAAGAAATTTGGGTAGGGTCCATTGAGATGGTGTGTCTCATGGATCGAACCTCGCTACGAGGAGGCCACAGTGAAAGAGTAGTGAGATAGATCGGTTAGATTGATGCAGTTAAATGTCAGGAAGACAGAAATCAAAGTGACAGGTGTTGGATACTAGAGTGCAGATTAGAGTTGGCAGCAGTGCAGAGTGCATGGATGTAGATGTCAGCAGTAGCACAGAGAATCCAGTAGATATGTGCAGTAGCTAGCAGTAGTCAGAACACTCTAATGATAGATGTATTATAATGATTTAGTTTTTCAGATGCTATTCAGTTTCAGGAGTTTTAAGTGCACACAACACTAGAGAAGTGTTGCATGAAGGAAATTCCAAAGGTACCGGATCGGGATAGATTGAATTCTTTTCTATTTGAGATGGAGTGTTGAAATTTGCAACAAGAAACAATGAGATTGGCAACCAGAAAGGAAAAAAACCAACCACATAACCGGTGTGAAATTCCAATCACACATGAGTGAGGAATTTAGTTACACACTAGTGCTAAATGTGGGTGTCTAATTTATTCATCCCTTGAATAAATTGGAAATTAAATTGTAATTTCATCTCATAACAACTTATACCAGTTAACTAAGTTAGAAATACTGAGTTAGATCGTGAAATTCGAGTTAAGGGTCAAAGGTGAGGCATGTAGAGTGATTCTATTATTTTGGGGCTCCAGTTGCAGTTAATGTATTATTTTAGTGCATGTGTAATCAGTTAACTCAAATTAATTGAGTTAAAATTAGTTTAAGTTTTAACTGAGTGATGAGCTAGTGAGAGGTCAAATGAATTAAATTATATTTAATTCACAAGTAGTGATATATTAGATAACTTCTGATTCGCTATTAATAGTTGCATGCATTTCAATTCTGATGAAGACCCAGCTGAGACATAGGTTAAAGGGAAGTTAATTATCAATTGTATTATTAGCGAATTCCTCGGGTGAAATTATAAAGTCAAAGGAAGGCTCATGAAGGATTACACAGTCAAGGAAGGTTGATTATCCTCTTTAATAGAGATTAATTTCCTAGGGATCGCGTGAGAAAGGTTGGGCTAAGCAGTGGCTGAGAATTGGCTAAGTGTTGATCAATTTTTCCTGAGAATCGCTAGTCAATTTTGAGCAGGAACAGGGTGAGACGATTGGTAGCGTGCAGGATTTTCTAGGTGTGAGAAAGAATTGTATTGTTTCATGATTATTTGACGATGTACAATATATGATAGAGAGTTTTTTAGCAGGTACTTTCCCCAAGAACATCTTGTGTTGTGTGATTGATAATTTCCTTTCTCTTACTTACATGTGATTGAGCAATCATGTTTTATATTTTAAAAATATAGTAGAAGGATTTAGTATCTTGTTTTAGTACATTACATGATCAGATTGAATCAATTGGTATAGAGTTTCTATGCAATTTTATACATGTTTTATTTACCCCATTGAGTAAAATTCGTGGGTTTCCATCCCTATCCTCATTAACAATAAACAAGGTATTATATGTGTCTCTATTTATTTTTGTGATGTTAATGTAGATTTTCCCAAATAAAATTAACCCATGCCATTCATTGACCAAGTACTTGATACGTGCATTGGGGATGAATTCCTCTCTCCCATGGAAAACTTCTATGGATTGAACCAAAGTTATATCCATCCTAGAGACTACTATAAAACAACATTTTCCACACCTTGGGGTACCTTTTCCTATCAGGTTATGCCCTTTGGGATCAAAAATGTTGGTGGCACATTTTAACACACTATGTTCTATGTCTTTCATGATCTAGACCATATCACCATTACCTTCATTGATGACCTTATTGCCCACTCCAAGCACCATTACAGCCATTTGGAGGATCTTTGCATTATCTTCCTCAGGTGTTGCCAATATAATATCCATTTGAATCCCCTTAAATGTGTATTTTTTGTTATTGGATATCATTTGTTGGGATTTACTATTTCCCAACATGGTATTAAGGTAGACCCATTAAAATTTGAAGCCATTCTTGAATTCCCCCCACCTCAAACTCGACAAAAGTTACAAATCCTTTAAGGAAAGGCCAATTTTCACCATTGACTTATTCCAGATCATGTAGCCCAAGCACATGGATTTCTTTGTTTGTTCTGCAAAAAATTTCCTTCCACTATAATGATATTTTAACATTCTTAGGGAAGCCCTCATTTCTGCCCCCCTAATCTCTCCTCCTAATTTTAATCATGATTTAATTTTATATGTGTCTTCCATGGATTGGGACATAGTGAGTGTTTTAGTTCAAAAAATTGATGAAAAGAAGGAATATTTCATTTTATAAATTAGTAGAACCTTATCCAAACCTGAATTGTGATATAGCCATGACGAGAAAGTTTCCATGACTATTTTATTATTTTTTCAAAATATTTTCCACTATATCTATATATTCACCACAAAATTTGTCACTAATTCCAATCCCATGTAGTACATTTTAGGATGATGGCTCGTTAGTGGCAAGCTCACCAGATGGGTTATCATCCTTCAGGAATATGATATGATGTTTATAATCACCACATTGCCAAGTAGTAGCACATCCCCTTTGTTTAATGACCAATTTTCTAGTGAACATATTTTTCAAATAAATTCATATGATATGTTTTACAGGGATACCTTGACATATTTTGGCACCCAAAAGTTCAAAAAACATCTTATGCACAAAATTTTATCACATAATTTTACATCACGCCCCTAAATTTCTCCTCGTTGGTGATACCTTATAGCGTCAAGGAGAGGATACCATATTATGGTGTTGCCTCTCCCATAAAGAGGAAGAAATAGTTCTTAATCAATGTCATGGTGATTCGTGACCCACCTTATTCAAAGATTGTATTGAAGCAACCAAACGTTATGCAAATTTTCAAACCCTTGCACATAAAATGTGTGTGCTTTGAATGCCACTAAACCCTATTATTACTGTCTAAACATTTTGTAAATGGGGGATTGAATTTATGGAGTGGAAGCAAAAATCCACTGGAAGTCATAAGTATATCATTATGGTTGTCAATTACTTTTCCAAATGGGTTAAATTCATGCCAACATTCAATTATTCCAGTGACATGGCGGCCCACTTTTATTTAACCATGTCAGTGCACGCTTCAGTGTTCCTAAAGAACTTGTTTTTGACAATGGTAAGAAATTTGAGAATGAAGTCTTTGAGAAAATTTCAATATTACTCAGATGAAAACAAGATTTTAATACTACCTTTTACCATTAGTCGAATTGGTAGGTTGACGAAGTCAAAAAATTTCTCAAAACTATGCTCCAATGTACTATTGATAAACACCATTCCAAATGGCATCATATGCTTTTCTCCATTTTATAGGCCTACAAAACCACCATTAATATAGCCATGAGTTTCACCCCATTCCATTTGGCTCATGGCGTTGAAGCAACCTTTCCCATAGAATGTGAAATACCAACATTATGACTTGCAATTGAGCTCCTTCCAGAAACATCCTCCATTGAGAAATGATTAATTACCTTGGAACATTTAGATGAAAATGTGTTTTGATACAACAAAACGAACCCAAGAAGCATCATTATAAGGATCAATATGAAGGACAGGTTCATTCTTGCAGTTTTTATGAAAGTAACCTTGTTCTCACCTATCATAAACCAACTTCAAATATCAGCACCCATAAGTTTCAACCTATATGGTGTGCCCCCTACATCTTCCACAAGTGTCTCCCCAAGGAGGCATATTTCCTAGCCAACCACAATGGAATGTTTCTTCCGCACTCATTGAATGGGTTATATTTTGAACATTTCTTCACATGAAACTGACAGGGTCTTATCCACACCTATATATAGTTTCTTTGTTTTCACTTTTATTTTCCAGTGCCGTTTACTAGTATTTTCTCCTCGCTTATCCTGTTTCTCTTATTTCTAACAGATATCATCTTTTTATTTTGGATTTGTTGATGGTGCATGCCGATGGCTCTTTCATCTAGCTTTGGCTACTTTTGCCATTTACACTCTAGAACATTATCTTATACATCATGGAATTATATTTCAAATAATATCTATGGACAATCAGGCTAATTATGATGTCATCATTAGTTTTTTAACCAATATTATTTGATTATGTATTCATTGATTAATCTTCCATTTGGATTATCCACTACTTTTCAACCAACTAAATGGAATCTATCGCATCCGTGATTAGCATATCTTTTGGAAATACCTTCGTGTGTCTCTTATGTTTTTAATTTGACGTTATTACCTTTGTCCACATTTATCGAATAAATAATTAATTTGTCAAATATCTGGACAATTTAGTCATAGAGTTGCATATCTCTTTAATTGTACATGTAACACCATGAAGATACATGTTTTTTAATTATCTCTACCATATGTGTGTGTGTATGTGTGTGTGTGTGTGTGTGTGTGTGTGCGTGCGTGCATGTGTGTGTGTATTTTTTCCATCATCATACATCATACATCGAATCATTGCACGTCAAATAAAATAAGCAAGGTTATGTAACCATGAGAGCATAATAAATAAATAACAATATAAGTATAATTCAAAGACATGTGTTCCACCAAAAATCATGTATGTGTGTGTGTGTGTGTGTGTGTGTGTGTGTCAATCCAAAAAATAGTAAATATGGTAATGATATAAAAATCCTAGGATGGAGACTCATCACATGTGAAGCCCCATTATTTGTGTAAAAAAATAGAGGAAACTATTTCTTATGAGTACAAATTATACACTCCATCATTCACTATGATAGAGGAGGGGGATTTATCCTAATACAATTTCAGAACTTTTCTCTTGCATCATGTATCTTTCCAATGACCTCTCACACCTTAATAGACAATGCTAGTTGTCAAAGAATATACCACCATACTGGTGGCACCCCCATTAGCAAGAAAGCACAATACTCTAGATATATGTCACCTAGAATATGCCATCCCATTGGGGTGACATCCTATACTAAACTCCCCAGTATCTACTCAAGTTCCATTAACCATTCCTATGTTATCATCCCTATAGGAGGTAGTCATGATGATCCATCCTTGTGGCCATGCCACACCTTTGTGCCACCCTCTACGCAAGCTTTCTTGGACTCCTCAACTAAATATTACAATACATCTGGCCTCAGTCCTACCGTCTCTAGTGGTTGTGGTACTATATCTACAGAAGAACAAAAGGAGGAGTTATTCCACAATAATACACATAAATATGAATGAGAGAAATGAAATGCATAAAATTGACTAAGGATAAGGATAAAGAATCATACCATACTATCCCCACAAAATATTTGGGATAAAATGGATCTTTAGACCAAAACCTAAATCCATCTCGCTTGTACAGATAGAAATCAATAAAAATGATCCTCATACACTGGACCTCTATAAATCGTGCATCATAAATCCTCCCTATTAGTCTCGTTCGATCTCAAGGGATCAATATTTCCCACCATTGTATCATGTGAGCTTGTCACCCCAAAAATAACAGTAACATGTCCAACCAAACCAAAATAATGTGCTACATGAATAAAGAGAACAATATCAACCTTAAACAACTCTTAGAGCAACAAGCTCTCCTACTCTCCCTAAGTTTACTCCTAATACTCGTGAGCATGATATTTTACTAGCTATGGTGGACACCACCATATGCCAACTACACCACTTCCAATTTTCCACCAATGATATGATGAGGAGATGTTAAACTATATATCCTCATAATGACAATTGTTGTAGTTTGCAATGTTAGTGTTGGGAAAAATACTGAGAGGGGGGGGGTGAATCAGTATTTACTGCATATTCAAAACTTTTTACTTTTTCACTCTCTAAAACCCATACGCTACTTTCCTTTAGTAAACTTGCGTATACACGCGGATATTTTTCATACAACTCGCATATTAGCAGAGATCTAAATATGCAGATATTTATTAACTTAGTTCTTTGCAATATTCATTCATCTGATGTTAAGTTAGCAGTAAACATGTGTAGTAACAACAGAATAAACCATCACACAAAGCATCACACATGAACACCAGGATTTTTAGGTGGAAACCCAAGTCGGGAGAAAACCACCGCTGCAGTTGCTCAGCCTTCAATATTTTATTATAGAGAAAACATCTTACAACATATGTGCTGGCGCAGACTTGACCAGCACGCAGGCACCCACCTGCGCTCGTTTACCAGCCTCTCCTGGAAGGGAGCTACGACCCCCTGACTCGTTTACCAGCCTCTCCTGGAAGGGAGCTACGACCCCCTGACTCGTTTACTAGCCTCTCCTGGAAGGGAGCTACGACCCCCTGATCTCGTTTACCAGCCTCACCTGGAAGGGAGCTACAACCCCCTGACTGAAGGCTACAACCCTCAACACCTCTATGGACCACGTTTCATCAATTTTCACACTGGATCCAAAGCTTCCTTTAGGACACAACTTGTAGGCCACGTTTCATCATATTTTTAGACTGGATCCACTCCATACTTCTAAGCATAGTCAAACATGAAACTGATACATATAACTCACTGACAGATATCTGTAAACCAGCAGAACAGATCAGAAATTTCTTACCACAGACTTCAGCAAACCCTAGTTTGTATACGCGCTTTCCTTTCTTTGATGTCGCGTATATATGCGCTTCCGTTCACATAAACCAGCGTATACTTTTGTACATATTACAGAATTAATTTTATTGCGCATACGCGCTTTATCTTCAACGAAGCCGCATATATACACGCTTCCTCTGCGGCGAACTAGCGTATGGTTCTCCAGACCTTTAGGTCATTGCAATTCTTCAGAATAGATACATCACACAGATTACCCTTTACTTCAGATAGATGTTCGCCTCATCTCAGATCTAATCATTCCATAAACAGATCTAGAAAATACAAGTACATTTCAGATCTAGATCCCCTTCTTCATCATTGGTGCATCATGCATTCAGATCTATCATTCAACTGTAACCCTTTCCATTCAGATATACTTCAGAGAGAAGTATTCATTCAAGCTCAGACATCTTGCACCCACTCTCATGATTTTCACAATGAATTTCTTCTCTTTATATAGGTTTACCCTTTTTCAATACCATGAGCCCCTTTTTCAATACCATGAGACAAAACAATACCATGAGCCCAAAACTACATTACTTCCGATGGTATTCCTGGACGGGGTCATTTAGACGAATCATTACCCAATACAATGGGTCAATACCATGGTGGTTACCCCTGGTTTTGCACTTTATGAGCACTTTTTCTCATACGTGACTTGGCACGTACTTTACCGCGTGCATACGCGACTTCTCCTAGGCAAATCCACGTATGCCTTGAGACATACTCTTTTCATCATAGATCTAGCACATATTGAATTCCTTTCTTCATTACCTTCTGTACTCTCTGTAGATACATCAGATTTTCATCTTTAAACACGTTCATCAAGACATATTCTATCAAGCACAACTTCATCAAGTAAGTTGCCATCATCTTCATCAGGTGGGTTTCCATTCAAGAACAACTCTCTACATCATATTGTCAACAAACATCATATCACATCAGATTTACATCATTTACCAAGTCCATCAAGTCAAGAATAACTTCATCAGATGTATTGCCATCAAGGACAACACATGCCAACAATCTCATGTCTTCATCTTCATTCAGTGGGTTGCCATCAGGGACAACACTCTGCATCATATTGCCAACAATCTCCCCCCTTGGACTTGATGGCAACCACGATGGTGTTTGGTTATCACAATAGATAGGTACAATAAGAATACAATGACACCATGTCACTCTCCCCATTTTTTGACACCATTCTTTCTCTTCATTCAAACACCATGTCACTCTCCCCCTTTGACATCAAGGGCAAAGGGTGGATCAAAACCAACACTTTATCCCCCTGTTCTCCTTATGTAGAAGAAGCGGTCTGCAGATATGATGTATACTGAAGTGACCAAACTCCCCTTGAGTTCATGCTGAATCTTCAAACATATTTTTCAAAGAAGTACATGACTCTATGAACTTCCTATCACCAAAGACTCATACTTACATCAAATATCCAACCAAGTGGATTTACATATGAGACTCAAGTACCCAACCAAGTGGGTTTACACATTTCAACTCAGCTACCCAACCAAGTGGGTTTACAAAATTTTGACTCAGCTACCCAACCAAGTGGGTTTACAAATTTGACAAGTCCTTACATGACTAAATATTACAATTTTACATCATGGATCTCAACAAGACCTTTTCATCAAATTACAAATATGACCATTTATGACCGACACCATGTTGGCAATATGATGCAGAGTGTTTTCCTTGATGGCAACCCACTGAATGAAGATGAAGACATGAGACAGTTGACATGTGTTGTCCTTGATGGAAAACCACCTGATGAAGTTTATCTTGACCTGATGGACTTGGTAAATGATGTAAATATGATATGAAAGGATGTTTGTTAGCAATATGATGCTGAGTGTTGTCCTTGAATGGAAACCCACTTGATGAAGATGATGAAAAATTACTTGATGAAGTTGTGCTTGATAGAATATGTCTTGATGAACTAAACCTGATGTATCTACAGTGAGTACAGAAGGCAATGAAGAAAGGAATTCAACATGTGCTAAATCTATGGTGAAAAGAGTATGTCTCAAGGCATACGCGGATCTGTCTAGGAGAAGTCGCGTATGCACGCGGGAAACAACGTTCCAAGTCGCGTATGGGCAAAAGCGCTCATAAAGTACAAAACCAGGGGTAACCACCATGGTATTGACCCATTGTATTGGGTAATGATTCGTCTAAATGACCAATATGAAGAGGTTAAAGTTGGGAAAAATACTGAGAGGGGGGGTGAATCAGTATTTACAGCATATTCAAAACTTTTTACTTTTTCACTCTCTAAAACCCATACGCTACTTTCCTTTAGTAAACTCGCATATATACGCGGATATCCTTCATGCAACTCGCGTATTAGCAGAGATCTAAATATGCAGATATTTATTAACTTAGTTCTTTGCACTATTCAATCATCTGATGTTAAGTTACCAGTAAACATGTGTAGTAACAACAGAATAAACCATCACACAAAGCATCACACATGAACACCAGGATTTTTAGGTGGAAACCCAAGTCGGGAGAAAACCACCATTGCAGTTGCTCAGCCTTCAATATTTTATTATAGAGAAAACATCTTACAACATATGTGCTGGTGCAGACTCCTACCAGCACGCAGGCACCCACCTGCGCTCGTTTACCGGCCTCTCCTGGAAGGGAGCTCCAACCCCCTGACTCGTTTACCAGCCTCTCCTGGAAGGGAGCTACGACCCCCCGATCTCGTTTACCAGCCTCACCTGGAAGGGAGCTACAACCCCCTGACTGAAGGCTACAACCCTCAGCACCTCTATGGACCACGTTTCATCAATTTTCACACTGGATCCAAAGCTTCCTTTAGAACACCACTTGCAGGCCACGTTTCATCATATTTTCAGACTGGACCCTTTCCATACTTTTAAGCACAGTCAACCATGAAACAGATACATATAAATCACTGACAGATATCAGTAAACCAGCGGAACAGATCAGACATTTCTTACCACAGACTTCAGCAAACCCTAGTTTGCATACGCACTTTACTTTCTCTGATGTCGTGTATATACGCGCTTCCGTTCACATAAACCAGCGTATACTTCTGTACATATTATAGAGCTAATTTTATTGCGCATACGCGCTTTCTCTTCAGAGAAGCCGCATATATACGCGCTTCCTCTTCGGCGAACTAGCGTATGGATCTTCAGACTTTTATGTCATTGCAATTCTTCACAACAGATACATCACTTCAGATTTTACCCTTTACCTCAGACAGATGTTCGCCTCATCACAGATCTAATCATTTCATAAACAGATCTAGCAAATATAAGTACATTTCAGATCTAGATCCCCTTCTTCATCATTGGTGCATCATTCATTCAGATCTATCATTCAACGGTAACCCTTTCCATTCAGATATACTTCAGAGAGAAGTATTCATTCAAGCTCAGACATCTTGCACCCACACTTGTGATTTGCATAATGAATTTATTCTCTTTATATAGGTTTACCCTTTTTCAATACCATGAGCCCCCTTTTTCAATACCATGAGCCAAAACAATACCATGAGCCCAAAACTACATTACTTTCGATGGTATTCCTGGACGGGGTCATTTAGACGAATCATTACCCAATACAATGGGTCAATACCATGGTGGTTACCCCTGGTTTTTCACTTTATGAGCGCTTTTTCCCATACGCGACTTGGAACGTTGTTTCCCGCGTGCATACACGACTTCCCTTAGACAGATCCGCGTATGCCTTGAGACATACTCTTTTCATCATAGATCTAGCATATATTGAATTCCTTTCTTCATTCTCTTCTGTACTCACTGAAGATACATCAGATTTACTTCATCAAGAACATATTCTATCAAGCATAACTTCATCAAGTAAGTTGCCATCATCTTCATCAAGTGGGTTTCCATTTAAGGACAACACTCAGCATCATATTGTTTAACAAACATCATTTCACATCAGATTTACATCATTTACCAAGTCCATCAGGTCAAGAATAACTTCATCAGGTGAATTGCCATCAAGGACAACACATGTCAACAGTCGCATGTCTTCATCTTCATTCAGTGGGTTGCCATCAAGGACAACACTCTGCATCATATTGCCAACAATCTCCCCCTTTGGACTTGATGGCAACCACATGGTGTTTGGTTACCACAACAGCTAGGTTCATTAAGAATACAATGACACCATGTCACATTCCCCATTTTTGACACCATTCTCTCTCTTCATTCAAACACCATGTCACTCTCCCCCTTTGACATCAAGGGCAAAGGGTGGATCAACATACTCTCCCCCTTTTCTCCTCATGTGGAAGAAGCATTCTACAGATCTGATGATACCATGACCAAGCTCCCCCTGAGTTCATGCTGAATCTTCAAACATATTTTTCAATGAAGTACATGACTTTATGACCTTCCTATCACCAAGGACTCATACTTACATCAAATATCCAACCAAGTGGATTTACATATGAGACTCAAGTACCCAACCAAGTGGGTTTACAAATTTCAACTCAGCTACCCAACCAAGTGGGTTTACAAAATTTGACGCAGCTACCCAACCAAGTGGGTTTACACAGTTGACAAGTCCTTACATGACTGAATATTACAATTTTACATCAAGATCTGTTCATCAAACTACAAATATAACTTTAAGACCAACACCAGAAAGTCCTCAAGAAAGCGAACATATTTCAGAACCATCATAATGCCAACAATGCATTATACTCAGCAACGCTAATGCTCCCCCTGAAACTGTGCATCCAAGCATCCTTTTTATATGACTAAGGCTCCCCCTTAGTTTGTGCATCCTGAACACTTTTACCAACAAATCATCAAGGCATCTTTATCAAAATATTAGAAATAGAAATATGAGAACTGGAACACCACCAGAGATACCAAACAGTATCAGAGATACCAAACAGCACTGCAGCTGTGCTGAAGAGAGCTGACTCCAAAAACATTTGTCAGCAATCAGACATACGCGGTTTTCTGTGCATGAACTCGCGTATATACGCGACTGTGTTTCAGGAAACCCGCGTATCCAATGCCATCTTCTAAATTTATGCAGATTTGTTCTTTTGACTGGCAGAGAACACTCCCAGCTTTTGTCTTAGATACTCGAACGCTTCCCTGGGCAGAGGTTTGGTAAAGATATCAGCAACTTGTTCTTTGGAGGGAACATACTCCAACTTCACCTTTTGCTCAAGCACTTGTTCACGTAAGAAGTGATACTTGATGGGAATGTGTTTGGTCTTCGAATGCATAACAGGATTCTTTGAAATACTGATGGCACTTGTATTGTCACACTTAATGGGGACAGGAGGTGTACATTTGATTTGAAAATCTTGTAAGGTTTGCATCATCTAAAGGAGTTGAGTGCAACAAGATGCGGCAGCCACATATTCTGCTTCTGCTGTAGATAAGGCAATAGAATTTTGCTTCTTGCTGAACCAAGATACTAACCGGGATCCCATATAGAATGCACCACCACTAGTACTTTTCCGATCATCAACACTTCCAGCCCAATCTGCATCAGTGTAAGCATGAAGAGTAAGATCAGCATTCTTTGGATACCATAGACCAAAGTCTTGAGTTCCTTGTAGATATTTGAAAATTCTTTTAACAGCCTGAAGGTGAGACTCTTTTGGATTAGCTTGGAATCGTCCAACAATTCCAACTGCATGCATAATGTCTGGTCTAGTCCCAGTGAGATAAAGTAGACTTCCTATCATTGAGTTGTATTCTGGTTGATTCACCGTGGGAGAATCATCATGAGAACTGAGATTGCATCCGGTTATCATTGGTGTACTTACAGGTTTGCATTCTTCCATGCCATACTTCTTCAGAATTTTCTTAAGATATTTTTCTTGTGACAGGAATATACCATCTGCAGTTTGATGCACTTGTAAGCCAAGAAAGAATGTTAGTTCCCCAAGTAAAGACATTTCAAATTCTTGCTGCATGACAGAAGCAAATTTTTTACTCATAGATTCTTCGTTACTCCAAAAAATGGTATCATCAACATATACAACCACAATCAATAGTTTATCATTTTCAATTTTTGTGTATAAGTTGCTATCAGCAGACCCCTTTGAAAAACCTTGTTGATGTAGATATTTGTCAAGACGGTAATACCATGCCCTTGGAGCTTGTTTGAGACCATATAGAGCCTTTTTAAGTTTACAAACAAGATTTTCATCATTTCCCAAAATGAAACCTTCCGGTTGTTCTATATATACTTCTTCTTCTAGATCACCATTAAGAAAAGCAGATTTAACATCCATTTGATAAACTTTGATGTGTTGATAACTTGAAAAAGCAAGAAACATTCTTATGGCTTCAAGTCTAGCTACAGGAGCAAAAGTTTCTTCAAAGTCTATACCTTCTTGTTGAGTATACCCTTTGAAAACTAGTCTAGCTTTGTTTCTTACAGCATCTCCATTCTCATTTAACTTGTTTTTGAAAATCCATTTAGTTCCAATGACATTTTTATCATGTGGTCTTGGTACCAATTCCCAAGTGTCATTCTTTTCAATTTGATCAAGCTCTTCATCCATGGCTTGCTTCCAACATTCATCTTTGCTAGCTTGATTGACATTGGGTGGTTCAATTGTGGATAGAAGTGCCAGATGACTAGAAGATCCCACCAGAGTTCTCCTTGTTTGTACACCCGATTCCTTGTCTCCCAAAATTTGAGACTCAGGATGATTCTTTTGAAAATATCTGCATGGAGCTTTTTCAGATAGATCATTTTCAGATTCTTCATTGGATCCACTATCTATATCATTTCTATTTGATGTAGATGGCAATAAGTCACCATCATCTTCTTTTGTTGTTTTTTTTTCTTCTTTAGGAGCTGCAGGAGACTCATCAATAACAACATCAATACATTCAACAATCTTTCGAAGCCTTTTATTGTAACATGTGTATTCTTTGCTTGAAGATGAGTAACCAAGAAATATCCCTTCATCTGATCTAGGTTCAAACTTGCCAAGATTTTCATCATTATTTTTGATAAAGCATTTACTTCCAAAAACTTTAAAATGCTTCACAGTGGGAGAATTACCATACCAGAGTTCATATGGAGTTTTGTCACTATTTACCCGAACATGAGCCTTGTTGAGAATGTTAGCTGCTGTATGTGCTGCTTCACCCCAGAACATGTCAGGAGTTCCATAATCATCAAGCATAGCTCTAGCCATTTGTTGAATTGTTCTATTCATTCTTTCTGCTACGCCATTTTGTTGTGGAGTGCCTGCTACAGAGAATTGTCTTTTTATGCCATGTTGTTCACAAAATTCAAAGAATTCATTTGAAGTATATTCTCCTCCTCGATCAGATCTAAGACACTTTATTTTTAGATCTAATTCATTTTCTACCAATGCTTTGAAGATCTGAAATTTTTCAAATGCTTCATCTTTGTGTTTAATGAACCCGATCCAACACATTCTAGAGTATTCATCAATAAATAAGATATAGTATTCTTCCCCACGTAGTGAATTTTTCCTCATAGGTCCACAGATGTCAGTATGAATGAGTTCAAGAGGCTTACTTGAAGATCCTTCTTTGGCATTGAATCGTACTCTGGTCTGCTTACCGAATTGACAAGATTTGCATATGATACTTTCTGGTAGATTAATATTGGGAAGATCATGAACAGCTTGAAGTCTGCTTGCTTTGTTGATTTGAGAGAAGCTCAGATGCCCCAGCCTTCTATGCCATAGCCAATTTTCTGAAGACTTGCTCAAGTAACATTGATCTTTGCAGTTCAGTATATACAGGTTGCTTGGGTTTCTTTTCCCTTTTATAATAATTTTACCTGTATCAAGATCACGAACCACACATTCTTTTGAACTAAAGACAACTTCAGTTCCTTGATCACACATTTGACTTACACTCAACAGATTATGCCTTAATCCATCCACATACATGACATCATTAGCCTTCACCTTTTCTTTTAGAAACATAGACCCTTTTCCTTTAATTACAGCAGGAGAATCATTTCCAAATGTTACTTTCTTTTCTTTTTCGAGAGCATTATATGTAAGGAGTTTGCTTTTGTCACCTGTCATGTGTCTTGAGCACCCACTATCAATGTACCATTGATTTTCTTCACCTTCTGCAAATAACGCTATCCCACAATTTTCAACCGGCGTTTCTTTCTTTTTCCACACTTTAGAGCTTGAGGGAACATGTTCTTTTGGCTGGATCTTGCTCCTGCATTCAGATTCTTCATGACCAAAGTTATTGCAATAAGCACATTCAACTTCATTTTGAAGAAGAGAAAAGTTGTTATAGGTATTCTTCTTTGGTTGAGTATCCAACCTTTTCTTTCTTGCTTCTCTTGTCATGATGGTTTTGTAAGCAACACATTGAGCAGCTTTGTGGCCAAAATTGTGACATGTAAAACATTGTCCATTGAAATAGACATTTTTGCAATCACGAAATATTCTATTTGGATTTACCTGCTGGTTGGAGCTCCTTTGAAAGTTATTCCTATCAGTCTTCCTTGAAGTGCGATGATCCTGCTTTACCTGTAAAGAATCCTTGCTTCCTTATTGAGAGGCAGAATATTGTAAGCTAGTAGTTGCTGGCTTTAGATAGTTTGGTGCTGAATCCCGAGAGGATTCTCCAATATATCCAAGACCTGTTTTTATGAGAGGAGGACGTTGAGCATTGATAATTTCATCTAAGGTTTCATAACTTTTAGCAAATCTAAGATTGAGAGTTTTTCCTTTCTCATTATCTTTCCTTAGACTTACTACTTCACACTCCAATTCCTCAATGCGTTTTTCCTTTGCTTCAAGTTGATTTTCAAGAGTCTCTATGATTATGTTCTTTTCTTCTAGGCTTACTTTGAGTTGATTGTTTTCTTCAAGAAAATAATTGTCTTTCAGAGCATCAACAAAAGTATCCTTTTCTTCTTTAGAATCTTTTGCCATGAGCAGTTTAATATCATGATCAAAATCCTCTTCATCTTCACTAGACACTTCATCATCATCTTCATTTGCATAATAACTCTTCCTCTTTTCAAATTGTTTCCCTTTACCACGTTTTTCTCTATAGGGACATTTAGCAGCATAGTGACCAACTTTTCCACACTCAAAACATTTGAAGGGAAGCTTACCTTTGAATCTACCAGTACCTAGTTGGAGCTTTCTCACAAAATTCGCTTCTTCTTCTTTAGATATATAGCTGGATTCCTTGACAACTTCCTTTTCCTTTCCTCTTGCCGATACCTTAAAATAAGCTTCTTTGATTTGAGATGGACCTCCTTGTCTCATTTCAAAAGCAGTCAGAATACCATGTAATTGAACAATAGTAAGAGTTTGCAGATCTTGCCTTTCTTCAATAGCTGAAACTTTAGAGTCAAATTTTGAAGTCAAGGATCTTAAGACTTTTTCCACCAAAGTAGTATCAGTTATGTTTTCACCCAAATTTCTCATTCGATTTACAATATCATCCAGACGTAAGAAGAAATGGGCAATGCTTTCATCACTATGCATCTTCAAATTTTCATATTCAATTCTAAGAGTTTGGAGTTTTGCGCTTTTTACCTTTGTGTCTCCTTCATAGCTTAGAATGATTTTGTCCCATATTTCTTTTGCTGAATGTAGCTACATCACTTTAGCAAATTCTGGTTTAGACATGCTTCCTAATAAGACATTTACTGCTTTGGCATTGATTTCATACTTTTTCCTTTCTGCTGCATCAGTGGGAATACTTGCCGGGTATTGATAACCTTCTTCCACGATTGCCCATACATCTGCACCAAGACTTTGCAGATATGCTTTTGTTTGTACCTTCCAGAATATCAGATTGCTTCCATTGAATAGAGGTGGCTTTATAGACATCACTCCTTCCTGACTTCCCATTGCGACGGATCTCCTTCAAGCGATCAAGCTTCTGCAGAAGAACCTGCTCCGATACTAATTGTTGGGAAAAATACTGAGAGGGGGGGTGAATCAGTATTTACAGCATATTCAAAAATTTTTACTTTTTCACTCTCTAAAGCCCATACGCTACTTTCCTTTAGTAAACTCGCGTATATACGCGGATATCCTTCATGCAACTCGCGTATTAGCAGAGATCTAAATATGCAGATATTTATTAACTTAGTTCTTTGCACTATTCATTCATCTGATGTTAAGTTAACAGTAAACATGTGTAGTAACAACAGAATAAACCATCACACAAAGCATCACACATGAACACCGGGATTTTTAGGTGGAAACCCAAGTCGGGAGAAAACCACCGCTGCAGTTGCTCAGCCTTCAATATTTTATTATAGAGAAAACATCTTGCAACATATGTGCTGGCGCAGACTTGACCAGCACGCAGGCACCCACCTGCGCTCGTTTACCAGCCTCTCCTGGAAGGGAGCTCCAACCCCCTGACTCGTTTACCAGCCTCTCCTGGAAGGGAGCTACGACCCCCTGATCTCGTTTACCAGCCTCACTTGGAAGGGAGCTACAACCCCCTGACTGAAGGCTACAACCCTCAGCACCTTTATGGACCACGTTTCATCAATTTTCACACTGGATCCAAAGCTTCCTTTAGGACACCACTTGCAGGCCACGTTTCATCATATTTTCAGACTGGACCCTTTCCATACTTTTAAGCACAGTCAACCATGAAACAGATACATATATAACTCACTGACAGATATCAGTAAACCAGCAGAACAGATCAGACATTTCTTACCACAGACTTCAGCAAACCCTAGTTTGCATATGCGCTTTCCTTTCTCTGATGTCGCGTATATACGCGCTTCCGTTCACATAAACCAGCGTATACTTCTGTACATATTATAGAGCTAATTTTATTGCGCATACGCGCTTTCTCTTCAGCGAAGCCGCATATATACGCGCTTCCTCTTTGGCGAACTAGCGTATGGATCTTCAGACTTTTATGTCATTGCAATTATTCACAACAGATACATCACTTCAGATTTTACCCTTTACCTCAGACAGATGTTCGCCTCATCACAGATCTAATCATTTCATAAACAGATCTAGCAAATATAAGTACATTTCAGATCTAGATCCCCTTCTTCATCATTGGTGCATCATACATTCAGATCTATCATTCAACTGTAACCCTTTCCATTCATATATACTTCAGATAGAAGTATTCATTCAATCTCAGACATCTTGCACCCAAACTTGTGATTTGCATAATGAATTTCTTCTCTTTATATAGGTTTACCCTTTTTCAATACCATGAGCCCCCTTTTTCAATACCATGAGCCAAAACAATACCATGAGCCCAAAACTACATTACTTCCGATGGTATTCCTGGACGGGGTCATTTAGACAAATCATTACCCAATACAATGGGTCAATACCATGGTGGTTACCCCTGGTTTTGCACTTTATGAGCGCTTTTTCCCATACGCGACTTGGCACGTCGTTTCCCGCGTGCATACGTAACTTCCCCTAGACATATCCGCGTATGCCTTGAGACATACTCTTTTCATCATAGATCTAGCACATGCTGAATTTCTTTCCTCATTCCCTTCTGTACTCACTGTAGATATATCAGATTTATTTCATCAAGAACATATTCTATCAAGCACAACTTCATCAAGCAAGTTGCCATCATCTTCATCAAGTGGGTTGCCATTCAAGGACAACACTCAGCATCATATTGCTAACTAACATCATTTCACATCAGATTTACATCATTTACCAAGTCCATCAGGTCAAGAATAACTTCATCAGGTGGATTGCCATCAAGGACAACACATGCCAACAATCTCATGTCTTCATCTTCATTAAGTGAGTTGCCATCAAGGACAACACTCTGCATCATATTGCCAACAATATCCACCAATATTTCAGAACCATCATAATGCCAACAATGCATTATACTCAGCAAAGCTAATGCTCCCCCTGAATCTGTGCATCCGAACATCCTTTCCATATGACTAAGGCTCCCCCTTAGTTTGTGCATCCTGAACACTTTTACCAACAAATCATCAAGGCATCTTTATCAAAACATTAGAAATAGAATTATGAGAACTGGAACACCACCAGAGATACCAAACAGTATCAGAGATACCAAATAGCACTGCAGCTGTGCTGAAGAGAGCTGATTCCAAACAGAAAATTGTCAGCAATCAGACATACACGGTTTTCTGTGCATGAACTCGCGTATATACGCGACTGTGTTTCAGGAAACCTGCGTATCCAATACCATCTTCTATATTTCAACCAGATCTGATCCTCTTGTGAGAAAAAGACAGTGTTTAGCTTCTTTTTGGGATATTTGAAAGCTTCCCTGGACTACAGATAGATAGAACAGTGTAGTTGTGTCTTCAAGCGTCATCCAACGGTTGTAGCATAAGCACACAAGCCTTCAGATTCTTTGCAACATCAATACAATCTTTCAAAGAGAGATTATCATACCAGAACAACATCTTCAAGTATGTGTCAAGAAATCATCCATGTGGTCCAATATCATCAAGATCTTCAAGATTTAACATGAAGTAACATATGTAGGCAAAAGATCTCAACCATAGTAACAAACTCTGCATGATCTATTCTTATTTATGAATCAAACGACATCCAACTCATCCATGTGTGAGCACAAAAGATACTTATCAGCAACCAGGGCTCAAAATCTCTTCATAATAAACCATGTACCAAGTCATCATCATTTGAGCATGAGTATCACAAAAACCAAAGAATAAGCAGTCATATTGCCAACAATGCAATCATTAGTATTCAACCTGCTGCTCCCCCTGAACCAATGCTCCTTCTTAACTTGTGCAACCTGAATACGTTCATCAGTAAGTCATCAGCAACAATCTCTGCATGAACTGCCCTTATCTCCGAATTATAAGACTTTCATCTCAACAATGAATACCCTTCATCAAAAAGCAAACAGGACTCATCCACAATCTTCAACATAAGAAACCATGTATCATATCATCATTATTTAGAACTGAGAAACTAAGCTGATATTGAGTCAATAATACAGTTATTAACAGTCAGACTGATGCTCCCCCTAAACCTCTGCTCCAGATCTTCAGCTATCATATAAATTCTCTTATCATCAATGCATACGCGACTGTGTCTGCTGGAACTCGCGTGTATACGCGACTTTTGTTAATAGAACCAGCGTATGGAAAGTGAAGCATAGAAATTTTTCACATTCCTTCATCTCCCCCTGAACTTGTACTTCCTGTACCTGTCTTCTTCATATCAGATGCTCTGTCAGAAATACATATAACCAGAATAATCAAATCAATCATGAGAGACATCATACATTGCTCCCCCTATGACGATACATTACTAAATCTCATAATGTATCCCACATCATTCCTGCAGTCAATAAGAAAAGTCAGCTTCAGAAGCGGATGACTGCAGTAGGGTCAGAATTCCCTACGTTTATGATCGGTCCTCCTTCTTTTTCCAAATTTGCTTGAGCTTTCCAACTGTGTGCTGAAAATTGTCCACTTTCCCAGATCTGTTCATCCTACATTCTTTTTCTACATGTCCATACTTGTTACAGAAATAACATCTCATGTGTCCAGAGAAATAAGCATAAGAATCATAATGAGTATTTCTAATCTTCCTCCTTTTACAATCAGCTGCTTTATGTCCATACTTGTTACATGAAAAACAATATCCCTTGAAGAAACCAGAGTACCTTTCTATGTAGGAGCTGTTTGATTGAGGCTGAAATGATCTGCTCCTGCAATTTGCTGCAACATGCCCATAATTATGACATTTAAAGCATTCAACTTTATTGACTGATTTCCTTTGAGATTTCATCATTGTTGGTTGACCTTTTTTTTCTTTCAACACTTCAGGTTTTGCATTGAAATCCTCTGAATTTTTTAGCACTTCCTTGTGAGCTAGATTCTCCTTTAACAGTTTCATGGAAACCAAGACCAAGTTTGATAGCAGGAGACCTTTGATTACTCAGAATATTGTCCAAAATGTTAGTACTATCTTGAAACCTCAAAAGCTTAACCTTTTCTTCTAATTTACCTTTGAGAATGTTTACCTCAACCTCCAAGGCTTGACATTGCTTCGTCAAGCTTTCTTCTTTCCTTCTTCCATCTTCTACTTGATCCTTCAGATTTAGAATCTCTTCTTCAACCAATTTTCGTTTTCTTCACATGTTTGTTGCAGCTCTTCATTCTTCTTATTTGATTTTTCAAGATCTTCTTTGAGAGAGATGATTTCTGCTTCAAGGCCTTCCTTTTCAAATGGTTGTAGAGGTTCCTCATTCTTCTTACTTGATGCTTCAAGATCTTCTTGCAGAGAGATGATTGCAGCTTCAAGTCCTTCATTCTTCTTGCTTGATTTTTTGAGATCTGCATTTAGATCGTTGATTTCTGCTTCTAGTTCTTTAATTCGATTGGATGCATAAGTATGAAACCTTTGATACTTGTCCACCTGTCCATTCAGCATTTCTATTTGTTCTTTCATTTTAGAGATCATCTCTTTGTAGATAGAATCTTTCTTATCAATTTCCTTTTGTTGTTCTTCAACTTTGATCTTGATAGCTTCTTCTAGATCCACAACTTTACTTTCACTATCTTCACTATTGTTTGCACAGATAAGAGTATTACAAGGACCCCAATCACTATCTGATTCATCTTCTTCAATTTCTGCTATACAAGTTTTCTGAGATATCTCCTTTCTTCGAGTAGCCTTCTTCTTTTGCTTCTTTGCCATGAGCACTTTCAGATCATGGTCAGAATCTTCTTCATCTTCACTGGACACTTCGTCATCATCTTCATTTGCATAATAACTCTTCCTCTTTTCAAATTGTTTCCCTTTACCATGTTTTTTCTATAAGGGAATTTACAAAGATAGTGACCAACTTTTCCACACTCAAAACATTCAAGGGAAGCTTACCTTTGAATCTTCCGTACCTAGTTGGAGTTTTCTCTAAATTCGCTTCTTCTTCTGACATATACCAGATTCTTCGACCAACTTCCTTTTCTTTTCCTTTTGCAGATACCTTAAAAGCAGCTTCTTTGATTTGAGAAGGACCTCCTTGTCTCATTTCAAAAGCAGTCATAATACCATGTAATTGAACAATAGTAAGAGTTTGCAGATCTTGCCTTTCTTCAATAACTAAAACTAGCAAGAAATGTGTAGTAACGTATCAAATCATGACACAAAGAATCACACATGAACACCAGGATTTTTAGGTGGAAAACCAAGTCGGGAGAAAACCACCGCTGCAGTTGCTCAGCCTTCAATATTTTATTATAGAGAAAACATCTTACAACATATGTGATGGTGCAGACTCTACCAGCACGCAGGCACCCACCTGCGCTCGTTTACCAGCCTCTCCCGGAAGGGAGCTCCAACCCCCTGACTGCCATCGCCTCTTCCCCGGAAGGGAGCCCAACCCCCGACTCGTTTACCGCCTCTCCCGAAGGGAGCTCCAACCCCCGACTCGCTTTCTACCACCCTCTCCCCGGAAGGAGCCACGACCCTCGCTCGTTCACCAACCTCACCCGGAAGGAGCTACAACCCCCCGATCGAAGGCTACAACCCTCGGCATCACAGCATCCCTATGGACCACGTTTCCACGTTCATCAATTTTCACACCGGATCCAAAGCTTCCTTTAGGACACAACTTGCGTGCCACGTTTCATCATATTTTCAGACCGGACCCACTCCATACTATTAAGCTCAAACATACATCACCAACAGATACTTGTCAATTCAGATAACTTAGATAGATAGCAGTAACATAGCAGAACAGATCAGACATCTCATACCACAAACTTCAGCAAACCCTAGTTTTTCATACGCACTTTCCTTTCTTCGATGTCGCGTATATATCGCGTCCGTTCACATAAACCGTATACTTCTGTACATATTACGTAGTTAATTTTATTGGGCAGATACGCGCTTTATCTTCGTCGTGTATATACGCGCTTCCCTTCTCATGCGAACTAGCGTATGGTGTTCTTCGCACTCAGGTCATTGCAATTCTTCTGCATCGTGTACATCACACAGACACTTTCTTTATCAGATGAGATGTTCGCCTCATCACAGATCTAATCATTCCATAAACAGATCTAGCAAATACAAGTACATTTCAGATCTAGATCCCCTTCTTCATCATTGGTGCATCATGCATTCAAATCTATCATTCAACTGTAACCCTTTCCATTCAGATCTACTTCAGAGAGAAGTATTCATTCAAGCTCAGACATCTTGCACCCACTCTCATGATTTGCACAATGAATTTCTTCTCCTTATATAGGTTTACCCTTTTTCAATACCATGAGCCCCTTTTTCAATACCATGAGCCAAAACAATACCATGAGCCCAAAACTACATTACTTCCGATGGTATTCCTGGACGGGGTCATTTAGACGAATCATTACCCAATATAATGGGTCAATACCATGGTGGTTACCCCTGGTTTTGCACTTTATGAGCGCTTTTGCCCATACGCGACTTGGCACGTACTTTACCGCGTGCATACGCGACTTCTCCTAGGCAAATCCGCGTATGCCTTGAGACATACTCTTTCATCATAGATCTAGCACATATTGAATTCCTTTCTTCATTACCTTCTGTACTCTCTGTAGATACATCAGATTTTCATCTTTAAACAGGTTCATCAAGACATATTCTATCAAGCACAACTTCATCAAGTAAGTTGCCATCATCTTCATCAGGTGGGTTGCCATTCAAGAACAACTCTCTACATCATATTGTCAAAAAACATCATATCACATCAGATTTACATCATTTACCAAGTCCATCAAGTCAAGAATAACTTCATCAGATGTATTGCCATCAAGGACAACACATGCCAACAATCTCATGTCTTCATCTTCATTCAGTGGGTTGCCATCAAGGACAACACTCTGCATCATATTGCCAACAGTTAGCCTCCTTATGGCCTTTATATGGACTACCCCATCAAGAATCATATCAAGTGATCCCCACAAAACTCTACAACTATATCCACTAAAGTCCCTTGTAAACCTAACCTGAAGTCTATGTAAATCCATCGAATGGAGAGTTTTGTCTTGAAATAGTTATCAATCCTAGTGAGCATGATGTTTTCCTAGCTATGGTGTACACCACTATATTCCAACTGCACCACTACAAATTATCCCCTAATGATGTGATGAGGAGATTTTAAACCGTATATCCTCACGATGATAATTGTTGTAGCTCACAATGTTAGCCTCATTATGCTGTATATATGTAATACCCCATCATGAATCATATCAAGTGATCCCCATATAACTGTACAACTATTTCCACTCGAGGCCCCTATAAAACCAACCTCAAGTCTATGGAAATCCCTCAAATCGAGATCCATGTCATGAAATAGTTATAAATCTTATTGAGCTCAAGGAACTCTCATCTAAATCAGAATTCTCAATCATCCAGATCCCAGATACTCAAAATATGCTCCAATAATACAAGGGTCGCTTAAAGAAGTGCACAATCAAAGAACTTCAACAACCCCATCCTCACTAGACTATGGCAGATGCATCCCTACCACTCTAGACTCTCAACTCACATGATGTTTTTCTCATCATCCAAGAATCACTCTCACCACCTAATATCCATATTAAATATCTTCATTCACCAAACATTGCAATATCATCAATCCAATCTCCAATAAATATAGAAAAGCCCCTCCCCTTCATGCAAGTATTAAAATCATGCACCAAATATTTTTATGTGGTTTGTTTTGCATGTTACCGTCCAAGGCTTATCTGGAGAAAAAAATTCGAATATTTCAATCCCAACCCTGGAAATCGCTTAAGAGTTTCACCAAATCACCAAATTCAAATGGTAAAAATGAATAGTAAAAAAATAAGTCTCCCCCCTTTTTATAGTAGTTTGACCAGAACTTTGACTAGACGATTTGCGAAAACCATAAGGAGAATTCCAAAATGGTATGCATCATTCGATTCCTTGCCAAGAACCCTTCACCATGGTATGTTCCATTCCATGTTTCAGATGCTTCCATATCGGAGCTATTTCAACATGTGGGAATACATGTGCGCCCATTTTTGTGTACCATTTTCATATCTACCTTTTCAAGTTTATTATGATTGAGAACTCTCACTTGTGGTACCCTCAGTTACTAATATGCATATTTTTTGTGTATATCACACATGACCTGTCATGCTATTAGTGAGGCTTCAACAGTCTCACTGGTTATTATGAATGAAACTGGCATATAAGCTCTCAGTTTCCCTCTTCACATGAATTTCATTATTACCTTTCGTCCTCTTGGAAATATACACTCACATCTGGTCCAATTAACTCTGACTCATCATATACAAAATTTTATAATCATAGGAATTGGATCCATATTTATATACCCCACATGGCTATCCTAGAAGAACCCCTTGATCATTTTTTAGCCTTGCTAACTTTTTCTATAGGCTTGGGAGTCTGCATAGTCCTTCTTCATCATTTGCAACTACATATTATCTCTTAGTTATAAATTTTCTTGCCTACCTATAACTCCCTCCTCATTGGTTTCATTAGGATTTGAATATGAAATTTCACATATATTTCCAACCCCATGTGACTATGAGCCCTTGATTTTCTTACGATTCATCCATCTCCCCCTAGAAGATACTTTGAGTGGCCCATTATCTCCCCTATTTTTCTGAATAATATATGCACACGGGCACACCAAGGGAACCTATATTCTAGTTTTATTACTTGTTATTTTTTTTCTGGAAACCCTAGAGCCATAAAAAATAGTCCTCCTTTTACCTTGTGACATCTTGATAAGTTGATACTATCCATTATTCTAGACCGACAACACGCTTGTGTCTCCTTTGTTCAAAGCATAGGAATTAAGTAACTTGAGTAGGTTTGACTATAGCCTATCATTAATATTGGTCCCAATTGTTCTACTTCTATTGTTCTCTCCCTCCCTAGTATTGCTTGTCACTCTGCCACTTGTGTCACCTTTCACAAGTTTGACTATCACTACCATTAATACTGGTATACCTTTCTTTGACTATTATTTTCCTCAACACACTAGTACCCCCATGACACATTTTCTCCATTTCATTGCATCGATTTCCTCAGTTAAACCCTTGGAACAATTTCTTTATCATCCTTCTAATGGTGTTTATTCCTATCGCTAGTGTTAGTTGTAGCATATCATTGTATCTTCTCCGTTCAAAGGAAGTCATCCCTCTCTTTAACATGACCTTGTCCATAATTTGTTAAAGTCCCTACATTAGTACAAATTCTAGTAACTCTACTATTTATACAAATCCCTCATATGATGTTAAATTTCATCGACATCAACATTCATTATCCAAATTTTCTAATATGTCTAATATTGTTTGTCCCCTAGTTATACATTCCCTCATTATGATTCTCCTTGGGGCAGACAAGGAGAGACCTCAATTATCCTTAATCCATGAGGCTTACCCCATGTCCAAATTCAACTCAATTGATTCAGATGGGAACTAGTCAGATATGTCACTGCTTGCACCTTCAATGTATAAGAAACCTTGGATCAACCTAGGAGAGACATCCGTTCTGCTTGATCTGATCGGCTCCACCCATGCTCCACTCTAGCTACATTTATTTGCATGGCCATGAGTTGCAATTACCCCATGAATATTTGAAGACCCTAGCCTTCCCACTACAATTATATCCCCATTCAATGGGGATGCCACTTATGGTTATCGAGCTATATTGGAACCAACCTGGCTCTTTCATCAATCTCGGTCCCCCACGCTTTTGGCCTAGGTCAGATCCATAGTTATAACATCATCCATTTTGACATATTCAAAGACAACTAATTATACATGGTCTTGCATAACCATCATTTTAATTTGTACTTTACTTTTAAATTGACCATGAGCATGGTACATGCCCACGTCATTTGTATTAAGAACTTTAATATCAATATATGTCACTCATGTGTACTGGTTCATACAAGTTGGAGCTCACTTAATCATTTGGGCTCGTATGACCTCTCTCATTCTCTCTCTCTTTGGAAACTTTAGTCAAAAACACAAAAATTTGTGATGTACTTCAAGTGTACATTTTCATGCTCCCCCCTTACACAATGGGGGGCAATTTTTATCCTGAAATGTTGGTACACATATTGTACAAATGATAGAAGAACAATAGCATGTTAGAAAGAGGTTCAAACATCACCAAAATCAATCATTGGGGAAAGAAATTCATGAGATATGAAAACATGCAGGAAGAAATTGGAATTTAATTCACCATGCAGCTTTCTGACTAATCCTTCGAGACTGTGCATGTGTTCTCAAGTAAAATTGCGCGACCATGCATAAATTAGTGAAACAATCACAAGACAACTATTTCCGCATTTCAGATTCTCTAGTCAATATATTTGATGGTGTTCAGTCTCACATACCAATATTCCCTCCTTATGGTCGAGGAAACATCGATCATAAATCTTATTTTTCCAATAAAATTATCTACAATGGTTATGAAAGGTTTTCTAGAAAATATTTTCCACTTGTATCAATAAAAGAAGACCATGCCAAGAAATTCAAAGATATGTCTAGAGAAAGGTTATGCTAATACTTTTTACATAAGAAAGGAGGAATAAGAAATAAATATTTAGAGACAAATCCAATTCCTCAGAAGAAATTGAGTTGCTCCACTAGCACCGTTTAACACAACATGGTGAAATTACAGTAGATTCGACTAGAACCAGACTTATTTCTTGTCTTTTCTATTGGGTCGCATCTGTAAGGTAACATCTTTGTCTGTTTTGTTTACATAGAGTAATTGTGTGTTTTATTTTCTTAGCGATTATTGTTCTAACCCGATTTCTATATTAACAATAAACATGTTTCATGTTATCATCTAACAAAGGATTATCTCATATTCCGTACATGCTTAAGGTAAATAATCACCAACATTTTAGATGATGGACTGCTACAGTTGGAAAAAATACACACTCATAATATTCTAGCTGATATGCCAACAAATATTTTTCTATACCATAAGGATTAGTATTGTAGAAACTTAATTGGGCTCTTGCAAATGTGATGAAAAGCATGTTAGAAAAGGATTAGTGGAAAAGTGACAGAAACAATAGAAAAATATTCACTCAAGCTTTTATTTTATCTCAAATGAGAGATACTTATATCTAAGACCAAATTAAATTATGTGTGTGTGTGTGTCTGTGAGTATATATATATATGTCTATTTTGGCCAAAATTTTAATTTAATTATCAATAATTACTAGGTGGATGGTACATATTCAATCACCATGAACTATTCTAGAATATTCTTAGTAATAATCATATATCAATGGTTGATATTTATCTCAAAAGTAGTTATGTCCATTTTAACATTTTAATTAATTTTTTAATTAAAAAAAAACTTTCATATAAACAAGTGGCATAGGTCGTAGTCACGTAGTATTGATAATCCATTTATAGCCCTATGGTATTAGGCTATGGCATTGTAACAATGCCTATTTACAAATTAGGAAGTCTTGATGGTAAAATGGAGAGTGAAGGAAAAGGGAGTGTGTGTATTTATTTTCATTTCTCTATTGGATTAAGGATACTAATAATTTTCCTTGGTTTTTCTAAATTTTTACATAACTAACACAACCATATAAATTAACAGGTTGGTAATTTCCAAAAGAAATTAAACCATGGTAAACATCGAAATTACCTAATGATAAAATATAAATATATAAATAACCCTATGTTAAAATAAATAAATAAATAAAATTTCTAGTCTATTGTTACTATTAATTTTATCAATTTTTATTGGGTAATTAAAATAAACTTGACTTGGGCAAGTGATTGGTGTTTTTTAAGCTCATGGTATTGACCCATGATATTCATATGCAATATAACCTTTTTAAAGGGGGAAATTAAACCAACCTATATCCATATCTCTGAAAAAGAGGTTTGCTCTTGGTAGATTCTGAGTTTATATGGATCTAGGCATCTTATTATTAATTATAGAAAGAATTTACCAATGGAGATTCACTCACATGGCTTTATCAATACCACTTGCCTAATATCACACTTTGAAATGACATGAGAAAAAATAACTTAGTGATAAATCGTAACCTTTGATATTTGACTATAAAAATATCCAAACATATTGTGTGGAGGTTAAATCTCTACCATACACCTAATAATTAGTGATAATTAAATTAAAATTCCAAAAAAACTATTCTATTAGAAATATGCTTATTAACATAACTAGCAATTGCACAAGCTGCTGCAAAGGAAACCTAGTAAGGCATAAATTCAAGAAGAACTGAAGATAAAAATTACTAAACAAAATGATATTCAATTGTAGTAAATCATAAGCAACAGTTTCATGTGAGCTATTAAATCCTCGAAAGTGTCCATTTCTAGTGGCATATATATGAAGTGATAAAAATATAGAGACAACTAAAATATGATACTTCTTAGTTTTATTTGGAAACGAGAAGGTTGCTTAGTTAGATTGTGTTGTTCTAGTAAGTAACCATGTTGAAAATTGGAGCTCATTACCTACAAAATAGATCATCATTGTTCTAAATGCATCTAAAATGATACATGGTGCCAAAGGGAGTGGATACAGAGGTACCACTCCCAACATAAGCAAGGGAAGCATTCCCTTTTTCGCATCAACCTCTAGCAAAACTGTAGCTACCAGATTTCGGCTGGAAGGCTAGAATTTCAGCCCCCTATGTGGTCTGAAATCATTCAGCCCTAGGGCAAGATTTCGGCCTCCTATCCCTTGTGGCTAAAGGGTAAATGAGACCAGGTCTATAGCACGATTTCAGTACCCCTCTTAGGTGTGATTTTGAACTATTTTTCATCAAGACAAATCTCTATTCTAAGGCATATCTAGAGGTAGAAGTCCAAGTATCTAAGGCAACTTTCGAAGAGCATAATTTGGAATAATATCCTGTAATGGACCTTCATATTTATTCTGGAGAATAAATCTACATTTTTTCTAAAGAAAATCCTTCTTGGAGTAGACCAGACTTCTATACTAGTTCTGTAGCAGACCTTAACATCAGTTTTGGGCAGACCTTGATCAATTTCTGAGCAGACTTTGGATCAGTTCAGGATATCAGACCTTAAGTAGTCTTTGAATCATATTATTGATCAAACTTTGATTAGCTTTTGGATTAGACATTGAGTATACTTTGATTAGCTTTTTGATTACCATGCTAAAGTTAATAAACAAGATAAATTCTTGTCTTCCCATGTCAACAGCCAAAATTAATTACCCATATTTTAGATTTATTATGAACGACGTTGGTATGATCATTCAATCAGTTGGATTAGATGTGTTTTTCTCTCAATCAGTGGTTCAAAATCAGAGTTGTATGCAATATTATCAACAAATTAAACAAACAATTAAAATAAAATGTTTTTTAAATATTAACAATATACAAAACTTAAGGCCAAGCATCATATTCCTTGGGAAAGGTGTTAGCTTTAATGATAACCAACTACAATTAGATCCTGCATTTTACAAATAGATGGAACAGAAGATACCAACTGCAGTAGAATTAATAATATTGTCTATCTTATGCACAAACCAAAAACTCTAATTTCTTTGCAGACACCACTTGAATGATTTTAGGTGTAGATAAACCTATAAGCCTTTTGCTTATTATCCTAGTCCCAAGCTTCATGCATGTATTCCCTGCAGGGATGCAAGTATTCTCTTGCATGCAAAACTGAAATTGAATAGAAAAATATTCATGAATTATGGACAATGGACTTATAGACCAAATTTGCAACAAGATTCGACTACCAATGATAGTAGCTTATGAATTGACAATAATGACACTAACATGGTGGCCTCACCTTTGATGTTTAGTGGCATTATTTTTTCTGCAAATCAAAGGATTTAGGACAGCTGAGTATGATTTCATGAGTGTAAAAACCAAAATTTTCATTTCCAAGTTGATCATCACAACTCTTGTTGGAAAAGCAACATGCGAAATACTTGAAGAATGACCCATCCAAGTCAGGAGTAACAAATAAGCATTTATTCTGTGTTTATATCTAACCACATGTTCATTTATTGAGGCAAGTAAACCTTGGTAGTCCAATCCAACTCTGATATCCTAATGGAGAATATACCAAGGTGAAAGTTTCGGGTTCCTTTTCACTCCAAATCTCCTCATACGTCAAGATCTGTACCTGGTTTTTGTTCTTCTATTTTGTTACATTAACTTGTAAGAATGCAAAAATTTCTAATCTCTGTAATTTCTATTATTCTTCAATTTCAGCTTGCTGGAAAAATAGATACCTCAAGGCCTTGTTTTTAAATGGAAGAAAGCCCATATTAGTAGTGTAGTCCCCTCAGGGCTAGTTTCTTGAGACTCTAAGGAAAAAAATAAGATGATATTGTTGGCCTCGTGTAAACTTTAAAACTCCATTCTAGTGTTGGGATTTTGCTGAATTTCATGTTTAGCCATATTGGCTATTTTATCTATTGGTGGTCTTGGTAGATTGATAGATCTGCAGAAAACCATTATAACCATCAAGAACAACAAATACTGAGTGGAAAGACTCTGTAGTCCTTACGAATTTTATGTCTTCATAACCATTAAACAACTCGAACATTTCTGTCACCATTAGATGGTTTTTAAATGGATAAAAATGACTCTGGTTCCATGTGCTTTGACGTGTGGTCTGCACTGATTATGATAGGTTATTGTAGGAATTCTACTTGGGCTTTAGGAGATCTTTATTGTGATGTAAATGTTATTTTACTTCAAAATCTGGATTTTAGCATATTTTCAGATCTTCTGATATTTCCCTTGGCCTAAATTGATTTTGGTAAATTGTCATAATTTCCCTTAGTCTCAATCTCATTTGACCATGGAATACATATCCCAAGGATATCCTCTAAGCACTCATCTTCTTCCAAGCACTTATCTTCTTCCTTTCAAGGATGGTACCTAGGTAAACTCCAACTGTATTCTTAGCACTTGTATTCTTCCAAGCACTTATCTTCTTCCTTTTGAGGATGGTATCCAGGTAAACTCCAATTGAGTATGGTACATAGGTAAACTCCAATTGTATTCTTATACTCTTAGCACTCATCTTCTTCCAAGAACTTATCTTCTTCCTTTTGAGGATGGTACCCAGGTAAAATCCAATTAAGGATGGTACCTAGGTAAACTCCAATTATATTCTTAGCAGGGACATCTAGTACAACCCACACAAAAGAAGCAATCCCATGTACTTGACCCTAACCCTGAGACCTACTTGCAAATCACAGTGTTCAACCACTTGACCCTGGGACCTATTGCTTGAAAATCAGAGCATTCAACCACCCGAGCTAACTCACTGGGCGAGATTAAGAGTTACATTAGTTCGTATATGCCCTAGATTTTTATGAATTTAAGTTCATATTTTAATTTGTCATCACCATTGATTACAATTTAACATTATCCTGTCAAAATTTACTCATCTGGATATAAATGAAAATTCATGTTAGTGTCATTATTCTCAATTCATAAGCTACTATCATTGGAAATCGAATATTGTTGCACATTTTTTCTATAATTCCGTTGTCCATAATTCATGAATATTTTTCTATTCAGTTTCATCTTTTTCTACAAGAGTAGACTTACAGTGCTACAGGGAAACAAATAAGCATTTATTCTGTGTTTATTTGCTACACATTTAAATATTCCCACAAACCAAAATACGACATTCTTCATTCTAAAATCAGACTTGAACAAACAAGCGAGGTTTGTGTTTGCAATGTTGATGGGTCATTGAGACTAGTAACCCTAAAAAAATTGGATCATATAAATGAGGTTAGCATTCAAAATGCTGATGGGTTTTTGATACTGATAAGACTATGAAACTTTCGAGTATGTAGTGACACGGTAAAAATACTTATGGGATTTCCAGACGAAGTCCCTAAAATTTTGGGTACATTTAGTTGTTAAGTTTGAATGTGCCCCAAAACAGAGACGCCGACATTCTTCATTATGAAATCAAAGTTGGATTTGACCAACAAGGGTTGTTATTGAAGCACTTATGAGTTCCCAATATTGATAAACCTATAAGCTTCTGGGTGCATAAAAAGACAGAAAAAACGCTTATGGGTTCTCAACCCTGAGCCTACAAGAATGTTGGGCCTATTGATTTGTCGAATTCAAATATTCATACAGGCATAAATAGTAACATTATTCATTGCAATGTATATAGGTACACACACACAAAAACATTACTTATGGGTTCTGGGATTAATTCTCTGAAACTTTTTGGGTATGTTTATTCGTCAAGTTTGAATATGCCCACAAGCAGAAGCAACAACATTCTTCATTCTGAAATCAGACTTGGATCAGACTAAGAAGGCTTGAATTCTCAATGTCGATGTATTCCTGACACTGATAAACCTCTAAAACTTTTAGGTATGTACAAACGCCCCACAAATACTTTTGGGGTCCCAGTATTACGTCTTTAGCAATATTCTTCATTATGGGATCAAAGTGGGATCAAGCCAACAAGGTTTTATCAGGAAATGAGAGTTGGATCAAACCAACAAGGTTTCTATTTGGAATATTTAAGGATTCTCTATACTCATAAGCATATAAAAATTTTGAGCATGTATAAAAACGGAAAAGGTACTTACAGTTTCTCTAGACGAGGCGTATATAACTTTTGGGTATAGTTATATGTTGAATTTGAATATGAATTCAAACAGAAACAACATTCTAGATGTACAAACATAGAAAAGTACTTATGGCTTCTCAAGACTGGGTCTCTACAACCTTTGCATATAGTTCTTCGTTGAATTTGAATATACCTTCTAGATTATCAAATAAACGTTGGATCAAATACAATGCAAGCAAAAAAAAATACAAATGTGCACCCTACTCTTCTTGGCTTTTGTCAATAACAGAGAGCCCAACTTTGTATCAGTTCTTGCTCTTCTTCGCACATGAATGCATGCAGACCAACAACTATCTCCTTGGCTAAAACACGATCTATAGCAATGACATATCTTTGGATAGAAAATCAGATCATTAATAGACATTGTCTCAAACGCTTTTAACATTTAAGGCGCTCTCAATGTTCCTCTTCTGCGTTCATCTCAAAACCCTAGTTCGTCATGTTTTGCATGAAAATTCAGTTGTTTCCAACTGCTTATCTACTGCCTTCACTATATATCTGCTGCCTTCAATGCAACTATGCCATTTTGTGCAACTTCACAGCAGAACAATTAATGCAGCTATGAGTAAAAAAAACTGCAACTAGTCATTCACTCTAAATCACATAATCCAAATTCAAGGCAAGCACCTACCAACAAGACATGAGAAACTGCAAGGTGTGCAGAAGTAGAATATAGGTCACACAATGCATGACAAGAAAAAACTAATAAAAATGTAAATGACCTAACCAGGCATTACTGACCACAAAACCTAAGTAGTTTTGAAAGGAATGCGAATGATTAATTCACTATAACATCTTATCTTCTCTCCAACTGAACTAGTAAGCTCCTTAAATTGAAACCGCCGGTGAAACCCTCTAGAGCTCCATTCTACTTCAATGAATCTGGTCCTAATGGTGGTTCTCTGCTCTTCATTGGAATTAGAAACTAGTATGCAGAGGTATTTGAAATAAAAAGAATTCTTCAAAATTCTCCCCTTGATAGAGGATAGTGGTGCAGGACGCAAAGCCAACGCTACACGACGCAAAGCCAGGGCTGCAGGATGCAAAGCCAGGATGCAAGGAATGAATCCATGGCATGGATTTGCCAGAGAGTCGAGGCCAATGCTTTAGGACAGTGCATCTTCCAGAGTTGTTTGTGCAGATGGACAACCATTTTCAAATATTCCAGTGAGTGGCAACCGCCATTTTTTTTGTTATATTCAAATCAATGATTAATCATGACTCAATCCTCTAACAAAAGGTTGAATGACACAAATTATGACAGAAAGACACCTAGGGGAGTTGTTTTCAAAGAGGGACTCATTACGGCATAAATATAATGATATTGTTAAATCTACGACTTTTGTGATCCATAGTTTAGATAGATGTCTTTCAGATTAATCACAACATAATGATTTGGTCCATGTTTCCAACCGTCTAATGTGGTTCATCCTCATGACAAGGTGAGGATGAACCACATTAGATGATTAGAAACTTCGTTATGTTGTGATTAATCCTAAAAACATATATATAATGATATTATTAATACTTAATACTTTATATTATTTGAAGTAATACTATTAATACGTTTTATTATTTATTCTTTTAATACAACATTAATACTTTTTATTATTCAGTCTATTTTATTGTTTTATTATTTATGAGATTATTTTAAGTTTATGAAGAACTTTTTTTAATGTAAGAGTGTTTTGTTTTCAAAGCTATTAATAGTTATTTTGAAAAATTGTAAAACATTTCTTTGATCTACTTTGATCTACTTAGTGTTGCAGTGTTAGCTGTAAATTTAATCTAATATGATCGGGTTAGTTGTGTGAGATAGAAAATGGAAAAATAATGGAATCGATATCATAACACAGGATGGTATGAAAAATGATTTGTCGGCCGGCGTGGAAGAGAGTCGATAGGCATACGACCATAAATCATAAATTACTGAAAAGTGAGTAGTGCCAAGAAAATGTTGATAATTCTGTCACATGATCGTTCTATTTTAAATGTAGATGCGCCAGTCAGGAGGCGTTTATACATTTTTTTTCTGTGTTGTCAGTTGTTCGCTCATAAATTAAATAGTAAAGCCAAAATAGTGTTCATGCTTTAGTCAGTCAGTAACCTGGTAATTCCCTTTTTCAATTTTTTTAATATTTTCCGTCGTCAGGTGTTCGTCCATAAATATTGCCTAGGCTTCGTGAATCTTCCAAAGCAGTGCTCTGCGTTTTGTAAAATTTGTGTAGCTTCGAGAGTTTTTATTATCATTGCGATTTAACTTGTCTACTACCTCGTGGGTTTCCATGGCAGTTCTGAGATGGAGGACTATTGTTAGACCGGCGGCAAGGCGATTAGTTGTTTCCTCCTCTTCTGGCGTGTTGTGTGCCGTTCCAAGGACTGCTCCCGATTTTACGATTACCAGACAGCCACCTCTACTCGTCGTTCCCCATCGCCCCACTCCTCGTCAATCGCTCTATCTTTCCAACATCGACGATCAACCGGGAACAAGGTATCATGTTCCCAAGCTTCTATTTTATCGCTGCGACTCATCCAAGAAGAAGAACCAAGAGGATCCAGTCAGCGTTGTGAAAAAGGCTCTAGCAAAGGTTCTGGTGCATTATTATCCTTTTGCCGGAAGATTGAGAGATGCGGATAACGGTAAACTCACAGTAGACTGCACTAGCGAAGGGGTTCTTTTCGTGGAAGCGGATGCCGATATTTCATTAGAAGAGTTTGGAGATGTGTATCCACCTATTCCTTGTGGAGATGACTTTATCGATAACGTTCCAGGGTCGGAGGCCATCACAGGCTCTCCACTACTCCTCATTCAGGTTTATATTCCACTTATTAGAATGGCAGATTTCGTGAATATTTTAGAATTTAAAAGTCACGAAAAATCATCTTTCAAAATTATGAAATATTCAGAAATAAACCCAAGAATATGAAGGCACTGAATGGTATCCCATGTGTAGACTAATCTGATAGAATTTTCGATACCGTATGAATTTCCAGGTAACGCGTCTAAGATGTGGAGGCTTTGTATTGGGTTTGCGCTCCAATCACTGCATGAGTGATGGTGTTGGTATCGCCCAATTCCTCAATGCTATGAGTGAATTGGCCAGAGGGGCACCGAGGCCGGCGGTTCCGCCTGTTTGGAATAGGGAAATCCTCCGACCCAGAGAGAAGCCTAGTGTGGAATTTCCCCACCACGAATATGCCACACCAACGCCCGATGACTATAAACAATTGATGGCGCCTCAGGACGAATTGAGCGTTAAGTCATTCTTCTTTGGGTTGAGAGATATTGAGGCTTTACAACGAAAGGTAAAAGGCCGCAAGTGTACCGCATTTGAAGCGTTATCTGCGTGCTTGTGGCAATCAAGAACCAAGGCTCTGGATCTCCCTGCCGACCAAGATTTGAGATTGCTCTTTCCTTTAAACGCTCGTTCTCGATTTCAACCGCCTCTTCCCGCCGGTTACTATGGCAATGCACTAAGTTTTGCCTGCGCTGAGGCGAAAGCGCGGGATCTTACTCACCAACCTTTGTCTTTCGCTGTGAATTTAATAAACGAAGCCAAGAAAAGGATCGATGATAAATATCTGCGATCTGCTATCGATCTGATGGAAGTGAAAGGGCGCCGACACTTCGCAGTCGGCGGTTCTTATATTATTACGGACTTGTCCAAAGTTGAATATGGCAATGCTGATTTTGGGTGGGGGAAAGCGGTGTATGGAGGTTTTACGTCAGGTGTAACACCCGAGCTGTCAAATTTTTCCGTTCCTCTAGTGAAAGATTTCCAAGGAATCGTAACTCCTGTGTGTTTGCCACCCGTTGCCATGGAAAAATTTGAAGAAATTGTAAGTAGCAGCATAAGCTAGAAACTCATTCGTGTTAACAGTCCTACGAAAGTCCCAAGTAAGTTTTACTAAATATGTTTGATTAATTGAATCAGCTTGCCTAGTGCAATATATCATTTCTCCTTGTTGTTAGCAAAAGCGATGCACAAGACCTGTCAATGTCACAGTTTTTCTGCTCCTATATTTTATTTTTTAGTACATGCCATGAGCAATGTGTCTCAATCTCAACTGTTTTCTATTTCAGTTTCAATCGAACCGGCTTACGTTGTGTCAATGTAAATGGTTTTCTACTTCATATTGTTGATGCACATCACCTTCTACTTATTTTTTATTTTATTTTTAGAGACCTTGGACCGTTTTTTTTTAATATAAATATTATATTTTTTTGTTATTGGTATGAACCAATATATTATTAAATATTTGTTATTAAATATATTTTATAATGAAAGTTTTCATTTCTTTAAATTTAATATTTGAAACCTTATAGTTATTTATTTAATTTTGTTTAAGAGTTATGTCAATTTGAAGATGAACATGGTATTAATACCAAGAGTTATTTTTTAAATAATGCCATCATGTGAAATGTATATAAAATATTACTTATAGTTGTCCTCCACACTAGCTAACATATGCCACATATACTGAGTATATGTTGAGTCCTCGTGGAAAAAAGCATTGAAATGCTACTTCAAATAGATTAAACACTTACCCATTTGTAGATATTTTTCAATATAGATTTCTAGACGAGTCTACATCAAATAATCCATGTATGTCCAAAAGTCTCTCCAATCCTCATCTTCATTGGTACCACAAACCATAATCACTACTTCCATGCAAATATCTGAAATCTTGTTTCGTTGTTGTCTAATGCTCCTTCTTGAGCTTTCACATAAACCTACTGAATACTCCCACTGCATGTGCAATGTGTGGTCTCATACAAATCATTGCATACCAACTACACTCACATTTGGAATACAATACATGTCCTCTTCCTATTCTTGTGTCTTGGGATAGCGTTCAACGAATAACTTTTCAAATGCATGAATAGGAACCTTCACCAATTTACTATCTTTCATATTAAACATTTGCAATGTTGTCTCAACATAGTTCCTCTGATTTAAACAAAACTTCCTCTTTACTCGATCTCATTTAATTTTCATGCCCAAAATATAGTTTGCAACACTAGTGATCTGTAAATTGTTGTAGATATTTCATTGGAAAGTTCATCACAACATATATGATAATAATATGTAAAATTACTAAAATTTTACTCTATTACAATTTTATTAAACTATAAGAACTGTAGATTTAACTCTAATTAGTGCATGCATGCAAATATAAATTATGTAGAAAAGTAGTGAACGGAAAAATAATCTCAGAGACACATAAGACAAAAGCTATGCTCTATGGGAAACCCTTTTGGGAGAAAACCCAGCTAAAGGTGAAGTCGCTTCACTCTCTTTCCCTGTCTCGAAATATGGCTCCAAGTATAAAGATGTAATGTTAGTGGCCCGTGGGATGCTACAGTGCACATATCCTCTTTTTATGTTCTACCTCCTATCTTTCATTTCTATCTTTGCTCAGCTATGGAAATTCTCTCAAAAGTATGCAATGCCTCTTCCTCCTAGTGGCTCGGGTATAACAAAACCTAATAGCCTACTAGTGGTTAATTTTGACTATAATAACTTTTAACTAGATTTAAAAAATAGATTCTTATAGAGTCTTCTCTATAAAAAACACATGGTTAGCCCCTTTTCCATGAATAATGGGGCATGACGTGGCATCCTCCTAAACTATAGGTGTGAAAATAAGAAGGTTAACTTTTGAGTGGCATAACTTTTGCATACAGACTCTGATTGACATGCTTCTTATGTCGTTGGAAAGGTATTTATGTGCAGAATAAAATGAAAAGGTGTGATATTAAGAAGAAAATTTTTATCCCCAAAAATATTTTTTTGATGCCTCAAAATGTTCTCAGAAGGTTTCAGGTCCCATTTTTCCAAACTGGGTCCCGCTAGTAAAAACGGTCCCATGAGTTGATTCCTCCACTTTTTTCCACTCCAAATACATCGAGATGTATGAACACTAATATAATGATCCAATATGGATCAACCAAAATCCTTCAATTCAAATTTAGACGGAAATTGGGTCTTCAAATCCTAGATAATTTCTTTGTCATTTCCAATAAGGAACATATCATCCACATACAAGACCAAATAAATAATATGGTCACCAATTATTTTGAAATATACATGATGATCCAATTTTCTCTTTGTCAAGTCAAGTCCCCATATATATGTATCAAATTTTTGATGCCACATCCCTGGCGATTGTTTTAACCCATACAAATACTTTTTTAACCCACATGCCGAGTTTTTCTTACCATTCACCAGAAAGTATTTTGGTTGTTTCATGTATATCTCTTCTTCCAAATCCCCGTGAAGAACTGTTGTCTTCACATCCATATTTTTTACCTCAAAATTAAAAGCAACAACAACAAATAAAAGTAATCTAATAAAAGCTAACTTGACAACAAGAGAAAAAAATATCACCAAAATCAATCCTTGACACCTAGGAACAACATTTTTCTATCAACAGAACTTTGTATTGCTCCACCTTTCCTTTTGTATTCATTTTCTTCTTAAAGACCCATTTTATGTCGATGTTTTCTTCCCAGCCAACAAGTCCACTAGATCCCATGCCTCATTTTTTTCTAGAGATGTCATTTTTTCAACCATGGCCTACTTCCATAGTTTTCTATTTTCTAAATCCAGTGCGTCCTTGATAGTTTTCGGATAATTATCAATAATAGATAAAGAAACATTTGAACATAAATAAAATTAATTATACATCTCTAGTTTCCTTCCCTCTCAAATTTACCTCCTCAAAAATGGAGTATGTGGCTCTTCCTCTTTTGATTATTATTTTGCTGTAGAGTCTGATTCATCCTACTTTAGTTCAAACTCTATCTTCTCAGGTTCCTTTGGTAGGAATTCATTGGTAATAACATATTTCACCTCTCTAAACACCACATCATAGTTATACACAACCTTCCTTGTTTATGGGTTCCAAATCTTATAACCTTTTAAACCATCCTTATACCTAATAAAGATGCGCCTTTCACATTTACTATCCAACTTGGTTATTTTCTCCTTTGTAACATGTGCATATGCATCACAACAAAATACTGTGATATGTGAGAGAGGGTAAATAGGTAATATGAAATATCCATTGCCTCTGCCTAGAATTCCTACCCTAACATGACTCCAATGAGCATTCTTATTTCCTTTTCCATCAACATCTTATTCATCCTTTTTCAAACTTCATTTTTCTAAGGTGTGTATGGAGTAGTCTTTTGCTATGATATACCACACCTCTTATAGAAGTCTTCAAATTACTTCTTTCAGAACTCTCTGCCACTATCTTTCGTGGACACATTGATATTCTTCTCTCTATGATTTTCCACCAAATCCTTAAATACTTTAAACATGTCAAAGGCTTCATATTTAGTCCTCAAGAAATATATCCATGTATTCCTTGAGAAATCATTTATAAATGAGACATAGTACATAAAATTACTTGATGGTGGAAACGACACAAGTCCAAACACATCACTATGCACAAGCTCTAATATCTCTTTCTCCCTCTCAACACCAGAGGGGAAACTCACCTGATTCTACTTCCCATATACACAATGTTCCTAGAAATCAAAATATAGAGAGAAATTAGACATGCCTTCTACCATACCATTACCACGCAGTATTCGAAGAGCATTCTCTCTAATATGTCTAAGTGTTTGATGCCACAACTTAATATTTTCTCTACAGACCACTATATTTTCTGCTCCACTTTTAGGAACCACATAATTAGTACACCCATATATAACATTGAAACATAAAAGCTTGTACAAAGTTTCAATCTGAAATCCTTGCATCAATACCAGTACTCCGTGAACCATCTTGTAGGTATCTTTCTTGAACATTATTTTTACACTTGCATCATCGATGTTTCTTACAAAAAATAAAATTCTTTCGAATGCAAGAATGTGTAGAATGTCTGGAAGTATTCTAATCCTTCCACCTTACAACTTCAACTTGAATTTTCCATGTCCTATGATTCTTGCCTTCCTGTAATTCCCTAGGAAAACATCACCACCATAATATTTCTCATACTCGCCGAACCACTCCCTATGGGGAGTAAATTGAAAGGATGCACCTGAGTAAATCAACCATGCCTTATTATATACCTATGTACTTGAATAAGATGCCAATACACATCCCCACCTTCATTTTAGGTGGTTTTTTACTCTGCAGAAGGAGCATCATCAGATCCCTTTCCTTTCTCAAGATTTTTAAATATACAGTTCTTTTTGTAGTGCCCTTGTTTTATGTATTTCTTACACACCTTTACAAGTTTTCCTAGAGATTTATATATCCCTATAGATTTAGATCTCCCACTTGAGAACTAATTTTTGTTTTTTTCCTAGGACTGTGCTCTTACAGACAAGGCATCTCCATTATGGATCTCCATATTTTTTCATCTCATCTCCTTCGACAACAAGGATGGGACTATTTCATCGAATTTCAATGTATTTGTATTAATACCTATAATAAAAACTAGATTACCCCACACGTTTGGAACATTAAAAAAAATAGATTGATGCACTTTTCTTCTTCTTAAATTTTAATATAAATATATAAAAACGAACATACTGCAGTATTGAAGGCATTTAAATGCTTTATCGCCAAGTCTCGATCCTTCAACCCTAGGTTATACAACATTTCCCGTAGGAAAAATTTCTTCACCAGGGACTTATATCGATAAAAATTCCCTAACTTGTCTCATAAATCCTTTGTCTTAACTTATCCTAATACATTCAACAACACTGAATATGAGAGACACAATCGTATTGTGCTCTTCACCTTTCAATACAAGTTTTCCTAGTCTTATCTCGACATTCTTGTTAGTGTTGCACCTAGATCTACAATGATCCATTGATCTCTGTCCACCAAAAGATCCTCCATATTGAGCTTCCATAGCTCAAAAAATTTTCTATTGATTTTTTTTTATCTTTATCTTTCCACAGTTCGTCATATTCTTTCACCGTAAGAATCGATCACACAGATCTCCCATTGTAATAGGGTGTACCATAGGCCCAATAAAAAGCCATTAGCAACAAAGGAATCCCCTTGAAGATGAAACAACTATGATACCAAATGTAGGTTTTAACCCTACACATAAATTACCTACAAACAAATTCTTAAAACAGAAAGATAAACAATGGAGAGAACATAAAATATATACAAAGATTTTATCCTGGAACCAAAACTGGGAAAACCAAATTGATTATTCATTATATTCCTTTCAATGCTACAATACATTATATACATGTCGAAGCATCCATAAACCCAAATCCATTAACCTTATATTAGAACATAATTGTAGTTCCCTTGATCGGATCTACAAAATACCATGGAAAAAAGTCATCATTCCTAAAATCATGTGTGAAAAGCATGTGCAAAACCATGGAAATGTGTGCACACCATCCTTGGGTCACCCCCCATCCTTGGGTCTGCCAAACTATTATTTAATCTACATAAAAAAAAGTTTTGATGCGTTGTCCCTCATCCTTTGCAAGGGGGTTTTCGCCCCCCCTGCGCCTGACACAATGTAACAACACATGGGACTAATTGTAGAAAGAGTATAACACATAAAAAACATGTGTGTCACTACGAGGCTACAAATACAAGACCGATTTCAAAAACCAACCAAACTATCCTTGATGACTCTCCTCTATTCCGCACAATATACGCATTAGAAATAAAGATCTCATAGAAAAAACTTAATACACAGTCACACAGGAAATAAAACTTACACAAACCCATCCAAATTAAGATGCCCACCTTAAGATGCCCAAATAATATGTCCTTAATATTCCCAAACAATATGTCCTTAACTAGGACATTCAACCATCTATAAATACCATTCAATTAGGAGAACACTTACCTCTGATCATGGATATGTTCCTCTGCTGCTACTCATGGACATGTGAAAATATCAGGCTTGAGATTTTTTGCCTGGTTAGGGAGCCAAAAAATCCCTCAAACTACCTCAAAATTCTCATTCTCCCTTACTAATAGGCTGACCCTTCATCGCTACTACTTATGCCACCTTAGTATGTTGTTCTAACTCCTCTTTGACTACTCATCCCCTCATGTAATAGACTAGATAACTTTGGCCCTGGTTCCTTAAGAATATTAGCCTCTAACCATGCAATTTTTTTTCACAAATCCAGGAGCAAATATTTTGAAGGATATCTTCCTAGAGTTGGCTTCGTCTGATATAGTCAAGGATATAGCATTAAAATGTATCTCTATTGCCTTCTTCTTCTGAATTTGAAAGTGCTTGGGTTTGTCTAGTTTCTTTTGTCTCACTTCTTCATCAGACATCGTCTGGGAAAGCTCTAGGAAAATCTTGTTGGGATTAAAGTGACCTACTACTCTAGGTGAAATTCTCTCTTAAAAATAATTGGTGACCATACTGGGGAGATCCCAGTAAGTCAAAAAATTTAGCCTATTGTACTTTGTTTTCCTTGGGGATTTTTTGGTTCCTTGATGTTTTACAGTGGTCATTATTCATCTATAAATCTTGAGTGATTTCAAAACCCGAATCTCGAAACCTCCCGGATTTAAGTTTCTTTCAATATGTTTTGTGCTTGTAGTTCACACTAGGGCGTTGATATCCCTATGTTTAAGTCTGAATAAATTTTGTGGAGCATTGATAACATCTCTGTTTTAGTTAAACCTTCTCTAACATAGCATTGAAGGTTATTTTCCTTGAAAAGTTAGTTAAGCTCAAATATTGAAGGACACTTTTGCATCCCTTCAAACCCTACTATGTGGTGTTTTGGCTCAGAATTTTTTGGCTTTGATAATTTCATTTTTGCTGATTTACATGAATTTTTTTGAGCTTAGTGCCCTAATTAAGGTTTGATCCTTCTTCCCTAGTTTTGATTCTTTTAAAGAACATTGGTGTTCAAATACCTGTCTAGAATCAAGGTACTAACATCCATACACTACTTGCCTTTTTGTAGCTTGATTTCTTGATTAAAAACTCATTTTTCAAGTCTTATCGCATTCATCTAGGTAAAAATAAGCTATATATTTCTACTACTAACACCACCATTATAGTAAGATATTCCAAGAGAGATGGAAATGTAAATTTTTTTATAGTAATACATATGCAGAATATGGTCTTGAACTAGTAATTTCATGAATCCATAAGACCATAAGGTCATTGACATCATTATAATCATTTTCATAATCTTCATTATCATCATCATCACCATTGTCATTGCCATCATTATTTTCATCATTGCATTATAATCATAATCACCATTCATGCCATCATCATCATTATGGGAATTGTTGTTAATTGTACATAATTATATGTGTCATAAGAAATATTCTCAACCCAAAAAATGTGATGAGTGTTAGAAAAGGGTTATTTAGGACACATATCATATATTCAAGAGAAATATCAACTCTTCTTTTGAGAGATGATCAATGATGATCATTATCACGACTATTGGAATCATCATTATCATTTTCATCATCCCCGTCATCATCATTAATGCAATTTCTATCATTATTGTTGTGATTGTCTTCATAAGATTCATCATCATCATGATCATAATTCATGCCATCATTTTTTTTTATGATGACAACGATGATAATGATGATCAAATTATGATGACTTGGATGATGACGCCAAAGATAATGATTATGGCTATGACAATGACAATATTTAAAAATTGGGAATATTGGCCAAAGTCATTAGCATCATCATCATCATAATCATTGTCACCATCACAATCGTTGTTATTGTAGCCACCATTGTCTTTATCACCATTGTCATTGTCATCATGATGATCTTCATTGTCATCATTATCATGATTATTAACATTCTAATCAGTTGTTAATAATTTTCAATGTCATAAGAAATATCATCATTGCAAAAAATATGATGAGTTTTGGAAAAGGGATGTAAAGCTGAACACAAAAATGGGGGAAACAATAGCAACAAAATTGGATGAAAATTGGATACGACATAAGTAGATGCAAAAGAAGATGCAAAACCTAACACAAAAGTGGATGAAAAATAAGATGCTATAGTCAATGAAAAATTGGATGCAAACGGATAAGAAAAATCAGAAGGAACCATGGGTGTAATAGTCAGTGTACAATTTGGCACAAAATATGGTAAAACAAATGTGGATGCAACAACAAAAAAAAAGAAAAGACACAAACTTGGATGTAAAAGGGAGGAAAAATCGGAGGGAAAATAAGATGCAAAAAGGGATATAAATGTGGACACAAACATGGGTGCAATGGTGGACACAAAATTAGATGCAAAATGAGATGAAAAACCTAATGTAAAAGTGGATGCAACATGGGATGCAAAGGCATACACAATATTGAATGCAAGCTTGGACACAAAAGAGGAAGAAATTGTGGGGTGTAATGGTAAGTGATGAGCTCCATCATTAGGTACATTTGGAGGGGTTAATGGTCACCTTTTTGCCTTATTAAGTCTCTTTTTCTTCCATTTTAATTATATTATGGTCTTATGATGCTAGCGTAGTTGGTGATTGAGGCTTAACATCTTACACATAACATAAGATTAAATGTAGGAAAATCATGAAGATATGGTGTTTTTGTGGAGATTTTGTCATAAAGACTCAAAGTAGACAACAAGGAGAGATTCTAGGGGGTTGTCCACCCTTCTTAACTCCCAAAGTCAATCAAGGGATCCTCAATATTCCCTCCAAAAACTTGAAATCAAGGGCAACCAATCAAACTCAAGATCAAGTGCACTCAAGCCATACTTCACTTGGAGTCAAGTGGACTCATCACCTATTTTCTAAGGAGTTTTTGTAGTTAGCCTTTAGGTTAAATAGAGCTGAGCAAGAGCTCATTAGTATTCGAACTTTTGAGAAATCCATTAGGCTCTTTTCTCTTGTAATAAGTTTTTCAAGACTTTTATTTTGATGTAATGAGACTATCTTTTAAAATGAAATGAGTATTCAAACTTTTCCTTACTAATCTAGTTCTAGAGATCTAGGCTTGTAGGTTAGATCCCAATCCATGTGCCTCGGGCTCTCTTCTATAATAATTCTTTACTTCCATGTCATTTAGCTATTTTTTCTTATGAATAATTAGTTAGTTTGATTGTATTTTCATTTACTATTTTAGTTTTCTTGTTGTGAAACCAACTCCAAAAATAGAAGAAAAGAGATATCAACACCTTAGAAATAAGCCACTTTGAGGGGGCAACCTCCAATACATTACATGAATGAACAATTATTGGATGATAAAAATTACAAAACCTCCTTTCTATATATAGGAGTCCATGGGGCCACAATGTAATCCTAGCTGAACTAAGAATAATAATTTAAGGGCATAATAATAAAAATATGGGGGTTACAAGGGTACAATAATAACAATAAGGGGGCTACAATAACAATAATAAGGGACTTTACTAGTAATATAGGGACCTAACATGCCCTTCTCCTTCAAAAAAGTGTTGTCCTCAATGCTTGAGTAGCTCTAGGTGCTTCTGTATAAAATTCTCATCCTCCCATGTGGAATCTTTAGTGGGTAAGTTCTTCCACTTGATGAGATACTCTGAATGATCGATTATGTAGCTGTCGAGTTCTTGTTTCCATGACCGCTTTAGGTTCCAATACGATTTTTTCTTCCTCATTAAGTTCTAGCAATATTGTTTGAACTGGAAGATTTTCACCTATAACCTTCTTTAAGCATGAAACATGGAAAACTGGATGCACTCATGAAGAAGCAGGAGGCTCCAATTTTTATGCCATAGTACGAATCTTTTGCAACACCTTGTAAGGACCATAGTTTTTTGGTGATAATTTATTATCCTTCTTAGCTTGCTTTAGGGACATTTGTTTGTATGGTTGTAGCCATAAAAATACCCATTCTCCTACATCAAAACTTCTCTAGTTATGATGTTGATTTTCCTGTTGTTTCATTCGATTTTGTGCCAAATTAAGGTTATCCTTTTAAGATTTGGACAAATTCTTGTTGATGCTCGATATGATCTTCCACTACTTGAACCTTCTAATTTTCTCTTAAATATGATGTGATGGATGGTGGCTGATATCCACAAAGTGCCATAAATGGGGTCATTTTGCTGCAGTATGGAAGGAAGTGTTATACCACCATTCAGCGAGAGGTAACCACTTGACCCATTGTGTTTGTTTATCATATACAAAACAACGAATATATCCTTCCAAACATTTTTTTACTATCTCAGTTTGACCATCGGATTTAGGACAAAAATATAAGCTATGAGCTAATTGAGTACCCAAACAAGAAAATAACTCCGTCCAAAAATTTCTAGTAAAAATGGGATCTCTGTCACTCACAATAACCCTTGGGTTTCCATGTAGATTTTGAATTGTGTCCATATATGTAGTAGCAGTTGTACTTTACTTAAATGGATGAGATAATGCACAAAAGTGTGCATACTTGGTAAGTCTATCAACTACCATCATGATGACACTCTTTCCTTCGGACTTAGGTAAACCTGTGATAGAATCCATTGAAATCTCCTCCCAACATTGACTTGGAATGGATAAAGGTTGTAGAAGACCCGGGGTCTTAACTGTCTCAACTTTATTCTGCTGGAAAACCAAACATTCCGCCACAAACTTTTGAATATCATATTTAAGGCCATCCCAAAAAAATTATTTCTCCACCCTGTGGTAAGTTTTTAAAAATCCTAAGTTTCCTCCTAAAGGAGAAGTGTACAATTCCAAAAGAATCTTTTGTTTTAGTTGGGAATTCTTACAAAGATATAAGCGATCTTTGTACCATAAGGAATCATTTTTCCAACTAAATGTATCAGATGTACTAGGATCTTGCTGCAAAGTTTGAATGAGTTTCCACACTTCTTCTTCCTTCTTCCATTCTTCTCTCGCTTTGGTTATCCAATCTGGTTGGATAATACAAATGGCACAAATAAATGCTTCCACCTCTTCATTCTTTATTGAGAGTGCATCTGCAACAACATTTAGCTTCCCTTTTTTGTAGATTATTTCAAAGTCATAACCCAACATCTTTGTGACCCATTTTTTCCGCTCTTCTAAAGATAGTATTTGTTCCAAAAAGTGTTTAAGACTATCATGATCAGTTTTTACCTTGATGTGTCTTCCTATTAGGTAAGTTCACCATTTCTTTAGTGCATACAATATTGCTAACATTTCCTTGTCATACATAGGTTTCTATAAATACTTTCCTTTGATTGGACGACTTTCAAAAGCAATGGGTCTTCTTTCTTGCCTTAAAATAGCACCAATTCCATTTCCTGAGGCATCACATTCCACAATAAAGGTGTTTGTGAAGTCTGGCGTAGCTAAGACCAGTGCTAGGCACATTTCCTCTTTAAGATGTTCAAAGGCCTTAGTTGCTTTAGGAGTCCATGAAAATGCATCTTTCTTCAATAATGTTGTTAGAGGTGTTGCTATTTTCTCATAATTCTTAAAGAACTTATGATAATACCCTGTTAACCCGAGAAATCCTCGCAACTGCTTTATGGTTGTGGGGACTTTCCATTCCTTAATGGCTTTAACTTTGTAAGGGTCTACCTTAACACCCTCATGAGATACAATATGACCTAGATATTCCACCTCTTGTACTCCAAAGAAACATTTGGATGTTTTTGCAGATAATTGTTTCTCCTACAATAGTTTGAGCACCCTGTCAACATGTTGAACATGATCATTTGAAGACCTGCTGTAGATTAGTATATTATCAAAAAATAATAGCACAAATTTTATAAGGAAGAGTTTGAAAATGGAATTCATCAACACTTGAAATGTAGAAGGTGCATTGGTAAGGCCAAAATGCATGACCAAAAATTCATAATGTCCCTCATGAGTTCGAAATGCTGTTTTCGGAATATCTTCAGTCTTCATTCTAATTTGATGATATCCTGAACGAAGATCCAACTTGGTAAAATAAATTTCCCCATGTAATTCATCCAATAATTCATCAATCAAAGGAATGGGAAATTTATCTTTAATGGTGAGCTTATTGATCTCCCTATAATACAGACACATGTGCCATGATCCATCCTTCTTTTGTACCAATACTACAGGAGTAGAGAAAGAACTTTGACTAGGTTGAATTATACCTGCCACTAACATTTCTGCAATTAGACATTCAATATTTCTCTTTTGGACATAAGGATATCTATAAGGCCTGATTTTTGGAGGAAAACTTCCTGGAATCAAATGAATATCATGATCATGATCACGAATAGGTGGGAGTCCTTTGGGAGTTTCAAACACCTTGGAATGATTGTCCAAGTATTTTTGGAGATCTACAGAAATAGATGATTTTGATGTTGGAACTTCTAGTGAGCATAATTGTGTAATTACGCCTCGTTTTTCACTCTTTAGAATATTTCTCATGAAATTAGAGCTTATTATATTTCCCAGCTTCCCTGCAATACCCTGTAATTCGACTTCCTTTCCTTCTGAAAAAATTTCAAGAAAAGTTCTTGAAAATTAAAAGCTACCGGCCCCAAAGATTGTAACCATTGTACACCTAGTACAACATCAGCACCTCCCATAAGAATGGAAAGCATTGGACTATTCAATACATATCCCCCCATGTTTAGCTTGATATTGTGGCATTTTCTAGAGAAATTTATAGTTCCTCCACTTGCAACCATCACTTCACATTTTGGTGTTGGGTATAGGAAACAATTCAATTCCTTGGCTACCTTACAATAAATAAAATTATGGGTGTTACCTTAATCAATCAACACTATCAACTTTTTTTTCTTGATATGTCCTTCTATCTTGAGAGTTTGAGGAGTGGTAATTCCTGCCAATGTATTACATGATATGGTCAGACTGATTTCTTCCTCTTCTAGGGCTGGTTCCTGGTGTATATCCTCTTCTTTTGAAGATTCTTGTTCATTTTCTTCTTCCTCTTCACAATCTATGTAAAATAATTTCTTCTCAGCACACTTATGACCTTTAGTGTATTTTCTATCATAACTGTAGCAAATCCCTTTTTCTCTGTTTTCTTCCAATTTTTGTGGTGTCAACCTTGTAGGTTGTGGAAATCTAGGAGTAGCAACACTTCCATACTTATAGAAGTGAGTGGTAGGCTTCCTTGTTGCCATATTTTTACATTCAATTTTTCTTGCCAACCTGAATGCCTTCTCCAATGAGTCAGGTTCGAAAACACAAACTTCATATTGGATGTTATCCTTTAAAGTACCTATGAAGAGATCAATCCTGCGTTCCTCTAGAATATCAGTTACCCTTATATTCAATTTTTAGAAGTCCTCAATGTGCTCCCCCACTGAACACTTTTGTTTGAGCTTTATCAATTGGCTAAAGAAAGTGTTGCTCTTTGTATCCTCATAATGTGATATCATTTCCTCTGTAAAAATTGACCAAGTGACAATTTTTTTACGGGAGCAAAGCCATCGATACCATACAAATTGTTGTGGAGGTAAATCCCCTCTGCGGATAGAGGTGATCCCTACTAGCCCAGACTGGGTCTAGCAACAATCGTCACATGCTATAGTGCAGGTTCCTAATTGCAAATAAACCAACTAGCGATGAAGGCTTACCTGGAATCCAATGCTGTCACTTGTAGAGAAAGTAGCACTCCCATTCCTTAGCTCTGGCATATCACAATCCTCACGATCTCCGTGATCGGACACCTTCACACGCAAGAAAAAAAAAAAAAACATAAGCGTAGAATCCAGTATATGCAACTATATGTCAGTCAGAGAAGACATAACTCATCATCATAATCAACAACAGGAGTGGAACCATAACCGATAGTCATTCATCATTAATCAATCAAAGAAGAATACAACCATAGCTCTGACGTTGAATTATCCTTCGGAGGGTCGCCAGCGGAACACGTCTCGAAAAGCCTGTCGGGGATGGGACAAACCTCTCTCTTCAGATGTCTCGACAATAATCTCCTTGCTTAGATTTGGCCTTAAGGGAATGAATCAAGGCTCTTGCAGCATTAGGCTCTTGGGAACTTGGAGACTCGCTTGCAAAGGAGATGAGCAAGCTTTTATAGATGGAGGAAGGGGAGTTGGGATCCCTATAATCATGGGATTGGCCCTATCATCAAGGAAGCTTCCATGAGAGGTGGAAAACCACTTCCTCTACATGGAGATCCGGGGCCAAACCTCCCAACTCAAATTAGATACCAGTTTATGGATTAGTTAGGACGAAACTTCCACCATTTATTTTTTAAAAACACTCCTTAAAATGGCTGGCACGAGTGCGACTCTGAGACAGAGCGCCAATTGGCGTGCACTCTTTGAAGAATTTCCCCCATTGGTGCTGGTACTAAACTATCTGCCCACTCCAATGCAAAAAGGGGTGTTTTTAGGGTTTTTCACAAGCATTTGTCTTCAGGGCAATGAAAGTACATGTTCAGGGGAATGCCATGAAAGTGTTTTCAAGTTATGTCACTGCTCACAGGTCACAGAATGAGCCCTCCAATTGTGCGGGATGGGGAATTGCAGGGACGGTGACAAATTGTTGTGTAACATATGCCCCCTAAAGCATGAGGCCTGAGTGAGAGAGAGGGGTGAAATGTTTTACGAGAACGTGTCCAACTGAGAACACTACCGTCAGAAAACCTGCGTAGAGAAGTACAACTGATTTCTCAAATACATGATAGATATGTGGTATGGGCACAACCATCCGTAACAGAGTATGTAATAATTCAGATTCGAGGCATGGACACAGCCATCCAGTGAGGATCGGTGAATAGAATCAAGTACGGTCGCAACCATCCAATTAGGGAGTCATGTAACTAATCATAATAATCCACAAAAATCGCAGCCTGGATTATAACAGGCAGAATCCAGGGTCTTGCGCTCCATCTCGACCCGAACAAAGTACAAGTTCAAGCATGCGAATATGTGAGCTAAATTCGAACATGCAAAAACATCGTCTGATTAACAGCCAATGATGAAAGCTGGTAACAGACGCGAGAGGTACCACCATTAATGCCAATGGTCCTTAAGGTACTACAGGTACAATATATGGCATGTGAGCAATGAGCTGACGTCGAACACCCACAGAATCACTCGATCGGAGGCCAATGATGAAAACGTCACGTCGAATGCGAAGAACCTGCCATTGAGGCATGCAAGCTCCAAGGTACCAGAAGGGAGTCTCTAGATCAACTTCCTGGATAATGAGCTGAAGTCGACAGGAAGTGACCTTGATCGAAGGTGGGCCATAGTGGTTCCCACATCATCAACGTGAGACAAAGGAACATAATGTATTTGTGAATCAGGATCAGATGAGAATCAGAGGAAGGTTAATACTTGCAGAGGTCAACTTCTCTCGAACATATAAACGGCACGACAGTGAGTTTGGCAGTATTCGAAATCAACGGATTAGAGGTCATGGTGACGAGGCAAAGAGCAGATGAGAGGTCAAAAGGGATTATCCAAACCCACGGAGGCAAGTGAACAAACGAGATGAGATGTTCCCAACCCGACATGAATGCAGACAAGTGCCATGTTCAAGAGCGACATACTGCCGACACGACAATGATTGTGGTTCCATTTTCCCCCCACCATTTCTGGCGAGTACCCCAATTATTTTGATAACAAGCTTGAAGGGGATAGCATATGCTTGTAACATAAGTTTGTCCTTCGGACGAATCCATCCTAGTACATTTAACGAGCCCTAGGAAGGAGCGACTCGAATAACATCATTACGACTGAACCCAATGTCATCAGGGTTTAACGAGTCTGACAGTGGAAGAACTCGACGTCTTTTCATATTTAGAGAGTTTGAAAAGACAGTGGAAAAGTAAACTCCAATGGTCCCTTTTTGTAAATAGTTTCTTAGATCTGAAAAGGTAGAAAACTATGTCTGAGAAAACCTCCTAGTCGCAATAGGCTAGGGTATTCCTTTTTCATAAATAATCTATCCCAGCCTGAAAAAGGGGTAAACGTATACTAGGTAGATGTCGTTTCGGGGCCACTTTATCGAGATCGAAATGACAAGGGCCTCGACAATCTTTTCATGTTTAGAGAGTCAAAAAAGAGCTGAAAGATGACTTCGAAATGACTTTTTCGTGTATTTACCGAGTCCGAAAAAGTATAAAATACAACTCGTGTCACCGTTTAAGTTGCGTGAAAACCTGTTGCTACACATAGAGGCAAGTGTAAAATCCATTTTCGACAAAATATATCAAAATATTAATAAAAAATGACTTTTAAGACCTAATTAGATTTCAAAAGTTATAAATAAGTCTCAAATGGTAAAAACACAATTACTTTCACTATTTACCTCATTGGAGAGCAACAGTGGTCCATTTTGTGTGCAAAATTCTAACAGCGACTGCGACTAATCTGGGCTACAATTCAGATCCCTGTTTGTTCCAGGTAAGAGGCGCTTCCCTGACCTCCATTTCGATCCATTTTTAGGCGATTTTTATTATGTATTAGACTTCTGGGCGAACCATTTTGAAATTTTAGGGCTTGCTCCATTGGCGCGAGTATCGGGCACGGACCCGCGCCAATGGAAATTTCTTCACAAAGAGGTCGTGCCAATGGCGCAATGCAATTTTCCGCTCAAAATTTTAAAAATTTGAGCTATCTATGTGGATTTTCAAATGTTCCAGAGATCTAACAATATATTTTTGATTGTGTTGATGCAGATATAAAGGAAAAAATGGTTATCGAATGGAAGGAGAGAGAACATGGAGAGTAAGACGAAATGGCTATCGAGATTGAAGACTGCATGACTACACTTAAGAATTGTAGACTTAATAAATTCTTCCTCACACCTTTTTTATGAGCTCAGCCAGAGCTACTACAATACTTGGTCAGTATATGGGACGAAAATGAGGAAGTTTTCAAACTTTGGGACCAAGTACTGTAACTGGAGGTTTTTGACGTATAGTTCATAACCGGACTGTCGTGCAGAGGTCTGGTGCCCATCCTGACAGGCAGTAGACCATCTGGGGAAAATATGGAGCAGGTAATGGCGAGGGTGTGCCCAGGGGCAGGAACTGGATCAGGAAGCAGGAAAGTGGACATCCACACTGTCCAGGATCTAGCACTGAGAGTAGTGCTACACGCCATCACATGAGCTACGGGATCACAAGCTCCACACGAGGCAACCAAGGCCCAACTCCTGCTAGCCGCTGAGTGTATGAGTCCAACACTATTTGATTGGGCTACTGCAGTGACCACAAATATCAAGTGGCAGCTCACAAAGTGCAAGCAAGTCAAACTGAAGCAGTTTGGCTATGGTTCCATTTTGGTATCGTTCATCCTGGAATGACTACCTATCTTTCAGGGCCAAGGGGCCATAGTTGCTGAGTCGATACCAAGAGAGCCAAGGATGGGTCGTTGGGCAACACTTATGCCCAGGTCAGGAGGAGGCCAACAGATGTCCTGGAGGCCGGATTTTTTTGGATGGTTACGGCATCAGTTGATCGTGGTCGAGGATTGGCCCTATGCTGGGACCGATTTCACTAGAGACCTCGATCTCCCACTTTCAGAGGGGGATGACTGGGACGAGGAGTTGGGTATGACCTCTCTTTTTGATTTTTATGCTTTATGATTTTTTTTGGTAATACATGTCCGTCCTAATGGCAGTTTTATGTGTATGCATATGTGGGCCCAGAGAGACCAGCCGGTATGTCTCCTATTGTGCGGAGAACTCAACCCACACCTGACCCTCAGGCAGAGGGTGCAGAGGGGGGAGAGATGATCCAGAATCTCGAGGGGATCACCCGAGGGATCCCAGACTACGCCTGGCTGACAGATGTACCAATGGCATACCAGAGACATACGGTGGGAGTGCCTAGTCGCCTCCACCGACTCTTGAGACGCTTAGTGCACACGGTAGCATGTTACCACGAGCACCATGTAGATTAGATACCTAGGGCTTCTTTCATGCATATTTTTTGAGAGACATGCCGTCTCCGGATGTATTAAGACGAACATGTATATTTTTTATTTTATGAGATGCACACTATGTAAACATTTTGACACACATATATATACATATACATACCTATTTCTGGATGGATCTTCTTACATGTGATGATGTTTTTATATGTTATGCAAATGTTTAATACAATTTTATCTAATGTATCGGTTGCATAACAAATGACCCAATGAAAAAGTTCACATAATGTATCTACTCACACATTTTATTTTATGCAAGCTTAAAAGCATACATGCAAACTATGCTTGGCAATGATTTTTATTTTTATGCAAGCTTAAAACACAAACTATGCTTGAAGAGGACGGGCATGCCCCCAGCATGGTGTCTCAATTCGAGGTACATGCCCCCCAAGCTTCAGTCCATGGGAAATGGGTTGAAGGCTGAAAAAGAGATTTGAACTAAATCTATCAAAACTCAAATTGAACAGGCTCGTGTTTCATTATTTTAACGAGGTTGACACACTTAAAAGAACTGTCCTCGTAGCCGTTTGTTTCATTGTTTTAGGAGCTTGGCACAAGAGGAAGAACTGTGCTCCGCTGAGCTTAATGGAGGAGGCTCAGGAGAGAGATGATCAGATACCTGACGCTTTAGACAATCTAACATTGCCCCCAAGCTAGGCATGAATGAGGAACGATGATGTCCATCGCTCCAAGGCAGCTCCTCAAGAGACATTGTTTCAACAATGGCTTCATCATAAGGGAAAATTTCTTTAAGAGAATCAGGTGAGTTGGCCTGACTGAGCCAGGGGGATTGAGAGTAGATGTCAAAAGCCATGCTCAAAGGAGCATGATGAGGAGGGGGAGGATTAGATGCGGTGATGATTTCACAGTAGTTAATAGCTACTGGAGTTAAGGGCATTGATTCTCCAAACTCAGTCACCTGCTCAAGCAAAGAGATGAGCCATGGGTCATCAGACCTAGAGATCATATTAACTTGAGTGGTGTGCGGTGGCGGTGCGGGAAAAATACCCATGAGGATGGGGTTTTTGAAGAGACCGGGTCCTACACTGTCAGGGGGATTCAGGATCTGATCCATGTACGGAACGTTGTTCTCAGAAGAGGAGGTGAAGAAATAAAACTGATCCACCGTAACGATTTTGCCCTCGTGAGGGAACTTAAGAAGTCGAAAGAGGGTGGATGGCATGCATAACATGGCGTGAGTCCAACTGCGGCCGAGAATTATATTGTAGTTTAGCTTGGCGTCGACTACTTCTACTTCTACGTTGACTGTCTTCCCCTGTAAGGTAATTGATAAACTCTCGAGAACACCCAGGGGTTTCAATTCCCAACCATCGAATGCCTCTAGGTCATTAGGAGACGATGAAAGGGCTGGAGAGCCAATGGCCTTCCAGCAAGCGGATGACATGACACAGGTAGAAGCACCTTCATCCACAACGGCCCTAAGGATGTTAAGACTGTTGATCTCGACTTGAATAAAAAGGGTGATCTGATGTGGAAGTCGGGGGGTAAAGTTCTCTAACTTGAAGGTGAGAAGATTAGAATCAGTGGGATTGATCCCACCGATTGCAGAAAACAAAGCTTTCTGTTGTGATGGGCAACTTTGAAGAACTTCCAATGCATACATGGCAGAAGGCGCCTGTGCCAGATCCTCAACAATACTGTAGTGCTGAGCGGCACAGGCATTTGGGTTGTAGGAAGATCTTCTTAGAACACCTTTAGAAGGTGGCCTCACAACAGGTTCAGCAGTAGGCTTCTCAATCTCCAATGAACCGGAGACAGGTTGGGGAGGTGGGCCATCCATGACTGCCTTCCCAGCTACCGGACGCGATTCGTTGTAATCCTTCGAACGCATAGCAATGGAGATAGGTGCAGTACCATTCATCATAAAGACTTGGGACCCAAATGGTGCAGATGGTGATGGCTATTCAACCATCTGGGTCTGCTGAGATGGGAATAGTTCTTTAAGGACTATCGGAGTCCGTTTGGAGCCTTTTAGAAGTTGACTAACCTCAGATCGTCGTGGAAAATCTTTGGTGTAATGATCTCCTCCACAGATAAGGCAAGGGTACTTCGGTTTACATTGGGAACCATCCTCGGTACAAGGTTTGGAAGATTTTGGCTTTGGAGCGTCGGATTTGGATTTATCTTTGCCCTTCTTCTTTCCTTTGGAGGCCTTTTCCGTAGGATTGGCCTAAACGGCGTTGACCTCCGTAGTTTTTCCAGAATCGGGAGGGGTGGGAGGAGCAGAATTATTGGATGAGTTGGACTTCTGCTTCCCATTTGAGGATTTATTCGAATTTTGAGACACGGAACCAATAACACCATCCATCGCTGGGGTAGGTGGAGCTTTAGAGGTTCCAGACCGTGGAGCATCAGGAAAAATATCATAAAGTGTGCCGGACTGAGAGTATACCAAATCCAGATATTGGGCATGCACTATGGCTTGTTCTTCAGTCACACACGCTCCCATAGCAATATCTTGGGTGATTTTGTTAACGAAGGAGGTGGTGAACCAATGAGTTAGTATCTGATCAGGTATATGGAACTTGATCAGTCTACGATGACGTCGCCACTCATGAATGTGATCAGAAATGTGGGTGGCTTTGTCCTGCTTCAAAGAAGTCAGGAGGTGTGTCCCGGATTTGTAGTGAAATGGTAACTGAAAGTGAGTTAGAAAAGCCATGGCTAACATATTGAAATCTTGAAAGATGCCACGGGGTAATTTAATATACCACTTAGCGACAACACCGGTCAAAGTGCACTGGAAGAGGCATAGACGGATTGAATCATCCACCTAAGAGTTGGATGAACACCAAAGATGGTAAGTCATCACATGAGCTTGGGGGTCCTCCCCATCTTTACCCTCAAACTTAGGGCAATCACCGGGTACCTTGGTAGGAACCGGGGGCCAATAAGGATTGTGCAGAATTGGATCATTAGTTAATTTCAAAACATCTGGTAATTCCAAGTTAGCCAAAAATGGTAATGGCGAATTAGATGGCATACCTGGCCTTGGATAAGGACCAGTACCTGTACTCCACGCTGGTTGAGAATATACTTGCCCCCAGGGGTTCTGTCCCATAGGATTCTAACTGTAGGAGGTATAGGTCATATATCCAGCCTAATTCGGTTGCTGGTAACCAGCGTACGGGGCTTGATAACCAGAGTATGGACCCTGATTGTAAGTCGGCCCCATGTGAGCAGCATGTGGATTTGGCTATTGAGCATAGGTATAGATGGGTTGTTGAGAGTAATAGTTAGAACCTTGGGGCTGGCTATAATTCGGTCGGTATTGACCATGAGAATAGTAACTGCCTTGAGGTTGAGTGGGCTGCTGATAGGTGGGACCCTGCTGAGCCTAGTAATTAGGGCGTAGCGGTTGATTTGGCTACGACATTGAATAAGTTGGCTGTTGGGCAGGGTTGATAGGATGTGCAGGCTGGCATGGCTGAACAGGCTGACCTGGCTGAGCGGGCTGCCCTGGTTGAACAGGTTGACCCGGATAAATAGGTTGTGCCAGTTGTGCAGGTTGTCCTAGCTATTGAGGAGCACTAGGTTGTGCCGGATAGACCAGTTGGCCTGGTGGAGTGACACCAGGTTGTGCCAGATTGGTCGGTTGGCCTAGTAGCAGGACACCAGGTTGTGCCGGATTGGCCGGTTGGCCTGGTAGCGGAATGGAGCCAGGTGGTTGATGATAACTGGTTTGACCCGCAATAGGACCATAAGATGGTCTTGACTTATGTGCAACATTGGGACCATGAAGATACTGTGGTTGCAAAGGTTGAGAAGGTTGGACTTGCCCCCCAGGACCGTATGCCGGCCCGGGTTGGTACCGCGGTTGACCTGTGAGTCCTTGAGGTTGTCCAGTTGGGACTCTAGGGAGAGGTTGCACAAGTTGACCGGAAGGGTTGTAATACTATCGTTGCGGACCATATAATGGCCCTTGTTGGCCCAGAGGCTAGCCTTGTATGGGCTATCCCTGCGGGTCATAAGGATAGCCAGGTTGGCCCGAAGGTTGGCCTTGAAAAGGTTGTCCTTGCGGGTTATAAGGTTGTCCAGCCTGGTTATACAGTAAACCCTGAGCATGAAGTTGAGCCTCAGGAGCAGGTAAACGTAAAGGGTTCCCATGCTCATGGTACTGATGTGGAAAGATGTGCACGGGCGTACCATCCTGTGCATAATGCAAAAAGTACGAGCGGTTGGGATCTTGAGAGGAATGTCCGACCTTGGGGTTCGACTGTTGCAGAGACAATCGATACTCCTCCGGAGAGATGTTCTCCGGCATAGCAGATGCTATGTAGATGTCTTTAGGAAGGGATGTGGTCCTTACGGACTGGGTAGTAACAGCAGGTGTAGATGTGGCCACACAAACAGTGGGCATGGAGGGTACAGAAGTAACCTGAGGGGATGACGTAACGGGTGTCCGTGGAGACATCCCCAAAGAAGGAACAACCAGCCTTGTAGAAGGAGCTGATACCCCCATAGAGGCAGTGGCAGAAATAATCTGACCCAAGGATCTATACCCGGCTGGTAATGAGGGACCGGGTGATGACATAACAGATGGTTCAGGGTTGTCTCCTGGAAATAATCTCTGAGGAAATAACTGGTAATCTTCACCGGACGTGGGAATTTCCTCACTGGATTCTCTCATGTTTGAGCCGGCTGCTATAATATCTCGTAATAGACGACGAGGACTAGGAGAGTTAACAACAGATATAAAAGGTGAACCAGATGTAAGAGAAGGGAAGTGCTCCCTTACTCCCAATCCGAACCAAGGGTCGGAAAAGGGCCAATAAAACTCAACTGTTCCTCCAAAGGGTTGCTCAGACAGAACGGGTCCCCTGTCGGGAAACTCGGAAATGATGGGCTGCTGGGGTTCAGCAGAGGACTGAGAAGCCTCTGATGAATCGTCCGTATATGGACTGCTAGTAGACGAAACGAGAGTTTTTGCCACTGTGAAAACAATGACAAAAAAGATCAAAAACACACACGGGCTGAAAAAGAGTCAAGACACAAAATCAAACGGCCAACAAGCCAAATCTAACAGGGCATGTGATCGCGGGTGATTAATTTTACCACATTGAAACTTAGAAACTTCATCATTTCATGTTTTAAGAATCGAGAAACGGATGAAAGGTGACTCTATCTCTTTCAGTTTTGAAACAAGCATGAAAGGACAAGCGTTTGGTGATCCTTTCAAATTTAAAGAGTCAGAAAAGATCAAATGACTACTCAGGAATACTAGGCAAAGGGTGTACCAAATAACCGTGAACTGCAATATACACCTTGGTTTCAAAATGAAAGAGAAATCAACCAAGGACTTAACGTACGTGTAGGAAATCTCCCCTAATACTATGTCCGGTGTATCATGGATATAGGGCGGCAGACTCGGCTTCCTATGGATAAAGGATAGAAACCTAGTGGGGTCTCCCTTTATATACTCAACGGTACGAGGAGCACAATTCTGTACTAGTGCTGTCTAAAGCCAAGAGGCGAATGACAGCTACTAGGTTTAAAGACGCCGAAACACATCTCTAGCCTAGACCACTAAATGTTGCGTTAATGTTTCAGTGCTACCTTAGTGTAAATTGAGTAAATTTTAATGTTTATATTCAATTACGTTTCAGTTTTCAGGCCTTAGTGAGTGTGATGTCTCACAATCTCCTAAATGCACACTATATGCCACAGTATATCATTTCATTCGATGAAAGCTAATTATGAGAGAGTTGAGAGCTTTCCACACAAACAAAATGATCAGAAAACAACCAACAAAGTCTCTAATGCAGCTAATGTAAACCAAAAACTTTTCTCTCAAATTCACTAATCACTAATAACACTGAAAATATTTTAATTTGCACTAACTAATCAAAAGAAAAAGAGATTTTTTATATTTTAAATGTTTAATAGCAACATGCACTAAACAAGATGAAAGCTAATGAAAAGAGAAATTTGAGAAGTGATGAGGAAAGAGCAAAACACAGAAATTTCACTCAACATAAACGACAATCAGATCTCCAAATTGACAAAACAGTCCCTCAAAACCAAGAGAATCCCAAAGACCGAAATGGACCATGTAATCTAGGCCCAAAATGAGACAAAGCACAATTCGAATGAAGAAGAGAACAAACGCTCAAATAACGCAATGAAATGACAAAAACCCACCAAATTAATGTGAAGAAGCAATCACAAGGTCGACTGAACAAATAGAGACCAAGAACTCCCAAGGGAGGCTCGACACACAAGACCACCTAGATGTCCTAGGGCTAGAATGTGAAATCGATGGAAACGGGCAAACAACCAAAGGACGAGGTCACAGCCAGTCAAACAAGGCTCCAGAACACTCAAGAAGTTGAAAAAACAAAACCAAACACACTGATCAATCTCAGGAAGGTCAAAACAGGGCAAACCCTAGTACCTCACAGGATTGGCGCGACTGTGAGGCTGAAACTAGCGCCATAAACGAATTGGCGCGGGTAATACACTAGCAACCTACGCCAATGGGCACGAATGTCAAGTTGTAAAGCGCGCCAGTCGAGTTTGCTATGGAAAAATTAGAAAAAAAACACTCCAACAGGCAGACCAGTGATGATCAAGCTGACAAAAAGCCAAAATCACCAAAAGAGCCAGCCAAAAGAGCTGATCAAGCAAGTAGAATCGAGAAACAACTGAAAAGACAAGACAATACTCGAAGTGTTCAGTTCATAAACTAAATCGAAGATTGACTGAAGCAGCTTTGATCTACTTTGCAGTTGCAGAGCAAGAGCGTTTCGAAGGCTATCTGGCTAACTTCAGGCTCCGTTTGTAGCTTACAAAACAAACAAAACAAGATAGACGATCCCCAGTGGAGTCGCCAAATTTTTGTGGAGGTAAATCCCCTCTGCAGACAGAGGTGATCCCTACTAGCCCAGACCGGGTCTAGCAACAATCATCACATGCTATAGTGCAGGTTCCTAATTGCAAATAAACCAACTAGCGATGAAGGCTTACCTAGAATCCAATGTTGTCGCTTGTAGAGAAAGTAGTGCTCTCGTTCCTTAGCTCTGGCAGATCAGAATCCTCATGATCTCCATGATCGGACACCTACACACGCAAGAAACAAAACAAATGCAAGCGTAGAATCCAGTATATGCAACTATATGTCAGTCAGAGAAGACATAACTCATCATCATAATCAACAACAGGAGTGGAACCATAACCGATTGTCGTTCATCATTAATCAATCAAAGAAGAATACAACCATAGCTCTGACGCTGAATTCTCCTTTGGAGGGTTGCCAGCGGAACATGTCTCGAAAAGCCTATCGGGGATGGGACAAACCTCTCTCTTCGGATGTCTCGACAATAATCTCCTTGCTTAGATTTGGCCTTAAGGGAATGAATCAAGGCTCTTGCAGCATTAGGCTCTTGGGAACTTGGAGACTAGCTTGCAAAGGAGATGAGAAAGATTTTATAGATGGAGGAAGGGGAGTTGGGATCCCTATAATCATGGGATAGGCCCTATCATCAAGGAAGCTTCCATGAGAGGTGGCAAACCACTTCCTCTACATGGAGATCCGGGGCCAAACCTCCCAACTCAAATTAGATACCAGTTTATGGATCAGTTAGGATGAAACTTTCGCCATTTATTTTTAAAAAACACTCTTTAAAATGGCTGGCGCGAGTGTGACTCTGAGACAGAGTGCCAATTGGCGCGTCCTCTTTGAAGGATTTCCCCCATTGGTAAAAAACTTGAAGAGGTCTTAGAAATTATCAAATTTCTCAATTGCAAAAATAAACAAGAACTGGTTGAAATTGGAATTACAGATAGAACAGAGACTATCCTTGAAGTAAGAAAGGTAATATCCAAGAAGAATTTGATGACACAATTAGAAGAAAAGTGTCAAAGCATGGAAATGGCAATCACAAGGTTTATGATTAAATTTGATATTCTAAGGCAAAAGGGCCTTCCCAATCCTCTGGTAATCAATGATAGGTTAATGAAACAGGAGGATTATGAAAAAAATATGAGAGAATTTTCTAAATAACAGGTAAATAAATCAGCTTTGCAGGGAATCCCAATAGGGAAAGTATTTTAAAAGAATTTTGAAAATCTGTTTTACTTGCAGCATGAAGTAAAACAACTATTTGTGAACAAACCAACATTTTCAAAATACACTGAAGCTGATGAAAATTTTAGAAGGCTTATGAAGATAAAATTTCCAGAAGCTGAGTTCTGGGAGAAGTTGACTGATCTACTGTAAATATCATATTACAGTGAGCATAGAACAGTGAAAGTTAAAAACAAAGTTTGTTGTTTTTACATCAGAAGTAACAATTTTCTGCTAACAAAAGTGTATCGGGATGAAAGTGTATTGGATTAAAGTGTATCAGATGAAAGGTTGAAGAAAAAATTAGAGTAAAGATGAATCTTCCAGCGTAAAGGACACCTCAATGTCCAACTACAGCGTTCATCAAAAAACAAAGAGAGAAAGCAGTGATAAAACAAAAAAAACATACTGTTATATTTGAATAAAAAGGACAACTAGCATTAGTTAGGGAGCTGTCACTATCTTCTTGCATGAAGATATTTATTTTTCATAAAAAATTTCCTAAGTTTATTCTAGTATATTTTGTACAAGTTTTGTATAAATACTTAATCATTTGAAGTATTCAGGGTGGATGAATTGCTGAACATTTCTATAGTTATACTATTATGAACCTAAGGGCTTTTGTATCAATTCAAGTTAGTAGACTAGATCACAGGAAATAAAGCATTATATTAGAGGATTCATGTGTTGGGCTACTATAGAGAAGTATTTCACTTGTTATCTTTTCAATTTTCTTATGTTTTTCATCTATTCATGAATGTGTTCTAAGTCTAAATGATAAATCAAGAATTATTATTTCAGAAATTGTTAAAAGCACTGTGTTTTGACTGATTGTCATTTATATGTTTTCAACTGCTATCTAGACTAGGGAACCCTTTATTTCTATTTGCTTTCGATTGACCTCTGCCTTTTCACTCCGAATCCGGATTTAAGAACCCTTAATTGCTATTTTATCCCGATCAAAATCATTTCACCATCAGCCTTGAAGATATGAAGTGACTCAGCTATCTTTCCCTATAAACATTTTCCTTTAGACCTTGATCTTGATATGATTTCTTGACACATTGAATCCATTTACCCAATGGGATAGAGATATATAGCTATACATCTAAGTAAGTGATTTCACCACCAAATCAAATCAAAACCCCAAAACCAATTTTCCCTATATAACTAGCCTAAAATCAAATATAATCAACAAACTTAAATCATATATACAGAGCCCTCTCTGAGCATTAGGAAGGCTAGATCCTAAAGCTTAAAAGTAGGTTTGTGGTTACCTCTGATATTGTTCAAACTAAAAATCTCACAACTATAATAATTATTGGAGTGATAACAGAGTCCATCAAAGCCTTAAAGGAAATCTAGAAGAAGGATTAGTTGCTCAGAGGATGAGAAACCATTTAGTAGGCAGTGATGATGAGCTCCATCATTAGGTACATTTGGAGGGGTTAATGGTCACCTTTTTTCCTTATTATGTATCTTTTTCTTGCATTTTAATTATATTATGTTCTTATGATGCTAGTGTAAGTGGTGATTGAGGCTTAACATACTTCTAGTACCTAACATAAGATTAAATGTAGAAAAATCATGAAGATATGGACTTTTTGTGGAGATTTTGTCAAAAATACTCGGAGTAGACATCAAGGAGAGATTATAGGGGGTTTTCCACCCTCCTTAACTCCCAAAGGTAGCCAAGGGATCCACGAGATTCCCTCCAACATCTCAAAATCAAAGGTAGCCAAGAAAACTCAAGATCAAGTGCACTCAAGCCATACTTCACTTCGAGTCAAGTGGAATCATCATCTATTTTATAGGGAATTTTTGGTAGCTACCCTTTAGGTTAAAAAGAGATGATCAAGAGCTCATTAGGATTCAAACTTTGGAGAAAGCCACTAGGCTCTTTTCTCTTGTAATCAGTTTTTCAAGACTTTTATATTGATGTAATGCGACTATCTTTTGAAATGAAATGAGTATTCAGACTTTGCCTTAATAATCTTGTTCCAGAGAGCTAGGCTTGTGGGTTAGGGCCCAGTACATGTACCTCATCCTCTCTTGTGTAATCATTCTTTACTTTCATGTCATTTAGTTAGTTTTCCTTATGAATAATTAGATAGTTTGGTTGTATTTTCATTTACTTTTTTTGTTTTCTTCCATTTGTCTTTTGTTGTAGATTTAGTCTGCTTACATGAGTGGTAGAATAGGTGATAACTTCATAAATATATGATCCAAGACTTTCGCTCTCATCTTTGTCAATAGAGCTTGAGGAGGGTAGACCTTCCCCACGTACTAAAAGTTATTCTTATTTTATGATTTCTTGGAATGGATGAGATTAGTTTTTGTTATTCCATGAATATGTTCAGTATGTTATGGTAGATCTCAATTTGTAGATTAGAGTATATTTTCTTTACAAATTCAAGTAATATTTTCCATTGTCTTTAACATGAGTTTGTCCATTTTTCTTCCATAAATAGGTAGTGTGCTTGCAGGCACAACTAGGATATCCTAGGAATACTTCACCAACAGCTCCAACTTCATCTCTCATCTTCCATCAACCATATGTTCAATAAAATCACCATTAGACTTGTTTTCGGATTTTTAATCCCTACACCGTGAGCAAACCCTAGGGGTGCAAGAAATGCCTCCCAAGAGGTTATGATATTGGCCAAGGGGTGGGAAACTTTCCACTCATCCTAATCCACCTTCACACTACCTTCCTTACCCCTTTTCCACCTTTTTTTGGCCTTTGATTTCCCTCAGACTATTTCTTGTAGCAATTCATGACTTTCCTGTAGCACTATAGGAAACTTGTAGTAGCACTTGAAATAACACGTGTGGGCCTCTCATTAAGCCTAGAAACCACCATCACCATCTTCTAAACCTGCAAAAACCACTCATACACTTCCAGGCTTGCCCCCATGTTTTCAAGCCTTCCATGAGCCACACTAGCACTTTCTTCTCCTAGTTGCAAAAAAACACATTTTCAAGCATAGTTAGGTCATGAGTAGTTGCATGAACAAAAGCATGACAGATAGAACATAGGGTAAGTAGAGTGTTTTTAGCCATTTGGCCCAAACTAAGTGTGATTAGATTAGTTTCACTTATTCCATTTCAATTCAACAATTTACTTCGTGCAATATACCCAAGTTGTTTTTCAATTCTTATCATAGTATACTAAGTAGATTTCTTTCATTGCAGAATAGTTAGATGTACTTGTTTGCTATAGTGTAGTTCTTCACTTGTTTGGTAGTGCCATGGCTTTGAATCATTTGTATCCCTGGGCCTAATTTCAAAAGTGTGACAGAATTCACCAAGAAGCCCTAGAAGTAGCACCCTTTCGTAAATCTTAGAAGAGGATGGCATAAGTAGAATGCATATGCTATGTATATAGCATTGTCACCTCCAAGTTTGTACGAACCCTAGCTCGATAAATTAAAGTAGGGAAGCCTTTGGGAGTTGCAGCATTCTTGGTGCAATACCAGGGCTCACCAATAAGCACAATATATGGCACAAATTGTGATGGAATAAAAGTGGATGCAAAAGTGGATTTAACAACAGACGAAAAAAAAAAAAAACTTGGATGCAAAACAAGATGCAAAAAGGAATGTAAAAGTGGATGAAAAACAACGCCAAAATGGATGTAAAAATGGATGCAAACATGGGTGCAATAGGTGAAACAAAATTGGATGCAAAAAATGGATGCAACGGAAGTAGATGCAAAAGTAGATACAAAATGAGATGAAAAACCCAATACATAAAACCTACACAAAAGTGGATGAAAAAATAGATGCAACATTTGATGCAAAATAGGATGAGAACATGGATGAAAAATTGGAAGTAAACGTGGGTATAATAGTAAGTGCAAAACATGGCACAAATTGTGGCACACAAAAAATTTATGTAATGGTAGATGCAAAAAAATAAAAAAACTTCGATGCAAACAAAGATGCAAAAAGGGATGTAAAGGTGGATGTAAACATGGTTATAATAGTGGACACAAAAGTTGATGCAACATAAGTAGATACAAAAGTATATGCAAAATGAGATACAAAACTTGATTCAAATCATGACGCAAAAGTGGATACAAAAAGGGATGCAAAAATAGATGTAAAAGTTTATGAAAACCTAGATGCAAATGAGGATGCAAACATGGATGCAAAATTAGAAGCAAAAGTGGGTGCAAAGGGAGGTTCCAAACTAGGTGCAAATTGTGGCACAACAAAATTGGATGCAATAGTGGACACAATAATAAATGAAAAATTGGATGTAAATATGGATGCAAAATAAGATGAAAAAATGGATGCAAAACTAGACACGAATCTCGATGCAAAACTATATACAAAACCTAATGAAAATCCTCAAGAAAAAGTGGATACAAAAAGGGATGCAAAAATATATGTAAAAATTGTTGAAACCTAGACACAAATGAGGATGCATACATGGATGCAAAATTACAAACAAAAGTGGGTGCAAAGGGAGGTCCCAAACTAGGTGCAAATAGTGGCATGACAAAATTGGATGAAATAGTGGACACAATAATAAATGAAAAATAGGATGTAAATATGGATGCAAAATAAGATTAAAAAATGGATGAAATAAAACTAGATGCAAAAGTAGATGCAAAACTAGACACAAACCTTGATGCAAAACCTCGTGGAAAGGGGATTCAAAAAATGATGCAAAAATGGATGAAAAAAATTATTGAAAAAAGGATGCAAAAGAGGATGCAAAATATGCCGCAAAACTTGGTGCAAGTGTAGGCAAAAAAAGTGGATGCAATAGAGGATGCAAAAGTAGGTGAAACAAAATTAGGTGCCAAACTTGATGCAAAACCTGGAACAAAACCTGGTGCAACAAACGACATAAAACTTGGCATAAAATTTAATGCAAAACTTGGTGCAAAAACTATTGCAATACCTACTACTAAACTTGCTGTAATACCTAGCGCAAAACTTAGTGAAAATTTTGCATCATGTTTTTTACCATATTTGATAAATGGATGAAAATAACACCAAAAATTGGCTATAGATGCAAAAAAGGAAGAAAAAAGGGATGCTAGTCACATGGTTTTGTTGTAATGAATCTTGATATTTATCTATGGTCCAACTTGATTGATGCACCAAACAGAGTGATATGCAAGCCTTGACTTGTTGTAGGCCCCAACTTGATTGAGGCTCCAACCTCAGTTGAGGCACCCAACTTTTTTTTCAACTTCTTGTGTATCTCTTTTCAAAATATTTCGAACTATATTCACATGCTCTTCAAACAATATAATCTTCAAATTGAATATCTAGTTGTTTTCATATTGTTGTCAACATTTTTTCATACCCTATCGAAACTTTTTTCCAGCCTACTAATCAATCTAGTCGCATAAAAACCATCTTAGAACCACTTATTTTCATATATTCAACATCAACTACAACCTACTCATTAGCTTCCAAAACACATACCAATGTTTTTGAACATTAAGAAAACATGATTACGGAATTTTATTCCTTTAGACTCATTCATCATTGAACCTTTATCATCATGCTTCTTCTGGGATTCAATTTGTTCTGGAAATCAACCCAAAAGCCTCTAAAAGCCTTATTAAAAAAGAAAAAATTGAAATTAAGTATTGTACAAAATGCCTCTTTCAGGGCATGTTCTATATATTGGGAAATTTCCGATAATGGATATATAGAATATATATTTATGGGCCCCTAATAGTTTGACAAAATGTGTATTGGTAGAAAGAATAAAAAATTAGTTTCCTACCTAACAATCATAAGGGCTCAAATGCAGGTCTCTGCAAAAAAAGTACAACACCCCAACCAATTGAATTGCGCTATGTTACTTGGTGTACCATCCCAATGACTATGTTTTATTGTGATGATCAACCTTACAAAGGGAGAGCGTCAGGATTCAACCCTCGGTTAATCCACAACCAAAATTAGAGTACATATATCACTCGTCACATGTCACATTGAAATCATACAATTCCATCCATGTTGTGCCATAAAACTTCAAAGAGATGCCCTCTGGGCTTTGGCTATAGATAATAGAAATAGAGCGAGGCCCTTTGGGCTTCGACCAGAGACAATAATATAGCAATAAAAATGATGCGCCTCGGGCTTTGGCCAAACAATGAACAATGCCCATTTAGGCTCGACAAAAAACACTACCACAACAAATAACCACACCCTTCCACACTAGGCACAAAACAATTATGTACGAGATCAAACACAAACTGTTATCAACTAACCATGTGCCAATGTTGTCAACCAATAGCACTCAAAGGCAATTAACCATAGATCTTATTGTTCATATAATTGGTTATCATTTCATTGTCTAATCAATGTGTGTGTTATGGAGCTCAATGATATATATATATATATATATATATATATATATATATATATATATATATATATATATATATATATATATAGAAAACTAAGTGGACTTGTGGCTTGGAGAGCCAACCACAAAACCCAACGCATAATCCATGTCCAATACAATTGACCCAGTGTTTGATCTCTTACCCGATATGACCATGCCATGTGACCTGATCACCAAGGGTCCATTATTTTTCACACAATGACATAAACATGCTGTGTGGAATCCCTCATGGGATGTGATGTGTTGCCCATATTTTAACTTTTGACCAATTAAAATGTGTCAAACTCACTTATCACATGGCATCTCCTAGTGGTGCCACATCACCATGCTCATGTCATCACCTTTGTCTATCAACCTCTGACACGTGTAATCGTCTTAATGGTTTGTTAAGTGTCATGTATGTTCTCTTTCCATCTGTCATTCATGCTCTTGATAACCATTAGATCTGATGAAATATGATCGATGTTTAACATCATTAAAACTGTTCATGTATGATCTAGCTTTAACATCAATAGAAATTGTTCATGTTTTTTTGACTTAACTACTGAACCATGGATTCACTCGGAAGATGTGCACATTTTAATGTCTTAATATTTTTGGGGGTTTTCCCTATAGGTTTGGGACCTCAACTAATGTGGTTTATAGGATCATTATAGAATGACAACCTTGTAAAATACTCAATAAACTTCAAGCTTCCTTTAACTTTACTTATTGAAGATATGTAAGATATCCAACTTTCATATTACTTTCTTTTACCCATGAGCATATAGTTTTCATTCGAAACATTTTTTTTGATATCAATAGTGGTTATGATGCTTGTTATTGTTATCACCAAATTGAGTCTTGTTTGGGCTACTTCAATGGTCAAATTGGAGTAACATCTTTCAAACCATATTTCGACTGAAGCTTAGCCTCTTCAGTCTGAGAGGGCTCTCTCAAGGGGGTTTTATGATTTGGATAAATATAGTACTAGATGGCTAACTCTATGAATTGTGTCTTGGTTTTGTATGTTTGCAAGTTGAAAAGATGAAGGCTTGCTACCATTGGGCTATGGAGTCAGTGACAGGGATCTCAATGAAAAAGGATTTCCTTGTGGAAGCTGAGGCATGTAGATACTTAAATGATAGTATAATACACACATACAGAGTTTAATCAATATATAAATGTTCAAAGGAAGTTAGAGCATGAGAAACATGAATTCTGAGTAATGAACATTAAGATACGGAAATCAGGACATTGAGAAAGATATCCAATAGTTTAGTGCTTGAAAGGAAGTCAGAGCATGAAAAGAAAGAATTATGAGTAATAAAACATTAAAATATTGAAATAAAGTAATAAGATACATAGGGTTCATGAAAGTATCAAATTAATCTCAGGTGAAGGATGAAACCAATAGCCATTCCCCATAACTGATCAAAAACATGTTTACAATAGTAGCAATCAGCCATAACATATCCCAACTCTTTCTAACTCTAAAACTCTATCATTTATAGAGTGAGGAATCATAAAAATGGTATGCCACCTTACTCCCCTCGAATTCCCACCTCAGATACCTATATCAAACATGATTCCATCTCTTGGAGAATTCCTAGGGATATTTCTGTTTTGCAGAGTTTGAATTCAAAAATGACTGTTCATTCATTAATAGTTAAAAAAATAAATTTAATAACCCTTATAAACTGCAACCAACTAATTTTTTGATTGTAATAGAGTGCATATGTGTCATTATGCCATGTGGATGCTGAGTTGGATATCCTCCAAGTTGAATTTTTACAATTTTTTCATAAATCTAGTTAGTGAAATTTTTGAATAATAGGCTTCAAAGATGAGTGTATAATTTCCAAACCCTTGTGGATTTTCTGAAAATGAGAGAGGTTTTTGTAGATGGACTTGTGCTAAAGAAAAATCTCTTTCTGATTTCCAAAATAAATTTTCATTTTCTCAGAAACCTTAAAAAATATCTCTCTATGAAAACATGGCAGTTTCATAGCATGCTTTCATAGCGTCAGAGAAATAGCCTTTACACTCAAAATTTCTGCTCTTTGGATGTTCCAGGGTGTCCATCATGACCTAAAATCTCATCGCTATCATTTCCTCTCCTTGAAAACCACTATAATGTTTCTAATTAGCCCAAGCAAATTGGAACATTTCATTTTGTCTTAATTTTATGTATTGATGAATAAAATGTAAAAGAGGACATGAAAAACTCCTTGAAACAAAGAATAAATACATGCCCAATGTGAAAAGGGATAAATATGGGCCTTTTGTAACAAATCCACTTGTGTGTGAATAGGAATTGGACCACCTTGGAGAACCAGTGCAGTTCTAGAAGAGGGATCCAATGTGAAATGGGTTTGAAGTGGTTTAGGGTTTGTGCACCCCTTCGAGTTATAAAAAGGAGGAGAGGGCTCATGTAAGGGTTGTTGATCATATTTGGAATTTTGAGTTGCTTGAGAAACTCCTTTCTCTGCGCTATTTAGCAAGAGAAAGAGAGGGTTTCCTGCTTGAGAACTCTCCTCCCTTCCTCGAGAAGCTCTTGGAGGGAATTGTACTGCATTTTCCACTATCTGGCATTGTTGGCCAAGCTCCATCTCTAGTAGCAGTGTTGATTCTGTTGAGGGTTTTGCAGCTGCTATGAGTTGCAGCAAGTGGTGAAATAGATCTGCAAGATCTAGTTGTTTTGGAGGAGATTTCTCTCAAGGAGGGTGTCTTGTGACCACCCGGAAGAGGATCTCACTCTTGTATCTTGATTTCAGATCTGTACATTTCATCTATTGACATATTTGGTTCAAGCTACATTGCTGCCCCTTTGGGTACTGCATTATTACATGTGTTGCTGCAAGTATTATTTGATTTTCCCTTTGTAATAGATCGCAGATGATTAAGGCTTGCCTATCATCTGGAAGATTCACATTGTAGCTTGCTGATAGCTATTTCTCAGATCTGATATGTATTTTAATAAAAATCATTTTCAGCTATTTCTGAAGTTTCTAGAGTTCCATGTATAAAAAGTCAGATCTACAATTTGTAGTGTATTATTTTGTTAAAACCCGAAAGGGGACTTGTGAAAGAGGCTGAGTAGTTTCCAGATCTGGTATGGATTTTATGTTACAACCATAGATCAGTTATAGATATTATTTCTATTATTCAACTTCTGAAGCATACTTAGAGGGACGCATTCCATTCATTTATGCAATTTTATAAATGCGGGAGCTGTCTTTTCCGAAGCATTTCTGCTATATTGTTCATGTGATTTGCTGTATAACAATGGGAGAATATTTCATAAGGCTGATCTGATGTTTTATTGCTGAATTCTGAGCCTTATGTCTGGTCTCCAATGATTACTGAGCAAAATTGCGCAATTTTGGTTGCTGGGTTTCCTTGTTGCAGTAGCCCTTCTCACTAGCTGATTTTTAGCTAGTCAACTTTGTGGGAGATCTGTTTAAGTGCTTTAAACTCATTTTTTTTAGCTGAAATTCATCATGAAATTCCAAAACATCCCAAGATATGGGAACCAATCCCTGACCTATGTTATTATTGCACCCATTTTCTTATACAACGTTCTCACTAGGCCTCTTGTTGAATTTCCTGAATTAGAAATCTCCCGCTCCTTCCTTGTTTGGGTTTTTCTCCTCTTTTGGATCCCTTATTTAGATCTGAATATCTCAGGATCCCAAGGGTTTAAAAATCCATTTGGATTATGTTCCTCCTCCCTTGCTGTGTTGGACCTATTTCTATAGACAGAATCTGAAACGGGCCAGGTAGCCTCTGGATCTCTCCCTTCTTCGGAACGAGACATATCCAGTAAAAGCCCCTTCAGTATATATTTGGTTTATAATATTTGGTGTGTATCCATACTACTGTGAATCCATAGTGGAATATCCTAAGATATTCCCTACTGAGCTTATTTTTCCCCATTTGGAATAGTAAAGTGCTATGAGAGCATGATCTCTGGCACAACCTGTGAGATCAAGCTATCAGAGAAGTGCTGAGGAGAAGTAGAAAGAAAAAGTAGAAATTGAAGAGTAGGAAGAAGAAACTATGAAGAGGATGAGATTACTCTCATCAATCTTCAGATCTAAGGAGAACCTCCCCGAGGGGGTTGAGCAGTTGAAGGCAGAAAGATGGAGCGAAACTCCAAGAGGGTTTCAAGGGAAAAAGGACTGCAGTGAAACCATTATGAGGTTTCAAGAGAAAGAAGAAGACATGGGGATTCCTCCTTCAAGAGAATACCAAGATCTGATGTCTCCTATTGAGGATGAGGCATTTCCTATCATTAAAGAAAAGGCTGGGGGTGACAGTGCAGTCACAATAAGAGGCCCTTAGGCCTTTCAAGAAAGAGAAGATATTCAAATCAGATATGCAAGATATGTGCGTGAGGAACATCTAGAATCCTCATCTTATGGATATGTGCACTCAGCCATATCATCAGAGCCTCAACATTTTGTTGGTAAATTCTTCATGAAGAGGGAGAGAGAAGAAGTGAGTTTGTTGGATGCATGGCCAAGGGCCAGATCTCCTTTGGGTGAAGGATCCTCTTCTCAAGAGGAAAGCATGAAAGTTTCTCCTTCAAAATATGACCAAGATCTAAGGTCTCTTGTTGATGTTGAAACAATTTTAGTTTTGAAGAAGGGGAGAAGGCAAGAGGTACCAATGAAGTCACAACAAAGGCACCCCAAATACCTCATGAAGAGGAGAATGGAGCACTTGCTCTAAGGAGGGAAACTCTTGCATTCTTGCAAGGAGTTCCAAAAATGTCTCACACATCAAGATCTTGGCACATTACATGGGAAACATGTATTATCATTAGCAAGTGGTGAGATCTTGAAGGTAGAAGAAGGAAGAGAGGAGGAAGAGCATCTAAAGAAGAAGAGCATACACCCTTCTCTGTTTCAAGGGCTGGAAAGGAAAAAAGGGCAAGAGGGCTTATGCAGCAAAGAGGAGGAAAAATCTGTCCACCCACATCCTCAATCTACTCTATGTCTTGATGTCTCCTTATTTGGGGGAATTCCATCGTGGAGTTCTCATGATGAGAAGAAGAGAAAAGTGTCCCCTCAACCTTGTGCATCAATGCCATCTCTTTTCAAAGGGGAGGCCAACACCACATGGGAGACTTTGCGTAAGAAGCATGCCTATGAGAATCACATTTTAATTTATTATTTCATGCATTCTTTTACTTTGTATATGTAGGCCATGACTCCCAAGAGGAGTGTTATACCATACAAGCTTCATGGCCAACTTTGGGCGAAGGTTGTTCTCAAACATAGCCACTCCCTTAATGGGCTAAGGGAGATTCTACACCATGATGGGTGCTGTCCCAAGGCACCAAATATAATTTTCACTTTCATCCATGGCGGGATGAAGGGAGAAGCAAGTAAGTGGCTTGTGAACCACTTACAACATTCAGATTTGATACATGAAAAGGACAACCTGCGCTAGGTTTTGTTGGGTGAGTTTAAACAGTCCCCAAGATATCTGATTTTCTTGTCACATGCCTTGTGCTTCAAGAGAGGGTTTCATAAGAAGAATGCATGGGTGTTTGGTTTGAAAAGGAAGAGGTATGGACATCACATGATGAATCCCCTGTCCATACATTTACTTTTTCCCACAATGTATGTGCATGTGTTTTTGTTTAAGATGCATTTCAAAATCTTGCATGTACTTGGGCTTGGGAGAAATTGAAATCTTCTCATGGATTGGCTTAAGGAGAGTTGTTCCTATCATGATATTTATGCCCCATGCATGAGAAGAGGGATGACACATTAGGTGAATGTGTTCAAGGTGAATAAAATCTCCCATATCAATTCATGCTTCAAGAGGAGGGTAGAAGACCACATGGTTGCTTCATTGTGTATCTTGTTTCTTTTTACAAAGGGCCATGTATTGAAGTTATGTCATGTAGGGAAGTCCCTCACATAGAAGAATTTAGAGCATGAAATGTGTTTTTGGAATCACATTCAGCCAACACCCATTATTCTCCACTATTCTCAAGCTTTGAAGAAGCTTGTTGCAGCAAGAAGGTGGTGGGTTGGCCACCTATTATAATATGGTTTGGAGCAGCATAGGGAGAGCTTTGAAAGAGAGCTACATCAGAGTTGTCAAAGAGGCATGAGCCATGTAGGGGTGGATCAGCAACATGACTCTTTGGGAGGGTTGAATCAGCCCACTCTTCCTTCTCTTGGGGGAGAAAATGGCACCATGCACCTCTCTCTTAGTTGGAGAAATATTATTGGTGAAGAACATGATCATGTCACACATGTTTTTACTTATAATTTCATGCATTCTTACACCATGTCTGTGTAGGCCAAAGTTCCAAGGAGGAATGATAGATCATGTGATGCCTCTTGGCCAATATTGGGCTCCAAAATTTCTGATTTGAGCCACTCCCTTGAGAGGGAAAAAGGGGAGAATTTGCAAAAAGAAGGGTGCTGCCCCAAAGCACCAAACATGCATCAAAATTTCAGCCATGGTGATATGGCTTGGGCAGAAAGAATGAAAGATTGCATGTGCCTCATGAGAGGACCACTCTCCATGTATTTTCTGTTTCATATTCTAGAAAGAGCATGAGGCAAACCATGTTTTTTCCATATGATTTAATGTCTCCTTATGGGATGAGCTGTTTTCATCTCATGAGATCATTGGAGGAGCAATACATGGAAGGATTGGTGAGCACTTGGCTTATGAAGGAGGCTTATCTTAGGATGGTGTCACCAAGGAGGAAATTTTGTAGCACTCACCTTGCAGTTGCTTGAGGGCAAGCAACAATTTTGGAGGGGAGGACTGTAATGTTCCTAATTAGCCCAAGCTAATTGTAACATTTCATTTTGTCTTAATTTTATGTATTGATGAATAAAATGTAAAAAAAGACATGAAAAAATCCTTGAAACAAAGAATAAATTCATGCCCAATGTGAAAAGGGATAAATCTAGGCCATTTGTAACAAATCCTCTTGTGCATGAAGAGGAATTGGACCACATTGGAGAACCAACACAGTTTTAGAAGAGGGATCCAATGTGAAAGGGGTTTGAAGTGGTTTAGGTTTTTTGCACCCCTTCAAGTTATAAAAATGAGGATAGGGCTCATGTAAGGGTTGTTGATCATATTTGGAATTTCCAGTTTCCTGAGCAACTCCTTTCACTGCGCTGTTTAGCAAGAGAAAGAGAGGGTTTCCTGCTTGGGACCCTCCTCCCTTCCTTGAGAAGCTCTTGGAGGGAATTGTACTGCATTTTCCACTATCCGGAATTATTGTCCAAGCTCCATCTCTAGTAGCAACACTGATTCTGTTGAGGGTTTTGCATCTGCTGTGAGTTGCAGCAAGTGGTGAACTAGATCTGCAAGATCTAGTTGCTTTGGAGGAGATTTCTCTCAAGGAGGGTGTCTTGTGAGCACCCGAAAGAGGATCTCACTCTTGTATCTTGATTTTAGATATGTACATTTCATCTATTGACATATTTGGCTCAAGCTACAGTGCTTCCCCTTTGGGTACTGCGTTATTACATGTGTTGCTACAAGTATTATTTGATTTTCCCTTTGTAATAGATCTCATATGATTGAGGCTTTCCTCTCATCTTGAAGATTCACATTGTAGCTTTCTGATAGCTATTTCTCAGATCTTATATGTATTTTAATAAAAATCATCTTCGACTATTTATGAAGTTTCTGCAGTTCCATGTATAAAAAGTTAGATCTACAATTTCTACTGTATTATTTTGTTAAAACCCAAAAGGGGACTTGTGAAAGAGGCTGAGTAGTTTCTAGATCTAGTATGGATCTGATGTTATAGCCATATATAAATTATATATCTGATTTCTATTATTCAACTTCTGAAGCATACTTAGAGGGACGCAGTCCATTCATTTCTGCAATTTTATAAATGTCGGAGCTGTCTTTTCTGAAGAATTTCTGCTATATTGTTCATGTGATTTGCTGTATAACAATGGGAGAATATTTAATAATGCTGATCTAATTTTTTATGGCTGAATTCTGAGCCTTATGTCTGGTATCCAGTGATTACTGGGAAAAACTGCGCAATTCTGGTTGCTGGGTTTCCTTGTTGCAATAGCTCTTCTCACTCGCTGATTTTTAGCTAGTCAACTTCATGGGAGATCTGTTTAAGTGATTTAAACTCATTTTTTTTAGCTAAAATTCATCATACAAGTCCCACACAGCCAAAGCTGGGGGAGACAAGCCCTGAACTACATTATTCTTGCACCCATTTTCTTATATAGCGTTCGCACTGGGGCTCTTGCTAAATTTCATGAAGTAGAAATCTCCCGCTCCTTCCTTGTTTGGTTTTTGCTCCTCTTTTGGATCCCTTCTTTGGAGTCGAAGATCTAAGGATCCCATGGAGTTGAAAAAAATCCATTTGGATCATATTTCCTCCTCCCTGCTGCATTAGTGTTGCACCTATTTCTATAGATAGAGTTTGAAACGAGCCGGGTAGCCTCTGGATCTCTCCCTTCTTCGGAAGGAGACATATCCGATAAAAGCCCCTTCGGTCTATCTCAGTTTTAGAATAACTCACGTTTGTTTCCATACTGCATGAATCCATAGTGGAATATCCTAAGATATTCCCTAATGAGCTTATTTTTTCCCCCATTTGGAATAGTGCAAGCCACAAAATTTGGTTTTAAAGGCAAAAAAAACGGCTATAGAAATTTTCTCGTAGCATTTTTCCACGGCTTCAAGCCTAAACGCTATGAAAGCAGTAGGCTTGTGCAATTTCCAGATTTTGACCTTGCCTCAAAAAAGTAACCTCCATATGTATAAAATTTTTCTTCAACATGGGATTAACCTCTTAAAACATAATTAAACTCAATTTAAGAGCCTTGAGGTGTTTCCTCTTTATTAATGATGAGTTGAGCTATGGGTTCCTCAACTACGTTGATCATCTTTAAACCCTTCATCTCCAACTCCTCATGGATCAATTATAACGACTCTTGGAGGTCTTTGACTTGTTCCTTCGATCTTATTTTGTTGTATTTCAGAGTGTAGGCTCATTCTTCTAACAAAGATTCACCTCTTCAAAAAAACATCATTTTCACCTTTAGCGAAGTTTATTCATCGGACTAAAATGACTCTGCTTTTTTATGAAAACATAGGGTTCACACATGAGCTCTTATCTCCATATCCTTGATATATATTTCAAAATTTGAAGGAGTTTTTTTGTAGGTCATTATGTCTTGAAAGAGAAAAATCTCTTGGGTTTTTTGAAATCACATCTCGAAGCATGTCCCGGACTCTACATTCAAAAACATGTATAAAAAAGGAAAATTAGCATTATCGAAAATAGGGATGAAAGACATTCGCTGTATCTCTCAATTTAGTAGCACCTTTGAGAAAAGTGAAAGAGTTATTGTTATATAATATGTTCTTGAAAATAAACTCTCTCATTTTCTTAAAATACTTCTATATTTTTCCCCGAAACCGCCTTTGAAGTTGACTACTCAAAGTCGAGAAAAACGGACAATGCTACAAAAAGTAGGGATTCTTGGCTAAAATTACCTTCTAGTAGTTGTAAGCTTGGAAATGAAATATGTTAGCAAATTATGACTGATGTAACATGATGACTGACCTATATGGAGGTGGTTTTGAGATGAAATGAGGGTGGTCTTGAAACTTAGGATAGGTTAAATATGAAAAAAATGAAATTTCCTATGCTAACTTGGAAAAGGTTTAAGGAGACCTTACCCTTTTGAGGGAGTGAAATGTATGACCATGTCAAGTAATGAATAAAAAAGTTATGAGTGATAATAGTGGCTCCACTTAGGGATGGTGTGCCCCTATGGTACACCAAATAACTATAGTTCCAATGCCATCCATCTTCTTGGAAATAAAAACTTTGAAATTTATGAAAACTTCTCCAAGCTCTTATGGCATTCTCCTCGGGCTCAAACTTGATATACTTGCTGAAAAAACCAAATGTATACATACTAAAAACATGCTCATTATACTTGAGCTTATTCACACATGCTTCTACCCTACCGTTACAATTGCAATCTTCATGTTTGATTCAAAGCAACATGAAACTTCCAATGAAGCCGGTCATTGATCTAATATGACACTTGATCCTCTTGGTACGCTTGAACCAAAAGTATATAGGGATATTGAAATGATCAAGGCAACATAAAATGTATATAATCTTCATAATGAAAATATAACGGAAATGCTGGATTGTAAAACTCTTCCATGTAGTCAACTATAGGATCATAGAAGACATAATCGTTTGATGATTCTCAAGACATTCCTGCGGCTTTGGAAAACTCATATATGCTTTCTCGGCAACACAAGATTTCAATTGTAGTATTATCAAAATGATTTTCAAAAAACGAGGGTATTCTTCCTCAATCTCAAAAAAAGAAAGGTAGTAGCACCCTCTCTTTGTGTTACGGCATTAAAAACTTTTGAAAAAAAATGATCTTTATCATGAAGACTATAAGATTGAATTTTATCTTCTAAAACTTCAATTTCTTTTTCAATGTTCTTAGAAACTTCATCCAAAAATTGAATCTTATCTTCGACTTGCACTCAAATAACTTTAAATAAGAATACAAGAACAAATAAAAAAATTTCTCCCCAATTCCTCATTAGTGTGATCGTTATTTGATGTAGGGATGATGCATGAATGACATGAAGAATAAAATTCTTCTTTTTACACGAGGATTATAGCAATTATCTTCTAATATTTCCTCTTATTGTTTGAAATTATTCTCATACTCCTAATGATCAAAAAGGCAGACAAGTCTACTACAAATTTTCATCAAACTCGAGAGGATGCTATATGATTTTCATAAATAAACTCCTGCGGGTTTCATTTTCATCCAAGAAAGAAGTCTATCCTTTCTTCTTGGTGATGAAAGGGATTTTCATGAAGAGCCTCTAATATTTCTTCATCCATGAACTCATCAAATTCGTAACAATTCTCCATATATTCAATAAAACTCACCCAATTTTTACAACGAGTCATTGACCAACAATAAGGAGGGATGGCATCCTTCATACATCTCATAAAATGAAACATGTAAATTAGCAAGAGAATATAATGAACCATTTGGTAGGCTTTCGTACCAAGACCATGCTTTTCATTTTTAAAGCAACCATAAAACATATTCATGAGACAATCCTCATGGAGATGAACCTTAAGTCTATGTACATGCATATGGAATCTAACCAAATGAAGAGAAACATTGTCTTTTCTTTTCATCTTTAAATATGGGAAGATTAGTTAACCATTCGACCTTTGGCATAAGGTTTGGAAAACCAGAGGGATGTGAGACCGATTCATAGGGGGCATACCTAGTATTTATTCTTGCAGTGAAAACTCATCTTGGAACTTCATCAAGCTACGATCTTCAAAAAGTGGAGTCACCTTCCAATTTATTATTCGATGTGTGGAATCGCCGGAGAAGAAATACGACTAATATGTGTCTAAGTGTCGTGCTACTCTCGGGCCTTACTAAATTGAAACTTTTTCTTTCTTCCCAGGGAAAATTTACACCTCTCGGTCGGCTGATGGTGCCAAAATGTTATCACCAAATTGAGTCCTGTTGAGGGTACACTTCAATAGTCAACTTGGAGTAACTCTTTCAAACCAACTTTTGACTAAAGATTAGCCTCTTCAATCTGAAAGGGATCTCTCAAGGGGGGTTTTATGATCTAGATAATGATAGTACTAGATGGCTAACTCTATGAATTGTGTCTTGGTTTTGTATGTTTGCAAGTTGAAAAGATGAAGGCTTGCTATCATTGGGCTATGGAGTCGGTGACTACGGATCTCAATGACAAGCTTTCCTTGTGGAAGTTGAGGCATGTAGATACTTAAATGACAATAGAATACACACACGAAAGATTTTACTCAATATATAAATGTTCAAAGGAAGTCGAGAGCATGAGAAACATGATTTCGAGTAATGAACATTAAGATGCTTGAAAGCAAATACATTCAAAAGATATCCAATAGTTTAGTGCTTGAAAGGAAGTCAGAGCATACAAAAGAAAAAAATTCTAAGTAATCAAATATTTACATATTTACATAAAGTAATAAGATACATAGGGTTCATGAAAGTATCAAATTAATCTTAGGGTGAAGGATGAAACCAATAGCCATTCTCCATAGCTGATCAAAAACATGTTTACGATAGTAGCGATCGAAATATAGCATATCCCAACCCTTTATAACTCTAAAAATTTGTCCTTTATAGAGTGAGGAATCATTAAAATGATATTCCACCTTAATCCCCATTAATTCCCACCTCGAGAGCCTATGTTCAAACATGATTCCATCACTTGGAGACATCCTAGGGATATTTACGTTTTGGAGAGTTTGAATAAAAAGGACTCTTCTTTCATTAATAGTTCAAAAAATAAATTTAATAACCCTTATCAACTAAAATAAACTAATTTTATGAGTGTATTAGAGTTTTTATGTGTCATTATGCCTCATGGATGCTGAGTTGGACCTCCTCCAGAGTCAAATTTTTACAATTTTTTTCATAAATGTCGGTTAGTGAAATTTTTTTTAAAAAGTGAGCTTTTAAAGATGAGTGCATAATTTCAAAACCTTGATGGATTTGTAGAAAAATGAGAGAGGTTTTGTAGATGGACCTGTGCTAAAGAAAAATCTTTCATATTTCCAAAATATTTTTTTCATTTTCTAGAAACCTTAAAAAAACGGTCGCTACGAAAACGGGGTAGTTTTGTAGCATCAAAAAAATAGCTTTTTCACTCAAAATTTATGCTCTTTAGCTATTCTAGGGTGTCCATCATGACCTGAAATATCATCACTATTATTTCCTCTCCTTGAAAGCCACAAAAATTGATTTTAAAGACAAAAAAGACAACTACATAAATTTCGTAGCATTTTCCCTGACTTCAGCCTAGAGAAATGCTACGAAAACTATAGAAAAGCTGTACAATTTTCAGATTTTCACCTTGCCTCGAAAAAGTAACCTCCAAAGTTTGTAGAAAATTTGTCTTCAAAATTCAATTAACCTCTTAAAACATAATCAAACTCAATTTAAGAACCTTGAGGTGTTTCCTCTTTATTAATGATGAGTTGAGCTATGGGTTCCTCAACTACGGTCATCTTTAAACTAGTTCTTCTCTAGCTCCTCATGGATCAATTATAACTACTCTCGGAGGTCTTTGAATTGGTCCTTCGGTATTTTTTTTCTATATTTCAAGTGTAGGGTTCATTCTTCTAACAATCTCCACCTCTTCAAAAAAACATCCTTTTCACCTTTAGCAAGTCTATTCATCACTAAAATGACTCCATTTTTTAAAACATAGGGTTCGGGAGATGAGCTCTTATCTCCCCTATCCTTGATATATATTGAAAAAATGGAAGGATTTTTTGTAGAGTAAAAGTATGTATTGAAGAAAAACCTCTCTTATGGTTTTTAAACACATCTCCGATGTACATCACGAATATGTATTTTAAAAAATATGTATAAAAACGAGGGAAAAATTCTACATTCAAAAAATAGGGGTGTAGAGAAATCGGTATCTCCTAATTTGTGGGAAACCTTTAAGAAAAGTGAAAGAGGTTATTGTTAACTGATATGCTCTTGAAAATAACCTCTCCAATTTTCTTAAAATACTTCCTTTTTTTCCCATAAACCACCTTTTAAGTTTACTTCTCAATTTCGGAAAACATAGAAATGCTTCATATTTGCTACGAAACTATCAACAATTTCGTAGCGTTTTACTACTTTATTCTACATCGAATTTTCTACGAAAGTAAGGATTATTGGCTAGAATGACATTTTTCGAGTTGTAAGCTTGGGGAATGAAATATTTCAGCAAATTATGAATGATGGAACATGATGTGACCTATATGGAGGTGGTTTTGAGATGAAATGACGATGGATCTTGAAACTTAGGATAGGTTAAATATGAAAAAAATGAAATTTCTATGCCCAGTGGAAAAAAGGTTTAAGGGAGGCCTTACCCTTTTGAGTAGTGAACTATATTCCCATGCCAAGTAATGACTCACAAAATTATGAATGATAACGGTTTCCTCAGTGAGAACACTATGTACAACATTGTTGTTGTGTTGGAAAGATATGAGACTCAAAGCATTTTTCCTTGATGTAGTGAAATCCATCATCAAGACAAGAGAGAGTAGAACATAAAAAAATAATTTTCTCTTCTTCTTAATACGGGAAGCCATGGAATTAATGAAAGAGAGGAAGAAGAACTCATGTGTTATTGTAATATTCAAAATTAGCATGCGAGATAATTGGAATATTGATTTTTGTTGTTTGCACATAGGAGATGAATAAATGGGTGAGGAGGCCAATGCATTTTGAGAAATATGAATAAAATCCCTCATAGTGTGAAAAGGGATCATCATAGGGAAATGGATTTCACACCCTCATGTGTAAAAAGGGGCATTTTCATGTGGACGAGGTCAATTTTGACCAAGTCAACACCATGGGATAGGAAGTAGGGAATCATCTTTAGAGACAACGCAGAGATAGTGGGAGGAAGATTCCTTGGTCGAGGGAAACCTAATGAGTGGGGCCCAAGGTGAGAGTGCTTCCATTAGCACGAGAGCATTCTACGTTTAGGAATTCCTTCTCCCTTTCAAGAGAGGCCTCTTGAGGGATGTTGGACTTCACTTTCTCCACATTCAAGCTTAAGGCCAAGGTACCTCCTTCGCCTATAGTGTTATTTACGCTTTAAAGTATAATGTTGTGTTGCGGGGTGTTGTAGTGGAGGTTTCACAACACCACTTCGAACTTGTTTTTCATAGGAGGAAGCTTTACTTCCTTTGGGAGATCAGTGAGGAGGACTTTGAGCTGATTTTCAGATCTTGGAATTTGGCCAATGTGTTTTCCATCACCTACGGTGTAGTGCGTTACAAGAGCTGCGCCATTTCTTGCGGTGTTGCTACTGAGAGGGTTAGAACCCTTGTTTTTGAGCTAGTTTCTTAGGGAAAGATGCCAACCCTTCTCCCATAAAGATATAAAGGGAAATTTTCATCTTCTTCTTGTACTATTCAACTATATTTATGTAAAGCCATAGTAAGAGTTCGTTATTTCGGAGATAGTTATGCATATCTACTCTTTTCTACATCAAGCTTTCAATAAACCCTTACCGAGGTTATCTAAATAATATATAGAGGAGGCTAGATCTCTATTTTATCTATGCTTTGAGTAATAAAACTATAGATATATGGTTTGCTATCATATCTGCATCATAAACCCTCATATAATCATGTTTTACTTTCTTCGAAAAATTATGTATGGCATAAGTCATGGGATTTGGGTGTTTTTAAGCCATCTTGAGACCGAGGGAGATCTGTTTAACTTAGAAAAATGGATTTTTTTCTGATCCCCTTAGAATGAGAGGGACATAATACATGTGATAAGGGATATAAGTGTTATTTTTCCCTTGTTGATAGCATACTTTTTTTTGGGAATAACGATTTTATGGTCCATATTACTACATTTCAGACTTTGGGGATAATATAGTGGAATGTATTTTTGTTGTTTTAGAATTTATTCAATGGCTATGTGCTCCTCTCACATTTTATGAGTCTATTTATCACTTCTACTCCATTTTTTGTGTTCATGTATTGCTTCATCCCCATTTTGGGGATACTACGGTGGTATCGAGAGCATAATCTTGGCTTAGCCTATGGATCTCGAGCCATTATGCTATCAAGAAGATAGAAGAAGAAGTGAAAGATCATATTGATGGGAAAGAATGAGATTTCTCTCATCTATTTTCGAAGTAGGAAGGACCTCAACAAGGAGGTCGAAGAAAGAAAGAGAAGAAAGAAAGCGACGAGACTATGCCCTTTCCTTTTTGAAAAAAGAGGAAAAAATTGCATAGAGATAGAGGACACTCGAGATCATGAGATTATAAGTGAATACCTTTTCGAATACCAATCTAAACCTAGAGCCTTCAAGGAGACTCTAGCTTTACCTCATTTCATTCGAGTTTGGAGGAAGAAAAGGAGACCTTTGCGAGCAAAAGGAGGATCAAGGGAATTGAGGTTTCTATTGTCTAATTTTGATGGGTCATCTATAGTAACGACTTGGGCAAGGAAAATAGATGCATTCTTCCTACTACATCCGGTGGTAGAAAGAAGGTCCCTTGAAAGTGCAGTGTATGCACCTTCGAGGGTGAAGCACACATTTGGTGGATCAGCCATTTGAGTCATGCAAGAGTTTCTACTTTTTGTAGAATTTACTCAAAGGTTGATTAAAAAAATTTGGCAAGGGATAAATTGAGAGGAGGAAAGCCCTCACCACCATTGGAGAGACTTGTACCAGTGCTATCAAAACCTTGGAGGAGCTGAGCCATCATCTTCAACGAGTTGAGGAGCCAACACATTGGTGGAAGGAACTCTTACAACCATACAAGATACTTTCAACTTTCACCAAGGTATGCCTAGGTTTCCATCTCCTATCATTTCAAAAAATCTTATGGAGGGATATATACCATTGCACACTACTTATGTAGAACAAGAGAGTACCTTGCGTTGTGCAAGCTTGGTTGGTTCAAGGAAGGGATGAACCATCATCCTCATATGCCATCATTGAGTTGCATACCACACTTGAGGTTGGGGTTTGAAAACTTGGAGGAGAGGATGAATCTTTTCCAAAAACAAAATCATACCAAACCCTATGTTCATCCTTGAGTTGGAGTATGAGATAGCCATTACATCATTGAAGAGATTTACAACATGCTAGTCATTGAGAAACGGTGAGGAGGTTTTTCCTTGATGCCCTTGGATATTTATGGATTCGGGATGGTCATTGGTGTGAGATCTTTTATAGGAGATCTCCAAGGAGTTCAATTTCAACATCCCATGAAATGCAAGAAGAAAAATCGCTTTGGGAGAATGGCGGTCTTCATTGGAATGGTAACAAGGTAGAGCGTGATGGGAGGCATCCACATATGGATGAATGGGAGTGGATGGAGAGCAAGATTTTGGTGAGCCACTTGCATATTTATGACAAAAGTAGCGGGGAGGCTTGGCTCCGTTGGCTACTCTTGAAAAGAAGTTGGCCACCATGTGACATATCATGTTTCAAAGGGTATGTGGGTGGTGTTGGGGTTCCCATGTTTTGGCCGAGTTGATAGAGACCAAAGATGAGACAACATAGAACCACTTTCCCTTTAGACCTTAGGATCTAGCCCTCCTAGGTCTAGAGAGGGATCTCTCTATGATTATCAAAGGATATATGTCTTTGAAGTTCTCAATTGTGATTTTAGGCTAGTTATAGGCTCAAGGTTGTTTGTTTGATTGTTTGAGTTTGGTTGATGAGAATCGGAAGGAAGGTTTCACCATAAGACAAGGATGGGTAAGAGAAACTAGGCAGAATAGATAACTCGAGAACATCAAGGCCAGTTGGGCAATGGAGTCAAGAAAGGATTTACTTATGTTCGATGTGTAAAGCTTCAGTTGGGCTAGTCATCTAGAGCATTTGGATCTCAAAGGCGGTTGGTGGGATGGAACTCTAAGGAATGAGAATGAAGGATGGAAAACCATACGATTCCATCGTAGATCGGGCCATAGGTCATTTAACTCCCGAACTGCTTGGACAAAAACCATAGCACACAAGGGGGTCTTGAAAAGGTTTTTTATGGAAGGGCGAAAGTTGTGAAGAAGCGACGATAGGCTTTACAACTCCCAATGTTCCTAACCTCTTTCAATCAAATCTTAACAAAACATACGAACAACGATTCTAACTTTAACACTGCTCAGAGAGCGAGGCAATAATCATCCACCACCTTTGGTTTAGTCAATTAAAAACAATATTCGGATACACATATGAGCGAGAAAACATTAAAAGTGCGAGAGAGCTGGGACATAAGGTACCTAACAAGGGTAAATCTTGTGTCATGCGTTCGGATGTCGATCGGGAAGAACATGAAATGAAATGGAAATAAACACGGAGATAAGAAAAAGCATCACCAGCTGACGTAGATCGGGATCCCGATGAAAAGCGCTAATCATGTTAAACACAACACCAATTAGGTACATCATTTGCCCAAAGCTTTTTCATTCACTTTGAATACATCATATTTCTCGACTGTCATACAACTATTACACATGAAACTTGGCTCGGGACAAAAATGCTTGCAATTCGCGATAATCCAACAACAACCATTACAATGATATCCCTCTTGTGCTTTATAGCAGAAGAGACACGGAAGGGCAAGTGAGGAGGTAGGTGAATTTTTAAATGTTACATTTAAACACAACAATGAATACGGGGGCGGGCCCAATACCGCTTAATATGTTGTATATTTAACCTTTGTCCTCTCACAGGTGCAATGAGAGATATGCTTCGGATATGATTTGACCTTTTTTGGGGTTTGCCCGGTACTCCAGGTGATTTGATCCAAATAAAAAGAACTTGTGAGAGGTCGCCTCATGGGTGTTAGATTGTTTTTGAACTATAGGTAGGACGAGAAATTCCTTCAAGGACATGGCACATAATAAAGGCGTATGGGAGACCTTTCCTTTATGGAAAAACGATGCTAACTGATAAGAAAACCTTGATATTCACCTCTTATTGATGTTCGGGATCTCCCAGAATCGATCCTCGGGGGTCTTCAAAATGATGCTTTGCCTCTTTAAACCTTTGTTTTTCGAGCTCAAAGATCTTCGTTGACGCACACTAATCCCCTCTCTGCTCTGTCTTGAAACTCCCCTTCTTTGCTTCATTACTGCCTCTGTAGGAGTTAGCTCGAGCCTTTAATGGTCGTGGGAAGGATTTCTGCGTTTGAAAGCTACTGCTCTCCATTAATGTGAGTCCTGGCGGCCCCATTCGCTTGACTTTCTGATGAGTGCGGCTCATTGGATCGATCTGATTGCGCCGCTTTGCCATTGAGCGGTACATTGAACGACGGCGGTCCCATCCTCTAGAAACTACCGCGACCACGGCACACACGTGAAGAAAACGGTGGACGGAGCGATGGACGCGGGGGGTGAACGCGAAATGAGTGGTGCGCGGTGGCGGAAACAATGGTATTATGTAAACGAACGATGAAAATGTAGTGAAGTGGTGGAGTGGACGGACAATAGGGTTTGGTGTGACTATGCGGCGCGGACGCGGGTTAGATACGGCTTGGAGACGAGAGATCAACGGTGGAGATTGATCCATGGTATGACTTATGGACATGGCGGAATACATATGAAGCTTTAGACTTTGGCGAAAATGTATGGAAATGCAAACGGATGCAGCAAAAATGTATGTAAGAAGTGGGACCCGCGGAGCGAAGGGCGATTAAGCTCTGAGCCATCGGATCAGGGGAGGAGACGGACGGCGAAGATGCGATCGGAGGATCGCAATCGCAAGGGCACAAAAATGAGACACTCACAAACTTCCGATTTCGATCGACGGGGGGAGCGATAGTCGTTGGATCGCGAAACAAACGAACGGCTAGGATTTAATCGGGAGACGAGGGGAAGGCTTGCTATCGGTGATCGGAAGAAGCCGGTGAACGCGGCGAGTCGATCTACGGGAAGAATGGACGGTCGGGATGCAATCGGGGGGACGGGGAAGAGGGACTTGCGATTGCGATCGGGGAAGGATCTACGATTGAGCGGCGGCGATCGATGCGGCAGAGGGGAGATCAACGGTGGAGAACACAATCGGAGGGGATCGCGATTGGTGGAGAGCGAGTCGGATCGGCATGAAAATGGACGGTGGAAGATTAAATCGGCGGATCGCAATCGGGGGTTGGACAAGAAGGCTTGCGATCGGCGGAGGGCCGTCGGATCGCGGGGAGATTAGCTTTGTCGAGATTGAATCGGAAGATCTCAATCGGGCGGCACCGGCTGACGACTTGCGATTGCGATCGGACGGGGAGTAGCGATTGAGCTGCGGCGCGTCGAGATATTGTGACGGATCAACGGTCACGAATGGATTGGAGGGATCGCAATCGGAGCACGGGTGAAAGCACTTGCGATCGATCGGAGGAGTTGCGATTAGCGCTCGGCCGTTGATACTGGTGATAGATCGACGGTGCGCGAAACGGATCCGGGTGACTTTCGTTATAAACAAATCGCATCGGGGCTGTTTTGATATTACAAAAGGAAAATTGTGCACCCGCCCTGAGCCTTTTGATTGCGATAAGCGCTCGGGACTTAAGCGCTTGGTCCCGGTAGCACGGGCATGTGTGGGAAGTGGTTAAGGGACTTGCGGTAAGGGGCTGAGGCCCTATATTAAGGTCGAGAATATGGGTTTGCCCATTTTAATGGGTTTTAAGGGGATTTAAAGGGAAACGATAAGGGGAAAAAAGGGAAAAAAAAGGCTAAACGAAAGGGTAAGAGGGGAATTTAAAGGGGATTTTAGGGGGGATTTGAGGGTAAAAAAGGGGAAATAGAGGGAGACGAGGGGGGAATAAAAGAGGCTAAATGAGGGTAACGAGAAAGGGAATTTGGACAAAGGGAAAAGGAGAATTGATGTATGTTGTAGGGGTAAAAGGAAGGAATGGCGAGGCCCTTTTTACCGGTTTACTAGCGGAAGGGGATTTGTATTAGGCACGGTAATTGAGAGACTTCAAGGAGGATGGATTTTCGGGGGAAAGGCATTCCTTGAAGACTCAACAATGATTTAGCCCCCTATTTGCTTGTCAAAAAAATTTCATAGGGAGCTAACGGTGGCTCCACATAGAGATGGCTTCTTCTTGAAGGAGTCAAGAATTGAGAAATTGATCTCTTGGTGTAGGCCGGATACTGTTCTATAAGCCATCTTTTTTCTTCCTTTAGATTATTTGCCACAATATATTGCATACACAAATCAGCAGAAACATTTTCCCAACCAATCTACCTACGCAAACTGGGAGTTCTAACAATTTTTCCCTTGGGTGCATTTTGAATTAGCGAGACCCTTTACATTTTTATTTTGCAAAACAAAAACAAACCTATTCTAATTCTACCCTTATTGCTCCATGAGGGACGGATTAGGCAGTGACCTCATCTCGTATTTCTCTACCTAAACTACTACTGTTGGGGATTAAAGCACATCCCAACGAGGTTTCTTCCCCTACATTCTAAGACGGGGAAATTTAAACACGGCGAAGCCGGGGATAGAGCCTGTTTTGACAGCTTGTGGGCGAGAAAATTGAAGAAAAAACAAAGGCGAGAAGGCATGGAGTCATGCAAGTGGGCTGAAACATCCTTTTTTTCTTTCTTGTGACTCGGGTTTTGAGCATATTTGAGTCACTTCTTTCCTTTGCTCCGAAAAGCTCGATTTTGGGCATATTAGAAATTTGGATCTTCTTTCGCTATCTTGATCAATTTTGAGCTTGTAAGGACCGGCTATTCTTCTTCCCTTTGGCTCGGATTTTGAGTTTATTAGAGCCAATCCTTTTTGCCTCGGAGGTTCATGTTTTGAGCATGTACGAGACCTCTCTTTTCATTTATTTTTTTTCTTTTTTTTCTTTTTTTTTGGGAACAATTTCTTCACTTTTTTCTTGAAAATGAAAATTTGCAACGGTATATACAATGGAAATAAAGCTGGGAAATGGAGAATTAGACGAGAAATAGTGTTTGAGCATCTTGCCATTGACGAGGACCCCCAAACGGCCTACATTACCATCGAGTTCTTGTAAGAAAAAATGCATTAGGACCCACGGTGGCACGAATGATGAATGGACCTTGCCACAAACTTTGTCGAATTTGACATGTTTACCTTTATCCTCTCTTCTTGAATCCCACTTCGGGACCTTGTCCCCCAACCTTGAAATTTGTTGCTTTGGTTCTTTTGTCAAAGCGTGTCTCTTCATGTTTTCTGCACTACGACGGCTACTGTCATAAACTTGCTCCCTTGTTTACGAAAGATGGATTGTTTACATTAATTCTCCTTATCATCTTTGTCTTCTTCGATTGGATTTCTTGAATAAGTTTTACCCTGTGGTATCCCAAGGCTAGTGAGAAAAAGCGCTCTGTCCCATAAACCCTGGTGGAAGGGTGATGTGCAATAGATTTCTTTGTAGTGAGCCTGTACGCCTGAGCATGTATCAACTTTTTATGCCAAGACCTTTTGTTCTCTTCCAGAAGCTTCTTAGTGATTGTAACCCGGGCTTTTATTTGATGATTCGGCTACGCCATTACCACGGGGGGTAATAGGCGAGTTGAATGTCGAGGTGCAATTACAAAATTACTGTGTGAGAAATCAATCATTCTTTTGGATCGAAAACGGCGACATTGTCGGTGATTATTTTCTTTGGGCGTGCTGAAACGAGATAAGATAAAGTCTTCTAGGAACCTAATGATGGCAAAAATCGGTGGCATTCCTAGTGGGTATGGCTTCAATCCACTTGAGTGAAGTAATCGATAGTGATCGGGATCCATTTGTGTTGCCCCGAGAAGAAGAGGGTGGATTTCTCCAATGAAGTCTAAGCCCCATTGCATGAAGGGACCTTCTATGGTGATAGGTTGCGAAGGGAGGGGAGAGGAGCTTTCTTTTGCCCTCAAAAATTTGGCATTTGTAGCGAGGTAAGGACCATTTTATGAACATCACTAAAGAGTGTAGAGCCAATAGTAACCGGCCCTCGAGTATCTTATTTGTAGTGGCATGTCCAACTCGGTGGCCTCCACACTCCCCCCGACATGGAATTCTTGTTTGATTCTTTCGACAGTTTGAGCAAACATTTCGGCATAAAGACCATTTGGATTTTCCAATATAGACTCTCATTCATAATGCGGTAATTTCTAGCTTTGAGTTTTACGAATGCGGCCTTTGTTTTTGGACGGAGTTATGGAGGGGCATTGAGGGTGTGAGCACGTAAAGGATATCAGTGTACCAAGGAGAGTTCAAAGCTTTGCTCCTCGACGAGTTTGATGGGGCAATCCTTCTTGCTCATCAGGGCATTCATCATGTTAATATCAAGGGCACATGAGATTAGATTCGGCCATCAATTGGGCCGGGCCTTGACCTTTGATCAGCTTGGTGGGTTTGATTTCAATGTCATATTCTAAAATTGTAGCAATCCATTTGCCCCTTTTCCCATCCGGGTCTTGGGACGGGATATCTTTGACCACTATATTTGGCACATAGGTAATGGTGTGAGAATACGAGAATGTACACCCTAAAGTCTTTGAAGGCCTTAATCGGGGCATAGGCACGATTTTTCATGATGTTGTACTTTAAGGGTGCATCTCTTAAGGCTTTAATGAAGAAGGCTATAGGTCTGTTCATTTCACCTACGAATTTTACTGCATGACAAAAGCTGCAGCTATTGTGTGCGGGGAAGCAAAGGAAAAGATCGAGAAAATCTTTTGAAAAGTCAAGGCTAATAAGGACGAGGGGCATCGGGTGAGTGCAAGCTTTCTTGACTCAAAGATTTCTTCTTCGACAGATCCACTTAATTCCGACATCTTTCTTGACATTTCGAGTCATTTTCCTAAGATGCTCGGCAAGGTTGGGGATAAATCTTCTAAGGAAATTGATCTTCCCAATGAAGGGCTGTAGCTCCTTGATGTTTCTTGGATGTGTAATTTGGAGTATTCCCTCAACTCTCTAGAGGTCTATCCTAATCCCTTTCTCGGATATGATGTGGCCTAGAAGCTTACCTTCTTGCGGCCCAAAAAGACGATCTTCTTAGGATTTAGGGACGAGACCATACCTTCTACATTTTTCAAAAACTTTCCTCGGATGTTTTAAGTGTTCTTCTTTTGTTTTAGAAAAAAGCAGGTTAAGTCATCCAAGTAGATAACTATAAAGTGTCCAATCTCATGCGAGAAAGCAATATCCATTGCTCTGCGGAAGAGTAGCTCCAACATTCATCGATCCAAAAGGCATTTTCACATACATGAAGGTGCCCCCATGGAGTATTAAAAGTTGTTTTGAGTTGATCCTGCGGAGAGTGCCGAACTCTGGTTGTATCTCGAAAAAACCATCCGACGGGGGAGATTCTTTTAGAGCCCACTACCTTCTGTAAGATACGTTCCATTCTAGGCAAGGGGTAGTTATCTTTCGGGGGAGGCTCTGTTGAGGTTTACGAAGTCTATGCACGGTCTAGTCTCCCCTGTTTTCTTCCTTACGGCCACTAAGTTTGACACCCAATCGGAAAACCTTACGGGGGACTATAATGCTGCATCATACATCTTCTTAATTTCCTTTTCTCTGCTAGGCAATTGTTTTTGGATTAATTCTACGGAGTTTTTGTCTGAAAGGTTTCTGATTTTCCTTCGGTGGTATCTTATGTTGTATAATGTTGGTGTCATAGGCCTTTAAGTATTCGTAGCTCCATGCAAACACATCAATGAATTCCTTAAACAAGTCAATGTATCTTTTCTTCATGTCACGCAAGTATAGACTTAGCCGGTTTATCATTTTGGGTGTTTGTCTTCGGTGCCTATGTTACACTCTTCTACATCGATTCTTCATGTTCTATTGTGGGCTTCTTTGCAACATCATCGAAATCAAAGAGGTCCTCTAAGGGTGCTAAGCCTCTTGGTATGTTCTTGTCTTTGGCTTGCAGCAACACCTCCATTTCTTCTCTATCCACGTTTTCAAGTTTTGTAGCTGAATCTCTGATTTCTTCGGAAAAAAGAATTTATTTCTATACTACAAGGTGTTTCTAGTTCATACGGGAATCCTCACTTGGGCAAATTTGTCATCGATTTTGAGTCACGAATCAGAAAATTCAAACTCATTACCTTGCATCAGAAATCTTCAATCTGTTTGTCTCCTTCAAAGACCTACCCAGGTGTTTTTCATTATCGCTGCTACATGGGGTCTCGAATTTGAGTACGAATGATGATTTGTTTGGTCAGGCAGGGGCTTTAGGATAAGAACTAGCTAGGCGAGGGCTAGTCCATTTGCAATAGCGTTTTGACCCCTAGGAATGGATACTAAATCATATTCAATGAACGTTTTCGACAAATCTAGAGTACCATTCATGATGCCTAAGCATGGGGTGTTTTTCCCGAATACTCACCATTCATACGTTTGTTTGATTACTAACTCGAGTCTCCTCTCACGACTATCCCTACGGGCTCTAATTTCTTTCAACGATTTAAACCCAAGATTAGAGCCTCATAATCTGCAATGTTATTTGTGCATTTGAAATGCAGATTGACGGCGTGGCTCTCCGCGTGATCATTTTCGTGTTCTGTGACCACACTCCTGCTCCGGCACTTTGTCTAGTACGGGACCCATCAAAGTTCATTTCCCACGGGGGTTATTTGTTTACTTCCACTTCAATTTCTCCCTTACGATTCGGGTTCGCCATTAGGTTGACTTAGAATACTGTACTAGGTTGTAAGCTATCTTGTTGTTCATAGAGGCCATGGATGTCAAGAAGGTGGTTAGCTTGTTGTTCTTGTTCAGTTTCTGTTTCACTTGGAGTGAGAGGTCCACCACGGATCCCTACGGGCTTCATTGCTGATTTCCTCTTCATTTTTCAATGTGTTTCCCATGGTTTTTCCTGATCATATTCTTCCCGAGTGGCCATTATGTGGAGGTCTGTAGGCTCGGTGTTCTCATTTGTATGCCTATTACGGGACTCCGTCTCTTCTAAGGATTCATCATTACAAAAGATGAAGGAGTCAAGGTCGGTATAGCTGCAGAATATAATGGTGAATTTTTAGGTTTCTCGGGTACTACGACTAGAATTTCATTTGGGACTCTCTATACGGTCTTCTTGATTGGTCAAATATAGAGGATAGTGGCATATGAGCCATCCAGATGCATGGTGCCTTGCGGGTTTGGCTCCCCATGATCTAGATAATAACATGCCATACTTGGGTGGCACGTACGCCACCACTACATCCATGACCATACATTTCAGAGAATTTGATTTAAGCTCACACATAAGTCTTTGATGAGGCCTAGGCATTTTACTCTACTAGAGTCAAAAGAGTATAAGTCTTTGTAAGGTACAGTGATTTCTAGGCCTAGCCTTTCCATCACTACCTTAGGCATTAGATTGTGTGATGCACCGGAGTCATGCATGGCATTATGAAGGATCTTGTCATGAATGTTAAGTCGAGTATAAAAAGGTGGAACTACCCCTTCACGAAATTTCCCCTCAATCTTGGGGACCGAATAAGAGAGCGTAGTGTCATCACTCAAATTTACGGTGTCATTATTTATAATCGGATTTAATGCTTTCAAAATGCGGCCTTTCCTATACATCTCGAGAGGCTAGCTCGAGATAATGGTACGAGAGATTTTTATTTTTGCAATCTCACTTTCTAAATTGAAAATGGATTGGCTTTTGGGACTTTGTTCAAATCCGTTTTATTTGCACTACCTTAGTAGTTTGAATCGGGTTTGTGTTTTCTCATTATGTACATGTGTAGACACGGTTTTATCGGGAGCACTAGCGAGGTGCTAGTGCTATCTGGTTGGATTGACTTTTGTTTTTTTCATTGTTTTGGTTGCCTTTACGTTGGTTTTCTCGGAACTCTCGGTGTTGATTCATCGTTTACGGCGGTTGCTTTAGAAGATTTTTAGGCCTCTTTTTGATGGTCACCTCGGGAGTTTTGGTTTTGGAAGTGTCTTGGTTCTTTTTGCTCTGAGCCTATGTGGTTCTCGACACTGTAACATGGCATCTTGGAACCCAAGTCACGTACTCTTCGGGTTTCTAATCTTTCCTCATCCCAATATGAAGATGAGGGCTGATCATCATCAGAGATCATGAGTCGAGAATTGAGTCCTCTGTTTCGAACATGTTTATCACATTCCCCTCGAGACTCTTCTATGATTCCCTCATCCTCATCGAAAGTTTTGGAAAGGGGGAATGACTTTCCTTTGAGTCTGACTCTTTCTACCTATTGAGAGTGTTGTTGTTTCTTCTAAAGTTTTGGTTTTGATTCTAATTTTTCTCTTAGGTTACTAGCAGCTGACAACCATTTTTTTCATCATTAGTTTCATCTCCTCCACTTCCACCATGCGCGTTCATTATTGGGGTCGGACATGGAGGCTACATTATCATCCTCTGTATGTTACCCTCTTCTCATATCTCGAGTTTTTCTCTTTTCTCAATCGAGATTGGCTTCTATGTTTACTGCACTTTACTGCATATCCTCCAACGTGGTATATTCTTTATCCCTAAGTTCATAGGCCATGTCGAAAGCATCAAATCCATCGGGGTATTTGGCCGAGGGCCATACCTTGTGGAGGTTTCATGTGTGGGGGGAAGAGCGTTGTAAATAGTGTTGAATCTAGTGGTGTAATCATTAACACTCTCCCCCCTACGTTCCTCTTAAGGGACATGTGTATCTGCTAGGAGTTTGGCGAGGTTTTGCTCTAGTTTCCCATTTGTTGATGAAAGTATGGTATAAAGCAAGGAGATCTTGGATACTACCGACAGGTGTAGGTTTTTAAACCACTTTTTAACCTCTCCCCCCCCCCGAGCTGCTGCGCAAAAAAATTCTCATTTTGATTGTTTCTCATCATCAACTTCCATATAGTCGAAAGAGTCCTCCATTTTATCTACATGTTGTTGCGCGGTTGTAGGCTCTTTAGCGAGGGAAGTGTGGGATTTTGATTGATAATCATCTGGTAAGGGTAGTAAAGGTTTGAGGTAAAACTAGAGGTGCATACCGCAGCTGCCATGATGGTGTTCTAGTAGGGTATAGGGTTGGCTTGAGCGGTTGGTAGTTGGATGATAGGATGGTAGGACCAGCAGAAGTACGTTGAACGGATCTAAGGGTAAGAAAGCCCCAAGTTTTGGAGAAAGTGGAGATCGAGGGTGGTGTGGAAGGAGGGGTTTCGGCTTGTCCCTAGTGTGCGTGCAGTGCGGAACAACGCAATGACCTGGGTTCTAGGTGATACTGTTTTTGAAGGTCTAGGGTCGAAGAAAGGGTCTAATAGAGCTGCGAAGATCTTCTGGGTAGCGAAATTGGCTCTGTGAATGTTCTGTTTAGAAATAGTTGATCTCCTACTCACGGGTGTTCTTTTAAGGATTTTCTTAGGATTGTCAACTATTTCGGGTGGGTTTGGATCGGGGAAAAGCTCTTGTATGAATGGTTCTGTCGAGCGGAGTGTTGTTTATAAGCCAAAGCGGCTTAGCCCTACTTGTTATTTCTCGTGGTTAATGTTGTCTTTGGGAACGGCCTCCTTAGTAGGTCTTTCATATGCTATTGGGAGCTGGGTCTCGGTGGATACGATGTGAGCGAGATAATCGGGGAGCCTGCGTCACCGAGTGGAGTCTTTAACGTTTGAGGAACAATGGAGTCGCCGGGTGGAGGGTTTAGGATGATTCTAGGGTACAGCTCATCACCACGGTGCTCGAGCACTATCACCTTTCGTGAGATCTCCTCTAAGGCAACAAGCTCCAGACGAGATTAGCCCTGGGAGGGAATTTTGCAGGATATGTCACCTGCAGAAGAGAGGATGAGATGCGGGAGGCTACTGGCCCTATCCGAGGCTCTGGCCTACAGAGAATGGTGGATGTTCGATAATGGAGGGTCGATTCAAGAAAGGTGTGACTTCTTATCAAACCTAGCTCGAGCTCTAAGTTTCGAGGTTTTGAGAAATGAAAAGCACTCAGAGTTCCCCAACAGAGTCGCCATTATGTTGGGGTTCCCATGTTTTGCTGAGGGTTGATGAGACCAAAAGATGAGACAACATAGAACCACTTTCATACCTTGGGATCTAGCCCTCCCAGGTCGAGGAGGGATCTCTCTATGATTATCAAAAGGATATATGTCTTTGAAGTTCTCAATTGTGATTTTAGGCTAGTTATAGGCTCGAGGTTGTTTGCTTAATTGTTCGAGTTTGGTTGTTGAGAATCAGGAAGGAAGATCTCACCATAAGACAAGGATGGGTAAAGAAGGGAGCTAGGCAAGGATAGATAACTCAGGGAACATTAAGGCCATTGGGCGATGGAGTCAAGAAAGGATTTACTTATGTTCAATGTGTAAGCTTCAGTTGGGCTAGTCATCTAGAGCATTTGGATCTCAAAGACTGATTGGTGGGATGGAACATTAAGGAATGAGAATGAAGGATGGAGAACCATCTGATTCCGTCTATAGATCAGGCCAGAGGTCATTTAACTCCAGGCCTTCTTGGAAAAAACCATAGGCAACACAAGGGATCTTGAAAAGGTTTATATGGAAGGGATAGGTTATGAAGAGGCAGAGACAGGCTTCTAAACCTCCCAATGCTCCTAACCTCTTTTAATTAAATCTTAACAAAAACATCTGAACATTGATTCTATTAACTTGCACATCAAAGAGCAGGCAATAATCATCCACTAAACTGGTTTAGTCAATTAAAAACAATATTCAGATACACATGTGAGCAGAAAACATTAAAGACTGAGAGAGCTGGGACATAAGGTACCTAACAAGGGTAAATCTTATGTCATGCGTTCAAATGTCAGTCAGAAGAACATGAAATGAAATGGAAATAAACACAGAGATAAGAAAAACATCACCAACTTCTGTAGATCAGGATCCAATAAAAACTTCTTATCATGTTAAACACAACACCAATCAGGTACATCACTGCCCAAAGCTTTTACATTCAGCCTGAATACATCATATTCCTCAGCCTATCATACAGCTATTACACATGAAAATTGGCTCGGGACAAAAAGCTTGCAATTCACTGATAATGCGTCAACAACCATTACATTGATACCCTTCTGTGCTTTATAGCAAAAGAGACACAGAGGACCGACTGAGGAGGTAGGTGAATTTTAAATGTTACATTTAAACACAACAATGAATGCAGGGCCGAGGCCCATTCCGCTTGATATGTTGTATATTTAATCTTTGTCATCTCCCCGGTGCAATAGAGATCTGCTTCGGATATGATTTGACCTTTTGGCTGCAGTACTCCAGGTGATTTGAACAAAATGAAAGAAACTGCTGAGAGGTCTGCCTCATGGATGTTAGATTGTTTTGAACTATAGCTGGGATGAGAAATTCCTTCAAGGACACGGCGCATAATAAAGGCTGTATGGGAGACCTGTCCTTTATGGAAAAACATTCTGCTGATAAGAAAACCTTGATATTACCTCTTATTGATGTTCAGGATCTCCAGATCGATCCTCGGGGTCTTCAAAATGATGCTTTGCCTCTTTAAACCTCTGTTTCAGAGCTCAAGATCTTCGTTGACGTGCACTAATCCCTCTGCTCTGTACTGAAACTCCTTGTTGCTTCATTACTGCCTCTGCCGAGTTAGCTCGAGCCTTTAATGGCGCTGGAAGGATTTCGGTGTTTGAACTCTGCTCTCCATTAATGTGAGTCCTGACAGCCCCATTCCTTGACTTTCCTGATGGTACTGGCTCATTGGATTTGATCCTAACTGCGCCGCTTGCCATTGAGGCAGTACATTGAACAGCGGCGGTCCCATCCTCTAGAAACTCTGCAACACAGGACACCTGTGAAGAAAACAGTGGACGGAGGAATGGACGTAGGGTGAACGAAATGGTGGTGCGGCGGTGGCGGAAACAACGGTATTATGTAAACGAACGATGAAAATGCAGTGAAGTGGTGGAGTGCATGGACAATAGGGTTTGGTGTGAATATGCAGCGCAGACCGTTAAATCCTGGCCTGGAGACGAAGATCAACGGTGGATATTGATCCATGGTATGACTTATGGACATGGCGGAATACATATGAAACTTTAGACTTTAGCGAAAATGTATGGAAATGCAAACAGATGCAACGAAATTTATGTAAGAAGTGGGACCCAACGGAGGCGGAGGGCGATTGAACCTGAGCCGTCAGATCCGGGAGGAGACGGACGGTGGAGATGCAATCAGAGGATCGCAATCGCAAGGGCACAAAAATGAGACACTCACAAACTTCCAATTGCGATCGACAGGGGAGAGAGATAGCCATTGGATCGCGAAACAAACGAACGGCTAGGATTTAATCGGGAGACAGAGGGAAGGCTTGCGATCAGCGATCGGAAGGGGAAGCGATTGAGCGCTGGCCGTCGATCTGCGGGAAGAATGGACGGTCAAGATGCAATCGGGGGACGGGAAGAGGGACTTGCGATTGCGATCGGGAAGTCTGGGTGGACTGTGGCCGTCCCGATGCGGGGGATCCTTGGTGGAGAACACAATCCCGGAGGATTTGCGATTGAAGGAACCGTCGGATGAAGACATGAAAATGGCTTTTTTCTGAGAGGTCCGTTTGCATCGGGAGGTCGGACAAGGACAGCCACCACTGCGGAGGCGTCGGGTCATGGCGTTCTTGGTCCCGGGGTGGAATCGAAAGATATCAATCAGGCGAGCCTGCATTGCGACTTGCGATTGCGGTCGGACGGGGAGTTGCCGTGACGGCGGCCATCGAGATCTGTGACGGATCAACGGTCACGAATGGATCGGAGGATCGCAATCGGAGCACGGAGTGAAAGCCTTGCAATGCATCGGAGGAGTTATGATTAGAACTTCCGTAGGTGTCCAGTGACCAATCAACAGTCTTGGAAACAGATCGGCTGACTTTCGTTATAAAAAAATCGCATCGGGGCTGTTTTGATATTACAAAGGAAATTGTGCACCCGCCCGACCTTCCGATTGCGATAAGCGCTCGGGACTTAAGCGCTTGGTCCCAGCGCACGGGCACGTGTGGGAAGTGGTTAAGGGACTTGCGGTAAGGGGCTAGGCCCTATATTAAGGTCAGAATATGGGTTTTTTGCCCATTTTAATGGGTTTTAAGGGATTTAAAGGGAAACGATAAGGGGAAAAAGGGGAAAAAAGGCTAAACAAAGGGTAAGAGGGGGAATTTAAAGGGGATTTTAGGGGGATTTGAGGGGTAAAAAAGGGAAATAGAAGGGGAGCCAAGGGGGAATAAAAGAGGCTAAATGAGGGTAATAGAAAGGGAATTTGGACAAAGGGAAAAGGGAGGGAATTGATGTATGTGGCAGGGGTAAAGGAAGGAATGACATGCCCTTTTTAGGTGTTTACTAGCAGAAGGGGATGTCTATTAGGCACAGCAATTGAGAGACTTCAAGGAGGATGGATTTTCAGGGGAAAGACATTCCTTGAAGACTCAACAATGATTTAGCCCCCTATTTTCTTGTCAAAAAATTTCATAGGGGGGCTAACAGTGGCTCCACATGGGGATGGCTTCTTCTTGAAGGAGTCAAGAATTCAGAAATTGATCTCTTGGTGTAGGCCAGATGCCTGCTGCTATAAGCCATCTTTTTTCTTCCTTTAGATTATCTACCACAATATATCGGATACACAAATCAGCAGAAACATTTTCCCAACCAATCTACCTACCCAACCTAGAGTTCTAACAATTTTCCCTTGGGTGTATTTGAATTAGCAGACCCTTTACATTTTATTTTGCAAAACAAAAACAAACCTATTATAATTCTACCCTTATTGCTCCATGAGGCCAGATTAGACTGTTGGCCTCATCTATTTCTCTACCTAAACTACTACCTGTTGGGATTAAACTGTCCAACAGGTTTCTTCACCTACATTCTAAGACAGGAAATTTAAACACAGCCAAGCCAGGATTAGACTGTTTGACTCGCTGGGTAGAAACTTGAAGAAAACAAAACTGAGAAGGCATGGAATTCTGAAACTGTGAAGCATCCTTTTTTCTTTCTTGTGACTCAGGTTTTGAGCATATTTGAGTCACTTCTTTCCTTTGCTCCAGCTCTGATTTTGGGCATATTAGAGCTGGATCTTCTTTCACTGCTGATCCAAATTTTGAGCTTGTAAGGACCAGCTATTCTTCTTCCCTTTGGCTCAGATTTTGAGTTTATTAGAGCCAATCCTTTTGCCTCAGAGGTTTATGTTTTGAGCATGTCTGAACCTCTCTTTTCATTCTGTTCTTTTTTTTTTCTTTTTTTTTTGGAACAATTTCTTCACTTTTTGCTGAAAATGAAAATTTGCAACGGTATATACAATGGAAATAAAACTGGAAATGGAGAATTAGCAGAAATAGTGTTTGAGCATCCTGCCATTGACAGGACCCCCAAACAGCTCTGTACCATCGAGTTCTTGTAAGAAAAATGCATTAGGACCCACAGTGGCCTGAATGATGAATGGACCTTGCCACAAGCTGTCGAATTTGCCATGTTTGCCTTTATCCTCTCTTCTAGAATCCCACTTCAGGACCTTGTCCCAAACCTTGAAATTTGCTGCTTTGGTTCTTTTGTCAAACTGTCTCTTCATGTTTTTCTGCACTCTGACAGCTCTGTCATAAACTTGCTCCCTTGTTTGCTGAAGATGGATTGTTTCATTAATTCTCCTTATCATGTTGTCTTCCTTTGATTGGACTTCTTGAATAAGCTTTACCACTGGTATCCCAAGGCTAGTGGGAAAAACTGCTTCTGTCCCATAAACCAGCTGGAAGGGTGATGTGCCAATAGATTTCTTTGTAGTGAGCCTGTCTGCCCACAAGGCATGTATCAACTTTTTATGCCAAGACCTTTTGTTCTCTTCCAGCAACTTCTTAATGATTGTAACCAGGCTTTTATTTGATGATTTAGCTAAGCCATTACCCTGGGGGTAATAGGCAGTTGAATGTCCGAGTGCAATTGCGTACCTGTCACAGAAATCAATCATTCTTTTGGATCCGAAAGCAGCAACATTGTCAGTGATTATTTTCTTTGGGCAGCCAAACCGAGATAAGATAAAGTCTTCTAGCAACCTAATGATGACAGAATCAGTGGCATTCCTAGTGGGTATGGCTTCAATCCACTTAGTGAAGTAATCAGTAGCAGTCAGGATCCATTTGTGTTGCCCAGAAGAAGAGGGGTGGATTTCTCCAATGACGTCTAAGCCCCATTGCATGAAGGGACCTTCTATGGTGATAGGTTGCAGAGGGAGGGGAAGGAGCTTTCTTTTGCCCTCAAAAATTTGGCATTTGTGGCAGGTAAGGACCATTTTATGAACATCACTAAAGAGTGTAGGCCAATAGTACCCAGCCCTGAGTATCTTATTTGCAGTGGCCTTCCAACTCAGGTGGCCTCCACACTCCCCAACATGGAATTCTTGTTTGATTCTTTCAGCTTCAGTTTCAGGCAAACATTTCAGCAAAAGACCATTTGGATTTTTCCAATATAGACTCTCATTCATAATGCAGTAATTTCTAGCTTTGAGTTTTACGAATCTGGCCTTTGTTTTGGACAGTTCTGGAGGGGCATTGAGGTGTGTGAGCACGTAAAGGATATCAGTGTACCAAGGAGAGTTCTGAAACTGCTCCTCAACGGTTTGATGGGGCAATCCTTCATGCTCATCCAGGGCATTCATCATGTTAATATCAAGGGCCTGTAGATTAGATTCAACCATCAATTGGGCCAGGCCTTGACCTTTGATCAGCTTGGTGGGTTTGATTTCAATGTCATATTCTAAAATTGTAGCAATCCATTTGCCCCTTTTCCCATCTGGGTCTTGGGACAGGATATCTTTGACCACTATATTTGGCACATAGGCGATGGTGTGAGAATGTAGAATGTACACCCTAAAGTCTTTTAAGGCCTTAATCAGGGCATAGGCCTGCTTTTCCATGATGTTGTACTTTAAGGGTGCATCTCTTAAGGCTTTACTGAAGAAGGCTATAGGCTGTTCATTACCTTCCGAATTTTTCTGTAGCAAAACTGGAGCTATTGTGTGTTGAGAGGCAAATGAAAAGATCAGAAAATCTTTTGAGAAGTCAGGGTTGATAAGCACAGGGGCCTGGGTGAGTGCAAGTTTTACTGACTCAAAAGATTTCTTGGCTTCGATAGTCCACTTAATTCCAGCATCTTTCTTCAGCATTTCAGTCATTTTCCTAAGATGCTCAGCAAGGTTGGGGATAAATCTTCTAAGGAAATTGATCTTCCCAATGAAGGACTGTAGCTCCTTGATGTTTCTTGGATGTGTAATTTGAAGTATTCCCTCAACTCTCTGGGGGTCTATCCTAACCCCTTTCTCGGATATAATGTGGCTGACTTACCTACTTGGCCAAAAGCAGGTCTTAGGATAGGGACGGATATACCTTCTACATTTTTCAAAAACTTTCCTCGGATATTTTTAGTGTTATTCTTGTTTTAGAAAAGACGGTTAAGTCTGTCAAGTAGATAACTATAAAGTGTCCTATTTCTTGCGAGAAAGCAATATCCATGCTCTTTGAAAGGTAGCTCCAACATTCATCGATGAAAAACATTCCTTGTGAGTGCCCATGGAGTGTGCAAAGTTGTTTGGATTGATCCTGCGGGAGTACTGAGACACAGTTGTATCTGAAAAACCATCTTGTGAGGAGGGTGCACAGAGCCCAGAGTGGCACGTAAGATCCCACGTTCCATTCTAGAGCGAGGGGGTAGTTATATTTGGGAGCTCTGTTGGGGATTCTGATCTATGCAGATCTAATCTCCTACAAACATGTCTTCCTTACGGCCACTAAGTTTGACACCCAATCAGAAAACCTCACAGGGACTATAATGCCTGCATCATACATCTTTTTAATTTTCTTTTCGACTGCAGGCAATTGTTTTGGATTAATTCTACGGAGTTTTTGTCTGAAAGGTTTCTGATTTTCCTTCAGTGGTATCTTATGTTGTATAATGTTGGTGTCATAGGCCTTTAAGTATTCGTAGCTCCATGCAAACACATCAATGAATTCCTTAAACAAGTCAATGTATCTTTTCTTCATGTCTGCAGGTATAGACTTAGCCAGTTTTATCATTTTGGGTTTGTCTTCAGTGCCTATGTTCCACTCTTCTACATCTGATTCTGCATGTTCTATTGTGGGCTTCTTTGCAACATCATCGAAATCAAAGAGGTCCTCTAAGGGTGCTAAGCCTCTTGGTATGTTCTTGTCTTTGGCTTGCAGCACCTCCATTTCTTCTCTATCTACGTTTTCATGTTTTATGGCTGAATCTCCAGTTTCTTCAGAAAAAAGAATTTATTTCTATACTACAAGGTGTTTTTAGTTCATCTGGGGAATCCTCACTTGGGCAACTGTCATCAGATTTTGAGTCTGAATCAGAAAATTCAAACTCATTTCTGCCCATCAGGAAATCTTCAATCTGTTTGTCTCCTTCAAAGACCTGCCAGTATTTTTCATTGTCTGGCAATACAGGCCTGAATTTAGTCTGAATGATGATTTGTCGTTCAACTGGGGCTTTAGGATAAGAACTAGCTAGGCAGGCTAGTCCATTTGCAATATCGTTTTGACCCCTAGGAATGGATAGTAAATCATATTCAATGAACGTTTTCAGCAAATCTAGAGTACCATTCCTGTATGCCCTAAGCCTGGGGTGTTTTGCCGAATACTCACCATTCATCTGTTTGATTACTAACTCAGAGTCTCCTCTCACGACCATCCTATGGGCTCCTAATTTTTTCAACAGATTTAAACCCAAGATTAGAGCCTCATATTCTGCAATGTTATTTGTGCATTTGAAATGCAGATTGACAGAGTGGCTCTCCGCATGATCATTTTCGGTGTTATGCAGCCACACTCCTGCTCCAGTGCTTTGTCTAGTACACGACCCATCAAAGTTCATTTCCCACAGGGGTTCTTTGTTTACTTCCACTTCACTTTCTCCCTTACAGTTGGGTTCGCCATTAGGTTGAGTTGGGAGGTCTGTACTAGGTTGTAAGCTATCTTGTTGTTCATAGAGGCCATGGATGTCAGGAAGGTGGTTAGCTTGCTGTTCTTGTTCTGTTTCTGTTTCACTTGGAGTGAGAGGTCCACCACAAATCCTACAGGCTTCATTGCTGATTTCCTCTTCGTTTTCAGTGTGCTGCCCATGCTTTTCCTGATCATATTCTTCCAGAGTGGCCATTATGTGGAGGTCTATAGGCTCGGTGTTCTCATTTGTATGCCTATTCTGGGACTCTGGCTCTTCTAAGGATTCATCATTACAAAAGATGAAGGAGTCAAGGTCGATATGCACAGAATATAATGGTGAATTTTCAGGTTTCTCGGGGCTGCTGACTAGGAATTTCATTTGGGACTCTCTATACAGTCTTCTTGATTGGCCAAATATAGGGATAGTGGCATATGAGCCATCCATCTGCATGGTGCCTTGCAGTTTGGCTCCCCATGATCTAGATAATAACATGCCATACTTGGGTGGCACGTCTGCCACCACTACATCCATGACCATACATTTCGCAGGAATTTGAGTTAAGCTCACACATAAGTCTTTGATGAGGCCTAGGCATTTTACTCTACTAGAGTCAAAAGAGTATAAGTCTTTGTAAGGTCTGGTAATTTCTAGGCCTAGCCTTTCCATCACTACCTTAGGCATTAGATTGTGTGATGCACCGAAGTCATGCATGGCATTATGAAGGATCTTGTCATGAATGTTAAGACTGATATAAAAAGGTGGAACTACCCCTTCCTGAAATTTCGCCTCAATCTTGGGACCGAATAAGAGGGCAGGCTGATCATCACTCAAATTTACAGTGTCATTATTTATACTCAGATTTAATGCTTTCAAAATCTGGCCTTTATATACATCCTGAGAGGCCAGCTCAGATAATGGTACAGAGATTTTGATTTTTGCAATCTCACTTTCTAAATTGAAAATGGATTGGCTTTTGGGACTGTTCAAATCCGTTGTATTTGCAACTACCTTAGTAGCTGAATCAGTTTGTGTTTTCTCATTATGTACATGTGTATACATAGTTTTATCAGGAGCACTAACTGAGGTGCTAGTGCTACTGGTTGGTTGACTTTGTTTCTCATTGTTTTGGTTGCCTTTCTGTTGGTTTTTCTCAGAACTCTCAGCTATTGATTCATCGTTTACAGCGGTTGCTTTAGAAGAATTTTCAGGCCTCTTTTTGATGGTCACCTCAGGAGTTTTGGTTTTGGAAGTGTCTTGGTTCTTTTTGCTCCTGAGCCCATATGGTTCTCTGACCTGTAACATGGCATCTTGGAACCCAAGTCTGTACTCTTCAGTTTCTAATCTTTCCTCATCCCAATATGAAGATGAGGGCTGATCATCCTCTGAGTCATAGTTCAGAATTGAGTCCTCTGTTTCGAACATGTTTATCACATTCCCTTCAGACTCTTCTATGATTCCCTCATCCTCATCAAGAAAGTTTTGGAAAGGGGGAATGACTTGCTGATCTGACTCTTTCTGCCTGTTGAGAGTGTTATTGTTTCTTCTAAAGTTTTGGTTTTGATTCTGATTTTTGCTTAGGTTACTAACCGTGACAACCATTTTTTTCATCATTTGTTTCATCTCCTCCACTTCCCTGCACGCGCGTTCATTATTGGGGTCAGACGTGGAGGCTACATTATCATCCCTGTATGTTACCCTCTTCTCAGATCTCAGTTTTTCTCTTTTCTCAATCAGATTGGATTCTATGTTTACTGCCCCTTTCTGCATATCCTCCAACGTGGTATATTCTTTATCCCTAAGTTCATAGGCCATGTCAGCATCAAATCCATCAGGGTTTTTGGCCAGGGCCATACCTTGTGGAGGTTTCATGTGTGGGGGAAGAGCGTTGTAAATACTGTTGAATCTAGTGGTGTAATCATGAACACTCTCCCCTACGTTCCTCTTAAGGGACATGTATTCTGCTAGGAGCTGTCAAGGGTTTGCTCTAGTTTCCCATTTTTTGATGAAAGTCTGGTATAAAGCAGGGAGATCTTGGATAGTACCAGCAGGTAGGTTTTTATACCACGTTTTAACCTCTCCCCCCAGGCTCTGCGCAAAAATTCTCATTTTGATTGTTTCATCATCAACTTCCATATAGTCGAAAGAGTCCTCCATTTTATCTACATGTTGTTGCGCAGTTGTAGGCTCTTTAGCAGGGAAGTGTGGGATTTTTTATTGATAATCATCTGGTAAGGGTAGTAAAGGCTGAGGTAAAACTAGAGGTGCATACCAGGCTTCCATGATGGTGTTCTGGTGGGGTATAGGGTTGGCTTGAGCAGCTAGTAGTTGGATGACAGGGATGGTAGGACCAGCAGAAGTCTGTTGAGTAGATCTAGGGTGAGAAAGCCCCAAGTTTTGGAGAAAGTGGAGATCAGGTGGTGTGGAAGGAGGGGTTTCGCTGTCCCTAGTGTCTGGCTGGTCTGGAACACTGAATGACCTAGTTCTAGGTGATCTGTTTTGAAGGTCTAGGTCGAAGAAAGGGTCTAATAGAGCTGCAAGATCTTCTGGTGCAGAATTGGCTCTATGAATGTTGCTGGAAATAGTTGATCTCCTACTCACAGGTGTTCTCTTAAGGATTTTCTCAGGATTTTCAACTGTTTCAAGTGGGTTTGGATTAAGGAAAGCTCTTGTATGAATAGTTCTGTGAGCCAGAGTGCTATTTATAAGCCAAGCATCTTAGCCCTACTTGTTATTTCTACTGTGGTTAGTGTTGTCTTGGGAACTGGCCTCCTTGTGGAGTCTTCATTATGCTTTGGGACTGGTCTCCCAGTGGAGTCTGATGTGAAACCGAGATAATCAGCAGGCCTACTGATCACCAATGGAGTCTTTGACGTTTAGGAAAAATGGAGTCTCCAAGGGGAGGATTTAGGATGATTCTAGGGTACATTGTCCACCACAGTGCTCAGGCACTATCACCTTTCATGAATCTCCTCTAAGGCAAGAAGCTCGAACCAGAGATTGACTGGGAGGGCATTTACCAGATATGTCACCTCTGAAGAGAGGATGAGATCTGGAGGCTACCTGGCCCTATCCAAGCTCTGTCTAAGAGAATGGTGGATGTTCAATAATGGAGGCTGATTCAAGAAAGGTGTGACTTACTGTCAACCTAGCCAGAGCTCTAAGTTTCTGAGGTTTTGAGAAATGAAAAGCACTCAGAGTTCCCCAGCGGAGTCGCCATTATGTTGGGGTTCCCATGTTTTGGCCAGGTTGACAGAGACCAAAAGATGAGACAACATAGAACCACTTTCAGACCTTATGATCTAGCCCTCCTAGGTCCAGAGAGGGATCTCTCTATGATTATCAAAGGATATATGTCTTTGAAGTTCTCAATTGTGATTTTAGGCTAGTTATAGGCTCAAGGTTGTTTGTTTGATTGTTTGAGTTTGGTTGTTGAGAATCAGGAAGGAAGGTTTCACCATAAGACAAGGATGGGTAAAGAAGGAAACTAGGCAAGAATAGATAACTCAGGGAACATCAAGGCCGTTGGGCAATGGAGTCAAGAAAGGATTTACTTATGTTCAATGTGTAAGCTTCAGTTGGGCTATTCATCTAGAGCATTTGGATCTCAAAGACTGATTGGTGGGATGGAACACTAAGGAATGAGAATGAAGGATGGAAAACCATCTGATTCCATCTATAGATCAGGCGAGAGGTCATTTAACTCCAGGCCTGCTTGGACAAAACCATAGGCAACACAAGGGGTCTTGAAAAGGTTTGTATGGAAGGGCAGGTTATGAAGAGGCAGCGACAGGCTTTACACCTCCCAATGTTCCTAACCTCTTTCAATCAAATCTTAAAAAAACATCTGAACACTGATTCTATTAACTTGCACATCAGAGAGCAGGCAATAATCATCCACTACACTGGTTTAGTCAATTAAAAAAAATATTCAGATACACATATGAGCAGAAAACATTAAAGACTGAGAGAGCTGGGACATAAGGTACCTAACAAGGGTAAATCTTATGTCATGCATTCAGATGTCAGTCAGAAGAACATGAAATGAAATGGAAATAAACACAGAGATAAGAAAAACATCACCAACTGTTGTAGATCAGGATCCAATGAAAACTGCTAATCATGTTAAACACAACACCAATCAGGTACATCACTGCCCAAAGCTTTTTCATTCAGCCTAAATACATCATATTTCTCAGCCTGTCATACAACTATTACACAGGAAACTTGGCTCGGGACAAAAATGCTTGCAATTCGCTGATAATCCAACAACAACCATTACAATGATATCCCTCTGTGCTTTATAGCAGAAGAGACACAGAGGACCGACTGAGGAGGTAGGTGAATTTTAAATGTTACATTTAAACACAACAATGAATGCAGGGCCGAGGCCCATGCCGCTTGATATGCTGTATATTTAATCTTTGTCACCTTCCTCGTGAAAGAAAAATTTGCTCCGGATACGATTTGACCCTTTGGCTGTAGTACTCCAGGTGATTTGATCCAAATAAAAGAACTTGCTTAGAGGTCTGCCTCATGGGTGTTAGATTGTTTTGAACTATAGCTGGGACGAGAAATTCCTTCATGGAAACGACGCATAATAAAGACTGTATGGGAGACCTGTCCTTTATGGAAAAACATTCTGCTGATAAGAAAACCTTGATATTACCTCTTATTGATGTTCAGGATCTCCAGAATCGATCCTCGGGGTCTTCAAAATGATGCTTTGCCTCTTTAAACCTCTGTTTCAGAGCTCAAGATCTTCGTTGACGCGCACTAATCCCTCTGCTCTGTACTAAAACTCCTTGCTGCTTCATTACTGCCTCTGCCGAGTTAGCTCGAGCCTTTAATGGCGCCGGAAGGATTTCGGTGTTTGAACTCTGCTCTCCATTAATGTGAGTCCTGATGGCCCCATTCCTTGACTTTCCTGATGGTACTGGCTCATTGGATTTGATCCTGACTGCGCCGCTTGCCATTGAGGCAGTACATTGAACAGCGGCGGTCCCATCCTCTAGAAACTCTGCAACACAGCACACCTGTGAAGAAAATAGTGGACGGAGCAATGGACGCAGGGTGAACGAAATGGTGGTGCGGCGGTGGCGGAAACAACGATATTATGTAAACGAACGATGAAAATGTAGTGAAGTGGTGGAGTGCACGGACAATAGGGTTTGGTGTGAATATGCAGTGCAGACCGTTAGATCCTGGCCTGGAGATGAAGATCAACGGTGGAGATTGATCCATGGTATGACTTATGGACATGGCGGAATACATATGAAACTTTAGACTTTGGCGAAAATGTATGGAAATGCAAACAGATGCAACGAAATGTATGTAAGAAGTGGGACCCAGCGGAGGCGAAGGGCGATTAAACCTGAGCCGTCAGATCCGGGAGGAGACGGACGACAGAGATGCAATCGGAGGATCGCAATCGCAAGGGCACAAAAATGAGACACTCACAAACTTCCGATTGCGATCGACAGGGGAGAGCGATAGCCGTTGGATCGCGAAACAAACAAACGGCTAGGATTTAATTGGGAGACAGAGGGAAGGCTTGCGATCAGCGATCGGAAGGGGAAGTGATTGAGCGCTGGCCGTCGATCTGCGGGAAGAATGGACGGTCAGGATGCAATCAGGGGACGGGAAGAGGGACTTGCGATTGCGATCGGGAAGGGTCTGCGATTGAGCGTTGACCGTCGATCTGGCGGGGACATCAACGGTGGAGAACATAATCGGAGGGGATCTGCTATTGGCGGAGAACCGTCGGATGAGCATGAAAATGGACAGCGGAGATTAAATCGGCGGATCGCAATCGGGGGTCGGACAAGAAGGCTTGCGATCAGCGGAGGGCCATCGGATCACGGGGAGATTAGCGGTCAGGATTGAATCGGAAGATCTCAATCGGGGCGGCACCGCTGCGACTTGCGATTGTGATCGGACAGGGGTAAGCGATTGAGCGCTGGCCGTCAGATCTTGTGACAGATCAACGGTCACGAATGGATCGGAGGATCGCAATCGGAGCACGGGTGAAAGCACTTGCGATCAATCGGAGGGAGTTGCGATTAGCGCTCAGCCATTGATCTGGTGATAGATCGACGGTGCGGAACAGATCAGCTGACTTTCATTATAAACAAATCGCATCGGGGCTGTTTTGATATTACAAAGGAAATTGTGCACCCGCCCGACCTTCCGATTGCGATAAGCACTCGGGACTTAAGCGCTTGGTCCCAGCGCACGGGCATGTGTGGGAAGTGGTTAAGGGACTTGCGGTAAGGGGCTAGGCCCTATATTAAGGTCGGAATATGGGTTTTTTTCCCATTTTAATGGGTTTTAAGGGATTTAAAGGGAAATGATAAGGGGAAAAAGGCGGAAAAAGGCTAAACAAAGGGTAAGAGGGGGAATTTAAAGGGGATTTTAGGGGGATTTGAGGGGTAAAAAGGGGAAATATAAGGGGAGCCAAGGGGGAATAAAAGAGGCTAAATGAGGGTAACAGAAAGGGAATTTGGACAAAGGGAAAAGGGGGGGAATTGATGTATGTTGCAGGGGTAAAGGAAGGAATGACAGGCCCTTTTTAGCAGTTTACTAGCAGAAGGGGATTTGTATTAGGCACAACAATTGAGAGACTTCAAGGAGGATGGATTTTCAGGGGAAAGGCATTCCTTGAAGACTCAACAATGATTTAGCCCCCTATTTGCTTGTCAAAAAATTTCATAGGGGGGCTAACAGGTGGAAGAAGTTTGGCAAGATACTTGCATCATTGGGCAACAATGAGTATCGATGCATTGTATTGATATTACATTCTTAATATGAATCATTATGTTTTCATCACATGATTTGTATGATGGAGGTAGGAGGAGGTAGAAAAAACTTTTGTTGCTTTGGTTGTTCTTGGGAGAGTAGGGGCAGATTTTCTCTCACACTTTGCATGATGTTGCAGGAGTATGGGATGGAACTATCATGGTGCAAAGGGGCTACTCCTTAGCCTTGGATGATTGGAAGATACTTCCACCATGGGAGAAATCTTCCATTTATAGCAGCATTATGGTTGATGTCTTTGACAATGAACATGTCAAAGAATGGAGCTATGAGTTGGCAGGAGCTTATTTGCATAGACCAACAATGCTGTCACTTTGGTGTTGGGGTTTGTTGATGGAGTATCCCTAGGATCACTTCACATTGGATGCACTTGGGGGACAAGGAGGAGGAGAGAAAGATGGAGTAGTGGATGGAAACATCTATTACAGAGATATGATCTTCTTAAATTGGATTTCCAAGCATAAGAAGGGTGATCTTCATGAAGCATGTGGTTCATTCCTCTACAAGGGAGTATGTCATACCACTATGGAGGAATTTTATGGATCCATACATCTTCTTAATTCCAGTACATGGTAAGAATGTTTTTTTTTCATTTATTCATTGTCTAAAATAATATTTGCATACTCTTACCATTCCTATCCAATGCATTTCTCCACAAGAGGGCAAGCTTCTCTTTGGGCTCCATGGTCAATTTTGGGTAAAATTATATGATGGAGACAACCATATTTTATGTGGCTTTGGGAAAGTGTTTCATTTTTCTTTTATGTGTACTCAGTTTATTGACCAAGCCATTTACTATTCAGTAGTAGATGTGATGACATATACAACTAGTAATTTGTCAAGAAACATCTTGCCCTGTTATTTTTTGAAGAAGCAGCTAGGAAAACTATGCTGTGACCACTTGGGTAACTGTTGGTACCTTCCAGCACCACATGAAACCTTCAGTATTTACCTCATTTTGATGTTAATCATGATTTCATTTTCTTATGTTGTTCTTATTTTTATTGGGAGCATGATTGGGGGAGAGACACATTGGTTGGATGTGTCCTTTGGGGAAGAGGATTCCCACACTTTTTGCATTACATGTTCTAATGGGAACATGGGAGGATATATGGCCACCACAACAAAACACTTGTTTGTTTATGAGGTGGGCCATGAGATTGATTGGATTCCATATGGTGGTGATCTCCTATCCATCACATATGAGATGGTTTGGGCCAACATGATTCATAACGTTGGATAAAAGATCTTTGGAGATCTAGTCTTCATCTTGCCACTTGAGGGCAACCTTATTGCAGCCCAAGATCAATAGATACTCTACACTTATAATAAGTTGAGAGGAGGACATCATTGGGTAGGCTATTTTCTCTACCATGATCAGATTTTTAGCCCACCTACATTGCAGGACCGCAAGGTGGAGGAGGATTTTCAGGCATGTTGGGAGGTGACTCATCTTATATGGATGATAGCTTGGGGATGGGAGATTCATATGGGGATGGTAGATCCAAATGTATATCAGACCTCATGCCTCAAGAAGGCCTTTAGACAGCCCATTGTTTCCTACATGGGTATTTTACTTTTACATGATGATAGCTATTTGGGATGCTCACCAAAAGCTAGCTTACATACTTGGCAGGGGAAACTTGGAGATGTGTTGATGAGGAAACATCTTGATCCTTGGAGGATTTTATCTTATGAATATGCTACAGGGAGAGAAGAGGAGGCTCTCTGTTTCTATCCTTGCAACTACTTGAGGACAAGCAACATTTGGTAGGGGAGGACTGTAATATTCCAAAATTAGCATGCAACTAATTGGGATATTTATTTTTGTTGTTTGCACATAGGAGATGAATAAATGGGTGAGGAAGCCCATGCATTTCATAAATATGAATAAAATACCTCATAGTGTGAAAAGGGATCATCATAGGAGCTAGGTTTCACACCCTCATGTGTAAAAAGGGGCATTTTCATGTGGACAAGGTCAAGTTTGACCAAGTCAACAACGCTAGGATAAGAGGTGGAGATCATATTTAGAGACAATGCAGAGATAGTGGGAGGAAGATTCCTTGGTGAAGGAAACCCAAATGAGTGGGACCCAAGGTGAGAGGGCTTCCATTTGTATAAAAGGAGGGAAAGGCAGCCATAACAAGACATGATATGGATTATTGATTTTATGGTTTGTATGACTTTGTGCTTTCTTCAATTATTTAGTTGAGATTGATGTGCTGCTTAGCACAAGGCATTCCTTTTTAGGAATTCCTTCTCCTTTTAGGAGAGGCCTCTTGAGGGATCTTGGACTTCATTTCTCCACATTTAGGCTTAAGGCCAATCCGCCTGCTTCAACTACAATGTTATTTATTTTGAAGTATGACGTTGTGTTGTAGGGTGTTGCAGTGGAGGTTTCACAAGACCACTTATGGAGCTTGTTGTTTAGAGAAGCTTTCATTCCTTTGGGAGATTAATGAGGAGGATTTTGAGCTGATTTTCAGATATTGGCATTTGGCCAATGTATTTTCCATCACCTACAACACATTTCCTTGTAGGAACTGCATCATTTCTTGCAGTGTTGTAGTGAGAGGGTTAGAACCCTTGTTTTTGAGCTAGTTTCTTAGGGAAAGGGCCAATCCTTCTCCCGGAAAGCTAGAAAGGGGAATTTTCATATTCTCCTTGTACTATTAAGCTATATGTATGTAAATTTTTGGTAATGCTGTGTTATTTCAGAGCTGGTTATGCAGATCTACTCTTTTGTACTGAAGCTTTCAAGAAACCCTTGCCGGGTTATCTAAATAATGTATAAAGGAGGCTAGATCTCTATTTTCTCTATGCTTTGAGTAATAAAACTTTAGATCTATGGTTTTATATCATATTTCATTAGGAACCCTCATATAATCACGATGTAATTTCTTCATAAAATTCTGTATGGAATAAGTCATGGGATTTGGGTGTTTTTAAGCCATCTTGAGACCGGGAGATCTGTTTAACTTAGCAAAAGAGATTTGTTTCTAATTCCCTTCTAAATGAGAGGGCCATAATACATGTGCTAATGGATCTAGGTGTTATTTTCCCCTATTATAGAATAACTTCCTAAGAATAATGTTTTTATGGTCCATATTGCTACATTTCCTGACTTTGGGATAATATAGTGGAACATATTTTTGCTGCTATAGAATTTATTTGATGGCTATGTGTTCATCTCACATTTTATGAGTTTGTTTATCACCGCTACTCTGGTTTTGTGTTCATGTATTACTGCATCCCCATTTTGGGATACTACAGTTATTGTATATACCTATACATATGAATAGGATTGAATTTGTTTATTGCACAATAGATATTTCTAGGAGAAGTGAGGCAATGTTGTCCAAGCATGTGATAGGCATGTAGAAATATCCCACCATGTGAGCCAGATTGAGGGTACCTTGAGTTCACAAATTAAAAAAAGATCATATAGTCTATGGAAAGAAAAAAATGGGAAAGGTATTAATTTTAGGAATTTGGCTTCTGTGATCCATAAAATGTGCATAAAAATTTTCAGTGAAAATCACATAAAATAAATTTTTGTCGACGCGTTTTGAACCAGCCAGTGTGGTTCATCGTCAGGACAAGATGAGAAATCTGATCAGGAAACCTGTTTAAGTAGAATAGGCCTGCTCCAACTAGCCGTTGGAAAAACGGCTAGTTTGACTAGAATAGGAAAATTGATGAGCTACAAATGAGAGCTTCACCTAAAAATTTGGATCACATAATAACTTTGAATTCTTACACACATTTTATGAAAAAATTAAATTTTGAGCTACGACTATTGTTGTTATTGAACCTGTAATTTACATCATTGATACAAGAAAGACTCACTTATAGGAAACACAAGTTGAAGGTTTTGCTAGAGATACAACAACTTACCTTGTTCATGTGAAAATAGAGGTTTTTAAGGAAAAAATGAAAACATGCCAGTTTTCCAGTGCTCTTGATGATGTGTGTTGCTAGAGGTCTATATGCGAGGTAGGGGTGATTTTTACCTTTTGATGCAATCCAATTTGTATATATGAACAACTTAGGCTAGAAATAGCACTAAGGCAGCATATTTATGACCTAGAAAATACTTTCATGGTGCTTTTGCTGGTTCCATTAGTGGTGGAATAACCACTCCTCTTGATGTAATAAGGACCATATTGACCATTTAGAGAACATCCAAACAATGCGACGATGCATTTTATTTTGTTCAAAAGAATGATCCTCTGCTGGAATTATTAGCGCTTAAGAACTTAGAGATTTTATTCATGGTATTATCATGATCATTGTGTGGACATGATTGTTCCACTAGCATAGAAGATATGGTTGTGGATATTTGCATGACTAGTTTTATAAATTAAAGTAGGCAACCATATTAAGCTACCTGTATAGTTTGAAATGCTGGAATTAATTATGCAAAGAAAAAAAATGCTCCTTGAAAATGGTGAATCCACTAAATGGAGCACATATTCAAATATTTGTACATCAACAAAAATTGGTGGAATGAACACTAAGGTTTTAAAAGAAGATGTTGGAGTAAGATGAAACACTATTGAATGCAATTACAAAGGAGGAGGTTGTTTTCGAGGCCGAGAGATGCCAACAATAGGAATATATATAAAAAAAGAGACGTATAAATTTTTGGATGCAACAATAATATAGTTCAACGTACGATGGAGACAATAATATAGTTCAATCCTGTATGTAGATGCGCACTCCTATGCTGACGAACCCTCATTAATGAGGAGCGTCACACAATTTAGGGTCATGAGGATGGGCACATGGCATCGTCGAGTCAACAAGGTTTTAAGTTCGAATGGACGAGGGATGATTGCGCTATCCTTTAGTTTTAAGTCTCACCTTTGCCTCCAGCTCAGGATGATTAATGCCATGGCTTTGGCTTGGGGGAGGTATCCTCCAAATGCCCCATCCATTACTATGCTTCTTCCTCATTCATCCAACCGCAACTACATCACCAATCTCAACCTCATGTAGTTCATTTACTTCGCTAGTCCAAAGGACGCTATGATTTGCCTCCATCATGTTCGTGTTGCATCTAGGATCATCATTGGATTATTTAGCATGCCAAGGGCATGCTACTCCTATTGGCACAACCACCGGGGGCATGGGTCTCATGGCGGCTCCAGCAAAATTAATGAGGATGAGAGTGATCCTCTACACCTTTAAGATAGATTTGAGAATGGCATTCCCAGCCACATCAGGGAAATGGTTGACAACGTAGAGAGGAGCATCGTCATAAATTATTCATCGGCAGTGATTCGGTGGTGATGCGTTATTGGCATCTGAAAAACCTCTCTGCCTGGTCCCTCTGGCAAAGGAAAATTTTCGTAGACTGCCTTAATTGCCTCATTCTTGCTGGACACTCTGCCTTGCTCTTAGCCTCACAAATCTTGGATGCTCTGGCCCATGATAGGGAAATTTCCTTCCTGATTGGCGAGTGGGGTGGGGCTGAAATTCTGGAGGGAAATTTGCATGAAATTTGGGACCCTCTTCCATTGGCCAGTCATAAAATAATTTGGGAGGATTATGGGGATGTTGTCGAGCCCAATCATAGAGCTTGACACAAATCCAATATCACTCGACACCTAACTCCACCTTATTTGAAAGTCCAAGGGTAATTTGGTTAGTAGCCAGTCCTCACCTTGAGTGGCTCTTGTTGTGATCCTTCAAGGGGTATCAAGCTGACTCCTCTTTTGGAGAGGACCATGCTACTTCTTCCAGCCTTCTGGAAAATCACATGTCCCCTTCTCCTTGGATTCTCAGCATGAGTGCACTCTGCCGCCAGCAACCATCCCTCCGCGGTAGGGAATTCAAAAGGAGATTAAGCTGAAGACTAATGCCATCAAAAGTAGAGCAGCTACTAGGACAGTCATGAAAACCTACTAGGAGGAAGAGATCCTAACTGACACTACCTCCTAGTAGGTTTTCATGACTGTCTGTTTTTCAATTTTGAGCTTAGCTCTTTGTCTTTATGAAAAATCTCCTTTCATGCATCTATTTATTAGTAGAAAACTGAAGACATCAGGGTGGCTAGGCTAGTTTCCCTCTATTGGGTAGCCCACCACACCTCCTTTTGATACTCTTAGTTTTTTGTGGAGGTGGAGGCATCTCCTGTTGCCACCTCACGCATGGCTAGAACATGGTTGTAACATATCTTGTACTATCAATAGATAAGTAGACTGGCAGCTTACAAAAAAAAAACAATAATATAGTTCAATGTACGATGGCTATTTGTATTAAATTTTTAATGGATCGCAGTTAGGCATATATTTGATAAGAGTGGCTGAAAATGGCTCATAAAATTTTGAATATGAAATACTTTTACAAGTGTAAAAGTCAAGGGACATGTTCAAGGGTCTAATAAGAATTCATTTTAGGAACCATAAGGCGAACTGAATTCATAACTGATTAGAGAATCGAAAAATTCCATGTAAGAGTCAAGAAGTTTTGGTCATGTTATGTAATGAAGTGAATTTCAAGTCATATAATGAGTCAAAAGTCAACATGGACATAATTGGAAAAGGTAATTAGAGTGGTGAATTATAAAGCTCAAAGTCATGAAATTGTCATTGGTTATGTGAGGATGGGGTGAGTTATAGGTGTTACCTCACACTCAAGGCTCTGTATAATATTTTGTTAATAAAACACAAGTCGAAATCATTTAAATTATCAAAGTTATGAGTTGGGAAGGTAGAGCTAAGTTAAAGAGTTATAGTCAAATATCATTATCGTAAAAAAAATCATGTATGTATTTGTGAAAAATTGAGTTTATGTTAGAATTGGTCACTTTAATAATAGGCCTGCTTCTATATTTTTGCAAGTACTACAAATTATGAACACATGAAGAATCAAGATCAATGGAAAAATAAATATGTCTTATTGGAGATTGCACAACACAAACAAGAAGCATATTTTATATCTATGAAATTTTAGATCAATAAAGAAGATTGCAGGTGTGAAGAAAGAAGAAATTGACTTTAACAAGAAAATGCGGTGGAAGAAAATTGAAAGAATATTGATGCAAAGAAAACAGGATGAATATGAATTAAATATAAAAGAGGATTGTGGCAGAAACCTTATAGAGAGAGAAGCCATATGAAAGGAAAATTTCTAAAAAAGCTTGGGGAAGTTGATAATACAACTCCATAATTTCCATGTGGGTAGATTTGTCTATAGAAAGGAGCATGTGAAACTCTTGAGAGGAATTGAGAAAGTGTAGAACCCTACATCTATGAAATTGAAGAGGGAAGGAAGCTCAAGAGGTTCTAGTGAAAGGAACGAGAAATATCAAAAGGCCAAGTTTATGAGAGGAGCTTGGTGACATATTGTGTAGCAGGGTGAAATAAACTTGTTACGATAGAGCCAATTTGTAACTCATAGTGAGCATGGAGGAGCTCGTAGAGGGAAAGAGAGTGATGATTATGAATAATTATGTAAACAGTTTATAAGGAAGCCACAACAAATTAAAATAAGATCTCAACTATGTGATAGAAGAAGATATGGATGTAGTTGAAGCAGATGGACCTATATGTGAGCAAAAGGTGAGAAAATTTAACAAACATTAGGGGAATTTTGAGGTCTAAAATGGGCCTCCTAAGAAAAATGTACAACCAAAATAAACTTTATAAGAACAAATAGGATTCAAGATGATGATGTCAACCATGGGGGATGATTCACCATTTTTTAAGTAAAAGGGTAAACAAATTAAAAAATAATAAAATAATAAAACTACCTTTTCAACTCGTATTTTCAACTTATCTCACAAATTTTTTACTGAAATTTCAAGTGGGAGTACTCGTTGGATACAAAATTTAATTCCTCATCCATGGAGTACCCACGTTGCATACTTTTGATGGACCCTAGTACACGAAAAATGAGAAATACGTGAAAAAACGTGATTGCATTCACGTTTTTCGTGTATTTATCATTTTTCGTGTAGCAGGGTCCATCAAAAGTATGCAACATGGGTACTCATTGGATGAGGAATTAAATTTTTCATCCAAAGAGTACTCCCATTCGAGATTTGGGTAAAAATTTTGGGAGATAAGTTGAAAATACGAGTTAAAAAAATAGTTTTTTTTTCTCTGTAAAATTTGATGATGTCATCAAATCTTATCTTATTATTTCCACTATTATTTTATAATCTCCTTAGGAGGCCCATTTTAGACTTCAAACTTCCCCTAATGTATGAAAGGAAAAAAAGGATGAAACGAAAAAATACAGACACAATAAAGCAACAAAACTCAAGCAGCAAAAGCGTAATAAACAAAGAACAAGTGAAGTCAGGTATAAATAAAACTATTTTGTCCATGGGTTGAGAGACAGATATAATAAATCCATTAAGCATGAAATCTCTAGTAAATTATCCTTGGATAGTGCGCTTTAATAATGATCTTCATCATAAAATTGCATGTACATGAGACAATACAAAGGAGGAAAATTTTGTACCCGATAGAGTTCATGGTAAAACAATTGATGTAAGAGATTTGTTATCATGTACTATGTGTGGAAAGCATAAACCACTAGGGGATGTAGAAAGAAACTTGGCATAAGTATAATTTTTGATTTGAGATAGTCCACATTTAGAAAAATGCCAATTTTAGTGAGGAGGTAGTCATGAAAGAGGGGCTTGTGCATGAGTAGAATTATTGTGGATGTAATAAAGAAAACTACGAGGAAAAAACATTGCAAGATATAGAGGACCTGTGGACAAGGGTCCATGAAATCATTTTGTTCCATTGGAGTTTGATGCAGGAGCATCGGTAGTAGGGTCATAGGTGATCCAGAGTATGTGGATGAAGACAATGATGAAGGTGGTCTAGAGTGAGTAATAAGTACATATATGAAGACTTGTAGTGGAATAATAGTTTATGAACCATGTACCAGAACAAGTTTCCTAGAGAACTGACTCCTAATTTCCCATCTATTTTAGCGGACTTTATTTTTTTATATGGACTTCAACCAATATTTATTTTTTAAGGTACAAATCACTGTGACTAACACTTAGTTGGCAAGAGCGAAAAATCTTCCAATGCGAAATTTATGATAGCCAAGGGATTTCTATTTTTTTTTAAGGTTGTGTTTATTTCTATTTTAAATTAAAATCTTGTTAGAGGGAATTTCATGGCAATGTGAACTTGCATTGTTATGTAAGTGGTTCATGTCCAACTTTTATGAAGGAATTTGATATGATGACTTTAAGTATTTTTCAATTTTGATTTTTTTTATCAATTTCACTTGTACTGTGGGTTTTGTAACAAGCCTATATCTATCTTAAATTTGGATTTACCAAGAATTTAGATGGATTAATTCTCTTTTCACTCTAAAATAGGTTTTCTCCTAAAGAGATTTGATCTCTCTCGACACTTGGTAGATCCATAGTTAAAATGGATCTAGGTTGATTTAATTATTAATTACCATTAATTATAAGTATAATTATTATTTATTTATTTATTTATTTTATTTTATTTTATGTTTATTTTTACATAATTTTATCATGTCAATTTTTTTTACCAAGATAGGACAGGATATTGCAACATCTTTTCCATACTAGGTTGGATAGCACATGTACCACCTAGAATAAACCTAATTGATGTGCCCTTACCAAAAGCAAGCCAAACATCTTCCATTGTGGAGAAAGTCAAAGTGGCTGTCTCACCATGAGTGGTGTTGTATCATCGTTACCCAACTATAGGAAACGTACTATCATGTCCCTATAGCAAAGAATATTTGAACAACCGACTACCTAATGTAAGGCCATGTTATCATCCATATAATCTAATGCATTGATAATTGATGAAGATCATGCTTATCCTTCATGAGGAATTCATGAATCTTTGTTGCACTTATCAATAATATTTACTTAGCATAAATAAAGAACATAGCTACTCACAGTGCCAAGTATTATGACTGAAACATTCACCCCCTAGGGTCAAGAAGATAAGCATATCCTTTGCCAAGTTAGAGGATCAATTTGTGATAGGTGGAACATAAAAAAAAATGGTTTGAGGGATAAATGCCCCTTCCCAGTGGTAGGGACCAAACTATAAGGCCTAGAAATTCTCCTTCCTAGTGTTGGAGATTGAAACAAAAGGCCATCAGAGCATTCTCTACACTAGAGCTCCAAAATAGTCTGGTAATTCGACTAGATAAGCTTAGATTCGGTCCAAATTAAAAAAAAAAATTGTTTAAAGTTATAATTTTTTATTAAAAGACTGATTTGGTATATATTAATCATTTCCTTCATATGATTAAGAAATTTTTTAGGTGAAATGAATGCCAATCATGATGGGAATCAATATAAACAAATATTTTCACTAGTCACACGAAGAAGAAGGAACTTCTCCCAAATTTTTTCAGCGATGCAACCATGATAAACATGTGCCTCCACACCATATAGGTTATGGAGAATATCAAGGATAGAGCCTTGGAAGACCCATCGATGTATTCCAATTCTACCAAAGAGAAATAGTAACAAATACTTTCCCCATTATCTAGCTTGCATGGCCTATTTTATTTGATGTGATCGACATAATGTGTTTATAACTATTTTTTTTTTCTGAAAGATCATATTGGTCTTTTTATCTATCCGCGGGTGATATACAAGATCTAGGAGCAAAGAGATAAAATTGTATCTTCCTAGAGTTTGCTTCGTCAGATATAGTCAAGGATCTAGCATTAAAATGTATGTCTATTTCCTTCTTCTTGTGAACCTGAAAGTTCTTGGGATTGTCTAGTTTATTTTGTCTCACTTATTCATCGCACATCATCTAGGAAAGCTCTGGGAAAAGCTTGTTTGGATTAAAGTGACCTAGTACTGTAAGTGAAATTCTCTCTTAAACATAATTGGTGACCATACTCGAGATATCCCAATAAGTAAAAAATTTAAGTCTATTTTACTTCATTTACCTTGGGGATTTTTGGTTTACTTGATATGTTACTATGGTCATTAGTCATCTACAAGTCTTGGTTTCAAAACCTAGATCTCGAAACATCCTGGATTTAAGTTTCTTTAACTATGTTTTGTGCCTATATTTCAGACTAGGGCGTTGATATCCCTATGTTTAGGTCTACACAAATTTTAGGGAGCATTGATATCTTCTATATTTAGGTCAAACCTTCTCAAACATAAAACGTAAGGTTATTTTCCTTGAAAAATAATGGGTTAAGCTCAAATATGGAAGGGGATTTTTGCATCCCTGTAAATCCTATTGGGTAGTGTTTTGGCTCTAAATTGTTTGGCTTTTATAACTACATTTTTGTGGAATTTACTTACAATTTTGTGAGCTTAGATTCCTAATTAAGGTTTGATCCTTATTCCTTGGTTTTGATTGTTTTTAGGAACATTGGTTTTCAAATACCTCTCTGGCATCAATGTACTAGCATCCCTACACTACTTGTCTTCTTGGAGCTTGATTTCTTGATTCAAAAATCACTTTTGAAATATTAGCGCATTCTTGTGGGTAAATCTAGGCTATATATTTCTAGTGCTAACACCACCATTATAGTAAGATATGCCAAGGGAGATGGAAATGAAATTTTTTTCATAATAATACATATGCAGAAGATGGTCTTAAGACTAGTAATTTCATGAATCCATAATAATATAAGGTCATTGATATCATCATAGTCATTGTCATCGTCTTCATTATCATTATCATCACCTCCATCATTGTCATCATTGCATTATAATCATAATCATCATTCATGCCATCACCATCTTCATCATCATCATCATCATCATTATGGACATTGTTGTTAATTGTTCATAATTATAGGTGTCATGAGAAATATTATCAACCCAAAAAATGTGATCACTGTTAGAAAAGGGTTATTTAGGACACATATCATATATTCAAGAGAAATAACAACTCTCTTTTTGAGGGATGGTCGATGATGATCATCATCATGACTATTATCATCGTCATTATCATTTTCATCATCCCCGTTATCATCATTAATGTAATTTCTATCATCATTGTTGTCATTGTCTTCATGAACGTCATCATCATCGTGATCATCATTCATGGCATTATTGTTGTTGATGATGACCTTGATGACAACGATGATAAGGATAATAAAATTATAATGACTTCGATGATAACATCAAATATAATGATTATGATTATGAAAATGGCAACATTTAAAAATTGGGAAGATTGGCCAAAGTCATTAGTCTCATCATCATCATAATAATTTTCATCATCATCATCATTGTTATTGTAGCTACCATTGTCTTTATCACCATTTTCATTAGCATCATAATAACATTTCATGTTATCATGATAATCTTCATTATCATCATTATCATGATTATTGACATTGTTATCAGTTGTTCATAATTGTCAATTTCATAAGAAATATCATCAATGCAGAAAATATAATGAGTGTTGGAAAATGGATGCAAAAGTGAAAAAAAAAATGGGGGAAAAAATAGCAACAAAATTGGATGAAAAGTGGATGTGATATAAGTATATGCAAAACAATACACAAACCTAACACAAAAGTGGATGCAAAAGAAGATGCAATAGTCAATGCAAAATTCGACGCAAAATGGGATGCAAAGGAAGATGCATAAGAGGAAGGAAACATGGGTGCAATAGTAGGTGTACAACTTGGCACAAATTATGGTAAAAAAATTGTGGATGCAACAACAGAAACAAAAAAGGACACAAACTTGGATGTAAAAGGGAGATAAACTTAGATGGAAAATAAGATTCAAAAAGGGATGAAAACATGGACACAAACATGGGTGCAACAATGGACACAAAATTAGAATCTTCAAAAGTGGATGCAAAATGAGATGAAAAAGCTAATGTAAAAGTGGATGCCACAGGTGATGCAAAAAAAAAACACAATATTCAATGAAAAATTGGACACAAAAGAGGAAGAAAATGTGGGTTGGAATGATAAGCACAAGATATGGCACAAATTGTGAAGGAACAAAAGTGGATGTAAAAACAGATGAGAAAAAAATGCAAAATTGGATGCAAAAAAAGATGCAAAAATGGATATGAAAGTGTATGCAAACATGGGTGGAATAGGTGAAACAAAATTGGATGCAAAAAAAGGATGCAATGGAAGTATATGCAAAAGTAGATAGAAAAATAGGTGCAAAACCTAATGCATAAAATCAACACAAAAGTAGATGCAAAAATAGATTCAATTTTTTATGCAAAAGAGGATGCGAACATGGATGCAAAATTGGAAGTAAATGTGGGTACAATAGTAAGTGAAAAACATGGCACAAATTTTGTCACAAAAAAAGTGGATGTAATGATAGATGCAAAAACAGGAACAAACTTCGATGCAAACAAATATGCAGAAAGAGATGTAAAGGTGACGCAAACTTTGGGTGCAACGTGGATGCAAAAGTTGATCCAACATAAGTCGATCAAAAGTAGATGCAAAAGTATATGCACAAGGAGATACAAAACTCGATTCAAATCCTGATGTAAAAGTGGATATAAAAAGGGATGCAAAAAGAGATGTAAAATCTCATGAAAACCTAGACGCAAATGAGGATCCAAACATGGATGCAAAATTAGAAGAAAAAGTGGGTGAAAAGGGAGGTGCCAAACTAGGCGCAAATAATGGCACAACAAAATTGTATGAAATAGTGGACACAATAATAAATGAAATATATGATGTAACTATGGATGAAAAATAAGATGAAAAAATGGATGCAATAAAAGTAGAGGAAAAAGTAGATGCAAAACTAGACACAAACCTCAATGCAAAACTAGATACAAAACTCGACACAAATCCTCACGAAAAAGTGGATACAGAAAGGGATGCAAAAATAGATGTAAAAGTTTATCAAAATCTAGACACAAATCAGGATGCACCTCTTTTCAAAATATTTCGAACTATATTCACCTTTAATTCAAACAATATAGATATTCAACTTGAATAACAAGTTGTTGTGATATTGTTATTAACATCCTATCATACCTTATCGAAACTTTGTTCCAACCTATTAATCAATCTAGTCACAGAAAAACCATCTTAGAACCACTTATTTGCATATAATCAACATCAACTACAACCTGCTCATTAGCTTCCAAAACACATACCAATGTTTTTGAACATTAAGAAAACATGATTAAGGAATTTTATTCCTATAGATTCATTCATCATTGAACCTTGATCATCATGCTTCTTCTAGAATTCAATTTGGACTAGAAATAAACCCAAAAGCCTCCAAAAACCTTAAAAAAAAAAATTGAAATTAAGTATTGTACAAAATGCCCCTTTTAGGGCACGTTCTATAGATTGGGCACTTTCCGATAGTGGATATACAAAATATCTATTTCTGGGTCACTAATAGTTTGACAAAATGTGTATTGGTAGAAAGAAAGAAAAAATATTTTCTTACCTGACAATCAATAGGGCTTGAATTCAGGTCTCTTCCAACACAATCCAACACCCCAACCAATTGACCTGCGCTATGTTACATGATGTACCATCCCACTGACTATGGTTTATTGTGATGGTCAACTCGTGCTTAATCCACAACCAAAATTAAAGTGCATATATCACTGGTCACATGTCACATTGTTGTTGATCAGCGGTTGTCATTGATGTCAACTCAAGCAGCACCAGGGGCTAACCCAATATTGCATGGGAATTTTTACCTACCAAATTAATATATTTTGGGTCAATAATTCTTTTGATGGTTTCTACTTGTCAAGATGTTTCCATTGATATATGGCACGCCATGTAATTCTTCACGATTTGAGAGATATTCATGTTTGAAGTTTGTAACCCCGGTTAGTGGGCTAAAACCGCATGGGGTTGGGGCATGGGTCATTGAAAAATCATAATTAATATTTTTTATGCTCCTAAAATCCCTCCCACATTCAATTGTTGAAGCCCTTCTCAACTTAAGCATTCATATAAATTGTGATCTTCATTTCCTCCTTATGCAAGGGATTCGGCCATCTGAAACAGGTCATCTTGGAATTTTCGCTCTAACGTTTTTTCTACAAAGGTTCAGAAGCTGAAATTTTTATGAGGCGAAGCCAAAATCCTAAGGAAGCTGCAATAAAAATTTCAGATCAAGGTGAGAAATATTTTTGGAGATATGATCTGTGTAATTCAGGGTTTTTTCAGGCTTCTGAAATTCATCTCAAATAAGTGACGTTGGTAAATTTGTCATAACTATCTCTCTGAGTATCAGATTGGAATTCTGTAAAAGGTGAAAGATAGTGCACAGTCTGTGTTTTGTGCTCTATCAATTTTAGAAACAAATGAATAAACAATGATACGTGGCACGCCGTACAAGTTCACTCTACTGAAATAGTACATAATTAGGGCATTGTGAGAGATTGGGTATAACTCTCTCTTCAAGAATCCAAATTGGGCCAGACCTGTGGCATTGGAAAGATGAATCAAAGGAATAATACAAGACCAAAAAGCAGATATTGAGGATCTGAAATTACAGAGATACACCAGATTCAATATCGAGCTCCTACAAGGCAAGAAAAAGTTAGATCATGTGTTGTCAAGGGTTGCAAAGGACCAGAATTTCTATTGCAGAAAAGAAAAGCAAGGCATAACAGAGGGTAGCATGACAAGAGCAGTAACCAAGGTGCATAACAACAATAAGAAGTTCATCATAAGAAGTCTTCAAGTGGGCAGCACTGCATACAATCATTGTAAAGGTATCATTGTACTTAGTCATTGTAAATACATTATTGTGCAACTTGTACTAGTGTCTATCTGCCAAGGGTTGAAGAGGCAATGTTGGGAGGTCTAGGATCATCATTAGGTGGTTGTATCAAAGTTGGGGTTATTTTCTAGTATATATTATTCTTCTACATCATTCTATATCATTGTAAAGTGGACCATTTTCCCTGGTACGACAGTCCATTCTTCCTTTATTCTTCTATAGGGTGGTAGGGTGGTGCTAGGGTGAGTTATAGCTCATTGGGTGTTGGGGCATCTGTTCAGTTGACTACTGAAGAATCTCAAGCGTTAGAGCATCCAACCAGTGGGATCTGGAGAAGATTTTTTTTCTAGATTCTAGGAAGTTGGAGCTTGATTTTCAATTGGAGTTGAATATTAAAGAATTATTAGAAGAGCATTAGGTGGTTTTTGTCCCGGAGTGGGTTTCCACCTTAAAAACTATGTACATTTGTTTTCCTCTTGTTTACTACTATCATTGTACAAACATTGATAATAATTGAAGATTAACAAATGCTCTAATTGAAAGGAATATTGATTCACCCGCCCCCCTCAGTATTTCCAACAATTGTAATCATACAATGCCATCCATGTTGTGCCATCGAATTTTAAAGAGATGCCCTCCAGGCTTCGGTTATAGTCAATATAAACAGAGCGAGGCCCTTTGGGCTTGGGGGAGAGACAATACTACAATAAGAAAAATGATGCCCCTCCTCTGGCCAAACAATGAACAATGCCCATCCAGGCTCCACATAAAACACTACCACAACAAATAAGTACACCCTTCCATGCTAGGCACAATACAATTACCTACGAGCTCAAACACAATCCATTATCAACCAACCATGTGCCAACTTTGTCAACCAATAGTACTCAAAACCAATTAACCAGGGAAAATTTTAAGGATGGACGTTTATGTTAAAGTTTAAAAACTTGGCGAATCTTAGTAGTCCCCAATATGTGAATTGTAAAAAAATTTATGTTGTTTTTGTAAAAATATTTTGTTTTGTAATCATTTTATATTATTTTATATATTTTTTTGGCGATTTTTAGGGTGAAATATTTATATCTTTTAGCCCCTAAAATTTTCCATCCAATTAACAATACACCTTATTGTTCATGTAATTCGTTATGATTTCATTGTCTAATCAATATATATATATATATAAACAACTATGTGGACTTGTGGCTTGGAGAGCCAACCACAAAACCCAATGCTTAATCCATGTCCAATACAACTCACCTTTAGTGTTTGATGTCTTACCCGATATGACCATGACATGTAACTCGATCCCCCAGGGTCCATTGTTGTTCACACAATGGCATCAACATGCCATGTGCCATCCCTCATGGGATGTCACGTGTCACCCATATTTGAGCTTTTGACCAATCAAAATGTGTCAAATTCACGTGTCACATGGAAATTCCTAGTGGTGCCACATCACCATGCTGATGTCATCTCCTTTGTTTATCAACCTCTCACAGATGTCATTGTCTTAATGGGCTATTAAGTGTCATGTATGTTTTCTTTTCATCCATAATCATGTTCTTGATAACCATTACATCTTATGAAAGTTGATCGATCTATAACATCATTAAAATTGTTCACGTATGATCGATCTTTAACATCATTAAGCATTGTTCATGTTTTGTTGATTTTTTTGTTGAGTTACCGTTGAACGATGGATTCTCTCGGAAGATGTGCACATTTTAATGTATTAATATTTGGGGGGTTTTGCCCTATAGTTTTGGGCCCTCAACTAATGCTAATTTTCAATGTCCACAACTTTTCAACTTGGAGGTGTTTTCCAAAGTGGGATATATAGTTAGAAGGGTTTCGACGAGGACTACCCAATTAAGGCATGACAATCTTGTAAAATGCTCAATAAAATTCAAGCTTCCTTTAACTTTACTTGATAAAGGTATGCAAGATATCCAACTTTCATATTTATTTCTTTGACCCATGAACATATCGTTGTTGTCTCAAACATTTTTTTGATATTAATAATGGTTAACAACACTCTGTACACCAATGTTGTTTTTTTGGAAAGATATGAGACTCAAACATTTTCCTTGATGCAATGCAAGCCATCATAAAGACAAGGGAGTAGAATGTAAACATAATTTTCTCCTCTTCACAATCAGGAAGCCATGGAATCAATGAAAGAAAGGAAGAGGAACTGATGTGTTATTGTATCTACGTATACATATGGATAAGATTGAATTTGTTTATTGTACAACAGATATTGCTAGGAGCAGCGAGCCAATGTTGTCCAAGCGTGTGATAGGCATGTAGAAATTGGCCACCATGTGAGCTAGATCGAGCTAGATTGAGGGTACCTTGAGTGCACAAATTAGAAAAAGAACATATAGTCCGTGGAAAGAAAAAATGGGAAAGGTATTAATTTCTTCAGCATTTGGTAATAAAGCAAATCAATTGAAGTATTCACAATGAGCTACAAATGAGAGTTTCACCTGAAAAGTGGGATCACATAATAACTTTGACTTCTTACACACTTTGTACGAAAAAGTTATAATTTACATTATTGATACCAGAAAAACTCGCTTACAGAAAACACAAGTTGAAGGTTCTGCTGGAGATACAACAGCTTCCCTTGTTCGTGTGCCAATAGAGGTTTTCAAGCAAACAATGCTGGTTCCATTACCGGATCCTCCTCTTGATGTAATCAAGACCAGATTGACGGTTTAGAGAGCATCCAAACAATGCAAAGGTGCATTGATTGTGTTCAGAAGATTGTGCAAGAAGAAGGATCCTCGTGATATTATCATATAATTGTGTGGACATCATTGTCCCACTAGTATAGAAGATATGGTTGTGGATATCTGCACGACTAGTTGTATAAATTAGAGTAGGCAACCATATTAAGCTACATGTATGGTTTGAAATGCTGGAATTAATTATGCGAAGAAGAAAAATCACTCGTTGAAAATGGTGAATCCACTAAATGAAGCGCATATTCAATGTTTGTACGTCACCACAAATTGGTGGAATCAACACTGAAGTTTTTACAAGAAGATGGTGGAGTAAGCTGAAATGCTATTGAATGCAAATACACCGGACGAGGCTGCTGTCCAAGGCCGAGAGATGCCAAGAGCAGGAATATATCAAAAAGATAAGGGAGGTTTGAAATTTTTTGATGCAACAATAATATACTTCAATGTACGATGGCAACAATAATATAGTGCAATGGATGATGGCTATTTGTATTATATTTGTAATGAGACGCCGTGAGGCATATATTTGAGAAGAGTGGTTGAAAATGGCTCATAAAATTTTGAACCATAATAAGCATTCATTTTATGAACCATAAGGCGGAGTGAATTTATAAGGGATTGGAGAATCGCAAAAGTCCATGTAAGAGTCGAGAAGTTTTGGTCGTGTTAGGTAATGAAGTGAATGTCAATTCATTAATGAGTCGAAAGTCAAGTTGGACATAATGGGGAAAGGTAATTAGAGTGGTGAAGCATAAAGCTCAAAGTCATGAAATTGTCATTGGTTGTGTGAAGATTGGGTGTGTAATAGGTGTTACCTCACACTCAAGGCATGGTATAAGATTTTGCTAATAAAAAAAAGGTTCAAATCATTTAAATTATTAAAGTCAAGAGTTGAGAAGATAGTCAAGTTCTAGGTGTTGCCTCACACTCAAGGCATGGTGTAAGATTTTGCTAATAAAAAAAGGTTGAAATCATTTAAATTATCAAAGTCATGAGTTGAGAAGATAGTGAAGTTAAAAGAGTTATAGTCAAATATTATTATTGTAAAAAAAAATCAATATTTGTTTGTACAAAATTGAGTTTATGTTGGAACTGGCCACTCTAATAATAGCTATGTTTTTGTTTTTTTTTGCAAGTCCTAGACATTATGAACATATGAATAATTAGGATCAATGGCCAAATCAATATGTTTTATTGGACATTTCACAACACAAACATGAAGCATATTTTATAACTATGAAATTTTAGTTCAATAAAGAAGATTGTAGGTGTGAAGAAAGAAGAAATAGACTTTAGCAAGACAATGAGGTGGAAGAAAAATGAAAGAAGGTTGATACGAAGAAAACATTATGAATACAACTTAAAAATAAAAGAGGATTTGTGGCAAAAACCTTAAAGCAAGAGAAACTATATCAGTAGAAGTTGATGACGCAACTTCATAATCATGATGTGGGTAGATTTTTCTAGAGAAAGGAGAAGGTGAAGCTCTTGAGAGAAAGTGAGGAAGTGTATAATCCTACATCTACGACATTGAATAGCAAAGGAAGCTCAAGATGTTCTAGCAAAAGAAACCATAAATACCAAAAGACCAAGTTCAAGAGAGGAGCTTAGTGACATATTGTATAGCAGGGTGAAACAAACTTGTTACTATAGAGGATATTTGAAACTCACAGTGCGCATGGAGGAGCCCATATAGGGAGAGAGAGATATGATTATGAATAGCGAGGTAAATAGTTTAGAAGGAAGCCACAAAAAAGTAAAAGAAGATCTCTACTCCGTGATAGAAGAAGATATGGAGCTAGTTGAAGCAGATGGATTTATGTGTGACAGAAATGTGAGAAAAGTGAAAAAAGATGCATGAAAGAAAAAGGATCACGTGACAAAAGATAGACATAGTAAAGCAAAAGAACTCAAGCGACAAAAGCATAATAAACAAATAAGAAATACATCACACACACACACACACACACATATATAATATGTGTCCTAGTATATAACAAAACAAGCCCAATGGCTATCAATTCAGTCAAAAAATACATATACCAACATAGGGATGCATCCTCATAATGGGTTCTTTCCCTGCTCATACAACATCTGTAGGGATGAGCCTCGCCTCGTGGGTCCTTGGGAGTCACATGAGCACCTGGCACTAGTATCAGAGCAACACCTGCCACAACAAGTGTTGCTTGGCGCAAAGACGGGCGATGTGCCCTCTCCCAGGCGATCACTGTCTCTAACCATATGTCGGTTAGGTCATCAAAACCCCTAGTCGGAAAACCCTGAGTCAGCCTCTCTAGCCAACTCCATAAATCCTCGAAGTCCTAAAAACGGGCATCTGCAGCCTTAGCATGAGCTGCAACATTTGTCACCTGAGCCTCAACAACCGCTGCTTAAGCCTCGATATCCACTACTCGGGCCTCTGCCACCAACAAGAAAGTCTTAGAAACCACCAAGAGTGCATCAACCACTACCACGCGCACCTCTATAGCCTCTGCATGTGCCAAAAGTGCAACATCTCCACCAACAACTACAACACTGCAACCCTCCCTCGAGGGACCACTTGCACCGATATTTCCCTCTAGCTGGGCCTGACCCTTACCCAGCGTACCCCTCCTCCTAGGCTCAGGGGATGTCAAGAAGGCAAGGGGATGCCTTGTCCACCCTACATCTGCAAAGAATACCAAAAATAGTATCAATGTCACTATCAACAAAATACATACATACATACATACATACATATACACACACACACACACACACACACACACACACACACACACACACACACACACACATATATATATCTAGACACAAAAAAAATGAAACTCTAAATCCAAAAAACATAAAATATCATACATGTAGGTCCCCATGCATAACCATGAGGGAGAACCATGTTCAGATCCCCCGGAAGTCGACCTTTTCATACGAAAACTCAAGGAACAACTGTGGGTTCGACTCAAACCATGCCTCGACTATCTCATCCCATTATCTACCTGCCTCACCCCCACCAGAACAGGGCATCATAGGTGCCCATCGGCACATCCGAGGATCCCTCTATGGACCCAAAGGCATCAGAACAAAGGGTATGGCATCATGACTCGCTCATATATAATAAAACATAGGATGTTTTCATAAACAAATGTAGTCACCGCACCCCTCTATACCTTGGTCAACTTCCTAATTATACCCTGATACACAAATTGGACCTAATAAAAAAAGTGACCGAATTGCAGCTTGTGCAGCATCATGATATGTGGTCCTGATACTTGGTGCGGTGACGATGACCCCAAAAAATTGACTATCATGGCCATAACAGCTCACTCAACCAAATCTATAATAGAGTTCACTCGAACTCAACCCCGTGAGATGGTTTTACACCCGTAGTTCCCAACCCGTCAAGCCCACTCATGGATGTTCACTGCCCCAGCAAGGAGTGGATATGGAAGAGCCTCCTCACGAGCAAAAAAATCCCGTCACAAAATAGATGTCAGTCTGGGGCCATATCCTAAGAATAGTTTGGCGAAAAAAAATCACGTGTCGCTGCCTATCCCAACACATAACCAGGAATCACAAAAATGCATCCTAGGACCTCAAAATATAGCTCTCAAATAAGTTGAGTATCCCATACCATGCGAAAGTCTCTCGAGCACGTGGGTTTTGCACTACTACTATGCAAAGGGCAAGCCAATCTCTCTCTCTTCACAACATCCTTTCATCAAGGAAACACCAAAAAATTCAATTTTTCCAAAGCATCTTCTGGTTAAGTTAATTCTAACAACCCCACACTTTATAGTCCTTGGTGCGCGATGTCCTCATGCGTGTGCTTGGCACAAGTGCACGACACAATGCGTTGAAGTTTCGATAGCCATGGGATCACCGCACAAAAAGAAATTATTTGCGTAGACACCTAGCACACTAACTTCGATCACCCTCACGATCCTACCAAAAAAAGGATGCAAGTCCATAAAATACCCCCCTGTACGGCCCACCAATACATGAAAATGAAAAAATTGAATAGCAAGAGGTTTTAGCTCCTACCCGACACTATCCATGCAAATCTTGGGTACTCTCAGTGACCGCAACGGTAAGAAAAGCCCTAGAAACCAAATCTAACCTCACACGCTCAAAAAACATAAATGACCTAAAAGTGGGCCATATTAGCCTATATATTGCCCTTTTTACCATTTTTTGGGGCCCATAACTCGAGATGAGAGCATCCAATCACAAAATTGTGAGAAACAAAGTGATCAACACTTCATCATTTTCTATCTGGACCTCATAAACCCAGATTATAAAAAAAATCATTTTCGAGCCCAATGCCTACCCTCCATACTAAATTTCAGGTATTCCCTCTCTTATTGTTTTGAATTCAAGTTATTTCAAAATATTTGTAAGAAAAATATGCTTTTACTTGAGGTATTGGCCACAGATGTTGCAGACACGCCAAATGACCATACTTCACAGACAAGAAAAGTAAAAGAGTGGGTATTATTCTATTCTTAGCATGATAGGCTTCCCTCTAAAAATCTTTTCATATCCTGACATCATTTCCTAAAAAGAATAAAACTATACGTTTCATTCACCTCACCATGTTTATCATCACCTCACCTTGCGTGTGATAAACACCCTTGCAGGTTGGTAGAGCCACATCTCCCATGGCATCCTTTACTTATTTAGACCATACATCACTACCTAGGGTCATGGCTACAAACTCCGTCCTGGGAACGACTTCATATTCATGCATATATTATCAAACATCATTCATTTTTACTCATCACATATTGAAAACTTGTTGCCGGACCACCATTCTCTCTACAAGCGAATAAACAAAAATGCATCACCGCATTTCACATTTGTTCTACCACACCCTCATAACCATTTCCCATCTGTGATATGCCATCTTCCTCGTCACCCTCGCACCGAGACCAAAAAATTGAATCCCCAACCTCATAAACACACAATCCTCACATCATCATGCATGATCATACATGTTAATGGGGCACCCGTCTCCATGCTTGGACATCCAAACCACTTTTAGATTCTTTTGGCAAGTGTAAAAATATTTTTTTTTGGAGAAAACTTCCACCCATATACTTACATTTCTTACGTGGTAGCAGTCCCTAATCACCCTTGGTCGAAGTTGCACATTCTTTACCACACCTAAATCATGTTAGTTATAAAAAACATACACCCACCCTAAATGTCCTACCAACAGTAGGGATACCCACGTCAGAAGTTATTATTATTGCCACCACTTTCATTTACAGCTCCGACATTGGGACCATCCATCATCATCACCATCAGTTTCAACCATATCTCGCCATCATGTCTCGTTAAGTAGTCACATCAAGCCATGTTTTCATCAGAAACACTTGTCCCTTGTACCAGTACTTATTTTCAGTTGTTGATGCTTCCTTCCTATCAACTCCAACAACCATTATCCAGGAAGGAGGTAGTACCTTGGATGAGCCCCCACCATTAAAGGGGCATCCTCGAGTGGCACAGTGGAAACTAACATCACCAACTATTGTCATCAATCCTCTTGACATTGGACACCAACAAATTTTCCATGTCAAGATGTTATCATACTTAATAATCGTTTCACTATGTAAGAATTAGTCGAAGACCTGTAATCAGTGAGCATCACTTTCAGAAATTCTTACACGGGAAGGTCCACAATAGTAGAAGATCCATGCTATTACTAAGCACTTCATTTGGAAATGATTTACCTAAAACAACGCATGTGGGTGCCATATTCAAACTTTTTCTATTTAAAGAGAAAAATCCCTTCACAGCATCAATAATTGTCATCATCAGCCAGCTGTAGGTCACCTATCATAGCTTCACTTGACAGAACCAATATCTATTAGATTTTGTTAACTAGTCATTATCACGAGCATGGGACATGCCCACCTTTTAGAATTATTTTTTTCATTTCTATCACTTGTATGTTTCCCACAAAGCATGGTGTCTTACTTAATTTCGACAAGGGGTTTGCCTACTTTCCACAACAAGTTACTCTCTCTCTCTCTCTCTCTCTCAAAAGGATCACATAGAAAAGAAAATGCAATGTGTTTCAGCTATGCGGCTGCTCTTAGACCTCATACATCAGGTGGAAATTGTTAGCACTAGAAAACCGTACAGGGAAAATACTTTAGAGAATGTCAAGAAAACAATACAAATGAATATTTTCAAGGAGAAATACATTATGAAGGACATAAATTTAATTATTCCCTAAGGCTCAACCAGAAATTTGCGAATAGTGCACCAGCAACAAATACTTTTTGCGCATAATGCACTTTATACTTCGATAATTGCGTTGTCTTGGGGATGGCGATAAGTCACCATCCGGGACCACTTGACACACTTGGCAAAGATGATTCCCTGTCAATTGTAGTCAAGGACAGCCAAATTCGAGCCACCTTGAAGAGGCACAGAACCCACAAATGAATCTGTTGTCCTACTCTTGGGTCATTATCAATATTGGGCCAAGAGAGGGAAGAGAGTTCAAAAAAATTCTATAAACTAGCCATGGGAAGAAAAAATGAGACACATTCTTATGCTAGCCAAATTTCTCCATAGAAAACCTTCCTACAAATGTAGCAGCAAAAGGATTGGAGAGACTAGCCTGTTGGCCACCCAACATCTTAGTCAAGAAGAGAGCTTCATCATATCATAGTAATCACCATACTTTTCAGAGATGGAGGAGATACTTGCAGGGAAACTGAGGAAAGGAACCCCCCTTCTCTTGAGTATTTGAGGTCTATAGCTCAAAGGACTCATTACAAGAAAGTTAGAATTGTATTCTTCATACCACCAACACCTAATAAAGGGAGATTTCTCCATTTGTTTCTATTGGCTTGTTGATCCATTTGAGCATTGATATCTTGTGTTTTTATTTTTAAGTTCATGTTATTAAACACATTACTTACCTTATGAGTTTTTTCTTATATATTTTTAGTCTCTATCTTCTCTATGACCTTCTGCAGATAGCAACCGACTGATACAGAGGTGCATTTTGGTACAGTTGTGTAGCAAAAACACCACCATAGATATCAATAAGGTTTTGGACTTATAAAATATCAACATTATAGATCACTTAAGAACTTATTATCCTCTTATTATAACTATTTAAGTGTTACTTTGTAAACTGGAATTGTAGCCTGATTGTGGTGTCACATGATGTCTTATTTATCATGCATTATACCAATGTGTATATGAAAGTTTTTTTCATCGATGTCATGGAAATCATCATCATTTACATCATCATCATCATCATCACACCATTATTTTTGTTGATGATTACCTAGATGAAAATGATGATAATGGTGAGAAAATGAGGATAAATTGTATGATGATGCTAAAAATAATGATTATGATTATGACTGAAAACATTTAAAATTTGGGAAGATCAAACAAGGTTGTTAGCATAGTCATCATAATAATCATGGTTATCATCATCATCATTTTCATCATAACCACCATCCTCTTTATCATAATTGTCATTATCATCATAATCCCATCGTCATCATCTTCATTGTCACCATCATCATGATTATTGACACTATCATCAGTTTTTCATAATTGTCAATTTCATAATATATCATCAATGTAGAAAATATGATGAGTGTTGGAAAAGTGATGTAAAAGTGAACACAAAAGTGGTTGCAAAATCATATGCAACAGTCAATGCAAACTTGGACACAAAATAGGATGAAAAAGTGGAAGCAAACATGGGTGTAATAGTAGGCGTAAGACTTGGCATGAATTGTGGTGAAACAAATGTGGATTGAAAAACACACGTAGAAATGGGCTTTGACTTGGATGCGAGAAGGAGACAACATTGGATGCAAAATAAAATGCAAAAAGGGATGTAAACATGGACACAAATATGGGTGCAATAATGTACACAAAATTGTATGCAAAAGTGGATGCAACAAAAGTGGATGAAAAAATAAATACAAAATGAGATGCAAAACCTGATGTAAAAGTGGTTGCAACAAGGGCTGTAAAAAAATACACAATATTCGATGCAAACTTGGACACAAAACATGATGCAAATGTGAATGCAAGAGTGGAAGAAAATATGGGTTGTAACAATATATGCAAGATATGTCACAAATTATGGAATAACAAAAGTGGATGTAAAAAAAGACACAAAAAATATGCAAACTTGGATGCAAAAAAAGATGCAAAAATGGATGCAAAAGAGGATGCAAACATGGGTGCAACAAGTGAAACAAAATTGGATGCAATGGAAGTAGATACAAATTGAGACACAAAACTCAATGCATAAACCTGACAAAAAAGAGGATGCAAAAAGAGATGCAATATTTGATGAAAATATTGGATGCAAAAGAGGACATGAACATGAATGAAAAATTGGAAGAAAACGTGGGTACAACAGTAAGTGAAAAACATTGCACAAATTGTGGCACAAAAAATGTGGATGTAATGACAGATGAAAAAAATAAGCAAATTTTGATGCAAACGAAGATGCAAAAAGGGATGCAAAAGTGTACATAAACATGGGTGCAAAAGTGGACACAGATGTACAAGTGGGTGCAACAAAATTTTATGCAAAAGTAGATGCAAAATGAGACACAAAACCCAATGCAAATATTGATGCAAAAAATGGATACAAAAAGGGATGCAAAAATAGATGTAAAAGTCGATGAAAAACTAGATGCAATTGAGGATTGAAATTTGGATGCAAAATTAGAAGTGAAAGTGGGTGCAAAGGGAGATGCCAAACTAGGCGAAAATTGTGGCACAACATAATTGGATGAATAGTGGACACAATAATAGATGCAAAAGAGGATGTAAATATTGATGAAAAACAAGATGCGAAAGTGGATGAAAAAATATATGCAAAACTAGACACAAACCTTGACGCAAAACTTGGCAAAAAGGGGATGCAATAAAGGATGAAAAAAATGATTTAAAAAGATATGAAAATGGGTATGCAAAAGATGATGCAAGTGTAGGTACAAAAAATGGATGCAATAGAGGATACAAAAATAGGTGAAACAAAATTAGGTTCCAAACATGATGCAAAACTTGGAACAAAACCTAGTGCAAAGGATGGAACAAAACTTGGCATAAAACCTAGCGAAAAATGCATTGCAATACCTGGTGCTAAAATTGGTACAAAACTTGTTGCAAAAAAATTTCAACAAGTTTTGCACCATATTTAAATCATCAAGGTAACTAACATATAGCAACAATAAGTTAACATATAACATGCTCATCAACAACACAAAAAATAATCGTCAAGATAGCTACAAGTTAACATATAACATACTGATCAACAACATATAACATAGTCATCAAGTTAATACCATGCTTGGATAACGAACATGTGTACATATTATCACACTAATTAACTAACATCTATCATGTATCTAACCATAATTTCAACAGAATGAAATTTATACACATAACCATAATGCATATGACTACACTGATCAACTAACATTTATCTCATATGTAACCATAATAATAATATAATGAAAAACATATAAGTAACCCTAATTATTACAACAAACATGAATCACATACCTGCATGGAAAGCATAAAAACTTGTATGATGATCTGCTCTTACCCCACAGTCCATTGTTGCAACATCACTTTAATGATCTGCATCTCCTGGTCTATCTTAGCCAACACATTAACATCATAACATACCAACATCATCGTGATGACCTAATTGCATACGATGATCTTATGCACAACAACCTTAACCATGAAAATGCATGCATAGCAACATATATACACTAACATGCATAAAAAATGATGACATATCCCACAAAAACACCATCAACCTTTACATGACCACATTATTGCAACCATGATCAACACCACACAAATGAAACAAGCACATAGACCACAAGCATACCAAAAACATATGTAACCAACATAAATTCATGATCAATGCACTACCCATCCAGTCCGAGGGTTGAACCATGCTCTGATACCACTCCGTAACACCCTCTTCCCACATCTACCTAAGTAACTATCCAACCGGAATAAACATGCGTCGAGAGGGTACTATAATGAGATTCAACCTCATAGGTGGCCCTAAGGATGTGGAACTAGAAGAAACACAACATACAGACCTTGTACAATAATGACAACACCCCCAGGAGGTAACCCAACCATTCAAGTCTCTTACCCCTAGGTCACACTGACCTTTTGACCTCTTTGAGCCATAGACATAGGCACAAGCTTGCAAGCTAGCATCGAGGAGGCTATAGTCATATGTATAAAGCAACATTCCATAGTCTAGGACCCCAATTCCTCAGTTCTGTGCCAGTGTCCTTGGGATTTGAGCCACCTTTTTAGGCCCAGAACCTAGTGCTTTGCCCAAAACTTCATGAAAAGTCCAAAGATGATAAATAACAACATGAAAATGATACAAAAGCAATCACATCAATAATAACTCATCTACACCCCTCCTATCCATGATAGAAATTTTGTCAAACATGTCACAAGCATTGAAACTACAGGTGTAAACAACAGATCTAAGCATACTATTCTCATACTTATATAAGAATTGCTAAGAAGCGTTGCTCCTTTACATCATTAGCTGAAATGCAATATGTTTGACCATAAATACATTGTGCATTCATTTACAAGTAAAAACATGGAGAGAGCCATGTATCAACACTATCAACATACATGCTTACAACCAACATAATAAGAACAGAAATACCATGGATACAACAACAATATAATACACATATAAATCATTACATTTACACATCAAATACCAAAGGAATGAGTTGCTCATTAATGAATGTAAAAACCACGGGGGTGTCACTCAATTAAACTATGGCATAGCACGTGCGCTCGTGGCATACTAAACAATACCCTTAATTTGACTACATATTGGAAAATTTCTCTAAAAATCACTTTATTTAACCCCCTACCAATACTAACCCATTGCATTTTCCCAATTAAAAAACCCCTAACTTCACTAGATATTGTAGGTATCTGTTTTTTCATTAACATTTTTTACACCCCTTTATATTTATATCCTTAACATAATGACATGATGCCTCTCTAATGACCCCACATGCATTCTACAATTCACTTATGACACCACATGCATTCTATAATTCACCTTTATTCTTGTGATCTTTCTCATCCATGTATGCATTCCGACATCACCTTCAAAGTCATAGGGATTGCATTTTGTCTTTCTATCATTTTCTCGACCTGCCTTATTCTTGCAAGTTGTCATGTGAAAAAATGTCATTTAGAATCACCAAGTGATTATTTTTCGTGATTCTTTGTATTTATCAACATTTGAAGTTTGATTACATTTTGCCAAAATCTCAGCGTTGTAGCTCGTAAACCAATTTCTATGCCTACAAAGCTACACTACTATTGCAACTACAATAGTACAAGAAGAAATAAAATAACAATAAACCCCAAATAAGTAGAAAATGACAACAGGATAAAGCCTTGTAGCTCGTAAACCAATTTGTATGCATACAAAGATGCACTACTATTGCAACTACAATAGTACAAGAAGAAATAAAATAACAATAAACCCCAAATAAGTATAAAATGACAACAGGAAAAACAATGTTTAGAGGCATCCAAATAATATCGAGGAAGAGGTCTTGCAATGTAGGTTGTTAATTGTATTGATCAAGTCATGAGTTACAAAAGAAGGGGAAACCCTTGGTTATACAAACAAGAAGAAACCATAACTTCAGGCTCAAGTAACTATTAAGTGTCATGAGACTCTTATTACATGAAAGTGGCCCAAGTACAATGCTATCCCTTTCCCTCTTTTAACCATTCATATTGAATTTTTGCCAAAATCTCAGCCTTGTAGCTTGTAAACCAATTTGTATGCATACAAAGCTGCACTACTATTGCAACTACAATAGTACAAGAAGAAATAAAATAAAAATAAACCCCAAATAAGTAGAAAATGACAACAGGATAAAGCCTTGTAGCTCGTAAACCAATTTGTATGCATACAAAGCTGTACTACTATTGCAACTACAATAGTACAAGACGAAATAAAATAACAATAAACCCCAAATAAGTACAAAATGACAATAGGAAAAACAATGTTTAGAGGCATCAAAATAATATCGAGGAAGAGCTCTGCAATGTACGTTGTTAATTGTATTGATCAAGTAATGAGTTACAAAAGAAGGGGAAACCCTTGGTTATACAAACAGGAAGAAACCATAACTTCAAGCTCAAGTAACTATTAAGTGTCATGAGACTCTTATTACATGAAAGTGGCCCAAGTACAATGCTATCCCTTTCCGTCTTTTAACCATTCATATTGAATTTTTGCCAAAATCTCTGCCTTGTAGCTCGTGAAACAATTTGTATGTATACAAAGCTGCACTACTATTGCAACTACAATAGTACAAGAAGAAATAAAATAACAATAAACCCAAAATAAGTAGAAAATGACAACAGGATACAACCTTGTAGCTCGTAAACCAATTTGTATGCATACAAAGCTGCACTTCTATTGCAACTACAATAGTACAAGAAGAAATAAAATAACAACAAACCCCAAATAAGTAGAAAATGACAACAGGAAAACAATGTTTAGAGGCATCCAAATAATATCGAGGAAGAGCTCTGCAATGTAGGTTTTTAATTGTATTAATCAAGTAATGAGTTACAAAAGAAGGGGAAACCCTTGGTTATACAAACAGGAAGAAACCATAACTTCAAGCTCAAGTAACTATTAAGTGTCATGAGAATCTTATTACATGAAAGTGGCCCAAGTACAACACTATCCCTTTCCCTCTTTAAACCATTCATATTGAATTTTTTTCCCACCCACTCACTAAAATATTCATTAAGTAATGAATTCTCACTTTTCATGTCTCAAAATCCAGACCAAATACATTTAATGATTTTGCTATATTCAAATACATTATTGCTGGCCCTTCCTCAATGCTGCCCACTTGAAGTTGCACCCTGAAAACAAACACGTGGAATTTCATTACATAGTAGTCTTGTAAGAAGTTCACGTAGAAGTAGACCTATTATGGCAAGTCTCAGAAAAATATGGAGTAGGTTGAAATTAACAATTCAGTCAACTAGTTAATAAGACCAATAAAAACTACACTGTAGAAATATGAATAATTATGTTCTAACTTCTAAATTTATGAAATTTATTGCAGTATATAATTGGATCTACTTACAACATTAGACATTTGGTCTCTTATGTAGTACATAGATCTCAACATGGCCTCCAAAGTGTCTTTCGTTATCTGAAATTTGACATTAGTTTCTCCAGATGAAGATTGTGTAGTTTCCTGAAGCTTCATGCATGGAGCAAATATAAATGAATTTTAGAAAGCATGCTAGTGTAGAACATTTCTCTTAAACATAACCAATAATCAATCACATTTCTAGCATTTTTTTCATATGAACCTCTCCTCTATCATGAATGTTAAGCCATTCTTTGATGAGCATCAAAGATCTAAGTGTCTTTGACATCCACACAGTTGACCCAAAACAAAATGCATTTTATCTTATGCTCCAAAGACATTGAAAAAAAAATAGATGATGTTCTGCTTTGCTTGCATCCAATGGCATACAATACATATATTAGTATGGAAAAAGAAGGAATAATACAAAGTTGTAAAAAAATAATTGCATTAAGCTAAAATAGATATAAAACGTAAATTTTCATTCATTTTTTCCAATGCCAGTTTTGTACATATATATGTGAGTTATTTCACAGCTACTGCCTGACCAAGTTACAAAATCTGAAATTTCCAGTTCTCTCACAAATAGACAAATAGCATGTAATTGTCAGCTATACAGTAAATTTTTGAAGTGTCTAATAATCAATCTCACTGTCTACAATAGAAATAACAGATCTTGCCCCAAGTGGCCTCTTATTATTCATAAATTCTAGAGAATATTAGCCATCATTCTTGTGCAAAAACACTAGCCTTAAAGTGTTTTATTAACCGAAGGTAGTGATCTGAAAAACACCTTTATCTTTACCAGCTAACACATTGATTTATCTTACCTTCTTGATTTCTGATTTTTTTTGCCTAAACTTTTTGCAAAGTTGGTGCTCATAAAAGACTTTAAAATTAATTTGATATACAAATATGAAGAATGATAATAAAAAAACAATCAGCAAATTTATTGAAGGCAACAAATCTAAGAAAGTTCCTCACCTTCAATCGCCTGTGAGATTTAGGAGATTTCAACTTGCAAGTTCTAACAAGACCACAAAAGCATATTTCCTATCCATTCCATGGGCATATACCCAAATATCAACAATGAATCTACACATATCTTTCTACCCTTGGGAAATGCCCCCAAGTCCATAAAGTCCTTTGTTTCATCATCAAGGACATCAATACTTGTTTCCAAGCAATGGAGCAGATCCTCTCTATGATGTTTCGATATAGATTCTGCTCTTGAAATTTTCTTCTTAGCATTTTCCCAAACTGGCTATGGCACATTGCAAAAAGAGCTTCCAATCACCTAAAGGGCAAGTGGTAAACCCATACAGACTGCTTCAACCGAAAAATATTTTAGCAGTTAAACATGTTAATCTTCTGCAGAAATATAGAGCATTAAAAAAATTTCTGGAGTTGTTAACTCTCCGATTTTATACCTATAAAACCATTTATCTATCAAAGGGGCGTAAAATCAATCTGATTTTGAACATTGTATAATAGGATGCAAAGCATTTGTGCAGGATAGAGAAACAAGCAGTTTGGGTATGAGATTTTGAATAGTATGTCATATTCATACCTGTTTAACAACAACTTCATCATTTCTTGTTGGAATCGGAGGCTGTCCAAAGGCCCAAAAACAGAAATGAGACAGGGCATCAGCCTTCTGCAACATGCACACGTTATACATGTGACTGATGTCTGTTTGAGGAATAGCAAGATCCTACCTGGTTGTGATAACCGTTTTGCAACCCTCTACTTCAAACAACAATTGTTCCACATCTGATTTTGACCAAACATCATCCAAAATCACCGACATCTGTGGATTTCCTTGTACACTGAGTTTCTTCTACAGTTGCTTGTTCACATCCTCGATGCTCTGAAAAACAGGCCTTCGACCTCTGATTATTTTATCCCACATAATCTCCAAAAGGCCCATTACATTTGGAGACCGTGCAACAGTTATGAAAACTATATTGTTTTGGAAGAAATTTGATAATAACAACGAGAATAAGCACTGAAAAAACCAAAAGGGAAGCAATAATATGGAAGCTCGGTATGACAATTACAACAGGGGAGTTTTTCTTACCTTTGACTTCAGGATCGTTGCAAGGGGCTAATGAAATGGTAGTTTTTTCGCTTCCACCCATCCATTCAGCCCCAACGATACTAACTCCCTTCTTGAATAGGATATGTTTGACATCACTGACAATATTATTCAAACCCACTACAAAGTTTGGAATACTCGAGACTTGGGAGCTGTCGCTGCTGTTGAACTGCTCAGACTATTCAGACATTATGGTATCATGCGACCCATAAATGGCGCTCTGAAATAGTTCAGTTGTGCTCATTTGATGAAGCATGAATGAGTTGGAGCTGGAATCATTATTCATCCTAACATTAACACTTTCCATTCGCCTTCCTCCAGAAAGACGTGTGCCTTCAATTCAACGTCAGACTCATATAAAAAGGAGTGTTGAACCATTCATTTGACCAAGGATTTTTGGTGAAGATATCTAAGAAGACAAGGAACAACAATAGGAGGCTGAGAAAAGAAGTTTGGGTTGGTTTTAGAAGGTTGGGGTAATTTTCTGTGATTGAATTATTATTCAAGACCAAAACATATATCACTATAGAAGCTTTGATTACCTTTAAAAACCTATCACTCAACCTACAACAAACCTGTAACAAGTCTCCTGTGAATGGACTACACCCTCCGTCTTAACATGTCTCCTCAGCTTGGTGTGTGGACGGTTTTGTGGAGCTTGACTTGGCGAAGAATTCAAAAACAAGTGGACAGAAAAAGGAGGAGGTCAAGAAGGACATTATTAGAGAGAATAAGAAGACTTTGAGGTTGAGGTACAGCAGAGGTTGTCCTTCATGTCGGCCTTCAGAAAGACGTGTGCCTGTCCTTCATGTCGGCCTTCCTCCAGAAATACGTGTGCCTTCAATTCAACGTCAGACTCATATAAAAAGGAGTGTTGAACCATTCATTTGACCAAGGATTTTCGGTGAAGATATCTAAGAAGACAAGGAATAGCAACAAGAGGCTGAGAAAATAAGTTTGGGTTGATTTTAGAAGGTTGGGGTAATTTTCTGTGATTGAATTTTTATTCAGGACCAAAACATCTATCACTGTAGAAGCTCTGATTAGCTTTAAAAACCTATCACTCAACCTACAGCAAACCTGTGACAAGTCTCCTGTGAATGGACTACACCCTCCGTCTTAACATGTCTCCTCGGCTTGGTGTGTGGACAGTTTTTTGGAGCTTGACTTGGTGAAGAATTTAGAAACAAGTGGACAGAAAAAGGAGGAGGCCGAGAAGGACATTATCAGAGAGAATAAGAAGACTTTTAGGCCGAGGTACAGCAGAGGTTATCCGAATTATTTATGTGCTGTTTGGTGCGTATTTTAGGGTACAATTTTCCTTATTTTGGAGGGTCGTAGGCTCTGTGAGATAGCAGAGAAACCAGAGGCCTATTATGGGCTTGCTGGAAGGATTGTAAGGCCTATTACCAAGCTCAGAGATAAGGGAATAGGCAGCGTGGGGGGCATCTAAACAAGGAAAGGAAGTCACACTGATTTTGAGGATTGTTGCAGTGGTAAGAGAGGTTTTTCATGGACTGAAATGATGCCCTAACCAGATTGATATTCTACAGTAGGTGCATCAGCTCATGAGTACAGTTATGTGGATTATTTTGAGTTGAATTTTTTGCTAGGAGGATCATATTGCATCCCGTGGAAGCCAATTGGAAGGAGCAGACTTGGTTGTTAGAAGCCCTTCCCTAGTTTTACATTTGAAGCACCAAGGGCTAAGACACCAAAAGCAACTAAACTTGTACCTGTGACTACTAAACATCTCAAACCTGTGCCATTTTTGAAAAATTATCTTGCGGAATTTGGGTCAGTCATTCAGTTAAATAGGAAGCTTGTTGAGAACCTACCAAAGCTATATTGAAGACTAAACTTGAAGCAGACTTTGGAGCTACTCTTGAAGAGACTTGTTGAAGACCCCTTGAAGACGAGTTTGAGGCTTGCTTGAGTAACACTTCTCTAAATTGTTCTTTTAAGTCATGGTTCATGGGAAAGAGATACCATCACATTGTTATAAATGCTAGTAGACCGAAGGAAATTTCATAGCACGGCCTTCAGATTTCAAATGAAGGTTTCCTAAATAGCTCTGTCAGATCCTATATATATATACACAAACACACAAAGTATACTTCACATATGCTTCAGGACAACTCCAATGAATTTATATGAAGGTGAATTATTTTCTTAATAAGATCTATGCTATAGACTGACCTCCTTGCCCTGAGGAACCCTCTATTTTACATACATAAGAAGAAGGAGATTTGTTAGTATGATACAAATTAAAGAAGGTTTCACATAATGAGAATATCTACCTCATCTAGGGGTCTATTAACTTGCAGAACAGAAAATGGCTTAGACATGATTGTTGATCCTAAACCACTGATTGTGTATAGGCTCTAACTTGGGATTAATGTCTGAAACCCATACTGGCTTTAGACCTTCAAGGTTGTAAAACACATGGATAATTAGACAAAGGGATAATTTTCAGGAGTTTGAAATCACCACTTACACCCTTGTATATGTCCGGGAGAGTGATGACTGTGGCCACAAAACTTCATCATGCAATTGTACCTTAAACCCTTAGCAGCAAAAAAAAAAGTAATAATGAAAATATGTAAGAAAAATAAAGGGGGAGTCAGTTAAGTATACTTTTATTGAAATGGTTCTAGCCAAAATAACATTTTAGTAACAAGTTATGCCACAAGCTCCAGGTTTCGAGATTAAAATTTATATGACCTCATTAAATTTCCTATTATAGAGACTGGGGGATTATTTTACCCTAGAGGAATGGTCATAAAATTTAAAAGGTTGATCTAGATGCAGTTTAGTCTAAATGGTATAGTATTTGGTGCATGAAATTGTTTCTATGTGTATGCAGGGAATATTCCTAAAAATGCGGATGCCTATCATGGAAGGACATACAATCAATCCTTAGAAATCAAATTCAGCAAGCCCTAAAGGGTAGAAAGAAATGTAATTCAGCCAATATCCCATCTCATAATTCTTCTTTTGCCCTAGGATTCAACCCAACAGGATAAAAAATCTAAAATAACTCTTGCATGATGATAATCGTTGAGGTCACAAGACCAATCTGCATTTATTATTAGAGAGATACCTCTGGTCAATGAAGGTGATATCTTGGAATATATGAGAAATTAATGTTAAAAGCAAGAAATTACTCTTACACAATAAGATATGTATTGAATCACATGATACTCTTATGTTTCAAGAAAAAAAAAGTTATAGTATTATGATAGAAACCCTACTCAAAAATTTTTGGAAAAAGGGCAAATTGACAACCATAAATGCCAAAGGCATGGTTGGTGACATTGTCATTATTTGGAATCTAAACATGATTCTACTTCACAATTTATTTTCCATAGAAATAGGTTTAATCGCTCAATTTTACCTCGTGATCCTCATAAAATGCATTCATCACCAATGTATATGGTGTGCATCTTCTTCTGGAAACACACAAATTCTTGCAGAGTCTTGCCAACTTTGTACATCTCAATGGAAATTATCATTAGATTCTAAGAAGGGATTTCAACCTTATTTCTTCCTTAGAGTAAAAGAAAAAGGATAAATTTGTAGACATGATCAAGATAATGAAGCATTCAACACCTTTATTAGTGATATGAGACTGATTGATGTGGAAACCCTCAATGGGCTCAATGCTTGTAACAATAAATGTGGGGGATCACAACATGTAGTTTGCAATTGGAATATTTCTTGATTTTAGAATTCTTAATTCTCTGTGGTCAAGGTATACACACCAATATTCTCCCTTCAACTAGATTAGATCATTGGCCCATATCCGTCACTCTTGACAACCCAAGTATCCCCATCAAAAAGCCCTTTAGATTTTAAATTTTTTGGCTTTCCCACCCATACATTTATAAGAACATCAATCAATGGTGGAATCAAGATGTCATACACAAAAGGACTCTAATTTATCATTTCCAACAAAGACTTAAAAACCTCAAACAATATCTCAAGACATGGAACATGATAGTCATTTTAGACATTTTCGAAGCCCAAAACATCTAGAATCAAGAATGGCATGCATTCAAAAACAAATTATTCGTGGAAGAGACGAATTCCTTGTTGGCCAAGAGAAACATTTTTTCACCCACCCTAGTGAGTGACATCAACAAGAAAAAATACTTTTCTGGTATAAATCACAAGTGCAATGACTCAAGAAGGAGAACACAACTCGAAATTCTTCCACAAATTGATGATTTGACATTGGAATTGTAATAGAATTACTCATCTCAAGAACAATCAAGGTAATAAGTTAACTTATCATCAACATATTTATCACAAACCAACAAAATTTTTCAGGTCTCTCCTCTCAAAACTCAAATAGGACGGTTTCACTGCCATTCACATGATCACCAAAAACATCCCCTAATTAGTCTCGAAAGAACATGCTGCCAGTCCCATGAGACCCATCACTTTAATAGATGTAAAATTGAATGTCATAGATATGCATTACAAAAAATCTCCAATTCCTCACGTTTTCACAACAAATTTCTGCCACCACATTTGGTTCACCATTAAAAATGAGGTCTAGGTATTAAAATAAAAGTTACACTAAATACGAGTTTCCTTTCCAACCATAAATGCTACCTTCTTCACTCTAATTCAAAAATATAACAAAGAACTCAATCTCTCCAAATTACTAGCTATAGGTCTCTGTTATTTTATTTACAAAATGAGATGAGAGGGTTGCACTAGTTGTTGTTTTAATACAATGATTACATCCTATAGATCTAGTCATCTCTTAAGGTTTCCATCTCACACTGCTACTAAATCTAACAATGGTGGGTTTTTACAATCAAGGGCTATATACCTTGGCTCATTGAGGTTTTATACTTTTCAAATTCCACTAGATCTACTCCCTTCAGCCACCAAAAAATTGTGACGTGCATATTTTTTCACTAGTGTGGTGGATTACAATCAAACTGCAAGATGCAAAATTTTGGCTCCATTTCAAAATTGGGCTCATAATAGTGATTTTATGCAGTATCGTAGGTGTTATGCCCTCAAGAGGTTTTCCTTCCATACATATCAAAGCTCTATCTTGGGAGGAAATTTTTTCCTTGCCTAGGAACTAGATTGAATTCTGCCATGAGAGGCCAAATTTTTATGCCATTTATGAATTGGTATCATAATAATGATTTTGAAAAGTATTGAGGAAGTTGTGAATATTTTATGTTATGATTATGTTCAAACTCACTTGGAGTCACAATCCTCATGGAAAAGGGACATCCATTGGATGTAAAATTCGCTTATTGTTTTTACAAACAATTTTTCCACTTATGTTGCTTCAAGGTGGCTTCATGGCATACTGACATTCACAGAAGTAGATTTTTTGTGAAATATCTAGCATAACAGCAAGATGCATTTTCACATCCACCACATTTTGGAAATCATGATGGTCGTGTTCAAGACCATGTAGCATGTTCTCCAACCATCATTAGTCTTCCCCTGAATTTTCTTGAAGTTTGTAAGGTACTAGATGGATCTTCTAGGGTTTTTGATGGACAACCCTATAGTCATCACCCCAGATCTACTTAAATCTCTTCAGGGTAATCCTTAGTCGACCCCATATACCCAAAAAATATAGTAGGCACTATTCCTCTCCCATTATTTAATCATAAAACCTAAATTCTAACTTTAATTGATTTTTAGTATTAGATTAGAGTTTAAAACATCTTTGCTTGCATTCTTAGCCATAAATAGGCTAGACATCGTAGCATATGAAGATCTAAATGTAGCCCAGATTGATTGAAAGAAAAACATTCCTAATTCGTTTTCTTAAATATTTATTAGTATTTCTTAAACGGGAAGCCCTACCAACAAATTATTGTAGGTTCCAACGTTCCAGCCATAGTCAGGTATGGTTAATCCTGAGCATTTGAAAAGATTCAGCTCCTCCAGCTACTAAGGAAAACGAAACACAAATTCATGTAACTAGTGCTACTGTAGAAAATTGCACTGGACAAGGTGGTAGTTTCTTTATAGAATGCTTAAAAAATGTCATAAGCCACACCCTAAGGGTCAAGTTCAATATAGAAAAACATGTATGATAAAGGGACATAGAAAATGAAAAGTCATGTGATACACATCCCAAGGGTTTAATTTCAATATAGAAGAACATGTATGATAGAGGGACATGGGACACAAATCCCAAGAGTTGAGTCCAAGAGAACGATATGAGACAAATATCTCTATAGCTACTAGTGTAGTTTAAAAAAAATCTAGATTCCTTTTCTTCAATTATCTATGCTTAGTTGTGAATCATTTATGATGTGTAATGGGTTTTTGTATGATATACCTTCCAAATTAATTTTACATATACTTTAAACCAACAAAAGACAAAAAGAGGAAAATTTTGGCAATTTGTGTGGTTAATTGACAAATTTTACCCTTCGCATTATGTAAATTGATGAGAAAATGCTAGCAAGAAAGGAAAAAGTGCAACACGAAGAAAATTCATGATTAAAAGAATTTGCGGATCATGCAAGAGAAAAGATCAGATTGATGTGAGGTTTTAATTAGCATTAGTTTGAATCAGGTTATCGTTGTGAGGTGAAAGTTATTGATGATCCAAAAGATATGCCAAGGACTTTTGAAGATTGAGGGAATTGAGAGAATGACATAAGTATGTTGTGATCGTGGTGAAACATTGCCTAAGTAATTTTGAAGGGATGCATATCATTGTTATAAGTGCATAAAAGAGGTGATGAGAGGTTTGTTTCAAAGTTACAAATGATTAGTGCATCCAAGAAATACAAGGTTAAAAGGGTCATCGCAGGGAAATGTTGCCATCATGCATTGAAGCTTATTGTTGTAAATCCACTTGAGACTCATAATCTTTTAGATGATAAATCTATGTGTAACCAATTTCTATTCAAGGACACGGTGCGGCCAAGAGAAGATCATTCTAGGAATAAGATAGAGATTATGTGCCCTATAAGACTTGTATCGACTATACGCACGGTTCGTTGATAATGCACAACAAAAGGACATATTAGTCCATTCATGAAAGGTTTATTTTAATGTGCATTTTGGAGGTATCATATTTTCACTATGTTGTGATGATGGTTACCAAGGGCATGTCGAACCAAATAACAAGCGCATGGAAGCTTGTGCACTACGCTGGAGGAATTATAATGTTGCAAAGAAAAACACTACAGCTGAAATATGTATGCAAGCATGTGGAAGAAGGAATATACTACAAAACATGCAAAGATATATGATACTTTATTGTACAAATGTCTTTTCTTTTGATCACAAAAGGTTTGACCTTTAAAAATGGAAAACCAAATCGAAAAGGAAGTATTAAAGGACTTTTTCAAAATGGCTGGCTAATCAACATATTGGCAAGACAAAAGATGTTTGGAATGATCAACATACACTAAGAGTCAGTCAAAAGATTAGCACATATTGGAAAACAATATGTTACAGGGTGTTGAGATGAGTGCAAATGAATATACTACAATAGGGCCATGTACATATTACCATACAATGCAAATGGATATATGTTCTTACGCAAGCCAATATAATGCAATGGAGTGTGTGGCCACTCTACAACAATTGATCTTGTAACACTATATCAGCTCATGTGAAGATGCTCTATTAAATTCTCAAAGAATGATGATAAAAGGCAGTGGTAAGGTGGTTTGTTAAAACATTTTAGAAGCATTGGGAAATATACCATATATCACGTTGCATTGTAATGACCTGCTTGGGGAACAATGAAATGAGTGATACACTATATTATATGTGTGGACTCATATTCCCTGTGGTACAATGAGATCTATCTAACGCTACAATTACAAGGTATTAGGATCAAAATGGAAGATACTACAGGTTGTATTGTGGACATAATACCATTTGACTTACAATCAAATACCCATCCAAGATTAGCAAATTAGGATACTCACATCAGTGCACAAAAATTCCATCATGGAGGATACAAACTACAAAGAGCAGAGCGCAGGTGTAGAATTTAGAGCCTATGCCACCGAGTTGTGATAGTGCGACCAAAGGCACTGGTGCCAGTGCAACTTAGAGCAGCAAGATCTACTGTTATACTACTAATATCACACATCAAAACTCTGACAGGTAGGGTGTCGATTCAACTGCTAGGGAAACTAAAGGTGTCCATGATAGAGTGATAACAAGTGAGCAGAAGCAGCAATACAATGATCAAATGGATGTCATTGTAATTGCTCCCTAGTATTTCCTTTTCGATTTACAATATATGGGGATTCTCTTCTTCTAAGTCTGAAAGATAATAAACTACAGCATCTCTTGGGTCAATTTCGAAAGGACTTTGAAGGAGAACCCTTAGTTTTGCTTCATCCTAGAACTCTATCTATCATGGAGAACAATAGTACTAAAAACTTATGGAATAAGCCAGTGATGAAGGTATTAAATATTTGATTTACTGATGTTAAATTTATTGCATGCAGTGTTTTAATATAATTTCACATTGTGTGATTGAGATATTTGACATATACTCTATATTCTATACCCTGCAATCTAAAAAAATAAATTTTGACAATCGTTTATAGTAGACACAATTGGTAGCTACAAGCTCAAGAGGCACCTTCTTCTCTGCAAATGATGCTTCAACAACCAACAATATATTGTCTGATCATGTTGCAAAAAGTCGGGAGATTTTTGTGACTGTTGTTAGTAATAGTAGAGAAATGAAGGACAACCAGCTTGAAAAAGGAGAAAAACCCTTCGACCAGGACCATGAATCTAACTATGACCCTCATGTTGCATTTTCCTACAGTGTAAGTGCCCACGATGTTCTTTTCTAACTGCATTACAAAGTGATGAAAAGGGCCATAGTTTAATTGTTCCATTCCATTCAAAGGTTGCATGCTGAAATCACAATGCCTGTGTTAATAATAAACGGTCGAATACAAGCCTTGGAACAGTTCCCAGGTCTTTAAATACCATCTTCATATCTAACATCTCAGTCAATGGTTTTTTTGTTGCTCAATCTGAAAGTACAATTTCTCTTCTTGCTAGACCTGAGATATTGTTTCTTCGGGGTTGATGCAGGATGCTAAACTACAAAATGTTATGGGTCACTATCAAAAGGAATTCGAGGGTGAAATTTCAACTGAGAATTTGGGTGAGTAGAAGGATGTGGCATCAGCATGTGTTGGTTGAATAACAGTTCCTCTTTCTCACTTTCCCTCCATGTTGGCAACATTGTAGTGTTCATGTAGAAACACAGACAATGGCCAACAAATATATACACCATTTCGAAATGAGATAATGGCTGTTATTTTTGGTCCTTTTAAAACTATCTTTGGGTTTTCTGTCACAATTCTTTGGCATAAAAACTAGACTACCAATGTATTCTTAAGCTATCTATGAGTTGTTTGGATGCACATGATAATGCAAAGAAAGTTAGAACAAATAATCAGATAAATAAAAAAATTATATAAAAAAAACCATATCCTTAATCTTAAATATCTGAAACAAAGCCTGGTTTGGGCTGTCCTATTCGGTGGATAAGGTGGAAACCAGTCACCTGTTTCTGCAGTTCTTGGCACGAGATGGAAAGTTTCTTGAATTCTGAGTCGATCTGCTCTAATGCTCAGTAGATCTCTTGCTGATCCGTTCTCTTCCTCTTGGTTGATCTCCAGGTCTTCCTCTTGCTAAGTCGATCTCCAAGTTTCAAGGATACCACTCCCTCACAACTTGCATATGGGCCCAAATCTTAGCATAACACTGACGATGTAAAGAAACACCACGATTGATGTAGTTCGAGTTTAGTCTTAGTCTGAAGGCGATTGATGTAGTTCGACTTTAGTCTTAGTCTGAAGGTACCCGGATCCCATACAATGAGTAAACCCCACCTCTATCCATAGATACTCTGAGGGTGCACTACCCCTCGCTGTTTTCTGAACATTGAATCCCCCTCACTATTTTCTAAACATTGAATCGCCATGATCTTCCCCAAATCAACACCATACCACAACAATAAACCCCGCCTTTGCTACCAGGACCACTCGCGCTATCTATGAATTTCCTACTGCAATTATATCTTGAACCTCCAGTCGAAACCTACTATATTAAACTCTAATCGAAGCCAATCAAAGCTGAGAATACCTCCAGTCGAAGCCAGTGAATACCTCCCTAACCCCGCTCCTCCAGTCGAAGCGTGATATTACCTCCCTAACGCTCTTCTCCCACCTCCCAGTTCTGTTAACAACTACGAAGCTTTCGAAGGTAGGCCACGGTGTCTTCAACATATGCTATTTCCATGGATTTCGAAGAAGAATTCAGTAATTCTGCGATTTCGAATTATGTGCAAAGCTAGGTTTAAGAAAATGTGTGGAATTTGTATTAATTTGGGTTTTTCATTCTGTATTTTCACAGTTTTGGTTCTGTAAATAGTGATAGCTTGCACTCTGTCTAATTTATACATTCCAGCAACTGCTTCTACCCATTTGATTCCGACATCCAGCAGAAATGGAGCTTTCGTCCCCACTGGTAGTAACCAGAACAATGGAACCATAACAGTCGAACAGAAAACCCTCTCCTCCCACCGCCTCCGCACTCTTTGCCTTCCCATGGCCTCATTTACCCACTTGGCCAAAAAAAATAATAAAAATTACCCCAAAATATTTATATTTTTATATCAAAAATAAAAACCCACTCACCCTTAGTTATATAGGCAATATAATGTTTTTTGATTTGTTGATATTTTTTACCCCAATATGAACGCATGTGATATAATATTGGTTTGTGAGTGTTGCCCCTATGGTAAAAACCAACCGGAGATGGGACTTCCATGTTCCACCCGACCATAGATTGGCTTAGCCAAATCTCTCTTTAGCTAATCACCCCCGTGCCATATTCCAAGCATGAATGTCGGATCGACTCATCAAACACACAAATTAAAACCAATCTAGGGCTTCCAGAGGCCAAATGCCTCAACCCTCAACCAAGGATTCCACCTTGTGCTTGAACATTACAACCATCATAGATTGGTCTCTCCCCAAATTGTTCCAGGGCTCAAGAGTGTTTGTTCCAACTAGGGCTTCCAAGACTAGTAACTCAACCCCAATAGTTACAGGTCTTCTAGAGATTTTTTCCAACTAGGGATTCCAAGACTAGTAACTCAACCCACCTAGGGCTTTGAGAGTGTTTTTCAAACCAAGGCTTCCAGGACTAGTAACTCAACTCACAGTTTGTCGTTGGCCTTCAAGATATTTTTTTCCATCCAAGGATTCTAGGAACTAATAACTCAACCCACAACTAAAGGAACATGAGAACCAACCAGAAAACAAGAAATAAAAATGAACACAAAACATCATGGCTATCCCGGAAATGGCAAGGCTAGGAAAATTCATTGTCAATCCAGGGAATCCTCCATGCCAATGACAAATCATGACCAACAAGCCACATGCATACACCATACACATGCAAATCAATACCTTTAATGAAAACCTATTGTTGTTGTTGATCTCAATTTCTTTTTGTGCTTTCGTGCTCTTGCTTTTCCTTCTTAATCCAAATCACCAAGTATTCCACACTTTCTGAGAGTGCTCCAAGGAAACTCTAAGTATCCAAGGGTATGAGAGAGAGAGAACAATGAGAGAGCTCCAAAATGCACTGAACAAAAGTTTGAACCAGAAAAATCTTACCAATTGATCCTCATAGGCATTTTTATTAATCATGCCTCTATTTCTTCATTTTACCATTATTTTCCCTCATTTTCCTCCTCACATGTAACATGTGACCTTTGACCTTCATTTTCTCCTAATTTCCATTATTTTCATAAATAAAATGCCAATCAATGCCTCATGCATTTCCAATTCCTTTTCCATTTCCTTTGCCAATTTATTTAACCATGCTAAACTCAAGTGAACACCCGCTAGGATGTTTTTCCCACCATTTAGCTTGGAATATGTGTCCCATCAACCATGGTTATTATTTTAACTTTATTACATGGAATTTTTACTAGGGCTATTACTATGTGTGCATGACCCAATCATCATCAAGAGGAAAAAATTCCTCTTCCTTGCCCAGAGATAAATTTTTTGCTCGAGGTTATGGAGAGTGAATGGTGACTAGTTGTGCACTCGACATCAAGTTTAAATCTTGATTATATGGCTCTAGTTCCTCCTCTATGTCCAAAATATCAATAAATTCTTCAATCTACTAAGAAAGCTCCTGATATTGCATTTGTCTGCTCTCCTCCTTTGCTATTGGCTAGTTCTATTCTTGTTGTTCATTTTTTCTTTATATTGTTGTTTCTTTTGCTACTGCGTGCTACCTTTCTTATTTTCTCTACTTATTCTCCTCTTATTATTCTTGCTTCTGATTTTCTTCCTCCATTCTCCTCTATTTCTCTTCTCTCTTCATCCATTGTACTCTTTGTGACCTTTGTCTCATATTTTCCTCGATGTCTAAATATGATTTCATAATAGCTAGATCTGCTTTCATCTTGTGTCTTATTTCTCCCTATGGAATGTGAGAAACCATTCTCTTTCCCTTGTCCTCCATGGGGTTTCTCCCTTCTATTGGCATTGCTTCTGGAGTTTCTACCTTCTATAGAATGACCTGTGAATTTCCTTCTATACTAATTGACTCGTAAGGTCTAGAGGCATTGTATAAATTCTTCCATAGATCCTCCTCCAACCAATGAAAATTCCCACTAAGCCACTGATAATGTATTCTCACATAGTGGTATTTTCAAATACCATGGGGATCATATGGATTAAATTCTTGGTTAATTAATATAAACTTCTCTATTTCCTTTCCTTCGGTGTATGCAAATTTTAGATTCTTGGTCTCGTACATCCCAACTTGCATAGAAGGAGTGGGACATGGTTCTTTGTTCTTCCTGTGCAAGGTTGATGACAACTTTGTGGTGAGATTATATGAAACTTCTTGCATGACAATATTTTTAGTGGGATACCTTGGAAAAATATGGGACGACTTTTGAGCGTTGAACATTGTATGGAAGGTGCCATCTGGTGAGGAAAACCAATCTTCTATCTATGATATTGCCTCCTTTTATCCATATGACATGCGAGGTGGTTATTGCTAGAAGATAAGATTGTATAGCGGAATAATGAAATGGCAAGTAATATTCTCCATGACTCCTTGATGGCTGCAATCTGAGAGCACCATGCAGTAGATGCACATGATAGGATATCGAGGTGTCAAAGTCCATCCCATGCCAGGAAATGAATTTTCTGCATAGATCACATCCATTAAGTATGTATATATATAGAACTTGGTTTTCCTGCCCTTGGGAGGATTCCAGGAATGTGCCACTTGGGATCTCAACTGTCGAGCAAAAAATCTATTAGTTGAAATACTTCCCCTCATTCACAACCCAGTTCAATAATACTTGCCACCCTTCAGGAAAGGTATTTGTGCTCTGCAAGTTAAGATAACTAAGATCTTTTAGGCCCTCCTGAGAGAATTTGTCTTGTATGAAAGGGTAAGTGTTTGTTGAAACTTAGATGGTTCTTTCACCCAGACTTTAGCATTATATCTTATGCTCACATAACTATTGCTGGCATAGAATTATGACTTCGTGAGTGTTACTCACTCAGAAAAATGATACACAAGTTGATAATATTCCGCCAGAAAATTAGGAAACTTTTGTCTGTTGGCACTATTCAATGTCATGGTTTTTTCATTAATATGTGAAAAATCCAAATGATGACATATGCACATGGGAAGGCTGGATATCTACATGCAACCCTGTATATTCTTGACTATTGAACACTGACATATACCTGCTGGTCTTCTAGATCTACCTTGAAGCTCTTTGCTGAAAAATATTCATCAACTTTCTGCCATGTTAGATCTGACTCCTTTTCCACAAACAAATTAGTGTCCACATACATTAGCCACTCTACTGGTGTTTTATCAATTGCTTCCATGGTACTAATTTTAGTGGTATATTTTGAAGCATCTCTCTTGGGAACCATGGTAACAATGACTGCTAGAGAGAACTTCTCAACAATTGTGGTACCTGTGGGATTTAAAAGACACTCATGCCAAGAAACATTAGCTTTTGAAAATCTACCTTGAAACAAATATCAGGCAACAAATCGGTGAACCAGTGAGAGGTATTGCACAATTTGAGGGAGACTAGCTATGGGATCCTAGTAGCCAATGGTGCCACCTGAGGCTCGAGATTTTGCAATGCGTAGTTCAACCTAGGCAATAACTAGGAGAGATTGCGCATTACATAGTCTCAGTGGCCAAGGTGGAAGACTATGGCTTGTAACTATGCAATGTGAATTTGAGCCATCCTGTACTCCACATTGCATAATATCAGAGGCCAACCTCTTAGATTGAGCCTCAGACTTGCACAATGCCCAACCAGGTAAGGTGAAAATTGACCAATGGAAGGTGTAGATTTGCTTATTTAAAGTGTGGGAAACAAGAATATATAAGTGACGATGTGATTTTGAATTCAGATATGATTAAGTATGGATGAATCAATGTGAATCAAGTTCACAAATCAACAAATGAAATGAAAAACAAATATGTGAGGAGAGTCGTCGAAACGATGACCGTTGGTGAAAAAACAGGAAAATCGATGTGACACTTGTGGAAGGCAAACGAAAAACTAAAAAAACACTTCTACAAGCTAATATAAGCTAAAAATCCAAAAAACATGAAGATAAACAAGCAAAAAAACACTCACAAAAGAGAAACAAAAAAAACGATAGAAAAGCAGCGAGAGACGACAAAAGAAAAACTCACCCGGAAAAGTGACGACAACTCCAAGGAAGGTTACTTGATCTTCTCAAGAATTATAGAGCTTGAATATTGAATGTACAAGTGAGCTATAGGGTCATCCATTAAATATATTTTATCAAATTAGGGTTTATCATGCGCATTCCTAAAGTCAAGGAAAATAGATACTTGGTGGAAATTTCTAACAAAAGGAAATTATGCCTCCTTCGGGAAACTAATAATGAATCCCTAATTTCTAGAGATTTTTGTTCTTCTTTAGCTTCTTATTTTTATTTTCTTTTTCGGGAAACTTACCATACACGCTGCCAGGAAATATTGTGCAATTATGGGAACTGGGCAACTTTCCGACTTAGTTCAATTGTATTTTCTAAGCTCAAGGGATAGATTGTTCAATTTCTAGGCTCGGTGATGGGCTACCTTCCATGACTACACAATTTCTAAGCTCAAGGCAATAATTCCAGTCTCGATTGTGTAATTCCAATCATCAAGGTTGGCTTGCCCTCATGGATTATGCAGTTTCTAGAGGCAATCCCAAAACTGCTACAAGCTCAAGTCAGAAGGTTAGCTTGTGACATATAAAGATAAGGTAAGTATGAAAACAAGAAAACATAAGCATAGATGAAGATAATAAGTCATTATCAAATCATGAATATGTGTCGATAGTACAAGATAAGCGCCCATGGGAATAAGGAGGGCTCCACAATGAAAGCATACACAAAATTTTGGGGGGTGGTTGTAGTCACTACAACAACCTCCTTAAGGAAAACCAAGAATAACACCATTTCTACATAACAATGTAAAGAAAACCATTGTTGTAGTCCATAACAATATCATTTCACATTCATAATGCAATATAATACATGTGAATACACTTATTTGTATAGTTTAATGTTTGGAAATTGAGTGACGAACTTCCACTCTCTACCCAACTGTAGGCCAGCTACACTTCAATTTTTCTTGTAGTTGACCATCCTCGAGTCAGATTATGAGTCAGAGAAGTAAATGTTCAAGGGAATTTAACCAGTGCTAATCAATTGATCACAAAGGAATCAAGAGACCACCCTATCCCCGCCCACCTTGTTTAGGATTATATCCTCCAGTGTCACCACCTGTTCACCCAGGAATCAAGAGTACCCTAAATTTCTATCCACTAACCGTGCAGATATCATGAACACATAGATTTTTTCCTTTGCTAACTAGGAATCCAAAGTACATTGTGTTCCACCTGCTCCACCTTGGAGCCCTCTAGAATGCACACTGTCTCCACCTACTCACTTGTAGGTGTTTCATACATAGACATAATTTTCTCTCTGCCTACTAAGACTCTAGAGTACACTACGTTCCACCTGCTCCACCTCGTAGGACTTCAGAATGCATAGTCTCTACCAACTTCTTCTCTTCAAGCGCACTCCTCCATGTCTACTATGTAGGGATATAGAGGACAAAATGATTCCAAGAACTTAACCCAGAATGGATCCAAACTACGATGTGTCTCCACCTTCTCTTCCCTGGTCTTCTCCCGTCTCCACACTCTAGACTCATTGAGTTACCACTCTTCCATGCAAGTATCTGAAGAATATAGTGGTTCCACCCACTTAACCTAGCAATAATTTAGTCTACGTTGTGTCTCCACATGTGTTCCCTCACTTTTGCACTAAAACTTCTCAAGAGCATCCCATTTTTCATTATTTCTATCACATCTCCTGTGTACCTATCCCCACATATTCAACTTACAACTTGTGTCCCCATTCTTGCCAATATCAACCATGCCTTTTCTTGTGTGCAATTTTCCCCTTGATAATTTCCCAAATGGAACCTCCATCCAACTCAAATGATGAATGAATGTATCTTTCGTTCCATCTTGTTGGCTCTTATTTTCCACCAACCCCCTCACTACCTCTTATGTGTTTGGAAAACAACACATCCCATGAGAAAACATAGATTTTATGGGAATTTTCCCCATTCATGAAGCCCATAATCCCCCTCCCTTCCTATCATGCAGGCCATTAAACCCAGTGAAATAATATGGTGGTTACTGAGTAAATAGCCTAAATTCAGAAATTCCCAAAGAACTCCTCTCCCCAAACTCTGAATTCATGTCCTCTCCTCTCAGTCAATCATTGTGTTTACATTTCCACAATATTTACATGAATTACAATTCATAATGACAAGTTCGAGAGGGTTAGCCAAATAAGGTCATTACATGAATTACCTATGAAGCAACATTAACATATGAAGAGAACTTAGTAGTGAAAGTTGAATTTGATTACGAGGCTAAACTAGATTTTCTTGAAGAGTGGCTTATAAATCCCAAGTATGATGAAGATGGAAGTGTGTATGGAAAAGTTACGATAACTGCAAGAGTATAAGGAATAGGACAAATGAAGACAACCATCAAAATTGTTGAATCTATTGCAACAACAGAAGAGGAGATGAAAGAAAATGAAGTTGTATTTTTATATTAAAAAGGTTCACAAAAAATTACAATCAACAATAGATGAGGTACAAGTAGATGCAGAAGAAGAACCACTTGAATATTTTACTAAAAAAAACACAAAAAAATATTGAAAAATAAGACCAAAATAAAGATGAAAAATGAGAAAAAGTATTCAAAGTTTGGAACAAAAGGAAGAAAAGGTTTATACAACATAACATTGAAGAAACACTGTGTAGGAATAATATCGGTCATTGGATTGATCGTGTTGTAACTCTAGCATAGAATTAGACCAATAGGGAGGAGTGGTTGTAATTAAGTAAGATAGTTAGAATGTGTTAATTACTCTCAATATTCACATAGTTTCTAGTATAGTCTAATTTTAGGAACAACATCTTTTTAGAGGATTCTCCATAATATTTATATAAGATTTTCGTTAGTATTTTGAATTTATTTAATCCTATATCGTAAAGAAATTTAATTCAATAAAAATTCTAGTGAGAAAATTACAACTCTATTATATCTCACTACACCTCTATTATATGCAATTGTGTGATTTATTGATTGTTGTTGTAAATTATTCGAGTATTAAAAAGTGTTGTAGCAGTCCATTTACCTTCCTATGCACATCATAGACAACTCCAAAAAAATCACATAGCCCACGGTAATTTTCTTCTATATATATGCTTCCTAGAAATAGAAAATAAATAAAATACATGGCAAAAGAGAAACAGTATCAAGAGGCGCTTGTCATCTGATGATGATGAAGAGAGTTGTTTGGTGTTCCTCCATAAACTATAAATTACTGGACATAAACTAATGCCAAAACAATGTAGGCTTTTTAATTCTCTTCTTGATGTACATGCTTTCCACACTTAATAAAAATTTGTTTGGCGTTCGTCCATAATTATGAGTTACCGGATAGAAAGTAATGCCAAAAGAGTGTACAGCTCTTAATTCACTTCTTAATGTACATGATTTCCACGCTTAATAGAGAGTTGCTTTGGTGTTCGTCCATAACTTCTAAAACATTGGACAGAAAATAATTGCAAAAAGAATGTACTGTTATTAATTCTCTTCTTAATGGACATGCATTTCACACTTAACTCTCTTTTAAACTTTGTCGGCAGAAGTCCGCCCTTACCGCTATTACCGAGAAACTCATCCGTGCTCATAGTTGTACTAAACTCCACACTGTGTTTCCTTTGTCCTTTTTTTTTCAGGAGAAAAAAACTCTGATAATATATTATGTATCAGATCAAGAATTTTTGCAATAATTGAGTCTTACATCTTGACTTTAAAAAAGCCTTGATTACCTTCCTAACAGTAACATTCTGAAAAAAGCAGAGTTTACACAGTTGCATAAAAAAATATGTTCATAGGCCAGAAGCAGTCCTTCTTTGTCGACCAAAACTGAAAGAGGGGGCACAAAAACCTTGTTCCTAAAAAAGGAAGATGTTGCTTTTCGTTATCCACCCTGCAGCATACTTGCTTGACTTCTCCGAGGGACAAAAACTTTTTTGGCATTTTATATTGCCACCTTGCTTATCTCCAGAGATTCCTGAAACAACCTTTTATAATGGAAATTACCTGTGGTCCATGGATTTGAAGATCTGGATTCGCACCCTCAGCTGAACTTTATTCCTTTTTCCTTCTAATTGCTAGCCATTAATCAGGCATGTCTATTTCACAGTTCTACTGCAACTTTATTATATGCCATGATCAATGTGTTTCAATGTCTCACTTTTTATACTTCATTTTGATAATGCTTTGTGTTTGGTTTAGTTTGCGCATCAATGTTTTTTGTTTTTTTTGCAAGGAGAAAAACACGCTTTCTTTTCATATCTGTAAAAAGGAGAGTACATTCACTAGGACCATCTTTGTATGATTTACGTGAATTTTGTATACTTTTATTTTCCTCCTTTACATATGAAAAATTTAAGAAAAAAAATATAATATTTCCACATATAAATATATAATATGTTTACATATAAATAGTATGTTTTAGAGTCTTGAAAATTTATTACATCAAAGTTTCACCATTCATTATAAGTCATCATGAAAATAGAGAACTGATGTACTCTATGTAGAGTTAAAGGATTAGGAGTTCAAGAGAACATCATGTGCATATTTTCGTGAAGAGATTCTTCTCTATGTATTCTCTTCTTAGAAAGAAGGCGTGCCACCTAATTCTCTTCTCTCAAGATGTGTGTAGAAAATGTTCTGAAAATTGTTTGCCAATATCCTAATACATTTCATCTACTAGGAATGGATTGAGAAGTATGATCCCTGATCCAGTCTATGATGCTCTTGGCATCGTCATGAATGAATATTTGTTCCAGTCTAAACCATTTGGTCAGTATAAGGACACCCCATAAAGGAATGATATCGGCTCTGTTGTTTGTACCCTTTGCTCCCTTCCACCAAAAGTGGTAGTATCTCCCTGGTTCTAGAATGATGACAACACTGCACCCATAATGCCTCTGTTGGCTTGCCCCGTCAAAAATTCCTATTGGATATGTCCCCTTTATATCCTTGATTGTGACCTTTATATTTTTTTTGTGCCTCTTGTTAGGTCCAACTTCTATGAAACAATTTATAGCCTTCATAATAGGCTCCCGAATCTCTGGAATTTTGTGCTAAAAAATCATTAAGTTCTTGTTGTGCCAAAAGGACCAAATAATATAAAAGGGTAAAGCATGATACTTGTTTAGTTTCAAGAGCCAGAAACGGAAGCATGAGATCAATGTTTGATGAATCCCCATTTAACCTGGTTGTTGGAAAGTCAGGAGAGTAAAAATACAAATAACACAAATAATTCATAGACAAAACACATGAGTTGTGGCTCTTCTATTGATCACACAAATTTCGATATGAATACATTGAACCTAGTGAAGGGTATTCAAACATTTCCGTGTAACGACTCGCCTAATATAACTTAATATGCACACACTTACTAAAATTGATCTATCACTTATCTTGAATTAACTCAACGCTTAGTTAATTGAGCCTCTAAATATAGTTAAAATCCATGCGGTAGTTAATTAGCTATTTTAACACTCGCTTAATTTCGATTGCTAAAATAAAACATGACTCATGACAACTCAAACATGCTTGTTGGTCTATGTCTTAACTAGACTTACAAAACCCAAATTTCTTTTGTGAAACTCAAACACATCTTTTTTTAATGGATTTGTAATTATATCAATTAATTGATCACTATATTTATAAGGCTTCAAGTGAAATTTTCCATTCCTCACAATTTCTCTAATAAAGTGATATCTAATATCAATATGCTTTCTCTTTTGATGAAACACACTATTCTTGGAGAGTACAATCACTGAGGTGTTTCATAATATATTAATGTTAATCCTTGGTATTTCTACTTGAGTCCATCCAATACTCTTCTTAAACTCATTGCTTGACATGTTTCTGATGTTGTTGCTACATATTTTTCTTCTACTAATGATAGTGTCACAATATGTTGCTTCTGAGTTGCCCATGAAATCACACATGAGCCAAGATGAAACACATAACCAGAAGTGATCTTCCTATCATCCAAAATATCTGTAGAATCACTATGTGTATATCCAATCAAATATTTATTTTCTGTACTTGCATACGTTATTCCAAAATCTCTAGTTCCTACTATGTATCTCATAGTTCTTTTTCTTGTGCTCCAATGTGTGTATTTTGGAGTCTCCGTAAATCCAGAAAGAAAACTCACTTCTTGCATAGTATCTAGTCTTGTAGTTGTGAGATACAAGAGGCTACCAACCAATATTTTGAATAGAGTTGGATTGACATATGATCCTTCATCATCCTTGCTTAACTTTGTATCTTTTGCAACTGGCGTAGGTGCAATTTTGCAATTATCCATCTTGAATATTTTCAGCAAATCTATAGCACATTTATATTGGAAAATAAAAATTCCTTTCAGATTGCTGAACTTCTATGCCAAGAAAATATTTCATCAGACCAAGATATGACATCCCAAATTATTTCTTCATGGTTACGTTAAATTCATCTAACTCTAGATTACCAGTAAAAATCATGACATCAATATATAAGCAAACAATCAAAATTTGTCCATGCTCATTTAACTTTGTGTACAAGGTAGGCTCAATGTTGCTTCTGCAAAATCCATTCTTAATCATTTAGATGTCGATTCTATTATACCAAGCTCTAGTTTCTTGCTTCAATCCATAGAGAAAACCTGGAAACATTTCTTCTTTTCCTTCAACTTCATAACCTGGGGGTTGCTGCACATAAATTTCTTCTTCTAGAAATCCATTGAAGAATTCTGATTTCAAATCCATATGATATACTTTCCACTTTTTCTGAGCTGTTGTGGCTAGAAATTCTCTTACAATATCCAATCTGGCTACGAGAGCAAACATTTCTCGAAAGTATATTCCTGGTTGCTGTGAGAATTCTTTTGCTACAAGTCTTGCTTTAAATCTATCAATTTCACCTTTCTCATTCCACTTTGTCTTGTACACCCACTTCACACCAATGATATTTTTGTCTCTTGGAAATTCTACCAAATCCCATGTATTATTCTTTTCAATAACTTCAATTTCTTCATCTATGGCTTGCACCCAATTTTCATCTTTGATTGCTTCTTCAAACGAAGAAGGTTCAAATGAAAACAATAAAAAATTTGAACTAATATTGAAATCATCATAAATGTCTTTCAAAATTCTCATCGTTATCTTACCATTGCTTGATTCATCAGCTGATTGGTTGCTCAGAGAATTATGGTATGTTGATCTGCTTGAAGATCCATGCTGCTCAGAAACTCTTTGAGTCCTTCCTGGCGTGACAAAGTTTGGTGTTCTCTCTTTTGATTCTTGTTGCTCTCTTTCTGCTACATCTTCTTATTCCAAAGATGGTTCTTATGCATAAATTGTTTTGTTAATAGTACCAATCAATGACTCTTATTCTTTCAACACAACATCTCTACTAATTATGGTCTTCTTGGTGACATGGTTATACAATTTGTAAGCATTTGATTGCTCACTATAACCAGTCAATATGCATTTTTCACTTTTATCATCCAATTTACCTTTGATCTTCTTAGGTACAAGTGCATAGGATACACATCCAAAAAATTTAAGATGAGAAGCACTGCATGACATACCTAACTGATATTATTATGAATGTTAGCTTTGTTGTGCTAATTTCAACCTCAAATTTAAAATTTACTTGTTGATCTTATGGTTGAGGTACATATGCCAAACATGTAATTTAACTGAGTTTCTATGAGTGAAATTTAGAGCATAAAGTATGAATTTAAAATTTTGAAAAAAAGAAACATAAATTATAGAAATCCATCACAATTGATCCATCAATAGAGAGTTTTGATGAAGGAGTTCACCCATCCCCTGCTACATCTCCTTGGTGTAGCTTCTATGGCTTGGGCCTCTGTATTAGATAAATAGTGAAAAAATTGTTGTTTACATGTATCAAATTCTCTTGAAACATACTCCAATGATTTCATAATGTCCAAATATATCAGAAATGACAATTCATTCACTCAATTTGGCCTTCAGCTGATCTAGGCATGGCCTTCCTTCTTGGTGGCCGAAGGCTTCAATTCTCTTCCAAGCAACAAAAACACCTGTAGAATTGATCCTCTACACCTGCAACCTATTCCAATATGTTCAAAGCATTCCAATCTGCTTATAATGACTCTTCTTGATCCAAAATTGGTCGAAAATTTCTCAATATATGACCTATTAAAATTTTCCCTAGATTCCTCCTCCAAATCTGGAGAAGATGCCAGATAAGTCAGAGAATCTGGTAGTTCCCGCCGAATTTTGTGGAACCTCCTAAAATTTACCATCTTAAGCGCTAATTTTAATTAATATTAATCCTGGATTAGGGGATAAGTGGCGCGCTAAGCGCAATTAGTTTCAGTGCTAAGCAATGAGACACATGGCACAATCACATGAGAGGAGGGTTGGCTCGCAAGCTGCCCCCCTCCCTTCCCGCCGTCAGAGACACAATGAAATTAAAATAATGTTTGGTTGCATGGACTATTAATTCCGATGTCCATGGTATAATGGTTATGACAGAGAGTAGGTTGGGGGAGGTTGTGGGATTGAGCCCCGACCTCTGCCCAAATTCATACATTTTGCTCCACCATATATAATATAAGCTTTATATAGTTTCAAACCTTCAGCACAATTAAATACGCGCTCCAATAATGTTTAACCTAGACTATGGTTTATATATGCGCCTACAAAATGTTAGGATTAATAATGATGCCACCATACAATGTGGTTTATATATGCACCCACCAAACCTTAGGATTAATAATCATGCCACCATATAATCTATTCAAATGCGGACTTTGCAATCTACATGGTTCAGACTATATAAGAAAATTGAAATTTGACCATAATACATAAAATGAAATTCGAACCAGACCTTAGAGAGGGGGTCCACTATAGGGGACACATGGTTGTCCGGGGTTGGTTGTCCTCCCACATAAAAAAAAAATCGAATTCAACCTTAGGAGTAGATCCTTAAAAAAAAAATCACTTTCAAACCAAACTAGCGAATCCAGTTGTGACACTTGTCACAATTCCACTGGGCATAAAATGAAGAATATTCCATGCATGTTGACTAGGCTTCCATGTCATCAGCCTGTCACTATTCTACAATTTTTTTTTTAAATTTTCCTAGTCTGAATGGAGGTCAACACACTATAACTTCTTCATCCAAACTCGGTTTTTGACGAAACGAGTTGCGTTGGATTCCTGGCGATGGGTCATTTGCTATCGTTTAGTTTCCAATTGATTCTAAGTATTTTCATTTTAAAGCTAAAATACCAAGCCTCTAATCATTCCTCCCCACTAGAAGCCTTTTGGACCCCAAAAGCTCTCCGATTACTAATCATGTGTACGAGGGTAATGTTCCCTCACCCTTCCAGTCTCTATAAACTGAAATTTTCCCATTTTCATCAAATGAAGCTTTTCACAAATGTCAACATTTTCCTTGATTCTTGCAACCTTCTCTTGCTATCATTGACACTGTCATGCTGCAATTTTTCTGAATTTGCAGAGCAGCAAGCTATTCTTGCAAAAATCCTCTTGTCCCTACCTTGATCATCAATCAAAGGAAACTTTAAAATTTTCTCACCTTGCACACTATCACCATGGCGATTCTTAGTTGTTCTTGCTTTGTACTTGCATCGACTCTTGACCAAGTATCTTCACCATTGCTATGTTCCTTTTGGAAACCATAAACAAGAATTTGTGGAACCCATGCCTTATTTTCCAAGCTGCTTTGTCGCTTTTTCTTTGACCTTTTCACTCTCTTGCTGTGACATCTTGTTTCCAACATTGCTCAGCATTGACATTGACTACTGCAAAAGTTTACATCTTGTTCACCTTCTTTCAAAGGCAACCTGTTAGAATCCTGAGAAAAACTCATTATATGCTTAAGCATCGTTTCTAAAAGTTTTATCATCAACAATGTCAAATTCTAACTTCCATTCACTATCCTCTTCATTTCTTGTGCATGTATAAGAGACAAACTTGTCTTCTTCTTATGCGCTCTGTTATCACTCCAATAAATTCTTAAGTTGTGGGATTTTGGTTTTTAAGTCAAAGAGTACTAGAGGTAACCACAAACCTACTTCAAACTCTAGGATCTAGCCCTCCTAGGGTTCACAGAGTGCTCTCTCTTTAAGATTTTATTTTGTTTTAGTTTGAATATTAGGCTAGTTATTAAAGTGAAGATTTGGTTTTGTTTTGTTGGATTTGGTGGGAAAATTTCACCTGGAGAGTAGATAGAGGGAAATATACTTGTCCATTGGGCTATGGAGTCTAAGTCAAGCTAACAGAATTGGGATCGAAGCCTAAAAGGTCAAATGTCTGCAGGGAAAGGTAGAAAACCCTTGGAGATCTTGGGAAAAATGGTTTTTTGAAATGATATGATCAGGATAAAGGGCACTTAAGGATACTTTGATCTGGAAAAAGGAAGTAGAAGATAGAGGTCAAACAGGAGAGGGAGCAATTAAAAATTCCCTGCATCGAAAATCAGAAGAAAACAAAGAAATGATAACTAGTTAAAAACAGGGTGCTATTAACATGTCCTGTAGTAATACTCCTAGTTATACATTCAGATTTAGAATTAAAACATATATGTATGCATGAAACAAAATAATATAACAATGACAAGTTTAAAGAGAGTACGTCACTCCAGATAGCTTATCACAAGGATCTTGAAGTATGATGCCAAAAAGGTAATCCAAGTTGCTGCTCAAAATCGAAATCCAAAGCCTTCAAGTCAAAGAAAATATCTATAGTAATCTCCAGCAAGTTTATTCCACCAAAATACTTCAAATAGTGAAGTATTTATACAAATTCTAAACTAGAATATCTTAAAAAAATATCAAGATTGGTTTACAAATATCTCCAACTGTTTTACATAAATAGAACTTAAGTAAAGGACACTCAAAACTAATGCATCTATTTGGCACTATTTTTTATGGATAGGTGATGAAAAAGAGGAGAATTTGAATTTTATCTCAACTCTTAGTTGATGATGAGGCATCCAAGTCACTAACTGTCTCCTTTCTTTGTGCATTCTGCTCCAACAATTCTGCAAACTTAGGGTCCAATGATACCTTTTTATTTCTCAATCCGAAATATATATGTAAAATGTGAAAGAGGTTATTTTAAATAAATATGTTTTTGAGATAAACCTCTCTCATTTCCCTAAAATTATGCTCCATATGGTCACAATAGGCTCTGCAAAACGCTGTGTAAAATAGCGTTTTGCAGAGTCTAAAAAATAGGCTGTAAAGATGTGCATGTAACTCTCATTATGTAATAACTATGAAAAATTTGAGATAGGTTTTTGTATCTGGGTCTCTTAGGAACAAAAACCTCCTTCAATTTTGTAATATGTATTTCCTATTGGCCATAATCTCCTCTGCAAACTGATGACTTAAAATGATTTTTCTGTAAAAAGAGCTTTCAAATTTTGTTTAATATTTCCAAATCCATAGAAAAGTGAGAGAGGTTTTTGTATTTGGACACCTTAAGAACATAAACCTCCTTTAGTTTTGAAAAATTCATCTTGGATTGGTCACAATAGTTTCTGCAAAACAATGACTTAAACATGAAATTTTTGCAAAAATGTCCCTTCTTGCTTTGTTTTCATCTTTTAACCTTATTTTTATTTTAATTGTTTTTACTTTCACTTTGGATTAACTTCATTTTTGTTGAAAGTATTTTCATCTTTATTTACCATTTACTGCCTTCATGTTTTACTTTTATTGTTTTACCTTGACTGCTTTGTAACTTTGTTTTAACTTTTATTGGGACTTTCATCTGATACACTTTAGTTGTCTTTGTTTTCACTACAAACTGTTACTACTCTGTTTACTGTGTTGTAACTTTCACTCTAAATTTCATCTGATACATTTTAACTCTGATGCTCTTTGACTATTTTGTTTTCACTGTCACTTTGAATTCTTACTTTACTTTTACCATTCACTATGCAATTTCATCTTTCTAATGTCTCTCTGACTTGATTTTATTCTTTCTTTGTATACGAACTTTTTGTTGAATGAAACTTTTGAATTAAAATCTTAGAATTTGGAGCAAACAATTTTGTCAACTAGTATTTAAACTATTGGCCCAATTTCATATTGTGAGAATAACCTGCAAAAATCAAACAATTTGTTAATGAAACAGAGTCTGCAAGAAGGAATAATGGCTTAAATGAATTGGGAAGACCTGTGAAAAAGGGTTTGAACTGGGCACAGAAAGATTGGGATCAATTGCAAAGGGTTTATGGAGCTATTATTTTTATTCATTCTGGCTACTTCTGCAATTTTATACAGTTTGAAGAAGTATTTTTTAATTTAACAGAGGTTCTTGGATGAAAATAGGCAATGTATGGTCTTTCTTTGGGCTTTTCCTTCCAAATTTGGATTCTTCAAAAAGGATTTTTCACTCTTTTACTAGTTTTAAACACGAAACAAGGGTTTCCTGAGTTGTTCAGTGAATAATTGGGTTAAAAAAGTCTTTTAAGGTTAGGAAAAAGAGTTTTGGCTACCTTCAGAGGATTTCTGGTTTGACTTAAAGATTGAAATAGTTCATCAAACTGTAAAAGACTTACAATTTCATCTCAAAATAGTGCGCAGCGGTAAAAACATGGTTTTTGGGAAACATTTGACAGGGTTTGGCCTATTTTTTGGGGATTTTTAACAGTTTATTTTAATAGATTTCTTGAACTCTGAGAGTGTTTGTTCTTTTTAAGACTTTAAATCGATTGCAGGTTCAAATTTTTAGAAAAATACCTATAATATGCAGGTATTGGGTTTCAGAACAATTTCTGAGGTTTTTTGAATAATTTGATTGCTTCTGTAGCTTTTCTAGAGCAATGTGCAACTCTTCAATAATATTCCAAGGTCACGAGGAAAATATTGCAGGTTTCGGGCATGAAAATGGCAAACAAGGGGCTTTAACTAGGTTTCTTTACAGTTGGGAAGGTACAACAGTAGGTTTAAAATGCGCAAATAAATGGATAAATGCCTTACCAAAGGTTTAATTAAAACATTATAGTTGCATTGATTAACATTAAATGTAAGTCACATCAGGCGGGAGGGTGGTTTTGAATTTTCAATGGAATAGGAAACCAGTGGTTATCGCACAAGTTTCTAGTGGTAAGAAGTTTTAAACTAAACCCACGTGATCCAATGGCTGAAGGGCATGTTTAGGAGAGTGGAATGGGCAAAACCACCCATTTCACGCGACTTTGGCATTTGGGCGATCGTGTTTCTATTTTGCGCGATTTCGGCTTCTGACTGTTAGATCTAATATTTGGATGCGAATGGTCAGGATTCCTTCGAAAGTTGCATTGAAACGATATGTGGGAGCGAGCTTTGTTATATGTAGCGGAAGGGTTAAAATAAGTTTAAATCTTCATAATATAGCCGAGGGGTAAATGTATAAAACATATATGTAATGTTTTAATTAATGTATATGGGTGCGGGTTTTTATTTATTATATAGTTTTTAAACCTTTTCAATGGTTTAAAGACCATAGGGGCGGGGTATTTGAATAACGATAGTTTTAGACCAGAGGGCTTATATAGGGTTTGGTTTTTATATTTAGCATGTGGGAATGATAAACTTTGGTCCAAACGTTATAATAGTAGGTTTTTGGGGTATTTTAAATATAAGGGAATTAATAAATACGGGAGGGTACTTCTTAGGGATTTAATAAAATATGTTAAAAGCTAATATGAAAGGGTAGTGAAATATAATATAAACATATTTTATCTCCAAGCAAAGTGTATATGATATACAAAGCAAAGGAGTGTTGTCTTTTTTAATATTTTACACTTTAACTTAGGACAAATTGTATTTTTGGGGTTTTATGAATGCTTTTGGAGGGATGAAATTAATTATTTTTAGGGATACAATTTTACTAAGTAAGAATGTGTCTTTACTTAGGAAAAAGGGGTTTTAATGTATGAATGAAGGGTCAATGATGATAAATGTGGGTTTAACATCAGAACTCAATATTTTTAACTAACCAGTCATCGAGCCTTGGGTTCGGTTGCAACAAAATTCAGAGAAATCCTCTGAGCATGTTTGACTAGTAACTTAGAATATTGAATACTTATAGGGGAGGGGAAATTAGTGATTTTGCCCATTGATGTTTTATTACATGCTTTCCCAACTGCTTTCTACCTACCCAATTTTATTTCTAACATCTTTTCTTCATTTTGTAGGTCCATTTATACTTGCAACCTTAAAACATTTTCTTTCAAAGCACAAAACTATCTAGATCTACCTTATTTCATCCAAGGGCTCATATTAAACTATTGAGCTCCTCATTATTCTTTACCTATCTACTCATTTTTCAAGCTTAAACTGTTTGACAAATCCTTATTCACTATCTAAAACATGAAATTTAAAACATGAAAAGTTAAGATTAAACTGTTTAACTGATCATGGATTATGGCATTTATTGACACTCTACACATAATCATTATTCTTGCAGTAAAGTAAAAGTAGTGGCATTTGGACTTGCTCACTTTCAGGTCTTATTTCTCTTTTTCTTTTGGGGTATATGTTTTTCTAAGTCCTTTGATCTTTATTTTAGGACTTTTTTACCCTCTTTTTGGCTTTTATTATTTTTTCATTTTTTTCAAAATATGGAAAAACAACTTGCAGAAAGCAAGCTATGTACATATTTACAATACTATCAAATTTGATTCAAAATTTTATGAACCCTATTATTATAGGACCCTAACACGCTCTAACTATGTACTCAATACAATCTTTAAACAAGTGATACTTATTCTCATGTCGATGAAATACTTCTTTCCTATCATACATATAAGGACTTCCCAATACAATACCTGATATCTCAAGTGGCACCACATCAAGCTGAACTTCATCAATAAAGTTTGAATTGATAGTGAATCTTAGTATGCACTTCCTTATAACCTACAAGTTTTAATTCTTTCATATCCAACCCAAAGGATATGGTCTTGGATGTCTAATAGTTTCAAGGCCTAGTTGCTTAACCAAGTCTTCAGAAATCAAGCTATCTTGTGACCCACTATCAAAAAGTGTATCAACCTTGGTATGTTTAGAGACAACTCTAATATGGAAAAGTTATATTCTTGTATCTTCATCATGAGTAACATTTGAAAATTTTGAAGTACTAGTGCTTGAAATATGTTTACTTTTCAAACCCATGGCTATAATCTTTGTCTCATATCCTGAATCTGACCCTAGATTCATGTTCAACTATAGCAACAATTTTCCCCTTTTCTTTGGCTTTTAGTTTATTTGGATTCAATTCTAGATGAATTTGCTAACAATGGTCTTCATCATGGCCATTCTTTGAACAATTTTTTCATGTGATTTTTTCCTTCTCTCTTTTTATAGAGCTATTTCTTTTTCCTCTTCCATAAAACTTTCCCTTTCCTTTACCCTCACTTTAACTTTTCTCATCTATGTTTTGTTTCCCTCTTTCCTCTAAGTGTGTGTCTTGAACATAAACTTAATCTATGTTTGCGGGATTAAACATGATAATAGTGTGCCTATGGTAAATTTTCAAACCCCCAACGTACTTTAACAAAGTTTCTTTAAAATATAAATTAATACTTGAAATAAGAGCTCTTCTCTGAAATTCATCAATATAATATTGCACACTTTGCCCTTTCAACTGTATAAAATTTTTACAATCCATAATTTCATTTTTCATGTAAGCTAAGGGATATAATTTCTTTTTAATGGAAGCAATAAAGCTTGACCAAGACATAGAGATCTTACTGTAGTTTTTAATCTCTTCTTGAGTCCTTTTTTCCCACCATATAAGTGCAGACCCTTCCATCCTCAAAGAATCTGATTGAATCTTTATTTCATATTCATGAAGGCTTTGAATCCTACAGTACACCTCAAATTGAAATATCCAATTTTCCAATCTGTCTTTATTTACCTCGCCATTATACATTGGAAGCTCAAATTTGACATCTATTTTGAGTAAGGGAGTCTTTCCTTTTGCGGTCTTTGACTGAGTGTGAGTCATTTTTTTGATGGAAGTGGAAGATGATGTTTATGGAGATGATGAGGATTATGAAGATGGTGGAGATGGAGGTGACGTTCCTTCACTACCCTTTGAACTCTTCTCTTCATCCTTCTTGTCATCTAAAGTTCCTTCTCCATGTGGAGGCTTAGAAACTTCTCTTTCCATCCCAATAGTATATGCATCAAACATAATTTTAACCATCCTCTTTATGTTATTGAAGTCTCTCTTGACATCATCTTCTTCTAAATGACCTTCAGTCTCTCCAACACCTGACATGATGGCTATGGATTCAATCTCAACTTCTGATGCTTTTACCTCTTCAATCAACTCAGCTTCTTGTGCAATTTGTATCTCCTCAATCTCAGCTTCTTCAGATAAAACTTGAGGTGATTCAAGTGCATTTATGAGTGGAAATTTGGGTGAATATGGTGCTCTTGTAGCTCTCCTTCTTCAGGTCCTAACCTCAGGAATTGCATCTAAAAATTTCCCTTCACCTTTATGCAACTTTAACCTTGCCAGCATCACAAATTTGCAACCATTAAACTTGCACAAAAATCAAGAAACTATCAAGCAAATAACGTTGAGTTTTAGCCAAGCTCTGATACCAACTTGATCTGATTATGAATTTTAGTTTTTATGTGCTAATTTCAACCTCATATTTGAAATTTACTTGCTGATATTATGCGTGAGGTACATATGTTTCCTTATTGCTTATGTGTGTCAAACAGGTAATTTAACTAAGTTTTTATGACTTAATTTAAGAGCATAAAGTATGAATTTAAAATTTTGAACACCAACAACATAAATACAAACAAACCATCACAATTGATCCATAAACACAGAGTTTTGATGAAGGAGTTCACCCCTCCTGGGCTACATCTCCTTGCTACAACTTCTGTGGATTGGACCTCTGTATTAGCTCAATAGTGAAAAAATTGATGTTTAAATGCATCAAATTCTCCTCAAAATTACTCCAATGAGTTCATAATGTCAAAATCTATCAGAAATGAATATTTATTCACTCAATTTGGCCTTCATCTGATCTAGGAATGGCCTTCCTTCCTGGTGGCCCTCGGCTTCAATTCTCTTCAAAGTGAAACAAACACCTGTATAATTTCTCCTTTACCTCTGCAACCTATTCCAATGTGTTCAGAGCATGAAAATATACTAAGAATGACTTTTCCTGAGCCAAAATTGGTCAAAAGTTTCTCAAGCTATGGCCTATTAAATTTTTTCCTATATTCCTCCTCCAAATCTGGAGAAGACTCTAGATAAGTCCGACAATCTGTGGTTCCCACCGAATTTGGTGGCGCCTCCTAAAAATATTCCATATTAAGCACTGAGTTTAATTAATATTAATCCTATATTAGGGGGATAATTTGTGTGCTAAGCACAATTATTTTGAGCGCTAAGAAATGGGACACATGGTGCAGTCACATGGGAGAACGGTTGGCCTATGGGCTGACCCCCTTCATTCCTGCTGTCGGAGACACAATGAAATTAAAATAATGTTTGGTTGCATGGAATATTAATTCCACTGTCCATGGTCTAATGGTTATGATGGAGAGTAGGTTTGGGTAGGTCATGGGGTCAAGCCCTTACCTCTGCCTGAATTCATACATTTTTCTCCACTATATATAATATAACCTTTGTATAGTTTCAAACTTTCGGTACAATTAAATACGCACTCCAATAATTTTTGACCAAAATATGGTTTATATATGTGCCCACCAAACCTTAGGATTAATAATCATGCCACCATACAATGTGGTTTATATATGCGCCCACCAAACCTTAGGATTAATAATCATGCCACCACACGATGTATTCAAATGCAAACTTTGCAATCTACATGGTTCTGACTATATAATTTAATTGAAAATTGAACATAATACATAAAATGAAATTAGAACTAGACCTTGGAGAAGGCGTCCACCAGAGGGGACACGTGGCGATCCTTGGTTGGTTGTCCTCCCAGAAAAAAAAAAAAACAAATTCAATGTTAGGAGCAGATCCTTAAAAAAAGATCACTTTCAAACCAAACTGGTGAATCTAGTTGCGACACTTGTCACAATGCCACTAGGCATAAGCTAAAGAATATTCCCTACATGCTGATTGGGCTGCCATGTCATCAACCTGTCACTGTTCTGCAATTTAAAAAAAAAATTGCTTGTTCTGAACAACCGTCAACAGGCTATAACTTCTTCATATGAACTCGGTTTTCGACGAAACGAGTTGCACTAGATTCCTGGCGACGAGTCAGTCACTATCATTTAGTTTCCAATAAATTCTATTCACTTTCATTTTTGAGCTAAAATACTGAGCCTTTGATCACTAACCATGCCTCTTCTGGTAGTCTATTCATTACACTCTTTGTAGGTGATCTATTTATCACATAAAAAATACATGTAGCTGCTTCTTCCCAATACTCATTAGACAAGTTTCTTCCTTTCAACATGCTCCTTTTCATGTTCATAATTGTTTTGTTATTTCTCTCTTCTACTCCATGCTGCTGCAGTGTGTGCCTGGTTGTAAAATTTATTCTGATTCCATGTTATTTTAAGTAATCATGGAATTCCTTCGAATCATTTATACACCACGATTTCACCTCAATACCTTGATCTGTCGATCACTTTGGTTCCCTACCAAGGCTTTGAATTCTTTGAACTTTCCAAAAGTTTCATACTTCTACAACCCAGGAGTTTTTGCTATAGTCATCAATAAAAATGAGGAATTAGTCACTTCCACCAATCGACTGTGTCCTCATTGGTCCACACAAGTCTTTATGCACCAACTCAATAGGCTACTTTGATCTATATGCAACGCCCTTTGGAAAAATTTCATGGTGTTTGTTTCCCAATATGAAACACTGATATGAAAAAGTTCTTGATAACTTGCTATGTATTTCAATAACCTTCCCCTCAATTTAACAATTAAATGATCTAGCTTGTACTTGACATTATGCGGAATTTATGCTTGAAAGTGGTGTATGAATTTTTATCTGTTCATGTGTCTTAAGTTCATTTGTTCTTGCTAAAATTTATCATGTATAACAACAACATAATGCAGCAATAAAAAATTTAAACACAGCAACAAAATTGATCTAGGAGTTCACCTGAATCTCGTGGGATACATCTCCTTTGAGTTTTCTGTTCTTGACTCGGCTCTTTGGGATTATGGTAAGGTTTCTTTTACAAGTTCCACACTTAACTCCAATGGATACTAAACTGATCCAAAGGGATGATAATACCATATATATCCCTCTCATGGCTGTCCAAACTCTACAAACCGCTTTAGGCTCCCTTGGACATGATTCCTTCTGTCGGTGCACTGAGCTACTCTGAGCTTCTAAATGGAACAAAATCCTTCAGAATTTTGTTTCTGTCATTGAAACCACTCCTTCTATATCTAGCACACATTATACACCAAATATCAACTAATAAATTGCTCCAATAGAGCACTACATCCCCAAACTAGGCTATCCTCCATGGTTTGCCCAGGGCTGCCCAAATATTCCCTTCAGCTTTTCGAGCTCTAGAAGTTATCAAAATGTTCTGAAACCACTTTCCTTGGTTCCCAAATTTCCGAAAGAGTGAATATAGACTATTAATTCATCAAAAATGGCCTCCGGATGCTTCGGTTTCGCCTCCAACACTTGTCTGCACCCCCTAGCACTAGGGTCACTGAAAACTTCTTTGTGGGGTTTTGGACCTCTAAAAGTTCTAAACACTTTATGAAACCTCTTCCATTAGATTCATAATTATTTTTACAGTCAATAATTACTACTAGTTCGCAAATTATGGTCTCTAGCTACTCTGGCTAGGCTCTCCACTGCTGCTGGAAAAAGCTGGCATTGACGGCCCATGGAACTTTAATGAAGATTTTTGGCTTTCAAAAGTTCTCTACAGGCTCTGAAAACCATCTCATCAGATTCATAATATCTGAAATATCCAATTTTCACTATTTGATCTCTAGATAAGGCCCCTAGCTCCCCTGGCTAGGCCTCAAACTGATTCTGCCTCTTGGTGGCCCTGGTGGCCCCTTGAACTTCATTGAAGCAAAAACTTGCTTAGAAGCTCTCTGATGGCTCCGAAACATACTCCATTGAGTCTCGAAGGTCAGAGATAGTCAAAATTGATTATTTTTGCACCCAATTTGGTCCAATAATAGAGTTATGGAAAAAATAAAATTTTCCCAATATCCCTTGAAAACCTCCTCCAAAAATGGAGGAACTCCAGTTAGGAACGCCAAAAATGGCCAAACGCTGAAAATGGCGGAAACGCGCCCCAAATTGGTGGAAACTGTTAGCAATTTCTTTTAGTGTTAAGTGGGGTGGTCACATGTGACCAACGCATTATATGCCAGTTTGTTTGGGTTATGGTTATATTAAATGTCGTATTTAAACTTCCCGAATGTGGCCACATGCCATGGTTTATGAATCCATTTCCAACCGCTAGCTTTAAGGCCTTAGGACCAAGGTTCTGGGCGTCGATTCATATGGACGGGGATAGCCCTAATATTTTTTCTGCCAATTTCATATTCAAACTTCAAATATCTATGGAGTTCTTCATATGCTAGGAACTACTACGAAGCCCGATTGGTCGGGTCTTTGCGTTGGCATGGGCTAGACCCCGGTTAGAATCCTGCAAAGTCGAAATAATTTTTCTATGCGGATTTTCCACCAGCCTGGGGCCACGTGGCGGCCTCCAGGCCTAACACATGGCAGCCTATAATTGGTCCAATCTTAATACAGTCAAACCAATAAAAAATAACAAACTGCCACTTGTTGGAATATGATTCACCCTCCAGGGAATATTTTAGGGAGTATTCTTTTTTTAATTTTCCCAAATTATAAAGTCAAACTTGGTCAACATGTTTTGGAGTTTACTGTCCTTTTAAAACCTCAATAACTTCTGCATACGACCTCTGTTTTTGGAACTGTTCATGGCACCAGAATCGCAGCAACGAGACCTTAATGGTCGTTCAGGTTGCAAACATTTCTAAGTACTTTCATTTTTGAGCATTTTTTAAAACTTGGACATGATCTCCTGATCACACCTCCCCACTGGGAATATGTTGGACCCCAAAAGATTAACATAATAATCTGTACAGTAGATGAGAGTACAACACCCTCTTCTCTTCAACCTCCAAACACTTGCCTTGTATGGCTAGTGACTTTGAACCACAACCAGAAAGCAATTGACACTTCCCTTCCTAGATGTGTTTGTCCTCCTATCTAGAACTATCTTTCTTGCACTCACTCAAAAATTTATGGCGAGAAATTTGCAAAAGGAAACTGAACATCGCTGCCTTGATCAATGATCCAAGGTGTCTCAAACAAATGAAAGATTAAAATGGAATCCTTGGTTCCACCTTTGCTAGTCTTTCTGTCCTCTTGTTGCATGTGCTTGGGATGACTAGTTGGATGCAAAGTCCAACAATGGGAAACAACATGTCCCCTCTTCTGGAAATATGTGAAAATATGATGCACCTTCTTTGAAAGTTTCCTTTGCCTCATCTTCTTACTGTATGCTTTCTTCCTCATCCAACATCTCGAAACATCATGGTTAAATCGACCACAATATGTACAACAAATCTTTCTTTCATTTCTGCATGCAAAATTATCATGCCTTGCAGAAACATAATCAAATTGATCGTGGGTAGATTTATACCTCTTGTGCTACTTTGCATGTTCGTCCTTTTTTCCTTCACGAGGAGATGAACTGGTAGAGGCTCCAGTTTTCATTTGCAGACTAGCATCATCGTTCTTGTCTTGAAAACTGTTTGAACTCACATGCTTGCCATAAGCTGCATGTCTACCATCTTCTTGCTGCAACAAAGGATTGAAGCGATGGAAATCATATTGGAAACAAATTTAACATATTTTCATCTTAGAACTTGGAACAAAATTTCTCTTTGAAGTTTCCTCACATGCTTTCATGGTTTTTGATTCTTCACCATTAAATTGCACATAACCAAGACCAAGATTCTTGGGTCATTCCTCAACCAAAATAGGATCAACCATGCCTCGTGCATTCTTTCCTAAACCCTTGCCTTCATAGCCCATTTTAAACATCAACTTGGACCCTATACCTCTCGTATTATTTTCGAAAGAACCAACACATCTTTCTAAAGAGGAAACTGAAGACATATTAGAGTGGAATACCTCTTCCTCACGCATGTTCTTGGTCAAAGCCTCTTGCTATTGATGGAGATGCATCTCCATATCATGCAATATTTGAAGAATTTCTTCCTTCTCTTGCTTCATGGCAAACAATTTCTCATGAAGTTCAGTGCTTTCTCTTCTATCTTCAAATAGAATCTGCACCATGTCCTTCAGTGTAATAAAGTCACACTCCATATCTTCATCGAAGAATCTTGTGAAGGAGGAAACCTCACTTGTAGAAGTTTTCATTATGATGTCAATGAAAAAAATTAACTTCAACAAAGTTCACAAATATTTCAAAAACAAATGACAAAGATTTTTTAAACCAAATGGTTGTAGAGACAAACTCTTATTCAAGCAGCCAAACAACAAACAAACTCCAAGAGCTTCTTAACAAACAATTGTCAGGAGGGTCTGTGTTCCAAGGGTGACCTTGAGTTTCTTTGGGGTAAGGAAGATTCCTTCAGCCCTTTCTTCCTTTTTTTTCCTCTCCAGGACTTAGCTAACAATAGCTATCCCTTCACCTCTAGCAAACTCAAACAACAGTCCATTTGCAAATAGTGAAACAATCAATCTTTTACACTGTTTAAACACCTTTTCAAGTTATACAAGAAAAGGCTTACTCTGTCAATCAAGAAACCAAGTGCCCTGATACCAACCCAATCTAAAAATGGCCTGGATAACTTGTTATGTATTTCAAGAACCTTCCATTCAGTTTAACGATTAAATGATCTAGCTTGTACTTGACATTATGCGGAATTTTTTCTTGAAAGTGGTGTATGAATTTTTAACTGTTTATGTGTCTTAAGTTCATTTGTTCTTGCTGAAATTTAACATGTATAAGAGCAACATAATGCAGCAATAAAACATTTAAACACAACAGAAAAATTAATCTAGGAGTTCACCTGAATCTCGTGGGCTACGTCTCCTTTGAGCTTTGTCATCTTGACTCGACTCTTTGGGATTATGGTAAGGTTTCTTTTACAAGTTCCAAACTTCACTAAAATGGATAATAAACTGATCCAAAGGGCTGAGAATACCATCTATATCCCTCTCATGGCTGTCCAAACTCTGCAAACAGCTTTAGGCTCCCTTTGACATGATTTCTTATGTTGGTGCTCTGAGCTACTCAGAGCTTCTAAATGGCACAAACTCCTTCATAATTATATTTCTGTCACTAAAAAAACTCCTTATATATCCAGCACACATCAGACATGAAATATCAACTTATAAATTTCTCAAATCGAGCATTGCATCCCCAAACTAGGATATCCTCCACAGTTTTCCCAGGGCTGCCAAAAATTTCCCTTCAGATTTTTGATCTTTAGAAGTTATCAAAATGTTCTAAAACCACTTCCATTGGTTCCAAAATTTCTGAAATAGTCAGGATAGACTATTCATTCATCAAAAATGGCCTCTGGCTGCTCCAGTTTCGCCTCCAACACCTGTGGGAACCCGTTGGCACTAGGGTCACTGAAAACTTCTCTTTTGGGTTTTCGACCTCTAGAAGTTCTCAAGACTTTTTGAAACCTATACCATTAGATTCATAATAATTTTTTCATTCGCTAATGACTACTGGTTCGTAGAATATGGTCTCTATCTGCTCTGGCTAGGCCCTGCACTGCTACTGGCAAAAGTTGGCACTGATGGCCCCTGGAACTTTACTGAAGCTTTTCGGCTTTCAAAATTTCTCTACAGGCTCTAAAAACGATCTCATCAGATTCATAATATCTCAAATATCCAACTTTTACTATTGGATCTGTAGATAAGGCCTCTAGCTCCCCTGGCTAGGCCTCAAACTGATTCTGCCTCCTGGCGGCCCTAGTGGCCCCTTGAACTTCATTGAAGAAAAAACTTGCTTAGAAGCTCTCTTATGGATCCGAAATATACTCCATTGATTCCAAAATGTCTGAGATAGTCGAAATTGACTATTTTTGCACTGAATTTGGTCCAATAATGAGGGATTTATGGCAATAACAAAATTTGCCCAATATCCCTTGAAAACCTCCTCCAAAAATGGAGAAACACCAGTTAGGAATGCCAAAAATGGCTAAACGCCGAGAATGGCGAAAAATGTTAGCAGTTGAATTTAGTGTTAAGTAGGGCGGTCATATGTGACCATCGCATTATCTGCCAGTTTGTTTGGGTTATGGTTATATTAAATGTTGCATTTAAACTTTCCGAGCGTGGTCACATGCCATAGTTTATGAATCTGTTTCCATCCACCAGCTTTATTGCCTTAGGACCAAGGTTCTGGGCATCGGGTCATATGGACGGGGCTAGCATTAATATTTTTTCCACTAATTTCATATCCAAACTTAAAATATGAATGGATTTCTTCATATGCTAAGAACTACTATGGAGCCCGATTAGTTGGGTCTTTGTGTTGGCATGGGCTAGACCCCGGTTCAAATCTTGCGAAGCCGAAAAAATTTTTCCTTTCGAATTTTCAACCAGCCTGGGGCCATGTGGTGGCCTCTAAGCCTACCACGTAGCAGCCTGAATTTGGCCCAATCTTAATACAGTCAAACCAATAAAAAATAATAAATTTCCACTTGTCAGAATATGATTCGCCCTCCAGGGAATATTTTGGGGAATATTATTTTTTTAATTTTCCCAAATTTATAAAGTCAAACTTGGTCAACATGTTTTGGATTTTACTAGGCTTTTCAAACCTCAATAACTTCTGCATACAACCTCTGTTTTAGGAACCGTTCACGGTGCCAGAATCGCAGCGAGAAGACCTTTTAGGTTGTTCAAGTTGCAAAAATTTCTGAGTACTTTCATTTTTAAGCATTTTTTAAAGCTTGGACATGATCTCATGATCATACACTCACAAGTACTTGCGTGTTATTTGAAGGGAGGTGATCCAAGAGGATCTCAGAGCACATGTAGCTTAAAATTGCTCAAGTAGTTGGATTTCTCTTGAACTAGATTCAGGTTGAAGTGCGTGTCGCCCTGATTCCAACGGTGTGAACGGATCTCCAATCTGATCCCGTATGGAGAAGTTAGAACAAGTCAAATTTTTTGTCAAAGTTGGGCACTCAGCCATGATTAACTATCCCACAAATTCACCATCAACTAGTAGGGAACTCAGCTCTCAAAAACAGGAGAAATTCTGGCCTCGTTAATTTTCCCAATGACCCTTATATTTGTTATGTTTAAAAATAACCCTTTGTTTTAAAAATAACAAAAAATTACTTTTTTGGGTTGGTGGGCCACCAACCCTACCACCCCCGGTTGAAATCCAATCATATTAAAGGGGTATGGGGGGCGGGCTGTCACCCCGCCACCTCCGCTCTGGTCATTGTAATGTATATACGTATATCACCATGGGTGTTGGGCGAGCCACCACCGGCGGACCCGCCCTACACCCCTCTCACCGGTTACCATCATAAATAGAAAGGCCAGTTGGATTTGAACCCACGGCCGGCAGTACCACCGACCGTGCCCAATGCGGCAGCCTTGTATATATATATTCACCATAGCCATGTTACAAAGTTTAAAACCCAACCTCCAATATTACAAAATGCCGCGGTTAATGCATTCTATTTGGAGTGGGAAAGGTTTGAACCCGACCCACCTCCAACCTAATTTTCTCTGCCGCCAATGTCCCATTGGGCCTCATGTTGAACACTCAGCTGCCAATGGCCCATTGGGCCTCGTCTTGAACACCCCGTTGTCCAAGTCTTATAAAACCTCACTTCCTCAGATGCACATGGCAAACCAGGTACATGCGGGTTCACGGTTTAAGGCAGTGGAACCTTGAGCCATTCAGGGAGGAAGTGGAACCATGATTTGAGCCATATTTCCAGAGGGTCTGAAATTGTCCATAGTCTAAATTGGGAAAAATTTATATGAATTCTACACCTCTCAGCAATAGGAATCTGATGGTGTTGTTCGTTTCAGCAACATAAGTCTCCATTTTTTGAGCATTTTCCAGATTGGAGGTATTAGGGTGTTTTATGTAATTTTTCTTATACTTCTTCTTCCTCTCTCCAACAAATCAATGAAGGCCTCCCCATTGTTGAGCAGTGCCCAGAGACGTAGTTCGACTTGGACAAACTGTGTAATTAATATTTGGTGTCTTGGTCTCTTTGTTCTTCGTTTTATGTGGTTATGTTTAATGGTTTTAAATGCTCTATTATATGTAATTATTTAATGCATCTATAAACAAAAGATCTTAGATCAAGTGGTATCAGAGAAGATATTTGTCGATAAAAATTGCATGAGTATATGCTAACTAGAAACAAAATGCAAAGAGGCGAAGGAAAGCTTAAGTCTTTTTATCTCGAGGCAGTACGTGTGCGACGAAGAAGGAACATGACAGATGAGGAAGCTCGTTGGGAAGAAGATTTGAATTACCACAAGGCAATCTACAACATGGCAGAGAAAGTAGACAAACTGTTTGCAAAGTACGAGAAGACCATCAAGCCCGAGAAGAAAAATGCAGATGACCACGGATCAGTAAACCATGGATATGGTGGAGAAGAGCTCCCTCCCTCTCCATCTTCTAGTGATAGTTCATCTTCTTCTTCTCATCATTCTCGCAGACACCAAAGGCATACATCTAAGAAACTGTTCCTTAAACTAGATGTAAAGTTTTACTTGCCTATCTATACAGGAGAATGTAATGTGGAAAAGCTCCACAATTGGATTAGATAGATTGAGGTCTATTTCTAGATTCAACAGATCAAGAAAGACAAGGCAAAGATCTAGTTGGAATCCCTTCGATTGAGTGGCACCACTCTCGTTTTGTGGGAGAGAAAATTGCAAGGCAGCAACAATATGGCTAACCTTCTCTCCTCATGGTCAAATTTTATTTCTACATTGAAAACTCAGTTTTACCCATTAGGTTATAAGAAAAAAGCATTAATTGAATGGAAACATCTAAAGCAAGGGAAAGGCCAAAATGTGTAAAACTTCACTAAAGAATTTAGAAAAAAAGCATTGAACTTAGACATTCCGTTAGATTCACCAGAAATTGTAACTAAGTACATCGATTCTTTACATGGTTACATAAGAAATTCATTTTTATTGTTTGAGTATACTACTATTGATGAGGCCAATGTGAAGGCCATGCATCTTGAGCATAAGGAGACATATGAATAAAATGACCACCCACAAAGAGATGCAACAAAAAAAATAATAGGAGAAAAGACCTCTTGTATCCATTGTGAGAAAGGAGGACATGACAAAGACAATGTTTGGAAACTGTACCCTGAGCTAAGACCTAGGAGGGATGACAGGAAGGAGATGTAGAAGAGAGCTACCACCATGCAAAAAGATCAAAGGTCTGAATCAGAGGAAGATGAGAAGGTCACGACTGCGTAAGTTGCACGAGGTAGAAAAATTGACTTGGGATCAGATTCTGGTGATGAAAGGAGGATTGCAGCCCTTGGAATGACAACAGAGGGGCCCATCGATTTGGGTTTAGATTCGGGTGATGAAACAGAAATTTCAACACATAGTGTATCAAAGATGAAAAGGTTGCCCAACGCAGCATGGATCTAGGAACTTGAGGAGATCAATCAAGGCATTCAAGAAGAGAACAGTGAGCTAAGGAGACTCCTACATGAAGCATAAAAAGGAGAAACAAAGGTTGCTACGCTAGTTGTGAGTTCAGGACGACGCCTTGGAGAAGCTACAACACCCCCCCCCCTTGAGGTAAAAAGTGTTTCTTCGATTTCACATAACTTTCATGATGACGATTTCGCTGCTTTTGAAAAACATACTATAGCCATCATGTCCAAATTGTTGAAGAAGATGGGGTATCAGGGAAAGGGCCTCAACATTAATGACAAAGGAATCATAAACCATATCAAAGTAGAAGAATTACCTCATCATGCAAGACTTGGGTACGTTAGGAAGGAAGTTGGGGAATTATGCAAGACATCCATCGACCCACCAACGACAGATGATTGAGTGCCTCATCACATCCTAGCAACAATGAGGGATCCATTATCATAGGCACATCCGAAGGAAGCATTCCAAGACAATCTGGAAAGTTTGGAGGAGGAAGAACCGTTGTAGTTATTATAATGAGGTGGGACACCAACAAGCCATGTGTCAGATGATCCAAGCTCAAAAAACATCGATAGAGGAACTGACAGGTGAAAATGTTCAAAAAATGAATCCACCAAATTCATTGTAGTCTAATTTATTATGTAAAATGTGGTTTTTTTAGATGTAGTAGCTTTTTGTGGCCACAATTTTTAAATCATGTGTTGCAAGTAAATATAGTGATGATGTGTTTTCCATCACTTCCTAAAGCAACGGTGATTTTTGGCCTCCGTGTGTAGTTTGGGTATTTCTTCTATTATGTGATCCTTGAACGAAGAGTGTGTGTTATAAACTCTTGGAAAGTGTTGGGGTTGATTGAGTCATATATGGTTTGTAAATGATTGTAAGGGATGTGCTAGATTTATGTGTAGATTATTGAAAGTGTGGTTTGGCGAGGACACGAGCAGTGTGTTGGATGTGTTATTGCTTTTGGTTGTACAAACGTTCCTTAGTAGGGAGGATTGATCGAGGAGGATCTTAGAGGACATGTGGCTTAAAATTTCTCAAAATTAAAAGTGGTTGGATTTCTCTTGAACTAGGTTCAGTTTAAAGTACTTGTCACCCTGATTCCAACGGTGTGGATGAATCTCCAATCCAAGCCCATATGGAGAAGTCAGATCAAGTCAAAGTTCTGGTCCAAGTCTAGCAATGGGCTAGGATTAACTGTCCCACAAATTCACCATCAATTTCCAGGGAGCCCAGCTCCTGAAAATGGGTGAAATTGTGGCCTCACTAATTTTCCTGATGACCTTTATTTTCTTTAAGTTTAAAAATGAACCCTTGTTTTGAAAATAATAAAATAAATATTTTTTTGGGGTGGCAGGCCGCCAACTCTGCCACCCCCGTTTGAAATCCAATAATATTAAAGGGGTATGGGGGGCAGATTTTCACCCTCGCCACCCCCTCTCCGGTCGTTGTAACATGTATACGTATATCACCATGGGTGTTGGGCAGGCCGCCACTGGCGAAGCTGACCCACAGCCCTCTCACCGGTCACCATCATAAATAGAAAGGTCGGTGGGATTTGAACCCATGGCCGGTAGTACCGCTAGCCCCACCCAATGCAGAAACCTTATATATATATTCACCATAACCATGTTACAAAGTTTAAAAATCAACCTCCAAAATTAAAAAATGTTGCGTTAATGCATGCTATTTGGAGTGGTCGGGGTTTGAACCCGACCCAACTACAACCTAATTTTCTCTGCTGCCAACGGCCCATTAGGCCTCACGTCGAACACTTCGGTGTCCAACTCTTATAAAAACTCACTTCCTCAGATGCACATGGAAGACTAGGTACAGGAAGGCACACGATTTGAGGCGACAAAACCTTGAGCCATTCAGGGAGGTAGTGCAACCATGACTTGAGAGATATTTCCAAAGGGTTCGAAATTGTCCAGAGCCCAAATTGGGAAAATTTTATATGGATTCTACACCCCTCGGCGAAAATAATCTAATGGTGCCGTCTGTTTATATAACATAGGTCTCCATTTTCAGGCATTTCCCAGATTGGAGGTATAACGGTGTTTTATGTAATTTTTCTTGTACTTCTTCTTCTTCTTGCCACTTAATAAATGACGGCTTCCACACTGTTGAGCAGGTCCTAGAGACGTAACCTAAATTGGAAAAACTCTGTAATCAATTTTTGGTGTCTTGGTCTCTTTGTTCTTAATTTTATGTGGTTATGTGTCATGGTTTTAAATGCTCTGCTATATGTAATTCTTTAATGCATCTATAATCAAAATATCTTGGATTAGGAGGTAAGCCTCTCAACATTTTTTTCTGTTGAAGATTGCAACAATAAACAGTGAAGGAGGCATCCTGAAACATCTTTCTTCATCCGAGTTGGAAAGTGATCACCTAAACTAGGTGGGGCCCACACAGGTGATTTTTGTCTCAAAGTCTATTTTTAGACATAGGGATCATGGTCTATGAGTTGCAAGATGCTATTTATGGATGATTGGTCGAGTTGGTAAAAATAGATGGACCTCTATTTTTAGACATTGGGCAGTTTCTATTTTTAGACTGCCGGGCTAAAAATAGAACAGTCAAATATTATTAACCCTTAATAATATTTAGACTATAAACATTATCTTATCCTCTTGGAGCACTTTAGTTTGATGCTTGGTTGTGGCACATGCAGCTGACAGAAGGAATTACGCTTTTCCTAAGGGTTAGTTGAGCTATTGCATGGTTGACTTCAGTTAGAACTCATGTGGCAGAGTTTGGTGGAGTTGATGAGACAGTTGGTGGAGTTGTGTTCGGTTTAACTTAGTTGAACTAGTTGTATTTAGTCTAACTGATAAATACACTAGTGATGAGTGGTGTGAAGTAATTATTAATTAATTCACTAATTATTAAATCATAAATCAACTAAAGAATACATCAGTTAACTGCAATGCATGGATAGTTCAGTGGAGACCAGTGTTAGAGGTGGGTGAAAGGGTGAGTCTACTATCAGTTGTGACTATGGCTGTGCATGATATTTGCACACACATTGATTGAGATTGCCAATGAGGATTGCGCAGTTGAAGCTAGTGGGATTCGAACTTGGATCTCATCATTATTCATCTTGGATTGCGCAGTAGAGGCAGGCAGACTTGTGGAGGAGATTTGAACCCGTGACTTGTTCATCTTCCGTGCTAGTTTGTGTGTAGCATGTGAGATAGTGCTGAGAGCTGTGAGAGCTTTGTGCTATGTATTGTTACATGTTCTCTATCATTATAATATACAGATAGTTGGGGGTTTTCAGCTGTATGCTTTCCCATTACATACTGTGTTATATGTGTGCTTGATTATGTTTTAATGTGCGCATGCGACTGCTTCTATTTCCGCATATTGATGATCAATTGTAGAAGAGGTTATGTATTATGCATGAAGCTTAAATAGTGTGTAATCAGGATAATATCGATGAATAATTCAGCTATTATTCAAATTTCTACATGGTATCAGAGCGAAATTGATCATCGGATCTATTACAGTGATTACAATTATTTCGGTAGACAGAGTCTGTAACGGGCCAGGTAGCCTCTGGATCCATCCTTTATTTGAAAGGTGATATATCCAGTAAATGCCCCTACAGTCAATCTCTGTGCTAGAAATACTTTGTTCTTGCAGATCCAGAAGCGGTTGATTTTTGAGCTGGTGGAATTCGAATTTGCAGCAGTGTTTTCTTGGTGTCGGAGTTGAAATGTCTTTCAACGGATTGCGATTGGAGTATGCTCTTGAAGGCAGCTCGAATTATATTGCAGGGAGAGATAGGATGGAGGCAGTGCTCGATGACAATGGGCTGAAGGATTTCATAGATGTTGAAGTTCCAAATCCTAGCGATGCAACCTTGGTTGAGGCTTGGCAAAAGAAGACAGCAAGGTGTCGAAGGATTCTGTTGGAGGGCGTGAAGGATCACATAGTATCCAGCCTGCATGGAAAATCTTCTCCATACTTGATGTGGAAAGCGTAGACATAATTGTTCCAAAGCAAGAGCGACCACAGGAAGTTGACGCTCAAGGATAAACTCAAGAAAATAAAGATGGAGAAGAATGACACTATTCCGGTATACTTGAAAAATTTTGTCCACTGCAAGGATGAGCTTGGGAGTGTAGGAGTTAGTGTGGATGATGAGGAACTGGTGAGCTTGGCTCTCCTTGGGCTTTCGAAGAGTTGGCACTCCTATTAGGACTTTGTCAATGGTCGGGATAAATTGCGAGGATGGGAGCGACTTTGGTCGGATCTTGTGCAAGAGGAGATAAGGCGGAGTACTGTAGACTCGATCTTCTTCATCAAAGGTATCCGATGATCGTGATCAGGCTTTTGCACCAAAGCAAGGAAGGAAGGGCAAGAAGAATGCTTCAATCCGATTTGATGGTAAAGAGCGTGACATGTCCAAAGTGAAGTGTTTTCACCGTCACGATCATGGACATTACGCCACTAATTGTCCACAAAGAAGAAAGAACAAGTAGGTCGACAAGGCCGGCACCGGTGAGGCTCTTACCTCGTCAATTTGAGCTGATCATTGATCGCATGCATGGTTTCTAGTGCATTGGGATCAGGGTGGTATTTTGATAGTGGCGCTTCCTTTCACATGATGGGAGATGTGAATCTTTTCAGTGACTTGGTGGAGAAAGATCTCTAGTTGCATGTTGAGTTGGGTGATAATGGACGATACAATGCGACCGGCATTGGTACCATAACCTTTCAGAGGGAGTCAGGTAAACTCATTCTTTTACAAGATGTAGTGCATGTTCCAGGTTTAAAGAAGAATTTGATCTCAATTGCAATGTTAGAGGATAAAGGGTATGAAGTTGTCTTCAGTGAAGGAAAAGTTTTCCTTCGGCACAAGGCAACAGGACAAGTCAAGAAGGTTTGGATTCGAGCAAAGAATCTCTACAGACTTGAAGTAGATGGGATGTCTACGGAGCTTCCTACTGTTGGGAAGTGCAAGAAAGACATGAAATTGATGCTTGAGAGGGAGCAAGTTTTGCATGCAGGTAATAGTGAACCTCAGGATGTGGAGCAGCCACAAGATGAGGATCATGGAGTGGAAGAAACCACTCATGCAGAGAAATTTCATGCCAGATGGGCAGAGGGAGTGCATGCAGCTATACCACCAGGTGAGAGGTGAGGCGACATGCATGAATAATCCCAAGAGGAGATTTCTGGGCAGGATTCATTGAGATGGTGCAGATATCATGAATTGAACCTGGATACGAGGTGCCCATAGAGCAGCAGTAGCATGATCAGTTGGATTGATGCAGGCAGATCAAAGTGACAGTGTCAGATACTGGAGCGCGGATCAGAGTTGACAGCAAGTGCAAGAGTGCATGGGTGCAAGAGTTCAACAATGCAGTGGTTCCTGATGACATGTGCAATTGGTACCAGCAGAAGTCGAAGACTTTGATGATAGATGCATCAGATTGATTGAGTTTTTTGGAGCCTATTCAGTTTCGGAAGAGTTGCAAAGCAGATGCATGGAGTTGCATGGCGCTTGTGAAGGTTGCAGGGAAAATGCATGGAGTTGCATGTCGCATGCAAAGACAGTCCTTTCTTGTTGAGAGGGAGTGTTGAAGATTGCAACAAGAAATAGTGAAGGAGGCATCCTGAAACATCTTTCTTGATCCGAGTTGGAAAGTGATCACCTAAACTAGGTGGGGCCCACACAGGTGATTTTTGTCGCAAAGTCTATTTTTAGACTATGTCTATTTTTAGACATAGGGATCATGGTCTGTGAGTTGCAGGATGTTATTTATGGATGATTGTTCGAGTTGGTAAAAATATATGGACCTCTATTTTTATACATTGGGCGGTTTCTATTTTTATACTACCGAGCTAAAAATAGAACAGTCAAATATTATTAACCCTTAATAATATTTAGACTATAAACATTATCTTATCCTCTTGGAGCACTTCAGTTTGATGCTTGGATGTGGCACATGCAGCTGACAGAATGAATTACGCTTTTCCTAAGGGTTAGTTGAGCTATTGCATGGTTGACTTCAGTTAGAACTCATGTGGTAGAGTTTGGTGGAGTTGCTGAGACAGTTGGTGGAGTTATGTTCGGTTTAACTTAGTTGGACTAGTTGTATTTAGTCTAACTGAAAAATACACTAGTGATGAGTGGTGTGAATTAATTATTAATTAATTCACTAATTATTAACTCATAAATCAACTAAAGAACACATTATTTAACTGCAATGCATGGACATTTCAGTGGAGACCAGTGTTAGAGGTGGGTGAAAGGGTGAGTGTGGCTATCAGTTGTGACTATACTTTTGCATGAGATTTGCACACACATTGATTGAGATTTCCAAAGAGGATTGTGCAGTACAAGCCAAGAGGATTCGAACTTGGATCTCATTCATTCTCATCTTGCATTGCGTAGTAGAGGCAGGCAGACTTGTGGAGGAGATTTGAACCTGTGACTTGTTCAGATCTGAGCTAGTTTGTGTGTAGCATGTGAGATAGTGCTGAGAGCTGTGAGAGCTTTGTGCTATGTATTGTTACATGTTCTCTATCATTATAATATACAGATAGTTGGGGGTTTTCATCTGTATTCTTTCCCCATTACATACTGTGTTCTATGTGTGCTTGATTATGTTTTAATGTGTGCATGTGACTGCTTCTATTTCCGAAAATTGATGATCAATTGTAGAAGAGGTTATGTATTATGCATGAAGCTTAAATAGTGTGTAATCAAGATAATTTCGGTGAATAATTCAGCTATTATTCAAATTTCTACAGTTTCTGCTACAACAATATTAAAGAATAAAAGCAAAAGTGTTCAAACCGAAAGTGCCATAACCACTAATCATTAGAACATGAAACTGTAAAATATCTAACCTAATCATTGTAATTCATAATTAGAGAAAAGAGTATGTTCCTCGTCATCCGCACCTTTTCTATCAGCTGCTTTCTTGGGTTCTTGTCATATATAGCACACTCTTGGCCCTTAAAAATAACTTTGTATCCCTTCTGTATCAATTGACCAACAATTGTAGAATTATGTTTAAGACAAGGAAGATAATATACCTCTGAGATTGTATTTGGCTCCCCCTACTTGGTTATAATGTTGAGCGCTCCTTTTCCATCTACATCCACAATTTTGTCAGCCCCCGACTTTATCTCTGTCTTCACAGATTGATCCAAATTTGTAACCAAAATCTTGTTTCTTGTCATGTGGTTACTACAACCATTTTCTAATAGCCATACATTATTAGATGGGTCATGCATTTTATGAAAAGCTAGGAACATGGAGTTAGTATTCTCTATACTAACATTAGCTCTCTGGTTTACTTGATCAGCTATGGTCTTCTTGCAATCACGAGCATAGTGACCAAATTTATTGCGATAATAAGATCTCACCTTTGATTTTTCAAAAATTTGATTATTGTTGAAGTTTCTATTGTTTCTTTCATTTTCATGTTCATGCTCTTCTGGGTCATCTCTCTTACCACCATATCTTTCGCCTCGTCCGCTGCCTCTTGATCTACTTCCGCCTCGACCTTTGTCTCTTGAAATAGAAACCTGGCTTTTGAAACTAGTTTCTACAGTGGAATCCTTATTTATGTCTATCCTTATTTCATGCGATAGAAGTGATCCCATAAACTCATCAACTGTTAGTGTTTCCAAATCCTTGGCTTCGTCTATGGCTTCTACCACAACATCAAACTTGGTAGACAAATACATAAGAACCTTCTCAATCATTGTTTGATGTTTAATATCTCCACCATAAAATTTTAACTGATTTATGATAGACATGACCTGATTCATGAAATAATTGATGTCCTTTGTCTCCTTCATCTCCAGACTTACAAAATATCTCCTAATATTCTGCAATTTAACAATATTGACTTTGGCCATACCTATATAGCTTATTGCAAAATTTTCCCATGTTGTCTTTGTTGAAGACATAATCATAATATTTTGGAACATTGTTTAGTCCACTCTCTGTTGGATAAGTAGCAATTCTTGTGCATTCTTCCTTTTGTATTTCTTCCATTGTTCCCTCTCTGCATTAGTGAGAGCTTGTTATTCTGCTTCACTCTGAGGTTCTAAAAACCCAAACCTAACAGGATCCCAAACATCTTGCGCTTTCAACATGGTATGCATCTTAATGGCCCACACATCATAATCCTTCCCTGTGAAAGGAGGAAATTGTGGCTGGAAACTTGTCGTTGCCATATTTCTTCAAAAAAATTCACTTCTCTTATGAAACCTTAAGTTTCTCTTTTTATAAGCTTTGCAAAGCTCAAAAAATAACCCTTATAATAAAACGCTAAGTTTTATTTTATATAAAAAAATCCTCTATAAAGAAATATTTTATATATAAAATAAACTTTTATATTAGTCACTTTTCAAAAATAATAAAAATGTATCAACACAAAACCTTTTAAGGCCTCGTATTATTCAAAAACCTCCACCTTTATAAATCAAACCTTTCAAAAAAGGTTGATATGAATATTCAAACCTCCTTTGTTTGATATGAATATTAACATGGTACATAGTGGAAGGCATCAACGTGAATAACGCTCTAAGTAGGTGGTACGATTGCATGCTAACGCTCCTCTCAAGGGTATTATCTTTCATTAGTGGCTAACACACCCAATAACCAAGGATGTCAGCCTGTTTGCAAATCCCGGTAAGTTTTCTCTTTGTAACGCGGTTCTTTGCTGAACTGGCCAACATTATAACACTATGACTATAACCTCACAAATATGTTATAAATTCAAACAAGAGAAAAAAATTCTCCTCTAACAAGTGGATTATTTCTAATTCGTCCTCCCTGGCTCTTTGTAACCTCGCTCTGATACAAATTTTTGGAAAGGTAGAAGAGTAAAGACACAAATGACACAAATAATTCACATAAAAAACACATGAGTTGCGACTCTTCTATTGATCACAGAAGCTTCAATATGAATACAATGAACTCGATGAAGGGTATTTAAACCTTTTAGACTAACGAATCGCCTAATATAACTTGACATGTACACACTTACTAAAATTCATCTATAAATTATCTCGACTAGACTCAACACTCTGTTAACTAAATCTATAAATATAGTTAAATATCCATGCAGGAATCAAGTAGCTATTTTAACACTAGTTGTAGGTAGTCCACAATGCCCACCCACACCTCCTTTGCAAATGGGAAACTCTGCAAGAGATGATCAATATCTTCATAATGGTTCCTATATAAATGGAAAATGTCTGGGCCATGAAATCCCTCGTGTGTCAAGATGTCCCAAGTAAGAACTTTGTTGTGTATAGCGAACCATCCAAAGAAAATGTGTTTAGATGGGATATCCTATATCCATGCAACTTGGAAGCAGATTTTGTAGTCAAAGTCCCTCTATTACAATGGGAGTTTTTTATATATATCCTTTACACTTGGTAGTACATTATTAAGGTACCCTCCCACAACAATCTATCTCCTCCCTCATTGATGGAAATACATGCATTAAAAAGGTGAGTGAGATAATCCTCCCATTCAATGGCATTATTACCATATAAACCAAGCTCATCTGCCTTCAACCAATATTATTTATATGGTGATATATCTTTCAACCTATTGATATGTGAAAAGTGTTGAGAATGCAACAAGATGATGGAGCTTAGTGAAAATAAGTCGCCTTCACTAAGTGGGCCCGCAGGCTATTTTTGGCGCAAAGTCTATTTTTAGACATATGGATCATGGTCTATGAGTTGCAGGATGCTATTTATGGATGATTGGTCAAGTTGGTAAAAATATATGGACCTATTTTTAGACATACTGGCGGAGCTCATTTTTAGACTACCAAATTAAAGAGATCAAATTTAATATTATTAGCTCTTAATAATATTTGGACTATAAACATTATCTATCCTCTGGAGCACTTCTGCCCGAGCTATGGATGTGGTACAAGCAGCATGGCGAATTACACTATTCCTAGGTTTTAGTGGAGCTATTGCATGGTTGACTTCAGTTAGAACTCATGTGACAGAGTTTGGTGGAGTTGATGAGACAGTTAATGGAGTTGTGTTCAGTTTAACTTAGTTGAGCTAGTTGTATCTAGTCTAACTGATTGATACAATTAGTGAGTGTGGTGTGAATTAATTATTAATTAATTCACTAATTATTAACTCATAAATCAACTAAATAATACATCAGTTAACTCGCAAAGGATGGACAAGCCTGTGTTGGAGACCAGCAGTGAGGGTAAAGGTGAGCTCAATATCATTGTAGACTATGTATCGTGCATGAGATTTGCACACACATTGATGGAGATGCCAATGAGGATTGCGCAGTACATACTAGTGGGATTCGAACCTGGATCTCAGTATTATCCATATTGGATTGCGCAGTAGAGGCAGGCTAACAGGTGGAGCAGATTGGAGCATGTGTTTTGTATGATCTGAGCTTGTGTAGTGTGTAACAATTGGAGATAGTGTTGAGAGCTTGTGAGGAGTTTGTACTATGATTGTTACATGATCTCTATCATTATAATATATAGATAGTTGGGGGTTTTCAGCTTTAAGCTTTCCCATAAATACTGTGTTTATATGTGTGATTGTTTATGGTTTTGATGTGCGCATGCGATTGTTTATATTTCCGCAATTAATGATCAATAGTAGAAGAAGTTATGTATTATGCATGAAGCTCAAATAGTGTGTGATCAGGATAATCTCGGTGAATACTCATCTATTATTCAAATTTCTCGCATGGTATCGGAGCTAAAGTTGATCATCGGATCTATTAAAGGATAACATTTTATTTTCGGGTTGATGTAGTCCTGAAGAGGGCCGTAGCCTTCGGATTCATCCTCTCTTTGAAGGTGAAAAATCTAGTAAATGCCTCAATAGAATCGATCTCTGTAATAGAACCATTTTTTCTCACGCATCGAAGCGGTTGAGTTTGAGTCGGTAACTTAATTTTACAAAGAAGAAAGCTTGGTGTCGAAAAGTCGCAGATGCCTTTCAACCATGACATTGGAGTATGCTCTTGAAGGCAGCTTGAATTATATTGCATGGAGAGATAGGATGGAGGCGGTGTTAGATGACAACGGGCTGAAGGAGTTCATAGATGCTAAAGTCCCAAAGCCTACTGATGATGCTCAAGTTGAGGCTTGGCAAAAGAAGACAGCAAGGTATCGAAGGATTCTGTTGGAGGGCATGAAGGATCACATAGTATCCAGCCTACATGGAAAATATTCTCCATACTTGATGTGGAAAGCGTTGACAGAATTTTTCCAAAGCAAGAGCGACCAGAGGAAGTTGGCGCTCAAGGATAAACTCAGGAAAATAAATATGGAGAAGAATGACACTATTCCGGTATACTTGACCAAGTTTGTCCACTGCAGGGATGAGCTTGGGAGTGTAGGAGTTAGTGTGGATGATGAGGACTTGGTGATCTTGGCTCTCCTTGGTCTTCCGAAGAGTTGGCATTCCTATGAGGATTCTGTCAATGGTCAGGAGAAATTGCCAGGATGGGAGCGACTTTGGTCGGATCTTGTGCAAGAGGAGATAAGGCGGAGTACCGAGATGGACTCACCAAAGGCATCTGAAGAAGAAAATTGTGCTTGATACCAAAGAAAGAAGGAAGAAAGTCATGGCCTGGGTGCAAAAGGCAAGAAGAAGGACATATCCAAGGTGAAGTGCTTTTCATCAATACCAAAGATGGAAATTATGCCACAAATTGTCCATAGAAGAAGAAATAAGAAGGTCGCTAGATCTCACTTAAGAGGCCTTAGCCTTCATTGAAAATGATTTTTTTTCGTCGTATCGATGCTTTGGTATCATGCAAGGTTCAGTTTTGGTTCTTGGACATGGTGCGTTCTTTTCACATGACAAAAGAGATCAAGATTGTTTTCGATTCGGATGAGAAAGATCTTGAGTGCACATCGACAAGCATATGGATATGTTAAGTATTGGGGCCGGTACCTATTTTTGAGAGTCTAAACCATTCGTATTGAAGGAAGTGATGCATGTTCTAGGATTGAAGAAGAATCTTATCTCTGTGGCGATGTTGGAAGACAAGGGATATGATGTTGTCTTCAGCAAAGGAAAGGCTTTCCTACGCAGTAAGACAATTGGAGAAACCCGGAAGATAGGGGTTCGAGTCAAGAACCTTTATCAATTGCAGGTAGATGGCTGCGCAACAATGGAATGCAAGGCAGAAGGAGTGGTGAGCCGGGATGATGGAGAGCTGTGGCACCGGAGATTGGGCCACCTTCACCATGGAGCTTTGAAGATACTGCAGTAGATTTCTACTGGGCTTCGTAAGGGTACTCTTGCGCAGTCAGATCAGTGCAAGGGATGTACCTTGGGAAAATTTGTGAAAGCCACCTTTCATGAGAAGGATATTCGCACCACGATGATCCTTGAGAGAATTCACACAGACGTGTGTGGACCTTTCTCAGTAGCTTCGACAGCAAAGCACAAGTACTATGTGATCTTTGTTGATGATTATTCTCGGAAGTGCTGGATCTTCTTCATGCAGAAGAAGATCGAGACATACTCAAAGTTATGTGAGTTCAAGGCACTGCTTGAGAAAGAATCGGGGAAGCAAGTGAAGGCTCTAAGGAGCGACAATGGTGGTGAATTCATATCTGGAGAATTCAAGGACTTTTGCAGTGTAGAATGAATTCGAAGAGAGCTCATAGTACCTCATAACCCACAGCAGAATGAGGTTGCTGAGCGGAAGAACAGAATGATCGTGGGTGCTGCATGGGCGATGTTGCATGATCAGGACCTACCCATACACTTGTGGGATGAGACATGAAATACTACAGTATATGCGCAGAACCGTTGTCCTCACAGGATACTTGGCATGAGTACACCCGAGGAGGCGTTTTCTGGTAAGAGGCCCGATATTTCCCATTTGAGGATTTTTTGTTCACCTGTTTACATTCATGTGACGAAGGATGCGAGAAGGAAGCTGGATCCAACTGCTGAGGTTGGAATATTTGTGGGGTACACTGATACACCTCACAACTATCAGGTGTATTTTTCAGATAGTCGAAAGACTGTTGTGCGACGGGATATAAAATTTCAGGAGGAGAAAGCCATGCAGTGTTCGCTTGAGAGGGAGCTACACTTGCATGCAGATGAGGAGCTGTTAGTTCCTAAGGAGGAGCTTCCGGGTGTGGATCAGCCACAAGAGGAGGTTCAGGAGGTGGAAGAAACCACCCAGGCAGGTAAATGGCCAACCATCGTAGGGCAAGACTAAGGTAGTTTGAGCCACCGCTCAAGATGCAGAGAAGGTTGTAGGAGCACCTACATCACAGCGCAGATAGAGACAGTCACCAGACCAGTACACTGGATACATGGCTCTTGTGAGCAAATGTGTCGTGACAAAGCCATCCTCTTTCGAGGAAGCTGTGGATGACCCCGCATGGGTAGATGCCATGGTGGAAGAGTATGATTCGATTGTCAGAAACAGTGCATGGGAGATTGTCCCAAGGCCGGAGGGGAAATCAGTGGTGGGTTCGAGATGGATCTACAAAGTGAAGCAGGCGGCTGACGGGAGTGTGGAGAAGTACAAGGCAAGATTTGTTGCCCGAGGCTTCTCACGGATAGAGGGGATCGATTATGAGGAGACCTTTGCACCTGTCAAGTAGTTATCTGATAGGATCATTCCTGCTCTCTCGCCAGATGGTGGCACATTCATCGATGGATGTGAAGACTGTTCCCTGACGGAGTCATTGAGGAGGAGGTGGTGCTGATATAGAGTGAGCACTTAAGGTTTCAAGATATTTAGCAAGTCGTAGTCGCATGTGCAAAGCCTGAGAGCGTTTGCTGTTGGAAACAAGCACCTCATGCTTGGTACACACCGGACAGATTACTGATTTCACCGACTGATTCTCCAATAGTGAGGCGGATCCTAACTCATGCTACCTATTTGTGGTGGAGGTAAGTCATTGACACAATTCAATGGGATGATTTATTCTCATACAGATGAGTCATGGATACTTTCATGCAAGGAGATCTTATTAGAGAGAGTTTGAGATGAAGGACTTGGGCCTCCTTCATTATTTCCTGGGATTGGAAATTTGGCAGCGCAGTGATGGAATATTTGTTTCTCAGGGTAAGTATGCCCGGGAGATATTGGAGAAGTTCAACATGCACGGCTGCAAGCCTGTTGATACTCCTCTTCCTGGAGGTTGGAGGAAGGAGGATGCTACTTCAGCGGAGGTAGTGGATGCCACTGTTTATCGACAGTTGGTGGGGTCGCTTATGTATCTGATCAATAGACGACCTGATACATGCTATGCTGTTAACCAGCTTTCACAAGATATGGTTAAGCCAACCAAGCTTTTCTGGAAGGCAGGCAAGCATGTATTGCATTATCTTAGAGGCACATCGGGATATGGATTGTGGTACAGACAGGAGGATGAGGTGAAGCTGTGTGGCTTCACAGATGTAGATTGGGCAGGGAGCCCAACGGACAGAAAGAGCACATCTGGAGGAAGCAGAGATCCATGGCACTCATTTTAGCAGAGGCCGAGTATATGGCAGCAAGCTTGGCTGCATGCGAGGCTATATGGATGAGGAATATCCTGGTCGGGTTGTTCGGGTCACACTTGGAGCCTACTGTGATTTATTGTGATAACCAGAGTTGCATTAAACTCTCAGCTAATCCAATATTTCATGATAGATCCAAACACATCGACATTAGGTACCATCATATCAGAGATTGTGTGCAGCGGAGAATCATGTTACTTTCATACATTCCCACGGAGGATCAGGATGCTGATATCTTGACGAAGGCGCTCACCAGGAGAAAATTCGAATACCACAGAGGCAGGATAGGGGTTGCAGATAATCCATATCTTTTTGAGAGGGAGTGTTGAAAATGCAACAAGATGATGGATCTTAGTGAAAAGAAGTCGCCTTCACTAAGTGGGCCCGCAGGCTATTTTTGGCGCAAAGTCTATTTTTAGACAATGTCTATTTTTAGACATATGGATCATGGTCTATGAGTTGCAGGATGCTATTTATGGATGATTGGTCGAGTTGGTAAAAATAGATGGACTTCTATTTTTAGACATTGGGCGGTTTCTATTTTTAGACTGCCGGGCTAAAAATAGAACAGTCAAATATTATTAACCCTTAATAATATTTAGACTATAAACATTATCTTATCCTCTTGGAGCACTTCAGTTTGATGCTTGGATGTGGCACATGCAGCTGACAGAATGAATTACGCTATTCCTAGGGGTTAGTTGAGCTATTGCATGGTTGACTTCAGTTAGAACTCATGTGGCAGAGTTTGGTGGAGTTGATGAGACAATTGATGGAGTTGTGTTCAGTTTAACTTAGTTGAACTAGTTGTATTTAGTCTAACTGATAAATACACTAGTGATGAGTGGTGTGAATTAATTATTAATTAATTCAATAATTATTAACTCATAAATCAACTAAATAATACATCAGTTAACTGCAGTGCATGGACAGTTCAGTGGAGACCACTGTTAGAGGTGGGTGAAAGGGTGAGTCTACTATCAATTGTGACTATAGCTGTGCATGAGATTTGCACACACATTGATTGAGATTTCCAATAAGGATTGAGCAGTACAAGACAGGGGTATTCGAACTTGGATCTCATCATTATTCATCTTGGATTGCGCAGTAGAGGCAGGCTAACAGGTAAAGGAGATTTGAACTTGTGACTTGTTCATATCTGAGCTAGTTAGTGTGTAACAATTAGAGATAGTGCTGAGAGCTTGTGAGGAGTTTGTGCTATGTATTGTTACATGTTCTCTATCATTATAATATACAGATAGTTGGGGGTTTTCAGCTGTAAGCTTTCCCCATTACATACTTTGTTATATGTGTGCTTGATAATGTTTTAATGTGCGCATGCGACTACTTCTAATTCCGCAAATTGATGATCAATGGTAGAAGAGGTTATGTATTATGCATGAAGCTCAAATAGTGTGTAATCAGGATAATCTCGGTGAATAACTCATCTATTATTCAAATTTCCACACAAATTAATAAAAACCCATGTTGTGGAGGGTGTAAATAAGGTCATCCGATAGGGTGTGGATACCATGGAAACCTTTCAGTGCATCCAATCCAATATCCACCAATCTATAGTCCCCCATCTCCCATCTGAGGAAGCTCATCATCCATTGAAATTTTTAAGTCATACCTCGCCATATGTAGGAGGAAACAAAATTCGTCATTGCCCCTTCCCTGATCCATGTCATGTATGGAATTCCCTACATATATTTTTTCCTCATGAGATGATCCCATATACTATTTTCTGCGAGCACCCTCCACATGTTATTGATGATCAATTCCCTATTAGATATGTGGTTATCTGAGATACCAGAACCCCCTTCCTCAATCGGCCTTGTTATGACTTTCTATCTCACCAGATGGAACTTCCCCTTTAATTCGGTCCCCGACCAAATGAATTTAGAGATTATAGCATCAATCTTGTGATAAATATACATAGGCAAAAAAAAACATGCATCGGGAAAACATAAATGTTTTGTAGGACAAATTTAGTGAGAGTGATTCTACCACCAGTTGATAACCACCTGTGAGACCACCAAGAACATTTCTTATTGAATTCATCAACCAACCATCCCCAGTACTTATTGCAATATTTGTTGGGTTTGAGAGGAAATCCAAGATAAGTGAACCCCTATTCAAGAAGAACTGTAGTGACCCCAAAAATTTGGAATATATCCCTACATCGAGGATCCTCTATGTCACCAAAAATAAATACAGATTTGGATTTTCTCATATATATACTCGGTGCTTCGATAAAGGATTCGCTGATCAGGTGTAGCATCTCCCATTCCTCAAGATTATTCATGGCATTGAATAATATATTTTCGAAAAACATCAAATAAGAAATTTGTGTATTCCTTTTGACCTTCACACCATTGAAATTTCCTACAGCCCTTACAACACCTATCTTGTGACTAAGACAATACATGACCAGTAGGAAAAGAAAAAGCGATAAAGCACAACCTTGATGAAGTCCCTTATATGCCCTAAAGAATTTTTTTAGAGAACTTTTGATGATCACTGTGAAATTAGTTCTCTCTGTGCATTCCATAATCCAGCCAATATTCTTAGGATATATTCCCACCTTATGTAAGACCATTCTCAAAAGCTCCCAATCTATGAAATTATATGCTTTGATCAAGTCTACCTTGAGAAAAATTTCCTTTTTTATTCGAGTTTTCATGGAATCTAAACATTCCTACACAATTCTAATGGCGTCATGTATTTGTATTCCATCCAAGAATCCAAATTGTTTTGGAGAGATATGGATGGAAAAGGTCTTCTTATTCCTTGTGGAAATTAACTTGGAAATAACTTTGTATATTTCATTACATAAAGTAATAGGCATCTAATCCAAAAGCGCTAGAGGGACCTCCCTGTTGGGGATTAAGGGAATGAAAATGGCATTCATGGCCCCTAAAATATGACCATTGACCCTGTATGTCTTTTGTTTTATCATGAATGTAATGTGTTTGTATGATTTACGTGGAGTTTTGTGGGGCTCACCATTACGATGTAGTGTGGATAGGTGCTAATGACATAATCTTTTTTAATGCCATAGTTTTTAACAAGTGAGAGGAATGAAACTTAATATTTTTTTTTAAATATTAAAAATTTATCTTTTTGTTTAACTTTTTAAAGTTGTGGCACATTTAAAATTAAATTGAAAAATTAAATGCAAACTTTTGATAATTTTAAAAATTCATAAATACACTAAATAATTGTTTATCCAAGTCGTAAGGGGTCAATGGCCATCATAATAGGATTGCGGTACACTAAAATTGAAATAAATTAAAAATATTATAGTATACTCTATGTGGATAAATGGAAATGTCCAAGTAATAAACGGATAATATATCCTCTTTTTTTCATGTATTTATATATTTGAAAAAAAAAGTATAAACCATTCAATTCTTTAAGTGTCTAACATCTCCCTAATAGATATACAATGATGTCTTTATTTTTGGCTTCAAATCCAAGGTCCAATGCCTCTTTGTATTCTAATTTTTCCTTTTTATTTTTTTACATATTTACAAAATATTCACAAATAACCAAATCCTTAAGGACTACAAGTTTAACATTCTTCCATGCACCTCACATAGTCCAAAGGGGTGCTACTGATCCCAAGCATCATTTTAAAAATTTCAAACTTTTTTATTCCAAGTGTTTTGGTGAATATATCTGTAATTTTCTCATTTTTGGAACAATGTCTTAGACGAGGTATCTTGGCCTCCACATGGTATCGAATCAAATAATACTTTGTGTTGTTATTTTTGTATTGATCATGGAATCTATGATTCTTGGACAAATTGATTGCAGAAGTATCGTCAATAATAAGAGGAGTATAATTCAATTCTTTCTCATAAAAGTTTGAATAATTTTTGAAGCCATATAATCTCCTTTGTTCTTCTACAACTACCAAATATTCTACCTTTATCATCGAATCTATTGGGACTTATTGTTTGCATGATTTCCAAGAGGCTACTTCTAATCCAATACTCTTAAGATATCTTTGTAACAACTACAAAATATAGCATGCAACTAATTATATCAAATATGCAATTAATAATCAACAAAAATACTATTCAACTAATTAGCATATAATTTTAAGAAAAAACCTGAGCAAAGGTGACTTAACTGTAGCGACGATATTCCTTACTCGTGCTTTTGAAGTTGAACGCTATTTGAATCCTGCTAACCATAAAAAAAAAATTGGAGATGAATCTCTAACCAACCATAAGCTGAGCTGCACATAACCTTTCTATAGTTGGCCACCCCGAGCCCTCAATCAACGTACTACTACCAGAGAGTCCTTTGTCTCAAAATACCTTTCTCCCAAGAGAATAGATGAAGGAATGATGAATCTCATCTTCCTCAACGTCTATTAAATAGACCAAACAATGGAAAGGGAACCACATGCACACATTCCCTGTGTCAACATGAAACTTTTATTTCTATATTTTTAAGTTTTAATTAATTTAATGTTTCTCTTAATTTATGTAATATTCCCAAATTTTCACATGATATTTGGAATATTAGAGTTCTTAATAAACTTAATTAATTAAGTAAATAAAAGGGGTTTAGAAACCAATAATCCTCAAAGATGAATAAAATCCACTTTTGATGTGTGTACGTGGATATTCTAGATATAGATCTAAATCATGGAGTAGTGGAGAAACTCCATTAATGATAAAGAAATGGAAATCATGTCTCATTTATGAGATATATCATGGAGGAATAAACAGTCAAATAAGATCATGGATCTTAAATGTAAAATCATGAGGATCTTAAAAAGGTCAACTAAGATCATAATGCATTCAAAGCAAGATCATAAAGCAATTATGATAATTTAGTGGAGAAGGGGTGCATCTAATGAGCACATGATGGAGGAAGTAGTGCATTTAATGCACACATGATGGAGAGGTTGATCATCACATGTAAACATGATGGAGGACATGGAGAAAAAATGCCGTCAACCATGGAGACTTATGTCCACATGTACAACGCAGTTATGGAGTGGCCTAGGCTATGGAAGGCTGATGATATATATAATGAAGGTGAAGGCACAATAGAGGGGAGATTTGGATACTTGGATTATTCTTTGATCTGTTTAGATTTGGATTTGTCTTAGGACAATTCTATGCATGCTTGAGCTGTTTAGCTAATTTTTTAATGTTGTTTAGCAGAGGGTGTGTCCGAGAGGAAATTCCACCCTTACCCAAGGGGGACATGTGTGCCTACTCTAGGAATGTTTTTTATTGAACTATATTCCTCATCAGGAATTGGTGCCATCTTCAGGAGGTTGTTTCTACCATTCAACTAGGAAACCAATGGAGGATTCATCCTACCACTTTGTTCTTAAGATGCAGTCTTCTAGGAGCGGCAGATCTATATCCAACATTCATGCCATTGATTTTTACCTCCATGTAGCAACAGATCCTTCAAGGATTGTGCAGTCCATTCCTATAGATCTATTGGAGGAAGGAAGTTTCGAGTATTTCTGCTGGAAATCCTATGAGGGATCATCTCCTCACATTGGATCTATTTTTTCCATCATTCAGGAGCTGATTTGACATATCTAATAGAAGGCTATAGAGCCTCCCTCTCTTACAACGTAGTTTTCTGAAGCTGTTGTTCATCCATCAACTATTTTCAGTGGAGGATATTGGAGGAGCTAGATCTTGAGCTTTTAGCCCAAAAATCTAGTGAAGGTATCATCCCTTCTTGCATAGATCTGATTGTACATCATTGAAACCATCATATCATCAGTTCGTGCAATAGATCTGTATATCCAGTAGCTACATAGTGCAAGCCCTAAGAGGGTGATTTTATAATATTGATAGATCTGGACCTCGAGGATCCATTATACAACCCGGATCCTAAGTTTCGGCATCAGCGGAGCTCCCATACTGCCTAGATATGACTTTCTATCTTTCTAGCAGTTGCAGTCCCAACAGTTGCAGCAAGTACAATGTAGTTTACCTTCGAGCAGTTTAGCAATTATGCAGTCCCTCTTGTGGGATCATTTCAGGGTAATTCTAGGCCATCTCTTTGGCTAGAGTACCTTTTTTTTGTACATGGTTGTACTTTCTATTCACCTCCTATATAACAAAATGGCTCAATTTCTCTGTAAATTCTAATGTTTTCTTTAGATTAATTGTTTACTTTGTTGTTTTTCAGCTATTGTGTTTTGTATCAATGCATTATTCCATTTTGGGATACTAGAGTGGTATCTGAGCATGATCTCTAGCTCAACTTAAGAACACTTCATATTTTGCATCAAAAGAAGAAGTAGATAGAAGAGATCGACCTTGAAGGAGGATTTTAGTTTTTCCACTCTTCTCTTTAGATCCCTGCAATATCTCTCCAAGGAGGTTAATCAAATGAAGAGGGAAAGGAAAATAAAGGATCAAAGAAGAATATTGGATGAGGAAGGTCCAAGAACTTCCTATCAACAAAAAAGAAAACCAGAGAATCATAGATCTCCTCACAGATCTACTATGCCCACTTTCTTTGAAGAAGGTGAATGGTATAACAATGAATAAAGAAGAAGCATGGAACCTGAGACTCATGAGACTCTCAGTTTATATCTTGAATATTCCAAAGCACAGTCTACAGCATTCAAGGAGAATCTAACTCTCCAAAAATTCTTCAAAATAAAAGAAGAAAGAGGGTCCTATAGCAACAATAGAAGAAAGAGGCACAATAGATTATATTTGCCTACATTTGACGGATCTTCCTCAAGCACTGTAAAGGCTTGGAGGAAAGAGTTAGATACATTCTTCAGGCTACATCCTGTAGCTAAAAGAGAGGCTATTAAGATTGTAGCACTTCATCTGCATGGTGAAGCCAATGATTAGTTGTTTGGTCACATGGAGCATGCAAAGGTGACTAAGTATTCATATTTCTTTCACAAGTTGAGGAAGAACTTTGATGTGAGAAAACCAGAGATACTTCACAAAGAGACATTTCCTGAGAAGTCAAAAGGAGGATGTCATTCTTCTCACTCTGGACAAAGAGTTACTACATTCACCACCAGCTGCAAAAGTACTTGTATCCAGAGGAAATACACTTGCATCTTTGCAAGATAGTCTTGAGCTCTTAACATTTATAGTCCCGTGCATGATTAAGGAAATTCATGAGGAAGAAGAGGTAGATTCTAGCACTAGTACATTGATAGAACATCAACCATCACTCTTACTAGTAGTTGGAGAGACCATTGCACCAATTGAAGGAACTCTTGTGATCATGCAAGAGGTTCCCACACATTAGTTGATCCAAGGTATGCATGCACTATCATCTAATATTGTTTTAGTAACTCTTATTGAAACTTATGGGGGCATGCCATCAGAGCCATTGCATGACCAAGGATTAGAACAATATACTAATTTGGAGCAGCAGCATATCACTACAGAGAGGACCCTTGAGTTGATAAGGGAGGAGATGAAGAGCTATCCCAGTTCATCATTTTTGAGCTACATTCAACCATTTGAGTTGAATTGTAGAGTTTTAGAATATGGAATGAGCATTATCCTATGTACAATGGCTAGCTATGAGTTCAAAATTGTGCCTTGCCATGAGACAACATATGTATCACCATTCAGATCTACAGCGCTATCACTTAGTAGCAGTGATGATGAGAGGGCCCCATCATTCTTGGAGCATTATGAAGGTAGCTTCATTCATGAAGCAATGGAAGTAAAGATGATAGATGGTAGACGTCTTGAGATGAGGAATGTTTTCTCCTTTCCTGATCACACTTTCTCAATGAGCATCTCATAGCTCAAAGAGAAACTTCTACCTGCAAAGGATCGAGAAATTCACTGGTTTTGGAGGGCCATTGGTGAAAACGGAATCTGATGGGGAGATCTCATTAGAGGTGCACTTCAAAATATCATGGAGTGAAAATTTCTTCATCAGTTTGAGGTGGATGGTATTCTACAATGGGAGGATACCATGTTTTTGCAAAAAACCATTCGTCATACACATTGGGATGAGTGGGTGAGGATGATAAGAAAGGGGTTGCATGACCACATGTAGATATATGACATGGGCCAACAAGAAGCTTGGTTACACTCGTTGCTCTTATGTGAGTATGGATACTACCCAACAACACATATTTTCATGATCCTTGCCTTATACAACACTCATGTAATGAAGAAGGAGGCATGGCTGCGCTGGGTGCTCTTGGGTGAGTATGGTTACCACCCAATAACTCATACTTCCTTGACTCATGCCTTTTGTATCAATGGAAAAATGAGGAAAAAGAAGGCATGTTCACTTTGGTTGAGAGAGTTTGGCCATCACATGACATCTGCCATGTTGATGTGTTTTGTATTTTTTTTAATATGGCATAATACTCTCATGATGTCTGATAATGGATTTTGTTTGTATTGGATTGATATGACATTCCATATGTCATCCAGTATGTTGTTTTTGCTCCATGATTCACATGATAATTTGAAGAGGTAACAAGATATCTTGTTGCTTTGGCTTTTATCGGGGGACTTTGGCCCTACACACTCCCCTGCTTTGCATGATAGTGTTGGAAGATGGCAGCAAGAGGCATTCCTACGATGGCTCTTACTTGTAGAATATGGACACCATACTTGGTATTTTTATGTTTTGGTCTGGCAGCAGGGAGCATTGCTGCGTTGGTTACAATTGGGAGAATATGATTTGGTGCTTTTGTCTACCCATATGTCTCTATATCTTCTTTTGAAAATTTTTGGAACGATGCTTAGATCCAACAAGGCCAACATGGCTAAGGATGGAGGCATGAAAAGCCTCTCTTTACTTCATGAAGCATGGGATGGAGGTATACTTTGTGAGCTGGAGCTTTTCTTTTGTGGGAAAAACTGTCTATGTTTATGTATCTCGTGTATTGTGGAGGATGTTGGAGGATTTATTGTTGTCACTTGGAGCTTCATGATTGATGAGGGACATCTGGCTACACAGTTAGGGGTCACTCTAGACATTCTAGAGAGGAAAATTTGGTGCTGGGCATACATAAATCATTGCAGAAAATGGGGAGACCTTCCTTATGTGGATTCCATTGGGAGGGGGACAGATTGCTCTAGCATCTACTTTTTGCAGTTGCTTGAGGACAAGCAACATTTTTCTGGGGAGGACTGTAATATTCCAAAATTTTCACACGATATTTGGAATATTAGAGTTCTTAAAAGACTTAATTAATTAAGTAAATAAAAGGGTGGAGGGACCCATAACCCTCAAAGATGAATAAAATCCAATTTTGATGTGTGTATGTGGATATTCTAGATCTATATCTAAATCATGTAGTAGTGGAGAAACTCCATTAATGATAAAGAAATGGAGATCATGTCTCATTTATGAGATAGATCATGGAGGATGAAATAGTCTAATAAGATCATGGATCTCAAATTTAAAATCATGAGGATCTTGAAGAGCACAACTAAGATCATAATGCATTCAAAGTAAGATCATAAAGAAATTATGATAAGTTAGTGGAGAAGGGGTGCATCTAATGAGCACATGATGGAGGAAGTAGTGCATTTAATGCACACATGATGGAGAATTTGATCATCACATGTGAACATGATGGAGGACATGGAGAAAAAATGTAGTCAACCATGGAGACTTCTGTCCACATGTCCAACGCAGTTATGGAGTGGGCCTAGGCTATGGAAGGCTCATGATCTATATAATGAAGGTGAAGGCACAAAAGAGGGGATATTTGGATACTTGGATTATTATTTTATCTGTTTAGATCTGGATTTGTCTTAGGACATTTCTATGCATGCTTCAGCTATTTAGCTAAGTCTACACTTTTTTTTAGCACAGGGTGTTTCCAAGCGGAAATCCCACCCTTACCCACAGGGCACTTGTGTGCCTACTCTAGGAAGGTTTTCTATTGAGCTATATTCCTCATCAAGTATTGGTGCCATCTTCAGGAGGTTGTTTCTAGAATTCAACTAGGAAACCGGTGGATGATTCATCCTACCACTTTTTTCTTCAAATTCAGTCTTCCAGGAGCAATAGATCTATATCTGGCATTCATGCCATTTAGTTTTACCTCCATGCAGAAGCAGTCCCTTTAAGGATTGCGCAGTCCAGTCTTGCAGATATATTGAAGGAAGGAAGTTTCCAACATTTCAGTTGTAAATATAGTGAGGGATCATCTACTCACATTGGATCTATTTTTTCCATCATTTAGGAGCTGATTTGACATACCTAGTAGCAGGATATAGAGCTTCCCTCTCTTACAACGTAGTTTTCTAAAGTTTTTGTTCATCGCGAAACTATTTTCAGTGAAGGATATTGGAGGAGCTAGATCTTGAGCTTTTAGCCTGAGGATCTAGTGAAGGGATCATCCCTTCTTGCATAGAGATGATTGTGCATCATTGCAGCCATCATATCATCATTTCATGCAGCAGATCTACATACCCAACAGCTATATAGTGCAAGCCTTAAGAGGGTGATTTTCTAAGATTGATAGATCTTGAAAATCCTTTCTCGATTATCTTGGGGATCTATCATAGAGCCTGGATCTTACATTTCAACATCATCAGAGCTCCCATACTGCCTAGATCTGACTTTCTATCTTTCTGGCAATTGCAGTCCCAACAGTTGTAGCAGGGACATCGCAGTTTACCTTCCAATAGTTCAGCAGTTACGAAATCCCTCTTGTGGTATCATTTCAAGGTCATTCTAGGCCATCTCTTTGTCTAGAGTACCTTTATTTTTGTACATTGTTGTACTTGTTATTCACCTCCTATATAATAAAATGGCTCAACTTCTCTGTACATTCTGATGTTGTCTTTAGATTAATTTTTTTCTTTTCTGTTGTTCAGCTATTGTGTTTTATATCAATTCCTTATTCTATTTTGGGATACTACAATTTAACTGTTTCTTATTTTATTCCATTTTACTTTTTGCTAAGTTTACTTATTTTTAAAATTTTATATTTTTCTTAGTTCAACTCTTTCTTATTTTATTCCTTTTTACTTTTGTTAACTTCACTTATTTTTTAGTATTTTTATAGTTTACTTTTATATATTTTTGTTTAGAACTCGAGTTGACTATTTTCTATTTTATTTATTTATTATTATTATTCCCTTTATTATTATTTATTATGTATTTACTATTATTTACTTATTATTTTTTTATATTTAGTTAATAATATTATATTATATTATATTATATTATTTATTATTTTTATTATTAGGGGACATTATATACTCCCCCTCTTTAAGGAACTTCATCCCAAAATTAAGTTCAATCATTTAATATTTTATTTATTTAGTTATTTATTACATCACATTTTCCCAACACCCGATGCTGAACTAGTATAACCACCACACATCAAAATTTTCCACAACACCTGAGAAATCTCAAGGAATATTTGTCCTTTCCCACTTTCGGAACCATGCAGAAGCTTTATCAATCTGTACCATAGCCCATGGTTGGCGCCAAGGCTTCTGCCTGGCTCAGACCTCATTTTCCCCAAGGAAAGCATAAAGTCCTAGTACTTAATGACTCTGAGCATCTCGCAAGGTTGGCCCACTCCCTCCACCCTCACTAAGGCATACGGCCCTAGGCATCGAAGTCCTTGCACCCCTTCAATACTTCACCATCCCAATCCAATATCAGGCACTTGGCCTCCTCAAGATGGTCCCATAGCCCCTAAAGAGTTATCCATCAAGAGTTATACAAGATAAAGGAACCAATGGCATATGTAGTGTTGATTGAGTTTGTTCCCAACCCATATGGTGTTACATATTCTCCTTCATAGGTATGGGATCCCATGAGATCATTAAATAACTCGTCCCTCTAGGCCCATTTGTGGAGTCCCTGTGAGTCCCCACATCTCCACATCCATCCAATGCATTAGTTATAATCATAAAATCATAAAAAATAATCGACATTACAACTCTTGCATGCCATCACGATAAAATAACATCATTGTTAATCACAACATTATGAATAGTAAAGAACTACATGAGCATGCATGTCATAAAATATGCATGCAATTACCACATGCTTCACCTTAGGAAATACCATCATAAGTTATAACATCAGCATGTCAATATAACCTCATATTATAACATCATAATTCCTATGCCACATTATGTATATCATATCCATCATGAACATATAAAATCATTATCATAACAAACCACATGTTCATCATTATCCTCATGTCATCTCAATACTTATCAAATTTAGAACAAGAATACATCATAAGCCTTCTTATCATGATTAATCGGAAAATCAATTTTATTTTCTCGTATAAAAATTGAATACCTACTATGAACTAAGATTATTCAACATCCATCTAGGATCTATGTTATCTCATCATAACTATTAGTGTCATATTTTCATCAAGATACCAATTATATTTCAATAATAATTTATTCTTCTTTCGATTAGTAATTTTACCATTTACACCGTAGATATACTCATCTAAGTAAATCATTAAATTTTAAATGAGCCTCATCATATTGGGACTTAATCTATCATGATATATCATATTGGGCCTTAATATCTCACCATATATTCTTCCTTTCCCAAGGAAAATTTATTCAAATTCATTGTTAAGATATTACTGGTTGTACAATCATTTAAATCATCAATATCAAATTAAAATATCATTATCACTATACATATTTTCATTTCCAATGGCACCCATACATGAGGTCATGCTTATTTAAGTCTTATGTTATGCTTAATCCACCTTCATGAGGGCTTGTTTTCCCTTGGTCATTTATCCATCACTCACCTAATTGTCATTGGATTTTCTTATCTCATCAAGCTCCCACTTGATCTCTTTTATCATAGATTCACTCATCCTCAATTTGGACTAGGGATTCTTGCACCTTAATTCACTTGTTAAATCTTAAGTTTAGAATTTGAAATGCATGGAACTACTACCACAATTAACATTCATGAATGATTTGGTATGCCCACTATGTTTGTAAATAACTTATTTCAATACTAATGCCACACACTAGTAAGTTGTCTTATATGATGTAACACCAGATCATCAATCCACTCATGAGAGACACTTATTCAAATACACCCTTTATTATTTTATTCTCACTTCTTCTGCCAATTTATATGCAATCATTATAAAAGTTTCATGCTTGGTGTTTTCTCATTAGTCTACATAGTGTCTTCCTTTTTCCAAAAGTTAAACAATCATTATCCTTGAAACACTTTCCTAATTTATCATTTATCATTTCTCACCAATTACAAGTGCTCATAACTACCTACCTTGACACTTTTAAATTTATATGTCGTCACTTTTACCCTTACCAATCATGTTGATCAATCCACTCATCATATATTTAAGAGATTTTTCTTCTCGATGGAATCACCCCTTCACTTCCTCATATTGAATACTCATAGATACAATTTATTTTCCACTGGTCTCATTTACCTAATATTCTAGGTCTACTAGCTTCAACAATGAAAAATTCTTCACTTTGTTCAATTTTAAAAACATATTATCAAATTGGATTGTATTTCTCACCTCTAGTCATTGCGATTTCTTTTCCTCCTCTATTAAATGCATAACATTGACACACTTTGGAAATGTTGTTACTATTCCCCAACTTGGGTAATACCCTATAAATAAATTTACTAAGGCGGATATCAAATGTAATCCACTTATCATTTCTTGTTTTAATTCATTAAAGTAATATAATTCCCTAATCATACATCTTGATTTCCATAATTCATGCATTTGGTTAGTCACCTATGTAAAACTTTATAATGTGGCTCTTGCATTAAATTAAAAAATTATTATAGTTGTTGTCATGCCCACAAATTATCTACCTTAATTGATCAATTTTATTATGGATTTACTTCTTTAATCTAGGTTATCATACGTTCCAAGTTCCTTCAAAATGAACTTCATTATTACCATAATTATTCACTTTATTAGTTGGTTGCCAATATTTTCTTCCTTCTATGCATCATCCTTAAACAGACCCTATAGTGATTCTCATCATGTTCTCGTATGGAGATAATTCTATGATTCCACAAACATTTTCCACAAAATTTTTCATTCAACGAACACCTTTAGAGTACAAAGTTATGATTATTCCAAAATATTCCATTATGTTCTAAAATAGGCTACCCCTTCTTATTGATTTATTACCCTTGTGATACTCACATTCAACCACCTTAAGTATGTATCTAGTACCCCCCTTTTTTTTAGTGTTGGTTGACATAGTTCCTTTATTACCATTCTTCCCTCTTGAGAAGAAACATTGTCAAAGAAAGATAACTAATGGGCGTTAATGATTTCAAACACCATAAGTAAACAATCCTCTAAATTTGTGTGATCATAATATTATTCACTCAATAATCTAAAAACTATTAAGGAATCATCAGTACATGACTCATCTTGATTCAACCTAAATTTTTTACACTTGTAGGCTCTCTTTATAGTATATGGGAGAACACAACACACTAATTTATATCGATATTCTTCAAAATCAATGCTTATCGTATGATCATAACTCTCATGAGTTGTATTGATTACATACTTCATTCATGCAAGGTATTCAACCAACGGACCATACTTTCATCCACCAATCTCAATATGTCACCCATAATTCACAAAGAACAATCTCATTCTTAACCACTAGCTCATTGTCGTACATGTCACCACAACATTAATTTATCTATAGTTAATCCCAAATAGATGTAATATTTCTCTTCACCACTAGTAAGCATTTCATAGCCCTTGTACAACCACAAATATCTATAATTCGGTCTCGACAATTTTAGAGCTAAGGAACCAATGATCTTCATACATGTATAGTATTCATATCCCCTTGTCAAGTTGTGCCAATAGAGAAATTTATCGAGTTGTGTAATTTTCAAATGATATAAGATTAGATAAAATCTTATGTCAATTACAATATTGATTTCATAATTAATCTCCTTATATCAACATTAATTTATTTCATAGCCGAATATTTATTACCCATATAATAATATTAATATTATCTCTTATAATTCTTTATAACATATATTAAAACCCTTAAACCCTTATTTTCTCTTTCATATACACATTCAAGAAGCAATATCAATCAATGATAACATTTTTTTATTATTATAGATAAATAAATTATAATTCAAACCTAAACAAAATGTTTGATTTTAGTAATGTATTCTACCAAAGCAAACATACACATCCAAACAGTTTAAATCTATAATAAAAAAAAAACATTTCAAGTGATTTCAATTCATTTATATATTAGAACTAATGCATTCCCAATAACATAAACACGTAATAATAATAAGGAAAAAATGTCTATTATAATATAATATTAGAACTAATGCATTCCCAATAACATTTATTTTCCTTTTATAGATGGCCAAAATTTTATTATCATATATAAATAAATAAAAATGTTAATTTTTTTTTTTTTTAAAGCATTTTGTGTTGCATTCTTTTCCACTTGTGTTTCTGAGAGACTACTGTCTAATTTTCATGCCAGAATTTCAGATTCCCTTTTGCAGCTGCATTTTCGGTATCTTTTTATATGAATGGTTATTTCCCACATATCTCTACATTATCACGGAAGCGATCATTTCTTTGAAGGAGAGGACCGGGTCAAGCCAGTTTTCCATAGCCAATTATATCGGGAAGAAGTACCACTCTACTTGTGAATTTCACGAAGCTGCTAATAGTTGTGAATTTGGCATGCTCACTGAGATCAATAATTCCTTCAAGCTCTCTGAAGCCTGCGAAGCCCAAGGTGGGCAAGCCTGTGAATCCTAAAGCCCGGGTCAAGAAGCCCACAGCTAAACCCAGGGCAGCGGCTAGGCCGAAGAAGGCTTCGCAACCCACTAAACCTGCTGCCAAAGTAGTTAAGGCTCCAACGGGTCCCCATGCTAAAGTCAAAGCTGAAGCCAGCAATGACTCCAAAGAAGGTGGAGAAGGCAGAAGTCTCGGTTAAGAATCTAGTGTTGGCTGAAGCCAGCAATGACTCCCAAGAAGGTGGAGAACGCAGAAGTCTCGGTTGGGAATCTAGTGTCGGCTAAGCAGGCGACCATTCCTGCGAAAAATCCAGCACCCGGGAAGAAAGTTTCCAAGCCTGTAAAGAAGGCCGCTCCCTCAAAGCCCAAGAAAATGACATCTTTGCCATTGCTAAATTTTAAAATTAAAAATCCCTCATTAAGAAACTTTCTCTTATCATGAAATCGACAAGTTGAAAAATTTAAATTTTCTTCCAAAGATTTTATTTTATTTTATTTTTGGAATTAGTCACTAAGTGGTGAGATCATATTAACTTTAATCCTTTTACACTTATTTTTCCATTCATAAGATATATAGGACAAAGAGGAATTATCTTAGTATATTCGTTATTTAAGTCCTTGTACAATTATTTTTCCAACAATAAGCTATATAGGATAAAAAGGACTTTTCTGAATATATTCCTTATTTAAGGAACTGGTTGAATTGTTTAATCAATAATATCCAATGGCTTTATTTCAAATAAATTGGATTCGGTTGTGCATGCATTTATAAATTATTAAATTTGCATGACAAGTAATAGTATAGTATCCACTCTCTCAATTAGATAACATTGTATGCAAAGTGATAACACATACTAAATCATTGAATTTCATGTAACTTATCTACTCATAAGTTACAATATATTAATTTGTAGATATAGATTATCTATACTTTACTGGAGGTGAAACCAATTGCTAATAAAATATTAATTTATATATTTAAATAGACTATAAAAATATATTAATGGGAGTATGTTATAGTTGATTAAATATGTAAAATTATGATAATTTTTGTCACTACATGCATGGGTCAATAAAGCATTGCATTGAAAAAAGAGATCAAAGTTCTAGGCAATAAATCTTTTGGTATTTATTTATGGAAGTTTTTTATTATTCGACCTTTGGTAATTATTTACCAAAGTTTTAAATTATAAAGCATATCTTCAATCCTCTTTGATTCTTAACATATTTTACATATTTTACATGGAAAATAATAATAATAATAATGTTTAATTTTTACTATAATTATCATGTAAAATTATTTGATGTCTACTCTATACAAAATACAACAAATTATTACTTAAACTTAGATATAGGTTAATGATCACCTTCTAAGAGATTGATTGAATACAAAATATATAATTTATATATTATTTTCTTTTTTGTGATTTCTACATTAAAAGGTCCATAGGCCCCAAGGGTTGAGCCTAGGCTCTCATAACATATGTAACAATCTCAAAATTTAGCATGCAATTAATTTATGAAATATGCAATTAATAATAAACACAAAAAATATTCACCTAATTAGCATATAATTTTCACAAAAAAACTTGAGCAAATACGACTTAGTTGTAGTGACAATATTTTTTACTTGTGCTTTCGGAGTTGAACGTTATTTCAATCCTGCTAACCACAACAACATTTTGGGGACGAATCTCCACACAACTGTAGACTCAATTGCACATAACCTTTCTACAATTGGCCACCCCCAAGCCCTTAATCAACGTACTACTGCGAGGGAATCCTTTGTCTCACAATACCTTTCTCCCAAGAGAATGGATGAAGAAATGATGAATCTCATCTTCCTCAATGTCTATTAAATAGACCAAACTATGGAAATGGAACCGCATGCACACATTCCCTGTGTCAACATTCAACTTTTACTTTTTATTTCTAAGTTTTACTTAATTTAATGTTTCTCTTAATTTATCTCTTTCTTATTATATTCTATTTTATTGTTTTGTTAACTTTACTTATTTTTACTATTTTTATAGTTTTCTTAGTTCAACTCTTTCTTATTTTATTCTTTTTTACTTTTGTTAGCTTCATTTATTTTTTTACTATTTTTATAGTTTACTTTTATATATTTTTATTTAGAACTTGAGTTTACTATTTACTATTTTATTTATTTATTTTTATTATTCTCTTTATTATTACTTGTTATGTATTTACTATTATTGACTTATTATTTTCTTACTATCTATTTAATAATATAATATAATATTATTTATTATTATTATTATTATTCTTGTTATTATTAGGGGAGATTAAAATCTTGAATTAGATATTCCATTTTCTTTTTATCCTTCAAATTATAAATGAAAATATCCAATCAAGGTAAAATTATCCACATGTGAATGTTTGATTCCAAAGTCTTGAGTTCCTTCCAAGAACTTCAAAAAAATTTTGTAGCAAACCAATTTTACTATGAAGCATTGTCTCCCTCAAGACAAAATTTCCTTATGTAGCATTGTCCCTCTCTCATGAATTCTTGATCACTTCTTCATTTTAGGAAGACCCTTTGACTAATGTGATTGGAAGGCTAAGCCTTGATGAAACCCCATATCAATCAACGAGAAAACCTAGAACATATTAGAAAAGTCCCTCAAAGTGGATCACCAAAAAGCTTGAAACTTATTGGGGTATTCTAGTACCACCAAGGCATATCATCTTTATGATGAGGTAAAAAAGAAATGTCTTATTTTTGGAGATGTGATTTTTCTTAAAATTTCTATGATAGACTACAATATTAAGTGTTTAACTCATCATTTGTACAAATTCGATCATGCAAAAACATTTCAATAATTTTATAATGAGATTCCCAACATGAAATCACCCACTTTGTAAATTTAATTATTGAAATATATTTATAAAATTAAATATAAATAATGTCATTTAAAATTCAATATATGGCTAACATTCAATATATTGCATTGTAGCACCAACCTAGCCCACCTCAACTATCATGAAATTTTAGAAAACATGACTTGGAAGGCTTTCTCTACACCAAATCTACTATTACGAATGCATATGATCAACTCTATCCAATATTAGATAGTACAAGGTTGGAAAGAAAAATTTTAAGGATGGAAATTTATCTTAAACTATAGAAACCGTGGTGAATTTTATTAGTCTTTTATGTGTAATATATAAAATGTTTTCTAATACTTTTGTAAAAATATTCAAATTTATAATGATTTTATATAGTAACTATAAAATATTGGTGATTTTTAAGATACAATAATTTAATATTATAAAATTTGAGTGATTAAATTTTAGAGAAAATGGAAATTGGTGGATTTTTCTTCTAGAAAATGCATGGAAAATTAGTCCACTTATCAATAATAGCCCCTAAAAGTTTTCTCGCAAGTTAGCATTCTTTTTATCTAAACCAAAAGAATAGAGCATGAAAATTGGGCCACGAGAGATGATATAACATAGCCTTCAAGGATTTGAAAATTGGGCACCAATCGAGTGTTATAAAATTTGTGCAACATAACTAAGATGCCTCTAGTCAGGGTAGGAAATTTCTTTATAGATGAGTAAAAAATAGGTTCAGTGAGGTTGCATCAATGGAATATTGATTTAATTGTCTAAAAATTTCTCTTGGAACCATTAGTTTCACACATTCCTTTATCTCTTTGGTCATGCATGAGAGAACTAGCAAGGGTTATGGTTTTGAGCACAAAAAAGGAGTAAGGATTCAAGCACAACCTATTAGAGGTAGTTCAACAAAGTTGTTGGGTGTGATGGAAGAGTCAATGGAGGAAAATATTGACTAACTTGAAATTTTGTTGAGGGATATATAAGTAGGGTTGTCAAGTGTGACTTGTGCAGTGAACTATAGTAAAGACATGTGCGAGAATAATACGATGGCATGGTACAAACCAAGGTTTGATTCCCAATCAATGTTCTTAGTGTTTTGGATAGATGAAACAATTAGAGTATGGTGTTACAACCATAAATGATTTAGATGAAGTGAAATAGGAAGGTTATAGACTTGATAGATATGGATGGAAGGTAACTAATATAATGACAATCAGAGAAATGCCTTATAAATAGAATGCAAAAATTCCTAAACTTAGCTTTTATACCATGTCAAGCTAGGTGAAGTCACTCCCAAAAATTGACTAAATTTCCTTTAATCAAGAAAACACATATACACAATGATGTTCTGACCCTTATCTTGAACTTCCAAGGTTTGATGTATCTCCATATTCTAACATTTCATATTCTTTACATTTAAATATTTACAAAATATTCACAAATTTCCAAATCCTAAGCATAAGGTTTCTAACAAAATGAATAGATACAAATGTATAAATAGTGTGGATAACTTTATATAAATTAGGTAATTATTTTTTTCTCAAACACAAATAGTAAATTAGTATGGTAATGGAATAAGAACATTATGTTAAGGAATTGAACAAATAAAAAATAATATGAATACATGATGTAAATATATCAAAGTGCATTTGAAGAAGAAATATGTAGGCATCATACCAAAATTTGAAAACTTTATCAATTTGAGAAGAGTTACCAGGGATGATAGTGAAAAAATACATAAGTGTGCATCTTCTTTCTTTATCACTGTAAAAAATACACTATAATTCATTTTTTTCATAACATCCAAAAGGGAAGGGAGATATGCACAAACCTATAAATTATTTTACACATGATATAGCTCTAATGGTTAGCCCTTGTCGATGGTTTCCTTAGACAAAGCCAAGCCTTGGGATTTATGTATAGTTAAGGACTGTCACCTAATAACTTTATGAATTTTGGAAGATTTACAAAGGATCATATTGGAAAAGTATATAAGTGTACTTATTCTTTATATCTCAATGTAACAAAGGCATTATAATTCATTTTTGCACAAAATTCAAAAGAGAAGGGAGAGATGCACAAACCTGACAATGGTTTGATAATCAATATAGATGTAAATGCTAGCCCTTGTCGATAGTTTCCTCTGATAATGTAAATAATTGGTATTTATGTATAATTAAGGATCATGCCATATTGAATGGTATTTTCTTTTTGTTCCATATCTTTTGTGTGGAATTGGTACATTATTTTTGTTGATATGATCCCAAGGTGGACCGATATATGTTTTGAATTCCACAAAATCATCACCTAGCAAGTTTGGAGAGCCAATTCCCTTTCATTAGGCCATTTGGGCTACCATTCCTAGTGCACCATTTAATAGTCTTCTTAACACATTGGTCAATACATTAAAATATTTTTTATTATAATCAGTGGCATAATATTCCTTGGAGACATAAAAAATGAGACATTCTTCAATACTACATGGTATTGGCTTCCTCAATGATTTAGCATTTGTTTTTTATTTTGGGAGACCAAAATATTTGTTGAAAATAGGTGTATTGGGGAATAAAATTATTTTCATGATATTGTAGAGAATGATGCATCTTTTTGGTACTAAGTATCTCACACTCCTTTTTTATTGGAGTGACATTCATGATGCTTGTCACGAGGCGATAGAAATGGACTTGTTATGCATTATGACCTTGTTGGTGGAAAATTATTCGTAAGCCTATAATAATGGTGAAGGAATTCCAAAAATACCTACCTAATGTTATCCATACATAAAAAGGGTGTCCATATGAGGTGGTGGTTGTACTAGATCGCCGACAATAATTATAGTTCAATACGAAATTGGAAATTGTTATTTTCTATAAATGCTTCAAGTGGGAATATTTCAATTTGCACAAATAGTTTAGGCTTCATGAAGCTTATGTAATCAACGAGGGCACAACATATATGTTCCATCTTATCCTAGAAAACTTCCAATGGCCATTATTATAAATGATTTGATTGGAATTTTGAGTACTACATATATAGTTGTCGCGTGTATTTTGAAAACAGAAATTCCAATGGGGGAGATAAGTAGTATTCTACTATGGTCATAAGGTGAATAACAATTAAAGAAGCTCTAATGCCACTGATGTGGTAAGATTTTCCAATCCCAATTTTTTATTGCATGATCAACATTAGGGGTTTTGAGACTCATTTTTATTTTAAATGTTATTATGTTGTTGAATTCCTAATATTAATTTTGTGACAATGTATTAACGCTTGAAACAACATGTTTTTTTTTTTTTTTAACAAATCCATGCAAAATTTATTGCTTTCATTAAAATGTGGTGTAGAAATATGAAATTATTCTAGAATTTATATGTTGTACTAACAAATTTTTTTTTAAAGTATTAAATGCCAAGGATCTCTAGATCAATGAAGTCTATATTACCACCATGGATCATTATTGATAATAATTGTCACTCATTCATGTCAAGATGAATCTATGCATAATTATCTTTATTTTCATATATTATTGTTTCTTCAATGGATATAGGGGCATGGTCCACATGCCTTGTATGGTATGTTCCTTTTATGTTATCCTAATTTTGTATGATAATAAATTTTGTGAGGCATAGTTAAATTGTGAAGTTATAGATTCATTTGTATACTATTAATTTACTCTAATATAAATATTCAAAAGTATTGGAATATGGTGTAGGAATGATTATATGTGTGGCCATATGAAGATAATTACCTATGAATTTTTTCTACACCATGGGTCATTAATTTATGATAAATATTTTTTAGCTTCAATGAGAGGGAGGCAATGAACTGAAGGAGGGAAATTGACACAAGAATTAATAAAGATACATATAGATAAGAAATCATATAAATCTTAGGAAACTCAACGAAGTATGTAGAAACCAACATTTAAAGTGATGATAAAAAACTACAAGTGACAAGGCGTAAATTTTGTATCATATGGTAGGGTTTTTGGGCACCTATATCTCGATCAATAATAGCCTCTATGTGAAATCACCTATAGATAAATGAAGTAGGGTCTTGGAGATTAACTTTATTTTCAATTGTAGTCAACATATTATAATAACTCTCTAACCTTCCATCTACTTTAGAGGAATATTAGGAAATGTATTTCACAATTGCTTGATGGGATAGGAAAGGTTGTAAATACATATCCCTTCTATACCACATTTCATGATTATGAATTTTTACAAAAGTAAAACTTCCACGAGGAAGGTTCATATTCTTTTGGACCAATATCATCGATGAAGAGTGATGAATCAGTAGACATATTCCATTGGAATTTATACCTGCATTAAAACTTTAAGACTTTAGTAAAATACATGTAGCTTAATCACATTATGTATGTCATTGAACTCGATTAAGTATTTTTGTGTAGTCCTCAAATGAGCTGGAAGAAAGGATTTCTATTATTATTCTTAAAAAATTATCATCCTAAATGGAGTAGTGTATATCTATCTATCTATCTATATATATGTGTGTGTGTGTGTGTGTGTGTGTGTGTGTGTGTGTGTGTGTGTGTGTGTGTGTGTGTGTGTGTGTGTGTGTTTTTGTGGAATATAAGTTATTGCATATTTATAAAATAAATCCCTACCACAACTTATTTTCATGGGGCTTGACCAATCCATTTTTCCCATTTATGGAGTAGCTTGTAAAAAGAAAAGGGTATGAACATGGATTGAGCTCCTTTGTTTTAATTCATATCTACATGAAAGGCATTAATATAATATTAGGGACGTGTTTTAATTGTATGATTTTCATATAATATATGGGAATAATTTAAATATATTATAACTATAACAAAAGTCCTTTGCATGTAAGTACTTTTCTAGAATATATTTATTGAATATTTAAAACCTTTTATAAGTGTATAAAGTGACAATGTGGGGTTGTCAAATGATATTGTTAATTATCAATATTTATTGAATTAAATGGTTAGAAAGTTCCACATTTTCCATTGGAGCATGCAAGTTCGACCATTTTGTGTCAACTACACTAAGTGTGAGGAACAACGTGAGATACCCTAATTGTGAAGTCATTTCTTTTAGTTTTCTTGTATGATAAATATAGTGTACTCGAGTCACTCATAGATGTGTCCCAAGTCAGTTAACATGTTCTCCTAATGGATCATACCCAATTAAAAACACATCTTCTTCCAATGTTTATAGAAATGATTGGAAAGGAATTTGAGATAGAATTTTGTTGTGGGCCATCTTTATTATAGAACATCCACCATAGTGTAATATTAGAAATACATTATTACATATCCTTGAACTAATGGGTTCACTTTTCAATCTCAATGCCATTGTTCAATGGTATGGTGATTGAGTGGGAAATAGATATAGTGACACCAAGTATGTTGAAAAGAAAGCTATTAGGTAGGACGAATAATGCATTGATAGGAGAACATTTAAATTTTTGGTTTGTAATAAAATGTCTATCCTCAAGGAAAGGTTATATTTGTGAGATATTGTTTATAATTATTTTCCAATCTCTTTCGAAGTGGTTGTAATCTTTGTTTATATGTTAGATTATCTCTTTAGTGACTAGGTAAACTTTACCATGCCATATGGAAGGATGGAATTGTATTGATTTCATATTGAAAAATGTAATGGACATCTCACTGTCTCTTTATCAATAATACCAAATCTAAAGACTTTTTGAACTTCTCCCTTTGAATTTATAAAACCATGTATATTACACTTTGAAATGATTCTAACTTTAACTGTCCATGAATGAATGTATGCATCCAAATATTTGATAGGAATTATTTTATTTGGTATGTCATTTTTTGCGATGGTTGGATGGAAAAATGTTGTTCAATGTTATGTTGCTGTGGATAAAAAATAATGTCTACTTTCAAGGAAATAATTGAATATGAGTGACTATTGCAAGCTTACAAAATAGAATAAATCATGGTAGTTAGTAAGAATGATTTGGTATATTTTTTGGCAGTGTAAAGCATGTTCAATTTTTTTATGTGAAAAATGCATACTTGTTGCATTGAGTTTATCTACAAGGTGAATTATTTATTTTAACTAGTGATCAATTTTCAATTCTTCCTAAGGTGACCAAATAGTTTGCAAGGGTCGAACAAAATATACTTTATATAGTATTACTTCATTAGAGGATGGGACACCATATCTTTCTAATGAACTTTGTGTGAGGTCTAATATTTGCAAAGTAGATATGAAGTTATTTCTCTTCACCATTCTAAATCCTTGTAACTAAAATTTCTATTAAAATTGATAGCATTATGTCAACATTCCAGAAAATAATATACAATGAGGAAAATTGATTTCTACACACAATATTTCCACATCAATATATTAAGACACGTATTAATTGGTATGAAAGAAAAGAAATAACTATCACGTATAACACTGATATTGTGTAACTTTGTTTGGAAGTTAACTATTTGTAATATATTGGGAGGAAAGAAAAAATTAGATATAATTTTGTTTCAAAATACATAAAAAAAAAAAAACCAATTTACTGATAAAATAAAGTTTGATGTGAAAGATAAAAAATTATATTTAATTTAAAAACATAATACATATCAAGTACTAATACTAGGAAATAATATGTTAATCTTTGGCAAATGTGTTCTTGGTTAGCTAAAATTAATTAACTAAAATTAATAAATATCAATTAGAATCTTACATCCAATTTATCATGTTATTATTTAAGAAATTACAATTATGTTTCTTTAATATAAAATTAATGTTTAAATTTAGCATTTCATAATTAAAAAAATAATATATTTTATTGTAAATTTTAACTATGCAATTAAGAAAAAAAAAAACTACTGAATTTCAAAATGTTACTCATATATGTTTTTTTGGTTTAATTGAAAATTATATATGAACCATGGATATTTATGTCCACATCATCTATCTCAATATCGTTTAGCTCTTTCCTTTTGTGAATAGATTATATATTAAATGCAATGACGAGTATTGTTTATATATATATATATATATATATGGAACTATTGTCGCTGCAATGGCATGTGAATTTAATGATAAGTGTTTGTTAGATTAAATATATATATATTTATGGTTGTATATAATGTTGTGTGAGTTTATTAAAAATGAATATACCAAAAAATTATACTCAAAATATATGGAAATTTTTTTAATTAAACATTTTAAAATTGATTTTTAAAATTATTTTCAACAATGTAGAACACACATAAATATAGTCATCAGCTAAAATAAGTTACAACATTTCGTTTTGTTTATGAATTATTATATTGTGTGTGATCAACGTAGTGATGAGAGACTAAGATTGATGTGAAATTAAAATCAAAGTAGAACATAAAAGGAGGTTAAAGTTAAAGATGAAGATTGTAGCACGGGAGAGATTAAAATGTGGTTGAGAATCAAATGATATATATTGTTGGGAAAAGAATTCTTATACAACATGTGCATGTACATAGTACAATACATTTGCATTTGAAGTGAACCGAGAAATATACTTTAGCTCTACTTTCGCTTTCTTTAATATTATTTGTCAATTCTGAGGCCATTTGGAGCCGGTCATTGCTTTTATTCATTTCTCAATGCATCTAATATGCTCTCATCTATTATTCTAAAGCCATTATTTTAAATACATAGATGAATATTGTTTACATCTTTCAAGTACAATATATGTAAGTTTTTTTATTAGTTTTTTTTATTAGTCTTTGTCTTCAGTAGGATTATAGTGATTGTTTGATCGTTGACTGAGCATTAATACATTTTTTAATCAATTTTTTTTTTTCTTTCTTGTATTTTAGCCAAAGTTTAATTCTCACAATTTTATTCACTCACCGAAATTTTAAGCAAAGTTTTGGGTTGAAAAACATCCGACCTCTTATTACGGACTTCACGTTTCTCATTGCGAGAATATTTTAGCAATATCATTTTCTGAATGAGGCAAAGTTTACTTAAATCTAAAGTTTTGTATACAAAATTTTTATGGCGTGCCATTTTTTTATGTACTACTTTCAATAAGTTTTTGCATCCAATGTATTTTATGATCCACTTCATTCTGACCGACTTCCCCGGCCTTAGACACCTGCTGCACACCTGGTGCCACCTTTCGCCATCGCTCCCCAACACCCATCACCAAACTATGCACAACAAAAAGTTACTTGAATAGAACAAGTATAGTGTCCTCACTATAAATCAGAGGAGCATCATTGAGGAGTTTCGTAGGGCCATCAAGTAAGGCGTCTTCAGAGTGAGTTGCGAAGGACTCTCCAGTTAGCCATTTCAAAAGTGGAGTTTCCAAAGTGAAGTTGTCGAGGGTGCGAGAAACTAGATAGGGAAGGAATTTTTTGTATGAGGTGAGAGACAAATCCAGACTGAAGTAGGAATTTTTCCAGTTACTTACAACAACCAACCATCCTACTACAGACATGGGAGGAAAAAGCTAACCATGTATCCATGGACGAAGAAGAGCTAGTGTGTTGAAGTAATAATAGGACAATATATATGGCCTAAATCAAGTTAATAAACTATAAACTTTGTTTGGTGCTTCGAGCCTGTGCTAGTTTCACTTAACGAAGGTAATTGTTACAAATTCAAACATTTGAACTTATATATTTATTAGCACAGATTTAATTTAAACCAAAAATATGTCGTAAATATGTTGTAGAAAATTGAGAGGGATAATTAACTTGGAAAAAGGACTGTTACATCACTTTAGTAATGAAAGAGATATAAGTGAGTGATTCTTTTTCTGACCATTGTTCCTAGATTTGCTCCTCTACAAATGCAAGTTTCTAGACAAAATCAACATATGCACCAACATTGCTAAACAAACTATCCATGTCATTCACAAAAATATTTTCATCAAGTTTTCCTGTACCAACATTACTAAACAAACTATCCATTCCATTCATAAACAACTGTTAATCAAGTTTTCCCGTATCATGAATTGCATATTCTCAATTATTTTCTATAATTCTTATGTTTGATAATCAAGTTTTCTTGTATCATGAATTGAACCTTCTCAAACTATCCATTCCATTCACAAACATCTTTTAATCAAGTTTTCCTGTATCATGAATTGCATCTTCTTAATCATTTTTTGTAATTCTTATGTTGGATAATCAAGTTTTCTTGTATCATGAACTGCATCTTTTCAATTATTTTTTGTAATTGTTATGTTTGAAACTAGAAAGGTTTTCTTCATAAGAAAGACCCTCAAAATAGAAAAAGAAAGACCATCAAAATAGAGACCCTCAAAATAGCAAAAGAAAGACCATTAAAATAGCAAAATAAACTATCCATTCCATTCACACATGTCTTTTAATCATGTTTTCATGTATCATGGATTGCATCTTCTTAATTATTCTCTGTAATTCTTATGTTTGAAATGAGAAAGGTTTTTTCCATAAAAAAGGCCCTCAAAATAGGAAAATAATGGCCCTAAAAATAAAAAAAAATAGCTAAATCCCTCTGTAAAAAAACAAAACAAACCTATTAAAATATTATTAAATAACAAATTGATAAAATTGGAAATTCCAAAATAATATTCATATAAATATAATAAATGCAGTGTCCATACTCCCTGTTTATATAATAAATGCAGTTTCCATACTCCCTGTTTATATGCTCCAACTTTCCAGCGTGGGATTCTAAGCTTGGAAATGGGATTTTCTTCAGAGAGTACATTACTAGAGTATAAAACTTTTCAACAGTCTTTAGAAAATTCAGAAAATACATTACTGGAGTATAATACTTTTCAATAGTCTAAAAAAAAAATCATTGTTTGAAGTATGATGTATGATAGATGTTTTACACAAAAACTATATGATCAACTCCCTCTTTAGATCTCCAAAATATATTATCAACTCCCTCCCTAGATCCCCTTCCGATCCCCTTACTGAATTGAGTAGAGACCTTACTGAATTTAGTTCATATTAGTTGATACATGGACCAAGAAGGATCTTACAAAAGGTGAAAAAAGTATCCAAACAAAACAACACGAAATGTTGAGAAATGCATACCAAAACCAATTAAATCGTTCACATAATTTTTTTTGATCCATATCCGGTAATGGTTTCCCACAACTAAAACATGGGAGGTGATATATTAATAAATCGAATAAAGCTAAAATGGGATGCCTCTATGTCAACCACCATGGACATGGCCTAAAGCATGCGGGCCAAGTGGCTAACGATGGCTCGCCCAATGGCCAGTACATAAAATGTTCTGTAAGACTCCAGTACACATTTAACGATACAATATGGAGCTAGAATGGAAATAAAACACACGAAATTCTAAGTGATAAAACACATGAACTTCTAAGTGTGGTTATTTTTTAATACATATGAAATTGGAAGTGTAATAATTTTTTAATCGTAATAATTAATAAAGTAGTATTTGTTTACAGTCATGTTCATTAATAATCTAGTGACGATGTCCTCACCAAAAATGAATAATGTTGTATTTGTTTACAATCATGTTCATTAATAATATAGTGACGAAGTCCTCGACGATGCATTTTTATTCTTTAAGGAGGCATGTAAGGTGCGGGAACAGGCTCTTTGTTACTCGATTTGGAAGTTGAGTAATGAAATAAATATAGGTGAAGCAGGTGGGTGGTTTGTTGCAGGAACTATCCAAATTCAAGGATATCAAAACAATTTGGTTTGCCAAGTCATTCATCAATTATTAGGCTGACCCGGTTTTATCTTGTCCCCCGATAAGAAATGGCTTGCCTCTTTCTCCACCTGGACTTATTTCGTGCAAATGTCAAATGGTGAAGCCAAGCAAATGAAATCATATTATTTCCATTTCCGGACTTTATATTAAATATATTCAATGTTCAGGAATAGTTATTAGGAGGTAGGCACCTCAAACTGGATGGACAATAAATCCCTTTACTAAGCCACTTATTTCCCTTTACTTAAGAACTCCTACCAACCACCATCCACCTGAACAACCTCACCCACAACATAATGCACAATTCGTGGATTTTCATGTAGCCGCTTATTCCAATGTTAATTTTGAGCACGTTGTTATTTATGGAATAGGTTGTATTAACCAGAAGTCTCAAGTTGACTAGTAATGAGTTAAGTTTGAAGGTTAGGTACATATCAAAAAATTAAACATGTATTAATTCTTATTTAATGTTTTCGTTTCACGGTTAGGTACGCATAATTGTTTTTTGAAGTGTTTTAACCTTTTTGGATGGCTAATACAAAAACATGAATTTAAAAAACAATTATAAAATCACACTTATTTTAGTAACTTATGGTATCATCGTATTATAACTTAAATATGTTTATGGGATGGCTAATACAAAAACATCAATTTAAAAACAACTATAAAATTGCACTTATTTTATTAACTCATGGTATCATCATGGTATCATCGTATTATATGTTAAATACATTGAAGAGGCATATGCCTTAGAATTTCAGAGTAAAGAAGAAAGAAATCAAATATCCTATACAACTCATGGTATCATCATGGTATCATGGTATTATATGTTAAATACATTGAAGAGGCATATGCCTTAGAATTTTAGAGTAAAGAAGAAAGAAATCAAATATCATATACAACGCTGAGTTTGATTTTTACCCATTTTATGTAGAACTTTTCAAATGTAGTGATAACAGAGAAAGTTTTGGGAAAGGAGATTAATGTGCATACATGAAATGTGTTACACACAAGCTGGAAGATACAGTGATAACAAGAATTTTTTTTGGAACTAGCGTGCTATTTCAGTTTGGTGTGGTAATATAGAAACAAATCATACTACTTTCTGAATGTCTCTTTCGACATCTATGACAGGGACTGTCTGTGCCTCCAGCCCTTGTTTCTAGTCTAGATAGGTTAACCCTTTTAGGATGAATAATTTTGATTTAGAATTGTGTTTTATGTAGATATAGGTCATCCAAAAGATGTGATGTGAAAATTATATAGTGATTTATTGAGCCCAAATTTAGTTTATTTTTTATGATTATTGAAATTTTCTATCTAAAATAGTATATAAAAAAAAAAGGAAAACAAGATTAAGTTATGCCAATATTATTTTAGGAATGGACAGAGGTTGAAGAATAATCCATAAATATTATTTTAGGAAGGGGTAGGGGTTGAAGAATAATCCGAAGGGGTAGGGGTTGAAGAATAATCCAAAAAATGCATGAGAGAAAGTATAAAGAATATGCAACTATATATAGAGTGAAAGAGAATATATTAAATGACCAGTCATATTATTCTAAACATATATATAAAACAAGAGGAATAGTTATAGTGAGGAAAGAATATAAGTAAAAAGAGAATAAATTAAAGGACAAGTCATATTCTAAACATATATAGAAAACAAGAGGAATTATTTATAGTGAGGAAATAATATAAGTAAAATGGGTATTATTTCTAAATATTATGGTTTTACACAATTTATGGTGGGTCCCACATTAGATGGGTCTCAGTATTGTTAGTCTACCATTGACCTGGGATGTGTAAGGGATGTTTCATAGATCCACACAATCCTTATACTTGACGTGAGATAAAAATTTTCCTTGATCAAATTCCAAGTTTTAGTAGCAACTCCAAGTTCTACAATGCAATTTATCTTAGTCATATTTTGAGGTCAGGATATGTTTATCATAATGTGATGATGAAATATGTTCATCACATTTTGTTACTAGGTTCTATTGAACTTGGTTTAACATGGTTGACTATCGTCAACTTTAATTGAATACGGTTAAATATGTTTGATTCATGATTGACAAGGTTTAATATGGTCAACATATGGATGACCATGGTTCAATATGATGACCATGTTTGACCACATTTGGCTATGTGGAATTTTATTAAACATATGTATGACCATGGTTAAATATGATGACCATTTTTTACCACATTTGACCATGTGGACTATTCTTGACCATCATTGAGAAACCATCTCTATCACATTTCTCCATGTCCGGATTGAATTAGAATGTCATGGTGAAGGGCTGCATTCAGTCAGACATTAGGATGTTGGTGAATGGCTACACTAAAATGAGGCTACATTACAATGAATCATTATCTTAGATTGTGTCATAATTTGACATTAGTGAAAGGTTGTGTTTGAGAGCGACATTAGGATATGCATTTGGCACAATGATATTGTGTTTTTTTTGTCAGATTATGATGCTATGCTTTGTTTGACACTTTGAAGTTCTAGGTTATGTTCCCCAAATTACATCATTGGGTTACTCTTGTCACATTCTGATGTTTGCAAAGGTTTTATGGATTTGTTAAGGGTGTTGGATTTTCAATTCTAAATAGTGAAGATTAAACCAATCACTGAGCAATACACTTCCTTCATATCAATAACATTAGATATTAATATTTTATCTCTTAAGAATAAAAGAGAGTGAATGTAGTATGCTTTTCTAAATTTTTAAGGCTTGGTATGAAAATCTTGTAGGATTACATGTATTAGAAAAAACATTACTTTGAATGTTACATGCGTTTTGAGACTTATATATCAAATCAAAAATGAATTGGGTTGTCACAATGGTGAAAATTTGGGTAATATGATGCAATATATGGGAAATAACTTCAAAGCAATGCCAAAGGTCATAGATGTAGGTCATATATATTCGATGAACTTGAATTAGTAAAAGAGTAATGGTTGTTAGGTTAACAATGGTGGTTTAAGGCACTTAGTATTGCTGAAATCTAGTATTAATCAATGGTATTACATTTAGTTAAAGCCTTTAAAATTCTTAGGGATTATCTTTTGTAATGTGCAAAAATTGAGGAAGTGGAATTGTCACTTGGACGAGTTGGATATGTTTATTACAAAACATAATAGATCTATTATTAAATTGATTTTTCCCTAGTCGGGATCTTCTAGATTAAATCACGATGTGCAAGGTTCATGTGTGTTGTTGTTATGTACGATTTTTTACCATCACTTCTATAATTTTATTTTTATCTCTAATAAGTGGTATCTAAGTTATTTGGTGAAAAAATAAATGTAGTGTTTTTCCAAGCCATGAAGCGGCTAAAAGTTGTGCAATGATCACTCACCTAGAGATGATATGAGATCACTAGTTTAGTAGGGGTATGCAAAAGGAAATACCAATGGAAATATATATGGAAAATAGATGAGTATGTTTGTTGTGATGAATTGGAATGAGGAGAGAACATGTTGAGAGTAGCTATTAAATCAATAGGATGGTCACATAAGTGTTGGGACAACAATCACCAAAAAACGAAAAATTTATTTTTGAGATGGAAATTTGTAAACTACATATAAATGTGCATAAACTTGTAAGACATAGATATGAATGCATATCACTAGTAAAAATTTGACTGATGGGGGAGGGCATGTGGGTTTTCTAGATTAGATCCAAATAATTTTTCCAGACAATTTAAAATGGGGTATTGTTAGGTAAACTTGACTCAAAAAAAGAATCAAGGTTGTTAAGTTAACAATGTTGGTTTCAGGAACCTGGTGTTGGTGACCCATGGTATTAATATTGTGGTACTACGTGTAATTAAATCCTTTAAAATATTTTCATTGTACATTCTAATTTTCTAGAGTTTAGGAAGTGAAGTGATTACCTAGCCAAGGTTAGGAAGTTTTCCATGTTGGATAGATTTAAGCCAAAAAATAATAGATCTATTATTAGTTTGGTTTTCCCTTGCTTCACATTTTCCAAGGTGAATCATGGTATGCATGGTTCATGAGTGTTGTTGCTATGTATTTTTTTATTATTTTATTCTTCTCATTTTATTTTTGCATCTCTCACAAGCGGAATCATAGTTAAATAAATAGAGGTAAAGGAGAAGCCACTACTTTGTAAAGAATGAAATGTAGCCTATTTTTTCAAGCCAAGAAGGGCCTAACAATTATGTATGTATCATCCACCTAGAGAAGATATGATGTATCTATTTTAGCAAGAATATGCAGAGATAAATACCAATGTTAATATAAATGGAAATATTAACATGTTGGTTGTGATGAAGTTGACAATACAAGAAAAAAAGACATTGGTGAGGGTCATGATTGTGACAGAACTTTAAGGTCCATCACCAATGTCGCATATGGTGATTGTCCTTAAAAAATCGTCACTGTAAGTGTATATAGTGATGGTCCTTTAAGGTCTGTCAACAAAGCCATTTTCAATGAAACTTTTGGCGAGGTTCATTAAAGGCCCATCACTATTTCTCTCTTTGGTGACACTTCTAGTGATGAACTTTTAATGACCCTCACTGATGCTCCTTTTGTTACTTTTGATGACGGTTAAAAGATGTTCGTCATCATTGATCATTCCAACCATTTTTTTATGACGTTATGTGCTAGTTAATATATTTTTTTGTCAAAAGATAATGATTTAATACCAATATTGTGGATTATTTTTTATAATATGTCCAAGGGCATAATGGTTAGAGTCAGTCAATTTTTTAAGAAGTTATTAGTGTGTATCATTTCCCTCAAGTAATGACTAGTCGAATAGAGTTTTCCTATGAGTCAACACATGATTCATATCTATTAATTTTTTAATCTAGAAAATTTCTTTTAGATAAAGTCCCACTAGTGTGTGTAGGAAGTATATTATTTAATACATAATCAAGCTCTGTCAATTCTATTAATGAGAAATACCTAACACTCCTCAACACTCCTAGCACACCTTAAATTAATGCTTTGGAACACTAACATTTCTTATCACCTCGCATGTCTTAGAACATCTTTGTACCTCAAACATCTTGTCATGACACTGACGCCCAAGCACATGGTGGCATGCGCTAGCACAACATAGAACTATCCTAGCATGTGTTAGCATGCATGTAGTCCCTAGCATGCCCTGGAACACCTTGGTTGAATGCATTGACATACATTAGCACTTAGCACACAATTCCACTTGGAATGTATTGGGACCTATTATTAGTGTGGCTAGCATGCCCCTTTTGAAAAAGATAAAATACCGACTTATTAACCCTCTTATTGGTTCTTCCTTTTTTTTCCTTGAAACTTCTTGACACATATTGACATACCCTGGAACCCTGCACATCCTTAGCACTTGGCATGTATTGGCATATCTTGGAACTATTTGGCACATATAATTATCACACCCTAGAACTCCCAAGCAAACTTTGAGACTTCTTGACATGTCTTGATATTCCCTGGCATGCCTTACCAATCCTTAGCATACCTTGTCACTCCCTCCTTGGCATGAAAACTAGCACTCATTAACACTAGTCCCTGGCACACATTCCTCATATTCATTAACTTCCATGAAATTTGACCTAGTGCTCCCTTAATGTTTTTTCCTACTACTCATTAACACTCCTCAACATGCATTAGCACTCTCTAGTACACCTTAGCACTCTTCAAAATTCCCCTCCACTTCATAGCATGCATAGCACTCTGTGACACATATTGGCACTTGGCACATATTAGCACTTGGAATGTCTTAGCATGTATGGAATATGTTGACATGCATCGGTATGATTTGGCATGGTTTAATATTAAATTTATTTGAGATCAATTGTTGGAAAGTAGATGAGAAGCAACAAAGGAAGACTTGGCACTTAGAATGCACTAAGACTTTGCACTTGGCACCTATTTGCACCTAGTGTTGGCGTGCCTAGAAAGCCCCTCTTGGAAAAGGTAAATTAATGACTTATTAACCCTCTTATGTGTTCATTTCCTTGTAGTTTACCTTGTTTCTCACTTTTTTTACCTTGACAGTCCCTAGCACGCATTAACACACCCTTGCACATCTTGGCATGCCTTATCACTTCGCACATCTTAGCATGTTTGACATGCCTGCGCACTATCTAACACATCTTAGGATTCCCTAGCATGCCTTGGCATTCATGTCCTCACAGCTAGCCTTTACATTTTTTCATGACTTTGGAACCCAATAAATTCTTTGCCTACTGTAGTTCATGAGACAATATTGGCTTGCTTCAACTTCAATAACTTGACTAATTGCACCTACTACAAGTATATTGTGCCTTGTTCACCTAAGAACTGCCTATAACTCATATTATGCCACTCATGTCCAAGTTCAACTTGTCCCACTTAACTACTTACAAAGACAAGGATCACATCATCTACCCATGGTCGTAAAACAACTAAGAAACATAGATTACATAGGAAATATTTCACATATATTTTCAATTCATATAAATAGTAGAATATTAACTGAGAGTTTGCAATAACAACAGGATGCATAAGGCACAGAAGAAATAAGCTGACACAAGTCGAGTGCCCCAAAAATTATACACAATAATGTACAATATGAAATTATCTAGAATATTTTAAAACATGAGAATGTAACCAAAGTGTGCCACGCCTCATATCAAAAAAATAGCTAAAGGAAAAAAAATGTTGTGCCTAGCACAAAGTCATCTCCCTTTGTCTAAAACTGCTATGTCAAGCCCCGCATAACAACCGTCGGCTTTCCTCCTGTAAATCTTATTATGTGCTTATGCTAACACACTTCATCCTTAGCACACTTGAATTCACTAACACTCCTTGGCACACACTCTTATTTGTTCCTTTCCATGCATTTTGACCTAGTTATCCTTTGATATTCCCCTACACTCCCTAACACTCTTCAGCATGCATTGACATTGTCCGACATGTGTTAGCATGCCTTTTCATTCCTAATGTGCATGACCTGAACCTCCCTAGCTATCATGCTCGCACAGCTACCCTTACTTAATTTGCAACTTGGGAACCCAAAAAAGCCCTCGCTTGACTACAAGAGCTTGGCCAAGTTTAGGTTACTACAAATAGACTATGTTGTTGAATTGTGTAGCTTGGGAGGTATTCTACAAGCCTAGTGAGATGGGTTTGTGTGAGTTTTATCACAAGGCTTTGTGGGAAAAGAAGCCAAGAAAAGGGATTTTGGACCCAAGATGGGGTTTAAAATATAAAAGAAAATTAATATTTCCTAAGGTCTAAGTGGATAAAACTCGTAAGTTTTAGAGGGTTTCTAAGAGGTATAGGAAAAACTATTTAAGGAGGCCTTAGGATGAAGGAAAGAACATCAAGTGAGAAGAAGCTCATTTGATCAAGGGGGCGAAGAGAGATGTAGTCCTAAAGTAGGTCAAGTAAGTGGGTTGTGTAAGGGTTGCTAAAGGGAGGCCATGATGGTAGGTTCGATCTAGGAAGTTGGATGTCATATTGTTGGTTCTCTTATGGTAGATCGAGCTTAAGATATTAGGTTTATCATGAGAATCCAGTCATGTGATTTCAATGGTGTCTTTGTGTGAAGGCCACATCAAATTTTGAAATGTTGAAATCTGCAACAAGAAACATTGAAATTGGAAACCAAAAAGGAAAAAAAAATGCACCCACACTCGTGAGCAATTTTGATGCACTAGGAGTGAGAAATGTGGGGCGTCTAATTTATTTTCCCCTTAAATAAATTCAAAAATAAATTGTAATTTGATCTCATAACAACTTGTGTCAGTTAACTAAGTCATGATGACTGAGTTAGGTCAAGAAATTTGAGTTGAGGGTCTAGGATGAGGCATGTAGAGGGATTATTCTAATATTTTTGGGGTCCAGTTGCAGTTGATGCATTACTGGGGTGCAGGTGTGAATTAGTTAACTCAAATAAATGAGTTGAAATCAGTTTAAAATAGTTCTAAATAAGTGATGAGCTAGTGATAGGTCGACCGGTGTATTAATTTAGATTTAATTCACAATGAGTGATCAATCAAATAACCAATAATTCACTGTTGATATTTGCATGCATGTCAGTTCTGAGGAAGACCCCATTGAGATAGAGGTTAAAGGGAACATAACTATCAGTTGTATTTATAAAAAAATTTCCATGTGAAATTATAAAGTCATTGGTATTCCATGATGGATTGCGCAATTAAGGAAGACTGATTTTCCAAATTAATAGGGAGCTAATTCCTTGGGAATTTCATGAGCAAGGCAGGTTGAAGGAAGGTTGTGATTTTGCTAAGTACTAGATTGTGTTTTCCTATATTAGTGGGAGACAACTGGAAGAGTGCTGGAGAATATCATGAGAGATTAAGCATGGTATTGTTTCATGACTCCTTGACTTAATACACAATAGAGATAGAGCGGTTTTGAGCAGTTTCTTCCCCCAGATACATCTTGTGTTATATGATTGATAAATTATTTCTCTTACTTATATGTGATTTTGGGATCGTGTTTTGTTTCCGAAAATTGTAGGAAGGATTCAATATCTTGTTTTAGTACATTACAATATCATATTGAATCTCGTTGGTTAGATTTTCTACATGGTATCAGAGCAGGAATTTTTTGGGCTGCGCATTTACAAAGAATATTTGAAGATTTTGGTGTAAAATTTTCAAAAAAAATAGCACTTTTGGATTCCTCGCGAAAAACTATCCAAATGGAAAATCAATTTGGAGCTTGGATGAGGGAGATATTGTCGATTTAAAATAAACTCTTTTTGAGAAAATTTTGTAACTGCGGGACAATTACAATGTGCATGAGTCAATAACCTATATGCACTTGAGGTACCAGATGCATGCAAAGCTTTGAGGAGTAAAGCAGAGGTTAGAGACTTGGCTGTTGAGAGGGAGTACAAATTTCCTCTCAACATGCAGCCTTAGAATAAGTCTCATAATGTTGTGGAGCAGTCACAATTGAAGTAGAGAGGAGACCAAGTGGAAGTGTCCTCTCAAGCAAAGACCTCCATGAAGGGAAAATTTCGAGCCAGATGGGTAGAGGGAGCACATGCAACCATACCTCAAGGTGAAAGGTGGGATGATGCATATACATAATCCCAAGATAAGAAATTTGGGCAGGGTCCATTGATATGGTGTGTCTCATGGATCAAACCTAGCTACGAGGAGTGCACAATACAACAGTAGCATGGAGGACAAGTTATATTGATGCAGTTAGATGTCAGGAAGACAAAAATCAGAGTGGCAGATGTCAGATACTGGAGTGCAGATTAGAGTTGGAAACAGTGCCATTAGGGGAATTTTGAGGTCTAAAATGGGCCTTCTAAGAAAATTATAAAATAATAGTGGAAATAATAAAATAAGATTTTATTACATTATCAATTTTAGAGGGAAAAAAGAAAAAACTACTTTTTCAACTCGTATTCTGAACTTATCTCCCTAAGGTTTTGCTCAAATTTCGAGCAGGAATACTCACTGGATGTAAAAGTTAATTTCCCATCCAATGAGTACCCATGTTGCATACTTTTTATGGACTCTTCTACAGGAAAAATGAGAAATCACAAGTTGAGAAAGTAGTTTTATTATTTTATTATTTTTTAATATTTTTAATTTTTTACTCCAAAAATGGTGAATCATCCCCCATGGTTGATATCATCATCTTGAATCCTATTGGTTTTCATAAATTTTATTTTGGTTGTGCATTTTTCTTAGGAGGCCCATTTTAAACCTCAAAACTCCCCTAATGAAAGGGCACAAATGCAGATGTCAGCAGTAGTGTAGAGAGTCCAGTAGTCAAGTGCAGTAGCTAGCAATAGTCAAAAGACTTTGATGAAAAATGCATTATATTGATTCAGTTGTTCGGAGGCTATTCAGTTTCAGGGTTTGCAGGTGAAAACAACACTCTAGAAGTGTTTCGCGCAGAATTCCAAAGGTACCGAATCAAGATATATTGAATTCCTTTATTGTTGAGAGGGCGCGTTGAAATTTGCAACAAGAAAGTGTGAAATTGGCAACCAAAAAGTAAAAAAAAATTGCACCCACACTGGTGAGGAATTTTTATTTACCAGGAGTGAGGAATTTTGATGTACCAGGAGTGACGAATTTTGATGTACTCTAATTTATTTTCCCCTTAAATAAATTGTAATTTCATCTCATAACCACTTGGGTCAATTAACTAACTCATGATGACTGAGTTAGCTCAAGAAATTTAAGTTGATGTGATTGAGGTGGATATTGGTGGCCACCTGCCTATTCCACTTGGGCCCTCGCCATTGTCTCTTTCAGTATTTTAGTTTCCTTAATTATAGCACAGTTTACTATTTTTGTCAGTTTTTCATGTCCCGAACTTCCGGAGCCGTTTTGAGGTCATTTTCAAGTCTCTTATGGAGGAAAGAGTCATGGTTTTCTCTATGGGTGGATAGGGTTTGTTCTACAAAAATTGGAAGTACATAACTATAGTGCCCTAGTCAAGACATGAGTTTCCTAGCATGTTTAGTTCATAAGGTATTCCCTTAAGACTGTGACAAATTTGCATAGAAGAAGAGTGGTTGTGACCCTTAGAGCGAGGTTTATTTCTGGAATATAGACCACAGATCTAGAAGATGGTTTGTGGATTCAGTATGTGTGGAGATAGTAGATCCAAAGGAGGGTGGAACCTGAGAAGAATATTGGGCATGTAGAAGAAATGTTCCATATGAAGAATGGACTGACATGTAGTGGAGTTGATTTTGGTGGACTATCCATAGAGTTTTAGACAGATATCTGAAGCAAGCTCTAAAAAATTAGTCAATGGAATATTAGTGGCTGATTTGTGACCCTAGTTTAGTCATCTACAGATTGTTAGAAGGATGATAAGAGGAGTGGTTCATATTTGTTCATAGATTGGAAAAAAAAGATCAAATTGTCGATACAAAAGAATAATGACTTTGAGAGCACTCAAACCATTGTTAGGTGGAATATTTGAAGAGGACTAGATGAAGACAATATTATGGGCCCTATATCAGTGAAAATATTTGACTGTGGTTGGGCAGATTGATGGTACTCCAAGCACAGTTGGAGGGTTGTTAGGTGATTGTCAAAGAAGAGCCCTAACCCTTGTACTTGTGAATGACAACAAGATTGGTAGAAGGGAAAGTATATAGCGAATAAGGATCTGAAAACTTTGAAGGAATATAGTAGAAGTCAAGTGGGACATCCAACTATCCCTAGTTCACTATATTGTAGAGGATTAATTCAGTGAGAAGAAGGGAAGTGCCCATAGCCCCAGACTTCTCATCTTGGAGCCGTAGTACTAAAAAAGTGGGCATACGAAAGAGTTGTTCACAAATGGAGTTGTGAACAACTTGTTACCACACAAACTAGTGGTGGACCTAAAAGGGGTTCCTAAGAGGGCAACTGCTAGGACAAGGGAAACGTTGGATGCTTAGCCCATTGTCACCACAGCCAAGGCTCCTTTTTATTCACAGATTTTCATAGATGGGAGGATTCCAGGTAGTTTAGGAGGTCACTTGTAGATTATAGGTCAATGAATAGGTGGGAAGTGACCTTCGAAACCCTTTCCCTAATATATAATGAAGAGTGGCAATTGCTTGCCTTTTAAGCAAGTGACTTGATCTTTTAGGGAGAAAGGAGGTGGATTGTAGGGTTAAGGGAGAAGAATAAGACTTATGAAGGAAGTTCTCAATCCCTAAAATCCTTTGGGAACATGTATTCCCAAATGGTCTTTGAAGAAAGGCCTTCGACACCAAATGAGACCACACTGGGCCAAGTGGACCCAGCCTAAGTTCAGGGATGGAATTTAGAAACCATTGAGTTCATATCTTGGAAAATGTTAAGGGAAAGGATCATGCAAGAGTTTTTACTTTGATGGGTCCAATTTATCATACTAGGTTTTAGCCTTGGGAACACCTAGGAAAAGCTTGATGTTATAGGTCAATTTGGGCACCATTCCCAATGACCTGGTTAGCTGGACATCATCTCAAGAACCAATGAATAGGGCCTATCATCCCCTATCATTTCAGTTGCTACATGTCATAAGACAAAGAAGAAAGACAAATCATCCATGAGTTCCATTGCAAGGTTTCCAAGATTTGAAGTACATGTTATATCACCTATGAGCTCACCAACGCAGTCTCTCAAGGGGAAAACTGCTTTGCATATGCAGGAACCTCCATTCAAGGGTGCTCTCAAAAGCACTTCCCGACACTCAAGTGTGCGTTGGTAAATTGGGAGCGATATTATCATTGTTCTGAAATCTCCACATGGCCACTACCTTCTAGAAGAGTGCATATGTGTCAAACTTTGAATCCATATGTCTATTCAACACCTCTAAGCTTGGACCATGTCTTTCCTATTGTTAGAAATTCATTGATTGTGAAACTACCTTTAGGTCATCTATAAATTAAGCACAGATCCTAGTGCTTGAGAAGGAAGAAATTTAGTAGAGAAATGTTGTTGGAATCTCAATTGAAGGTTTGATTTGAGTGATATGATGTTGGAGAGATTTTCATTGTGATGAGGTTGGGATGATGTTAGAGTTGGTGACATCAAATCAATCGTTGCTTGTAACCTCCCCTTCTATACATTAATAAAGATTGTTGCTTACTTTCCCACATATGTATCTTTATAAGCTTATGTCTTTCATATTATAAATTCTCATCTGATGTATATGTTTCATGTTTCATTGATTTAACTGATTAACATGAATATCCATCTGTATATTGCAATCTCTTTGTTGTTTAGTGTTCATTATTGTAGGAAATATTTTGCCAATCTAGCTTGGATTTGAAGCTACAGCAAGAGCGACAGAAGGAGAATATGAAGCATTTGGATTCCAAATAAGTTTATTAATCTATTTTGTGTGTCTATTTACTTTTAGGAAAAGTAGTTTCAAATTATTTAATCTGTTGTTTTAAATTCACACCACATTATGGAATGTGTTTTATTCGTAATCCATAATTCCGTATAACAATCTGGCGACGCCACTGGGGATTTTACCCTTCATCCTTTGTGTGTTTGCCTTTATTTATCTACCCAGTAGCATCTGCTCTTAAATATTAGACTTTTAAAACTAAGAATTGAATTAGAAGTGTGTCAGTAGTTTGAGTTTTTTGTTCTCTGTTGCACCCAACACACTGTTGGTCAAGACACAGTGCTTTGCATAGCATTGTCTCCCACTCAGGGGTGCTTTGTAACACATTGTCTCCCCTTATAGACTGCATTTCCACCTAAGCCAACCAAATTCCCTTTGAATTTTTCATTTCCATTTCTTTCAGCCTTTTGTTTGTTGTGTTTTCAACTGTCTGATGCCTCATAGAGACCAGTGAATCTACCTGAATCTTCCTCCTTTGAAAATAAAGTTTGTTCAATGTCTCTTTAAAAAATTTTTTCTTTATCATTGAAAAATCAATTTCAAAGTACTTTTATCATTGTATTAGATCCATTTGATTTTGTAAATGATATTTTCGTTAAATTCTTCATTTCCTACAGGAGAAATTGTAGTTCCATTCTTCAGTTTTCCTAAAAGAGAAATTGTTGTTCAATTCATCGTTTCTCAAAGAAAAAATCATTTGTTTTTATTGATTTGATTCATTTAGTTTCCTTTTTTGCATTCACATTAAGGGGACTAAAAAGAAAAACATGCATTTGCATATAGTGGATAATGTGTTTTGCATAGGAACAATTAGGAAACCTGCATACTAGTTTGTGCTCCTTGTTTTTTGCTCTCAAAACTAATTGCTCTTTCCCTTTAGTAGCTAATATTTTCATTGAAAAAGCTAAAGGTGAAAAGTTTTCTTATCATTTTAGTTTTCATTTTATGAATTTCCATTACATCATTGTGGTGAACCTTGAAAGGAAAATTGATAAACAATATCAACTTAAAATTTACATCAATTTACCTAACAAAGCATTGCAACCATAACGATAAGATTTAGAAGGTCTAGGCTAGAGACATGTTCCGACATCGTAAAACATAACAATTGTCATTAATTTTCTGTGATACATTCTGAGTGTGATACCTCTCTCCACGTATGTAAGTATATTGTAGCTTTTCCACGTACTTTCAAGTATATCGGGTGATGTTACAGTACGAAAAGTATAAGGGGTGCTCTCACTATGCGGTTTTGCATCAGACAACACTAATAAGGACTTGGGCCTCCACGTACCTTCAGGTATATTTGGGAGGAAAAATTTAGGTTTATATCCATCAATAGTGAACCGAGTCAGCCTCCTTGTAAATTGTGATACACAGAACACAACATTCGGGGAGATTTCCTGCCCGTACTTCTTGGTTCGCTAGGAGGTATTCTGCAGTTCACAGTTTCTTGGTAAACCTTTTACCTAGAATTACCCTTTTATTTTATTTATTTATTTTTTGTCATAAAATAAATTCGTCATCATGGAAGAAGAAAATCCCTTTTCCCGTCGTTCGCGTATACTTGCATTGAAACCACCTTTACCACCAGAAGTCACTTCGCGGCAGCGAAGGCGACACTGTTCTACCAAAATCAGTACCATCAATACCTCTAGTGAAGCATCATATTCCCATATACTAGAGTTGGCACAAGTTGTTTCTAGGCATCCTGGTTCATCTACTATTGTCGAGATAGAGTCCTCATATCTACCCGTGGTCATGATCAATCCAATCAGTGAGACCATACCTCCTAAACCCGATGTTGTTAAACTCAAAAGTTGACCCAGATCCTGTCTCTTTTTTGCCATAACATCTGCATCCCGAAGTTCAATGATCCAAATTTGTTCTTGTATCGTTCACCCCACGATCTATCGTAACCATTGAGTCTCCCATATCACACATTCAAGATCTTGAAATATACTTTGGGCCTGATGTCGAAATCCTTCTACCTGGTTTAATTTCGATTGAAGAAATCCCACAAGACGAGACACCTTTAACTCCAACCCATTTTGGGGAGGATATTTATATGTATGAGTCTTTTCCTCAATCGCCACCCTCTGCTTTTGTTGATCCTGTTCCTATTCAAATTCCCGTCGATTCAAAAGGGTATACATTTGTTCAAGTAACCATGCCTGAACCAACATCTTCGGTTGGACCATCTGTTCCAATAGCGTCAGAACCTGCTCTCACTACCCCGTTGATGTTCACAAATTCACCAGAGTCATGTTTTCACGGTGGCCCTTTGGTCCCATCAGGTTATAAATATTTATATGTAATTTTCTCTAGGCCATCTTCAAACCCATGGACTTCACCAATGTCATCATCTGGTATTCTAACTGCTAAACCTATAGTGAATACTGAACGGCTTGATTCTTTATACACATCCTTAGGGAAATATCAAGTTGGTCCTTTTGGGACTATTCCTTCCAGTACTATATCAACTGGACTCCCTGCATTTGGAGAACAATATTTTCTGTCTTATTACCCTCCTCATGCTTGGGGGCAACCTTTTGTCACCCACTTTGACAGTACTCTGTCATTTTTTGGTCAACCTAATGTCGAAATGAATGTTTGTTAATGGAAACCCACTCTGCCTATCCAACCACAAATGGTTGTACACTCATATCAATTGGTTCAACCTATTGCACCCACATCAATTCCACTTGTTAATACATCTTTATCCCTGTTACAAAATCAAACTATTTTACAACAACTGTTTCAGGTGGGTACTTCAACTCAATACCCTCAAGTATTGGGTCCTGAGACTCCAACTTCTTTGGTTTATTTACAAAAACAACCTGTACATGGATTTATTTATTCACAAGTTAGATTACCATATTATGGGATGTCGCAGCCACAACCAGATTATACCTATCTTCAAGCGAATCCAAGTTATCCTAATTTATGTTAAAACATTGGTGGACAGACCCCTTGGCAACCTTAAGTGAAAATGCCTCAACCTTCATTTCAACAAGTATCGTACCCAAGTTTTGGTCAACAAAAGCCTCAAGCATTTGCTTATCAAAACTACCCCTATCTGGGTTACCAGCAGTAGATTCCTTATGCTGGTGCTCAAAGGCCTGTTGCCCAAGAAATTCCATCATACCCTAGTTATGCTCAACCTGACCTTAATCGACAGTTGCCCTTTTTGCAAATTTAGAGTTTCCAGATTTAAATCGTCTCACCAATGATCCAATCAACTATGCTCCTTGGTGGCTGGTGATACCTCATAAATAACCCTCAGATATTCCTAAGTTCAATGGAAACCCTGGGGAAAACCCGTCGACTCATGTTATGACTTATAATTTGTGATGTTCATCAAAATCCCTAAATGATGACTCTATTTGGCTATGTCTTTTCCAACATACACTCACTGGTTTGGCTACAAAATGGTACATTGAGTTACCTAGAGCTTTTTTTGATAATTTCACTTCCCTAGCTACTATCTTTTTGACTCACTTCCAATTACCCATACAATATGAAACTGGAACGAAAATTTTGACCAGTTTTAAACAGACTAATGCTACTCACATTTCTGATCATATTCATGAGTGGCGTCGTCCTCATAGAATGGTTAAGACATTTTTTCCTGACCAACTCCTTACTGAGTGGTTCATTAAGTCCCTGTTACCATCTATAACTAACGATGTGGCTAAGGGTGGTGTTGTCACTTAAGAGAATGTCATTGATTGTGCCCAGTATTTAGACTTGATCTATACTCAGTCTGGCACGGTCTATGAAAAAATTCCTAACGCGCTGCAATCTAATTTTACTGTTCCTCCTCAATTAAAGGACTATCATGATGGAGACGGTTTTATTGGTACTGCAGGCAAACATCATACTATTGCATCTGATCCTGCACCTTCTTCTGAAATTAATATCATGTCATTTGATAAAGACAAAAGTGACAAGCAACCCAGAAGTAAGAAAAAAGGGAAATCTAAGAAAAAACAAACTTCTAACCCGCAGGAAAGATCATCTGATCAATTTTTTGGAAATAGGAAACCTCATTATCCATGCATAATCTGTAATGAGGAACACTTTGTTTGGGATTCTCCTCACCGTGCTGAAGTCTCAAAAATTCTTAAGACTTCACATGCGTCAGCTGTGTTGATAGATCCGTTTCCAAATCTAGACACAAATTTGGTTGCTATGGATCCAGCCTCTAGTTCCCAAGTGCTTATGCTATCTGTCACAAAACCTTCAACAGATATTTTGGTGTCAATGTGTAATAAATATTATGGTATTCAGGCAACTGATCAACATACTACCTTGAACACGAATCCTTCTACGGAATCGGTACCACATACAACTATTCCTGAATTGATGATCAAGCCACTGAATGGAGTCTTTCATAAATCAACATATAATCCTCAAGCAAGAACTACCCAAAACTATAATATAGTTGAAAATTTGGCCCAATCCCCTTTATCTATGTCATCTCTTGAGGTATTCCAAAATTTTCCCTCCCAGAAACAAGATTTATTTTCAGCTATTGGTGGAATTGATCTGACTGATTCTAATCTCATCGTCTTTAATCATACGGGCTATGTGCCACAATTACCAGTAGAATTGGCATTCTCTATAAAATTAAATGTTCTCAATCACCTTGTTCATCGTACTATTATTTATGAGGGGGCATCCACGTTCATTATGTATCTAAAATATTGGATGTCACTTCGCTCTCTGTGCCTATCTCAATCATCAATGACGTTGAAGGCTTTTTACAGACGTACATATAAGCCTTGCGGTATTATCAATAACCTGCATGTAGAACTAGGGGGAAAAATAGTAGATGTTGATGTCAAGGTTGTTGACACACCCCTTGACGACAATATTCTACTTGGAAGGACATGGGTATATGCTATGACTACAATTGTTTCTACATATTTTAGAATGATCACCTTTCCATATAAAGGTACCATCGCAGTCATAAATAATCTATCCTTCTTTGCCTCCACTTCACAGGTAACTAGAAGTGTTTCATTCATTCACGCACCCCAACTAGCACTTCATCACATTGGCGTAGGACTCTTAAAGGATTCCACTCTCATGGGAACCTTTGCATTACCGCCGCCTGCAACGTTAGCAGAAATTGCATGTATAGAGACCTGCTACATGATCTCTTCCACTCCATATGGCTTAAGGAAGAGTACGGGTGATTCTGAAATTGTTACGTTGGGTTAGTTTCTGCTACCTTTCCCTATTGAGATGGCATAGCAATCAATCTATATAGCTTAGGCGACGAATCTGAAATCAACGTCGCTAGGTGTTTGGGTTGATCGTTCCTTAGATTTTGGTACTCTATCTAATCATTTTTCCTCAACTTTCTTAACGGATGAGAATATTTTGGAAACCGTGATGTCAAAAGGAGAACCATGGGAATATTATCATCATCGTTCCCATCTTCCTGATTATGAAGAAAATAATCTTAGAGAATTATATCACCTATCGATCAAAAGTTTCTTTTTGAATTCTTTACCTATTTATGCAATCGTTTCTAAGAGAAATTTGTTAAATATTGAAGAAACAATTTCTATCGATATTCTGACCAAGCCTGGAGTTGTATAAAATATTCATGTCGGCGTATCTTGTTCTCCATTGGAAATCGAAACATATAGCTCTCTCTTTCGTGAATTCTGTGATGTATTTTCTTGGTATTACGAGGACATTCCAAGCATAGATACTAGTATTGTTGAACACACTATTAATATGTATCCGATGTCAAACCAGTGTGTCAACACCTTTATCCTCTTCATCCAAAGAAGGTCGCTGCCATTAAAGCAGAAGTTGAGAAAATTTTGTGTGCTGGTTTCATTTACCCTATTCCGCTAACTAAGTGGGTTTCCAGCAATGTTCTTGTCATGAAAAAACAAGGAGCCATTAGAGTGTGCATTGATTATTGAGATGTCAATCTTGCTTGTCCAAAAGAAAACTATCCTACTCCCTTTATTGACCAGATTATTGATGATTGTGTGGGATCCAAAATATTTTCATTCATGGATGAATTTTCTGGATACAATCAAATCAATATCTGCCCAGAGGATCAACATAAGACATAATTCATCTATCCCTGGGGCACATTCGCTTATAGGAAACTACCTTTTGGTTTAAAGAATGCTGTGGAAAATTTTCAGAGAGCAATGGATTATGGTTTCAATGACACCAAGCACATTATTCAACCCTCTCTAGACGGTTTAGCCACACATTAACGGAATCAGACTGATCACCCGATGCATTTGAGATCCATCTTCTTACACTGCCGACATTACAAAATACACCTAAATCCACATAAATGTGTGTTTTTTGCTGGTTCTAGTCATTTTTTTTATTTGTCATGTCAAAAGAAGGAATTTGAATCGACACATTAAAGGTTTAAGCCATTCTTCATTTGCCTGCACCATCAAATTTACTTGAGATACATAAATTTCAAGGAAAGGCTAACTTCCTAACGAGGTTCATACCTAACTACACTGAAATGGCTAAAGGATTTACTCAGCTCTTGGAAAAAGGGGTTCCCTTCCATTTGAACCAAGTATCACAAGCTTCTTTTGATGCTGTCAAGGATACTCTTGTCCGGGCATCATTAATGTATCCCCCCAATTATCAGAGTGATTATTTCTTATATATCACCACGGATGATACGACGATTGCTATGGTATTGGTCCAAGTGAAAATGGGATAGAATATCCAATCTATTATTTGAGTCACAATCCCAATGATACGGAATTAAAGTATTCGTATGTAGAAAATATTGCTTTGGCAGTTGCTCAAGCTATCCAAAGATTTCACCACTATATCGTGTTCCAAAAGACCATTGTCATTTTAGATTGCAATCCCATGAATTATATCTTATCACGTCAATTTCTTGGGGGAAAATATTCAAAATGGATTGTAATTTTGCAGGAATTTGATTTGGAATTCATCAAATCCAAGTCAATGAAGTCTATAGTTATGGCTGAGCTTCTTTGTGACCTTCCCTCTAATAGTACTACTACTATGTCGAAACCAACTATTCCTGAATAGACTCTGTTTTTGATTGGATCATCTGATCCTTGGTATGGAGATTTTATCATTAATCTCCACACTCAAAATTTTCAGCCTGATACCTCTTTCTATGACCAACTACGTATTCAATACCAAGCCAATGTTTAGCTGATCGTCGGTGATACACTTTATCGTCATGGTGTCGATACAATTTTAAGAAGGTGACTCACTCATGAGGAGGCCGAAAAGGTTTTAAATGATTTTCATGTTGGGGCTTGTGGTGGAAACTTGTATGGATATGCTACCGCGCAGAAGATACTTCGCACCGGTTACTTTTGGCCTACCATATTTTGCAACTACATTCTCGTGGTCAGAGGTTATCATGCGTGCCAGATATTTGATCGTAAAATCAAAAAACCACCAGCGCCAATGCATCCTGTTCTCTCTATGGGACCGTTTTCGAAATGGGGTATTGAATTCATGACATGTAACCCTCGTTCGTCTGAGGGGCATGGTTATATTAATGTCGTAGTAGACTACTTTACCAAATGGGCTGAAGCAGTGCCTACATTCAACAACAAACGACAAGTTGAGGCTATCAACAAGATTATTAAACGTATGATTCAATGAATGATAGGAGTTCATAAAAGAAACTAGCATTTGATCCTGTACTCATCCTTGTGGGTGTATCGAACCTCGGTGAGAAATGCAACCGGATTTACCCCCTTTCAATTGGTGTATGGTCTAGAAGCTATTTTACCAATCCAATGTGAAATACCATTGTTAAAAATTGCAATCGACTTGTTACCTGACACCTCAGAATAATAAGTGCATCTTTTTAACCTCATCCATCTTGATGAAATGCGTCGTGAAGCCAAATTGGCCAACGAAGTGCATAAGAGACGTATAAAGGTGCAGTATGACAAAAATGTCTAGCCTCGCATTTTCTTAGAGGGCGACTTGGTCCTTCTTTATGATCAAGAATCGGATGTAATAGGTAGAGGGAAATTTGAACCATTATGGCATGGCCCCTATATTGTCAAAAGAGTTCTTCATAAGGGTGCCTATGAGTTGGTGGATTACGATGGAATTCCATTGGCACAGCCCAGAAATGGGTTGTATCTGAAACATTACTATGCTTAATCATGAGTGTAGTAATTTTTTGTATTATATTATATATATATATATATATATATGCTGTTGATTTGCATTCACTATATTAGTTTGTTTTTTAGATTTTTCTTGGCGTTAGTAATCCACTTTACATTTCATCGTAGATGTTTGAATATTTGGAACCATTTTTTGGATATGCTGATGGTGCTAGTCATAGTATGCAGAATCTATCCTTTGCAGCGTGGGCCATTTTCGCTCCAAACGACGAGTTAGTGAGTTTTCAAGGGATTTGTATTGGTAGATCGACAAACAATATTGCTGAGTATAGTGCATTGATCAAACTTTTATTTGATGCAATTTCATTTTGTATTAACCGCATCATCATAAGGTTAAACTCACAACTTGTAGTATTACAACTTACTAGTGTTTATACTGTTAGAAATCCAACATTGCATCATTTGTTCCTAAGAGTTAGACTTTTCGAAAGACACTTTGATTTTATTCAATATCAACACATTTCCAGAAACTTGAACACATTGATAGATTCTTTAGCTAACCATGTTTTAGACAGACATTTGCAACACATATAAAGAAACATTCATGTAAATGAATAGGACTATGCAATAAACATAGGAAAACACTAAAATCAAATAGATAGATAGTTATAGGTTTTTAAAAAAAAATTGTGCCCAAGGCACATTGGTCATCTAACCTCAAAATGCATGCAACATGTCAAAAGTAAACTAGTTATGCTCATGGTAACATGCTATAGATCTAGATATCCTATGCAATAACCGCATCCAGCGGCTAGGAACACATATATTGTGGCGTTGCAGTCACATGGGTAACTCTTCGATCCGGAAATCCAAAATATTGAAGGTCAACCCCTCTATGTGTTGCCGAATTTCAGACAAAGTCTCATCCATGTCTATATCCTAAAGGAATTCTCTCCTGATAGCCCTCTCTATTGGCTCATCTGCTCCATGCTCTCGTTCCTCCACCGGTTGAACTCGACCAACATCTGCATTACATTAAAACTTTAGTTTAGTCTTGGGAAAATATCAAAATACAAAAACATTGTATAAAACTTAGAAAAATAAAAAAACATGGTCAAAACATTCTTACCTATTGCACCCCACTGAGCACCTTATGGTAAAGCTAAGTTTGGATCTTCTTGGAAATCGATGCCTGCATATGCATACTCATCAATGGCGACAACTTGTTTCCTGAATGAGGTGAAGAATGCAGTAGAGAAAATAATGGATGATTGGCCTGCATGCCTAACCATTAGTTCTACCCATATCTGCATTCTCAGATCTCTATGGTTAGACACACCCAGTATCACATGCTGAGTCTGCATCAGTCGAATCCGCTCTAAGGAAAATGAAATGAAGATTGAACCATAACTAAAGTTTTTCTTCCTTCCTCCCTCTGCCTTGTTTAGTTATTCCTTTATCTGAGAAATTACATCTTCAAACCAGTTGAATACTATTTTCTCCGTGCACTCTAGCACATACCGCATATATGATTTATTCACTACATGTAGTGTAACAGTGCCGGCAATTTTTGCGATCATGAAAAGAATGGTTCTCAGAGGAAAATATCGAACATCACAGATTTTTATTTTCCCATCCTTTCATGGCTTTTCCCCTGGATAGCAATATTGCAAAACATAATCTCTCACAGTCTCTCCACCGAGAGCAGACCCTGTAATAGGAACCACTTTGTTCCTAATGTGAAATGCCTCGATAGCTAGATCCCATGCTCGAACTAAGAACTCCAAGAGTTCTATTTTTTGCCTCATCCTTGACAAGCAAAAGTACTTTAACAACCCACAATCTCTTAGGGCTCTTACTGTACCTAGATCATTTAGGAAAACCATATTTTTTTCTTCATGCTCTCTTTCTCTCCAAGTAATCATCATTCTAGTCTGATGGAATCCCAAAACATAACCATAAGACACATTAGACTCCTTTCATGAAAAAAATTAGGAAAATTTTGGGTACATTACAAGTATAAAAAATGAGAATTGTGCCCAACGTAGTCTTAAACAAGGGATAGTGCGTTGCATATGCACCTAGGCTAGATTTTAGGTGCTCCACAATGCATTTTTTGATGCTCAAGGGTACATTGCCCTCTTTTGAAAAATAATTTACCCTAAGGGGCCCAAATCCCTAAAAATTTGCAATGAAAGGAAATGAATTGACTACTGAAACAAAGAGAGGGTCCATGGCACCAACTTGGATCAAACGATGATGAAAACTATCCACATAAATGATCGCAATCAATGGCTGAAGTTCGAGGGAAAAAACTGGTTCAGAGCTCCAAAATGTAAATGGTAACTTTCAAATGGTAAAAATGAATAGTAAAACTCTTTTTATTAGTCATTTGATTATTTGTAGATCATATTTATTTCTATCACTATGGTTTTATTATATTTTTATCATGAAACATGTATTTTTAATCCATTTGATGTTGTTTTGAGCAGGTTTTACAACTGATGAACAAATTAATCATGAAGATTTATTTCAAGAATGATTTGACCACAAAGCATACTTTTATCCTTATTTTTCAAACTTTGTTAAAAATGAAAAAGGACTTGAAGCACACTTTTATCTCTTTTTCGAGCTTCGATAACAATGAAAAAGGAACCCTTGGAGTCTTCTTTTAGCTCTTTTGAGACTCCGATAATGTGAAAATATTGTCGAGCACTTGTTTTTTCGAGCCCATAAAAGTGAATGAATTGAGATCTACTCAGTATAAGTTTAACCCTTTTTCAGACTGAGATAGATTATTAATGAAAAAGGAATGCCTTAGTCGAACATGGCTAGGAGGTTCTCTTAGATATTATTTTACACTTTTTCAGATATGGGTTACAACTTTATGAAAAAGTACTTATGGAGTTTTCTTTTGTACTCTTTTTTAAACTATCTAAATATGAAGAAGGATCGGGTTGTCAATGTCGTTAGGCTCGTTAAAACATAAAATAACGATAGGCTTGTAGATAATGGCAAGAATCGAGTTTCATTCATTGCTAGAATCATTAAATTATTAAATAGAAATACACTATTCACCCAAAGGGTTGAATTATAGATCAAGCATATGTTATCCTCCTCAATCTTGTTAAAAAATAAAGAAGTACTAGTTGACAAATGACCAGGGAAAATTTGTTAAAATGAACAGAACTTTTTATGATGGTAGGTTGCTCTTGAACATGACACTTCACTCCATCACTACAACTGTTTGGGTTGGGTAATCTTCTTGATGGTTCATCATACCTTCACTTTGGTTTTGGATCAATGCTGCCAACTCATCTCAGTGTTGTCGATATGTTCAAGAGAAGTCATCCTGTGAATAATCATCCTTCTGCAATACTCATAAACCTTCATTCTCATGACATTCATCCCTGAACATTTCTATATCAATTCATACATTTGTCTTCAAAATCAGTAACTCCTGTTTTTCAATAAATTGACTTCCTCTCGACGACAAATTATTATCCAGGAAGGTCACTTAGAAACATCATATTCTAGTACTAAGAGTCTTATTACAACATCGACAAGATCCTCGTGTCCGGAATTTTGATCGAAATATTTTGTTTGGCGTTCGACATCAAATCATCTATGCATACCTTACGAAATGGACTGTAGCACCTTGAGGGCCATTAAAATCAATGGTGGTTCTCTCACGTTTGTTAACAACTCACATCATTGGTTGGAAATCAAACGATGTCTTACGATGTTTGGCTACAAATCATATATTTGCATGGCTAGACTTGTACCCGAATGATCGAGTGAACAAGATAAGAAGACCCCAAATATATTTTCAGCCATCCAGGCTGCGATTTTAGGATTGTTTTACACATCATCTGTATGGTGACCTTACATATAGATCGTCATTCGAACATGGGCCTATATCTGTAGGCATGTCTGTATTGAGCAACATTCCAATGTAGACGACTTTCTGCACTATGTACATGTTATTAGGCAGTTTATGTGTTGAGCATGGGAATGCATTCCTTCAGTAATTCATGATCAAGAGGATATATCAGGATGTAATGTATTGTAGGATTGATGCAGGTCGCCACTCCACTTCAGCTCTAGCCCATCACAGTGTAAAGCCTCTCATTCAAAAAATATTGTTATTATTATTCTGAATTCATGATTTACGGGGAAATTGTTATAGGTCAATTTGGACACCATTCCCAATGACTTGGTTAACTGGACATCATCTCCAGAACCAACTAATAGGGGCTATCATCCCCTATCATTTCAGTTGCTACATGCCCTAAGATAAAGAACAAAGACAAATCATCCATGACTTCCACTGCAAGGTTTCCAAGATTTGAAGTACATGATATATCACCTATGAGCTCACCAATGTAGTCTCTCAAGGGGATAACTGCTTTGCATATACATGCACCTCCATTGAAGGGTGCTTTGGAAAGCACTTCCCAACACTCAAGGGTGCGTTGGTCAATTGGGTGCGAAATTCTCATTTTTCCAGGATCTCCACATGGCCAGTGCCTTCTAGAATAGTACATATGTGTCAAACTTTGAATCCATGTGTCCATTCAACACCTTTAATCTTGGGAACATGTTTTTCATATTATTAGAAATTCATTGATTGTGAAGCTACCTTCAGCTCATCTATAAAAAGAGCACAGATCCTAGTGCTTGAGAAGGAATAAATTTAGAAGAGAAATGCTATTGGAATCGCAATTGAAGGTTTGATTTAAGTGATATTTTGCTGGAGAGATGTTCATTCTGATGAGGCTGGGATGATGCAAGAGTTGGTGACATCAAATCAATCGATGGTTGTAACCTCCCCTTCTATCCATTAATAAAGATTGCTGCTTACTTTCCCACATTTGTATCTATATAAGCTTATGTCTTTCATATTATGGATTCTCATCTGATGTATATGTTTCATGTTCCATTAATTTAACTGATTAACATGAATATCCATCTGTATATTGCAATGTCTTTGTTGCTTAGTGTTCATTCTTGCAGGAAATATTTTGGCGATCTAGCTTGGATTTGAAGCTATAACAAGAGTGACAGAAGGAGAATAGGAAGTGCTTTGACTACAAGTAAGTTTCTTAATATGTTCTGTGTGTCTATTTACTATTAGGAAAATTAGTGGCAAAGCCTTTAATTTGTTTTTCTAAATGTGCACCACATTTAGGGAATGTGTTTTATCTGTAATCCATAATTATGTATAACACTTGATATTAGAGCTAAGGCTTTAGGTATTTGGATATTCCACTGTCGGAATTGGACGAAATTCACAGGAGAGAGAGGGAACCCACCAACGCAATTTCCTCTAGCTATATTCCTGGGAAATTGATGCCCTAGGTGACCTAATGGGGCTAGACCTAGGGAAAAATGGAAAATGGTGACAAAATGGGGGGAAATCATCACCCTTTTTGAGGGACTAGTGCCTAATTCACTTAGGGATGTGGAGTGAGGGATGAAAATGAGCAAGAATTTAGTTTCTTGATCAAGGAGGCCTGGAAAGTCAATTTCATCCAATGTTAGAGGAAAACGAAAAGTGACCTTCAAGCCTTTATACTTCATCCAAATTGTGCAATATCATTGAGATAAAATGATCTGTAATACATTTCATTCATCTAACAATGGCCCATACATTAAATAATCTAAATAGACACATAATTCTACATTTCCATCATGCAACATTTAGCCCTAGTTATAGTTCAATAGTATGCAACAACAAGAATAATAGCGTTAAATTTACACTCACAATGTTAGAGAGTATATCCAACCAGCTTGAAATTTGCAAAACAAAGCTCCAAGACAAAAATAGTCCAAATCCATACATAAAAATGCATCTATCATCCAAAATAGTCCTCCAAGGAAAAATGTGAAGTTCTCTAAAGATAGAGAGATCCCAAATCAAGTAGGATAAAAATGAATCCAACTAACTCCTATTTATACATTTATTAGGAGTTGATCAAATTATATTATGGGCCTACCTTAGCCCCTAAACATACAACAATATGCAAGTAACCCTAAATTTTAGTGACAATCCCACTAAAATATCTCATACGTGGAATAATAAGCCTCATAAGAGGCCAAATTATGTCCTAGGGCCTTCTAGTAGGCATACTAGGGTCCATGAGTGCCATAATGATGGATGGATCCATAAAAAGTGTTGGAGAAGGGGGTGGTCCCTTGTTCTCCAAACATTAAACTTGTTGACTAAAAGGGTTGTGCGTGGTACCCATCAACAAGTAGGTCAAGTGTTGTCTTGTTCAGCATAGATTGGTTGTCAAATGGTTAAAACTAAGCCCTAGTTGTATTCCTTTTATTACTGTGATTGTAAAAGGTCATGATCCATGGTACATAGGATCTAGCCTGTTGTATTGTAGTTTGTAATATAATGAAGAAGGGTTTGAAAAAGGTAAAATTATCAGGTACACTAGTTGACTCCTTGATTTGTGTAGATTTCGTTGTGCATTAAAGTAGATGTGTTGTGGCACTTGAGTGTGTTTGCACCAAATATTCTAAGACAAAACCCAATTTCTCATGTGTCATGGAAATTGAACATATGCCTTGCTCACCTAAGAACTACCTATAACTCATATTATGCTACTCATGTCCAATCTCAACTCATCCAACTTAACAAGTTACCAAGACAAGGGTCACATCCAACCATAGCAGTAAAAAAACTAAGAAACATAGTTTACATCATAACATCCCATATCACCTTGCATGTCTTAGAATGCCTTGGAATTATCTGGAATGTGTTAGCATCCCCTTAATTACTTGGAATCTTGTGGTGGTTAGTAGGTTGCAAGGTCTGTGATAAAGATCAACACAAATGGAGGAGGGTATGCATTATAATTTAGGGCCAGAATAAAAGTAGTCACGGGTGTAATATTGATTGAGGTAACCTAAGTTTCAGGGTCATAGATATCTAAAGTTCAGGTCAATATTTATTCAAATTAATGCCCATAATATAAGGATCCATATGAGTTAGGTCGAGTCTCTTACGGAGTCAAGAGTTTTTATTTTTTCTATGGGTGGATATGGTTTGTTCTAAATCAATTATAATATAAGTATAATTCCCTAGTTAGGGAGGTTTCCTAGCATGTTCAATCTCTCCCTTTTGATGCCTAAATAGTCCTTAACACTCCTTAGCATGCATTGACATTTTCTGACATGTGTTATCACTCTCATTCCTTGGCATGACTAACACTCCCTAGCTATCATGCCCTCACAACGACCCTTAATTTTCAACTTTGGAACCCAACCAAGTCCTTGCTTGAATACAAGAACTTGACCAAGTTACGATTAGTACAAATAAACTATGTTGTTGAATAATGTAGCTTGGGAGGTACTCCACAAGCCTAGTGAGATGGGTTTCTGTGAGTTTGGTCAAAAAAGGATTTGTTAGAAAAGAACCCAAGCGAAGGGGTTTTGGACCCACGATGGAGTCTAAAATCTAAAAGAATGGAGGCATGGAAGTACATGATGGAGGTAGTGCTTGAGGACAACAGATTTAAGGAATTAATTCATAAAAATATTCCCCGGTCCACAGCAGTAGATGCCCAACTTCATGAAGAATAGAGAAGAATGTTTCAAAGGCGAGAAAGATCTTGTTAGAGTGAATTCAAGACAATAGCGTCTCAAGCCTCCACGAGAAGGATAATCCATATGCAATGTGGAAGGCCTTGACATATCTGTATCAGAATAGTAGTAACCACAGGAAGCTGGCGCTGAAAGACAAGCTCAGGAAGATCAAAATGGATAAGGGTGACACGATCCAAAAATACTTGACCAAGTTCACTCAATGTCGATATGAGCTTGGAAGTGTTGACATCTATGTTACCTCGGATGATTTGGTGAGCCTAGCTCTTCTAGGACTTCCCAAGAGATGGAATAGATACATGGACTCTGATAATGGGAGGGAGAAGCTTCCAAATTGGGAGTGACTATGGTCTGATTTGGCACAAGAAGAAATTCGACGGAGCACTAGAGATGGATCCTCATCAAAGACTGATGATGAGGAGAACTGTGCCTTGGATGGAAAGGCAAAGAAAGGAAAAGGGAAGGAGTCCCATTCCAAATCCAAGACCAGTAAGGCAAGAAAGAAGAGAGAATTTTCAAAGGTGAAATGTTTCAACTATCATGAGCATGGACACTATGCCACAAACTATCCACAAAAGAAGAACAATAAGAAGGAATGCTAGCTAGTTAATGGTGATGAAAGGAGTTTCACTCAAAAATGCATTGAGCTTAGAAGTTGCTATCACAAAATTGTACTTGATTGGCTGCTGATCAGACAACTCTATGTAAGTATTTCAAAATTTTTTTTTACTAAAGCTTAGCCTCTTCAGTCTGAGAGGGCTCTCTCAAGGAGGCTTATGATATTTGATAATGATACTGCTAGATGGCTAACCCTATTTGAAAAGTAACTTGTTTTTTATGTATGTAGGTTGAAAAGAAAATGAAGGCTTGCTACCATTGGGCTTATGGAGTCAACAAATTAGTAGTTTTAGTGGCAAGTTTTCTTGACATGGAAGCTGAGGCAGATAGGGGTATTTAACAAAGGAAATTCACTCATAAAAAATAGGAAAACACAGTCATCTCATTACTAAAGGAAGTCAGAGCATAGAGTTACGAATTCTAAGTAATAGCAATGAAATCTACCACAAGTAGTAAAACATAAGATGTAGATCAATAAAACATTAAAAACCCCATGAGAATATCCAGTCTGTCAAGAAGAAATCACTTGTATTACTAATATGAGTCAAAATACATAAAGAAACAGTTTAGTGCATAAAGTCTCCATGATCACTGGCTCAAGTTTGGCTGCCACTTAAGGTGATGGGATATATCTAGGTTTGGGAGTCCTTTTAGGAGTGATAGCATCTACTTCAAAACCACTAGCAAACAGAAAATATGACCAGTCTCTGCCTAATCTCTTTAATTCCTCTAAAGCCAGCAACTTGATTAAACCATGATGAAAGAGTGAGGTTTCATTTCCTTCAGATTTAGCTTGAACTTTGTTTGACATTTTAGCTAATTTTATGTATAATTAAAAAGGTAAATCAAGAGACCTCTTACCAAAAAAATGTAGCAGAAGTCTGAGGTGGTAGGAATAAACCATATGATACCTCCCTTCACAGGTGAAGTACTTCTGAATGATTAGCAGCAGCTTTGAGAAGTTGTCTTTGATGTAGCTCCTTGGGATGACATTTGTGAGATCAATCTCACTATGCTCTGGCTTGATAAATTCCTTACATTCCGGCATGGTGAACTTGAAGCCTTTGAACCATTGTTCTCCTGTCACTGACTCCATAGCCCAATGGTAGAAAGCCTTCATTTTTCAACCTGTAAACATACAAAACCAAGACACAATTTATAGAGCTAGCCATCTAGTACTATCATTATTCAATATCATAAAACCCCCTTGAGAGAGCCCTCTCTGATTGAACAAGCTAAGCTTCAGTCAGAAGCTAGTTTGAAAGAGTTACTCCAAGCTGGCCATTGAAGTAGCCCAACAAGACTCAATTTGGTGATAACATTTTGGTGTGTCTGCTGGGAGATCTGAAGATATACTTCTCCCAAAATTTTGATGCTGAACTCTTGAAGGTAGCAGGAGCTTAGAATCTGTTCGAGGCTGAAACTACCTTGGCGACTCCATTGTTGAAGAATTCAAAATTTCATAGATTCACGGTAATTCCACTGGACTTATGAGGAACTCAGATGCTTCCATTCTTGTTTCAAGGTATGTATGTGTAGATTTTTCAAGAATTTATGGTTTCCCAAATCCTTTTCCCAAAGATGCATATTTTTTAAGGAATGGTCCAAAATTCAATGGGGAATATTTGAGTTTTACCTTGAATTATATATCATATTTCCGTGACTTTACTGAGCTTCTTAGAGTTAGACATGAAGATATTTCCATCATATTGTTCTATGATTCATTCCAAGGGAAATGTAAAGAGTGGATTGAAAGTTTTCCTGTCAGATCTATTAAGTCATTTGCCAAGTTTTGGCTTATTTTTTTGGAAACATGGATGGAAAGAACAAAGTTGGTGGCAGACTCTCCTTCCATTCAAGGTTTTAAACAATGGAATGATGATCATAATAATGAGGAAGTGGATGAAATTTTTTCTTTGTCTTTGTCTTCTTATCTAAATTCATTTGAGTGCAAGTCAAAAAATAAGATTCAATTTTTGGATGAAGTTGCTAAGAACATTGAGAAATACATTGAAGTTTTAGAATACCAAATTCAATCCTATAGTCTTCATGATCAAGATCAGTCTTTTTAAAAGTTTTTCATGCCAGAACACAAAGAGAGGGTGTTGCTACCTTTCTCTTTTGAGATTGAGGAAGAATACCTTGTTCTTAAAAATCAGTTTGAAAATGAGTTTGATAGCACACAACTGAAATCTTATGATGCTAAAGAAATTATATATGATTTGTCTAAAACTGCAGAATTCCTTGAGGATTATCAAACAAACTATGTCTTCTATGATCCTATAGCTGACTACATGGCAGAGTTATACAATCCAAATTTCCTGTTATATTTTCATTATGAAGATCAGATCCATTTTAAGTTGCCTTGGTCATTTTAGTATCCTGTTTACTTTTGGTTCAAGTGCAGTCAAGAGGTTCCAATGTTAGATCAGATCATTGAATGGTTTTATTGGAAGTTTTATGTTGCTTTAATCAAACATAAATATTGCAGTTGTTAGGGTAGGTAGGAATGTGTGTGAATAATCCCAAGTAGACTGAGCATCTCTTTAGTATGTATAGTTTTGGTTTTTCAGTAGTAATCATCAAGCTTGAGCCCAAGGTGAAGGCCATACGAGTTTGAAGAAGGCTTGGAAAATTTTAGAGTTTTTATTCCAAAAGGATGGATGGCACTGGAACTACAAGTTCTTTGGTGTACCACAAGGGCACACCATCCCAAGTGGAGCCACTATTATCACACCCAAAATTTTTAAAAAATAACTTGAAGTGTGTCAAGTTTGTAAGTATATTGGTTAGGAGCATAGTATCATGAAATGAAAAATTTTATGATATAGGATAAGATTTTAGGATTGGTTTAAGTTTCCAGGGGATGTATTCAAGTCATTTCAAAGGGTTAAATCTGAATTAGATACTTTAATTAACCAAATGTGTCAAATATGGACACCTGTCAGAATTTTCATGAATCCGCAGCTGTTTTAGTACAAAACTAATAGATTTCACTGCAGAAACACCTAGTAATTCTGTAGCGAATCTAACACTTGTTAAACTAAATTTGGTATGAAACCTTGTTTTCCTGCAACAGTTTCTACAAATTGATGAGTTTTCAAACTTTGAGTGTTTCGAGGCCATATTTTTGGGCATCAATTACCATTTTCTTATGAATTTCATCTCATTTTTTCCTAATTTACCCCTCATTCCTCACACTTTCTCTTTCATTCTTGTAATAAGCTACTCAAGCAGCTCATTGTCATTGTTCTTCCTATAGAATTCCACTGTCATACTAGCCCTCTATTGCCATAACGACTCACTGTCATCAATTCTTCATTGAACAGGTGTGAATATCTAAAGAAGGTCACCACTGCAAAATAAAGGAAATTGCTACACAAAAAAAGATAAATAAAGGAGGCCTATCATTCATGTACGAGCCTATAAGCCCAAAGTTAATCATGGAATATCCCAATTTCATGGAGGTTTTCACAAGAGCAGGGTGCATTCAGTTTTGTCAAAAATTACAAGGTCATCACAAACATGTATTACAAGATTTTGCACTAAACTTCAAAGGAACTTCTACGAAGGTTCGTATTCTCCATGTGCGAATTTCACCTGATAGTATTTCTCAAGCAACAGGAATCCCTAGGGCTGGAGAAGAATGGTTTAAAGAAACGAAGTTTGATTTAAATATTTATGATGATTATTTGAAGCTTGAGCATGTAGGGATAAATATGACTGTAGGGATTCCTAGAACTTGTCCCAAAGATAACTACTGTAAGCTATTGATGGTGATACATAAATACTTTACTTGTGAGGGTAGATTTCATACAATATACATGTATCATTCAAGTTTCTGCTTCATTTTATAGGAAAACAGCTAATGGATATCCCTTTCTACATTTTTAGAAGCCTTGGAAAAATGGCAGATAAGATGCAAGGTAGACCTGAAAGAAGTGAAACTTCCATCTTTCACCATGGATTCATCAAATTGCTAGTGCCGGAAGAATTGAATAAAATAAACAGAGGCTAGGCAACCTTTCTATTTATGAGTGGGTATGAAATACATGCTTTAACTCCAAGGAAAGCTTCTAAACCCAAGACACTTACTCCTAGACAAGAAATTAATACCATTGCAGAGACAGAAGATGATCAACAAGAAGGTTTGTAGCCTGTAGCTGAAATCGTGGAGATAGAAGCTAAATTCATCCAAGAAGCAGCACCTCATCCAACAAATATCAAGCATGCTAAAGAACATGTCACAGTTAGCAAGTCTAAATCTGCTGCAAAAAGGTCTAAAAGAAAAACAAAGGAAACTATTGGAGGTAAAGGCAATCTTGAAGACATTTTACAGGCTATAGACATTACAGAGACCCCTGTAGTGAAATCAGTTGAGGTAGAAGGATCCAAGGTTAAAAGTAAGGGTCTTATGGCCAAGAAATTAGAATTTTCATCTGAAGGTTTAGGTTTTCTATTTAAACCTAGAAAACCTTTCACCAAATCACAGATTTCTGAGAGTGTTAAAAATGATAGCAAGCTATAGAGGAAAGATAAAGGAAAGGAGGCAATAGTGGAAGAAATAATAGTTGTATCTCCTATAGAAGAAGATATTATTAAATAAAAATAAGGTAAACCCAAGATAAATATTCATAAGGTGTTTGAGGTATACTTTCCAAAAGAGCATCTCAAAGATAAAGAGGAAATTGTCAAACAGAGAAAGGGAAAAGAGAAAGTCATAGAGCAAACTGGAAAAGAGCTTCTTGAAGAATAGTTGAAAGAGACTGGAGAAGAGTTGATGGAAACAAAGATGGAGCTAGAAATATACAAAAAAGATAAATATTTAATAGATGAGGTGGAAAATAAATTGACTGATCAGGTTACTCATTTTGAAAAATCCACTGGAAAGGCCAAAAGTCTACTAAAGAGATCCAACCTTTGCGCATCATGAAGAAACACACAAGGCAGAGAAATTTATGGTTATAGGCATAGAGGAAAAGTCTTCAAAGACAAGTTAAAGAAATGAAACAACATATGGATATGATGAAGAAATAATTAGAGAAGAAAGGTTTGAAAACAAAATTCTATAGAAGAAACTATTGAGGTTACTCAAGAAGAATCTGCTGATAAATGAGAAGGCAACAATAAATAACAGATCCTTTTTTCCTTATACCATAATATTTCACATTCAGGTATACTCATGGAAATTTCTTAGGCTTAAATTCTAAGTTTTTCCAAATCTATGGAAAACTAGGCAATTCTACAGTGTGTCCTAGGATTGAAGCCCAGATTTTGTTGCGGAATTTCTGAAGATATCTTTTTGGTTTTAAGCCACTTGAATTAACCTGGTTAAGGAACTTTAAATTTTGAATTTAAATTTTTTTGATCACCTAACATCCTCCAATGGTCAAAAGTAGCAGAGGTACATCAAATATGACCTAATTTTTTTCGCTATGGAATTTCGCTACGAAAGTAGCTTAAAACTTTGTCTTTATAATGTGGTTAGTTTTTGGAAATATGTGAAGGGTAAATAACTGTTTCAAAGTTGTTCTCCATGGGAAATGCCAAAGAGTATCATAGTAGTGATGAAGAGTATCATAATAGAATATTTCTGAATGGAAACATTTTGTCATGAAGATGGTTTGGAGATGCCAGCTCACTATGTTGCCATATCATCAACATAACATCTCCTTAACAATAGGTAGAGCAGTTTTCGTGAAGATAATAAGGGTATTAATGTTTTTATTGTGGTCAGTATGGTTGAAGAACATGATTCCTTTCGAGAAATTTGGATCATCTTTAGATTAAATTGTAATAAATAGGTGTTTGAGTTAAGTTAGGACTCTAATTCCTAATTTAGTAGATGTCAGTTTCTAGTTATAAATATCTAGTTTGTGGTTAGATTAGGTGGAAGTAAAAGAACTTAATTATCTATCCATTTGGCAGATTGGATGTAAAGGCTAGATGCCTATAAGTAAACAGTACTTCGATGTATAAAGGTTTGGAATATGTTACTCCTGACTTCTACTATTGTAAATAGGTTTTCATCAGTAATAGACAGTGGCTATTGGCTTCATCCTTCACTTGAGATTCATTTGATGTTTTCATGAACACTATCCTATGTATCTTAAATTACTTTTTGTCAATATGTTTATTTTTTATTACTCAGAATCCGTGCTTTACATGCTCTGGCTTCCTTTCAAGAATTATACTATTGGATATCTTTCTCAATGTCCTACTTCCAATACCTTAATTTTCATTACTCAGAATTCATGTTTTTCATGCTCCGACTTCCTCTGAACATTTATATATTGATTAAAATATGTGTGTGTGTGTACTCTACTTTCATTTGAATATCTACATGCCTCAGCTTCCACAAGGAGATCCTTTGTCATTGAGATCCCTGTCACTGACTCCATAGCCCAATGGTAGCAAGCCTTCATTTTTCAACTTGTAAACATACAAAACCAAGACACAATTTATAGATTTACCCATATATTACTATCATTATTCAATATCAAAAAACCCCCTTTAGAGAGTCCTATTAGACTGAAGAGGCTAAGCTTCAGTCAAAATCTAGTTTGAAATAGTTACTCAAAGTTGACCATTGAAGCAGCTCAACAGGAATCAATTTGGTGATAACAGAAGCAACAAAAATAATAGCTAAGAGTCTTCATATGAATCGAGGGCACTTTAAGGCATGCAAGAGAACTTTCCTTAACATTGTATTGTCATTCATCCATCTTTGTAATTAAAACATTAGGCTGTAAGCCCTAAAGAATGAACGTGCATGGAATTTAGGAAGGAGGTGTGTTGGAACCCAAGTAGATAGATAAAGACAAGTTCAATTGAGAGGCAAGGCCTAGAACCACATCATCCCCATCCTCCAAATGATAAATATGGTTATATAACGATGAATAAAATTGGTGTACAGTGACTCAATTTATAAGCATAAAATTTATACATGAGGTTGGAAAACATTCAAAAATAATTGAGTCAAGAGCGAAAGGGCAAATATATCAAAGGTGTTACACATTATTTTGTCACCATGACATTTTACTATATATATGGGTTCATCAATACCTATATAATGCTCCCTTAGAAGTCTACAACCCTAAAGTTCCTAAACCAAGTGCTGAATTTGGAGAAAAGCTTGTAAAAATCATAAAAACACTTGTACCACACTTTTCCTTAGCCTTACCTACGACACTGCACCCTTTTGCTCTAAAAACTGCGGAGCCGACCGCACGTTTTCTTCATTAAAAGTGTGGACCCCTATAAAAGGTATATTGAAGGTGAAAGTAAATTCCAGAAGCCCAGCTGGTCGAATATTCTCCCAGCTGGGAGCTTCTAGAAGGCGGTATCCAGTCGAAGCCTTATTCCCTCCATTTATCATGAACATTCATTCCTTCATAAAAGGAGTCTATTCCTTGATCTTTGGAGCTTAATCCCTTGATAAGAGGACTCTATCCCTTCTATTTTGGAGCTGTAACCACTTTCCTCCTCCTATAAATTGAAGCTTTGGTTCAGTCTCAAGGGTAGATGCTCATATATGCAAAACTTTTCTATACATCTTGTATACACTTAGTACTTGCTTTGTACATGGTAGCTACGATAGAGAAGGGAATTGCTAAAGAAACATACTCTTCTTGCTAGCTATCAGAATGATTACATACTCGTAGTTAGGCTGGTTCAAAGAGTGGAAGGGCTTGTCAGACCAAAGGAAAACGCTTGTTCCAGACCCCGAAAGGACCTATATGACATCAAGGTGAACGCGGTTGTAAGACTCCTTATTTTATTTAAAGATAATACAATTGGATCCTGTCTTCTCAATAAGTTGTTTATGTGTTTACTTTAATGAATTAATTCTTAAATTCCTTGATCATTAAGATAGATTTGTGATTTTTGAATTAGTATATGTTGCAGGTGCTTTTGATTCTCTTCCATGTCTTTTTTTGCAGGTTTTAAGAGGTGACTTCTTGGAGTGACGGGAAAGAAGAATTTAACTAGCATTGGACCACAGGTAGGTCCTTTCTTCATCATAAAAAATTCTAAATCATATATAATCTAGAGAAATTAGTTTACATTTGTCCTATTTGTTTCTATCTATCCTTGTGATACTAGGGAGATCGTTCTTGTTTGCAAGAATGATCTATCCGCCTAACAAAATGGCGACTCCACTGGGGACTTTGTTTGAACTTAGTTTTCTTTTTTTTTGAGTTTGACTTTTCAAAGAATTTTTTTTTATTTTGATTAGTCTGCACTAGTTCGGGTAAATTAGCCTTCGAATCCTTGAAAAGTAGATTTAGAATTCTTTATTTTTCTTTATGTTTTCTGGTCTCCGCACTTTTTTTTTGAAAACAGTGTGGTAATCTCCACAGTTTCTCTGTGTAAATAGTGTGATACCGCACCTTTTTACACTGAAACTGGTGGACCTTGAGAAAATTTTTGAAAAACTCAAAATTCTCTTTTCTGGTACCATCTTACAAGATTCTCTGTGATTACCCAGACTTGTATTCACTGTCAAAAGCCTCTTGTGAAAGTTTCTTCTATAATTCCTAAGTTTTGAGTGATTTTCTAAATATTTTCATTTTGTAAGTTATTTTTTGCTTTGTCTTTGGGTTACTCAAAGATTATAAACCTTTATATACCTTATATCACTGGTATTTCATTATTTTCTTACTGAGCCTTTGACTTTATAGCATAACTTGCTTCTATGAGAATTATATTTAATTTTTCTTATTTGCAAATCTTAAGAGACTTTTAGTTCAATAAGTTTTGAATTTCACTTTAAAACTACCATTGGATGATTTTGATTTCTTGTTGGGATAAGCAAAGGATTTCTTGGTTAGATTACAAACTGAGAAAAACATCCTCAAAATTTTATAGTTTTTAGTCTTAAAATTTAAATCTTTAGAAGCTTTTAGAGTTCAAAATTAGTGTTTTTAGTTTTGAATTTTGATTTCTAAGTAATCATACTTTTCTTTTGGATACTGTTTTATTTGTAGTTTAAGACTTAAATGATAAAAGGGATTTATTTTTTAGCAATTAATTATTGAGTTCTCATGAAAAATATTTCTTTTCATATATTCTTGTTTTAAAAGGAAGGATTGATGTTTTAAAAGCAATTGCATCCCTAAAATATTTCTTTTAGATAGGTTTCATTGAAAAGGAATGAATTGTTTCTCATATAGATGCATTTTAGTGTTTTTTGGAGTCGGGTCATTATACACCATTGAAGTTTCACTTTCATGCCCATTGTCCTAAGAAACAGCCAACTAAAAGTAACGCTTAATTATAATCAATCTAGCAAATTTTTATTTTTCTAGGGCTCTTTCCACCAACATAGCTTAAGCTGGTGTCTTGGAATAGGTTTTAGTTAACTCTCCAAGACAGTAAAACAAACAAGCAGTCGATCTCACAGTAGGAAATTCTAATAGTATCATGTATGCTCTGGGAAGCTCCTCTTAAAGGAATCAAGCACGAGATCATAACCAGTTTCGAACCCCACATCTCAAGGTAGTAATATACAGCCTGGGGGGGCAACCTAAAAATAGCTAGATACAGCCTGGGGGGCAACCCCAAGAACAATACATAACTCAGGGTCAATATCAACCCAGGGACAGTACATACCTCAAGGTCAATATCAACCCCAGGGACAGTACATACCTCAAGGTCAATATCAACCCCAGGGATAGTACATACCTCAAGGTCAATATCAACCTCAAGGGAAGTATCCTACTCAAGGATTGAAACCTCCTTTAGCACAATAGTTCTATCTAGAACAAAAAATGTTACCAAGAGGTGGAAATTATCCAGCTAATTATCAGCCATCTGTTTAACCCATTTATGGGCCATCTTATGTACAACCTTTAATAGGACCCTCATATCTCGGAATGGTGTGGGATCCATCCCAAGTCCAACAGAATTTACAACCAAATATGCAAGTACCTTATTATCAAGCAGGACAACCTGTTGGTTATAATCAACCCCAACAACCAGTCCAGCTTTCAATTCCAACACCTGCATTTGGTCCTATTTAGCAACTTGGTCCGAGTTCACCTAGTACTCCACCACATTTAGTTGTTCAAACTTTTGTTCAGCCTATCACACCTAATCCTGTAGTATCTACAGTTCTTATTACATCTGCCCCTCAAACATCAATACAGATTCCTCAAGTTTCTATTTCGCAATCTAGACCGACGATTCAAACTAATTTTCAGATACCCGCATGAAAAACTGGTACATGTACAGTACTAACGAGTCAACCTGAATTTACTTATCAACCATATCAGGGGCCGTACTAATATGGACCTGTTCCACAAAGTCCAGTCTACCCGCAACAACTGTACCCTGGATATACATATCAAACACCTGTTCAACCGCAATATGCTCTAGTTATTCCTAGTTATCCAGGAGGTAATATGATTCCAAATGCACAACCTATTCCAGGTTATCTAGGATATCCTCCTCCTGGGATTGGTTTAGTTTCACAAGGTTATCCACAAGACCCTACCCATCGATTTTCATTCATATCAACTTTAGATTTACCGGATTTAACTCGCCTTACGAATGATCCCATCTACTATCATCCGTATTGGCCACCAATGCCTCATAAGTTTCCCAGTGACATCCCAAAATTTGAAGGAAAAACAGGAGAGGATCCTTCCAACCATGTTATGACTTACCACCTTTGGTGCACATCTAATTCATTAATCGACAATTTTGTTCGACTTAGACATTTTCAGAGAATGTTAATAGGATTAGTTGCTAAGTGGCACATTGAACTGCCATGAGGCTCGTTTAAAAATTTCAACGCCCTAGCAAATGCCTTCTTAACTCATTTTTAGTTGCTAGTTAGATACGACAATGGCACGACATTATTAACTTCACTAAAACAATCTATGCCTACATATATATCAGATCATATTCATGAATGGAGATGTAGAAGATGTTTGGTAAATTTTTTTATCCCGGATCAAATATTGGCAGAATGGTTTGTTAAATCATTGCTACCAAAAATCACTGAAGATGTAGCCAAAGCAGGAGTTGTCACAAAAGAACAAGTTATTGCTCAAAATTAATATCTAGACTTGGTATACACCCAGTCCGAAACTTTATATGAGAAAATTCCTGATTTACCATGTCCTAGTCAGATAACTACAACTCCGTCAAGGTCTCATGCCGCTGATCGTGTAATCGGTTCAGTTACTACAACTACGAATAAGAAGAAATCTTCAAAGATTACTTCTCCTATAATAACTTTACCTGATTCACCAAAAGGAGAATCTTCCTTGGAAAATAATGCTGATATTCACGTTGTAGATTCATCTACTAAGTTGAAATCTGGCAAAAATAAAAAGGGGAAGAAAAATAATAAACAGACCTCATCTCCTAAAGAAAAAACTGATAAAACTGAATCAACTGATGACAAATGGAAACCTAGTTATCCTTGTCTTATCTGTGACGAGGATCATTTCACCAAGGAATGTCCACATAGGGCTGAAGTTTCTAAGTTTGTCAAAGGTTCACCCACTCCCGCTGTCTTGAAGGATCCCTTTCCAACTCAAGATAGTAAAATGATTGGATCTTCTTTTAATTCATCAGATATTTTGATGGTTGCGACACGATCGCAGGACTATGGTAGTAAAATTCTCGTTACTGGTAAAGAAATAGAAAATTCTAATTCATCACCAACTACATCTCCCTCGGTTTCTGATCCTCTTCATATCGAGAAACCGAATCCTGACTGAGTAATCAAACTGCCTACTAAAGGTGTACTTCGTAAATCAGCTTTCAATCCACATGCGAGGGCTGCTCAGAACTACAACATTATTGAGGATTTGGAAATTTCCCGTTCAGCAATGTCAGCATTGGAAGTGCTACAATCATGTAAAGCACAAAGGAAATTACTATTTTCAGTTTTAGGAGCCGTAGATCTGCAGGATTCGAACCTTATGGTATTTGATTTAGAAAATTTTACACCTTGCCTACCCCATCAAATGGCTTTCCAGATTCCAGTGTTAGTAAAAAAAAGACGTTGCTTTCATACTGTGATTGATGAAGGGGCATCTACGTGTATCATATCGTTGAAATGTTGGAAATCGCTTGGTTCTCTGACGATTAACCGATCTCTGACCATTCTCAAAGCTTTTGATGGAAGAGGATTCCATCCATATGGTATTTTATAGGATCTACCTATAGAGGTTGAAGGTAAAACTGTTAATCTAGATGTGGAAGTAGTTGATGCCCCTCTAGATTACAACCTTCTCATCGGTCGCAGTTGGTCTTATGCTATGACTGTCGTTGTATCATCGGTCTTTCGGTTAATCATTTTCCCTCAAAATGGAAAGATCATTAAATTTGACCAACTTTCATATTATTCATCTGACCCAGCTTCTACGGATAGTATCCAGCATGTTGGAAAATTGACTATCCCTTATGAAGATGTTGGGGTAGGTTTAATTAAAGACTTTGCTTTATTAGGGACTTTTTCTATGCCTGCACCCAACATACCATCTATTATTGCTAATATCAATATGATTGCATAAAGAACTATTCAATTTGATGATCCTTGGATAGTGCCTTCATAATCAGAGTTGGATTCTTTCGATGGCAAGATGCCTTTGAGTCCTTTTGAGATAACATATCAAGCAGTATAGTCATTTTCCGATACCCCTTCGACTGCATCTAATCCAGTGAATGTGATCAATGAAGAATTATTTTCGACATCAAGCTTAGCCTTAACATTAACTCCTGATCCTTTTCAACAAGTATTCAATACTGATGAAGATATTCATGAATTTTTGTCTATGGATGAATTACCATGGGAAGATCTACATCATAGATCTTTGTTTCTACCTAACCTTGATCGATTTGAAAATGATTTTTCATCGATTTTTACTACTGAATATGTCACAGAGCCTCAGAATCCTATATCGATCAAAAATTCAGATTCTGAAATGAATTTAGAAAATATTTCTACAATGGTTCCCATTGACATCTCAGTAAAACCAGGAATTGTTGAAAAAATTCATATAGGCGCTTCTTGTACGAAAGATGAATTTGATATATACAAAGCCCTATTTCAAAAAATTTGTGACATTTTTGCCTGGTCCTATGAAGAAATGCTAGGAATTGATCCATCCATTTTCGTTCATGAAATTAAAACAAACCTGGATGCTAAACCTATCAGACAGATATTATGTCAGATACATCCATGAAAAGCTATTGCAATCAAAGCTGAAGTTGAAAAATTAATTCGAGCAAGATTTATTTATCCAATCCCTCTCACGCATTGGGTATCTAATATCGTTCCTGTTAAAAAAAACAAGGAACAATCAGAGTATGTATCGATTATAGGGATATAAACAGAGCTTGTCCAAAAGAAAATTATCCAACCCCTTATATCGATCAAATTATTGACGATTGTGCGGGAAGTTAAATGTTTTCATTTATGGATGGATTTTCCGGTTATAATCAAATAAACATACTCCCTGCTGATCAACCAAACATAGCATTCATTTGTCTATGGGGAACTTTCACTTACCGTAAATTACCATTTGGACTTAAGAATGCTGGTGCAACTTTTCAAAGGGAAATGTCTTATGCATTTCATGACATAAAAAACATTGTGCAACCTTATCTTGATGATTTACCTGCTCACTCATTACACAAGAAAGATCATCCTACTCATTTACGAGCATTTTTTATGAGATGTAGGCATTATAAGATTCGACTAAATCCTCACAAATGTGGTTTTTGTGTACAATCTGGACGATTGTTGGGATTTATTATTTTGAAAGCAGGCATTCATGTCGACCCATCGAAGGTTGAGGCCATCATTAGTTTACCTCCTCCTTCCACACTCCACTAACTCCAAAGTTTCCAGGGGAAAGAAAATTTTCTGCGAAGACTCACTCCTAACTATGTGGAGTTAACCAATGGTTTTACTAGGTTATTGAAACAGAATATTCTATTCGTTTGGGACAAGAACACTGATATATCTTTTGATGCTCTAAAACACGCGTTGACCCATGCACCATTATTGCATCCACCCAATTACAACCATGATTACTTTTATACTTAGCAGCCTCTAATTCCATGATAGGAATGGTATTAGTTCAGGAAGATGAATTTCACAATGAACATGTGATTTAGTATCACAGTCTCAATTTGAATCCGACTGAAATCAAATACTCACATGTGGAGAAATTGGCCTTGGCAGCAGTTCAAGTTGTCCAAATATTTCGTCATTACATAATGTTATGAAAAACAATAGTGATCTCTGATTGTAACCCTATGATGTATATTTTGACCAAACAATTACTAGGGGGAAAATACTGTAAATGGATTTTCATCCTACAAGAGTTTGATTTAGAATTTGAAAAATCTAAGTCAAAGAAATCACTAGTGTTCGTCGAATTGATGTGTAACTTCCCCAATACTGAGATAGAAACTCTGGTAGAACATCCGATCACCGATGAATATTTGTTTCTTATTAGTACCATTGATCCATGGTATGGAGATATCATCATTTATCTCCAAACCCAAACTTTTCGGCCTGAAATCTCACGTTCACATAAACGAAAAATCCATTTCCAATCCCAGCAATAAAATATTTTTGGTGACACTCTTTATCGTCAAGGTGTGGACTCCATTTTTCGGTGATGTCTTACTCATGAAGAGGCTAAAAAGGTTTTAAATGATTTCCACTCTAGAGTATGTGGTAGTCATATGTCTGGGTATGTCACAGCCCAAAAGATATTGCGCGCTAGTTATTTTTAGCCTTCGTTATTTAAATATTGCATTCTAGCAGTCTGAAAATGCCACAATTGTCAGATCTTTGATCGTAAAATGCGTGCACCACTAGCTCCTCTTCACCTAGTAATTGATATCGGTCCTTTTGAAAAATGGGGCATTGACTTCATTACATGTAACCCTCACTCGGCTGGGGGGCATGGGTATATTATTCTCGCAGTAGATTATTTTACCAAATGGGCCAAGGCAATGCCTACATTTGCGGCAGATGGAAAAACTACTGCTAATTTTGTATTCAATCATGTAATTGCTCAATTTGGTATACCCCAAGCTATCATTACTGATCATGGGAGCCATTTTCGAAACATAATGATGACCGAATTGACTGATCAACTTGGCCTGAGCCTAGATAGCTCTACTCCATATTACCCACAGGCTAATGATTAGGTTGAAGCCGTTAATAAAGTTTTAACCACCATGATCAAACGGATAATTGGAATTGATAAATCAAATTGGCATACCATACTTTTTTCAGCACTTTGGGCATATCAAACCTCAGCAAAAACCACAATAGGTTTCACTCCTTTTCAGTTGGTTTACGGTTTAGAAGTTGTGTTACCAATTGAATGTGAAATATTGTCACTCCAATTAGCCATAGAATTACTACCAGCTACCTCTGAGGAGGAGAAAGACTTGTTATACTTAGCTCAATTAGATGAGACTCAGTGCACCACTGCATTGGCAGTTGAAGCTCACAAAAAACAAATAAAAGCTCAGTATGATAGGAGTGTTACACCTTGTGTTTTTTCAGAAGGTGACCTAGTATTGGTATACGACCAAGCTAATGATAGAATAGGAGCTGCGAAATTCAAACCCATGTGGCACGGTCCTTATATTGTTAAGCGAGTACTTGCAAAAGGGGCCTCTGAATTGGCTGATTATGACGGGGTCTCTTTAGATAAACCCAGAAATGGGATTTATCTTAAGAGATGTTATGCTTAAATCTTGTGTGGAGATCTTATTTGTATATTAGTTCTTTTTGTAGCTAGTTTTCCTTAGATTAGAAGAGTGTGCCTAGTATAAGTTTGTTTTTACTACTATCCCTGCTTATCTGGATTACTCTTGATATTGTAGATGTCGACATCCATTCAAACATATATTGGTTTTGTTGATGGTGCTTGTCATAGTACACAGAACATTTTTTCCGCAGCCTGGGTTATTTATTCACCCACTGATGAGTTAATATCTATGCATGGGGTAAGCCTTGGTCAAACAACGAATAATATTGCAGAATATAGTGTAGTGATTGAGTTATTATATGAATCCATTTCATTTGGAATTCGATGTTTGATCGTTAGGTTAGATTCTGAACTCATTGTATTACATTTAAATCGAGTATACGCAATTAAAAATCCAGTGTTATTGAGATTATTTTTTAAGGTACCTCTCTTGGAACAAGAGTTTGATTACATTGAATATCAACACATTCTGAGAAATTTAAACACATTGGCTTATGCATTAGCTACTAGTGTTATAAATAGAAATTTGCAACACTAAAGCAGTAAATCAAAGCAACATTCAATAAAAATGTTGAACAGATAGCCAGAAATAGTAGTAATATCATAGAGTAGAGTAATGTTTTCAAAAAATATTACATCATCCTCAATTATAGGTTTAAAACACCTTATGATCGGAAAAAATAGTGATACAAAAAACAAAAATTTCATAAGTCTACACAATCATCCACTATCTGTGGTGGTGATCATGATAGTACACGACATCTCGCGCTACTCTATTGAGAAATATCCTGAACTGACTAGGAACTCCAATAACATGTCTCTGAAGATGGACAGGGATATCATATATCGAAGTCTCTGGGATATCCAAGGACATCCGTTCTAGGTTGTGTTCTAGGTTAGTAAGAATCTCAGTTGCCTGATCCTGTGGTGCTACAACGGGCTCTCTTTGCTTCCTGTCAAAGCGATGGAGCATAGCTGGCCTGCGTGGACCAACATTTTCATTTTAAAATTTTTTGTCATCAGTATTGGACGATTTAAACTAAAACAAAATAAAAATTAGAATTTAGAACATATCAAAATGATTCTTACTTGAGTCATCCCACTGTGTTCCTAGAGTAAGGGACATCTCTCAATCACCACAGAAGTCCATCCCGACATATGGAAAATATTCTATGGCGAAGATTTGGTTCTCCAACCAATGGAAATAAGCTGGAGTGAAATGAAAAATCTCACCGCCTTCACTATGATGGACCATCAGTGCAACCCATTGGACCATCCGAGGCTCCCTGACTGTACCACGATCAACTGAGATAAGCATGGGGGCAAGTGAAGGAATTCTCTCCAGAGAAAATGTGACAACAATAGCTCCATACCCAAAGTTTTTCAACTTTGAGTTCTTTGCCCGAGTCAATTAGCCTTTTACGTTGGCCAATACTACCACACACCAATTGAAGATGGAGCCTCTGAAACAATCAACAGCAGTTTGCATCTGGGATCTAGTAGCAACGTGTGGAGCTGCGCTCCCACACAACCGGGTTACAATAAACGTAACCACTTTGAGTTCAGGACGGATGATTGTTTTTATATCAATGCGCTTGTCTTTGGGATCCAATTCCTCATTGCAAAACTCTTGCTGAGGGCTACTGACATATTGGCCACCTGCCCTAGCCCCAAACAAAGAGATTGGTTCACCTCTCTTTGATAAACTAGTAAGAAAATATATATCTTCCAACTCGATTTTGAGCCGATGATCTCCAACTATGAAGCGCTATTCCTGGACGTCCCACTTGTTTACTAGCCATCATGTGAGTAAGTTTACTTGGGCCCTCATACCCTGAATAGCCCAAAATTTATACAAACCACATTCCCTCAATACACGCAATGTGGGAACATGTACCATTGCGGCCTCATCAACCTCTTCATGTTGATGTTCCCTCCGCTCGAGCATTCTATATATTCTGCAATGGGAAAATTGGAAGATTAGAAATAATTTGAGTGAAAAAATTTGGTTTATTTTGGGATAATTTATCATTTTATTTTCTTCATGGCACCTTCGCACCTTTTGCACAGAGACAGTGCGGAAGTTTTCACGTGTTCTGTACAAAAAGTGCGGGACCACGACAATTTTCTCTTTGAAAAATTATCGGGGTCTGTAGGTGTCATGTGTATTACTTGCGGACCCCCGTGGGGGAAATTTCAAACACATTTTTCTCCTAAAAATGAATTGAAAACATAAATCAAGAAAGTGAACAGACAAAAATGAAGGCGAGGATGATGTGGATTACCTGGAGCTAACGATTTTTTATTCCGATGGTCAAATTTTTCGTAATCTCCTCTGGAACGTTTTTCACCAAAAGCTGTCAACTTTCACTCTGGAATCAAATGGTAAAAATGATTTATAAAAGCTCCTTTTTATAATATTTTTTGAATAAATGAAATATAATTTCATTTATTTTCCACTTTGAAAAGTTGTTTTTCGAATTGTTTTTATTAATCATAAACATGTATGTTTAATTTTTGAGCTTTTGTGCAGAATACAATATTTTTTGGGTAAAATGATTATTTTGACAAAGGATTATACTTTTTATCACTTTTTCGAACTTGTTAAAACTTACAGAAAAATCTAAACCATGGAGTTCTCTTTTAAGCCTTTTTCAGACTCTCTAAACATGAAACGATTGCTGAGTGCTTGACTATTCGAACTCGTTAAATGAAATGAACAGTCGTCCCTTCTGTATAAGTTTACCCCTTTTCTGGACTGAAATGGAATATTTACGAAAAAGGTATACGTTGACTAATCATGGTCAATAGAGTTCTCTCCTGTATTATTTTATCCTTTTTTGGGCTTGAGAGACTAAATTTATGAAAAATTACACTCATAGAGTTTTCTTGAGTTTTTCTTCTGACTCCCTAAAATTGAAAAACATCGAGTTTCTCCTATACTGGACTCGTTAAAATTTAAAAACTATAAAGGACCTATCAATTATAAACAAGAACGAACCACTCCTTCTTAGGGTTCGATTTTAATACTAAGTTGGACTCATCTAAAGGATGAGCTTATATAACAAGAAAATGTTATCCTCCTCAAGCTTGTCAAAAAATAAAGAGGTACTTACCAGAAATGGTGGGGGAAAAAAGAAGAAGATGGATCTAATTGTCACACTTTGATTAAAAGCAGTATACCACTCTTGAACATGACACTTTTTGTCACACTTCTACTTGGGTTGGGAAAATCCTTTGCCTATCAATTAATCAAACCACATTGAAAGTCTTTAGCTGGTTTCTAGGTATTAGCTTAGGTGAATTGTTAGCAAACCATCTACAGTGTCATTATGTGTTCAAGAGGACAGTTCAAACAAACCATTCATCTACAAACATATGTCTCCATTCGCGTTGACCACCCCTGAGTTAGTCCTTGCAAAATATTTCTACAAAACTTGATCTAATGGTTTCATGTCGTGAGCTTTCCTACGACGGGTCACTTTCTATCGATGACATCATATCATCTAGGAAGCTGATCTAGAATCCTTGAGTACCTTGGAATCTACATGCCCTAATGGCAGATTTCTTGCCTTCGACGACAGGTTACATCATTGACCTCTGATCGGATGATTCTATGAAGTGTTCGACTTCAAATCATTTATTCACACTTCATGGATTGTACTGAGTACTTTGAGATCCATTGTCATTATTGGTGGTTTCTCTCACACCTGTTAATAGTTCACATCATTGACTAGTAATCAAATGGTTTCTACCATGTTCAACTTAGACACAATCAATCACATGGATAGAATCGTACTAGTTCGGGAAGCAAAAATCAAGACCTTGGATCTAGTTTCCACCATCTAGGCTGCAAGGAGTTCTATTATTCATTATGAAGTAGACTATTCATGGAATATGGTTGTGTCCATACTGTGTCTACTATTGTTTTAATATTAGAATCATTTCTATATCAGAACAGTTTAGTTAAGTTTTGATCTATTTAGTTCTTAATCTGAGTATGGGAATCCCTACTTCAACGATGATATATATATATATATATATATATATATATATATATATATATATCTGTGTGTTTTCATTGAATGTTTTTACAGGTTCCAACTGGCATCCACAAGCCAATCCTCAGTGTTATCACCAAAATAGGACATGATTGGCTACTTATCAGACAACTTCAGTGTAACTATTTCAAGCCAATGTTTTAACTGAGGCTTAGCCTCCTCAGCATGAGAGGGCTCTCTCAAGGTTTAACGATATGGAATAAAGATATAGATAGATGGCTAAATCTATGAATTAAGTATTGATTTTGTATATTTGCAGGTTGAAAAGATGGAGACTTGCTACCATTGGGTTATGCAGTCAGTGACAGGGATAAAAATGATAAAAGATCTCCTTGTGGAAGATGAGGCTTGTATATACTTCAGTAAAGGAATAACACATTCAAGAAAATCCCAATAACTTGAGGTTCAAAGGAAGTCAGAGCATGTAGCACATGAATTCTGAGTAATGAGACATCAAGGTATTGAAACCAAAAATACTGAAAGAGATTTCACCACAACAAAATACTTAAAGGAAGTCAGAGCATGAACAGTCATGAATTCTGAGTAATAATCACTTAAACTATGGAGAAAAAAATTTCAAAGGATAGGACATAAACTCATTGAAATACACTAAGAATCTCAGGTGAAAGGAAAGTGGTATTATTACTGTATATATCAGTCAATTCAAATATTTACAAAGTGGTATGCTTAGATAACATTTTCCAACCTGTAGGTTGAAACTAACTTTATCATGTATACATTGGGCTTACGGAGTCAAAGCAATCTCAGAAAATCAGTGAATCTAATTGACAGGAAGTTGAGGCATATCAAGGTTTTTAGTCATGAGACACACACTTGAAACATGTAAAAACACAGTCAGTCCATTTATAAAGGACGTCAGAGCATCTAAAGATGAGTTCTGAGTAATATAGATGAACAAAACTAAAAATAAGATATATAATAAACACTGATAGACTAGGAAAACACTAAAAACCCTTTCTGAATCTCAAGTTGGTCAAGTAGAAACTCTCTGCATTAGTTGAAACAGTCTTTTTACAATATGCACCAGTTTTGCCAAAAATGTCCAACCCTTTGCTAATTCGACCCCTTGGTCTTTAATAGACATATTACAACATAATATAAGCTTCTCCACATCTAGACACATCGAATTCCTATCTTTGACACCTATCCTAACCATAAAACATGGTATTTATTACAAATGTAAACCTAATACAAAGTCCTATTACAAATAGAATTGGAACTCTTTTAACTCTATTCAAAACAACCTTATCTAGATTAAATTACATCATTTTCCAAGTGTATTCAACACATTTTCGAATTTTTACTATAGGCTTTAACTCTTCATAACCATATTTTTGTCCTCCACCAAAATAGGAAACAGTCTCCTATTTTCTAGGCATAGGGTCCTTTGAACTCTTGAGACATTCTGGCCATCATAAATGCATAATTTCGAGGTTATTTTTCTATTAGATACTCAAGTAACACCTTTCAAAATCCTCCCTAAGCTCCAGCTGTCCAAAACCATCTCAAACTCTCCAAACTTCATATGAAAAAGTGCAAAAAGACATCTTCAGCAGTTTCGTAGCGCGCTACAAAACTGCTGTGTAAGCTTATTTCAAAACAGACTTTCAGAAATTTTTGATTTGAGGATATTTATACTTCACAAGGACTAATAATTTTATCAAAACATATAGCTTATCCTCAAAAACATGATCTTCATCAACATTTGTCTTCAGCTTAATGAAAAATTGACTTATAAATTTGACCATTTTTCTGCACTGTTTTTATCTGAAAAGTAGGTGTTGAGACAGAGATTTTATCTCCTCATCCATAATGTATTTTGAGAAACTAAAGGAGGATTTTGTAGGACATTTTTTCTTGAAGAAAAAACTCTTTTTGTCTTTTGAAATACCTCTCCTACTGTCCAGAAACTGTCTTTGAGCAACATGTGTAAAACAGGAAAACTCTTATTTCTGAAAATATGGCTTCAACGAAAGCCTTGTATCTCCCAACTGGTAACACTTGTGAGAAAAGTGAGAGAGGTTATTTTAGCTAAATATTTTATGAAGCGAAAACTCTTTTATAATTCCAAATACTTTTTCATGTGACCAGAAACAGATCTTGAAGTTTGACTACTAAACAACCATGTAGAGGACATTTTGTAACAGCAGTTTCGTAACGCAAGTTAAGTTATCAATGTCTCCAAATTCATAATGAATTAGACCAAACTGACAGAGGCTTTTGTATTTAGGTATGTTAGGAAGAAAAACCTCTTTCATTTTTCAAAAATTTGTTTTCAGTTGCCCATAAACCCCCTTGGAAGTTGACTACTCAAACCAGAAAACAAAGTTTTCTCTTCATGACTTTCAGTGGTTTCGTAGCGCGCTACGAAAGTAGTAGCACTTTCGTAGTGCATTTCCTCATTTTTGAACTATAGGTGCTACGAAAGTGTGGATTCTTGGCTAATTGCAGAATTTAAACCTAAACTTAATGGAATGACTTCTAAATGAATGATGTGACTTTTTAACCATGGAATGACACTTAAAGACCTTATTTGGAAATGGAAACTGACTTTTTAAGACCTTTAAAACTATGAACTACCCTTTATGAAGACTAAAATGACCTTTAGAACCAATTGAAACCATGACCAAAAGCAGAGTTGACACAATGATGTTTTGAAAATTTAGGGTGTGATAACACTCGGAATGATAAAGCACTTCACTCTTCGAATTATCTCAGACTTCACACTTTAGGGGGAAATCTGTTAGACATTATTTTGTCACCATGAAATTTTACTATCTATATGGGTTCATCAATACCTATATAATTCTCCCTTAGAATTCTACAAACCTAAAGTTCCTAAACCAAGTCCTGAATTTGGAGAAAAGCTTGTAAAAATCATAAAAACAATTGTACCACACTTTTCCTTAGCCTTACCTGCGGCACCGCGCCCTTTTGCTCTAAAAACTGTGGAGCCGACCACACGTTTTCTTCATTAAAAGTGCAGACCCCTGTAAAAGGTAAATTGAAGGCGAAAGTAAATTATAGAACCCCATCTGGTCGAATATTCTCCCAGCTGAGAGCTTCTAGAAGGCGTTATCCAGTCGAAGCCTTACTCCCTCCATTTATCATTAACATTCATTCCTTCATAAAAGGAACCTATTCCTTGATCTTTGGAACTTAATCCCTTGATAAGAGGACTCTATCCCTTCTATTTTGGAGCTATAACCTCTTCCCTCCTCTTATAAATTGAAGCTTTGGTTCAGTCTCAAGGGTAGATGCTCATATATGCAAAAATTCTCTATAAATTTTGTATACACTTCATACTTGCTTTGTACTTTGTAGCTACGATAGAGAAGGGAATTGTTGAAGAAACATACTATTTTTGCTAGCTGCGAGAACGATTACATACTCGCGGTTAGGCTGGTTCAAAGAGTGGAAGGGCTTGTCAGACCAAAGGAAAACGCTTGTTCCGGACCCTGGAAGGACCTGTACGACATCAAGGCGAACGCGGTTGTAATACTCCTATTTTTATTTAAAGATAATACAATTGGATCCTATTTTGTCAATAAGTTGTTTATGTGTTTACTTGAATGACTTATTTCTTAAATTACTTGATCATTAAGATAGATTTGTTATTTTTGAATTAGTATATGTTACAGGTGCTTTTGATTCTCTTCCATGTCTTTGTTTGCAGGTTTAAAGAGGTGACTTCTTGGAACGATGGGAAAGAAGAATTCAACTAGCATTGGACCACACGTAGGTCCTTTCTTCATCATAGAAAATTCTAAATCATATATAATCTAGAGAAAGTATTTTACATTTGTCTTGTTTGTTTCTAGCTATCCTTGTGACACTAGGGAGATCGTTCTTATCCACAAGAGCAATTTATCCACCTAACAAAGGGGAACAAATATTTAGAGCCTATGTCAGCCAAAGCGAAACCAATGGCCAAATGATTTTTCCTTGATACCATCTCTTAAGAAAATGAAACTAAATATAAACACATATGTGAAACGCAATACTCCAATACCTACCATAATTAGTTGCATGTTGTTCAAAACATTTAATGAATGACATGAAAACTCTAATTTTGTTTCCAAGTGTCTCAATTTTCAAGGAAAATACATGAATGTTGAATGTCTATCATATGTTCTTCTTTGTATTCAGAAATAAAGCTAATTTATGGGATAATTGTACAAGATGGGATTTCAAAGATAAAAATTCACACTTGCAAAACCAACCTTTAAGGAGTATGATAATCAATGCATGTAGCATAGTTTTAGAGAATCACATGGGCTAAAAACTAGGCTAGGTACGATACTGAACCTATGTCATTCTAAACAAGGTATTAGGGATAAGAAAATATGAGTAATCAACCTAGCTATGGATTGGAGATAGAGCATTCCATGGGATTTAGGCTAAGTTTCTAAAGCTCATCATCATAGCTATATCTTCTATAGAAAGGTTTCAAATGGCCCAAAAAAAATAATCTAAACTTCCTTTAAGAGTTATAATAAACCCCTTCATTATGAGGAAGCTTAAAATATATTTTTTAGGGGTTAAGTCATGTGTTGGATTCATATGTCCTAGAGGTTCCTACATGATAAATAAGCTATGAATATATAAGAGGCATATAGTAAAACATGGAATGAGGGAAGTTGTGTGGCAATCGTAACATTTAAGCATAAAATTGATATTAAATTGAATATAAAAGAGGCCTCTAATGAAGTGTGTACTGAAAATTGGTCAATGGAAGGTGTTGGAGTTTCATTCCTAGCGTAGATATTTCTCAACAATAAAATGATTTTACATTTAGTAAAGAGTCTAGATTTTTACAACTTCGTTTGAACTTCATTTTAGTTTGCTTACACAGGTGAAAATTTATAACATGAAAAAGAAATGTTTCATTTAAAATATTCCTTTCTACCATAACCACTTCATCCCCCAAAATAAGGTTTTCCTCTCCCCTTTTCCTCAACAAAATACAATCAAAAACCTTTGTTCTAATAATAAAAAATAAATAGTGTGCATAATTCTTAGTCTCTAGCTCTCCCTTTCTCTCCCTCTCTCTCCCGCCCTCCCTCCCTTTCTTTCCTTCTACCTACCTCCTTCTCCATATCTCCCTCCATTTCTCCCTCTCTGTCCTCAATGGAAAAATCAGAATCCAAACCCTGAGAATTGGATGCCCAAATATTTATGGCTTTCCATCCAACTGCTAAACCCTCCAACCTTCCATTACCATCCAAGGAAATGAAACTCCAACCCTTTAGTAGGGCTTCTAGACAATGAACAACATAAACACTATATCTTGACAATTGTCACCAACGACTTGGAGGATGTTTTGCAGAGAGGAGTTGCACCAATCTAGCTTTTCCTTGACGCCCAAAACATCCAATCGAGAATCATTTTCTAACCTAATATATCCTTGCCTCTAGATGGATAATCCGAAGCAAGAAAAGGGAAGATTATTGTTTTTAGCTGGGTTCCCATACCTATGGCCCCACCTACACCTAAAAGGTATTCCTTCATAACCCAATATCTAAATACACTCCACCCAAATCCCGATATCCATGCCTTTTATAAACCATTCTCTGAGGTCCATATTAACCAAAATATGGGTTTATGTCTTAATCCCCATCTCTAAATATGCATATCCATGGGCTATATAAGATCCCAATGAGTTAGCTATATCTTTGAAAATTAGGGCGTCCCAGTAGTTAGGAGGGAGACTTGGAAGATGAACCTAGATTGGGGCCATATCTAGTCTCTCCTACTTTGCATCGAAGAGGGACATCTAGAAATTGAAAAGGATAGGATATGAATCAATTTTCTAAACCATTTGTTGTACCTTCTGGGTATCTACTACATCTTTGAAGCACAAATGAATCCACCCTTGGGCTAATAGTGACACCTCTAGAGAAAATTTTACAATAGGTAAGATTTCCTTGTCCGCCCACATGTTTAGGGTTGAGGACCTGAATTTTCAACCCCTTACTTGCCCAAGTACCAAGGATTTTTGGGACATTTCCTCAGTATTTTGAATGGTGACGTTGACTCCCAAAAATAGAGAAAGGAGGACTTTGTTCTTCTTCTTGAAACTATAATGGATTTTCCTCTTCCTTGCATTCTCATACTCCTTTTGAATCACAATTCCTTCTTATTCACAAGAGTGTTTCTCCCTGAAAACCATATGACCATTCATGATGTTAGTTTTAACTTCTTCTGTTGCCGAGGCAAGGATCTCCTTCACTAGTTCACCCAAGGAGGGCGAGGCTGATGGCACTTGAGATGAAGGATATACATGAAAATAATATGGAAAGGCTTCTGAGAGTGAAGAACCCTCACTGTGTTCAAAAAATTTTGAAAACCCCAAGGAAGCAGTAACACATTGTGTGTCTTCCTCCAATATCTGAGACAATAGGGAAACTAAACATAGATCCAAACACCCCAAGAAGAGTTAGGTCTATCCCCTAAAAAACATCCTCAAGCCTCAGGTTAGTCAGAACTAAAGGACCCGAATAGTGCGTGGTTGGAGCAAGGGTTAAGGCCTTCGAACTTCTAGATAGTTTCCTATTGAATTCTTAAATTTTCTTTCTAAAGATCTGGTAGGCCTAGAAACTACAGTATGGTGACCTTCTAAGCTGACTTTGAAATGTGAATGGATAAAATCCTTGCGACTAGAACAAATTTGTTGAAAACACCCCTCCTCCAATTCATAATCCACCAACTCCTCCTCCTCCATGTGGGTCCAATAGTAAACAATCGACATCTCATATGAAAAGCATATTTGACGAGTAGTTGTGTGTCTTCAAAGGGTTTATCATGAAGACCATCTCTCTACAAAATATGTATCATGTGGATAAAAAACTAATGGTTTCAACTTAATCTTATATTTCATTTTGATAATGATATTAGAGGCTGGAATTTTCTAGAGTCTATTCACTCTTTGTCAAAACTACGACCCTTTCTTTGCCTAATTTTTCCGTAGGCCTCTAGGGTTTCTCTAGTGTTGAATTATTCTCCTATGGTAAAGATGTTGGAATTATCTCTTTCACATTTTGAGTCTGTAAAAATAAAATAAAAATTAAAAAAATAAAATTAATAATTAAACCAATCTAGATCTATCTTAACTCTAGATCTACCAAGGGTTGAGAGGGGAGAATCAAATATCTTGAGGTACAAACCTCTTTAGATTTGATCTCTAGAAAATTGATAAATTAGAAGTTAAGATGAATCTAAATTAATCATATACAATGAAAAAAATAAAAATCATAAAAAATAAAGTGATTTTCAAACTAAACATAACATCCACCTTTCTTTTGAAAAATATTAAAATATTTACCACATTTGAATAACTTTTAAGAAATTGAAATATTCATTATATTGGAATAATTTTCTCTATATTGTGATAAAAGTTTTTGACCCTTTCGATTAAAATGTTTTGAGTCATCCAAGAATCATTTTCCCACTCCATTTAAATTTCAACAGGGTATTGTCATGGAGGATTGGCGGGGAAAAAAAAACACAGAGCATTCGGTTACCAAAACAGTAAAGCAGAGCTAGAGTTTCATGAGGGGAGCCTTAACACCCTCTCATCGATACTGAATGCATTGAAGAGTTCGACTCGAGAAAACATGAAGAAGCGATTATTCAGTTTCAAGAAGAAGAAGGCGACCCCTCCTCCATCAGTTGAGAGGCCTATGAGAAGGTAAGATTTTAAGAAATTATTGCATGTATAATGTAGCTGTCATGCCATGGAAATAATAAATCAGACCATCAACTGTGCACTCTCGCAAGACAGGAAAACTCCACAAGAAAAGTTCGTAAATGATGACAACTCCTGAATTTGAGCTTGGGAACCTCTATATCAACAAAGTCTTTGGTTCGCATGCTTATCATTTCTTCCACATCACCATTTTGTTGAGATATTCAACCCTCAATTTCACGTTTGATATCCTTGATTTTCTCACAAAATCAGCAACACTCTCAATAGTGGCTACACCCTGCTGCATGGTGAACTGCAAACATTGTTGCTTAACAACATCAGTGAACTCCATATCAAATTTTAGCCCTATGTACCATGCACCTCCATTTATGTCCTTTGAAGGTGTCAATTCTTCTAGCAAATACACCTTCATTGGTTGGTTAGAAACACACTTCACCCCTTTTATTAAGTCACAAGCTTCTAGATTTTTGAATGCTTTGTTAACCTGTGGCTGATGTAAATTTGTTTCTCTTTTCATATATTTTTTCCATATACCCATATTTACAACATTTCTTATGACTTGATATATGAGCATATCTTAAGATGAGAGTCCCTTAAACCTTACAGATTCTTCTTTCGTCTATTACTTGTAAAATATGAAATCACCCTGCTTGAAAACCTAGAGTTGATGATTTTGAAGAAGGGAATTGAGTGCCTGAGCTCTAACATTGAGATCAACATCTTTAATATTTTCCTCCATGATTTTATCTGTCAATCCATCAGAGAAAGTAATGAAAAGAACCAATATTATATTGATGGTAGTAGCCATTTGTGAAGCTGATGCTGCCATCTCTAAGATCTTCAAAACTATAATGGGCTTCGAACCCGAGAATAGTATGTGCATTTTCAGTGTCTGATTATCCTGATTACCCCATTTACAGTATGGGCTCCACACCCTAGCCATAGTATGTGCAATGAGTGCCCTCAAGCAGAAACAAAAAATGTATGTATATATGCTTTGCATTTTGAACATTTGTGTGGCTATTACTATGTTTTGATCACAGAAAATAAAATTACGCTCAACTAAATTTTGATAATTTGGATACTAAATGTAGAATTGAGTGGTGCCTAAAGCGTTGTTTGAAGAATTTTTTGGTGGGGGGCAATATCTAACCAGTGGATTCAGTTTCGAACTAATTTATGAACAATCCTAAATTATTTTTCAATTTTTTTTGTCTCAAACATATCAATGTCATTTTCCAACATATATTATTATCATTTACTCAGGAAACCTGTTGTGCATAGGGTTTCCATGTTTCATTTTCTATTTGTCACTGTAGAGGAAACCATTCCCTCCTTTCTCCAAGCATATCTAGCTGTAAATTTTTTCCCTATTGTAAAGGGGCAGGTAGGTGTCATTTATTTGACTCTTTATCATTACTACTCACAACTTAATTCAATGATATCCAACATCCCATATATTTAATGTCTTAGCTTCCTATCATCTATCATAGCCCAGATTCTCATGGTTTTCTTTTAGAGCCAAACATTTTTCAAAGATTCATCTTTTGGTGATCGTCATGAAACCTTATTTAGAGATTATGATGTGCTCTTTTGATTTTGAGTTTTCATTCTTGAATTTGAAGTGTGATTTGAATTTTCTTTAATTTTTCCTTCACATGAATTGTATTCAATTTCTTATTGTCTTTTCAAACACAAAAGAGTTGTAGATAAAAACCTGCTGATGTATGTTGTATTCGGTGCTTCTTTCTAACTTGTAATTGAAGGGGCTTAATGCGATAATCCAATTTATCTAGGAACATGAATCTATGCTTCTATCACCAATGATTGCTTCAACTTACTGTTATTATTTTGGCACTATGAAAGAAACTTTTCCAGATGCTTACTCTGATATTTATTATGCCTAGCATGTGATAATGATTTGTTTGTCCATTTTTGTCTGGGCCAGGATTATTTAGCAAATGCGTTAACTATTGACATTGGATATACTGTACTTTTAGAACATGCAATTATGGAGAGGGACCGAAGGTATATTTTTTCTCCTTCTAATTCTTGTTTTAGTTTGATTCATATCTTTACCACAAGAATAAGCTATGTGGTATTTGAATGAATAGTTGTTTGTGTTTGTACCGAAAGATGTGATATGATCTACATCCTGTGTGGGGTGGGTGGGTCCGTCAATAGTTTATTTACATGTAATTACATTTAATATATACCATGCGTTAGGTGAATCAAATATAATATCCCAAATCCATCTAATTCTCGTTTCGATAGGGTCAATATTGGATATCTTGAGTTCAGAGAAATGACTGATATATTAAATATTAAAATTTGAGATATTCAACCTTGAGCTTTGGAACATTGATGTGCATATCAAAAAAAAAAATAGATGTGTATGTGCTAATGTATATTGATTTCTATTTGATATTTGTGTGAGTAACCTCATTTCTTGTTTAGCTGACTCTATTTAGTTTAGAGGCTTCGCAGGTTTTTGTCATTTGGGTCAGAAATGCAAGTGTTCATTTTGATATGTAGTTTCGTCTTGCTTTGTATATTTTTTACTCTTTCATGTTATTTATATGTGGGAAGCATAGAGAATGAATGGATTTAATGCATGCCATTGGGTTCTTAGACCATTTCTGATTTGTATGCTATGAAAATTTATGAGAACAAAAATCCCACTACTAAATATTGATTTACCTCTCCTACTTGTTTTATTATGCACAAGTTATTTAACTAAAAATATTCAAAAAAAAATCGAAGCAAACACAACTAGCATCCTACAAAAATACAGATAATTTACTAAACACCACACACATATGACAAAGAACACAGATTTTTTGGACAAATGTCTCCTGAAAACCCAATGCAGGAAAACTGGTGCAACCGATATGAGGGTTTATTATTATTAAGAAACAATATTCTGAGTACATATAGGGTGCCATAATCCAGCTCACCCAACAGAGAAAACCTTGGCTAAAAATAAAATGTGAGTTTTACCTCACTCCCACAAGTCCCGGCTAACCCAGATGAGCCACAGGTGAAACCCAAGCTAGCTTCTCACAGTCTCTACGTTGCCACTATGTAAGGTTGTGTGGCCCTGACTAAGGGACTACGTCACCCTTGCTCTACGCTGATCAACTTCTACCATAGTCTGGTTTCCACAATACCAGCTCAAAAAACCTAGTCTCTAGTTGAATTTTGGACATTCCTTGGAGGTTCTGTGTTGCCCTTGCATGGGCATGCATCACACCCTCTAATGGCTTCGTTGCCTCCACTGCGTCTATATTTCCCTTACTCTGCATTGTGCTCTTGGTCCCCCTGACCAATTACTGCATCCACCCCTCACTGCTTCTCTGAATCACTCAGATCTGATCTTCATTCGAGCACTGCTCCGTCAGAAGCATTCAATCTCTTAGATTCTCTGTGTGTGTTCTCCAACTGACCCCAAGCCCTTCCTTTATAATTTTCTTGTTGACAAATCAATGGTTGTGATATAATCTCTAATCAATGGCTAATATTAGAAGAATCTTTATCCACATCACTTAGAATGTTCTCATCACATGTATAAATTAATTCACATTAATTCTTTTAATTTCCCTAAGTTAGACTTAGGATCCCCATTAAAAAATTTAATTATTTCAATAACTTTTACACCATATGGAATTTCTTCAAATGCTTTCTGGGTCTTGGAGATCTCATGTGTTCCAGCCCCAGCACATCCGATGCTAACCAAAAATCTAAACAGTTCATCTTAACGAGGAGTGTGTTCTAGCAATATTTCCCCACTCAAGTGTCACCTTGATCTCTGGCATCAGTCTTCGTGTTGATGCTTGGATTGTTTCCCTCCATCCACTACACTGTTTATCTCTGTACTTTTGCCCATGTCACTACCACTAACACTGCCAAATATGTACTACATCTCCCTCTCAAATTGTTGCATTGTGTTTCCCATAGCACCGCCACTACTAATTGCTGCACTTCAACTCAGTTTCTAAGAACTAAGCATCTAAAGGACCACCACCCAATCACTGACAGACAAGTTAGTAGGGCTTCATATCATCACTAAATCATGCTCTATTTCTACGATGCAATGTCTCTCTAAAGCTCTGTGTTGTCTGCTGCACTATATTGTGTAAGCAATGCCTCTGCGCTGATGCCTCTCCTATGTGCTACTCCAGACTTCAACGTCCCAACACTGCCTCTACTTCTCCATGATCTTCTACATCCACTGCTATAGTCATCCTACTAGGTCTCTATATTACTAGTATAGTCCCTTATTATTGTTAGTGTAACCCCCTTATTGTTATTATTGTACCCCTATAACCCCCATATTGTTATTATTGTGCCCTTAAATTATTATTGTTAGGTCGGTTAGGATTACATTGTGGCCCCATGGACTCTTATATATAGAAATGAGGTTTTGTAATTTGTATCATCCAATAATTGTTCATTCATGTAATGTATTGGAGGTTTCCCCCTCGAAGTGGCTTATTTATAAGGAATTGATATCTCTTTTCTTCTCTTTTTGGAGCTGGTTTCACAACATTTGGTATCAAAGCTTTGGATTCTAGGGTTTCGCTGCACCAAACAGGTCATCATGGAACATTCACTATAAATTTTCTTTTATGAAGTTTCAGAAGCTAAAATTTTTAGAGGGGAAGACAAAATCTTGAGAAACATTATCACAAAATTTCAAAGCTTGGTTCGTAATATTTGCAGAGATATGATCTATGGAAGGTAGGGAGTTTTGCAAGCTCCTGAATTCAACCTAAAAAGTTCATCGTGGAATTTTCGCTATAAATATTTTTTTACGAGGTTTCAGAACCTAAAATTTAACAAAGCGAAGTCAAAATCCTGAAGAACCTCTGTAAAAATGTCAGATCTTGGTTCACAATATTTGTGGAGATATGATCTATGGAATTTAGGTCTTTTGCAGACTCTTGAATTTCATCTCAAAGAGGTGATCGTGGGAAAATCTTCATAACTCTCTCTCTGTGCATCGGATTGGAATTCTGTAAAAATTGGCCACAAGTACATAGACTGTAGTTTCATGTCTATCAATTTAAGAGCTAAAGGAGGAAACAGTGACACGTGGCGAGTCATACAAGTTTTCTCTACTAAACCAATCCAAAATTGGGTCATTATGGGAGATTGGACATAACTTTTCCTTGAAGAATCCAAATCAAGTCAAAACTATCGAATTTGAAAGAAGCTTCAGAAGACTACCACAGGGCCTAATTTCAGATATTTAGGATCTACAAGTATAGAGATAAGTCAATTTCAATATCAAGCTCCTCAAAATCAAGTAAAAGGTGTGTATTTTTTTTTTTTTGAATTGCATAAGTCTTGTTTAAAGAATCAAGTTGAATTGATTCCAAAGGCATATTGTAGAATAGATATCAGCATTAGATTGTAAATGGCCTCTAAAAAGAATTCAACACCCATTAAGCCTTTATAAGGCTCTGCTATGACTCATGAAGACGAAGAATGGCAACATGACATATCAAAATTACAAGAGCAAGTGCAACAAATTTCGCTCTCACAAAGAGCAACAAAAAATGACATGGAAGTTTTGAAGAAAGTCGTGGAAACTAAGATGGATGGTTTGAAGAAAGGTGTGGAATATAAGATGAATTTTATCACAGTTTTACCTAATTCTGAAGGAAAGAGTGTCATCATGGTGGTAGTTGATAGACTTACCAAGTATGCACACTTTTGTGCATTATCTCATCCATTTAAAGCAAGTACAGTTGCTACTACATTTATGGACAGAATTGAAAAGCTACATGGAAGCCCAAGGGTTATTGTGAGCGACAGAGATCCCATTTTTATTAGAAATTTTTGGACGGAGTTATTTTCTTGTTTGGGTACTCAATTAGCTCATAGCTCATCTTATCATCCTCAATCTGATGGTCAAACTGAGATAGTAAATAAATGTTTGGAAGGATATCTTCGTTGTTTTGTATCTGATAAACAAACATAATGGATCAAGTGGTTACCTCTCGCTGAATGGTGGTATAACACTTCCTTCCATACTGCAGCAAAAATGACCCCATTTATGGCACTTTATGGATATCATCCACCATCCATCACATCATCTTTAAGAGAGAATTCTAAGGTTCAAGCAGTGGAAGATCACATCGAGCATCAACAAGAAGTTCTCCAACTCTTAAAGGATAACCTAAATTTGGCACAAAATCGAATGAAACAACAGGCAGATCAACATCGCAACAAGAGAAGTTTTGATGTAGGAGACTGGGTATTTTTATGGCTACAACCATACAAACAAATGTCCCTCAAGCAAGCTAAGAAGGATAATAAATTATCGCTAAAGTACTATGGTCCTTACAAGGTGTTGCAAAAGATTGGTACTATGGCATACAAATTGGAGCTTCTTGCTTCTTCACGAGTACATCCAGTTTTCCATGTTTCATGCTTAAAGAAGGTTATAGGTGAAAATCTTCTAGTTCAAACAATATTGCCAGAACTTGATGAGGAAGGAAAAATCGTATTGGAACTTGAAGTGGTCATGAAAACAAGAACTCGACAGCTACGAAATCGATCAATTTCAGAGTATCTCATCAAGTGGAAGAACTTACCCACTGAAGATTCTACATGGGAGGATGAGAATTTTATACAGAAGCACCCAGAGCTACTTAAGCATTGAGGGCAACACTTTTTTGAAGGAGAGGAGCATGTTAGGTCCCTATATTACTAGTATAGTCCCTTATTGTTGTTAGTGTAACCCCCTTATTGTTATTATTGTACTCCTGTAACCCCCATATTGTTATTATTGTGCCCTTAAATTATTATTTTTAGGTCAGCAAGGATTACATTGTGGCCCCACTAGGATTACATTGTGGCCCCATGGACTCCTACATATAGAAAGGAGGTTTTGTAATTTGTATCATCTAATAATTGTTCATTCATGTAATGTATTGGAGGTTGCGCCCTCGAAGTGGCTATTTTTAAGGCGTTGATATCTCTTTTCTTCTCTTTTGGAACTAGTTTCACAACACATCTTGCTATTGTCTGAAGGCTCCCATAACTCGTATGTGATCCAAGAGTTTGGGAACCCCGAGGATCCTACCTACCCATCTGTAGCTTCTCTATAGATCTATATCGCCCCACCTCTTCTCTTGAGGAACATGAGCACTCATGGCCACATCATCGTCACTACCACTGTCCCCTCTAGTTGTTGTTGCCTTGGAATCTGAAGCTTCCTTATCCTTCCTCTTAGGACAAGTTTTGGCGAAGTGTCTAATTTCACCACATCTGAAGCACCGGACCTTGGATAGGTCCTTCTTCTTCCATTTCTGTCATTGTCCCTTTGATTCTAGGGATGTATCTCCCTCCTCCTCCTTATTCACCTTGACACTTCTACTGCTGAATTCCTTCTTGGTCATCCTCCATATCTCGTCCTGTCGAAGGATATCCCACATGTCACCCCAATTCGGAAGTTGTGCTCTACCCAAGATGCTTTGGAAAAAGCTCTCCCACTCATCAGTGACTACATTCAGGGTAGTCCTCACCAAGAGCCCTTCATACAGAGTTTCCCTCATGGCAATTGACTCATCTCTGATCGTCTGCAATCTGAAGAGGAAGGGATCAATCTCCTCTCCCCTGTGCATTTGGAACATTCGCATCTGGTTCTTTGGAAGCATCTTCCGTTGGATGAATCTACCTTAATAAAATGTGGTCAAATATTTCCAGACGTGGTCATGTTCCATCCTCTTCTTGGAAATGTGTGGGACCATGTGATCCTTCACCCCATCCATGATCAAGTGCTTTGCTCGTGCCTAATTTTTGTTGAACTTATTCAAAGAGCCCACATCAGTTGGTACAATTAGGACATTTTTTGTGTGGTCTCTGATATCGTAATCCTTTAGGATTTTCAATATTTTGGCCTTCCAAATCGCAAATTTGGACACATCATCCAACCTATCCTGATCTCTCATTTCGTACGGGGCCATCTTTGCTCAAACTGTCTAAACAAGTAATATTCTCCGTTCTACTACTACTGCACTCAACATATGACCGGATCTGGGTTTCACGGTGTTAGAAACCCTCTAGAGATAGTTATCCCTCTAAAAATTATTTTCCCTCCTGAAAATCCTTCGCCAATTCTTTCGAATCAACCCTCTATGATCACCCTATTGATTAAATCTCAAACTTCTTGGAAAAAGTATTCTGAGGAATTATTTCTCCTCACTTTGTCAACTTTGCTAGGCACTATTCTACACCAAAAAAAGCGATGCCTCATGAGAAAATTTTGAAGCTCAGAAGATGCACTTCCAGCCTCAACAAAATGCACAACGTCACTCCCTTTTGGACTTTGTCACCCTGCTGGTGTTGCATCAGCCTCTGCATGAGAAACTTGGCTCAGCGTCCCTTTCCTGGTTCCGCGTCAGCCTCTGTGTGAGCATAATGTCTCTATGTCACCTTTCTAGAGCTACGTTAGCCTCTGCGTGAGCAAAATGACTCCGCGTCATCGTTAGAGGGTCTATGTTTTCCCTCTAGTGCCGCAATACCTTCTTCTGGATCTATTTTGCTTTAGCTACCCTCCCTGTAACAAATATCTTTATTCCCTTTGTTTATGGTTCAACTTGATCTGCAATGCTCTGATACCATGAGAATTTTTTTTAGCACAGAAATCCTACTGCTAAATATTTATTTACTTCTCCTACTTGTTTTATTATGCACAAGTTACTTAACTAAAAATATTCAGAAAAACTCTGAAGTAAACACAACTAGCAGTTTACAAAAATACATATAATTGACTGAACATCACACACATATGACAAAGGACACAGATTTTTCAGAAAAATGTCCCCGGAAAAACCAAATGCGGGAAAAACGTTGCAACAGATCCGAGTGTTTAATATTGTTAAGCACCAGTGTTCTAAGTACATCTAGGGTGCCATAATTCGGCTCACCCAATAGAGAAAACCTCAGCTACAGAGAAAATGTGAGTTTTACCTCACTCCAGTAAGTCTCAGTTGATCCAGATGAGCCACTGGTGAAACCCTAGAAATATCTGCATAGTCTCTATGCTGCCACTACGTAAGGCTGTGTGGCCCTGACTAAGGGACTGCGTCATCCTTGGTTTGCACTGATCAGCTTCTCCCTGAGTCTAGTTTCAGCCCTGCTGGCTCAGAAACCCTAGTATCCAACTAAATTTCATAATTTCCTTAGAGGAAAGTCTTTTACTATCAAGGTTGCATAATTCATATCATTAGATTTAACAAATAAATTACTGAGAATCAGCTAAAAGTGAAATGAAGGAGATAAACAATTATACACTATCCATACATTGAATACAAGATATACCCTAGGAAAACTCAATACAAGACAAACCCAACTAGAAGGAGAGGCCTATGCTTTTTATTTTCTTCTCTAGATGAAAAGTGAATACAAAGAAAGGGGTACTCGCACTGGTTGAATGTGGATGCTACATGGTTTTCTTCTTCCTATGTCATGCTTCAATATCCCATAACTATGAACATAATATTGAAACATAACTATGAAATAGATATAAATGCAGACAACATAGAGAAACACAACTTGACTCATTTATAGAGAGTTGAAGAAGTTACATGGTCACTAGTTGTTGTGATTTGTCTTATGAGGATCACTTTTTCTTTGTTTCTTTTCCTTTCTAATATTGATCGACTTAGTTCTATTGACATGGGTTAGTGGCATTGTGATATACTGATTTTTGAAAGGGAATCATGAATGCAAGGTGGTTAGGACTAAGCTTTGCCATTTTATATTCATGAAGATGATTTAAGCCTCAAAAGATATTTTATGGAACCAAAGTTAAGTGTGTCTCCCCACCACTACCAAGGGGAACTTGCATAGGTTTCTTTTATTTTCATTGAGACATTTTCTTTGTTGGAGCACATATTTTTCCCTACATTACTTACCATCCTTTTTGTTTTTTCTATGTGCATTGGATGTAGAAGATGTTGGTGAAGATGAATAGGTCTCTAGAGGTGTACAGTTTGTTGGCATGATCTACATCTAAATTTTTTTCTTTCAATGTCTAACATTTCGGTAAAAGTGAGATCAACCCATTATATGAGAAACTAGTTGGGAAAATCACAACTTAGGTTGAGAACTACACAGATATGGGTAAGGATGTTGAGCCCATGACAATATAGGCTCCATTAAATTTAATAAAATGACCCAGGTAGTTCCTAATAGTTACAAGAAAATTAGGATACCATAAGTGAAGAGGAGGTTTGGAACTCTTACCTAGATCGGAGTAGCTGTAATAATCATCATTTTTGGATCAAATTTTGAGAACTAGGGATGAAATGAGAGGTGCATTTTCCCCTATAAATAGGGTCCTAAGTTGATTTTCTTTTTTCTATCCACCATGGCCTTAAAAATTACAATGAAGTAACACTTGGAATGGAGGAAGAGATCATTGTTGGTAATATAGGTTTGATTTTTCCACCCATGAAGCATTTTTGTAGATGGCCAAAGCCCATTAAACGACAAAGAGTGCTATACCTTCAATAAAAAAATTTGTGGGCATGTACCTGCAAGTTCCAACACTAGAATGTCCTTTGATTCCTCCACTATGAAGGCAGGATTGAGGGGCACCTTTTTCTTTAAGGGAATAGAAAGCCTAGGATTCACCTCATCCTTGAATTGATTGGATTGGGAGGAGGATGGCATATTTTTGCATAGGGATCCTCCAAGAAGGATTGAAACCAGAAGCATGATAGCATCCTTGCTTATGCCAAAATCCACGAGAAAGAAACTATTAAGGAGTTTCCTTCTTGCATAGAGTCATTTCTAATGGCTTTGAGGGAACCCTCTCTTTGTTGTATCCATGAATTCAATATAGAGATAAGAACGCATCGATTTCATATGAAAACAGAAGGATTCCCCTGAATGGGACCTCTTAAAGACTTGAAGATCTGCAGTGACTCCACCTTGTATTTTAATATTCGTGTTAGATAGGAGTGGGATGGTATTAGTTGAATGAAGACCATATTAGAGCGAAAAGTCTTATCTAGTGTTTGTGTAAGTTTTGACTCTTAAAATGCGATGGTGGCACCTCGTTTGGCTTGGAATGCCATGGATATAGCCGGTGACCACATGCTCTCTCTAGTTATAGATTTAACTTCCAATCTTAATGTGGTCCTAGCTCATCCATTGACTCCTTTTATTTTTGTGTTCATTTAATTAGGGTTAACTATTGCAAGCGTGATGAGAGAGCACTCATTAAATGTCTTATTGACTCATTGATGAGTGTTTTTAACATATCAAATGCAGGATCAACCATAATTCTAGCCTTGAGCTCAAGATATACTTTGTGAAAATTGAATCTCATGTTGACACTGGCATTTCAAGCAATGGATTTAAAGACCCTTGATTTCATGAGTTGTCTTGACTCTTGAATATTTTCTTAACTCCCTAATTGCTTATATTAATCCCAAAAGAGACAACATGCAAATCTAAACTAGTTAATTACTTGGCAAAAACAATGTTATCATAAACCTTGTGCAAAATAATGTTTGATGGCTTGGAGGGATCCCCTCCCTTCATTATTTCTATGAATTTAATATATAAAAAATATATGTGGATAATATGGAGGGGTTCGTCTAAAAGGGACCTCATAAATACGTGAAGATCTGCTATGGCTCCCCCTTGTTTGAAGATTCATGTTAGATAGTACACAATTATAGTAGTTAGACAAAGACCATATTAGAGCTGAGAGGCTTGCTTGCCCTAGTGTTTGGAAAGTGAAGACTCTTCAAAAGCTATGGTGACACCTCATTTGGCATGAAATGCGAGATATATCCACTAACGATATTCTCTTTGTGGTTACAATTGTAGCTACTAGCCCTAATGTGGCCCTCACTTGGTCATTGACCCCTTTTGTTTTCATGTTCATTTATATAAGGTTTTTTATTGTAGGCATGATGACAATGACTTCTTGTTTCATTAATGTGACCCCTTTTGTTGTCATGTTCATTTTTCTAGGTTTTGTTATTATAGGCATGATGAAAATGACTTCTTGACCCATTGATGTGTGTCCTCAATGTAATCAAAAGAAGGATTGGCCAGAATTTGAGCATTGAGCTCAAGATTCACTTCATCAAACTTGGATCTCATGTTGATGATGTCATTTGAAGCCATGGATTTATAAATCCTTGATTTCATACACTTTCTTGAATATTTACAGTCTTGTTTGGATGTTCTTCTTCAGTCAATTATTTATAACTTTATATTAATCTTAGAAAGAGACAACATGCTGATATAAACTATAAATATAGGGGTATAGTTTCACATTTCAACCTCAGAAATTTGGACTTCTCTAAAATCTCAGATCACCGTATAAAATTTAGATCATCTTCTGTAGTTATTATAGAACCACAAATTATAGGGTTATAGGGTTATTTTTTCAGATCTCTATTATCTCACAGACACTTTTGGTGTAGTTTCATCATGCAGCTCAATACGAATTTACAGTGATATTGTAATATTGCATAAACAAGTTTCAAACATATTATAGATAGTGCAGTTCAGATGTTTTTCAAGAAGGCAACATCACTATAGTTTGGATATGGTGTTGTTCTCTATTTTGATACTCGGTGATGTATGACATGATGATGTCTCCATTCTCAGTGCTATGACATTATGAAACTCGGTACTATGATCAGACCTATGATGATGATATATTTGGTGCAATGATGATGTTATTTCTGTCTTGATATTCAATGCCATGATGAAGGTTCATTCATGATGCTTCAGTGCTACATCAATCCAGAGCTACAAAACTTGGAGATACTACAAAAGTGATCACTATAATTAAAAAATTTGAATAGAAACCTACAGTGGAGATACTACAAAATTGATCATTGTAATTAAAAAATTTGAATAACAACCTATATTCCATTTCAACATAATGAATATAGGGATGTTCAAAATTTCAAGAGTCTTGCTTAGCATGGTTTAACATAACAAAATAAGGATGTGCAAAAGGTTTTAGAAATCTTCATTTTCAAAAGGTTTAAAAACAATTTAATGATGTGTTTCTTGCATTTACATATGTATAGCATATACAACACATTTGTATATGCAGAATTTACAAATTAGACACTTGAGCGCAAATATAATTCATAAACATTAAACCGAAAAGCATGTTTCAATCTTGTCATGTGACCACCTTTGACCTATATAAATGGAAGTGGATATAATGTGCTCAAGGTCCTGATTTTTTGAATTGAAGGCCAAGAAAAATTCCCTATTACACAATATGTGCTCAAGCATGCCATGTTAATATCTAAAAGTTAATTTTATCTTGTTTGGCATTAGGTTTCAAATCCATGATCTAATAGATACAACTTATAGGTAAATATCCACGGCACACATCAAATACAGGGGAGTAGCCTTGTTGCTCAAAGACTGCTAGCACTCAAATATGGAAATTAGAAACCTATAAAAAACTTGAGGTTCAATAAATGAGAAATGAGTATTGATGGAAAATTTAACATTGACCTTGAGGCTTGAGTGAGAAAATCGCTTTAATTGAATATATATTGTTAATTCCTTCATTGCAAATTTATCAAAGTCATAAAAAATTGAAGGCATAATTCTCACAAGGCTATTTCATATGTTTCAAATGTAATTGCAGCTGTAACTCTTCCACCTCCTTTTTCAAGGCATATGGGCTGAAAATATGGCTTCATAAATCTTCTTCTACTACATATATGTTATATATACCAGTGGTTAAAATATTGTTCTCTGGAGCATGGATTAACTATAGCTCTTACAAATAAAATGTCAAAATATTATTCTTGAAGTTTGAATTTATTTTTCCAGCTTGATTCTCAGCTGAGCTCCAAGCTTCAATCTTGACCCAACTTCCAACTTCAGTCTTCCAGGCACTTGTGTGTGGTTTGTATAATGATGGTTCTAGTCTGTACCTGTATATTTTTATTTCCCAATGGAGTAATTGGTATTCTTATAGAGTAGGAATGGGATGTAGGGTTGTATCCTTTATATGTTTAAGGTTTTGGGGCATTTTTACTCTAAAAAGTCTCTTTGACTGGGGATACATGTGTCAAAACAACGTTGAAATTCTTGGCATCTGTTTCATAGCTACAGGACCCATTCCATGAATTTCGTACCCATTTCCTACTCTGTAAAGTATCCTTACATGATAGAGTGTACCATGGAATAATCCATAGAACGTTAGGTAGCCACAACTAACATTCAAGTGCTATGGGGAGAACACTCCCTAAAATTTGCTCCATGGTCAGATCTTGTGAGTGCCCCAGTGTGAGGAAGAAATTCACTATTGGGAGCACCTCTGCTGTACTTCTGCTTATGTACAAAGATAGATCTAGGATGGGCTTGAGAGTCATATCCCTATGAGCTCTAAGCTCTACACTAAGCTCTAAGCTTTGCACCAAGCTCTAAGCTCTGGGGTTGAGAGTCAAGATCCCTGTGAGCTCTAAGCTCTGCATTGGCTCTAAGCCTTTTCAAATATTGCTTGTAAAAACACTTCAGATATGCTTAGTGTTTTTAACCTTGTCACACAAGCCACAAATCTGAATTGTCCTTTGGCCACAGGTCTTCAATGATTTCTTTGAAATATTGTTTCTTTATAAGTTTGTTTTTCAACCCCTCAATCCAAGGTATGTCACTAGTTCAAGACTTCTTCCTGTCCATAAGGTTAGAGAAATTGTGTCACAAGTTCAATATTTCTTTGTCCAAAGATTCAAATTTTTTTAACTGATGTCTTAGGTATGAATCTATTCCAAGATCCTTTGCCACAATCAAAGATCCAATAGTTTTCCATGTATTAGAGTACTCAAGTCCAAAATTTTGTTCACATGTTACAACACAAATCTGAGCTTTATTAAATATGACATATCTTGAGACTACTAGTGCACAAGTCCCTCACATGTCTGATTTTTTGCAGAGTGTAAGCCTAAGGTCTGTATCATAAGTATGAGAGGCTAATTTGAGTGTTCTGCAAAAGGTAACAGGGGTATTACAATTCTAAAGGCCCAAATATTTACCACAATCACGGATTCACAGGTTCAAATATGAATTGTAGTGTCTCAAGTAAAAAATATAGTGCTTTAGATCCAAAAACTATAGTCCCTCAGTTCGAGTTGCAGATGTGTCCAAGCTGCTACATGGTCTTTAATCGAGGTTTTCCATAGGTCCACAAAATAGATCTATTATAGATCCATTTAACCCTTAGTAATGCTTCAAAAATTTTTGTATAACTGAGAGAGGAAGTGTCAATCTCCATAGGTCAAAAGAATGTCACATTACGTTTGAGCTTTAGTGCTTTCACAAGTTTGAAATATCTTTAAGGTGCGAGTATGTTTGCAAGAAATGTGCCAAGATGTGTTAGTATAGGTTCCTCGAATGTGAAGTATTATTCTATAGAAACTTTGCCCAAAATTCAACTTTTGAGCATAATCTTTGTTCTCCACTATGCTTCTATTTATTGCTATATCTTTGTTTGCATTTTTCATTCCATAGAAATTCTGGATCGATCTTCAGGAGCTGTGAAAACTGCCCCAGTGTGAGGAAGAAATCCACTATTTGGAGCACCTCTGATTTACTTCTGCTTCTGTAGAAAGATAGATCTGGGATGGTGTTGAGAGTCAATATCCCTATGAGCTATAAGATCTGCACTAAGCTCTAAGCTTTGCACCAAGCTCTAAGTTTTGGGGTTGAGAGGAAAGATCCCTACGAGCTCTAAGCTCTGCACTAAGCTCTACACCGACTCTAAGCCTTTTCAAATATTGCTTCCAAAAACACTTCAGATATGCTTAATTTTTTTAACCTTGTCACACAAGCCACGAATTTGAACTATCCTTTGGACACAGGTCTTCAATGATTTATTTGAAATATTTTTTCTCCATAAGTTTATTTTGCAGCCCCTCAATCCAAGGTATGTTACTAGTTCAATACTTCTTCCTATCCACAAGGTTAGAGGAATAGTGTCACAAGTCCAATATTTATTTTTCCACAGATTCAAGGTTTTTTAATTGATGTCTGAGGTCCAAATCTAGGCCAAGATGCTTTGCCACAGTCATAGTTCCAAGAATTGCCCACATATTAGAGTACTCAAGTCCAAAATTTTCTTCAGATGTTACAACACAGATCCGAGCTTTAATAATATGACAGATCCTGAGATTGTTGGTACAAAAGTCCCTCACAGGTCTAATTTTTTGCAGAGTGTAAGCCTAAGGTATATATCACAAGTCTAAGAGGCTAATTTGAGTGTTTTGAAATAGGCAACAAGAGTATTACAATTCCACAGGCACAAATATTTTCCACAATCACAGATGCACATGTTCAAATGTTAATTATAGTGTCTCAAGTAAAAACTATAGTGCTTTAGATCCAAAAATTATAGTCCCTCAAGTCGAATTGAAGATGTGTCCAAGCTGCTACAAGGTGTGCAATTGAGGTTTTCAATAGGTTCACAAAATAGCTCTATTATAGATCCATTTAACCCTTACTAATGAGTCTTCAAAAATATTTATAGAACCGAGAGAGGAAGTGTCAATATCAACAGGTCAAAAGAATGTCATAGTAGGTTTGAGCTTTAGTGCTTTCACAAGTCTGCAATATCTTTGAGGTGCGAGTATGTTTGCAAAAAATGTGTCAAGATGTGCAAGCACATGTTCCTCGGATGTGAAGTATTATTTTATAGAAACTTTTCCCAGAATTTGACTTCTAAACTTACTCTTTGTTCTCCACTACTCTTCGATTTCTTTCTATATCTCTGTTCGAGTTTTTCGTTCCACATAAATTCTTGATCAATCTTCAGGAGGTGTGAACACTGCCCCAGTATCAAGAAGAATTCCACTATTGGGAGCACCTCTGTTGTACTTCTGGTTTTGTAGAAAGATAGATTTGGGATGGGGTTGAGAGTCAATATCCTTACGAGCTCTAAGCTCTGCACTAAGCTCAAGGCTCTGCACCAAGCTCTAAGCTCTGGGGTTGAGAGTCAAGATCCCTATGAGCTATAAGCTCTACACAGGCTCTAAGCCTTTTCAAATATTGCTTCCAAAAACACTTCAGATATACTTAGTGTTATTAACCTTATCGCACAAGCCACAAATTTTAACTATCCTTTGGCCACAAGTCTTCAATGATGTCTTTGAAATATTGTTGCTCCAAAAGTTTGTTTTTTATCCCCTCAATCCAAGGTATGTCACTAGTTCAAGACTTCTTCCTATCCACCAGGTCAGAGGAATTGTGTCACAAGTTGATAAGCCTGATCATGTGTTTTTCTCAAAATTAAAAGTACTTGAAACTAAACTGAACCTGAGCGAATAGATAGGTCTCTTCGTTGTGATTCTGGTGCTGTACACTATTTGAAAAACCAATGTTGTATGAGGAATATATCACGTTCTCATCGTTTTCCTAAAAAACTAAAATTTTCTGACAGGAGTGACTAGGATGCCTAGTCAGCATCCAAGTATAGTCATCATGGGTGGCATATACTAGGAATATTCCATTTTCTCAAATCCAATGAGATATTTCCAAGTGGCGTAATTTGGTTTGTCGTTGTGGTTGTATTTTTTATCATGGGCCAATGGTTGGGTGACATGTGGCCAGCCCTGAGGCTGCCACGTGTCCCCTGTTTGGTTGATTAAAATTTTGTTAGGTCTGAGGGTTCGACCCTGTGACCTCCGACACATGCAAAAGGGTCTTTACCATCCGGGCTACCGACCTCCGACACATGCAAAAGGGTCTTTACCATCCGGGCTACCACTATAGCACGCCACATCTATATAAAGTTTAAAATCATGGCATATGTGTGTGTGTGGGGGGGGGGGGGGGACCGCTGACGGTTCCAACCTGCCGACAAACCATTGAATTGGTCACATGAACTGCAAACAGAACACAAAATATAATTCTGGAAGGTGGATAAACATTGTGGCAATTAAACCATAACTATTAACACTTGTCATATGGTTATGTTGGTTCCGCGGTCAGTTGTGATGGACGCCGATAGTTAGCAGAACTCCGCCACAACTTTGGGTTCCGCTCCACCATTTAATTGTGGAGTTAAATAAACCATGGGTTTGGGGGTCAACAAGTGGCCACCCCCTCCACTTTAACTTAACAGTTTAATGCTGCAATTATCTGTTTGGAAGATTTAATATCATGCCACCAAAGAAGGTGGATACCTCCTATTTTAACTGCAGTTAACTGCAATCCTCCACTTTTGGTGTAGTTTTTCTAGCTGAGATTGGGAAAAATATTTGGGAGGTCAATTTTCGACCAATTTGGTTGAAACGGGAGTCTACCTAGACTAATTTTAGCATTCTGGAGCCACTTGTGCAAAGAAAACAACCATTAGAGGCTTGTAAACACATGTATTTACAATTTTTATCATAATGATAAAGAGGGACATGTCCTTGGGAGTTGGAACAACAGATGTAGCCTAAGAGGGGTGAACTAATTCATCATGACTATTGTGTAAAACTTATGTGTGATGTTATTTCTATATTATAAAATGTTGTACATTGTTATTTAGGCTTATTTTCATGCTTAAAACTCACAAATTCATATATGTTTCATGGTTAAAAAACTCATTCCTTAAGCAAACAAATGGAGACAAATTGTACATGTTTTTATTACTGAAAGGAAACTTAGCACAACAAACTCATACACTCCTTTCAGATCAGGTTGGTATAAGAGCTACAGTTTAATATTTGGTGTTGTTGTGTGCAGATATTTGTTTAACTATTTGCAAGGGTTTACATGCCTACTAGGCTCAAGCTTAAGAGAGGAGAAGGAAAATTGGTGGAAGCAAGAGGTTCTGAAAGGGAGCCACAACAAAGGAGGGAAATATTGCCACATTCTCTGCCACCTAGTTCACCTCCAAAAGAAGTATAAGTAGCATTAAGCATGCCTCCAGGAGAAGAAGAAATCCATGAAGAGGTGGATCCCAAAGAAGAAGAAAGGGTGTTCAGGAAAGCATTCCTTGACATGACTAAAATGGTGAGAGTCCTTTATCAAGAAAGGAATGAGATACTAGAAGGAGAAGGATAAAAACTTCACAAGGAAGGTGAGGGATCATCAGGAGGTCAAAAAGATGAAGAGAAATCAAAGAAGGGCAATGGAGGAAATGGAGACAGTGGAAAGTCACCGTCATCACCCTCATCTTCATCGTCATCATCCTCTACTTCATCTTCAATACATCGGCCATACAAGTCAAAGAACACTAGTAAAATTCCTTTTCGAAAACTTGATGTTGACTTTGAATTGCCAATGTTTAATGGTGAAGTCAATGTAGAAAAGATTAATAATTGGATTAGGCAATTGGATGTCTATTTGAGAATTCATAGCCTTCATGATGATGATACCAAAATCCAACTAGCTTCATTGAGAATGGAAGGTTCAACACTTGTTTGGTGGGAAGCCAAGACAAAGGAGGAGATCAAAAAGCATGGTAAGATTATTCTATCATGGATTGATTTCATTACTGAAATAAAACAATAGTTTTATCCATTACCTAATATGCATAAATCCGTAATGAACTGGAAAAAATTTAGACAATTGAAAGGACAAAATGTGCAATAATACACCCAAGAATTTAGGAGAAGAGCTCTCTTATTAGGGGTAGATTTGCGGATCCACGATACTTTTCTCAAGTACATAGGAGACTTACATAGCTAGATAAAACATACTATTCTCATGATTAACCCTACAAGCTTAGATGAAGTTGGTGTTCAGGCCACACATCTAGAAGCTAGAGGGAAAAACATTACTGATGAGGGTAGGAATGATCAGGTGATCATGTCCAAGTTATAAAAAATTCTCAAAAATGGAAGTTCTCAGGAATGGTTGCAACCTGAATGACTGAAAAGGCCTCATCACTGTGATTCTGGCGTTGCGAATGGGACTCAAATCCGACGTCGTATGTGAAATTTATGAAGGTTTGAAGTTTTCAGTATCCTTCAAAAAGTCAGTTGACCAAAGTTGACTTTTCAATTTTGGAAAAATTAAAAAAATAGAATATTATTTGGAATATTCCAAAGAATATTCTCCTAGAATATTCCATTCGGTCTTATCAGAAGTGGACAAGTGGCATATGCTCATTAGACAGTGGTTTGACTTTGGTAATTTTCAACCAATGGAGGGTTGCCACGTGGCCCCAGGCCGAATGAGATTTTGGTTCATCAAAAATATTGGGACTTCAACGGATTCGAACCGTGGTCAGTGGTCTAACAATGGACAGGCCCGACCATTCAGGCACGAGGTGTTACTTAACATCGAATGCAACATGTATTTAAATTTTGTTAAAGTTTGTGTTGGTAGTAAATGGGGGCCAACCCCTAAGGGCTAGCCCCCACACTTTATATGACCAACATACGTGAATCAAGGGCCTAAAAATGATGGGAATGGTTAGCATAACCATTAACCGTTAAACAACATTTATGTGGCCACGACTCAAAAATTAATGCCACGGCTTGTACACAATTATGTAGCGGTTTTCCTGGTGGTCAGGGCGGTGGTCACATGTGACCCCACCCCACTTGAAATTTAATACAACCATAAACCGTTACCACTAAAATTGGTGTAGTCTGAAATTTTTAGAGTTTTCTCCATATTTGGTGCTCCTATCTGCAGTTTCTCCACATTTGGCGGAGCTAGTTTAGGGAATATCGGGAAAATTTGGTTTTGGCCATATCTCCCTCAATATTGAACCAATTTGGATGAAATTTTAGTCAATTTTGGGTTTCTTGAGCATTATGGAGTGTTTGGAATAGGGTTTAGAGAGAAAATAGGTGTTCTTCAGCCATTGTTTCTTCAGGGAAGAGGAAAGAGCCATCAGGGCCATCAGGGAGATGGAGCTATATTGGGCTATCCTTCACTATTTGAGGTGAAACAAAAGCCATTTTTAGCTTATTTATATCTTCTGAATTCAATTTTACAACTATTTTTTTCATTTTTAGGCATATTTCTCACTGTATAACCATTTTTAGAAATTTAATAGAGCAAGGACATGCCCATTGGGAGCCTTGGACCCGATAGATGTAGCCCAGGAGGGGTGAAATGCCTCATAAGTTTGCTATGTTATGCTATGGTGAATTTTCTAGCTATGTATTTCTAAACTGATATATTAAATAGTGAATTTAAATAACCAATTCTCACACAAAAACTCAGAAACAATTACCAAAAACACTTTCTTTAACTTGCAAGACATGGATAATACTTTGCACACTTAATTAAATGAAAATGGATACATTGCATAACATTACAAATAGTTCCATTTTCAGATAAGATGGTATCAGAGCCTAGGATTTCAGCCTTAGGAGCTATATTTTTACTCTGCATTTGTTCTTGTGCAAAGATATAGTCTATTGTTTGCAAGTTTTGATTCTTACTAGGCTTAAACTCAAGAGAGGTGAAGGACACTTGGTTAGTGCACAAAGTAATCCAAAACCAAGAAGGGCTAGAGAGCCACCTCTAAGAACCATTGAAGAAGCCTCAAGCATGTCTTCCAGATAAGGAGAAGCTCTTGAAGACATTGATCCCAAAGAAGAAGAACGGGTATTCTGAAAGGCTTTCCTAGAAATGACAGCGATGGTGAGGATACTCTACCAAGAAAGGAATGACAGGCTTGTAGAAGAAGGTTCTAGACACCAAAAAGAAGGAGAGGGTTCTTCAGGAGGAAAGAAAAGTGATGACAAGTCAAAGAAAGGACACAGAGAAAATGGTGATCCACCATCCCCATCTTCATCCTCTTCCTCTACATCTCGACTTCGGTGAACCAATCTCACAAGTCTAAAACATCTGGTAAAAGTCCATTTTTAAAGCTTGATGTTAAATTTGAGTTGCCTATGTTTAATGGTGAGTTCAATAAAGAGAAACTTGACAATTAGATAAGAGAGTTGGAAGTTTACTTGAGGATACAAAACCTTCATGAAGACTACACGAATATTCAGTTAGCCTCTTTGAGAATGGTAGGATCAGCATTTATATGGTGGGAAGCCAAGATCAAGGATGAAATTAAAAAACATGGTAAGATCACTTTATCATGGGCTGAATTTATTTCCACAATTAAACAACAATTTTATCCATTAGCTCATTTACAAAAGGCTATCATGAATTGGAGAAGTTTTAGACAACTTAAGGGACAAAGTGTTGAAGATTATACTCAAGAGTTTAGAAGAAGGGATTTATTACTTGGAATTGGTTTGCATAGCCAAGAGACTTTGCTGAAATATATAGGTCGTTTACACATCTATCTTATACATGTTATCCTTATGTTCAATCCTACTATTCTAGATGAAGTTTGTGTACAAGCTACGCATTTAGAGGCTAGAGGGAAACAATATTTTGATGGGAATGAGGGTAGTGAATTTAAAGGAAAAGGTAGGAAAAGAAATGCAAACTCTAGGAAAGAAAAAGGAAAATAATTTTGTAAAAAATGTCACAAAACAAGCCACGATGAAGACCATTTCTGGAAACTTCATCTGGAGCTGAAAGCAAAAATATTTAAAACCAAAGATAAGGCCAAAGAAAAGGGAAAAATTGTTGCAACTGCTGAACAAGACTTAGGGTCTGAATCGGGTGATGAAACTAAAAGCATAGCCATGGTACTAAAGAACATAATGGGGAAAGAGATTGTAAAGGAAACAAATCCCAGTTCTAGCACTTTAAACTGTCACATAGAAGCTCCAAATGAAGAGAGGAAGATTGAGCTGTTTCATGTGAGGATAATCTCAAAACACACAAAGATAGACACACTATTGGATAGTGGGTCACAAGCGAATCTCATCTTAGAAGACTTAGTCAAGAAGCTGAAACTTGAGACCATTCCACATCTGAAGCCATATCCACTTGGTTGGATTTGCAAGGATGCTAATTTACAAGTCTCAAGAAAGTGCATGTTGTGCTTAGCCATAACAACTCATTCTGTTGATTTGGTTGAACTAGATGTGGTACCACTTGACATTACAGGTGTGGTTTTGGGTATTCTGTACTTATATGACAGAAAAGAAATCTTCCATTTCCATGAGAATAAGTACTATTTGTTCAAGGATGGTAAGGAGTTTATTGTGAGAGCACATTGGAAGAAGCTAGAATATTCTTTAGTGAATGCAGGGTAATTGAAAAGGCTTGTCAATGCAAGTCAAAATCTGACTTTGTTGATGATCAAGCAAAACGATTTTGTAAATAGTCCTTTTCATATTATTTTTTATGTAAATGATGATATGTTACATTCCGGAAGCAGGTCATATTTGGAAGAAGATGATAAGATGTTGCATAAAGTGCCTTTGGTGTCGATCGATGCACAGAACAAAGTGTCGGTGCAAGGTGGTGCAAAAATCCAAGAGAGGGTAAAGCATGCAAGAAAATAGGACAGAAATTTCAACATGGGTCATTACTGGTTTCAGAATGGCAGATTGGTATGGCGAGAAAATTTGGTCGGGAATCCACACAAGTACATGGGTCATTCGGAAAAAATTCACCATAAGGACAATTGGCAAGGTGTATCTCAATTTCAGTTTCCTTGGAAAGTAGACCATTGTAGGAACAATATTATTTCTGCAAATTTTAATTGTTGTTTAGCAAATTTCAAAAATTTACATCATGAATCAGTCAAGGTTAGCAACAGTCGGTCAGCAGGATCAAGGAAGAATTTATCTTTTTATGTGAAGCTCAATTTGATGAAGTCGGGAAGATTTTATTGGTTCAAGGCCAGAAGAGTGGAGAATCAGTCTCCTCATCTTCAGTTTCTGTAATTCAGAGAGCTTTTGGGGGCCAAAAGCTTCCCATTTGGGAGGTGTGATCAGGTGACCATGTCTAAGTTATAAAAAGTTATCAAAATGGAAGTGCCCAGAAATGGTTGCAACCTAAACGACCGAAAAGGCCTCATTGCTTTGATTATGGCGCCATGAACGAGAATCAAATCCAACGTCGTATGTGAAAGTTATGAAGGTTTGAAGTTTTCAGTATCCTTCAAAAAATCAGTTGACCAAAGTTGACTTTTCAATTTTGGAAAAATTAAAAAAAGAGAATATTCTTTGGAATATTCCCCTAAAATATTCCATTCGGCCTTATCAGAAGCAGACAAGTGGCATATGCTCATTGGACAGTGGTTTGACTTTGGTAATTTTCAACCAATGGAGGGCTGCCACATGACAGGCCTGGAGGCTGCCACATGGCCCCAGGCTGAATGAGATTTTGTCTCATCAAAAATATTGGGACTTCGCCGGATTCAATCCATGGCCGATGGTCTAACAATGGACAGGCCCAAACATTCGGGCTCGAGGTGTTACTTAACATCTATGGAATGCAACATGTATTTAAAGTTTGTTAAAATTTGGGTTGGAGGTAAATGGGGGCCAGCCCCCACACTTGATATGACCGGTGGACATGAATCAAGGGCCTAACACCAATAGGAACGATTAGCATAACCATTAACCGTTAAACAACATTTATGTGGCCACGACTCAAAAATTAATGCCACGACTTGTAGATAGTTATGTAGCGGTTTTCCCAGCAGTCAGGGCGGCAGTCACATGTGACCATGCCCCACTTGAAATTTAATACAACCGTAAATGTTACCACTAAACTTGGCACAGTATGACATTTTTGGATTTTTGTCCATATTTGGCCCTCCTACCTGCAGTTTCTCCACATTTGGTGGAGCTAGTTTAGGGAATATTGGGCAAAATTGGTTTTGGCCATATCTCCTTCAATATTGAACCAATTTGGATGAAATTTTAGTAAATTTTGTGTTTCTTGAGAATTTTTGAGTGTTTGGGATAGGTTTTAGAGTGAACAGAGGAGTTCTTCAACCATTTTTTCTTCAGGAAAGAGGAAAGAGCTTTTAGGGCCATCAGGGAGATGGATTTGTATTGGGCTATACTTCACTGTTTGAGGTGAAACAAAAGCCATTTTTGGCTTATTTCTGTCTTTTGAAGTCAATTTCACAACTTTTTTTTCCTTTTTAGGCATATTTATCACTATATAACCATTTTGAGCAACTTAATAGAGCAAGGACATGCCCATTGGGAGCCTTGGACCCGACATATGTAGCCTAGGAGGGGTGAACTACCTCATCAGTTTGCTATGTTATGCTATGGTGAATTTTCTTGCTGTGTATTTCTAAACTGATATATTAAATAGTGAATTTAAATAACCAATTCTCACACAAAAACTCAGAAACAATTACCAAAAACACTTTGTTTAACCTGCAAGACATGGATAATACTTTGCACAGTTAATTAAATGAAAATGGATACTTTGCATAGCGTTACAAATAGTTCCATTTTCAGATCAAGGAAGAAACCTTTTAAGGGGAAAAACAAAGAGAAGACCTCAGAAGGTAAGGGTAAAAATAATGCATCTATCAAGAAAGAGGGAGAAAAGGTTGTTTGTAAACACTGTTCAAGAGAAGGCCATGAAGAGAAAATTTTTTGGAAATTACTCCCTGAAAAGAGACCCAAGTATAACAATAAAAAAGGGAAGCAGAAAACTACAGCTAGAACTCATCATCACTTAGGAGAGGATTCAAGTGATGAATCAAAAATTATAGCCATGGGATTGAAGAATATGAAGGGGAAATAAATTGAAACAAAACCCAATACTAGTACATCAAACTGTCACATACAAGCTCCAAATGAAGAAGAGAGAATTGAACTGTTTCATTTTAGGGTCATATCCAAACATACCAAGATTGACACACTGTTTGACAGTGGGTCACAAGAAAACTTAATCTTTGAAGAATTGGTCAAGAAAATTAATCTTGAGACCATTCCACATCCAAAACCATATCCACTTGGGTGGATTTGTAAGGATGAAAATTTAAAGGTTTCAAAGAAGTGCATATTGCGCTTTGCAATAACTGCACATTTTGTTGACACAGTTGAATTAAATGTGGTTCCACTTGATATTATAGGTATTGTGATGGGCAGTCCTTACTTGTATGATAGGAAAGTGATCTTCCATCGCCATGAGAACAAATACCATTTATTCAAAGATGGCAAGGAGCACATTGTTAGATCACATCACAAGAAGACAAATATTGCAATGGTAAATGCTGGAGAGGTAAAGAGGCTGGTGAATTCAAGTAATAATTTTGTTCTTCTAATGATTGAGCCTAAAGTTGATGTTAATCATGAATCATTTGAGGATTGTGATCCTAAGTTGAAATCAGATTTATATGATGTAGTTTATGCACATCATGAGATGTTTCGGGATCCAACATGATTGCCTCCAAAAAGGGAGATTCAACATGAAATTCAGTTGCAACAAGATTTTCCTCTTCCAAACATCAGCATGTATCGCATGTCAATAATGGAGAATCCTAAAATAAAGAGGCAAATCAAGGACATGTTGGACAAGGGACTCATAAGGCCAAGCATTTTTCCATGTGGTTCACCCATAGTATTTATTCCGAAGAAAGATGGGACTTCGCGCATGTGTGTAGACTTCAGAGCTTTGAAAAAGATAACGGTAAATAATTGATACCCACTCCCAAGGATAGATGATTTTCTTGATCAGCTGAAAGAAGCAATTTTTTTCACTAAGTTAGATTTACGAATTGGATATCATCAAGTAAGAATTGCAAAGAATGATATATGGAAGAATGCATTCAAAACCAAACAAGGACTCTTTGAGTGGTTGGTTATGTCATTTGGTTTGTGTAATGCACCGACGACTTTCATGCGTGTTATGGATAATTTTTTGCATCCATTTCTTGATGAATTTGTGATTGTGTATTTAGATGATATACTCATTTTCAACAAAACAAGAGAAGAACATGTCTTTCATGTGAAAAGAGTGCTTGATGTTTTGAATAAAGATATTTTATTTCTTAAGATGTCAAAGTCTGAATTTGGAAAGACTTCTTTGGTTTATTTGGGACACATTGTAGGAGGAGGCAAGTTGAGAATTTATCCTTCTAAAGTGGAAGCCACTCTGAATTGGCCCACTCCAAAAAACATTTTCGAGGTGAGAAGTTTCTTAGGCGCAACTCAGTATTTGAGAAAGTTTATTGCTAACTTTTTTGCCATAGCAGCTCCTATTCATGCAGTGAAAAGTGTGAAGAAAGGCTTCCAATGGGGAGGAAAACAGTAGCAAGCTTTTGAGTCTTTAAAAGACAAGATCAGTTCAGCTCTAGTCCTTGCATTATGAATTTTAGACAGCCATTCAAGATACAAATCGATGCTAGTGATTATGCCATGGGCACACTACTTTTGCAGCATGGTAAGCCTATCTATTTTCATTACGAAACATTCAATGGTGTTGTAACTAACTATCCTACATATGAAAAAGAGTTGTATGCATTGGTACAAAGCATAAAGAAGTGGAAACACTACTTGATGGGTAAAGAGACGATTATACATATCGATCACCAACCATTACAATACTTGCAGTCGCAAACAAAATTGCAGTAATCATGACATTTCAGGTGGATGGGATTTCTTCAACTGTTTCAATTGGTTATAAGGTACAAGAAATGTATTTTCAATAAAGTTGTTGATATGCTTTCAAGGCCAATTATAAGTGCTTCTACTTTACTTAAAAATGATTCTATTGTACATGAGAGTTACATAGAACAATATGCATCTGATGTCTATTTTCAAGATGTGTATGCTAGTTTGTGTGAAGGGAATCAAGTTGAGGAAAATGATTATCACATGCATAATTTTTTTTTGTTTCATTTGGGTAAGCTATGTATACCACAAGGAGAGAGGCTTAATGTCATGAAAGAGGCTCATTCTTCTCTTATTGCTGGACACTTTGGGGTAAGCAAAACAATGGCACATCTACATAGGTATTGCTATTTGCCTCACATGATAGATAGTGTATCACATTTTATAAGGGGTTGTTCTATGTGTGCAAGAAAAAAGCCTAGTAGTAGGAATATTGGGTTGTACACGCCACTACCAGTACCATCAAGGCCATGGGAGAGTGTATCCATGGAATTTTTTGGAGTTCTACCTATGTGAAGAAAACAACATGATTATTATTATGTAGTTGTGGATAGATTCAGTAAAATGTGTATACTTATGCCATGTAAGAAAACCATTACTGCTGAAAAAATTGTTAAACTTTATTTTCAACATGTATGGGTTAATTATGGATTGCCATCTTATATTGTTAGTGATATGGATTCCAGGTTCATTGGGAATTTTTGGTCCAATATTTGGAATATGCTAGACACAAAGTTGAAAAATAGTATTGCTTTTCATCCGCAAACTGATGGCCAAACCGAGGTGGTGAACATAACCGTTGTGCATATATTGAGAGGATATTGCAAAAAACATCTCAAGTTGTGGGATGAACAACTGCATTACATTCAACACGCTTACAACTGGGAAAATCACTCCTCTACAAATACTTCACCTTTTGAAGCTTGCTTTGGGTATTTTCCAAAATCGCCATTAGACTTCATCTTTGAGAAGGATGTTGCAATTGATGGGCATAGTGATATTGACAAGGCTCGAAAGTTCATTGAGTAGATTCAGATTATTCATCAACAAGTTCAAGAACAACTTGAGAAGAGTAAAAGAAAATGCAAGGAGAGGCATGACAAAAATAGAGTTTATCACAAGATATAAGAAGGAGATGAGGTATGGTTGCACATAAGCAAAGAAAGGATGCAAGGAGAAGGTAAAAATCTCAAGACCATTCGCTATGTTCCATTCAAGATCATCAATCAAGTTGGTAATAATTCATTTCAACTTGATTTGCCTTCATATATGAAAATGTATTCCATTGTCAATGTAGAAAATTTACATTTGTATGAGCCTTCTTTGATTGTGGATCAAGGGAGTGATGTTCAGCTGCCATCTATAGAATATTTCTCACCAGAACGTTTGGATGAGCTCAAGGAGGATACCATACTTGATAGGAGGACATGCACTTCTAAGAGGGGAAGTGTTGATTATCTTTGGGTTGGGCTCAAGGGCAGTAAACCAAGTAAGGCAAGATGGATGGAAGTTGAAAAGGTGAGGGAGTTGTACCCTCATCTTCTGAACAGGTAATTTGTTGGGTATGTGTTATATTCTTTCCAAGACTAGTCACGTGTGTGGGGGTCACAGGGGGGTGATAGCCCCCCTTATGCATTGAACCGGGCGTAGCAGGGGGGTCATAGCAGCGCCCCGGGAAAAAAAATTTAGACGTTTTTTTCCGGTGGGTGGACCCACCCATGGTTTTGTGCATGGGTTTTCACATGGTTTTGGGGCATGATGGTTTTCGGCCCCTGGTATTTTGTAGATCCGGTCAAGGGAACTACGGTTATGTTCTAATATAGGTTTAATGGATTTGGGTTTATGTATGCTTCGACATGTATATATATGTGTTGTAACACTAAAAGGAATATAATGAAAAATCAAGTTGGTCATCCCGATTTGGGATCTAGCGGAAAATCTCTGTGTTTATCTGTTTTATGTTTTATGCTCTCATTATTGTTTATTTTTTATTTTAAGATTCGTTTGTAGATAATTTTTGTACAGGGTTAAAACCTACATTTGGTATTAGAGCAGTTTTGGCTTCAAGGGGATGCCTTTGCTGTTGAGGGGTTTTTTTCTCGGGCCTGAGATAGACCCTGTTCAGTGGGAGATCTACTGGATCGATTCTTGTGGTGAAAGAAGATGGCATGCAGTGGGAAGATAGAGATCAAGAAATTTAATGGTCAGAGTTTTGAGTTGTGGAAGCTCAAGATGGAGGAGCTGTTGGTGGATAAAGATGAGTGGATCTCGATAGATCCAGGTACTAAGCCAACAACAATGTCAGATGAGGACTAAAAGAAGCTGGATCGGAAGGTGAAGAGAACAATACGGTTGTGTGTCTTAGATTCGGTATTGTTGAATGTATCTGGGGAAGTTATGGAAAAGACCTTGTTGGAAAATCTAGGGATTTTGTACCAATCTAAGTCTCTCGTGAATAAATTGTTCCTGTGAAAAAGCTGTATAACCTGAGGATGAAGGATGGAGACTCAGTGACAGAGCATTTGAATGCCTTCAATACTATGGTAAGCCAGCTATCATTTGTTGATATTAAAATCTCAGATGAAGATAACTCCATCAGTTTGTTGTGTTCTCTTCCAGATTCGTGGGATAGTCTAGTTATTGCAATAGGTAGCAATACAACTACCTTGAATGTTGATGACATTGTCTCAACCTTGTTGTCACAGGAAATGAGATGAAGAAATATGGAGGGTCAGAATGGATATGCATTATCTATACGAGGAAGGTCCCAAAACAGAAACAAGAATAAGGTTTCAAGTGAGAGATCTAAATCTCCTAGAAATTTTGTAAAGATGTGCTGGAAATGCGGAAAACAAGGGCACTACAAAAAGGATTGCAGATCTAAAGCTCCTGAGAAAGGAAAGGGATCTGATGATGCTCCTTATACAGAGGAAAAAACTACCTCAGATGAAGGTGGGGGTATGTATTTGGCTTATTCTTCAAATACACATGTAGATCATGAGCCATAGTTGATTGACTCGGGTGCATCCTTTCACTTCACTCCTCATAGGGAGTGGTTCTACGAGTATGAGAAATATGATGGCGGTGATGTCTTCTTAGGTGATGAAAAGAAGGCCAGAATCGTCGGGCGTGGAAAAGCTAAGCTGAAGCTAAAAGGTGGAAGTCTTAGAACACTTCTTGGTATTCTGCACATTCCCGCATTGGCTAGAAATCTGATTTTTGTAAGCACGATGGATGATGCAGGTGTAAAAATAGTGTTCAAGAAATATACCTATAAAATGGTTGGAGGAGCATTGGTATTAATGCGGGGAGCTCGGATTGGAACTATGTACAAGCTGCAAGGAAGCACTGTTATTGATGGGTGCAACAGTTTTGTGGTTCCCGAAAGTGGAGCAGAAAGCCTAGCGGTCTCTGGAGAAAAGACCATGCTATGGCATCAAAGGCTTGGACATATTGGAGAGAAGGGTCGTCGGATACTGCATGGAAATGGTATGGTATAAGGTATGTCTAACAGCTCTTTGGATTTTTATTTCTGTGAACATTGTGTATATGGGAAGTAGAATTAGGTGAGTTTTCCTTTTGGTGCTAAGAGGGAAAACAAGATATTAGAGCTTGTGCATAGTGATGTGTTTGGAACTATGTTGGTTCCATCACTAGGTAAGTATGTGTATTATGTTTCATTCATAGATGACTTCTCAAGGAATACATGGATATATTTCTTGAGGAATAAATATGAAGTCTTTGACAAATTTAAAGAATTTAAGGCTATGGTGGAAAAGCAGACAGAGAAGAAGATAAAGGTGTTGATGACAGATAATGGTAGGGAGTTTTACAAGAAGGAATTTGAAGAGTTCTGTAAGAAGTGTGGTATAGCACACAAAAATACTACTCCATGCACACCTCAGCAAAATGGAGTTGCAGAAAACATGAACAGAACGCTAATGGAAAAGGAAAGGAGCATGCTTAGTGGTACCGGGTTAGGACAAGAACTCTGGGCAGAGGCATTGGAGACTGCACGATACTTGGTTAACATATCACCTTCATCAGCATTGGAGGATAAGACACCACATGAGGTATGGACTGGTAAGAAACCCTCTCTTTCACATCTGAGGGTATTTGGATGTGATGCATATGTACATGTTCCAAAGGATAAAAGGACCAAGTTGGGTAATAAATCTGAAAGGTGCATCTTTATTAGGTATAAGGATGGTTTAAAGGGTTACAAGCTTTGGAACCCAGAAACAAGGAAGGTAGTGTACAACCGAGATGTGGTATTTAGAGAGTTGAAAGATGCTGTTAAACATGAATTCCTACCAAAGGAACCTGAGAAGATAGAGTTTGAGCTAAAGGAGGATGAATCAAACTCTACAATAGGAGAAGACTCAGAAGAGGAAGAGCCACAAACTCCAACTGTGAGAAGATTAGTTCGAGAAAGAATACAACCAAAAAGGTATAGCCCATCTGCTTTCTGTTCAAATTTTTCTTTAACTATAACTAATGATAATCCCATAACTGATAGGGAGGTAGTAGATTTAGAGGATGGAAAACTATGGAAGGAGGCTAGGGTTGATGAAATGGCATCCTTGCACAAAAATGAGGCATGGGATTTGGTGGAGTTGCTAGCTGGTGTTTAAGAAGAAGATGAATGTAAGAGGCAAGGTGGAGAAATACAAAGCTCGGTTGGTAGCAAAAGGTTATTCCCAAGTGCCAGGAATTGTTTTTGGTGATATTTTTTCTCTTGTTTCCAAAGTTACTTCTATTAGATCACTTTTATCTGTTGTTGCTGCTTTTGATTTTGAGGTAGAACATATGGATGTGAAGACAACATTTCTTCATGGGGATCTAGAAGAGGAGATCTACATGAAACAACCTGAAGCCTTTATGGTGAAGGGGAAGAAGGAAATAGTATGCAGGTTAAAGAAGTCTCTGTATGGGTTAAAACAGTCACCAAGGATGTGGTATCTGAAATTTGATACCTATATACGGGGACTTGGCTTCAGTAGAAGGAAGGAGGATCACTATGTTTATTTTAAATTAATTGGTGACTGTGTTATTTATTTGGTCTTATATGTGGATGATATGTTGTTGATTGGAAATGACAAAGAAATTATCCAATATTTGAAGACCCAACTGTTCTCCAAATTCGACATGAAGGATCTTGGTGCCTCAAACTATATTTTGGGCATGGAAATTAAGAGAGATTGGGCAAAGAGGAAGCTCTGGTTAAACTAACGGAAGTATGTAGAGACTATATTGTAGAGGTTCAATATGCAGGATAGTAAACCGATGAATGTTCCAATTCCTGTAGGTACAAATTTGTTTGCTGAATAGTGTCCCAAGACACAAGAAGAAGAGGAGGATATGTCCCGTGTTCCATATGCAAGTGTAGTGGGTAGCCTGATGTATGCAATGGTATGTACTAGACCAGGAATTGCACATGCAGTGGGAGTATTGAGCAGGTTTATGTCAAACCCAAGGAAGGAGCATTGGACAACAGTGAAATGGGTTTTCAGATATTTGTGTGGCACTATTGATTATGGCTTGTCTTACTAGGGAAGACCAGGATTGGAAAAAGTGTTGGGCATTCATGGTTTTGTTGATGCAGACTGGGCTGGAGATTTGGACCAAAGAAGATCTACAAGTGGGTATGTGTTTAGCCTATTTGGAGGTGTAGTCAGCTGGATGAGTAAAATACAATCTGTAGTGGCTCTTTCAACTACAGAGGCAGAATACGTGGCAGCCACTCATGAAAGCAAGGAAGCAGTTTGGTTCCAGAGATTGTGTTCAAGTATGGGGTTGGTGCGGCAAGCTATAAGGATAGACTGTGATAGCCAAAGTGCAATTTTCTTGGCTAAGAACCCTGCTTATCATTCAAAGACAAAGCACATTTATGTTCAATATCACTTTGTGAGATAAACGGTTGAGGCTAAAAGGGTGTTGCTGGTAAAGGTGGACACTTTGAAGAACGTTGCAGATGCATTGATGAATTTTTTGAGCACTCAGAAGTTCTCTTGGTGTAGAGAAACAATGGGCGTTGCAAAGCTAGGTTAATAACTCAGCTCTTCTGTGGCCCCTTGCAGAAAGAAAACAACAAGTGGGAGAATGTTGGGTATGTGTTATATTCTTTCCATGACTAGTCACGCGCGGAGGGGTCACAAGGGTGGCGATAGACTCCCCTTTATGTTGCGTCGGGTGTAGCAGGGGGGTCACAGGGGGGGCGACAGTGCCCTGGGAAATTTTTTTTGGACCTTATTTTCCGGTGGGCAGACCCGCCCATGGTTTTTTGCATGGGTTTACACATGGTTTTGGGGCATGATGGTTTTTGGCCCCTAGTATTTTGTAGATCCGGTCAAGGGAACTACAGTTATGTTCTAAGCCAGGGTTAATGGATTTGGGGTTTATATATGCTTTGAAATGTATATATATGTGTTGTAACACTAAAATGAATATAATGAAAAATCAAACTGGTCATCCCAATTTGGGATCTAGGGGAAAATCTTTGTGTTTATCTATTTTATGTTCTATGCTCTTGCTATTGTTTATTTTATGTTTTAAGATTAGTTTGTAGATAATTTATGTACAGGGTTGAAACCTACATAATTAAAGTCTTTTGGGGTCCAAAATCTTCCCAATGGGGAGGTGTGACTAGGAGATCATGTATTTTGCTCAAAATTGAAAGTACTCGAAACTAAACCGAACCTGAGCAACTAGATAGGTCTCTTCTTTGTGATTCTGGTGCCGTGAACGGTTCGAAAACCGATGTCGTATGAGGAAGATATTGCATTCTAATCGTTTTCCTAAACATCTAAAATTTTGTGACAGGAGTGACTAGGATGCACAGTCAACATGGGTGGCATATACTAGGAATATTCCCTTTTCTCAAATCCAATGAGACCTTTCCAAGTGGCGCAATCCGGTTCGTCATTGTGGTTGTATGTTTTATCGTGGGCTAATGGTTGAGTGACACATGGCCAGCCCTGAGGCTGCCACGTGTCCCCTGTTTGGTTGATTAAATTTTTTTTAGGTCCGAGGGGTTCGATCCCACGACCTTCGGTGCGTGCACAAAGGTCTTTACCATATGGGATACCACATAGTTCTTACCACTATAGTGCTCCACATCTATATAAAGTTTAAAATTATGGCATATGTGGGGGGGAGACCGTCGACAGCCCATTGAATTGGTCACATGAACTGCAAACATGCCACAACATATAACGCGGGAAGGTGGATAATCATTGTGGCAGTTAAACCATAATTGTTAACACTTGTCACATGGTTACGTCGATTCCATGGTCAGTTGCAATGGATGCTGACAGTAAGTGGAAATCCACCACAACTTCGGATTCCGCTCCACCATTTAATTTTGGAGTTAAATAAACCGCGGGTTTGGGGGTTAGCATGTGGCCACCCCCTCCCCCTTAACTTAATGTTTTAATGTTGGGGTTAGCTGTTTGGTGGATTTAATAGCATGCCACCAAAAAAGGCAGATAACTGCTATTTTAATTGCAGTTAACTGCAGTCCTCCACTTTTGGTGGAGTTTTTCTAGCTGAGATTGGGAAAAAGCTTTCGGAGATCAATTTTCGACCAATTTGGGAGAAACAAGAGTCTACCTAGACTAATTTGAGCATTCTCGAGCCACTGGTGCAGAGAAAACAACCATTAGAGGCTTGTAAACACATGTATTTACAATTTTGAGCATAATGACAAAGAGGGACATGCCATTGGGAGCTGGACCAACAGATGTAGTCCAGGAGGGGTGAACTTATTCATCATGCCTGCTGTCTAAAAATTATGTGTGATGTTATTTCTCTGTTATACACTATTTTACAATGTTATTTAGGCTTAGTTTCATGCTAAAAACTCACAAATTCATCTATGTTTTATGCTTAAAAAACTCATTCCTTAAGAAAACAAATGGAGACAAAATGTACATGTTTTTATTACTGAAAGGACACTTAGCACAACAAACTAATACACTCCTTTCAGATCACAAGTCCACTATTTCTTTGTCCACAGATTCATGGTTTTCTAATTGATGTCTCAGGTCCGAATCTATGCCAAGATCCTTTGCCACAGTCATAGGTCCAAGAGTTGTCCACATATCAGAGTATTCAAGTCCAAAATTATCTTCAAATGTTACAACACAGATCCGAGATTTAATAAATATGACAGATCCTGAGACTGCTAGTGCACAAGTCCCTCACAGGTCTAATTTGTTAGAGAGTGTAAGCCTAAGGTCTGTATCACAAGTCCGAGAGGCTAATTCGAGTTTTCTATAATAGGTATTTCCATAGGCCCAAATATTTTCCACAATCACATATGAATAGTTTCAAATTGAATTGTAATGTCTCAAGTAAAAACTACAGTTCTTTAGATCCAAAAATTATTGTCCCTCGGGTTGAATTGCAGATATGTCCAAGATACTACAGGGTTTTCAATTGAGGTTTTCCATAGGTCCACAAAATAGCTCTATTATAGATCCATTTAACCCTTAGTAATGTTTCTTCAAAAATATTTATAGAACTGAGAGAGGAAGTGTAAATCTCCGTAGATCAAAAGAATTTCATAGCAGGTTTGGTCTTCAGTGCTTGCATAACTCTGCAATATCTTTTAGGTGCGAGTATGTTTGCAAGAAATGTGCCAATATGTGCAAGTAAAGGTTCCTCGAATGCGAAGTATTATTCTATAGAAACTTTTCCCAGAATTTGACTTCTGAACTTACTCTTTGTTGTCCACTATGCTTCTATTTCTTGCTATATCTCTGTTTGAGTTTTTCGTTCGACACAAATTTTGGATCAATCTTCAGAGGTGTGAACACTGCCCCAATGTTAGGAAGAAATCAACTATTGGGAGCACCTCTATTGTACTTATTCTTCTGTAGAAATATAGATTTGGGATGGGGTTGAGAGTCAATATCCTTATGAGCTCTAAGCTCTACACTAAACTCTAAGCTCTGCACCAAGCTTTAAGCTACGAGGTTGAGAGTCAACATCCCTACGAGCTCTAAGCTCTGCACATGCTCTAAGCCTTTTCAAATATTGCTTCCAAAAACACCTCAGATATGATTAGTGTTTTTAACCTTGTCACACAAGCCACAAATCTAAACTGTCCATTGGCCACAGGTCTTCAATGATGTCTTCAAAATACTATTGCGCCAAAAGTTTGTTTTGCAGCCCCTCAATACAAGGTATGTCACTAGTTCAAGACTTCGTCCTATCCACAAGTTTAGAGGAATTGTGTCACAAGTGTAATATTTATTTTTCCATAGATTCAAGGTTTTTTAATTGATGTCTTAGGCCCGAATCTATTCCAAGATCCTGTGCCACAGTCACAGGTCTGAGAGTTGTCCACATATCAGAGTACTCAAGTCCAAATTTTTCTTTAGATGTTACAACACAGATTTAAGCTTTAATAAATATGACAGATCCTGAGACTGCTGGTGCACAAGTCTCTCATAGGCCTGATTTTTTGTAGAGTGTAAGCTTAAAGTCTGTATCACAAGTTTGATAGGCTAATTTGAGTGTTCTGAAATAGGTAACAGGAGTATAACAAGCCCACAAGCCCAAATATTTTCCACAGTCACAGATGGACAGGTTCAAATGTGAAACATTATAAAGCCTGTGAATCCCTTTATCCTCGATATTGAAGAGTTGAGAGCAATGAGAATCAACTCAAACCCAAAACAACTGACAAAAACACAACATAAAAGTGAAACAAACCCCGTAAATGATATGAAATAAGGAACCACTAAATAATTCCCCTAATGGTTTCCACACATTCATAGTTATACTGTAGAAGTATAGTAGACCTGACCAATGAGGAAGATAGGATTCTTATAGTAGTACTTTTCAACACATTGGGTGATCAACTTTGATTCCCTGTTTTGAGCATATTTTGGCAGAATAAATACCCCTCACTCGCAATCTCTTTTTGGATACTATTTCCTTTTATTTTTCTCGCTTATATAGCCACATTGTGGTAAGAGGAGGCTAGTTTAGATTCTCTCTTCGAGACATACAAAAATGGAAAATTTGTTAAAATATGTCAGAGTGGTGATCTCTATCAAACTCCCTTTTCAAAATCATGGTTCAAGATTGTTGACTAGCTTAGGCAAACATAATTAATCTCATCGCATCTTGGACGAACTTGAAAAGATTTGACTAGGTTTGGCCGAAACTCAAACAAATCAAACATATTTGGAAACAAATTTAGGAACTCTTAGTATTCCCTTCCATAAGGAAACAAGGACTATAGTAATCGGCCAATTGTTTATTATTAGTCTTTGCATGAGAATTAAAACATCAAACCACATAAAACCTAATTTTTTAAGGAAAATATTATAATAATTTTTTTCTCCACCTATCAAATGTTGACATTGATTTTTGTTAGCCAATGAAAAATTTGATCTTAATTGGCCTCTTCTTGAGGTGGAGAGGCACAAAACTTATAAGTAAAAAGAATATGGTAAGGATGATTTTTTTTCTTAATCATGTAATGCTAGCATTACTCTAGCATTACTTAGGTTAACATTAATTGTTTGCTCGTAAGTGTCTAAATGTATTGCTAACGAGTCTAGCCATGATCTCTTGAGCTCTTTGCTACACGTGGCTACCCAATTGTCCATATTGGCACATGTTCTACTCTTCAATTTCCATTTGGCTTGGATTCTTGATTTTTTTTATGTTTCTCTCATACATGAACTAAATTCAACTAAGAGCGAGTCAAATGAATTTGTTATAGACAAAAATCCTATGCATTGTACAAACAGTTCTTGGATAACAAGCATAGTTGCAGGGCTAGTAATAGGTATGCTAATTAGTCTGTTGTTTATGATCTTCTTCTTTTTACATGTACAACTAGTAAATACAACTTAGCCTATGTTCAGGTCATAGTCAGGATTACAAACTTATGAAATTCACTAACTCATCTAGGATTATGATCTAGTGTGTTAAGACTGCTCAAACATATTAGCTTAACCATCGCTTATTGAGCATATTACTATGTGGCTAACTCAAAGCATAAGTGGTGAAATCCTAGTGTTTCTTTGAAAAAATCTGATTTACCATTCATTATTATATGTATGAATATATGTCCTGGTGAATACCCTTGTATTGATAAGTGCAAGCACTATAAAAGCACTAAAAGGCCTAGCGCCAGGGTCACTTCTTGTTGTTCTATCTAGGAGATTGGATTCATTCGGTTTTTCCCTTTGTATCAGTAGTTGCAAGCACCAAAAATCCCAACTCTAGGGTCGCTTATTTTTGTTCTAGCTTGGAGCCTAGTTTCATTGTCGAGATTTTAATTTATTGAAAGTTGTAGAATTTACAATCTATAAAGTTTCAAGATATAATTTTTAAAAGTCTAATTCTTTAAAGGGTGCTAGCTCAATGGAATATCACCTGCTTTACAAGTAGGAGGTTGGTGGTTCAATTTCATCATGCCCTAATATTCATATGGAATGGCGGCGATTAGTTTTTGGTAACAAAGGCTCTTTTGACCATCACCAATGAGCTTATGGTGACATTTTTCAAACCTCACCAAAATATGAAATGGTGACCGTCAATGAATGCCACCATATATACACATCAATGGTGACGAACATGGAAGGTCCATCACCATAAATCGTTGTTGTTGATATGAAATGGTGAGGGTCATTGTTTGTCATTATAGTCATTATTCATGATAGACCTTAAAGGCACTAATGAGATTATCATGACATTTTTTGACCCTCGCCAAATATGAAATGATGACGGTAAATGAACATCGCCATATATATGCACCAATAGTGATGGCCATGAAAGGTCCATCACAATAAATCGTTGTTGTTCATATGAAATGGTGACGGTCACTATCCGTCATTGTAATCAATGTTCGTGATGGACCTTGAGTGTCACCACGACACCTATACTTTCAACGACGCCACCTTTGGTGACGTTCAATTTTTTGGTGATCGAGGCTATGGTCTGTCACCATTGCTCATATGAAATCGCAACGGTAACTATCCGTCATTATAAATCATTATTGGTGACGAACCTTGAATGTCACCACAACACATATACTTTCAATGACGCCACCTTTGGTGATGTTCAGTTTTTGGTGACAAAGACTCTTTTGACCATCACCAATGAGCTTATGGTGACATTTTTCACCCCTCATCAATGTCCTTTTTTCTTGTAGTGTGAAATACTAACATGTTGGTTGTGATGAAGTTAAATGAGGAAATAAAATGGTGTGATTAAGTGTTAAAGTAAGAGAATGCTGACATAAGCATTGGTACAATATTAACAAAAAATAATTTTTGGAGATGGAAATTTGTAAACTACATGTAAGTGTGCATACAATTGTAAGATGGGCATAAATGGGCATAAATGTTTTCTAGATTACATCCAAATAATATCCATAGTACAATTTAAAGGGGGGCTTCTATGCAAAACTGACTCAGTAAAAGAGTTAACGTTGTTAAGTCATTAGTGATGGTTATAGGAACCTAGTGTTGGCAACCCATGCTATTGATCCTATGGTATTACATGTAATTAAACCCTTAACAAGGATTGGGGATTTTCTACTATAAAGTGTTATAGTTAAGAAAGTGAAATTATCACTTTTCCAAGGCTATGGTGTTAGCTTGTTTAACTATGTTTAAGAAAAAATACATTAGATATATTATTAGGTCGTTTCTCCTTAGTTTGGATTTTTCAAAGTAAATCATGGTGTGCATTATTTATGTGTGTTGTTTATATACATTATTTGTTATGGCTATCTCTCATATTTTATTATCATTATTTATTTCATATTGTTTCTTTATCTCTAACAATAAAGAGATAAAATTTAAGGAAATGCAATGTAGGAGAATGAAAGTTTTGAGGTGTTGGCTCGGGGGGTCTTGACCTAGGTTTGGTAAGAAAGGTTGGCCAACAAACCCCTATAATACTGGGCCTTTTGGCAGTGACTTGCTTTCGCAGGTCAAAGTCTCACCCGAAGTAGTATGGGTGGGTGTTGGAACCAGGTTTCCACACCCTGAGAAAGGATGGGTAAGGCACGCAGAGCTGCGTCCTGTTTCTGTAATTCCCATATTACCTTGTTCTTCGCAGGGTTAATTATGTTTCTATTCACATCCACGTGCACTAGATCTATAGTTATATGCTTGTTATATCATCAACATGGTAGTACATAAACATAACATAACAGATTTAGATCCAAGAGCACAGTACACAGATATTTCGCAGCTTAAGGATAGGAAACACACAATACAACAATTACCTGTAATTAATATAATAGTACTCGCAGATTCAGTCCTCTAACAATCTTTCACATTCATTCATTCATCAATTCTTCCTTACAATTCCAATTCCCTTCCCAACCTGCGCACACAGCAGCAGGGTCCGCACACAGCTGGACTAGGACCTCTGTGCACACAGCTAGTAGGAGTCTATTCCCCAAAACCCAAACAGATCACATAAACAATAGATCACATCAATAACTTATCATTTCCTATCCTTTACAATACAAAATGCATATCTATTTATAACAATCTAACCTCGACTTTCCTATGCTCCGCAACCCATGGTTTTTGGACCCCTATTTTACCATTTGAACCATTACAATGCGTTCGGGGCTTTGACCCACCCCAAAACCCCTCTACTATGCTAAATATAATAAAAAATAACAAAATTGGACCAGTTTCACATCTTGTTAGGAGAGCCTATTCCAACAGTCCCCCAACACAATCTTGTGACTCATCTCGAGTCATTACAGTGGTGTGGCTTTGACTTGCGTACGCAAGGTAGCCAGAGTGCGAAGGAGCGGAGGGAGTACTTCCTTACTCTGGGCCGTAGCAGGTTGTGCAATTTTGACCATTGTCAGGGAGGCAGGGCCATCTGGAGCCACGATGACTTGTTCCAATAGCCGGTGGAGGCGCGCAATGGCAGACTGGGCATCTTCGGTGAGTTGAAGTGCAGTCGCAGCCCATGGTTTCAACCGTTTCCGAGTGACATGCTTCTTGTGGAAAAGGTTCTCAATCCTGTCCAGGATGGCTAGACACTGCGTGGAGACGGTGGAGGGTGAGGAGGCTCTGACTTGGTCCAGATCAACTTCTGCCTGCTACAATTCCGTCTGGAAATGCTGAAGCGTGGAATGGTGCTAGATGGCCATCCATAGTTGGGTAGCTGCTTCAACCAGTTGTGCACCCTGCGTCAACTATTCTTGAATAATCTGCGTTGCCTCTGTGACCACTGCAATCCATTGGTCCCGTACTTCCTGAGGTATGTTATACTGTTGTTTCCTGGCTCGGTCACGGTGGCGAACTTCGCGCAACACGCCAGTGTGCAGTCCTTGTAGCTCTATGCGATATAGCTGGGCTAAATCAATTTGGATGTCCCCCGTAGTTGGATCAGGATCATTGACGAGGGAAATTTGATGGAGGGAACACACATTGCTTCAGCTGGGCAGTGTTCTGGAGGTGCGAAGAAGCTACAACATGTCCCTGTATTGTGGCATTCCTGCTGCGCATGGCTCGCGGACAATTCTTTCTGTTGGGAGCCAGCATTCACCCCTGTGACTACACTCAGCACCCCCAGGCTCTCTACTTGGGTTCATCCTATAAACACAAGAGCAGGCAACCCAGAGAATGTTAAGGAGCGCAAAAAACTAGTACGCAGATAGCGGCAGCATGTTGTAGGGTGAATAAATAGCCTGGTGTGTAATTATCCAGCCATCCGCACACCGTCCAAAGCTATTTAATGGGGGAGTAGCCCATTCGTGAGACTGACCATCGATCATGTAGATCAACCTTACCATAAATGGCTACATTGATGATCTACTACCGATTGTGCGTACTTGTAAGATCCCTTCTTTATTAAATTGGGATGTGCTAACGATCGCCGTACGTGCCTGTGGTCGTTTCCATGAAATGTCAGACCATGGATGACACCTGTATGTCATTCACGTACACTGGGTGAAGGTCGATGCGAGGCGTGTCTGCAAGTTGGCCATCAGTCTTTTTGAGCCATGCACTTTGCCCGTGGTTGGAACGTCCTTGCACCAGAGGGCTATGTCATGCATCCTCATGCCATTTATTAATTGAGGTGTTCAAAAATTCTTTAAACTACACGTGGGTCCGGGTAGGTCCGTAATCCGACGCATGCCCAGGACAGCGGTACGCCAGCAAGCCTAACTGTGCAGGGCTTGATTGCACCCTTGAGTGTGGTATGTCAGCAAGTGTCCGCATAGGTCGATTGACCTTGGACACCATCTGGAATCTGGGGTCCCTATGCACAGGATCACCCTACTCCAATACTTTTCCTGAGTAGAAAATATTGGCCCTTGCATAGGTGCTTCGCGCGATGTTAGTGATAGTGCCCCGAGCCTGTGTTCCATGGGAATCCCAGGTTCAACCGTCTTCTGATTATTATTTGCGTCGTCTGGGCAGGGCATGTTCCTTTCCTCGGTAGCGATGTGCCAAAAATTCTTGATGGTCTGAAGACATCGGAGTGTCGAAACTTCGTGCAACTAGCCTTGCCAATTTTCCAGCTCCTCATCAAAGTCAGAGAAACATTCACTGTCCTTTTCTTAGCAGAGCATTCCTTCCTCCGTGGGGTTAACCTGATCTTCATCTAGCACAGTTAATTTATAAATGTGATCTAATTCCTCTTCCTCATAGGCTGGATCTGTATACCGCGTACCTTCTGTTGGATCTAGTGGTACTATGACATGCGTACCTTTGCTTTCAAACACCATGCTGTATTTCTTGAGATTGATGACACCCCCCATGTCAATTTCCCAATCCATTCCAAGGAGCACAAGGTTGGGATCCGCATATTCCACAATTTATATGACTTCAAAGTTAGCTAGGACCCTTACCCCTGTGATGTCAACCATGACTTTTGGTAACCTCCCTAGAGGGATGATTTTCTGTTGATTTTCCATGCGCAGCTGGATGGTGGACCATTCTAATTTAGGTTCCCCCATTCATTCCCTTGTCTACTTTGGTAATACATTCGCATCTGACCCTAGGTCTAAGATAACCTAATCCATCTCGTAGTCACCAATCTGCGCAGTCAATTACATCTCTCTTCCGGTGCGCTTCTTATAGCTTTATAGTTCGTGTAGATTCTTGGTTTTAGAGATCAAACTGGTCCGTACCGCGCAGGTATTCAGTAGTGCTTGGAGATTACCTACAACCTACGGATTTCACAACAGCTTTAGACATGCCTTTAAAAATGGCTCAACCCCTTCCTCGACCTGAGGTTGCGTTGATGGCTGCGTAGAGACTTTTGGTGGTGTCTGTTCTTTGAAGGGCACTCCTTCCTGGGAGGCAAGCTCCTCTTTTTCTCCCTAGGTGACCAACCCACTGCGTGTCATGACTTTTAAATAGGGATATACCTTTCTTAGCTCGGATTTAACTCTTTGTACATTCTGCATAGGGGTGGGCTGCTTTTCCTGCATCTTAGCTATTAAAATTGGGCAGTCTTCTACCTCATGGTCTAGTTGCCTACAATATTTTCATGATGGCCTAGTGGGATTTGGGCATTCTTTGGTAAAGTGCCCTATTTCTTCATAGTTATAACAGACTAGCTACCCATGTCTGCGTCCTGTGCTTCCTCCCCGACCTCCTCTGCCTCAGGCCGGTGATCCTCCAAAGTGCGTAGAAAGTCTTGGCGACGCAGGGTACGATTGTACTCTATATAATTTCCCATGATCCATCATTAAGTCATACGTATGATAGTTCTGCTCATCATTTCCCATTGATCGACAGAATTGGCACCATTGTTGCTTTAGTTCTGGGACATATGCACCTAACTGAGGGCAATGGTTCGTATCATGCATTCTTGCTACCCGAAAATCATCACACCATAGTGCAGGTCTGCTTGAACCTGGTCGTAATAGGACAGGTTCCCTACTCACCCCTGTGCGTACTGGGCTAGGTCCTCCTTCTTGCATGTAATCTGTCAACAGAGGGCACTGATCCTTCGTATGGCCGGACACTTGGCATCGTATGCACTAGAGATCTGCACAACCGTCCTTTCCCCGCTCTTTTTGCAGGTTTTGTATCTCCATATGCATAGCCCCAAGTTGTTCCTGGATTTGTTGTACCCCTGCTGACGTATCCTCTCTGGGGGTAGCCTCTAGTTTCATAGCGACTTCCACAGCCTTCTCCTGCGACTCAAAGGTTTGATGACTCATTGGCATGCACAGGTGAGGTAACAACATAGCGATGAACCATTCTGTATGATTTCTATCATCATATTCGAATCCTCCTTCCCTGATTTCCTTCTTCAGTCACTGATCAGCCTCCCATACTGACTCAGACACACCTTGTTTGAAGTCCTTTACTTCTGCTACCAACTAGGAATAATATTTCAGCTTCTTGAACTGGTGCTTCAAAGCATCCTTGATATCTTGAATAGATGTGCCCCCATTCTGGGCAATATACCGCATATACCAGTCCAGGGCCCTATCCTCGAAGGCCAACGATAGCTGCACCCTTTTTACCGTATCCCTTGCCACATTCTACACAGTCCATACAGAGTCTACAACAAAACAAAATTGGTCCATATCCTCGTCTCCTACCCCCTTGAAGGTAGGTAGTTTCAAATGCACAGCCATATCACTGTCTAGGGAGGGTGGCAGTATAGGTGAATTCTTACCCTTGCGCGACCGAGGTGGCGATGTAGATGGGGGATCTTGAGCAGCTGGTTCCTATAATGGATTGTAGGTAGATCTCCCTTCGTCAAGGTTGGTCTGATAGTATTTACCATTGCAGGTCACGCTCCCGTCTAGATCCGAGGTCATTCAGTCAGTATGACTACACAGAATTCTCTTTTCGCATAGTAATTTCTTGATAAGAAATGGTAACTTCCTCAGAAATTTGCCTCGAAATCCTTTAAAGAATTATCGTTCGGCCTCAGAGTATGATACAAACTGATTAATGGAAAATCCCATCACAAATCCTCCAAGCACACTATCCACCCAGTGATCCACTGTGCGTGTGATAAAATTATCCATTTTTTCCAGTTGCTCAAGTAGCTCTGGCGTCCACTGAGTGATTCGCTCGTCCTTCTAGCACTTCTGGAATTCCACAAGCCTAGCCATCCACTCCTGGAGTTCAATCACAAAGGTTACAAAGAATATTTTGTAGCTTTCAGTAAGAATGTACCTATTTCTCCACCTTTCCGCCGTTAATTTTTCACTGCGGTTTTCTTTTACTGCAAACTCCTGGATCTGTCTTTTGAACCAGTCTTTGATCTCTTTTCTCTTAGGTTTCCAGTATTCTCTTTTCATTACCCGATTCCTCTCTTAGACTTCTTCCGGTCCCGCCAACGGAACCATTTGTTGGCTCGGGGGGTCCTGACCCAGGTTCGGTAAGCAAGGTTGGCCAACAAACCCATATACTACTGGCCCTTTCGGCAGTGACCTGCTTTCATAGGTCAAAGTCTCACTCGAAGTAGTATGGGTGGGTGCTGGAACCAGGTTTCTACACCCTGAGAAAGGATGGGTAAGGCAAGCAGAGCTGCGTCCTATTTCTGTAATTCCCAAATTACCTTGTTATGTGTAAGGTTAATTATGTTTCTATTCGCATCCACGTGCACTAGATCTACATTTATATGCTTATTATATCATCAACATAGTAGTACATAAACAGAACATAATGGATCTAGATCCAAGAGCACAGTACACAGATCTTTTGTAGCTTCAGAACAGGAAATGCACAATAGAGCAATTACCAGTAATTCATATAACAATACTCACATATTCAGTTCTCTAACAATATTTCACATTCATTCATTCATTCATTCTTCCTTACAATTCCAATTTTCTTCCCAACCTGCGCACACAACAGTAGGGTCCGCACACAGTTGGAATAGGATCTCCGCACAGATAGCCAACAGGAGTCAGTTCCCCAAAACCCAAACAGATCGCTTAAATAATAGATCACATCAATAACTCATCATTTCCTATCCTTTACAATAAAAAATTCATCTCTATCTATAACAATCTAGCCTCGACTTTCCTATGGTCCGCAACCCATGGTTTTCAGACCCCTAGTTTACCCTTTGACCCATTACAATGTGTTCGAGGCTTTGACCCACCACCAAACCCCTCCGCTATGCTAAATATAATCAAAAATATCAAAATTGGACCAGTTTCGCATCTTGTTAGGAGACCCCGTTCCAACATGAGGAACACAATACATCACAAAGGAAGAAAATTTTGAATGTTTTGATATGCCATGTGAAAATATTTTTTAAGGTGATACATCATGCGAGTGAAATTATTTTGTCTCATATGAAAATAAAATTTTGAAGCAAAATATTGTGTTGGCAAAATATTTGTGACATGCAATGTCTCACATAGGAAAGAACTTTAGAGCAATGTGAAACATCATGGAGAAATAAAATTTGCAACATCAATGCATCATGGAGAATTAATTTTTTCAAGAATGTGAACAACACAAAGATAGAAACTTTTAAACACTACAATATGTCACAACAACATATATTGTAAGTGTGATATGTCATGTGACATGTTAGTTGTGATATAAATTTCGAAAATTAAAAGTTTGATCACTAAAAATAATTATCAAAGGTACTTCCACAACTTTTTATGACATTGAGTAAAAGAATGAAATATATAAACTCATGTTGTCTTCCTAGATTTATAAATTTTATTTATGGAAAATTTATATAATTATAAAATGGTAATTTTTCTAAGAATCGAATGTTATTTTTTTTCTAAAATGTAATGCACATTTATGCATTAGGCCCTAGGTAGGGTAGGTTAATGATAGAGTTGTTAAAACAAATTTGTACAATTGTAGAGATTCTTATGTGCCATTATTTTTCAATGCATATCTATCTATCTATCTATCTATCTATCTATATATATATATATATATATATATATATATATATATATATATATATATATATATATATATATATATATATATATATATATATATATATATATATATATATATATATATATATATATATATATATATAATTGAAAACTTGATATAATAAGGTTGATTTTTATGCCTCATTATGAGGGTATTAAAATATTTATATATTATTATTTTTTTAGTGATTTATCTCTTTATTTGCACTAGTGTAGGTTCATTTTTTATATCAAAATAGGTGAACCAATAAAATGCTATAGTAGAAATAAAATACATATGTTGTTTCTGAATATGGTATATGTTAAAAAAACAAATTACTTAATTTCTCAAAAAAGTACATTTTTCAGAATTTGCACATAGATTTCTATAAGCATGTATAGTTTCATTGGAAAGGAACATGTCTAGAATACATATAAACATGGTTGAAAATTAGGAATTTGTAAAAATGGATTTTTTTTGGATTATACATACCAAATCAACAGGTTTGTCAATCAAAATATAAAACCGAAGTGGCCACCTCATCGACCATGTAATTAAAAATAGGTCTTCTCACAAAATATTTTTTCAATTTAGTAATATTTGTTTTTTAATAATGCATGCTTGTTAATACCATGCACATTTAACAATAATGTACACACATTTTAATAGCACACACATGTTTTGACAATGTGCATTAATTTTTTATTTCCATCTCTAACCGTCCTTCCCAACTCTCTTTGTATCCCCTCTATCTCTCTCTCTCCAACTTTCCTTATCCTTTTGTTTCTATCTCTCTTTCTACCCCTATGGCTCCCTCTAATATGTTGAATTTATGTAACTAGGGTTGGTCTTCATAATGTTTCATTTGTACTTATAATATTAAAATATGAATTATATTTGTAAAATAAAATTATATTTGAAGCATGTTCTTCCTCATTGCAAGAAAAAAAATACATATATATTTTTTATATTCAAAATAAATTTTAAAAGTCATGTTCCTAATGACCTTCCCAAGAGTGGGAAAAATAAAAAAAAATTCATTTTCATTTTTGGCACCAGAATTGGCTCAAGTTAGCCTCCCAATGATGAAGTTGGCTTGGCCCAAGGGGCACCTATTATACCCTACCCTAGAATGTATATATAAGGAGCACTTGTCTCCAATAAAATAAAAATTTGCATCTCTTCTCATCAAATAATTTCTGAGCCAACCTATTGACAAAGGGTTAAGAAGGAGAAGGACAAGTCAAGGAAGAAGGAGAATATGATCCCTATAATACGACACTTCGCATGTTTGACTTCTCTCTTTCCTTCCATCACAAGTGTGGTTTTTGAACTAATTTTCTTTCACAAAAGACAACAAATATAAGGTAAAGGAGAGGTTGAAATTTGACCCTAGTGCATACCTAGTGCGAGCTTGGGAAGAGGCATTTTGAAGATGTTTGGTGAATATTTGACTTGGCATCTTAGGCATCTTGTGGTTGTCATCTTGCTAGTTAGTTTTAATTTGATGTATCTCTTGTTGCATTGATTCTCTAAGAACAAGGTTGGTTGGGTTCCCTCCTTTAGTGGGTTTTTCTTGGGTAAAAAATATTCTTGTCTCTTTGTGCATTATGATATATATATTTTTTTATGGTATATGGTTGAATTTCATAATGCATAACTACTTAATGATACATTGAAAAAGGAAAATAATCATCTACACCATTGGAAATAATTATCAAGTTTCAACAAAAAGTACTTGCACCTATTATACTTGAAAAATCAACATCATATCCCTCTCTCTCTTAATTTCCACAACACCCCCCTCTACCTCTCTTCCCTTTACCATCTTCCTAAGCATCATCTCCTTTTACTCACTTTCCCTCTCCCTCCATCATCCCTTCCCCACCTTCGTCCTCTATCTCTCCCTTTGTTCACCACTCTCCCTAAATTTTTGTTTCTCCCTATATATTTCTCTATCTCTCTCCCCCTTTATATGTCCACCCTATATTCATATATCTCTATGCTTCCACAAGCCCCCAAAACCCTTTCTTTATCTCATGCTAACTCCTCCCTCTCCCTCTCTCTCCTTACCTAAGTCTATTTATTGTATCTCTCTCTCCCTCCCTCACTCTCCCTCTCTCTCCTTACCTAAGTCTATTTATTGTATCTCTCTCCCCCTCCCTCACTCTCCCTCTCTCTCACTAAGTTCCCACCTTCCTCAATGTTAGGTGCCCATAATACTAGTGTATCCCCTTATTACTTTTCTTCTAGCCACATTACTGTTATTGTTGTGCCCATGTGGTCCCCATATTGTTATATTGTGACCCCTTAGAATCATATAAATAAAAGGTAGGTTTTTTCATTTGTATCATCCAAGAATTGTTCATTTATGTATCATAAATGAGGTTTCCCCCTTGAAAAGGTTGATTTCTAAGTGTGATCTATCATTTCTTCTATTTTGTGAGATGGTTGCATAAGATTTGGAATCAGAGCTTTGGAATCTAGGGTTTCATTTTTGCAAACAAGTCATCTTGGAATTTTCTCTATAACATTTTTTCTACGAATGTTAGAAGTTCAAATGTTTACCATGAGAAGCAAAAAGCTCGAGGAAATTTTTGTAAAAATTTCAGAGCTTGGTTCGCTATATTTTTGGAGATATGATCTAAGGAAGTTAGGGTTTTTGCAAGCTCCATAACCTAACCTCAAACATATGGCCGAGGGAAACCGTCATAAATTTTGTTTCAGATATCGGATTGGAATTCTGTAAAAACTGGCTGAAATTGCACAGAATATAGTTTCTTGTGTATCCATTTCAGGTCTGAAGGTAAAAACAGTGACACGTGGCACATCATACAACTTCGATCTGATGAAACAACCCATAATTAGGTCATGGTGGGAGATTGTGCATAACTTTATCTCAAAGAATGAAAATTAGGTCTGACCTATGGCATTGGAAAGAAGACTCAGAGGGATACCACAGAACCAAAGTTCATATATTGGATATTCGAAATTACAGAGTTAGAACCATTTCAAGATTGATCTCCTAAAGGAAATAAAAATGTGTGTATTTTTTTAGAAGATTTTTGCATAACTTTTGTTTGAAAAATAAATTTGAAGTGATTCCAAGGGAATATTGAAGCAAAGATATCCGTATCGAGTTCTAAAATGCCTCCAAAAACTAATTCCATCCCCATTAAGTGCTCATAAAGCTATACTATGAAACATGAAGAGGAATAATTGTAGCATGATATCTCAAAATTACAGGACCAAGTGGAACAAATTTCGCTCTCACATAGAACAAATAAAAATGAACTAGAAGCTAAGATGGATGGTTTGAAGAATGACATGAATATCATGGAAGAAAATATCGATGGTATAAAAGGTGCCATGTAATATTTGACAGTAAGGTTTGGCAAAGTTTCTACAAGAAAATATTCCTAATGGAGAAAAGGCAATAGAGGAAACTCATGATGATAACCAAATAAATGCTAATTATGATTTCATAGATTCTAATGTTGGATTAAAGACCCGCCATATTCCAAATATCATTATGAGAAATTTTCATGCCAAGGATCCCGTAACATGGATACTACAGATGGAGAAATACGTTGATCTCCATAATGTGCAAAAAATGCAAAAGGTACACATTGAAACTTTATATTTAGAACCCAATACATTTTTATGATATCAATGGATTTTCTCTCGCAAAAAAATTGTCACTTGATCAATTTTTATGGAGGAAATGTAGAACATTATGAGGATACAAAGAGAAAGACCTTCTTTAGCCAATTGATAAATCTCAAACAAAAGGGTTCAATGGTGGAGCACATTGAGGACTTGAAAAAATTGAATAGTAAATGATATTCCAGAGGAACACACGATTGATGTCTTCATAGGGAATTTAAAGGATAACATCCAACATGAGTTTTTCCTTTGGGAAAATGATTCATTAGAGAATTCATTCAGGTTGGAAATAAAAATTGAAAGAAAAATTATGGTGACAAGGAATCCTACCACTCACAACTATAAATATGGAAGTGTTGCTACTCCTATACTTCTACAATCTACAAGGTTGACACCACAACAATTGGAAGAAAAAATTGCAAAAGGGATTTTCTATAGTTGTGATAAAAAATACACTAAAGGTCATAAGAGTTTTGAGAAAAAAATATTTTACATATATTGTGAATAGGAGGAAGAAAAGGAACAAGAAACCTCAAAAGAAGAGGATATACACGAGGAACCAACCCTAGAGTAAGAACAAATGAATTCGACCATATCTTGTAATGAATTGGAAGGAATTAACACTCCTCAAACACTCAATATTGAAGGATATATCAAGAAGAAAAATTTAATAATGTTGATTGATTCGGGGAGTACCCATAATTTTATTTAATGTAAGGTAGCCAAGGAATTGAATTTCTTCCTATACCCAGTGCCAGAGTGTCAAGTGATACTTGCAAATGGAGGAACTATAAATTTCTCTAAAAAGTGCCATAATATCAAGCTAAACATGGGGGAATATGTATTGAATATTCCAATGGTCTCCATTCCAATGGGTGGTGTTGATGTTGTAATAGGAGTACAATGGTTACAATATTTTGGGATGGTAGCTTTTAATTTTCAAGAACGTTTCTTCAAATTTTTTTTGGAAGGAAATGAAGTTGAATTACAGGGTATCGCAAGGAATCCAGGAAAGATAATAAGCTCTAATTTCATGAAAATATTCTTAATAAATAACAATTAGGTGTAATTTCACAATTATACTCACTAGAGGTTCAAACATCAAAATCATCTATTTCTTCAGATCTCCAAAAAGTGTTGGAAAATCATTCGAAGGTGTTTGAGACACCTAAAGGACTCCCACATATTCATGAACATAATCATGCTATTCATTTGATTCCAGTAAGTTTTCCTCCAAACACCATTCCTTACAGATATCCTAATGATCAAAACAGTGAGAATGAATGTATGGTTGTAGTAGTGTTAGAGGTTGGTATAATTCAACCTAGTCAAAGTTATTTCTCTTCTCCAGTAATATTGGTGCACAAGAAGGATGGATCATGGGGTATGTGTCCTAATTATAGGGAGCTAAACAAGCTCACTATTAAAGATAAATTTCCCATCCCCGTCATTGATGAATTATTGGATGAATTACATGGATAAATTTACTGCACCAAGTTTGATCTTCATTCTGGATCTCATCAAATTATAATGAAGACTGAAGACATTTCGAAAAAAGCATTCAAAACTCATGAGGGTCATTATGAATTTTTGGTCATGCCTTTTGGCCTTAGTAATGCACCTCCCCATTTCAAGGTTTGATGAATTACATTTTCAAACCCTTAGAAAATTTGTGTTAATATTTTTTGATGATTTACTAATCTACAACAAGTCTTGGAAGGATCATGTTCGACATATTTATAGGGTGCTCAAACTATTGGAGGAGAAACAGTTATATGAAAAAACCTCCAAATGTTTCTTTGGAGTACAAGAGGTGGAATATTTGGGTCATATTGTATCTCATGAGGGTGTTAAGGTAGACCCCAACAAAATTAAATCCATTAAGGAATGGAAAATCCCCACAACCATAAAGCATATTCGAGGATTTCTGGGGTTAACAGGGTATTATTGCAAGTTTGTTAAGAATTATGGTAGAATATCGGCACCTCTAACGTCATTACTAAAGAAAGATTCATTTTCTTGGACTCTAGAAGAAACTAAGGCCTTTGAACATCTTAAAGAGGAAATGTTCCAAGCACCAGTCTTAGCTATGCTAGACTTCACAAAAATTTTTATTATGGAATGTGATGCCTCAAGAAATGGAATTGATGTGGTTTTAATGCAAGAAGGAAGATCCATTTATTTTGAAAGTCATCCAATAAAAGGAAAGTATTTACAAAAACCTATTTATGAGAAGGAATTGTTAGCAATACTACATGTACTATAGCAATGACAACCTTACCTAATGGGAAGACACTTCAAGGTAAAAAAAAATTATGATAGTCTTAAATACTTTTTGGAAAAAATATTATCTTCGGAAGAGAAGAAAAAATCGGTTAAAAATATTTTGGTTCATGATTTTGAAATCATATACAAAAAAGGGAAGAAAAATGTTGTTGCAGATGCCCTCTCAAGAAAGGGTGAGCATGTGGAAGAATTTCTTTGTTCCATTTCTATTATCCAACCTAAGTGGATAACTGAAGCAAGGGATGAATGAAAGAATGATGAAGAGGTGTGGACACACTCAAAATTTGTAGCAAGAATGAGACTCAGGGAAAATTTTAGGGGCTAATATTCACAGGTGGGCTAATTTTCCATGTTTTTTTCGAAATAAAGATTCACCAATTTCATTTTTTTCTAAAAATTATTTGCCCACTTTTTATAGTATAAAATTATTTTACCCTAAAAATCAATAAAATTTTATATAGACTAATACAAAATCATTATGTTGTAGCCTCTACAACACCCTCCCAAAAATTCACCCTCTAAAATGTTTTTGGAACCCCTAAGCAACGAGAAGGCTAATTCAAAATCTATAGTTTAAATATTTTTCAGGAAAGGTTAAGAGTCGTTGAGTCAGAGAATAGGTTTTTCCCAAATCTGTGACCTAGCGACCCCACGACCTCTCAGGTCACGAGGTCGCTAGGTCATGGATCCCTTTCAGTTTTCCAAATTGCGACCCTGCGACCCTCCAGGTTGCGAGGTCACGCCTCCCTTAAACGTGGGACATTTGTGACCTAGTGACCTCATTAATTTCTCGCACGTGCGACCCTTTTATAAATAATAAGGTCACTAGGTCTCATTTTGTTCACGCAATGGAGAGCGAAAAAACGCTTCTGACAGGCCAACTGGAGTGCGATTTTCTCAGGTAAGTTGTCGTTTCCTCCTGCTATTTCTGTTTCTTCCTTTTGTTGCCCTGTCCCCTTTACCTTAGCCCATTTTAAGCCACCCACCATTCTTCTTTTCTGATTCTTTAGAACCTAAGATGCCCAAATTATCCAAACACTGCTCCTTCTTGCACAATTTTGTAATCAGAAGTCACCCAGCCTCCCTTGTGTTTGTTTTTCTCCTAGAACCACTTCAGCTCCATGTTTTGGGTTTCCCACTTAGTCCTTGCATTGTTTAAATTAACAAGGAATTTTTTTACCATGAGGCAAAGGGCCGCAATGCTTTTTAAAACCGCCAGCCAGCCCTAACATGACCTCTGACCCTTGCGACCCAGCAACTCTAGTCACTGAGTCGCTAGGTCACCGCTGCACTCAAAATTGATGTTTGCAACCCTTGTGACCCAGCGACCCGATCGCCAAGCCATAGGATCACACCCTTACGAATTGTCAAACATTTACGACCCAACAACCTCCCAACCTTGTCGCAGGGTCGCCTAGTCGTAGGGTCGGTACCTTCTGAAAGTTTAAACCTTGCGACCCTAGCGACCCAGTGACCCAGTCATAAGTCGCTAATTCGCCCTTTACTGTGGTTTTAGTTGGGTAAAGTTAATAAGTTGTACCTAGGCTTTTATCACTATGGCATCTTTCTTATCTTGGGATTCTTTTATGAACATGCCAGGTGAATTCGAAGCAGACTTAGAGTGCGTCTCCATATCTTCAGACTCGAGCGACATGGGACCTCCGGCAGTTCGCAAGAAAAATAAGATCCCAGAGATAGAAGACATATAAATGTACATACCAATGTATCCACCCCCAATCTATAGGGATACCGCATGTACATTTTCCAAATGAGACAACATGAGTTGGTATCAAGTATACCAGGAATTTGCACGACCAGAATTCCTAGAGGACCTCCCCGACTGACAAGTATATATATAGGTTAAAAGGTCAAAGATTCACTATGCAGGTGCCCACCCTGCTATATTCCCATGCGCGGAAGTCATTGAATGGATCATACACAATACTGATCCCAAAAAGTGGGTAATTCGAGACCATGAAGGCAAAGCTTTTGCAAATCTAAAGGGCTCAGATGCTGAGTTTTATTACGTGCTGTCGGAATGAGAACAAGCCTTCATAGAAGAATGGGCCACCACCCATGCAGTCGCCATAGCAGATACTCTAAGGGGGTGGTGGGAGGAACTCGAAAAGTTCAAAGTCAAGAAGGATCAAGAGTATCCAGTGGCGGGCCTCAGAAAGGTATATAAGCTGGTAGCATCTATGCTTTTTAGGATATATGGTCGTCCCGATGCCACCACTTTCAGTGGCACTTGGGTATCCCTGATGAACTATGTCACTGTGCATGACACTCTTTTCAATTGGGCCAGCATGCTAATGGCATCTCTCCAGACAAACATATCCTCAGCACTAGCACTAGAGGAGGGATATTCATCTGAATTTTACATGGCTTCCTACATAATGGATGTTTTTTGTTCCCGGTGTCACTTTGAGGGATGGGCGCACAACTAGGACCCGAAGCAGGTGCACCCAGTTCACATAGAAATTAAGGTATTCTGGGACTCTAGGTATAAGAAATATATAGAGTCAATCTCACAACTCTTCATCCCGGCGCTCTATAGGAAATTGTTCGGTCAAGATACCCCATACATGTCCTAGCGAGCCATGGAAACATTAGTCAAGGTGGCACATTCGTTTCCACTCGTATAATACATCTTTATTCGAGTCTTTGGTTCATTCAAGACTCCTCATGCCCTGCCCCAATCTGTTACGGATACGATGCTTCTTCAGGAAGTTTTTTATCAGATGACTTTCAGTTTCTCTAAATTCCTGACTAAAGGTAAGAAAAAGTCGTGGCCTACACTGCTGCTCACCATTGGTGCCTACACGGTCAAGGATTTCAGAGAGGTAGAGGTAGAAGTTGAACAAATGAGAGGTTTCCACCTGGGGATTTTGGATCACCAGACATATGACCCTGAGAGGATAGTCCCTGATCACTGTAAATGGGCCAAGTTCAAATGGAGCTACCAACATACTGAACGCCCATATGAGGATGAGAAAAGAAACTAGTATAACATGGATAGGGAAATTTCCCCGGGGGCATGGTCTGATCAGGAATATCCAGATGATCACACGTTGGAGGAAAGAATCCGTGAATTGGAGGTGCCTCTTCTTCCTAAACCAAGAAGCCTCGAACCAGCACGGGTCAAAACACTACCACCCAACAGAAAGAGCAAGAAACAAAAGCTCAGCTGGAAGCTGAAAAGAAGGAAAAATAAGATGAAGATAAGCATATAAAGAACTTGAAGGTAGAACAAAGAAAGAAACAGGTAGAAGAGGCCCGAAAAAGAAAGGAAGAACAGGAAGAAAAGGCTAAGGTAGAACGATAGCTCAAAAAAGAATTAGATCAGGTGGAGGCTAAACGCAAGGGAAAGGAAGAGCAGGAAGCAGAAGTAGAAGCAGAGTGCAGGCGGAAAGCAGAACAGGACAAAGCAGAAGGAGAGCACAGGTAGAAAGCAGAACAGGACAAGGCAGAAGCAGAGTGGCTTAAGAAAGAAGAGGAAGAATGAAAACTAAAAGAAGAGGAAGATCGAAGATCAAAGGGCATTGAGACATCTCCTCTAATCACAAAATTACAAACTGAGCTGTAGCCCATCGAAGTTCTTGTAATCAATATGCGTTTTTCACTCTCCGAGCCAGGATCCTCTGAAGGACAGGAAGAGGAGGTGCTTAACCTTACAAGGCTCACTTATGATCAGTTCTCTTTCAAAATATGACAGGAGAAAAGGAGATGTCTAGCATGGAACCCTTCTGCTCCAATCACAGCCATGGAAGAGAAAGATATAGTCCTAGATACTAGGACCAACCCAGTGATGATAGCATCGGCCAGAACTGCTTTCGCCGCAGCCATAGAAGAAAATGTGAGCCGAATGAGTAGAGAGATCATTTCCCTACAAAATAGGTTATAGGACTCTGAACAGAGGGAAGCAAGGGCAGAGCAAGAAGAGAAAAAATTAAAGGAGGAAATCCAACAGTTGCGAGACAAAATTACTCCTATTAATGAAGTACCGCTCACCGTCCAAAGAGAGTTGGCGACATTGGAGGTCACCATGAGGCAAGCTTACGGGGAGATGTTCACTATAAAACAAACAGTCGCCCCCCTAATAAGAGCCCAAGTAGAGATAAAACAGAGGAGAGAACAATTGAAAGAGGCCTCTTCCACTTTAGACAAAATGATAGAATGGACAGGTCAGTACCCACAGGCTCCAAAAAACTTTCCCAATAAAGAATGGATTCACACCCAGGATGCCAAGGTCCAAATTCATATCAAGATGCAATCCAAGGAAAAGTTATCCAAAGACCTAGAAAAGGTGATGGCTGCATACGAGCATTTGATCAGTGGCATCGACTCAATGCATGAACTACACCACATTCCATATTTGGGTGCATTCAACGAGGAAAAGACATGGGGATAGGTAGATCAGGAGATTCAAATATTTCTACAACCTATCAAGCAAGCCGTTGCTACTCCTGATCTTGCCGCATCACAAGAGAACTTGGTTAAATTCATCGTTACACCAGTTTGGGTCTACACTAAACTGGCCTCTTTAGCCAACCAAGTCACACTCAAGAGAGAGACTCTGATTCCAAACACCTTGGAGTGCCTACACCGGTTAAGGGAAGAAGTTTCCTTAATCTCCCCAATAGTTGCAGATTATCGTGCATGGAAGAATTTTCTCAAGGAGAAACAAGTTGATGCCCCTGACCTTGCAATCATGCGCACACTCCCATGATCAAATTGCAGGAGGTCACAGGTCGCACTATCCAGCTGGGTCGTAGGTTGCATCCTCCATTCAGGTCGCAAGGCAGCCCAATAGTTAGGAAGGCGAAAAGTCAGGAAGCCCAAAGGGAAAGTTTTGGTCTATAAAAACTTCCTTCGGGAAGATTGTAAAGATATTTTGTTTGGGACTCAAAGAGTTATAGAGCATTGTATAGAAGGACTACACATTTTTGAGTATGAATACAAGCATTTTTTAACTCCATTGTTGGATCTGATGTTGGTAAATGTGTGAACACTATGAGTATTATGTTTTCAGTTTCTAACATCTTTTGATTACTGAAACTATGTTTCCAATGACATCATTTATGCATATAGTTTTCTAAACATGTGTTAATGGTGCTAAGTTTATTTTCACTTTCTCAACGAATGTTAATAACTTTGTTTACTTACATTTATATTATCACCGAAACCATTTAAGGAAGTGAAGGGTGTTCTACCATAAAGAATTTTTTCTTCTGTGGTTTGAACAACGTACAAGCATGACCCTAATGATATGCTGTTGACATCATTTCCCTCGGCCCCATGCTTGATTATTCAGCTTGCTACACATAGTCTTATATGTTCATTTAATTCATCAATCAAGTGTCTTGTGTCATTTGAATAAGCGTGTGTCTGCAGGTTCATTAAGTTCTATTGAGACCCAAGGAAAGGAGAACTGAGTGGTAGCCGAACCCACACCTCGAACAGGATCCCCATTCCAAACGGTTTAGAGTCTAGTTGGGACTTTTTACCAGGGAGATCCCCTGCTATTGGCTGGATAGATTTTCTCGTCAACAAAATTGGTGCTGGCCTGAATGGCAGCCTCCCAGCACACGAGTAATATTCAGTTACAAACTCCCCAAGGGGAGGCCATACACGATGACACGGGTCCTCCCCCTTTGGAAGATGCCCAAGGGGAGGAAGCTCCTTATTATGAGGTTACCAGGGATTAGTTAAGAGTGTTGTGCCCGCTTTCTGGCAACCTCATCAGAGATTTTCAATTCACTCCAGTCATGAGTTTTCTGACCCATACTAGGACCCCTGCTGCTAACATCACTCGCAACGGTGCCTTTGTAAATTCCCTACCCCAGTTGATAAATTTGATGGTTGAAGACCTCACATCGGAAGTGGAGAATAATGAGCCTATTATAGAGCCCCAAGAAGCAGAAGAGGAAGATCTTGACATGAATGTACCCCATCCTGGCCCTCATCCTGACCAGACCCAAAATAACAACAACCAGGTCCACCGTCCACCAAGAGGGGGTGAGGGAAATATAGGCCGAGGGAATAGAGGTCAGGGAGATAGAGGCTGTGGCGAAGGTTACCACACTACCCACTGCCATAAAAACCAAAAAAAATCCCCTATCTACAATTGGAGATACCTTAGAAATATGGCAAACCGTGAGGGACGTCAAGACGAGCACTCTCACCATGAAGGGGAAGCATCCATGTCGGGTGTGGGAAGTGAATCTGAATCTAAAATCAGGCACCACGAACATGCCAGGTAGGTGAAACTACTTGCTTGGATGGCTCAATCTCCATTAGATCTCCTGGGCCCCCTCCATGACATGCCTAGACACCCTGAAAATCACCTTCCAAAGTTTGACCCTAGGAAAGGCACGCTGGTCGAAGACCACATAAGCAACTTCTACCTTTCAATGAAAATAATGAGAGTCCAAAAAGATGATGTCGCTTGCCATCATTTTCCCCATACCCTTGAGAGCAAAGCGGCCACCTGGTATCGCTCTCTCCCAAGTGCTTCCATAACTTCATGGGATCAATTCCGTCGCACTTTCTTAGAGAATTTTTTGGAGGACAAGACCCCCTCCATGCTCCTCATGGAGTTGAGTACAATCAAGTGCCAAAATAAAGATAAGTTCAGAGATTTCAATCAGCGTTTTTCCACCATATTGAACAAATTCCCCCCCCAACTTGGCATTGGATGACTCCATCACCATAGACACCTACACAAAGGCTCTTCCCAGAGACATAACCGTATTCGTAAAGCGCGAGGCTAGGGCTACCCTTGCAGAAAATTACGCAGATGCCCTTGCCATAGAAAAAGACATGCTTTCCATAGGGCTCATCGACCATGAAGGTTGAGATGATCACAAACCCACCTCGAAGAAAAACCAGTCTTCCACACTCAAAACTGAGGATAAGGACAAAGATACTTTTGACTTCGAGGGTATAGCAAAGACCCTTAATTTATTAACCAATGAAGTCTCTAATCTAAAGAGAAAGGGCATTGAATCCTCTACTAGCACCAAGACGCAAAAGCCTTTTTTCAGAAAGAATACCCCCACAATCGGCCGGCCTCCGTCAAACACAAACGCTGTTCTTAACATAGAAGAAATCGGAAAATATAATTTTTTTTCTTTCCACCAGACCACCCACTCCGAGGAGACATGCCCCCAATGGATTGGTAGCATGACTACGGTAGTAAATTAACTCCTATATGATCAAACCCTAGGGGACACAGGCAAAGATGATGTCTCTGACAATGAAGAAGATCTGCCCCTAGATGAGGAACTAGGATCTACCGTCCTTGCATTTGATGTGATCCGCGGGGAAAGCACCCATACCATCACTGACATTAACATGGCTGACAATCCTAAAGCCAAGCACATGCGAAACTATGGCCTAAGAAGCAAAGGATCGGTTCTTGAACAATCCTTCGAAGAGAAGAAGAGGGCCTTCTTAAGGAAAATCTTACCCCCAGGGAATGAGCACCAAGATGCTATTCCTGAGAAGTCCACTCCTAACAACACCTGAGTAAACCAAAAGAGAAAACTACCAGTAGGGTCACCCAAAACCCTCACTGAGACTAGTCCACACTCTGACTCTGGTTACAACATTGTTGAGGACATGAAGAAAACTAGAGCCAACATCTCCCTTTATGAGCTCACTCGCATCACTGACCAGCGAGAGCTTATTCTCAAAGCCTTCGCCAACGCCTCGACAACCAAACCTATGAGCAATACATCTGCCCAAGCTAGCTCAAGCCTCCAATCGATTGTGAATGCCGTAAATGCAAAATCTAAGGGATCTACTCCCCCCTTTCTCCTGTCTTTTGAAATCTTTAACTTTAATGTCCATAACCTCCTGGTTGACTTTGGCGCATCCACAAATGTCATGCCCCTGTCTGTCTGTAAAAAATTAAAATTTCGCCCAAAGAAAACTGATGCTAGGATTATTTAGCTTGACAGATCGCAAGTGCCCGCTGTAGGTGAACTAAATAATGTCATCATCCGCCTATCTTCTGACTCCAGAGTCCACCAGTGCATAGACATAGTAGTCGTAGACATCCCGGAAGCCTACAGTCTCTTTCTAAGTAGGGACTGGTCTAGCAAGCTACAAGGGTACTTCGCTACCGATTGGTCTCACCTATGGCTTCCCTACAAGGGTCGAAACAACCAAATCAAAGTTGAAAGTGAACCTTATATGAAACATACTGTGACTGACTTTGATGCTACCAATGAACCTGTCAGCTTTTCCCAAGAAGAGCTCATCATGTGTTTCTTAGAGGCCATCTTTAGATGTTACCACCCCCCTCAGTCCCCATTAAGCCCCGACGTCTAATCAGAGCTAATGCTCATCACTGAAAACCAAAATGTTCCCATCATAAACCAAACTGAAATATCTTCTCAACCCATGGTTCCGGAGAAACCAGAAGATGATGTATGGACCTTGTATTATGACAGTTCCAAGATGCATGATGGAGCCGGCGTGGGCTGCATCGTGTTGGACCCCCAAAAGAACAAGTTTTTTTATCTCATGTTGGCTAGAATTTCAATGCACCAACAATACCGCTGAATATGAGGCCTTAGTCCTCGGACTAAAAAAGGCGTTGGACCTAAAGGTGAGATGCTTAAAGGTTATCGGAGATTCCGAAATCATCACTCGTCAGGTACGCAATACCATCCATTTCTTGTCTCCGCACTTAAAAGCTTACCAACAAGAGGTATGGCATCTAATTTCTGCTTTTTATGCGTTTGGTATTAAATCTGTGCTTAGAATGCATAATGCGGCAACTGATACTTTGGCTAACGCTGCTGCTAGGTTCACCCCTCTAAGGGATGGTTTTTATATTCAAATAGTGTATAAACCATCTGTGCCAGATAACATCACTAATTTATGCGTCTTTGATGATGACCAATAGATACTTGAATTCATGCTCAACACCGAGGTGTTCAAAGATGCAGTGATAGAAGAAGCGGACCATGATCAAGCCTTGCAGGAAGAACAAGAGAAACGCAAGGAAAATTCCATGCCCAAGGGAATAATGTTGCTTGAAAAATTGCTTGATCTACAGAACCGTTTCCGCGGTCCCCCCAATACTAAAATACAAAGTTCCACTCTGGCACATCAACAGGTAAACTCAGGGACAGATAAGGACCTGAAGTTTCTCAACCTTGGGAAGGATTGTTCTGATCAGGACAGGCAAGCTTTCACCCAACTATTCCAGAAATACCGAGACGTTTTCGCTTGGACGTATGATGAACTACATACTTATGACACTCTAATTATTCAGCATGTGATCCCTATGAAGGAAGGAGTGAAGCCTTTCCAGCAAAAGCTAAGAAAAGTGCATCCTACACTGGAACCAATGATCCAGAAAAAAATTAAGAAGCTTTTGGATTTGCACATCATCTTCAAAGTTTGGCACTCCACTTGGGTATCAAATTTGGTTCCGGTACGGAAAAAATCCAGTGAGTTCCATTTGTGCGTGGATTTCCGAAATCTAAATAGGGCCTCAGACAAAGATAACTACCCAGTTCCCCCCATGGAAAATATATTTCAAGCCGTATCTGGATTAGAGATGTTCTCCTTATTGGATGGTTTTTCCGGGTATAACCAAGTGCTAGTAGTTGAACCTGACAGATTAAAAACTACGTTTCGAACTAAGTGGGGAACTTTCACTTTCAGGCGAATGCCCTTTGGATTGATAAATTTTGGGGGAACTTTCCAATGGGCCATGGACATAGCTTTCTGAGGTCTAATAGGACAAAGTATGGTGGTATATTTGGACGACGTCATCATGTTTTCGAAACACCAAGGTGATCACTTACGTCACCTCAGGCAGATTTTCGAAAGATGTAGGAAGTATGGAATCTCACTCAACCCAAAGAAAAGTGTCTTCGTTGTGTCAGAGGGGAATTTGCTGGGCCATATCATAACCAAGAATGGTATAGTTGTAAATCCCAAGCGATTGAAGTTCATCGCCTAGATTTCACCTCCTAGTAGCAAAAGGGCCATGCAATCCTTCCTTGGGAAAATCAACTTTGTACGGAAATTCATATCATATTTTTCCTAAATAGTTAGGCCTTTTTCGGGGATGATTAAAAAAAATGCGCGTTTCATATGGAATCCACCTGAGAAGGAAGCTTTCAATAAAATCACGCAAGCCATTGTAGAAGCACCATCTCTCCAAAGTCCAGACTTCAACAAAGGTTTCATCTTGTATACCTTTGCCTTGGATTCATCACTTGCAGCTGTCCTCACATAGAAAGATGCTAACAATGATGAACGACCCATATCATTCATGAGTACTGGGTTGCAAGGTGCTGAACTAAATTACCCCGAGATTGACAAGCAGTATTACACAGTATACAAATCGGTCAAGAATTTCCGGCCATACATCTTGAAGAACCATGTCACAGTGTTCATTCCCCACCCATATGTTCGCTCACTTTTCATGTAGCAAGAGCTGGGTGAGAGACGAGGAAACTGAATGACATGTCTCCAAGAGTATGACCTGGAGTTCAAACCAGCACATACTGTTGAAGGGCAAGGACTCTGCCAAATGGCCGCGGAGGCTGCAAGCTCACATGGGGGTGAAGAAGAATGCTAGGAACAAGAAATTGACATGTATCAGATTGACCATGCACCTCAGCAGGGAAACCTTTCTTGGTACTCCGACATTTTGAAATATTTGGCCCATGGTGTAATGGATCTTGTTTTGACTTCTCGACAGAAACGTCAAATAAGGCTGAAGGCTGCATCCTACTAATTAATACAAGGAAAACTTTTCAAGAAACATTACAATGGATTTCTACTACGTTGCCTCGAACATGATGAAGCACAGAGCGTCCTGACCGAAATACACGATGGACCAACCAGAGGAAATTTTGCAGGCGATACCGCTGCCCACAAAATCATGTCCGCTGGCTACTATTGGCCAACCCTCTTCAAGGATGCTCACGCATATGTCCGAAAGTGTATCCAATGTTAGAAATTCGCCAATCGAGAAACATGGCCAGCCGCTCCATTACAGTCAGTGGCAGTAGAGGAACCTTTTCAACAGTGGGGGTTGGAGATGATTGGAGAAATCTTACCGCACTCCTCAAAGCAACACCGGTATATCCTCACCGCTACCGACTATTTCACCAGGTGGGTTGAAGCGATACCATTATGCAAAATCAATGATCAAGAGCTAATAGAGTTTGTCACTCATTCCATCATAACCAGGTTTGGAATTCCAACCTCCCTTTTTTTTGACAATGCAACTTATTTTTCCTCTTTCAAGTTGTATGATTTTTCTTTGGAAAATGGTATTGTACTTAAGCACTCTGCAAACTATTACCCCCAAGGAAATGGGTTAGCTGAGTCAACTAATAAGAACCTTATCTGCATCATCAAAAAGACTCTGTTGTCCCACTAGCGAAACTGGCATAACGCCCTCCATAATGCCCTTTGGGTTGACCGAGTTATTAGTAACCTATAGATATAGGATTCATAATTTTGACTTGACTGATGGTAATCTTGTAAATATGTACATACTTTGCCTTCTGTAAGTTGTATTCCCATATTTTGTAAAAAATCAAAAAATCAAAAAATCAAAAAGAGGGTAAAAAGTCCTAAAAGAAAAATCAAAGGACTTAGAAAAAATAATATACCCCAAAAGAAAAAGATGAATAAAACATGAAAGTGTGCAAATCTAAATGCCACTACTATTACTTTTTGCAGTTGATTATGGCAGAGTGTCAATAAATGCCATAATCTGTGATGAGTTGAACAATTTAATCTTGACTCGTCATTTTTCAATTTCCAATGTTGTAGATAGAGAATAAACAATTCTCATACAGTTTAATCATGACAATTCATTAGTTAGGTAGAGAATAAAAGAATCCAACAGTTTAATCGGGATTATTGGATGCAATAAGCGTAGAATTAGATAGTTTACTGCTTTCAGAAAAAAAAAAAAAAGTTGTAAGGTTTCTAATTCAAATGCACCTGATTAAAATAGAAGGAAAAAATGTTAGAAGAAAATGACTGGGTAGGTAGAAGAAGGTGGGAAACATCATTGTAGATATCTTTCACCAAGCTAAAAATAACTAATTTCCCCTCCCCATAGCAATTTGATATTCTAGAATATCAGTCAAAGAGGCTCAAGGAATTTCCTTGACTTCTGTTGGGACTGGACCCAAAGCTCAAAGACTGATTAGTTGAAAATATTAAGTTTCTATATTAATCCCAAAAATTTTCATCATTTACCCCTTCATGAATTCATCACCATTTAACTTCATAAGTGGGAACTCTTTTCTTACTTAACTATTAAAAAAATACCCATTTGATTAACTTCCTCCATTATATAAGATATAAAAACCCTCAAAAACATGATATTCTAAGTAATAAAAGTTATTAAGTTATGACAATGAAGCTTTGCTTCAATTTTCACTTTCCTTAGTCTTATTTATGAATTTTGAGTATTCATTATCCCTTTTCATATTAACACTTAACATAGTTTATTAACTCCCTATCAATTATCCTAGTCCTATTAATATAGCTCCCTTTTATTTAATATCCCCTAAACCCTATTATTATATGCTTTTGTGTCAAAGATATTAAACACATGTTGAAAAACATCTCGAAATTATCCCTTTGACACAAAATTACCCATAAAAATACTCCCGATCCCTTATAGTTTTGGACTTCCCAGTAATCTAAAACTATATAATAAAGTTAAAACATGAAAATCAATTTCGTACATATTTTATATGTTTGGAATAAAAGAAAATTTTCCCGCTTACCCTTTGTAAATACTTTTATCATTTCTCCCGCACAAACTTTACCCAAGGTTAACATTTTAACCTTACCCCTTCCCCTCGATATATATCCCCTTACCATAAGATTAAACCTTATTTAAATATTTAAACCCGCCCCATTCTATGTGTAAAATTCTTTTATACATAAATTTCATTAATACAAACGAAGTATCCTCGCATTGGTTCCCGACCCTCCGATCATCCTAATCCCTTTAATCCTACGGTCTAAACTAAACCCAATAAATCATTCCCCTGCCCCCACCATTCCCTATCGCATTGATTTTAAACCGTCAATCTCCTCTTACCGAATCAACGGTGCATATCGAAGTAGCGGGTCCCACCTTATTTCCTCACAGCTTCCCGATGCATCTCATTCATTCGCATCGCTCAACCAAATCTGACGTCGTGGATCCCATATCGCATTTCAAAAGTGATTGGGCAAAGTGTGTCAAAAAAATTTCGATAAAAGTTGTTTTACGAAACCACCGCCGCTACATGTCTTAATTTCACTGGATCGCATTGCAAAAGCGAAAAACCATTTACCAACGAGAAGAAATGCGATAACCACTAGTGGTTTCTCCTTGAAATGCAAAAACCACTCCCACCATTAATATTGACCTGTAATAAATGTTGTGTTTATTGATAATACTTAAGGTTTCAGACTTAGCTCTTACTGTTTTATTATTTACTCAAGCATTGCTCTTTAGAAAAAACTCTCACGTACACCATTTTGAAGTTTTTTTTAACCAAGGGCTCATAATTTTAAAAGCCATTTCCACTTCTGGCATCCCCCAAGGTCTCTACTCAAACAACTCGCAACAAGTTTGAAGATCGGTACCATTCAAGAACCTCTTTCGACCGCAACCATACCTATTCAAAGGTATTTTGCAGACCCAAACCCGAAAATTCCCATGAGGACAAGTACATACAATGGACCACGCTCATGGACAACAAAGGGGATCAAGATGTGCATGAGCTGATGGCTATATTCCAGCACTCCGTTATCAACGAATACAAAGAACAAATATCCAGAAACATTTGGGTGCTAGTATCACTGCCAGGCTGATAATATCTCGTAGAGGAAATGGAGTTCCTTGACATCTTCTCGCTTGGTACGGCATACCGGTATGCTGCCAAGATTAAGCAGAAATTCAAGCAGAAGAAGCGAGACTTTGGATCTGCGAATCAAAAGCAAGGGAAAGGTGTTTCCAAACCGCAGAACAAAGGACCGAGCCAAGGCATGGCGGCTAAAGACAACTCATCGAAGCCACAAGAAAAGAACAGCACCGCAAAGCCAAAGAAGGACACGGGAAAGTGGGGTGAGTTCCATAAGAGCTCCACTCACAACACAAGTGAGTGTCGGGCCAAGCAGTCGCTAGTGGCCGAGATGAGGGCTTCTGAGTCAGATGCATGCTCCGACTCCGAATCAGAACCTGAAAAGGGGAATGAAAAAGGGAAATAGATTATTGATGCAGAGCCCAACGCCACTGTTGCCACTACAAAGGTCCAGAAGGAGGAACCGAAAGATCCAAAGGAGGAGGAACGTCTCTTCCACTCCCAGATGTGGGTAAAGGGCTCCCTTGTACAGTTCATTGTCGACAATGGGAGCCAAAAGAACCTCATTTCAGCAGACGCCGTGAAGCGGTTGGGCTTGCCAACCACAGCTCACCCACATCCATACACCATCGGGTGGCTTCACCAAGGACGAGATCTCCGCGTCAGCCAGCAGTGCCGCCTTCCCTATAGTATCAAGCCCTTCACGGATGAGGTATTATGTGACGTTGCTCCTATTGATGTTTCTGATGTATTATTAGGACAACCATACTTGTGGAAGCGTCATGCTGTGTATGAGTCTCGACCTCGTGCTGTTATTGTTACTTTGGGAAATAAGTTGTACAGGATACCAGAGGCACCACCTCCTGCCGCTATCTCTTTGGTTACTGCAAAACAATGCAGTAAGCTCATTTCCCAAACCAGGAAATTCGTTTTCCTGATGATCCGCCCCCAGGGCAAGAAGAAGACTGTGGCCACGACCTCCAGACAGGGCTCCTCTGCACAACAACAACAAATGGATAAGGTTGTGGAGGAGTACGGGGACATATTCACCTCACCCACAGGGGTTCCTCTGCACTGTCAGGTCAAGCACCCGATTGATCTGACCCCCGGTGCGCCGCTACCTAATGGACCGATCTATCGACGCTCTATTCTGGAGAATGATGAAATCAAGAGGCAGATTCAGGAGCTGTTGCAGAAAGGTCACATTAGACCAAGTTCATCGCCCTGTGGGAGCCCGATCGTGTTGGTACAGAAGAAGGATGGGACGTGGAGACTCTGTATTGACTATCGGGCGCTGAACAAGATCACTGTCCAAAATAGGTACCCAATCCCACGGATTGATGACCTTCTGGACCAACTCAAAGGTGCAAAATATTTCAGCAAGATCGACCTGAAGTCTGGGTATCACCAGGTACCAATTGAACCCTTCGATGTGTGGAAGACTACCTTCAAAGCCAAGGAAGGCCTTTTCGAATGGCTGGTCATGCCTTTCGGGTTGACGAATGCTCCCGCCACCTTCATGAGGATGATGGATGACATCTTGCGGCCATTCACCAACTCATTTGTAGTGGTGTACTTGGATGATATTCTGATCTTCAGCCAGACTTGGGAAGAGCACCTTCACCACATCCGACAAGTCCTCCGAACACTGCGGCAACACAAGTTGTGTGCCAATTTGGAGAAGTGCACTTTTGGCATGACCCAGGTTCAATATCTGGGATACATTATTGATGAAAGGGGGGTGCATGTGGATCCCGCCAAGATCCAAGTCATTCGGGATTGGCCAGCCCCAACCACTATAACAGAGCTTCGCAGCTTTCTGGGTCTTGCTAATTTCTACCGTAGATTCATGTTGGGATTCTCTCATATCACTTGGCCCTTGAGTCAAGTCACCAAGGGAGGAGCGAGAGCAAAATTCTTTTGGTCAGAACCTCAACAGAAGGCATTCACAGAATTGAACAATCGCCTCTGTTCTGCCCCAGTGCTCACATTACCAGACTTGCAAAAGCCATTTGAGATCGAGACAGATGCCTCTGACTATGCTATTGGGGCAGTTCTTACTCAACAGGGACATCCAATGGCATATCACAGTGAGACATTGTCTGAGACAGTTCGCAAGTATCCCACCTATGACAAAGAAATGTATTCCATTGTGCAAGCCTGTCGACAATGGAAGCATTACATTTGGGGGAAGGAAACAATCATCCACACAGACCACCGGCCCCTGCAGTTCATACAGACACAAGGGAAGTTGCAGAATGATCGCCATCAGAAGTGGTCCACATATCTGCAACAGTTTCATTTGAACATCAAGTACAAGAAGGGTAGCATCAATAATGTTGCAGACTGCCTCAGCCGACCACCGATCGTGGCGCTCACCACTGTGCTCAACTCTTGTGGGCACGAGACTTCTGATTGGCCGCTTCTCTATGAGAGTGACCCAGAATTCGGCCACACTTACAAGGCACTCTTGGGGGTACGCAAGTTCCAAATTTTCACCTCCAAGATGCACTTTTATGTCACCTGGGACACCTTTGTGTTCCTTCAAGCGAGCGTGCCAAGATGATATGGGAAGCACACTACAGTCGAGTCGCTGGGCATTTTGAGGTCGAGAAAACAGTAGCAATACTACAGAAGTATTTCTATTGGCCGAAACTTCGAAAGGATGTCGAGAAGCACATCAGATCCTGCACTGCTTGTGCCATTGCCAAACCGACCATCAAGAAGCAAGGCCTATATACCCCACTACCTACCCCTAGTCGACCTTGGGAATCCATCTCCATGGATTACATGTCGGGCCTGCCTTCTACTAAGAATGGAAATGACTGTGTTTTCGTGGTCGTTGACAGATTCTCAAAGATGGCCATTATGGCGGCCTATAAGAAGAATATCACAAATAGTTACCAAACTCTTCTTTGAATGAGTATGGTACACTTTGGGATCCCATAGTCTATCAGCTCAGATCAGGAAAACATGTTGCTTAGCACATTTTGGTCCAACCGATGGTAAATGCTGGACACCAAGCTCACCAAGTCCACAAATTTCCATCCCCAAACTGATGGATAGATAGAGGTCGTCAACAGGATGATCATACACATTCTATGCATGTACAACTCAAAGAATCCACGCACATGGGATTAGAGCCTCCCCTATGTA